>CM077464.1:66734751-69134751 GCA_039654755.1 Calcarius lapponicus
ATGCAAACCCCAGGATTTCTCTTTTTCTGCAGTTTTAGTATGTAATTTCCTGTAATGTTTTATTCCAGAGCATATAATTTTTGAAAAACCTCAATCAGAAGCACTGGCATTGGTTTTCCTCAAGGAAAAAAAACAACAAAAACAGCAAAAAATTTGCATGAATTTGATTGCAAAAGCATCAGCCCATGATATCTGTATTTATATATTTTTTTGTTATCAGAATGGTTCAAAAGTCTTTGGTACAAAATTAGATGAAGAATATTGAGATTCCTTGGTTGGGTAAACATTAATACCAATGAGAAGATGACTCTGGTAGAGATTCTTAATATAGACATTAAAGAATAAAATTAGAGTGAAGATTTCTGTGATGGAAATTTACAGAGAATAATTGGAAGGGGACAAGAACCCCCAAACCTAACACCACAAAATCAGCAGAAATTATGAAAAAAATAGTTAGGTACAGAGATTATGGAAAAAACCTCGTCAACAATACCTTGGGACCAAGTTCTTCCATGCATTGAAAGAAGTGGCAAATGAAAATATAAAATTAAAAAACAGCTTAAAACTTGTCATAATTAAAATACTGTAATTTATATAAATGTTATCTACTTTGAAACATATCTTGTCTTTACCAGGTACCCCAAGAATATACTAAAATTATAAATGAGGTATAGTATGATATTATCTATCCTCAGCTGTAGAATTAATCTCATCACCCTGCTTGGCACTGTTTCTGGTATCATAGAAACAGGACTTGTGGAAATATTAAGAATACAGACTTTCTAAAATTAAATTCTGCTGGACTGGCAGTATTTAGTTCATAGAAAAGATTGCTCTATCTGGATTAATTATATTACTTGCTTATTGGAATTGTTCAGTGCTGAGTTCAGTTTCACAAAGGAGGGTAATAAGAATCCCAAAAAGATGATTTTATTGATGAAAGAAACTCAAGTGGGGCCAAGTAAACCATTTACCCGCTATCTCAGGCCAAAGCCAGTAAATCACTAACTTACCCACTGGAAATTGCCCCCCCAAAAAAAAATTGTACTTAATATCTCCCTTGCAATGCTGGGGGGACAGTTTGAAGATTGCTATGTAGCAAAGAAGTTTTTGAATGCCTTTGAAATACTTCTCACAGCCTATAGAAAACTAGGGGCTAGAGGCAAATTCTGGCTCTTCTCTTTCCTTCTTATTGGCTATACTGTATTTTGCAAGCAATAATTAAATCTTAAGAATTTCTTTGTTGTTTTTAATGGCTGCAGTTCTCCAGAGAAGCAGGGCGTACAGCTATGGCAATCAATGTATGGGACTGAGAGGTATTAGTCTTTCCATCTTGATTGAAGTAGGTAAATTCAGGGATATTTTTACCAAGTATGTGATTAGCAACTTATTGATCGCATTATGATCCAAGCTATGGAGCGCTTAGGGAAGCTCCTTAATTTTTGTGTTCTGACTGGCTTATGTCCTGCATTTCTCAGATCTCTCTGTCCTTACAAATCTACTTGTTCAACTGTAAAAGCTCTGATGGATGAGCTACTGCCAAGGAAAAGGAAATTATCACAAGAAAAAGAACACTTAGGGGGAAATTTAATGCTCCACACTATCATGGGCCAGTACATGTGGTAGGAGCTTGATCTTATTGTTGGAACACTTTTAGGGAGCTTAACTAAAATGAAAGTAGTTTTACTCGGAAAATAAATCCTGCTTGTGAATTACTCTGGATAATTATAGGTATTTATTGGCCCCAGACCAATCAGATAGGCTCAGGAAGACAAAACTTGTGAATTACAGTATTGCTGCGCCTGACACTACATGGCTCACGCGCCACCCCCCGTGGACAATCGTGGAAAATTTTGTATTTCTTTTTACTTTTGCTCCTAGTAATTCATTTCATATTCTCGCTGCGGGTCCAGGAGAAATTTTTTCTGATCTTCCTTTTTTTCTTTTTTTCCTATTTTTTTTTTTCATTCGGATTATGTGTATCAGTTTTTTGGTGCTGTAATAGCCTTAGAGGAAAAGATGCTATAATGGGTAAGGAGAGGCATGTCGAAACATTTGATTCTATAGTGCCATTCTATGTAGCACTATTCTGTATGCCCTCTTTGATGTAGCAATGAGTTTCCTTCATAAATGAAGCAGCTTTCTATGCATCTAACTTAGTGCCAATGCTTTTCCTGATAGCATAACTTCTCCACCTTGCCTACAGTGTTAAAAGTACTTACAAGGAATTGGGAGAAGTACATTTGAAAGATCTGAAACTTCCATTAGGAGTTTATTATTTTTATTGACTTTTCTTTCATGGCAAGCTTGTTAATAACACAAGCTAGTATTACCATTTTCTCTACTGAAATTGATTAGGTTTTGAATGATTTTTTATATAAGAGGATAAGGAGCCATCTTTGATGGAAGGCCACATTCTCTATTTTGTGAGAAACATATGTCAATACTCATATTAGAGAGTAGGATCACATTTCAAAGAACTCAACTGAAGTCAGCAGTGATGTGGTGGACAATATCTGTTACTATCTTATTACTCTGGTTTGTTGTACAATGTTGCTGTCCCATTGATATTACACCCAGTGATCTGCATAATTTTTATGTCTTAATACTTTTCTTTTGAAATGAGAAAAAAAACAAAACTAGGGTATGATGTATGAAACTTAATGCTTGCGACAAGAGAAAAAATGAGAGAAGTAGACAAAGGGACAATTCATAATATTAATTTCGCAAATTAATTTGACATGGGGATGTCACAAAATGGACACAAAATTTTTGATCTGATTGTAGATGGAATTCAATACCTATCCATGGGGAAGCATGAAGACTAAAGGTGTTTAAAATAAAAATGTTTTTATTTATAACATGTGTTTTATAAAATAACAGTAACATTTGAGTCTTCGTTTACTAATTGTAAAGTTTGAAAAACTCCCTGAGAGCAATCAATTACACCAGAGAGAAGAATCAACATTCACAAGAACTGACTGATAAATGGTTCTAAACCTATTTATATTATGTTTTCCCTATTGATGTCAAGAAGCATTTGTGTAAGTAAGGATGGCTAGGACAGAAAGTAGAAGCACATCTATAGAAGCTGTAATTTTCAAAAGTTTTAGTGATCAACTAAGATCAAATTTTACTTTTGTCATGTAAAAACAGAACACTCTAGCATTTTTTAATATGACCATGTTTTAAGATAATGGCAATAGTTTATTTTAGGGCTGTAATGTACTTCTGACCAGAGTAAGAAGTTTTTTAGTTTTATCAATCATTTTTGTACAGTTCAGAATCAAAGTGCTTATGTTGTCCTGAGGAAAATTTTCAGCCTATCAACAACAGATGTGTACTGGAAATGTTCATTGGTGTCTGCAAGATGTAGGGTTGTCTACTAGTAATTTTCTTCCCCTCTACCTAACTCTTTGGTGATTAGTAAATTAGGGGAGAAATTGGTTTTATAACACTGCACATTAAGAAATTTTTACATTCTTTTCATAGAACATATGGGCTTTTTAGGCTAAATCAAATCCACTTTCTCAAATGCTTTGAATTGCCGTTTGTGTCCGTGTGAAATCTTTAGTCTCAAGCAGTTGAAATAATAGAACATGAATTGTGAGGAAACGGTTTAAAAATGGAAGAATAGTGAGGAGGATAGTAAATGTGCTCAACAGACCTTGTAGGTGGGAATGCCAAGAATTTCAGGGTCAGAAAACTCCATTTATTATGCCTAGTGTTGTTCATCCTCTGCCTGTTTTCAAAAAAGTAGAGTTCCTGTGTACATCTCCCACAGATGCGCTGGGCCTCATGCTGGGAGAGAGAGATCAAAGGCTCAGGGGTTATTGAAGCACAATCTTTTGATAAACTTTGCATGCATGGAGCCCTTTGGTACATTGGGGCAGGCAAGTGCCCCACCTGCCTAGGAGGATGAACTGAGCCTAATGGATCCCTCTCCCTGTGTGTCTCTGTCTCCCAGGAAGAACCAAGCCTAATGCAGCCCATGTCCCCATGTGTCTCTGCTGCCTGGCTTTGTTAGTGAGGGAATGAAACAAATCTGTTCTTTGCATTTCAGCATGGCCCTGGCTACCTGTATGTGCCAATACACACAAATACCCTATCTATTAAAATACAGTTTCAGCTTATGGGATTTTTTTGGTTTGGTTTGGACTTTTTTGTGCACTGGTGAACTATGGACAAAGATATATGCTTTTTGGAGATACAGAGATTGTTGGGTACCATTTTTGAGCAGGCTTGGGATGGTTCTCAGGAGTAAACTAACATAGACCCCCAATTCCTCACCAAGGGTTGCTTGGTCTTGGTAGGGTATCTTGGTTTATGACCAGATGTATTATACATTTTGCATGCTCATAGTTTACACAGTACAAAAGTTATGAAAAATTAATCTTACAGTGTGTGGAGAGCATATTCTTTTCCAATATTACTATTTTTTAGTTAGGGGACAGCACGTTTGTTTGATGTGAAGATTAAAGACACAACAAAATTGTGTGATTATTTCTGTCACTGTTATGAAAGGAATTCATACCCTATCTGACAGAGTTGAGATACAAGCTGGATTGAATAACTTGTCACCCTGTCCTTTTCCTACCTGTGGCTCCACAGAACATCAACAATAAATATGGGCACCGTAATGTATTCATAAAATATATGTCTTAAAGCAAAAAGAGCGAAGAAGCTTATTAAGCAGATTCTGTGCACCACTATATACCAAATTCTGCAAGTATTGGCAACAAAAAACTTGTAATTTTGAAGTAAAATAAAATTTGACGTTAAGTGCATAAATACTTCATAGATATTTTTCCCAGCGACACTTGTAGAATGGAGCTGCAACCCCTCCTGCATCCTCCGTGACAGAACAGGATGAAAGTATTTTTGCCTTGAATGTGAAATATGAATTTTGTTTCTGGTTTTCAAGGAAAAACATAGGTGCTCAGAGTAATTCAAGAAGCTTTCACTTGGAAGTCTCATGCTCTTGTATGGCTAGGCAAACTGGAGGAAAGTAAAACCAAACTGAAGAGAATATAAAAATCCTTCATAGAGTTTTCATAAAATTTTACATTCCTACTCTGCTTTACAATGTAGTAATTGAATTTCTCTTGTCCCACAGACCTAGCTGACATGTACATAAGTTGAATGCCCACCAGTGACCAGATGAGCTAGAGGAGTCATTTCTTCCTTGCTTTAAAACATAAGGCACCTACATGAACTAATAAATCACTCAGGAGCAGGAAAGCTGAATCCTGTGTGAGCAGTTTTTTACTTTGACACTTGAAAAAATACCAAGTTTTGGTTTCCAAATACATTAAAGTCTGATCCTACTGTTTTCATAATAGCTTACCTTACACTAGCATCTTCCTTTGAAATGAATGGTAGTGGCAGAAATTTTGATTAGGTACCCTGAAAAAGTGGACTGAGATGTTAAAGAAAAACACATATGTAGAACTTCGCAGACAGGAAAGACAGCATAGTCCTCATGTGAAACATACATCTGAAGCATCATTCTCTAAGCACAATATTTTACACAAAAGAAAATGGCCCAGAAAGTGTCAGCTTCTGCTGAAGATTATGACATATGAGGAGTTAAAACATTTTGTGTTAATTTCCAGAAAGACAAGAATGGTTTTCTATACAAGTGTGGTTCTGTTTTTCTATAAATGTACACGCTGTTTTGTTTCTTGGATGTAACTATAATCACTGTTGGACATTTTTAGGGTCAAACAAATACAGGGAAAACCCCAAGAGCTCTCATTTTTCACCCTGATGTGTTTGAAAGGACACCATTGCCTTTATTATTATAAATAGCAATACGTTCATTTTATTTAAGCCCATTTTTCCACCCATATTTGCAACCAAACATTTAAACTCTCAACAATTTTTTCTTGCTATTAATCTGCCTGGGACTTAACATCAATTTCTAGATAAGGGGTAATGTTAACACAGGAGAAAAGGCATACAAACCACCATAAAGATATTACGGCTGAAAATTCAAAGAAGGTTCTTGGTCATAAGAATGTTTTGATTCAATTTTTCCAAAAGGAAAAAAAATATGGAAAAGTTAAAAAATTTTAAGGTGGAATTCTTGAAACCAAAAGGGGTTGAAATTGATAGATCAGAAAATCTCTTCTGGTCTTTGATTCAAATCAGGAATTATTGTCCTACATATGGTCTTGTAAGATTTTTCCACCATCTATCAGCCTATTACTTTCTGGGTAACTAAATTTATGGTGGGTCTAAATGTGTGTCAGTTTTTCTCAGTGCAATTATGTACAGATCCATGGAGCAAACTTCTTACTCAGCAGTCCAAGCTTCATGTTAAGATGGACTGACCAAGCAAGAAGTGGTGTGTTTGCAAGAGAGACTGGAAAATAGAGTTGGATGGTGACTTATCATGAGTGTTTTTCCCAAGTGCTATCATAAACTATGTCAGTAAGAGATAAGCCAGACATATTAGCTCTACAGGATCACAGACTGAGCCCAGCTTGCATGAAACCAGTGAGGGATTTGGCCATTGACAAATAAAGGAAGGCAGAGTAGACTATAAAAGGCAAACCAATCCAAATGCTCTCTCTATACAGCAAACATTGGCTCAGTGTAAGGAGCTGTGATTTTGTTTTGGTATAGCAGAGAATGTCCACCAAACCATTCCCAGTTGTCAAAGGAATTTGGAAATACATGAGTATTATATGCATACATAAGATTTTAACTGGTATTTTTTTCTTGCACAGGCTGGAGAGGGAGAAGCAATTGAGCATATCTAGTCTGTCACCAAAAAATGAAGGAAGGGTTTATTGTGCATCCAGGGAGGTGAAAATTGTTCTGTTCTATAATTGTCAGTACAGCAGGGAAGGGTTGATCTTGGAGTCTTGTTAGGAAATCAAAATTGCTGTATTTCTTGTTGTTCAGCAATCCCTCAGAGACAAGGATTCAGTATCTCCAGTTCTTTATGTTTTACTTCGAGAGTTGAACAATAAAATAAATGGAAATGTCGGAAGACCTCTTGAGGAGAGAGTAGCCTGGCACATAGATTGGTATAGCCTGACATTTGGGTTTCTGAAAGAAGGACACAAAAGACCAAGAAATTTTCTTTTGTTTCAATTTTGGAAGCAAAATCGAGATTATAATAAACACAAGGAGAGCACACATGATCTCCTTGAAAAGATTATTCTATTTTTTTTAAAAAAGCTAGCTTTTTTGTTTCTTAATTTAGATTATTCGCAAGGTGTTATTCCAAGAAAGAATCTGCAATTTGGGTAGGACCTAGGCCATATAAAAAATGACTATATTAATGCTTTTTTCTAAGCAGTATGTGCATTAATTACAGGGAATTCCTTTATTTTGATGGTTCTTATATTGCTATTGTGATTAGATTCAATAAGTTACAAATCTATGATAAAAAGAAAGAGAAAAAAATAGACTGAAAAACAAGGAAAAGCCAGCACAACTGTCTCTCTAGTTTCTTGTAAGGGCTGCAAGATTGTAGAGTGCCTACTATTTTTACTGTTAAATACAGTACTTTTCTTTGATTTGTCCAACTGATCATATTTTTTCTTCCTTCTGTTACTGGACATTGTGAAGCCTTCTTAGTTTTGTGGCATTTTGTTGGTTTTTTTTTTTTTTTAATTTATAATTATTATTTGTATTAATGTAATTTTGGCTAACTACAAAAATTTAGTCTTGGTATTAATAAGCAAATTTAAAATCTGGGCAATATTCTTACTAGGCAATGGCACTTGAAGCACCTTGCTATGCACCATGCTTTACAATTTACAACTTGATCCCACTTATTTTCCATGTGGTTATCCTCATCCAATATGAGTAAGCCAGCACAGTGTTTGTGGGTAGACACAGTGGTAAAGCAGTGTGTGGAACAACAGAATTTCTGTTCTAAGGCCCATGTTTCACTGTCTACAGCTCTCCTAAGTACTCAAGGGTCTCCCTGTAGTAAAGGAGAGGAACTTTAATGGTGCTTGACTCATCTGATCATGTTTCAAATGTCTAGTTTAGGGTAACATGAATCTTATCTGAGATGATACTGGGCAATACTGACTAGCTCTCTGTCAGAGTAAAGGGAGGACTAAAGTGACAAGTTCAAAGCTAGATGTTCTATATTCAGCTGTACCACTCCTTGATTTGTGAGGGAGAAAGATGCTATCCTTTTTTCCTTCTAACCATTACTTGGAATCCTATAGACTGCTAGCTGAGCAGCAGAGCGAAAGTTACAGCAATCAAGGTTTGAAATAAAACCCAAGGTCAACCGAGCTGACAGAGCACTAATGAACAAAAGATGCACTTGTTCTGGGGAAGAATCGGATTTATCAATGTGAGTTGTCAAAATATCCCCTTTGAGTGTGTCTATAAATGCTGTAGGTTCTTCTGAAGCATCATCAGAGCTGCCAGTTTTGCAGATAGCTGGCTTGAAAGAAATGTGACTAAGATATGCCCTGGAACTGATAGTATATGCACAGTGGGTTAAAATTTTCCTCCTGCATAACCTCTAAGCAAGAAATCCAGAAGCTGATGGGAAACATCCAGTGGGGCGGAAAGCACCTAGAAAACAAGTGATACTGTATTTCAAGCTTTTCAGAATGTTAATGACATATCCTACCCCCTCTCATATAGAGTGGTCTTTGCTAGAGGTAAAAGTGGAAAGGCAACTAAATTGCTGCTGTAAGATGGGTGAGTATAGAATAGTGTTTCAGTCTTTTCATTGCATCAAAAATTCTCCTACATTTGTAGGCATGTCTGTGGGCAGAACAATGAGACCTTGCTTCCTCATGAAGTTGGAAAACACAGTAGGATTCAGTGCTTTTATCACAGCAGCACTCATAATTAGATTGGCATTCCTTTTGGTTCTTAAGAGATTGCATTCTTCTTGGTTCTAAATATTTACCACAGTTCAAGGTTTTTTTAAAGTGGAAATAAAATAGTTTGCTCTTTGTCTTTTTTTTTTTTCTTTTGCAGAGTGCAGTCATACAGATTTCAACACATTTCAAGGTTTTTTGCTGGGATATTGAAGATTTTTCAGTGTTCAAAAGTTACAAAGTGGTTCTATTAAATTCCTCCCTGCACTCAAGTCATTTCTACGAATGCAGAAATTTCTACAAAATAACACTCTATCACTTTTGAATGATGCACAACAGAAATGTGTGTACTCTGTAAAATTATGAACGTTTATACTACCAGTTTCATCTAGTTCACCCTGTAACTCTATCATGCTTTTTTATGGGTAGCAGAAGGCATTAGCTGGTTAGCTGTAGTCATCAAGTTCCTTTGATTCCTTTTAAAGTACTTTTCACTAGGTTCTTCTGCTTTTCCCTCTTAGAGTGTGTTTCTGATGATTAAATCTTTCATACTCTCTTGTACTCTCTGCCATCTCCATCAAAGTACTAATGGAGCACTTTCAGTTCACTTGCCTTGATAGGGCAACTTGCCCTGTAGGACAAGAGGCATAGCTCTTGCTGATTGTCTGTCTGGCTTAAAAGCTTGTGTTTGGTCTCAGAACCAGTGAATCTTTTTTGCAATAGTTGGAATATGGGTGATTTTGGACACCGCATAGATTTGTGTTCTTGTTCTTTATGCAGATATAATATTTACTTGTCTCATTGGGAAGCTTAATTCAATATTTGTATGATGCTTAGAAATCCTTAGATGCTGTAGAGAATAAATTATTGTTCATTTAATACATGCACACTTGTAGTGAGTAACTTACTGCAATTTAAGCATTTTTTAATACCAATGCATTTAGACCTAAAAATTTGTGCACCATTGTAGGACTTTGGTCTACCTTATGTGACTTTTTGCCTAATTTTTAATTAGGCAATGAGATAAGTTCAAGAAGTATACTATACTTCTTGATGTATGTATATTTGAGGAAAATACATGTATTTTTTGTGTTTAATGCTTTCTAAAAGCTAAAAAAGGTCATAAAACCTAAGTGATTTTCATTAGCCATACCTCACAGAAAGTATCTCCAAATTACTCTATATTCGTTAATACTGTAAAAAGGATTTATGTTTGAGAGGAGAAGGGAATTTTACCTCAGAGATAAATCTGGGCAACCAATATGACTTGGGTGGTCTTTTCTAATCTTGTTTTCTTATGAATGAAGACAATCCAGAGCATATTTTTAATAATAAGCTTGCTCTTCTCTAATAGATATTTGACAGTTTGCTTTAAAATGTACATGACTTATTAAACACATAACATTAGGTTTTTATTTGTGTGAGTGAGTGGTACATACATGTACATACATAGTGATATATATTCTGGGCTCTGGGAGATAATAAAACTCTGTGGTGGGCTGCTACTAAATCCCCTGGTATGTAAAAAAGGCACAGTCTTCTTCATGATTCTGTGGTCTCTAATACCAGATATTTGGGATGTTTTTTTAGAACCCTCTTGCCTTGGTTAGGGAGATTTCTCATCTCCAAACTAGAGGAAACATGCTCAAAGAGTGTTTCATGTGATACCAGAGTGGATGGCACATTTGGAGTGCATTGTGGTGGTTGCAAGGTGTCATCACACACAGGGTTATTATGGCGTCTTTTAGTTTGCCATATATGCCTGTCAGTCTGGCTGCACCTTTCCTACGGCTGTGTAGCAAGGCCTGTGAGAGTTTATTGCATTACCTATTGATTGTAGAAAAGAATTTACAATCATGTCTTTGATTAGATGTTTCCTAACTCCAGGCAATAAAACTCAGGTTGTTTAGCAGATTAAAATCTAGAGATGTTTTAAATCCAGGAACACGGCTGCTTATAAATTAAGCTGGTGTGGTCTTTATGAGAGGCCTATCAAATCTGCTGAGAAGATGCATGCCATTAAGGGTGGTCACAGACGTGGCCTCATATATCAGAGAGCTCTTCATATTGTGTGCCTCCTGATAAGGCTTTCTCTTTGCTTTTGAGGCCTCAGTGTGGAAGGAAGAATGGGAAAAAAAAATGGTACAACTCTGCAATTTATAACTTTGACTTCATTCCCTTATCACTGCTACAGAGGTAATTTCATTCTCAGTTTCATCCTTACTTCCAAAATGGCTACTGAGATATCAAGGGCAAACATTTGTGCTCACAATATTTGCATGTGAACTTCAGTTACATCTATAATTTTATTATATATTACTGCAGACTGCTGACTGATTTCCCTGATATAAGAGCAGGCAGACTGGAGTGGGACTACTCTGAACTTCTGGAGTCATAACTAAGAATAAGTCACCTCTTTTCCAGGACATAACTACTACAGTAGTTGCAATTTTTTATCAATACGACAATAAAACAAATAGTGGTTTTCAGAACACCACACAAGCTATCACACAATCTCCCTCACCAAAAAGCTACATTGTCTATTTTTCCACTTAAACAGGAGGGTGGTGGCAGTAATGAAAGCCTCCAACTGGTCAATGGGAACAATCTTCAAGGCGTGAGATAGAGCAGCTCCACTGTGAGCTGCAGGCTGATCTGGTCTGGCTAGGCTTGGCCTCAGCTCAGAAACTCCACTGAAGCCCAAGGAGTTATTGTGCTTGCATAGCCCCAGTGAGTGTGCCTTCCTAAAGTTAGCAAAAAGCTCATATAATAATTTCAGGTTTTGAAAGAGACCAGGTTGCGAATCTTCATACAATTGATGTTCTTAATGCCAGACATTTTTAGAAAAAGAAAAAGGAAGGAAGGAAGGAAGGAGAGGAAGGAAGGAAGGAAGGAAGGAAGGAAGGAAGGAAGGAAGGAAGGAAGGAAGGAAGGAAGGAGGAAGGAAGGAAGGAAGGGAAGGAAGGAAGGAAGGAAGGAAGGAAGGAAGGAAGGAAAGGAAGGAAGGAAAGGAAGGAAGGAAGGAAGGAAGGAAGAAGGAAGGAAGGAAGGAAGGAAGGAAGGAAGAAGGATAGGAAGGAAGGAAGGAAGGAAGGAAGGAAGGAAGAATGAAGGAAGGAAGGAAGGAAGAAGGAAGGAAGGAAGGAAGGAAGGAAGGAAGGAAGGAAGGAAGGACAGGAAGGAAGGAAGGAAGGAAAGGAAGGAAAAGAAAAGAAAAAGAAAGAAAGAAAGAAAAGAAAGAAAGAAAGAAAGAAAGAAAGAAAGAAAGAAAGAAAGAAAGAAAGAAAGAAAGAAAGAAAGAAAGAAAGAAAGAAAGAAAGAAAGAAAGAAAGAAAGAAAGAAAGAAAGAAAGAAAGGAAGAAAGAAAGAAAGAAAGAAAGAAAGACCCACAGGAACACAGGGGGATGCATAGAAAATTATCTGACAGGCAGGTGTGCACACAGGCAAGGCAGTACGCATTTATCTTTAGGTATAATTGTATTTGGGTATTATGCAGGAGCTTCAGTCATGACTGGCACCCTGCTCTGTACTAGATGCACTGTAGACACTTAATAAAAGGCAGTTCTGGAGTCATAACTAAGAATTAACTGGAGCTTCATATTTAACTGAACACCAAGTACCTTACCACAATCAATTGCAAGAAAGAATTTATAATATGGTTCAAGAGGACTCTGGATACTCCTAATATAAGACAGAGTACATGGTAGTATTTTAAAGGACTTTTATGTCAAGGTATCCATATGTTATCTGTAGTAGGAGATGAAGATAACTGGTTTATTAGTGTGGTAATTGAGACTGAATGATGTGGACAATATAAGAGGGAGGCAAATATATATTTACTCAGAATGCTTAAATGCTTCAGTAACTTTAGTGCATTACTCTGCTAACCTCATTCCAATCTCTTAAATATGTATTGAGTAGGTGATGAGTATATATCCTCAGTAACACAAATAATTTAAAGTAAAGCAGTGGTTTAAAGCTACTAGTTTTGAATTATTTCAAAACCTTTCCTGAAGAAGTTTCCCAAGATGAGGGCTGTAGATAACTGTCAGTTTAAGGAAAGAAATTGTGTTTAAATTATGCTGGCTCTTCCCCATGTTTTCAGCTACTAATTCGCATTAAAATATGGCTAAAAATACATTAATTTTTCACAAATATTACTTTGCTGTGGAAATATTTATACTGTATCCTCCAAAGTGTTCCTATGTACTTGTCTTGAAAATACCTTCAAGTCACATGAAGTCTCCTCATCCAGACATAAATGATAGTCTAAGAAGAGCTGACAGTCTCTTCTCTGGCATTTACCTTGCAGGCTGTGCATTAGTGAAAGGCTGCCTTTTTTCCTGCCCCACAAATAGCAGATGGAAATGTTCCAGATTGATTTTAATTTCTCCTTTAAAGGTGACTGAAGTATTTTCAATGTAATTTCTATAACTTTTGATATTATTATAATTCACTTTCTGTGCATTTTTTTCAATATAGAGCTTTTGCTATGCATCCATGGATTGCCTATGAAATGGTCTAAACTGAATTAAGAAGAAAAACTGAGGTCAGATTTAGTAAGGAAAGGAATCAACTATAATACTATTATGTTAATGAAATTTGAAATTTGGTTTAGCAAAAAGATATTTTCCTTTATCAAGGCTTTTCTTTCTTTGCATGTACTTAAATTATGCACCTAGACAATTATTTAGCCCTAGAATCATGGGATCTGCTGAGTTGGAAGGGAGTCACAAAGATTACTGAGTCCATCTCTTGGCCCTGCACATGACACCTCAAGAGTCACACCATGTGCCTGAGAGCATTGTCCAAATGCTTCTTGAACTCTGTCAGGCTTGGTGCCGTCATCACTTCCCTGGGGAACCTGTTCCAGTGCTCAGCCAGCCACTGGGTGAAAAACTTTTTCCTGATATCCAAACTAAACACCCCTGACTCAGTTTCATGCCATTCTCTTGGGTCCTGTCCCTGGTCACGAGAGTGAAGCCATCGGTACCTGCTCCCTGCTTCCCTTTCTGATGGTGTTGAAGACCACAATGAGGTCCCCTCTCAGCCTCCTTTTCTCCAGGCTGAACAAACCAAGTGACCTCAACTGCTCCTCATAATTTGTTGTCAAATTGTTTCATATACAGTGAAGATTAATAGAGGTCAAGATATCACAAAAGAAATTTCTAAAGGTAGATGCTGTCTTAAGCAGATGTTTAGACTACAAAAGATACAAGGACATGAAGCTGAAAACTTCTGAATATCTTCAATTTATTTGATGTCTGTGTAAACACATATTTCCATTTTTTATCTTCTTTTGTTTTAATAAAATTACCATAATTAACTGGTGGTCAAGACAAAAATACATTAACTTCAAACTATAATTCTATATTTTTAGCTGCATGGAGCAAGAAGAAGATACTGTTTCTTTTCTGCCAATACACCTTCATCTTCCATTTCAAATGCATTAAAATTAGGAAAGACTTTCCTTGCATTTCTGGAAAATAAGTATTTTCTTCAGGTCTTTATAGCTTCTCATAGGCAGATGGATCACAATATTCATGTGATCCCTTCTTCTTAAGAGAAATACCCATGAGTATCAAGAATCCCAGTAGAAAATCTGATATTGTCCTTAATAAACCCAAGACTTGCTCCAGTAATAGAGCTGTCCATTATCAGGTATTTCATTCTGTGCATGTGACCATAAAGCCTTGTTTGGTCACAATTTGAAATACATATTTAGCATTTGAAAGACTTGGATGGAAAATTCTTCTATAGACGATTTTTAGAGCTCTACCATGCAAGAGGGCTGGGGAAACCAAAAATATAAAAGGGAAACAATATTTAAAAATGGTAGTTTGTTAGGCATAAAAAAGCTTCATGTTTACTTTTCAGTATTAATCCAAAAGTTGCATGTTCTTTTTCAAGTTGGCTCATTTTCTTCTGTGGAATCAACTTATCATGTTATTGGGTGCCATTTGGTCCCACCAGTGTTTGAAATTCTTAATTACCCTTTCTAGCTTTCTCACATTGTATTTTGCCTCTTGACGTTCACATACTGTAAATATAGTTCTATCCAGGATGAATTCCATTTAGCAGACATTGCTTGACAGCTCTAGTAAATTCAGAATGATCTATTCATTCATCAATATGTGTGTACAATTTCCATTAAGCTCAATAAAATTTGTGTACAGCTGTAATAACTGGAGTCTTTTAACACTGTAGTGTCTTTCTAATTGCTAGGGAGGCTTCACCAGTTGACTGAGATATCTCTCTACTTTTTACTTTTTACTTTGGGAGTGTTGAAGTGGTCATTGGCACTGGTGAGGCTGCAACCCAAATTCTTGGCTGGTTTTGGGCCCCTTCCTAAAAAAAAATATTGAGGTGCTGGAGCATTTCTAGAGAAGGGCTGGGAAAGGGTCTGAAGAATAAATCATAAAGAGGAGCAGCAAAGGGAAGTGTTCAGCCTGGACAAAAGGAGGCTCAGGAAAGACCTTATCCTTCTCTACGATTCCCTGAAAGGAAGGTTGTAGCCAGGTGGGGATCAGGTCTCTTCTCCCAAGTATAAAAGCAACAGAACAAGAGGAAATGGCCTCAAACTGTGACATGTTTAGGTCAGATACTGAGAAAAATTTCTTCATGGAAAGGGTTGTCAAGCATAACCACAGACTACCCAGGGAAGTAGCTGAGTCACCACCCTGGAAATATTTAAAGGATGTGTAGATGTGGCACTTTGGGACATGGTTTAGTGGTGGCAGTGGCAGTGCTGGGCTAGTGGTTGGACTAGACAATCTTAAAGGTCTTTTCCAATCTAGATAATTAGATGATTTTATGATCTGAGAAATAAAAATAAGGGATGGAAGGTTCTCCTTCTGCACCTCTTGGCTGTTGTGGCTGTCCCAGTCTGCTATGACACTTTCCTAACCTATAGAGTGGAGAACACTGTTGACCCAAGCTGCAAACACTTGACATTTGCAGGACAGGGGTGCTAAAGCTTGTAGGTGCCCTGCTGAGACTGCAGGCATGTCTCACTGCTTGCTTAGAAACATCCTCGCATTTACACTCTGGAACAGAAAGGTTAGGAGAATGAGTAGAAGCATCTAATAACTTCATATTGTGACCTAACACAATCTGACCATGTTTTCATTGCAAAGGTTAATATATTCAACTTGGATTTGTTGAATCATGTAAAGTAATACTTCACAACATGCTCCAGGAAAAAGAAAGGAAAAAAAAAAAAAAGAGTATATATGGTTAGCTTGTTTTATAGGACTAAAGAATGCCTGAAGATCTTTGTAATGATTTTTGTGTGACAGAATCAGTCAAAGTTAATGATTTTGCAGGCCTCACTTGTGGTTATATTAAAAATAATTGCATTACCCTTGCACAACTCATTTCTGTTGCAATATAGCTTAAATATTTTATGCAGTTTTTAAGGACTGATCCTATTCCGAGGTGGGAGAAAATGCAATAATCTGTGCCATTTCTTCCGTCTCAAACCACAAGGAAATTTTCTACTGTCACCATTATTGAAATATTCACCAACCAGCCTGCTGGATCTTCCTGTTTTGAATTATTGTCTTATCCTCTATAGCTGTTTTTTTTTAATGTCTATCTACTTATGATCAATTTGAGTACATTTTTTAAAACTCCAATCATCATATGCTAAACAAGTGTGAAATTTGAACTACTAAAATCAAGTCAAGGTTCTTGTCCTGTGGAGGACTTCATGAGGTAGGTGATATACAAACATACAGGTATAAAAGCATGAATGGGTGATGAGCAAATATGGTTTTTGTTGTGCTTGTTGGAAGAGCCTTAAGAAACAGAAATTTTGTTTGAAAAATGGTCTTCTGAGCCTTTAAGTACTTACTCAAAGAAGCTGTTGATTACTTATTAAAGTGAATTATAAAGGCCAATGAATACAGAAAGGGTTTCAAGAACTCAGAATGAAGGTGGTAGAATTTTTTGCATGTCACAGTCAGTCTTGTTTCTGTGAATATTTGCAGTCAGTTTGTCATACTGTGTCAGCTCTACCATTTCAGTGGTAGCTAAAGAAAAGAAAATGTATGTTAACGAACTTGAAAAATTGTGGAATATACAGCAGGAGGGGAACAGAAGATGTAAACAAGAAGGAAGTTAAGGAAAGAGGCATTTTTGAACATGTTTAATGTCACTAATTAATACTTGGTTCTTAGTTAATTGCCCAAAAACTCACATATCTTAATGATTACTGGACTTCAAAATGTATCTGTCAGTTATAAAGAAAGGGGAGGGCATTGCAAAGAGCTCAGGATAATGCAGGGAAGAGGCAACAGAGTCTCTAGGGAAATATTTATTCTTTCAAAAACAGAAATAAGTATAATAAAACTTATTCATAGTGCACTCTTTCATTTCACATTTGCTGTATACATATTGGCATTACTTCTATGAAGCATTTGAAATATTGATATATTAATTCTCTTTATGGATAAGGCAAGGCAAGAAAAGCCTCAAGGAGGAAAAATTATGGGAGTTGGACAAGACTACAGAAACACTTTTCCCAGGACTGTCATTTAAGCTTTGTCCTGGGCTATGCTCAAACCTCTAGGCCACAGCTCTCCTGGGATATCACTTATTACGTATGGATGAGCTTTCAAAGTGACCTAAAAGGTAGGCACTGTACTCCCTCTGAAAGGCAATAGGATTGAGGACCCTAATATCCCAAGGCCTTTCTGAAAATCTCATCTTACACATGATCTTAACCACTTCATCACAGTCACTAAATAACAGCAGGTACTTGTTAACAGCATGTGTATTAGTCACTGAAAATAATTTATCCCTGCTTTGGGGCTCCTCTAAAGAAATTATAACTCTCCATTCCTCAGCTTTCTCTATATAACACCTGAGAAATAATTGTTTTCATTTTTCTTTGCCTCATTGATTGTAGAATAAATAATCCATGAATAACTCCCTATCCTCATTATTCTACCGTATCTAGTGAGCAATAACTTTCAGTTCAGCTGTTTAAGGGCAATGGCAGGAGGGATGAAGAGGGATGGAAAAGAAGAGTCAGACTCTTGCCATCCCTAAAGCATAAGGCTGGGATATGGCCAGGCTGTCTCTGCCATCTCTTGTAGGTGAACACCATAGTGAAACTTCAATGCAGCTTGCTTCCTGGCTCGCTTTCGGGCTGAGAATTAATTACAGAATGGCAACATCTGCATTAGCGGCTCCTGCGGCCCCAGCTCTCTGCAGGCGGGATGATGCTCGCTCCCCCCACCAGATCTAGGACCGCTCGGAGGACTTGCCTGCTGGCCGCCTGTCTCAGATCCCCCGCAGGCTGGAGCTCGGGGAGCCGCGGTGTGCGGGGGAGCGGCGGCGAGGGCGGCAGGAGCCGATCGCGGGGCGAGCAGGGTCGCCGCGCCTCCGCTCCAGCGGCACCGCGACACCGCCCCGCCGCTCCGCTCCGCAGCCGGCCCCGATCCCAATCCCCATCCCCACCCCATCCCCATCCCCATCCCCACCCCATCCCCATCCCCATCCCCATCCCCATCCCCATCCCCATCATCCCCATCCCCCCTCGCCCCGGCCCGCTCCACCTTCCCGCAGCCCCAGCCCCGATCCCTGCACTGGCTCCCGCCCCCGCTCCGCCCCAGCCCTGGCCGCGATCCCCCGCCGCCGTCCCCCGGCTCTGCATCTGAGCCAGGCAAGAGAGGACGATCGGGGTCCTGGAGGCTCGAGGGGGCGCAGAGGAAGAAGGAGGAGCTGGAAGAAGCGAAGGGAAGGGGAGGGGAGCGCAGGGGAGAGGATTTTCCCATCTCCTGTCTTTTTTTTTTTTTTTTTTTTTTTTTTTTTTGGAGGAAGGTTGATGCTGCTAGAGGCAGCGTTTCCTCCTGCTGGAAGATGATAAATACATGAGGAGAGAGGCTCTGAGCCTGCTTCTGTGCTGCGGGAGTGTCTCTCTCTCCCTCCCTCCCCTCTCCCTGCTTCTGTGTGAGTGTGTGTTTGGCTGCCGGGCTGTGTGTGCGTGTGCACTGTGTATATATATCTGAGCTGGGAGGTTATTGCAAGCTTCTCTCAGCAGCGCTCCTCTGTACAGGAAGACGGGCTCAGCTGCAGTGGTAGCATCAACAGCAGCATTAGCAGCACCAACTGCTTTATTCGCCTTTCTTCCTTCCCTTCATCTCCATCTCCCTTTCCCCCTCCCTCCTCCCACGTCTTTTAGGGGATTGATCTTCATTTTTTTTAAATTATTATTTATTTTTCTACTCTACAATCCTTGTTATTTGATACTTCGTGGCTTTTTTTTTTTCTTTTTTTCTTTCCCCCTTTCTCTGAGAAGGAGGCACAGAAACAAACACGCACAAACACAGAGAAATAAGGGAAAGAAAAGTACCGGGACTTATCCTGCTGCTGCAAACCCAAAGATAGCAGACGAAGAGGGGGTTTGGCTTCTACCTCAAGGTAAAGCCCTGCCCCTTTACCTCCTCGACACCTCCTCCGAGGAGAGAAGGAGAGAGAGAGAAGGGGGCCAAAGTGGAGAAAAGCAGGTCTTCTGCGGCTGGCATTTGGAGTACAGAGAGCCAGGAAGTGAAGGATGGTTGTGGTTATCCGAGCTGGCTGCAGGGCAGCTCTCTTCCTCTGGATTTTCATCAGCATTAGCTGCAGAGCCAGGACTGCTCTGCCTGCATCTCGTAAGTACCCTTTTCTAAGAAACGCGCACAATTTCAACTCTGAATTAAGCCAGAGGGAAATTCCCACAGCTCTGTGAGGCTGATTATTTTTGCTTTGCTGATGAATATTGTGTTTGATTGTGTTTGATTTTTCGTTGTATGCGTATGTGTGCAATGAGCTCTGATACTGTTTGCAGTGCTCCTCATCAGATCTTCCTTGGTGATTTCAGTGGTAGCTGGTGTGGAAAGTTGAAAGAGACCTGCCCTGTGATATAATCTTGGTTCTGCAATGGAGTCAGATGGGGGAAAGGAATCAGAAGCTGTTCAAAGTTTGGGGATAGTTTTTGTTTGGCTGGTCGGTTTGGTTTGTTTTGGGTTTTTTCCCATCTTCCTCTGAAGGGATGCAATTTGCATTTGGAAGTACTTCACTTTCACGGTTTTGTGAGGGAAAAGAGGAGATGTGAGCAGTTTCCACAACTAGTGTTTTATCGAGGAGCAGCAAGAGAAAATTCTGTCTCATTTGAAGAGGAAAGAATGACTGTGAATTGATGAGAGGGAACTGAGCCAGACAGCTTTTCTTTAGAGCAAAGTTTTGCTGCCGATAATAGAATGAGCAAAGGTATTTTAGAGGAGACTATCATTTGCCCTCCTAGCGAGGTAGAAATAGTAGAGAAATGATCAAACATCTGCTGAAATGCTGAACTTCTAGAGGACTACCGGAGTGTAGAGCACCTGTACAGAATCCGATTCTGCTGTCAGTATAAAAATGACAGCATATTCATTGATTTCAGTGGATATTAGACCAAGTCTTTAACATTGCACTGAGCTGTAGTTTTGAGCAAAACATTTTGCAAGTAGATGTCAGTATTAAGTATTTAGTTGTTTCTCTTCAGACTATGTAAAACATTTGCCAGGTGTCAAGTATTTTTGAAATGCATACTGAAATAGTGCATTTTTATAGTATCATCATTATACTGCTGGCTTGATCGGCTGTTTATAAAGGAAGGAAGTGTCCTGAAGTGTTACGGATAGATGTGCTGGGACTGCATACATGTGAATCCCCTGACCAAGCAGGGAATTGCATAGAATGTAATGTATGTACTGCATAGAGATCTATGTAGATCACTCTATTTATTTATTTGTTTAATTGCTTCCTTGGGGGCTGGAATGAACAATGCAATGATTAGGGAATTGGAGCACTGCTATGCTTTCTTAGTGAGTTTCTATCTGTTATCATCTAATACCTACGGAAAAACAAGTGTTATTCCAGGATTTACTTGCACTTGCATATTTGTTTGTGTGTCAACAAATATGTATAGCAGTCTGCATTTTTATCTAGGTCTCAGAGGCTGTAGGATGTTCAGTTGTTTTTCTGCCTTTGAATTAGAAGATTGATGCTGAGGTATACTTCTTAGTTTTGAGTAGCTATATAATTTTTCTTAGGAGTATTATTTCTTCATGGTCATCTCTCAGGCTCTGCATAATAGGAATGTGTGGGGGAGAGGATTAATGATTTAGACTGTCAGAAATCTGTTCTTCGAAAACAAATTCTCTGCTTTTCTCTAAGAGGGTTCTGGAGCTTTTTTTGTCTGTTTTTGTCACTCAGCAAGTAATGGCCATAGTATAACTTGAAAATGACCTATAGTGGGGTATTGATTTCCCAATAAACAAGTCTTTAACTTTTGAAAGAAGTTTGTTCAGAAGTTAATGATTATAGTAACATCATTATACCCAGAAATTCCAGGAATGGAGGATATACATAATCTTAATTACAGTTTAGTCTTATACATTCCCATCTTGATGATTAGCTATTCAAAAATTTCTTTATATTAATTCACCGTCCAAGAGCTTATACATTATACTCCTTATGTAGTGAGTGGTATTTAATTTCATTTCTGACTCACTTTTTGAAGTGAAATGGAGCTAGATTTGTTTACTGGAAACATAAATATAGCTAGAAGTACACGTCAGCCTTAAATTTACAAAGAGATTGTTCACATGGCAGCACATGTTGAAAATTCTTGTAAAGGCTTATGGATGCTTGGGTGCTGGTGCCACAGTGGGAACTCCAGTGCTGTGTCACACTGTTTAGGTGCACCACTTTGCTGGTTATTCTGTTGCATGCTTTGCTATACAAACTGATCACTGTACTGTATTTTGTCACTGTGATCTATTTTCTGGGGTCGTTTGTAACTTTGTCTACAACTGACTGGGATTGGAGAATTTTATGAATGGGATTGGAGAATTTTTTTCTCTGTTGACAAGATGGTATACCTAGTTTTCATCATCTTTTTTTTTTCTCCCTTTATTTTTTCCTCCCTGTCAATTTTGAACCTCATATTCGGAATACTTCTGAAACAATTAAAAACTGTATGAAATGCAACTTTGATGTAAAACTTATTTCCAACCACTATTTCATTTTCTCCTCCATTGTTACTTTATGTTTTGGCTTTGAAGTTATTAACAACATCAAATTTATTCTTTACAGTATTTTTTAGGAAGTATGCAAGTCTTATGGTGTACAGTGCATTACAAATCCCTATATATGAGCTTGCTATTAATTATTTTCTCACAGTCTGGTCTGCTAGTGCTGGCATAGAAAAAGATACAGCTTTCAGAAAGACTAGGATTGGACATTGCTGATGTGAATATGCTTTACCTCAAATGTTTGTTTACTTTGCAAAGTAAATCTTATCTCTATTTAAAATGGAATCTCTCAGTAGTACTGATTCAGAACTGATCGTGTTGAAAGCTTTTAATCTCATTTAGTTTTATCTCAAGATGAAGTGGGTGTTGAAAGCCCATCCTGTAGTATAATAAACATACACTGTGATGCAATATCCCACACATTAATGCTCAGATCTTACTGTCAATTCTATCCATGGTCATGTTTTCATACTCTAGCAATAAATTCTTGATATTCCTGCAATTTTTATTTTTTTTAATAAGCCTGGAAGGATGAAAACACCCTTCTGGAATCGAGGCTAATGAACAGCTCAACCAGGAGAGGTCATCACAAGATAAAAAGTAACACAGAAAATACAAATTTAGTGCTTTATAGTCCTTTATGGGGCTAAGATGGAATGATAAGAATATGAATATGGGTAGACTAACTCTCATTTGTATTCCTATAAAAACCCCAAACACAAAAAGCAGCAACATTGTTACATAATAAAAAAAATGTTAAAGGTGTTAATTATAGGATTCTCTCCTTCTCTCTGAAAGGAATTCACTTTACAAGTAATTATCTTTTACAGCTACGGGTTTTTGGTTTTCTTCATCATATCTGTTTTTATGCAATGCAAGCCTGATGAGCACAGTACTATTAAAACTTCTAGTTCTGATACTTGTCATACTTTTGTAGTATGTCCCATACCACTGCTCAAGTTGAAGTTTGAGCCCATTTTACAAGACTTGGTGCAGAAATCAAAAGGGAGGCATGTATAGTAAATCACTAATATACATAAAAGAAAAAATGTACAGCTTTTACATTTGGCTTCATGGCACCCAGATTTTCCTGGGAAAAGTATTGAAAAAGAGTAACGTCCCTTTTAAAAGAGCAAAGCATTGTACAAGAAAGTCCTTTTAAAGAGGCCAAGTTGGATGGAGCTCTAAGCAATCTGGTCTGGTGGAAGCTGTATCTCTATGTTGGGCATTTGAGGTGTCATATATTCTTTTAGATTCACACTTGGGGAATACTTCTCTTCCAGATAATGTCTCGGACATAATGATATTTTTGGAAATCTGATCAATTCCTTTTTTCTTTTTTTTTTTTTTTATAATAACTTATTAGCATTTATTAGTTTAGGTCCTGTTGTTTTGAGGTTAACACAGCGGTCTCACAGACTTTAGTTTCAAGTATATCAAACCATTTTCATGTGCATTTAGTATTTAATAATTTTTCTTACCTTTGGAGTCAAAGCACTTAAAAATATACTAAACTTTTAATTTGAGGGCCTAGTTCTCTTTTAAGTTCATGGAATTTCATGACATTAAACATATGATTTCTCTTTTGTTCTTTTAGAACACTTTAGCTAGAAATTTGAACAAAATTTACATCCATCATAGTATAATTGTATTATTATTTAGGTACTATTTATCACCATATAATAAAATTCATATTCAAAGACAAGTGACAATTTTAACAACATTGCACTGAGTTACTGAGTTACTGTTATTATTTAACAACATTGAATTGAGTTACTCATCATGACTCTTTAAATAAACTGGCTTTTTCTTGAGCAATATGTTAACTTATATGTGAATGAATGAAACAGTATCAAATAGTCTGCTCTAATTTCAAAATTGGTGGCAGCAGCTATAGCCTGTGTCATTGCTGAAAATCCAGTTTCAGAGTCTTTAACTTTTGTGTATGCAACATTGCATAAATCCTAATTGCAGACATTCATCTAGATAGACCAAGTCTGATTCAAAGTTTGGTGTCAGTGGGCATTTAATCAACTGTAAATGCCATTGAACTACTGTTTTAAGACTGGCTTTTGCTTGGGCTGTTTTCGCTTTGCTTGTGTGCTTAGTTTATTTTATTTTTTTTTTAAATTCTGGTGCAATAATATGAACTAAGGCATAAAAAGTTCTTTAATAAGTACTCCAGTCTGAAAGAAAGTTTGAAGGTGAAGTTAAAGACTTCAAATTGAAAACTTGTTTCTGAACATTGGTTGTTTCTTTTGCAAGGAGATGAGAAATATTTTTTATTTTCTCTCTTTTTTTTTTCTTTTTTTTTTTTTGACTCAGGTACTTTTAACACAGGAGACTATTTCAGTTGCTTCAGTTGTGATAGGAAATTATGTATATATAATGCATTTGACATCAGACTGTACCTCTTCTTGAATAACTCACATTACAATGGATCTGTTACAGACAGTAGATTTTCCTACAGAAGCTATTCAGGACTTTTAACCTGGATCTCTATATCTTTAAATTGTCATAAACAGATATCGTGTTTACTCTTTAGGAGCTTTTTAGACTGTAGTGCTTTTAATGTCTGGGACAATAACAAACCGCACAAACAATGGGGGAGTTTCCGCATTTTCTTTTTTCTAGATTTTCAAAAGCTGATCTCAATCTGCACGATCTGATTCATAGGTCAAAATAAGATAACTGGTTAAATGTTGAGGTCTTCCCCTACCCATGCCTATGTCCTGAATAGCTGTCATGCTCATCTTACAAAAGCACATGGACTTGCAAACGTGATCCGGTCAAGCAGGAAACTTCAACTAGGAAATGTTAGAGAAGCAACAGGAGTCTTCTTCATCAGATGAGATGATAAGTGACTTTGCAAATTCTTGAGTCTTAATAATTTTATATAATTTAAAATTATAGCATTATTTCCAAAATCCACATAGAGATGAGATCCTTCTTTAAAACATCAGGAAGACTGGTAGGATAAAGAGAGTAGTCCACTAGTTTGAGCCTTCTTGCACTGAAGGAAATGGAAGTTGTGCCACAGATTATAGGAACAGTGTGGTTATGTTTTTTGTCGTGAGTTCATGATTCAGTCCATTGGTATGAAATACTAGAAATTATTAAAAAGGTTCCTCAGACTTCAGCCTTTGAATGAACATTGATTTTATCTGTATTGTATTTCATTTATCCAGCCACTTCATTGGCATTGCATAGGTAGATAATCCAAGACCACCAGGTAATTGCATAACATGCTAAATCTCTAAATTTGGTGAAGTAGAAAATTGCAGTAATCAGTAATCAATTCTTCTGAGCCACTTGCATTTCCAACTTTGAAGACACTATAGATATAAGAAGAGAATTCCGAAGTCCTGTGCTTAACATTTACAAAGAACTTGGGCACTTGGTTTTGATAGTTCTGCAATTTTAAAGCTGCTTTACAAAGCTGAGACCTTTCCTACCTCAGAAATGGTCTCAATATTCATTCACTGTAGAAGTAGCCAGCCTTTTCCGATTGGGTCTTTAAGGTTGAACAGCAGATAATTCAGAGCAGAAAAGGATATTGACATTCACATTTACCTCTTTCCTCTGCCTAAAAAAGTCTATAGAGATTTTTTTGACTTTACAGTCTCCTGGTGGAGATATAGTTCTTTCAGATATTTAACTTAAGCCAGCGGTCATGCCAAGTCCATTGAGGGACTGGCAAACTTATTTACACATATGGTTACTTGATGTTAATATTTACCACCATTTGAAATATTTATTAAATATTTTATTTTAAGCTGTGTTTGCACTCCAAAAAAATATGTTTTAAATAAATCAGTGACTAAAATCAACTCAGTATAGCTAGGAACTTTGTTGCCAGTTTTGCATTTGTATTGGTAAAAGCTCAAGTTGGTTTGCAACTTTCAATGTGTAAATAAAATAAGCAGATAAAAATACTTTTTAGAAGCCAGAAAGCATTTGAACTGTTCTAACCAAAGGATTATCCATCCCACAAACAAATGTGATGTTTTTGAATGAATATTTATTATTTTTATCTAGAATATTTAGGTCTCAGCTTAAAGGGAAAGTAATTTTTCTTGTAGAAATTTAATGACTGTCTAAATATAACATAAACATTCTGCGTGATTTTGTAAAACTGCTATGTCATTCAGCATTTTATAACCTTTGCCCAAGGAAGTCAGCTATACACATGCTACATTTCTGCTTTCTGTTTCTGCAATGTAGAAATAATCTGACTGAAAAAAAAAAGCTTTTTTTTTTGTTTTGCATCAAATCTAGAGAGGTGTCACTGTCTGGATTTCTTAAATCACCTAAATATTGATAAAAATGTCTCTTATTTATCGCTTAATCATCTTGTATATTTAAACTGGTATTTACTGAGAACCCAATGAAAACCTGGAATTTATAGGGAGGTAATACAGAAGATCAACAGATGAGCTGAGGAGACTGCAAGAGTCCATTTCCATAAGGGGCAGCAGAAAGCCTGTGATGGAAGGTTTACCAGAGAAGAAAAGGAAGAATTATTGTCTAAGGGTGTAATGCAATGGGATAAAACACAGCAGGAAAGGCAACCTCAATATATTTAAGGTTTTCATAACATTTCATATCATATCACTGGTTTTAAGTATCATTGATGTAAAGTTCTTGGAACACACTTTGAAATGCAGTTAAATTGGAACATGCTTTTACTCAGCTTATGGGAATAGAAGGAATACTGTGGTTTGGGAAAGCAAAAAAAAAAAAAAACCAAACAAAAAAACAAAACCAAAAAAACAACAACAACAACAACAAAAAAGAAACCAAACCAAAAAAAAAAAAAAAAAAAACCACAAAAAACTAACCAAACAAACAACAACAAAAAAACCCAAAAACCAGGAAACCAAACAAAAAGCCTGAAATAGCAAACCAACACACAGAGAAACAAAAAACCAAAATTTACACCCCGTTGACACAGGTTTCAAACACAGATACAATTTTAGTGAAACACAGGAGGGGCTGGTCCATATTTTTTCCCCTGAACACAGATACAAATTCAAATATCTTAAAAAAAAGAAAAATAAAGATAATTAGTAATTTAAAAGCACAGTCAGATTAAAACTAGTGGCATCCACCATTCCTCTGGACTATGGCTAGAAAAGGGAGATGAATGAGCTGGAGAGAAGTTGAGGTTGTCTCCCACACAATAACAGTAACCTATTTATTTTTCTGTTGAGGAATGGAGTCAGAGAGTAGCTTGCCCTGTCCATAGCATTAGCATTGCATTAGGAAAAGAGTAAGCTTCTGTGAGAAATGGAGTCAGAAGCATATCCTGTACAGGGCAGGCTCTGCTGGATACATGCTCTTAAGCTTCAGCAAGATGTACTCTCTAATGTTCTTTCCTTTGGTTTTACATCCAAAAAATTATGCTAGTGGGCATACTGTCAATTATATGATGAATGTCCTACCTGGTTTTTCCCTGGTACAGCCAAGCTGTTAGAAATGATAGAAAATTCCCTCTAGGTAAGAGAAGGTATCCTTTACTGTTCCAACCCTTTTCCAAAAAATCACATGATCACACACCCATATGCTTCTGCTCCTAATTCATTTGCCATTTCTCACATGCCTCCTTTCTGATTTTATTAATCATCTTACTCCCTACTCTCTGTCCTCTGCCTACCCTTTCCTCCAGCAACTGACTCCACTGGCTTCTCTTGGATTCTCATTGATTCATCACTGTTTTGAGTAATTTGCTGAGCCTGAAACTAAGGGAGATTGTCTTCATTGATTCCTGATTAATTCATCTGTTTGTGAAAGCTAGGTACACAGGTAATAACTCAATTGAAATTCCTTCACTGCTTAATTGCTGTGCCACAATCCTGGCCTGTTAAATCAGATAATCAGATATTATGAATGAAGTTAGGATTTATTTTTTCAAAAGAGAATCATTAGAATATCATTATAAGGAATGTTTTTATTAATTCTGTTTATAATTATTCATAATATGCAATTTTAGAGTTTAGGTCAGTACAGCGCATAGGTTTTATTCATATGGAAAAAAAAACTGTGTCAGAGGAATTCTGTGAGTGAATTATGCTTCCAAATCTACATATTCATATTTTATAAGGCCAAAAAGGATCCAACCCAGCTACAGTGGTATGGTTGATTGTCCTACTACTTTTTCTGCTTTACAGATATCCTGGTTTAGGGCAAATTTGGGAGGAGACTTGCAAAAGGCTCCCTCTAGAAAGCAGATTCAAGAAGCCCTCCCCCTACTGGTTCAGGAAAATTTTCTTAAAGAAAAGTGGAAAAAATGGATTATTTAACAAGCAAAGTATTCGAAAGCGTAAACAATGAATAATATTAAACAATAAAACCTTCCACTGCTCTGAAGAGATGGCAAATTCAGAAAGTCCTTGTCATGGAGTGTTGCTCAGCTTGCTCAGTCCCTCTGGTGCTGGAAAATGACGCATCCCAGGCCCTGGTAGGCCACAGGTGTGAGCTGCCAGTGTTCTGAGTTTTCAGTCCAGAGCAGGTTTGAACAGTCTCAAGAAAAAGAAAAAACACAGTCCAGGGAACTTCACTGCCTCAGCTAGCTAAAAACTAACTAAAAGCAAAGGAGAGCTCTCTTTCACTGCCTGTCTGTGCTGCAAACACAGTCTCAGAGAAGAGAAGGATGAAACTCTTATCTTTATATTTTGGAAACAACCACCTCAGACATTCCACTGCTTCTCCTTCTCCCCCCTTCACTCTCAGATCTAGTTTTAAGGGTGCAGAACTTAATAACCACCACAAACAGAACAGACAATTGGGAATACAAGCATCATGAAGACACCCAGGATAACAGATCATAGAATCAATGGAGCAGGGAATGGTTTGGGTTGGAAGAGATAATCCAGTCCAACCGCATCCCACAGGCAGGGACAGTTCACAAAACCAGAGTCCTCAATGCCCTGTCCACTTGATTCTAAACACTTCCAGGGATGGGATATTTACAGCTTCTCTAGGCAGTCTATTCCAGGATTCAATCCTTTTGTGTAATCTAAATCTACCTTTTAGTTTAAAAATGTTTCTCTCATACTATCAGTACATGCTCCAGTAAAAAGTATTTCTTTATCTTTCTTGTAGGCCCCTTTTAAGTATGGAAAAGCTGCTATATAAGGTCCTCCTGGAGCCTTTTTTCCCAAGATAAGCCACACCAACCCCCTCAGTTTCTCTTTATGAAAGAGAGAAGCCCTCTGACTATTTCCGCAGCCCTCATGCCAACAAACTCCAACATGTCAAAGTCTTTCTTCTGTTAAGCTGGACTGAGAGTGGCCTCAAAGTTGGATTTAGCGCTCCAGATCAGGTCTAAGGACAGCAGAGTAGAGGGGCAGTGTGACCTCCCATGGCCGGCTGGCCATGCTGCTTTTTATGCATTCCAGGATCCTGCTGCCTTTCTCAGCTGCAACTGTACATTGCTGGCTCTTACATAAGTTTTCATCTGCCAATATCCCCTAATACACCTCCTTGTCATTAGTACTCTTTAGCAGAGTTTCTAGGAGAATCTGATTTCATGAATTTCCTAGGCACAGAGGCTGACTGGTTGGCAGTTCTCAGAGTATCCATTTTTGCACATTACATAAATGGGTGCCACAGACATATTTTATGAAAAATCCTTTCATTAGGATTTTTTCTCCTGAGAAGCTGAGAGGCCTCAGGAACAAAATGTAAACAATAATTATCTGCTGCTGTGGAATGCAACAGGTGCATCTATGGTTGGTCCATGTTAGCTGTTTTTAATTAATGGTCAGTCACAGTCCAGCTGTCTCAGACTCTCTAGCCAGTCACAAGATTTTATTATCATTCCTTTCCTTTCCTTGCTAGCCTTGTGATGAAACCCTTTTCTTCTATTCTTTTAGGATAGTTTAATATATAATTTTCTTTTAATATAATATATATCATAAAACAATAAAACATCCTTCTGAAACATGGAGTCAAGATTCTCATCTCTTCTCTTGTTCTGGGACCCCTGCACACACAACCATAAAATGGGTGCAATGTTTCCCCTTTTCCAGACACTGGAGCTTTTGCTTGACTGTCATGACTTTTCAGAAGTGACAGAGAACTGTTTATATCTGCCAGTTCCCTCAGGACCCTGGGATGCATCTTGCCAGCTTCCATAGATTTATTTATGTTCGGGTTCCTCAGATGGCCTTGAATCTGGTCTTCTCCCACAATGGAGTCCCTGCCTTTATATTCAGGGCCTTGAGAGATGCGGGAAGTTAAGCTGGCAAGGAAAATTTGAAGAAAAATGTTGCTGAGTACATCAGAATTCTCCATATCAGCTGTCATCAGATGCCCTGCCTCATTTATCAGAGAGGTACAGTTTCTTTTGTCTTCCTTTCCCAAGTCACATACCTGTCAGGTTTTCCACACATTTCCTTCTGGCATTAAATGTCCTGGTCTGGAGCTGTGTTCTTTACCCTGAGTTCATGACTTCAAACATGGTCACACTGAAATGCCTAATGCTTCCTTTTAGCAGCTAGCTTAGTTGTCTCAAGCTTTTGATGTGTAAACTTCAAGTCATCTTCAGCTTTAAAGACTATGCATTTTTCTGCAGTTCAAATAATAAAGATGTTAAGCAATGAAGGACTGAAAATCAGGCTTCCACTAGTTCTCACTAGAAACCATTCATTTCCTTTGTTACAATTACATTTTAAGATATTTAGAGTGCCACATTTACAATACTTTTGAATCTTGATTAAAATAGTGTAGACTGCCATTCAAGTGCCTTCAGAATTCAAAATACATATGACTGCAATTTATGCCGAAACAGACATAAATACATATATCTGCAGATTTCTTGTGAGCCAGTTTTGTATTCTCAGAAAAGAAAAAAAGAACCCTTCAGAAGATCAGGATACTTGATAAGATCTACTTTTTAAAAAACGATGTTGATTTTCAGTAATTGCATTTACAGTATTTAAATTTTTGTTAATCAAGTTCTATTGTTTTGTCTAGCAGCAGTATTAGTTGGAGTGGCTTGTAAGTGTGCAGGTCATCTTTTTCAGTATTTGGACTTCACAGTTTCTTTCAGCCTTCTGGAATTTCCTTGCTGTTTCAAGGGTTATTGGAAACCAGCAATAATCAGCAGAGACCTTCTCGGTTACAGCATGCCCTGCTGGTTGAAACTGCCTAGCCTTGTTAACCTCTGTTTAACATCTTTGTCAGCTTTTATTAGAATATAAATTGTTTTGCTGCCGCTTTGGGATCTAACTACATAGTCTTGTTCATTTTCCTAACACTGTATGTTTTTGTCTTTTCTATGTGATTGGCAAATCCATCACTTATATGTAGCAGTCTTTTGGTATGGCTCCTTTTGCTCCTCAATTCCTCTCTCACTTCTTAAAAAAATCCCCAAAACACAAAACCCAACATCCACACCTGTGATTTTAGTTCTTTTTTCTAATAATAGTTCTTATGAGTTCTGTGCATAGACAAATTAAACCTTATATACTTTTGCTCATAATGTAATGTATTTAAATTCTGCTTACAAAATCACAGAATAGTTGAGTTTGTAAGGGACTGCTGGAGGTTATTGCTAAAATAGGGTTCCTTATATCAAATATCTAAACCTGTCCTCTAGGAAGCCTATACAGCACCAGATAACACGGACTTGGAGAGGCTAGAGCAACATGGTTGTTGGCTTCAGGCAGAAGGAAGTAATATAATCTCTATAACCTGTTCTGTCCTGGTTGCTTCAAATCAGAACAGAAAATTCATTTGGAATTCTCTGAATTCTTAATTCAACAACTTGCTATATCACTAAGGTCAGTCTCATAGAAATGCCCCTCCCAATCTTCACTGACATATTTTTCTATATTCATAAAGAATAGTTAGTTCAGAATTCTTGATGTCATAGAGAATATTTATATTCTGAATTTGAAAATCACTTTTCTTCTGTTGCTGAAGATTTACCTTTTACAAAATATCAGTAAAACCATTATGTCGATTGTAAAGTGTTCAGAGATAGAAGTTGATTTTATTTTTCTTCTCACTGGGAAAGATAGTTGCTCTGGTTTCTGAAATGGAGTAGCTCAAACTGTTATTACCTGAATACTTCACTAGGAAGTATTTTTCTTATTTGTGCAGCTGTTGAGTCCTGAAAAATATAATTGCAGACAGTGAGGACCAGGGAAATGAATTTTAATGTGCTGAAACAGGGACATTCAGATTACAGGCCTATCACAAAACCAGACATATCAAAAACAGCTTAATGAGTGAGAATTCTGTCCTCAAAGTTATGACCTAAAAGTTTTCTTCAATTCTTCTCACTAAATCTAAAAAAAAAGGAAGATGGAAACAAACTAGAGAAATCTTGAGATGGAAGTAAATTTTGAAATTTCGGACACGACTCAGATTCAAAACTCAGTGGAGTGATGTCAGTCATTCTAGATCAGTCCTGTCCCTGCATATATTCCTTAAACTCTATATCAGGATCAATTTGGCCTTTTTTTTACTTGTTGAAGGTGCACATGTGTGTGCACCTTTGTATGCCTTTGGATTGCTCAAGATTCTCTGTATCATATACCCTGTATTGTGTTGATGTATGAGTGCATTCCCCAAAATGTTGTAACGTGGCATGTTTTCAAGTAACCACCTGCATGAAAAGTACATGAGTAACTGAATAAAATGAGATAAATGTAAAACAAAGAAAAATAAGGCTGAATTTTCAACAGAACTATAACAAAATTGTATAATAATTCTGAGAAACCACAACAAATATTTCAAGTCTGATTGTAGGACTGAAAAGAATTTATTGGCACTGTCTCACTCAGAGACATAAAGAGTAGAGGAGTGCTGAGAATTTTTGGTGGAATTTCAGAGGTGTGATTGGCATTTTATGATTATACACACATCTAAGACAATACTCTAGTTCCCAAGAAGAAAAATATTATTTGCAAATATAGTCTGTTATTTGTACTTATAAATCAATGCATTCCTTGCTTTGTTTTAATAACTCTGATTACAGAAAGAAATGAACATAAAGCTATGAAGGATATCATAGTAATTCAGCGTATAAAGATATAAATACTTCTAATAACATTCAAACTTTATATATATCAAAGAAAAATTGTTCTGGTGTCAGTTTTAATGAGGAATATAGTTATTTTTCAGCACTGGTGTTTAATGCTTAAAATGGTTTTATTTTCTTGCCTTCCATCTTCCTTCTGCCCCAGGCAGACTTTCAACTAATTCAAATAAAAATACTTATGTGATATTCCAGAAGATTCTTATCCTTTGATTTTGGCAGAGGAGCAAGAGGGAAAAACCAGACATCTTTCTGTATATTCCTGCAGGCAAATCCATACTAATATCTGAGGTGGATCCATCAAGAGTTGAAAGATGTGAATAAATCCTGAGGGATGTTTTATAACAGAAGGGATTGGACAGCATAAGGGCAAGAATAAGGACTTCTTTCTGTAAAATGTTCAGCTCCTTGAAAGCTGTTCAGAGGCTGTGGAAGGAGACAGATAACATGGAGCTGGTTAAGTTCTCTAATTCTCTGCCGTTTTTGTGTACATTGCATGTTTGGACTACTTTTTTGTGGATATAAATATAATAAATATTCAAACCATTTGTAAAAATTAGCCTCAAATGTAAATCTGTGTGTTATCTATGCCTTTAATAAGGAGAGCGCTGTGCATAAAACAGTGTTTATAACACAACTCATAGCAGTAAAATTTTTCAGTGCTAGATCTCTAATTTGTTTTTAGCAACAGTAATATTTTCATAAACCATATTGAAATAATCCAGCCACATTCTACACAGTAAAATCTCCCTTAGATTTCTAAATGGCATTTATGAAATCTGATTGGCAGAAAGACACCACAAATACTCTCAAAGAAGAAACCTGATTCAGCTGCAGAGTTGCTCTCCAAATACAAGCTTTGCATTGTTCTGGATTTGTTTCAATTGAATTTAATACACATAATCAACCAGTCTGTTAAATGGACTTCTGTTGGGGGTTAGGTTTCTTTCCTTTTGTTCCTTTTTACTTATAGAATTTTTTCCATAAATTGCTAGGAAACGCTAACAACTGGGTACTTAAGAAAAACAAAAGAAGTGGCCAATCTCAGGGGAGGAGGGCACCTGGTTGCACTTCTCTTATCGGGGAGTTTCTCTCCAAGGGGCAGAGATACCAAGACAATTGTGCTGATAAAAGATGGGGCTGGGGCAGCTGTGGGCTCCTTCTCTCTCTTGGCTTTGGAGTATGATGGTCAGAGTTGCTGCTTGGGGAAGGGAATTAGCTACTGCCACTGGAGCCCAGTCCAGAGCTGTTTCTTCTGCCATGGGATGAGCCTCTGCTTATGAGAGCAGCCACTGAACTGGGACCTTATTACCACCTGCCTCACTAAAAGAGGGACCTATCCCCATCTGCTCAGGCATCTGGGCCTCCTCAGCTCGCCTCTCCCTGCCTGCTCAGAGGGCCAGGTCACCGCCGCCCTGCCCCGGCCGCTTCTTCAGCACTGCTCCAGCACGGTAGCCTCACACCCGCTGCCAGCTGAAATGTCCTGCCGTCCCAGCCTGGGGCTCCTCAGAGTCCTGCTTGGGCACTGGCATTGGCTGCCCCAAGGATTTGTGGAGCAAAGCCTCTCCCCTCCCTTCCCGTCGCGGTTGAGCTGCCATTGCCCTGCGCTCTCTGAACTCGCGCCACAGCGCCCCCTGCAGCCACGGAGGAATCATCACACCTGCCCCGCCCTCCGGGAGCCAGCACCGCCCCTGCTGGCCGTGACTGGAACTGCACCAAAGGGAAAGCGCCTGCGGCCGAGGAGGCTGGGGCTGGTGTTAATGCTCTAGTTGTTGTTGTTTGTTTGCTTTGTCATGCATACTAGTAAAGAACTGTTATTCCTATTCTCATACCTTTGCCTGAGAAGCCCTTAATTTCAAAATTATAATAATTTGGAGGGAAGGGGTTTAGATTTTCCATTCTAAGGGATGTTCCTGCCTTCCTTAGCAGACACCTGTATTTCAAACCTAGACAACTTCATGCCTAAAGCCTGATTTTGTGGGAATAATAACTCCTCAGCTAGTGTAATTTCTCTGGCTTGGTTGAAATAATAAGAGACTTTACTCTCATAGACTTAGTGAAGATGGGAAAAAAAGATTACATGAAAATAACAGGCATTGACTTCTTGAAACACAATAATAAACACATATCAGCAACCTTACTCAAGGTTGTTTAAGAGTTTATTGATTTATGCATAATCTTCCTAAACAATTATTATTTTTTTTAGCTATCAAGTTTGTTTCCAGAGAGGATGAGGCATTCAGAAATTAATACTTAAGGACTTAGAATTCCGAAGGTTACATTCTGCTCAAATCAGAGATACAGATACTAATTTATCTAATTGGTACTGAGCACTGAATTTCAGAATATACCAAAATCTTTCATTAAAAATGGCAGCAAATTAGGCCATGAAACATAAGTGATTTGATTGACACATAGAAGGTAGAACTGTCAGTTATTTTTTGGTAGTTTTTTGACTGTTAAATATGACTTTACAGCTGATATCAGATGACTTTACAAAATTTTGGAGCTTAAAAAACAGAATAGTATCCAATTAAATTAATTGATTAGCAATTTAATCTGTAAAGAATGAATAGTTTAGAGTACAATAATCTTGTATCACAATATCTCAGTCTTTGAGAGAAAACTATCATATATATTTAGATAATTTGAAATCCTAGGCAATATCTTTTTCCAGAAAAACTTTAAATTAATTACCCTCTAGTGTACATTAAGGCATCTGCAATTACAGTCCATAAAATCAGCAGAGTAATATGCATCTAAGATTATTTTTAATAGTTATTTATTGAAATAAAATTCCAGTATTCCGGATGGAAAGTGCCTGGGCTCTTCTGGCCCTCACTGCTTGGCCTGAAACAGCAGCTGTGGTGGCTTTCACCACAGAGATACTTCTGGCTGGCTGGATGCTGCAGCTGGGCAACCCAGGCTTGGAGGAACTCAGGCTTTGCCTCTGGGAGAAAGTCCTTAGGCGAGGTGAAGAGGAAAAGGAGCGGATTCAATGGAGGGTTATAATCCAGACTTTTATTCCATGGTCACAGACATCTGAATCTCAGCAACCAGCTCCATTGAACGGAGAACCACGTGCTCGCAGTCAGTTTTAAGGCCCGGGCAGGGGGAGGGAAGGGACAGGTGAGCCACCAACCAGGTGGGAGGGGCAGGGTCTCAGGGGAAGAGTGACACCCAGGACAGGCCAATGACCTTGGCAATGAGGGGCATCTTTTGAACTTCTGCCAACCAGAGGATGTCCCTGCAGGAATGTTAGCTTTGACTGACAGCACTTAGGAGGAGACAAAGGGAGGGGGAGGAGGAAGGTATTGCCACACCTGGGAGGAACTGGGTTAGCTGGGACAGGAATTGACTTCACACTGCAACAGTTATTAATACATGTTCTGTTAAAGACGTTTCAGTCACTGATCTGAAAGTCAGAACTACTCATGTTTTGCAATGGATTGCCTGTCAATATCTTTGTAATTTAAAATAATGTTACACTTGAAAAAATCTCCAGAGATTTCTTGAAAGTGTTGCAACTTGTAACAGGTTCAAGGAATGGTTTAGGCCCATTTTGGTCACATTGGAAGTCTGGTTTCCAGATAAGGGAAGAGTCTGACGAGAAGTAAATCCTGCGAGGTGGAATAAGTCCTTATTATGGCAATGTTCTTTCTTACATAATCACTAAGCTGTGTATACTCCCCTTTGATTGATGTGGAGACACTGAGATGTAAGATGAAGGTATTCATCTTGGCTGAAGGATCTGATTGATTCAACTGAGAGACAACTGCAGCATCTCAGAAGATGTCAAAGGCTCATAAAATGTCCTGAGATCCACAACATTACATCATCCAGTGTGAAACTCCCTGCCTGAGGGGAGGTACGTGGTCATTCCCACCTGAACCTGAGTGACAATAAATCCAATAGATTTGGCATTCTGTGGATACTTACCCCCTCCCACTCTGGGATAGAGTCACTTTCTTTCTCTCCCCCATTCCCTTCTCTCTCTCTCTCTCTCACACACACACATTTACTGCTAAATAAAATCTGTGCTATTGCTTTTGGCATATGGTCTCATTTGCACCTTAATTTGGGCAGAGGCATCTCTAATAATTTTACTAATCTGATCTTAACACCATGAGACATACTGTTACATCAGAAATAGACTGCATATCCATATGTCAAATATTAGTGTACTTTGTGCCAAGTTTTATGTTTCATACACTGTTGGAACCCTAGCTGCTGAGAATTTTAGACTTTTTGTGCTGACAGGCACTGATCCCTCCAAAAGAACACTTCATTTGACCTGAAGCCATGGAAAAAACTTCCAAAATTGAATGACAGAACTGGGATTATGGGTGTGTAGTTTGAATAGAAGTTTGTAATATCACATGGTGCAAAACTTAAAAGTTTTAAAATATAATAATATATATAAAACAAGACGAAAGTTTTAAGGCAAAGACTAATCCTTCTTCTTCACCTTCTTCTTTATGAGTTTGGGTGGCATTGTGTAATTAGATAAAAAAGTCTGCATTCCAGGGCACGAGTAGTTAGTCACTAATTTAAAAGAAAAAATAATTTAAGTGTCATTTCTTAATTAAATAGTTTATCCTTAAAAGGCCTGGTAAAAAGATAGATACAGCTCAGTTTTTAATTTGTTAGCATGAAGTGCTATAGAACTCACAGTTTGTAAGAATATAATATAAATAAAAACTAATAAACATCTAAGTCTGAGCAAGAAATACCGTCTCACACATTTAATCCCAACCCCCAAAAAAACCCCAGAAAAACCAACTCAACAACAAATCACATGACTAACTTGCTATGAGCATCTTTGTTAGGTATAATTTCTGAAAATCCCTAATATTTCCAAAATTTTGGCAAGTTTTAAAAAACAATACATTGTAGACCGTATTGGCGAGGAGATATATCAGCATAATATAGCAGTAAACAGCCCCAGAGCTTTAGTGCTGTGCAGTGTTGAAGAAGCAGCTCTGGGTTGGTGTATATAGAGCAATAAAAGTCCATTTGGAATGTCCACTTGAAATGTCCACTGGGCAGTGAAAAAGGAACCTAGAAATGAAATAAAAAATAGGATAAAATTTATTAGTGTAACTTTGAAGAGAACGCAATGATTCATAGGAAGCCAGGTTGACAATATGAATAACTCAGATTGTTGCTAGATTATGTGACTGCTCATAAGATCAGTAAAGACTTAAGAGATACACCTAATTGATTGCTGACATTCATTTGCACACAGAAATAGATATGAACCTTCCATTTCTCAATTGCAGATCCAAGTCCACTGGGTGACTTTACTAATTTCATTGTTAATTCAATTTCTGGGAGCAAGGGAACAGTTAACGAGAGCTGCAGTTAGAATCATCAGACATAATATCCTTCATTCCCATCACAAGAGGTTGCCCATTTTTTGTTGAGGTTCCTGTTTTGATCTAGCTGCAGTGGGGCAGCTGACTTTTTTTAGAACTGCAAAGATTTGTTCTGTGCAAGTGCAAAGGTTGGTGCCTTAAAGACCTTGTTGCAAAGAATTGGGAATTTTAAAGCTGATTGTTAAGAGCTTTAGGGCAGACCTAGGACCTTTTCCAGGAGTGATTATAAGATGGATGAAATGTTTCAGTGAGAGTTTTGGCAGGGAGTTGTCCAGCTGACACTGATTGAGAAGGAAGTTGCAAACAGGAGGAATTTTTATAAAAGTCAGAGCTGATACTACAACCGATCAGAACCCTAAGGGTGGACTCATTTGATCATGGACTGGATATGCGTGCATTGACTGATACTGAGTAGGGGATTAAATGTAAAACCAAGCATTTGGGAAAGCAGGTCGGCTAACTTCAGCCACTTCCTCTTGGCTAGCAACCATTGCATGGGGTCTTTCCTGAGGGTGTCCTAATAAACCAGAGTTAAATAACCAGAAATGGAAGCAAATTTGACTACCTAACTTAAAAATGCCTTCTCAGATATGGTCTTACTTTGATGAACACTAAATAAAATTGCTTATTCCCATCTTTTTAACATTCATGGGGCGAAGGGTTACCCCCAGACTGAGATAAATTGAAAGGTTTGGGAATTTAAACCATGACTATCTAGGTTTTTGCTGCACAAACAAATGAAGGTCTCACCAAATAAATACCCATGTTTGTATCTTGGCTATTTTTTTACTTCATGTGTGGGCTATTAAATCCTCATGCCATCTTTAATGCCAACATGTCATAGTCATAGTTTTGGGTGTTCTTTTTTTTTTTTTTTTTTTTTTTTTTTTTAATTCTGTGTTAAAAGTTCTCTTTGGGAGTGACTTTATAGCTATTTATACAAGAAACAACATTTTCCCCCAGGCAGTTAGAAGATAATTTTCATCTGAATACTTATTGTTTAGAACAAACATATGAAAGAAAGCTTCTCTTTCAAAAAATAAGAGGAACATTATGCTTCAGATCAGTTTTTGTACAAGGAATAAGTCAGAAGATTAATCAAACCCCTATTTTGCATTCAACAGATCATTTAGTAAACAAGCATAGAAAATTAGAAGCCTATTGAGTACAACAGTACTATTTTCTTGATCAGAAAATTTTAATTAAAAATAGTAGCATAGCAAGCCAACCTCCTTCTTTCTCTCCATTTCTCTTAACTGCTGAGCATCATGGAATTTTGTCCTTTTTTGTCATATTTCTACTATATTATACCCGATCATTACGATCCCAAAGCATATAATATTTATGCTCATAAAATAATGCAAAAATCAAATAGAAATCAAATGAGAACACTGCCTTTCAGTAGCACATTATCAGATAAACTTTGAAAGTATTTTCATTTAAAATTCCTCTGTAATCAAATAAGGAAGCTGATCTGAATTTTTTTAATTAGTTTTCCCATCTTCACACCCTTCGTATACAAATTCTCTATTCAGATAAACAATTTGTCAAAGAGCAATTTCTTTCAACCCCCTGATATTTCAATAGCCTAAACTGTGCCTCAGTACCCTATAACTTTTTTCTTTGTAACCAAAGAGATTCCAACTTTGTATGGGAAGACAGGTCCTTTTCCTACTGTTGTAATAGTTCCTTTTTATCTTCAGCATGCCATATGTTGATGTTCAACTTGATGACGATCTGGGAATTTTTTTCTTTTAAAATCGTAACATAAATTGTAAATTTTTTCTTATGCATAGTGTAGCATCAAAATACACAGCCTTCAGTTTTACTGTTGATAGATAACATTTGATTTAAAAGATGTTCACAATCTCATACAATTGTTTTGCAGTGGAGAAAGTTTGGATGCATGGTGAATAAGTGTTGAGTGTTGCAGCAATCATTTAATCGACTTCAGAACGCCCGCTATTTTATGTACCTAACACAGTTTTGATGATGACTTATGAAGTGAATACAATATTCTGCAGCATTCCAGCATATAATTAAAACAGTTTTCAACATATATTTTGGCACAGAACTTGACCTACTTTCACACTTCTAAGGCTTAAAATAAAATATTACTCGCACTGCGTTCCTATTTTTGTAAAAATCTACCACATCAATCTTAAAAAAACCTGCACTACACTCTAACTAGTATGTGTGTAATATAAGTCATAATAATATTTTATAGCTGAATAATAGCATTCCATGATTAGGGATCTAGTAATAACGTATAGACATTGTGCTCAAAGCAATAATCATTACTCAAGTAAGCAGTACCTGCAAAGTCATCCATATTTGTGTAAAAAAGAAATTACCTACATTTATAAGGAATGAAGGATTAAATCCATGCATTACTTAATCATAATACCTTCTTACACTATTTAAGGCTTTTTGTGTGCACACTGCAATGGAACATGTGTGGATTAGGGAGGTACTTGATTTGCAGAAGGGGTATGAGGCAGTAAGTCAAGTGGACTGGTTCCCACTGTCCATTTTGTATCAGATTGCTGTAGAATATAATTTTTGCCCCAAAACCTATTTTCCTACTGTCAAGCAGTTTTTCTTCTACTTTCTAAAGCAGAAAGAACAAGGTGAAATATTTCCCTTCTGAAAGAAGGAGCTGAAATGTTTTTCTTCAGGGAGCAACCATTTAAAATGCAGATACTTGAGGTGTAAAACCCCAAAAAATAATTTCAATGGATGGATGAAAATCCTGATAGTTTTGGCATCTCCTCCAGATTTTATAAAGTGCCTATGTATCTATACATTTGTTTAGTTTTTTTTCCCCAGTAATATATAGCATATAGAATTATTAAAAAAAAAACCAAAAAAACCTCTCTGTACAAAAAAACCTTGCCTTGCTCCCTATTAATGTTATTATTCACCTTAAGCTCCATTTGCCTGACAGCAAAGTCCTGTGACACCTGAAACTGAATTGTAAATACTGACTGACACAGGTACTTTTTAACTAAATTCATGGCAAATTAACAAAGGTTGCAATGTATTTGACACAAACTGGGTTAAGATAATGTCACTCCTAAATCTCTACTCTGTTAGTGGAGTCTAAGTAGAGTACTAGCAGTATCCTCAGCAGTATTATAAACACATCCACAGCTCTATTTCATTCTCTTTTAGGTGTTGAATTTGTATCAGTTCTATTCCTTATTTTTCCTGGGCAAATGAACTAATTTGTTTATTCTACAGCTGAAAATTATTTAGATGTTTCAAGCCACTGTAGTGGCATAAGAGATGAAATAATTATCTTTCTGAGCACATGGAAAAATGGAGAGATGGGAAAAAGAAGAGTGCTATAATGTAAGAGGAGAGGAATTAAGAAACATGACAGACTACTTTTTCATATTTAGATGCTACCAAGATTTTGTTACATTCAGGTTTAATATCTCCCCATTCTCAAATTATGTTGACAGGCAAAATTGATTTTGTTTAGTTCGAGGGTTATGAATTATTTAAAAGTTCATTAGTCTTTACAAGAAGTAGTATTTCTTGAGGGTGGTTCTGTTATGGAGAAATGATAGTAAAACATAGTAAAATCTAAGGCACAGCACAAAAGTATATGTTTTGTTGACTTTCAGTGTGACTTGTGCTCCTCAGTGTCTAGGGTTATAGAGGACCAATGATGGTATTAAACTTGTAAATCCAGTGGTAATGGGATTTCGGTATCACAGACTCACAGAATGGGTCAGGTTGGAAAGGACCACAGTAGGCCACCTGATCCAATCTCCCTGTTTAAGAAGGGTCATCCTAGAGCACATGGCACAGGATTGTGTCTGGATGGTTCTTGAATATCTCCAATGAGAGACACTTCAGAACCTCTCCGTGCGTCACCCACACAGTTAATAAGTTCCTCCTCATACTTGGATGGAATTTCCAGTGCAGCAGTTTCTGCCTGTTGCCTCTTGTCTTATTTCTTGGCACCACTGAGAAGAGCCTGGATCCATCCTTTTGACACCCTCCCTTCAGATACACTGATATGTCATGGGCCATAGTAAAACTTTTAGTCCTCGTCAGTTTGTTGCCTTACCTTAACATGTATAAGAATGTGTCATGAATATCTCAAGATCCACTCTCATACTGAATTCCAACTCTTCCATCTTTCCATCTATTCATATGTCATGTTTACTACAAAACTTCTGGGGAAAATGCTCTATTGAGTATGCAGAGATTCTGGCACAGAAACATTAGAAACTCTTAAGCCTTCAAGACAGCGAAGCTGCAGCACAGCTGTCTCTCCCTCTCTCCTCCTGCCACGGCCTGTCAAAAACAAGTAGTGGGTAAATTAAATAGTTTTGTTTAAGAACAAGAAGTGAAGTGATTTATAGCAGCTTGAATCTGTTTGTGCAAGCATAATTGTTTACTGAAATTCTTTACAGTACATTCCCAGGGGCTATGGAAATTGCTCCAAGAACAAGTTCTGCTATGCTGCTGCCCTACTCTCCTGTCAATATCAGCTCTTCTCAGACAGAGAAAGGAGGTTTCCATCTTCCTCTATCTTAAAAGAATTCATAGGTTACAGGAGAAAAGCATTTTTCTCTGCTGAAGTGTAAATGTGGGGAATACAGTTATACGATTTGAAAAAAAATAAAACCACTGCAAGTGTTTGGCCACTAAATCTGAGAGTAAGATAAAAATGTTGCAGCACCAGAACTTATTGTGTATTTTTCAGTCAGTTTCACGTATTCTAGATTTTGATTCAGATGCTTTGAACATGTGTCTCCATCCTAAACCTTTCAATGCTAGAATTTTTATTGTTATCTATGCTTTCCCATAATGCTTATGGATGCTTCCCAATGTTAAATATCCTACTATAAGGTGTACAATAAAAAAAAATTAAAAACATTGGCACAGTATTTGTTGCATTAGCATGCAAATGAACTATCGTTTTTCAGGGAGCTGATTCACAGAAATGACTTTTGAAGTTGATCTTTATCTTAAATACAATCTAAGGAGAAAAGAAATTGTTTAAAAAACTATTATGTTTGTGTTATAAAAACATAAACTATTTAATGAGTGTTTCGAGGACTTTTTCGACTTGTATGTTTGTGGGAAATTATTTTTATAAATACCTGAATATCCATTTGATTTTCTCTTTTCAACTTGCTTCACAGAAAATGGTAAAAATATATTGGAGGAAATACGTTTCATATTATTATGAGGGAAAGGAAGGGCATAAAAATCAGACTTGATTCACACATTTACTAGGCATCTATTACTGTTCTATCTAATGATCATCATTGTTGCAATCATGATCTAATTATTAATTTTAGTTCTGATCTTTCATGCCTTTAAAATTATTGTGCACTTGTAGAGAGTAAACTGACCAAGTGGTGGTTTTTATGGAGCATTTACCTTCTTAAAAATCCCATTTCACATTATTTCTGCCTGTGAAGTACATATAATGTGCTTAGACTCTGAAAATATGAGCTCTGATCTTGGAGGAAAGAATTCAGAAAAGTACCTGGAGGGTACTCAGTGTGACTTTGGACTTCCTAGTACATTGACCTATGGGAGCTACTCCAGCAGAAATCAACCAAGATGTCTGGATGGACACAATGTAGGAAGAGGGGCCCAGAGAAATGGTTTTGCAAAGCCTTTAGTATAAAAAGCTAAAGAGAGGCAGCTATTTTTACGGTATTCTGGTATCCAATGGTGGAATGCATAGAGCCAGGATCTTTCCAGCATTGGGAGAAGGGGCAAAAATCCCAAGTTGCAATGAAAATTCTGAAAAAATAGTACCAAAAATTCATTTCAGAGTAGGAAGATATTGGAACAGGTTGTACAAAATGGTTAAGGAATCTTCAACCCTGGAGATTCTCAGTATTCAGCTGCGCAAGCACCTAAGCAAGGCCTACATGGGCATACTGGGGAAAGCTACATATTATACCTGTGTGCTCACTAGCAAGGACATTGTGGAATTCTACCTGGTCTTAAAGATAGAAAACAGGATGGCAGAGCCAAGGTAGCTAGTTAGGAAAGATGTGAAAGACATAAAGGTCGTGACAAGGCTCACGAGACAATGGGCCTGAAGCCATAGAGGAGTACTTCTTCCATTTGTGACCTCCATGTCAAATGGGACTAGGAAAGAGAAATGGTGAAACTGCCCTGAAGTCCCTGAAAGTTGTAAGAAACTTGTTGTCTGTTGTCCCCTGACAAAAATGCAACCTGCCTTTAGAGTGATGAAAGGCCTTTGCCTACCACCAGCTGGGGCAAAAAAGTTGGCCCTGAAACCAACTTCTTGCCTCCCCTTTTAGTAGCTAGTACGCAGGATTGCTCAAATTAACAATTGGAATGATCCTGGAAGTAAAAAGTGCATTGGTTTGAACTGGAGCTATTTCTTCTATACATTGACACATTCTACACTCCTGAAACACAAAGGAGACTTGGAGGGTGTTCCTTATGGAGTATATGCACAGAATAAATGGGGCTGGGAGTATGTATACATGAGGACCTCAATTCTATATTAAAATGAGAGCACTAACCGTGCTCTTTTTTAAAATTTTATATTTTTTTTCTGTGCAGCGCTATGATTTTGGTCTGCCTGGAGAACTGTACTTTTCGACCTGGAAACCAGATGGAAAACATGAATGTGCAGGTGTACAATTCCCAGTGTGGCATATTAATTAGGTTTCCATGCTGATTCTTCTTAGTTCATGTTCTGAGTTTTATGTCAGTGTCTCCAGAGGTGTTGATATGCAGCTGGTTCCTGAAGGCAAAACGAGAGTGGACAAAGTTATTTGAGATGACTGTGACCTATTTCTGCTTGTTAGGGCTCTAAAGTTAGTTTAAAGAAGTTGATTTATTTCACCTGTGGTGCTGCCTGAAGGAAATTGCTGCTAGGATAATATACCTTTTTAAAATACCCAGTAGCTGTGTGGCAAAATGAACTGTGAATTTATGAAGCAACTGTGATGCTTCTATTAAAAGCTGATATATTTTTCATGAGAACAGCCTTAAATTATTGGTGCTTTTTTTAATTAAATGCTTGTAGCATTTGATTAAAATGTGTGAAATATCTAATATGTTTCTTTAATAGCTAGATATTTTTAATATTCAATATTTAGAAATTTCTACCTTTCAATGAGTGTCATTCAGTGAACAAGTGCGGTGAACAGAGCAGCAGGGTAATGCCAGCGAGACCAGTTTGGATGGCATGGCTGTGGTAAGGTCAAGCACTGCAGCTTTTTTTGGTACACTTTTGCTATTAATATTGCTGCTGTTCCTGTTCATTTACTTGTCTCATTGCTGTTTCCAGTAAAAATTTCATATCTTAACCCACAATCCTTGCCTCTTGTCTCTCTCAGTGGAGTAGAGGGGCCTCTGGGTTGGTGAGTGCCATTCTGGAACTGCAGCAATGCCATATGTGAAATTGTAACTTCCCATTCAAATAGCCCAAAGTAAAAGTGAGTGTTATTGACTTAACCTCCCTCTCCCCCAAAACCTCCAAAACATTTGAAATAAAAATAAGTAAATCATTTCAACCAGACACATACCACATAAAATAATGTATGTAACTTGTAACGCTGAAGTTGAAGTAATAATTGTCTTCAATGGCATAACTACTTACTTTAACTAGTAGCCACTAGTTAAAGTAATGTACTGTACATGTATTTCACATTTAGAACTAGGACTGAACTCATTCTGAAAATGGAAACAGAGCATGAGAAGGTAATAATAAAAAAAAACATTCAAAGTGATTTTTAAGATAGATTTTAAACTTTTTCCAAGAACTGTTTACAACTGGCCACAACAGTTATCAGTCTGAAAGAATCAACTAAGAGTTAACTGTTGCAAAGCATAGCAAGTCTTCTGTTTCTTAATAAAATAAATATCTTTGAGATTTCTGAATGATCTTCAAATGAGATAATTTCTTAGTTTCTCACACTGATCTCTCAAATGAAAGTCTATGGGCCCAACCCAAAGCCTGATGGAGTCAATGAAATTTTTATTCAACAGGTTTTGCATCAAAACATCTCTAGGTGATTATAAATAAAGAAATACATTTCAATCTGTAATAATACAGCTCACTATGTGAAATGTGAGTGTAAGAAATATATTTGTAATTTAATTAGATTGTTTTAAATTAAACAGGATGTGGCACTTTCCTCTCTCCCGCCCCCCAAAGTTAAAAGGGGTTTAGGCCCACACTTTGTATTCTTTGCCATATTCTCCTGGCTGAGCTGAATTGCTGCTTTCTCTCTTTGGCTGAAGCAGTGCCCTGAGAGAACAGTCTAAGATTCAGAAGTGATAAAACTGCAAGAATCTGATTGTGCTGAAGTGATCCTTCAAGGCAGAGGTTCTGAGTTTCTTTTCTCTTCTAAAATTGATGGCACATTTTAACAGGCCACACTGTAAAGAAAGAAAGAAAGTTGTTTTTATTATTGTGTTTTGTGTTTGAGTGAATAATTTCCTTAGTTGTAAACAACCATATTTTGCTTAAGTGAGGTACTTAAGACTTTTGCTGGATCTAATTCCAAGTGCCCTGAAAACCTAATCACAAATTCCTGCATAATAGCAAGACATTATATTAAGCACTGTTTCTACATTAGAGGATGTAGGCTATTTAGCTGTACTAAGAAAATACAAATATATGTGCTACAAATTTTACTTCAGCAGACATCACCTTAATGAGCATTATAATAATATTCTCCTCATGTTTAAAATGATGCATTAAAATCCCATAAGTACTGTACTTCTACCAATCAGTGAATTATTAATAAGGTGATAATCATGGTAATGACACTGCCTTATTAGGTCTTGATGTATCTTGTTAACATGCCATTTAACTGCCTGTTGGTGTGGAGGGGAAAAGTGCTTTTTTTGTGCTCAGGAGGGTACTAGAGAAGTTAATATTTTCCTAACAGAGTTTATTGTTCTCTTTCCAGGACTTTTTTTTCTTTTCTCTTTGTTTTTCTTTTTTTAACAAATTTTTAAACTCCTTTTCTAAAGGTTGTGATTGCCCAAGCTTTGTTGCCAAATTTACCTGTATTTAGGACATATGAAGGAGTGATGGCATAATATAAATAGTGCATTACTGTAAAATAAACCTTATTGGCATCTAACCCTACATTACTAAGTCAATATATTATTTAGTAATATGACCTCTTGAGGCATAATGCATTTAAAGCAGCAGTGACAACAAACCAATAGAAAAACACAGAATGCAACTGCTTATTTTTCTTGTCCTAGATATTTCAGTATATTAATGTTCTGGCATGTCAGAAAATTACTGAGGGAAAGAAATTTGTCCCTGCAACTCAGAAGTAACAAATAGCATAAAGACTGAGTTGGCAGAGTTTGATAGACCAAAAATCTGCCATTCATCTCTCCCAAATTCTAGTGCAACCAAGCAAACAAACAAGCCATGTTAACTTTTTTTTTAACTTGGAAAAATAAGGCTGTTTGTTTGTTTGCTGTTTACATCTTTAATACTGAGTTCTCCTCAGCAGTTTAAAATACATAGACCAGAAATGTGTTTCCATAACACTTTCAGCCCAATTTGCAAACCTTGGAATCTATAGCTTTCAGCTGCCAATGCTTGTCTGTCTGAAGTTTGCGAAATTTATCTCAAAGAAGCTGAACTTCAAGAAATCCATTACAAAACTTGTAAGAACTATGTAACTAGCTTGTGTTGGGAAAGAATTTACTTTTTATTTCATCATTTTTACAGCTGTATCTGAGGCCAGCAATAATTAGGGTGTATTTGAGGCTGCAGAAAGGACATGCTGACCGACAAACATGTATAGTTCTGAGTGTAGCAAGTTTTATTATGTTTTGCTGCTGTTTGTTGGCACACAGTGACTTTTGTGCATTGGTGGATCAAGTACAAGATGAACATTTTGTTTCTTAATCACACTAATGCCAAAATGGGCATAATCTGAAGCAGTCATACACATTATCTTGAAGCCTAAAAAACCCAAAGGAATTATGGTAGGCTGAAGTCTTGTGTGTAATTGACATGCCACATAAGAGGGGTTACCTGATCTGATAATGCCTGAAATTCCTATTTGATAGAAACAAGCAAACAAAAAGTGCAAATCCTTACAAAAAATTTGTTGTAAAATTTTACTGTTAAAATAGAATTTCTGATATTTTGTTTTGAAAACAGTAAACTGGCATAATATATTCAGTTTCTTAACTATTATTGTTATTATCAAAATATTCTTAATAGACTACTTCTACTTGCATGTCAAAACAACATTTAACATTAAGTAGAAACTGAGTGGAATAGTGCTCTTCAGGGTTTTTCCCTTGTTCCTTCTTTTTGCTTCCTCACATTACCAAAATATTATACTCCTAAACACTCCCAGCAGCATTTCTTAAATCCTATTTTAATCATTGCAATTAATAACACTGATACAGTGACAATTAAAAAGTCATTCGTTATAGCTAAGGGAAAAAAATATTCCTTTACTTTCATTAGAATTTTGGTGATGCAGATGTACAGAATATTCTTTTTTATATTGAATCAGCAGTTTCTGATGGAAAATTGTTCCAACTTAATAACTTTTTTGCTAGGTGGTTACAGATAATCCTCTCATCCAGTCAGTAGCTTGCTGTGTGCTGATTAATTTTCTGTCAGGAAGGTCTGGTTTTTCTTCACCAAATAATTTACTGAGTCTTCTATGAAACGTGTTTTAAGACTTTGCCATAGGAAAAAATTTTGAAGTCAATTGCTGCCTGGGAATCTGTAACTAATGAATAATACTAGTCTAATTAATGTCAAACTAATTCAAGTCCTGCAACTAGCTAGCTGAAATAATTTTCACTTCTTCAGGTACAAATTATATTTAAAATCCATAGAGAGTTTCTAATAATACCAAACATCAATGTCTTACCTGTACAATGTGGATCTCTAATAAAACCCTGAAGTGAGCAATTAAAAGAAATATGGTTAGGATTAGGAGTTATTGCAATGAAATTTTATTTTTATTTTCCAGAGTTAATATTTTCATGTGCAGTCTCATACATAGTCACATTGTTCATTTTCATAGAGAGGTTTCCCTTAAAAAATAATATAAGAAGTTGATTTAGTGCACAGCAGGATGTCAGCCTTTTTTAGGACTGTATGATTCATGGCAGAACTCATTTATCCACACCACTGCCACGACAAGTCTGATGGAACTGGCTGCTAAGAACTGCCTGGGCAGTGATTGCCACTGAATCAGTCCTTTAAGAGTCACCACCTGAATCAAAAAAGTTTCATAAAATGCCTAACACACTTTCAATCTATATTAGCTATTTTGTGGCAGCCAGCAGAACTTCCTGAAAAGCACCCACTGACACACTTTTATCTGCTTGGGAACTGCTTCCCACAGCTAAGCCTGAAGCAAGAAGGCTTCTGAGCATTATTAGTGTGTTGTAAATGCATAATTTAATATCTGATTTTTTTCCTTTGTGTTTATTATTGTTCATTTTTTTTTTCTTTTTTACCTGCAGCCCTAGCCACATTTCAAGAGTAAATGAAAATACAGTCCATATATTTAATGCTTTGGGTGTAAGTCCATAATGCCTGTTACACACCCTCCCTCCCACCCTGTATACTGGAACCCTGCAAACAGTAATTTGTGCAACATCCCATTGCAAATTAGTACTTAAGAGATACATCACCTCATCAGTGAAAGTGCTGATCCAGTAAAACTGCTACAAAGTCTTATTTGATGTCATTAGTGCTATTAGTGTCTTGTCAAAAGTCATTCAAGGTCAGGTGCTGCTACTATTGGAAGCCAGTGACCTCAGCTGGCAGCTTTTTTGTGTGACTGTGAGGTGGTAAAACCTTCTTTCATGATCATTTTTAGTGGGGTTTTTTATTATTTATTTATTCATTTCTTTGGTTGGTTAGTTGTTTTTTTTTATAATGAAGTTCCCTGATAAGGCAGAAAGAAAAAGAGGAAAGGTGGATGGCTATGTGTACTATGAAAGTCTTTCTGTTCTTTCCTTTATTAATCAAATACTAAGGGATATATTTGTCTTTGAAAGTACATTAGCTTTTTGTCTAGTTCATAATTCAGTTACAATCCGAAAGGAATTAAATGCTTGCAATATGCAATTTGAAGGCTATAATGAAATTAAGGGTTGACTAGACTGCAAAGAACCCCTTCTAAAATTGTAGACAGGTAATTTTATACTTGCTTGAAGAAGGTGTTTGGGCTCTAGCTTCTGAAACAAATAGTTGGAGTCTACAAAATATGTGAAAAATAAAAAAAATTAAAGCTTTCTGGGATAGTTTTTATTTTCGTGGAAAATCTCAGTTATGTTTAAACACCATCCTGTGTTGCACATTATGTAATTTATAATGTAATTTTGTTTGCTCTATAGAAAACCTGGATTTCATTGTTGCTAGATCAATTTAGATGTGACATTTTGGAATGTTTAAGCACATACTTCTCTGTTAAAGTATTTATTATAGATGTAAAGTAATTTCAGTGAGAAATCTGGAGAGGAATTTGGTTCTTGTGTGAGGAGGAAGCTCAGATAGCTAAAATTTTGTATAAAAGGAGTAGAAGAAAAATTTGTTAGCTCCAATGGTCTTCCTGGAAAATTTCCACGGGAAATTCTGTGTACCAAAGGACTGAGAAGCTGAGCTATCATTATTTGCATTTTTTTTATTATACTCCTCCATATAACATAATGTGAGGTAATTTCCTGAAAGGAGGAGCAATATGTTTTTCATTCAGAACTGATTAGCTGGCTGTAGTTATCATTTCAGAAATAGCACATCATGTGCAGTCCATCATACTTTTAAAATACTTCCTTGTATTTTGCAGTACCTTTTATATCTTCTAGATGTCCCTGCTCATTGCATGATGGCACTGGACTACAGGTGACCTTTAAAGATTGCTTCCAACCCAAACTGTTGGGGGAAAAAAACATCTGATCTGGTACATTTCAGCATTGCATACACACATCTGAACTTGCTGTATCTGAGATATTGGAAGTCCTCAAAACACAGCCATTAAGTCCTCAATACCTTTTTCATAATAAATTGAACTATGTCTTTATCCCAGAAGGGGGGGTGGAATTTTAGGGCACCAATTTGTTGGTGTCCAGCCTAAGATATCTTTGGGAAGTGACATAAGGAAAGTACCACCTTTTGCATTTGGGCAGCCCTGAGGATATTTCAAGCTGGGCATCCAATACTGACAGTCATTTGAGAGAAAGCTGCCTACTGTATCTACCAAACTTGTCCTTTGCCTGCTTCTTCTCATTTTCACTAAATCTTACTTCTGTTTGAGAATACTGTTGGGCCAGCAATAGGTTCTCTTGCCTCAGCCATAATATATTGCATAGGGAGTTTCAGAGATCACTTTGAGTAGAGTTTTATGATCAAAGTTTCACAGTTTCAGAGAATCAACTTCTTGTCATTGAGAGAAAAATGTTAATGACTTGAACTCATTGAAATTTACATTATAAAGAGAAAAAAGAACGATAGCTATGTAGGTAATTTTTTCTTAAATGAGTATGTTAGGGTCCTAAAAATACCTGGAAATGCCAGGTAGTTCTCTTGATCAATTGTTAAGTGACCAATAACTTGCTATTTGTTCTATTTTGAAAAGTCTGTTTTTGTCTGAGGAGTCTGTCCTTGTTGCTCATTTTTTCATACACTTCTTTACTTCACTATATTTATGTTCTAATTTTTGACAGTCTGAAATCAGAAAATGCATTCTGAATTTGAATTTATATCAATATTATTTACAAAAAGTGAAACTCTAGGCTTTTCTTACAAATGAATTTCAATGTACGCTGCAATAAAGGCAACAAAAATTTAACTGTGGATTCCCACAACTAAAGTTACTACAGATTATGCTGAGTCCCATCTTCCTGTGTTTTTTGTAGTCTATGATTTTCTGCTGTAAACTGGGTTTCTTCAGCTTGTTTTAGGAGTTGCTTGACAAAAGCATCTTCATTCAGAGATAATCTGCAAATTATCATTCATAGTCTTGGCTTAGAGCCAAACTACCATTAATTTGTGTGGATGAACTCAAGATACACTTTAATGACTGTTACCTAGTACTCTGGGTTAGTGCCGTTGGGTTGGTGCTTTTTCCAGTAGCAGAAACTGACAACCAATTAGATTGGTTTTATGATATTGTATTTCTTTACAATTCTGTAGAATTGCCATACTTTCCTGAGCACTAAGATAAACAAAGAGGATGAATGCATTTCTTTTCAACATTTCTTTTCATTTTAACATTTACACAATTTATCTCCCAAGTTAGCCCTGCACTCAGATTAATATGAAAGTGCTTCAGCTTTTCAGCTCTTTTTGGACAGAAAGATATGTTTTGCTTGTTTTTCCTGAAATATAAACTGAATGGAAATGGTTAAGCTAATACTTTCCAGCAGTTTCTCTCCCAGTCATGAAAGGAGAGTTAGCAGACCATCTCAGAATTGGCTTATTAAACTTCATTTTCTATTGAGTGCATAACATATAAGGAAAAACCCCCCAAATCCAATAACCCCTGCCCACATTATAAGAATGGAGGGCACTTGAAGGTCTGCAGGTGAAAGGAGGACATGTGGAAGCTCTTGTTAGCCCATGAGGGGGATGGAAGGAGGGATGCACATGTACAACATCCCGCCACATTCTTTGCCATGGAATGGCAGAAAAATGTTCAATTCTTCTCACCCCATGTGTGCATAATTTTCATTCATGTGGATGAGAACTATATCAGTGCAGGGAGAAGAGAGTAGGTGCTTTAGGCAGTAAGAGATTCAATTACTTTTCTGACAGCAGTGAAATGGAATTTTTCATGCAGAAAAGATGTAACTGAGAGCAGGAATTTAAGAAAATGTAGTCTTAAAAGCATATTGTCCAATAAAATTTAGAATTTTCAAGAAGCATATGCTGAAATTTGCGCATGTATATCACCATGTTATCTTAACATTTTTTTTCTACAACTGTGTGCAGTTTAGGCATTAATAACCTAACTTTATTGCTTCTTAATACTGTCTAAAAGGCACACTAGCCGTTTTCTAAGGTTCTACTAAATTCTGTAAAATAGAGGAAAGTAATGGGAAATTAATTAAAATTTTAGTAAAAAAAATAGTAAAAACTATTTTTGTTACTGGAACTTAAAACCATGTACCCTTTTATATTATTGCTTAGCCGTTAATTCATTCTAAGCAAATTTTTTTTTTTTTAAGTCAGGAAAATATTTCATATTTCTGTGAGTCCAAATTTATTTTGTTCTTTCAAATTTTCTGAACCATGAAATTTGTATCCCAAAGAATTTTTTCACAGGAATGTGGAGGCTTGTATAAGATATTTTAGAAAAGTAAAAATACGAATGTTTGGCTGATCTTTGAAAATAGCTATTCCTATAATTCTGAATTTTTAAATTTAGTATAGGTTTCACACCAATGGTCTGTTCCAGAAGAGTCTTTATCATCCATTGTATTAATATTAAAATTTATCTTAAAAAATTGGAAAACAGGACTCTTATTTGGTAATTGAAATATTAATACAATTTCTTTATATTCAAGTAACAATTTCATTACATCATAAAGAGAAGCCATCAGCTTAGAAAAATAAAGACAACATTTCACTTTAATTGAACAAGTGTACAAGATCAATTGAGACATTTTCATAGTTGAGATATTTTTATAGGAATATAGTTTGGAATCTTCTTACAGACTCATGTCTGAAATCTTCTGATAGACTCATGTCTTCTGTTTTGTGATGTATTTCCATCAGCAGAGCCAAGTGTTGGCCATCCGGGACACACTCCTGTGCAAGAGACAAGAAACAAAATTGCTACTGGGAAAAGAATGGAGCAATGAATATCATTCTAGGGTAGAGACACTGCTTGCTTGTTGGTATTAGCTGAGTAGTTCCAGAATAGTGACTGCTGCTGAATTTAGACAAGGTTATAGGTATCTTTCTATCACTTCAGCCCAGCTATGTGTCTTAGAAGAGAAATGAAAGGTGTATTTTGATTACATAAATGAGTATGGGACGCAGTGCTTATGTGTTGGTCTTGATAAGTAGTACAGTGCAGACCTTAATGATTTTTGCAGATGTTTGAAACTAGAGTCAGAACCCTATTTCTTTGCTTTTTTAAAATCAGAATATGTGTAAGAGTGTTGAAATAAACTTTGAGAACAGATACAATTAAGGGTGTTGTGGGTGAAATGGCCTTAAAACCTGTGTCTACTGCAACTTGCTTGCAGACATCAGCTGCTACAGAAGGGTAGGTCACCACAGGGTGACATATCACATCTATAGGTCCAAGGTTGATGCTTCTGAACAGTGGCATTGGATGCCCACAGTTATATGTGTCAATAGGAGCCTACTAAATATTCTATATTTTAGGCTTAGTGCATCAAATTTTTCTCCAAATTTTTATGGAAAAATATAAGTTAAATACTGGGGTTCAGATTTTTTATAATGCTGATAGACATGCCCAGTAATACACTATTGTTCAAGATAATTTCTATTTAATTAAGGTTGAGTGTTTGCTTATATTGACTGAACTCAAGGACATTTAAGTGTCTATTGAAAACTTAATATGTGCTCAGCTGTGCCGGGGAATGCTCAAGGAAATTGCATTTACACAGACTGAGGAGGAAATAAGAAGCAATTTCTATGTAGATGGACAGATACGAAGAAAGAAGAGCCAAAACCAAAGCATGCATAAAAAAGTGAGGAATGTGGGCTAAGTAGTCAGCAACAGGGTGCAAAAAGAGTGAAAAAGGAAAGTCTGCAAATTTTAAAGTGGTGATAATGGTTCATTTTACTGAGAAAGGACCAATTAAAAATGCAATAATAAACAAAGAAGAAGTGTTGTTGTAGGAAAAAAAGTAGGTTTAATGGATTTGGGAAACGAAAAACATTTTTGTTACAAAATGCAGAAAAGTGAGAGCTGAGTCCTGGAAAACACTTATTTGAGCTGTTGGGACATACAGTCAGGAAGGAATGTATAATGAACATATAATGCATGTATGGATTCTGATCTTGCTGAAAGCAAGCAATTAAATACTAGGACTGACTGGTACGGTTCTCAAGAAGTCTGCTGTTCTATTTACCTGAATCAGAACTACATAATTCCTGATAAATTTATAAACCTTTTTCTTAAAACTTTTATTAGTAGAGATTTAGGGCTAACTTCAGGAAATCTGCTGCAAAGTTCAGATGTCTTGATGTTCAGAAATTTTTTCTTCATTATTATCAAAATCTGAAACTGAAGCTGCTGTAGAAAGAGAAGGACTGTAAAAGATATGAAAAACATGTACTTCATAGCTGGAGATACTATAAAAAGAGTTTCAACTTTCACCAGAAATAATACAACAATGCTTACAAAAGCAAGAGCTAAAACAACAGAGGAGAGAGTTCTGTTTCCACTAAGGTTCAGAAATTTCCTTGAAATTACAGGGGAAGAGAGAGCCTGTGAAGAATACTGCTTCTGCAGTCATTACAATTTGAGTAATTAAAACATTTTGTAATACTTTTTAAAAATTTCTCCCCAATTCCTAGTTCATAACAATAAAAAGAAAATCTAATTTTACCTAATTAGCTAAGGAGGATGCTGACACTTTAAAACATCTATTAAGACCTTATGCAGATTAGCTAAGTGAGCCTTGGATGGAGAAAAGGCATTCTGCATGAATGGCTGAAAACAGAACTGAGACAAAAGAGTTAAATGTACATTTAATACACTGCATTTTTACTTTCAACATTCAAGTTGACCTTGGCCTCTTTTATCTCACTGACACTAACACCAGAAAGAAGCAGATCATTAGCTGACTAGAAAAGATCAGTCTGTGCACTGTGGAAAAGTACAAAACATCCTGAAAATAATCAAAGGCAGGCAATTGGGAAAATGAGAGAAAATCATTTTCTTCACAGGAAGTTTCAGGGGTAATGTATTAAAAAAACATAAAAATTTTAATCTTTGATGTCCTTATGGTTTGCACTTTTGATTCATTTAAATGAATTTCATTTAAACTGGAAAGGTGAGGCAAGATTCAGTGTGTAAAGGAGCTGACTCCAACACTTTCCCATGATTAGAGGAAAGTCCTGTTCCGACAGAGGAAGGATAGGAGCAGAGAGAGCTGGGAGGCAGGAAGTGACAATTGGATGCAAAGTGAGGCAATGGGGAAGTGGTTTTGCTCTCTGTGAGATTTAGCATGATTTCAGTGGAAAGGCAGCACATCTCAATAGTCAGTTTTCACAGTTCCACTCTTTCCTCCTCCCTGCCTATCTCCCAACTCCCCCCAAAAAAGCCCTATCTCCAACCTAAGTTATTTGAACCATAAGGCAATGATTTCCATCAGGGCTTATTGAATCAAATGCTGAAGTATTGATGGCTTCAGAATTGTTTTGGCAGCCAAAGAATGAACTTTTGAAAAATATGAGATTTTTTTTTTGTGGTTGCTAATAACTTAGTGGTTATAACACTCATCTGGCATACTAAATCTTTGTTGTGCCTTTGGTCTGAGTAAAGACTCAATACTGGATTTCTTCTCAGGCAGAGAGCTTAGTCCCCAGTCTACAGAACCAAGTTCTCTTTATAGTGGCATTAATTCTTGTAATAACAAATTGCAGCTTGACTAACCCAGAATGGCAGCTAGAACATGACTCCATAACGAGGTGAGTAGGATGGCTACCAATATGCAGGAGATTCAGTGTTTCTGCAAATCTGAGTTCAAAGCCTCAAATCTTGCCTAATAGCTAGGACTTAGCAAGTACCTTTCAGACTTCCCTTCTGGCCTGAGACTTGTTTTGACAAAGGTTTCCTAAGAAAGTTTACTCTTACATATATCCTGTTAATTCACTTCAGAATATATTTTTGACTTCAACAAACCAGCATTTTCCAACAAAAACCTGTTTAGATGCAAAATTACTATTTCTACCCACATGCATTCTCCACCAATTCACATATATTCCCTGTTTCAGGGAAGAGATTATTTGACTTTCTTTTTTTTTTTTTTTCCAATGGAGAGGGCTTTAAAAACACCCCACTATTTGTCTCTGATCCCAGCATAAATAAATGATAAAAAAAAGAGGTATGACTATTGCATGACAATTTTACCTAATTTTCCTTGTCAAGGAACAAGATGATTTCTTACCAAACAAGATCTTCTAGGAGAAAAAACCCATAAATTAAACAAACCAACAAAAAAATCCTAGCAGCAAGTCAGTAAGACAAAGCTACCACAGTTTTTGTGATTATGAAACTAGAATACCTAAGATGGACAACTGAGGAAAAAAAGATTAAATATTAAGAGAAAAAAAAGGAAAATCATTATTTGTTTCAAACTACTAAACAAATTGTTTTTATTATTAACTACCATACCTAGTAAAATAATTGAATTCTTATAATGTATTCAGTGTGTTTCATGTCTTCATCTCTCTGAAAAGAATGTGAGGAGAGTACAATGAAATCTAAATTATTGAAGAAAAAGCATTTGCTGAACACTATTAGAAGCTTTTGTCCTCTAGAAGATATTCATAAGCAGTTTTTTCATAATTGTCTAATATTTGGGATTGGAGAATTCACATATTTTTCTGTTCTCTTATTTAAAGATTTAATTGTTTCTTGGCAGCTTTCTTTTGCAGTTTTATAAATTTGAATTTAAAATTCCCTTTTCGTGAAAAAATTTTAATGCTCACTTAAGTTCATTATTTCAGCAAAAATTCCTGTCCTGAATTTATGAAGTATGTGTCACCCCAGCTCAGCTTGATTGTTAATCAAGTATATTAATTCAGTGAGATCATAGGGATGCTTCCAGCTCTATAGACTCCCAAGACTCACTGATTGGGGACCTAAGCTGAGACATGCATTTTTATTATCATTATCATTATCACCATCATAATTTTTGTGTATTTCACAGAATCACAGAATCTGCTGAGTTGGAAGGGACCCACAAGAATCATCGAATCCAACTCCTGGCCCTGCACAAGACACCCCAAGAGTCACACCATGTGCCTGACAGCACTGACCAAACACTTCTTGAACTCTGTCAGGCTGGTGCTGGGACCCCTCCCATGAGGAGCCTGTTCAGTGCCCAACCTTCCTCTGGGGGAAGAACCTTTACCTGATATCCAAACTAAACCTCCCCTGACCCAACTTCAGTCATTGCCTTGGGTCCTGTCACTGGTCATCACAGAGAGATGAGTGTCTGCCCCTCTGCTTCCTTTCATGAGGATGTTGTAGACTGCAGTGAGGTCTCCCCTCAGTTTCCTCTCCTAAAGGCTGAACAGACCAAATGACCTCAGCCACTCCTCATCTGATACACGCCTTACTGTGGCCTGTGTGCTGCAACCAGTGTCCCCTGGTTTCCTATGCAGTAAAAATTAAGGGGAAGAAAAATGTCTCTCCTGAGGTGCTTGCATACTTTGGGCTTGTTTTTGTTTGTTTGTTTACCTGTGCTTTGCTTTTCTCAAAAAAAAAAGTTCAAGGTCAGCTCCAAGTTTTTTTAGCAGTAACAAAATTAGCAAAACAATATCTTGACACGTCAACAGAAGCATAACATAAATTGCTCTAGGGTTAGCAAGCTTAGTATTGATGGCTGAGGTACAGCAGACACCGTCTACACAAAAGAAGTTTAAAGTGCTGAAAATAGCTTCCTTACTGGAGCAGAATCACAGCTATAGGACATAATCTGTACACTGCTTTGCTCTGCATCTGCTTCCATTCTCACTGGGTTTCTAGGGCTGTGGCAATGAGCGCATGTGCCTGTCCCACTGAGACAGACTGGCCTGCCAGGTGAAGAGGGAGACATAAATAGGAGCTGAGCTCATCTCTAGACCATCCTGCTCTGCCCTGTAATCCCACTGAGCTTTTAAAGAATACACTTTAAGGAAAAGGTTGTGGGAGAAACTATGAGAGACGTGACCTGATTTATAGAAGCTGCAGAGCAGATTGGTGGCAAAGATGAGAAAGCAGTCACACTGATTTTGGTACCAGAGTCTGTCCCCATGTGCACCACATTGCAGAAAGTCCTTCTAGGATTGATAAAATAGATACCAGGGTATGCTTCAAAGGGAAAAATAACTTTTCATGTATTGAAGTGAAAGCTTTCTGTTTGAATGTAGAAGTTTCTCCTGGAAATCCTGTCACTAACAATGAGGAAAAGAACAGACTGCTCAAACACAGACCTTTTAGATGGATTTTTACTCTTGGAAAAGATGGAAACCTCATTCAACAGTAACATTTGATTTCAGTATTTCTGTTTGCTAAACATTTATGTATGATCAGCTATGATAGGCTACCTTATGAAAGCAAAAGATTTTTTAGATATTTTATCTCTAATTATTATTTTGAGTGTGTTTACTACACTTGAAGTTATTCCTAGGTTGGGTTCAGTGAGCTAAAAAGTGTCAAATAACTTCATATTCTTTAAAGTTCATTTGAGATGATGTATTAGAAAGATGTTCAGGAAACACTAATTAACAGTAATTTAGCCATATACAATGCAGCTTGATTACATTTACATATAGAAGAAAGTCTAATGCAAATGGCATCATCAGATACTTTTATTGATGCTATAGTGAACGCAGGCTGTAGAAAACATTATTTTCTCTCTAAAAACAACATTGAAACATTCTGTTGCATAATAACTCCTTGCAAGCAGACTATTTGCCCTTCAATGCAAACTTCCATGCTTATCTGATTACATTCACTTTGGAAACACTCAGGGTGACTCAGTTTTTGGAGAGACTGCAGAGCAAGGGTAGTAGGAGTTGAGATATTTCTGAAAAAAAATCCTTTTTTAAGGTACTTGTGTATTCTTTGGGTTTACATATTTATTTTAGTGCACATAAAACTCTGTGTTACTGGCTAATTCTATCCGTGCATTTTCAATTACACTTTCTCACAGTTAAAAATTCTGCATTTATTCAATGTCAGCATTCCTATTCATTTCATGATCTATACTACAGGGTATTTACCTGTGTCTGCCAGTTCAGAGCCGCATAAAAGAATATCAGTAGTTGGTGAATACATCAGCAGCACAGGGAAATGATGTGTCTCATCCAAAACTTGATGAAATCAAGAACAGTTTGCCCCTAACCTCAGAAGGCTCCAGAATGGAGGTATGTCTCCTTCCCACATTCTCAGAAATAACCCACAAGATCTATAATAATTTTCTCAGGATGACAGCAGATTAAAGTGTCTCTTGGATACTTTATTCCCTGCTCTGAACTTTGATTGCTTTGGTCTTCAAGCAGTGGGTCCTTAGGTATTGCAATACCTGGCTGTCCATGTTCAGGAAATGCAGCTGCAGGCACAGTTTGAAATGCAGGACTGCTGAAACAGGTTCCTTCTAGAAAGCCCACACTGCTATAGCCTTGATCCTCTACTGCACTTGGATTCACTGATGCCTTTGCAGGGCTCTGCCAGTGCTCTAGGGATGAGCACATAGGCACAGGTACCGAGTTGAACAGGCTGGTTCTCTGCCAGTGGTTCTCACCCCGGCAGCACTGTAATCTGCCATCTCAGCCAACTACCCTGGGACCAGGCTGCGATTCCCACTTTGATAATGTGCAATGGAAACAACGTGGCTGAAAATCCACCTTAGCTTATACTCTTTTAAGAAATAATTCTTGTCAAAATGTTTTTGAATTACAAACTATATTGTTGTTAAGTCCTTCCTGTCCCTACAGGGGATAAATACCTACAGGTTTATGGACAGGATAATGTCAGTTCCCTCTTTGATAAAGAATTCTTTTAATGGACACTTTTGTCAGTGTTATTACATTACTGGCATATCCTTGTGGCATGGAATGAACTGGAAATGGTCTCTCTACCAGAACAATGGGATTGCACTCCCTCATATGGAAAGAGAACATGCAGATATAAAAATATACACTGCCATTGTCAGAAGCTGCTACTCATAAGGTTAATTTGAGGCTTGTGCGTGTCATGCATGGCATATGAAGATTGCTGGCAGGGTAACCTTTTATTTAAATATATGTGACATTTTTTATTCTGATAAGGCTCATCTTTAATCAGAAACTGTATGTAAGAAATCCTGTTTACAAGTAGAACTTTGGACAGACTGTGGTTTTGAAATGGAGAGAGTTGTTCAGAATAAAATATTGTTCTTTTGTGGTTTGTGTTTCTGAATTGTTTTTTAATTATTTTATTTCCAAATATTTGCTAGTTATGATTTTCAAAAGCATTTACACTATTTCAGCTTCATTTCAGAAATCTAATTTACCAGAAGATGCTAAGATCATTTTTTAAATTTAAATTAATGGAATCAAAGGCATCACATATTTTTGTTGGAGACACTTTCCATGAAAAAGTCAAGGGTTTTATATTCCTAAAGTATTTTGAGGAAATATTTATGACTGATACATGTGATTTCAGAAAAGAGCTTTGAAGAGTGCTTTTCGCAGAAATTCTTATGGGCTATTCAAATATTTTGAGCCAAAAATCCCTAGAACCTTTTGATACTGTCTTCAAAATTCAATGTTGTTTGCCTGCAGAAGACAGCTTGCTCCTTCTGCAGGAACTGGTGGTATCACATTTTACCTAAATCTTCACTCAAGGAATCTCATCTCAGCAAGACTGTTTGAACTGGTGGACTAAAACAACACTGGCTAAAGTTTTGGCCGCACCTCAGGCTCATTTTCTTTTTTTTTTTTTTTTTTTAATCCATACAGTACTTCAGAGAAAAATAATAATTCTGGAATATCATGCACAATTCCTGAAGAGAAGTAGTTTTGTTTTTCTATTTTCTGAGCTCTGCCAGGCTGGCTCAGGATGTGTGTGCACACTCACCTAGCCCCACTTCTGTGCCCTTTTTTTGCTGATTGTCACTGTAGGTAACAGCAGTTGTTTGTGTGGCTTTTGTTTCCTCTGTTGCTCAAGGATTCTGTCAAGAGACCCAAGAAAGAAACATCCATTGGATGCTTTTCTACTTTTGCAGAATTCACAAGAAGCTGAACTAGAATCTTCTGTTTTCTCATCTTGCTTCTGCAGTTTGAATGCAACAGACCACATGCACATGGAAATAGTTACACTGAATGCAAATAGCAATTGTAGTATAAGTGGATGGGGTTTTGATAAACAGAAAAAATAGATCTCCATTAGGTGAAAAAAACCCAAAGAATTAAGAGCTTTGGCTATTATTTTAAATTACAGTAAAAGCTGTAGGTCAAAATCAATGTAAAGCCTCTTTTTTAAGTATTGGAACTTTGGTAGCATGAATGCTCATAATAAGCTAATCATATTCATCAGTAGTGTAGAGACTGCATAATATTTTCAAATTTTCAAAGGCAAGATACTGCTTCTATTTCTGCAGAAGAAATGCTTTAGCTAGATGTCAACAATCGAAATTTCAATGAAAAATTAGTTCTAAATGCAAGCAAAACAATTTTCTTCTTTCAGTGATCTAGGCTTCCCAGAAAAAGAAAGTCCAATGATTTTTATTGTATGAGTAGCAACATTCCTTATAAAATATAATCTTTCATGGCTTTTTTTGCAAGACTTATGTTCGTGAAAAATACTATTAGCAAGCAAAAGATAAAAAGCTATTTTAAATTAATCTGATAATTCTAGATGCACATATGATCACAATTTTCCACATAATTTTCAGAATTTATAGGAAACTGCGCCTGCCAAATAGAATTATAGTCATTCTAAGTAAATAAGCAAAGTGCAAATTGATATTTTAGTTAATCTGCAGCCAGTTTATGGATTTCTACCAGAAGGGGGTGCTTTGAGCAAACTGGTGCTCAAGAGCCCTCAAGAGAAAACACTGAAGCCTTTTATCACACCATGGCTCTTGATATTCTTGATACCCTTTCAAATATTTTAAATAAATATGTATATATATATCAGACTATTTTCAGTTATCAAAGTCTCTGCAGTCTTTGAGCATGAGTGTTAAATAAAAAAAAAAAAAAAAAAAGAATTAGTTTTGGAACCAGCTAAGCCCTCAAAAAGAACTTACATGTTAGATGAAATGAAGTATCATGGAAAGATTCACTTATTTCAGTTGTACCTGGTGAGACCAGTGGCTGAGAATTTTTTTCCAAGGGTTTCTGCATAACTTTCCCCTGCCTATTTTTTTTCCTTTTAATTTAATTTTTTTGTTAATGAAGTAGCTTGTGTTTGTAGGGGTTTAGTTTGGTGTGGAACACAATGCCACTGCACAGTAGCAAATGTTAGTACTGTAATCAGAGTACTTTAACAGAGAGGAAAAAACCCCAAAAAGGGCAGTGTATTCAATGCAACAAAAATAGCCATTAAACACAAGTTACCTCTGAACTACCACTGCATTTTTTGCCTCACTGCTGAATATTAAGCAGTAGATGTGGAAGAACTGCCAAAGACTCATTTCTGAATTTTGAATTATAAGAACTATACTGCCATAGAATACATAAGACATTAAAATGATCAGACACTCTGCCAGCATGGTAAGAATATTTTGAACTCTGCTCAAGAAAGTCAAACATGAGCATAGGTATGATGGGAATAATTTAGATGTGATTGGGTCGCTCTTTATAATGTATTCTACAATAAATATGCATTTTTATTTTCTTAATGAAATATAATCCCTTTCCCAGTGTACTTTTAGATCAGTTTTTTAAATAGTGGGGCTTTAAATATGATGAACTGCAGCTAAAGCATATTTGAAAAATGATAATAAGCAATGTTTATTTTCAAGTTATAATTATGGTTCGTGTAAAGTTAATGTTAGGTTTTTTACTTAAGACATACATCTCCACAAAGTAATGTAGATACAAAATGAATAATTAACAGCATGGATAAATTCACTCTTATCACAAATAGACTAAAGTAAGAATAAATGCTCCAATCAAGATGCATATGAATATATTTTATTACACTTAGAAATGTAAATTGGAGTTACAAGTATTTTCTGGCAGTAGTAGAACCAAATGCTGTGTGTCTCTTTAGGAGCCCATAAGGAAACAATCTAAGTCCAATTGTTAACACCTGTGCTCTTTACCTTAAGGTAATTGGTGTAGCTGAATCCTTGTTGCAGGGAGATTTGTTTGGGGTTTGTTTTTATATTTTGGAGGAAATGACAAAAATGGCTAAATTGGAAGTGTCCTGTTCGTGTAAGAAACAGATAAGTGGATTTCAGAATAGACAGAAGAAACTGTCTAAGCTGTCTAAGAATGTGGATGGATTTTTCTGCTCACACAGTTGGTAAGTCAACTCAAATCAAGCCTGAAAGCAGGGATGGATCTGCAAGCACCCTGTGGACAGGAAAGCAATTGTTCATAAATGCCTCCAGTTTGGTGTGGTTTCATGTAGTCACTTCAAGTGAGGACTTGAAGAATGAAGTATCCTGATTTTAATTTCAACAGAACAAGGCCATGTCTGATTGTAAATGCATTTTGGTATTCTTTGGGGTACCCCTTGTCAGTAAAAAATCTAAGAAAGCTGAATCAAGGGTTTTCCTGGCTAAGAATCTTACTTTTATAATGGCACATTAGATTAAAAAATTATTAGATATCTACTCAAATGCTATCAGTAGATCTAAACCAAGAAGGCTTTTTTTAACTTGCTAAATACAATTTCTGGGATTTTTAAACCTTTGTGAGAATTGAGGAAAGTGTGTATCTGAACCCTGGAAGGTCAGAGCACTCCTAATCCCACCCCTTCCCACCCATTGCAGAGAATGATGGACTAAGAGTCCAGAAGTAGGGGTGATCTCACTTTTCAGCAATCATTATGATTATCACTCATTCTTAAGCCACAGTTCAGCATACTGTCAAGAATGCAAAATGGTACTCTGCTGAGGTTTTCCATAATAAAGGAGTATGTTAAGTTCTCTGTGCTACCCAGGAAAGTGCTTTGGAGCAGGTGAATGTTAATGTCACACATAGCCAGGCTAGAGTTTGGCTTCATGTTCACAAAGAGCTACTGCTTTACAGCCTGCTTTTGGCCAAATCATTTCCATGTGCCTCTGTCTAAACTATCTGGCAAAACTGATTAAATTGTAGAATCCCACTGAAAACCAGACTTTTTTTGGCTGAGTCCTTCTGGGCAGGTGCTTTACCAAAATCAGCTAAAATGAGCAACCCACCATTTGGGGTAAGGAGGAGGTGATGAACGATGAAAGGATGATAGATGATTCCTTATTTCCATTCTAAATTCTATTCTTTTAGTAAATCAATTATGTCATCTGTACAAGCAAGGCCACCACTTTGCAGCTGCTTGGCTCTATCAGTTTCCCTTTTTTGCTTGCCTCTGTACCTTCAAACTTTTCATTACCAGACCTGTAGTGGTGGCATTAAGAAATTAAGGAAGAAATGGAAATCAGTAATGGTAGGATGAATTCCTAGTGTATAACTTACTGATATTTCTGTGGTGTGGACAGAGAGCCTCATATTTTCAGTAAATTAAATACATTTTTTTAAAAGGCAGGGTAATAGTGTTATTTCTGCTTTATTATAATGTGGGTTGCTGTAAGTTGTCTAAAAAATCCTTGACAGATGATGGAAAAAGTGTTTTGAATTTCTGTCTTGTGCTTAAACCATGCTCTCATCTTTTTTGTGAATCATCTGAATTCCAGACTGGGAAGGGTAGAAAGGGAACAGTGACTTGTTTTCATATCCACCTTATATTTGTGTGTTCACTGGAATTGCCACATATTTCTATAGAGAGCTCTGCTGCTTGTATTTAACTACAGGCACTGGAGTGGTCACAGCTTCACAATCTAAAAGTGGGGAATTAACTGTCAAGAACTGTAAATATTTTTCTAAGAGGGAAAAATAAATATGGGTTTAGGTGACAGATTTTAATAAGGACATGTTTTTGATTATGAATAGCTCATTATAATTACATATATTCAGTGATTTTTTTAAAGTTATCTTTCTTGTTCATCCTGACTAAATTTGTTGTCATAAATATGGGCAGTTAGTGTTCTGTGTCATCATTTATCATTTGTATAGCACTGTAACTGTTAATGGTCCTTTATAATGTACAGAAGTGTACCAAACAAGGACCATAACTCTGCTGTCAGGAGCTTATGAACTCGGAACCAAGTATTTAGACTGCCTGATGTTATGTTTAGATAAGGTTTTTTTATGTCGCTTGTGTATTGAATTATCTCATAAAATGCTCAGTAATCTAACCTTGCTGTAGCAGAGCATTTAAACCCCAGTTCTGAGCAGGTGAGTATCCCTGATGACATGCATGGAACTAAATATTAAGGGTCTGTGCATGTACATCTATGTGCAGGATTTTACCTGGTATCAGGAAAAACTATTCACAACTGCCCCAAAGGGAGATTTGGGTAGTCAGTCCCAGAGATTATTTGATTTTGTTCTTGAATGGAGTTGGGGCGGTGCAAAGAATTCTTGTGGGTGAGGGACGAATCTCATGTTGACAGAATCTTAGTCTTGTCAAGAAGCTCAGTGTGAGTCCTGGCTCTTCTTTCCTCACTATGAACTTCAGATACAAAGAACCTTTAAATCTGCAACCCCCCCAGCAGTTTCAGTGACTCTGCACAAGAGGGTGAGACCACTCGCTTTTGTGCAAGTGACACTTTCGCTTTTGTGCAAGTGACACTTGGTTATTTTATTTGGAGGAAGGTGTTCCTGAACCTGGGAGTGTATGGGGGCTCCTTCTTTTTCGTTCACTTCCCACCATGGCTTTGTTCATGTGTTTCCCACAAAGATGCCATATGCTTTAATTTTATGGCTGTTTAGGAATGCTTTTAGTGCAGGCAGCATGGTGGGCCAGCTGCAGATTGATCTCTGGGTGGTGGGAACCCCAGGCAAGAGGCTGTGATCTGATGCAAACCCTTTATATAACAAAGGGCCTGGGCACCTGTGCCACAGGCAGGTGACCAGACACTCAGAGATACAGCAGGAGCTGAGGACCCTGACTTTCCCTGCATTTAGACTGTTGAGGGTATAAAAGCCCAGGGTTTCCTTTGTTCAGGGTCCCTCCTCAGGGGCACCCAGGTGGAGATGTTATTTGTTACTGTACCATGATTAAATAACTGGGAGGATCCAAACATCTGGGACTCTGCTCTGGGAAAAACTGGGGTTTAGCCATTAAGGAAGCCTTGTCTGACCTTTGGGAGCGGTGTGTGTAGGGAGTCAAGCTGTGAAGGGGCTTTTGTCCCAGCATTCAAGACAGTGTGTGTGTGACTGCCAGGGTGGCATGGTCCAACAGAAAAGTTCCCTTAGCAGGACTACAGCCCTACTTTGCTGTTGGAGAAGAAGGAAAGAAAAATTTTAAAGAAAGGAAAAAGGCAGGCTACAAAGCTTGGCAAGTTTTGATACTGATACTTGGTCAAGCAGCCCAAATATCTTTGTTCTCCCCCCCTCCCCACACTAGTCTGCTATTCTAGAAATCATCTGAATTCTTAGTATTTCAATATTTTTATCTTTGTGGTGTTGTTACATCCTGCAAATGTAGTTTCTTCTAGGGAGGCTATGGCTCTGTGGGGCTGAATTGGAGGATTTCAAAGCTCCTTTCAATTGACCTGATTCTAGAACTGGGCACTTGCATTCTAAGTGCATTGAGGACAGCAGCAATATTAAGTATAATAAAAGACGGCAGGTTTTTGTAGGCTTCTTTAGACCTGGCTAAACTAAGTAAATTCTGAACCATATGCAAAGTTTGCTATGCTGGATGTGCTGAACAGATCCACTAAGAAAGTACCATTAGTAACATCCCTCTATCATGGAAACAATTCCTCTTTCTTTTTCCTTTTTTATGACCTCTTATATTGTTTTGAAATGAATACTGCTTAATACATTTTTTCAAGATTTTGTCTGTAGTACAGGAGAAGGGCCATGAGGATGGTGAAGGATCTAGAGGGGAAGGCTTATGAGGAGCAGCTGAGATAATTTGGTTTATTCTTTATTGGATTGACAATTGTTTATTCTTTTTTCCCTTGGAAGAAGTCCTTCCAACATGAAGTAAGCATTGCTTATTTATTAGCTCAGATTTAAAAAATGGAGGATATTGCCAAGAATTTAGTCACCAAGCTACAGGGCTTTAGTTGACAAGGCAATGTTAGGTCAGAGGTTCGACTTGATCTCAAAGGCCTTTCCCAATGTAGCTGATTCTGTGATTTTCTGACAGTCTGTGTTACTGAAAAATTTTCAAATTTTATTAAATAAAAATTGTGCAGCCCAAGTATCTCACTTCCCACATTGATATTAAATCATCAACTAAGAGTTAATCTGACCCTCTCTTTTTTGGCCAATAATTATATTTAATGTGCTTTATTACAACATGGAAATGTTCTGAAAGGAAAAAAAAAAAGGATCCATGGCCCCAAAGTAATTATTCAATACAGTAATGCTTTAGTAAGCCCTATGACTCACCTGTGAGGCCAAAGCCTGAGTTCAGAATTGTTTTGCTGAAGAAGTTCTAAATCTTAGGAAATGGGTCACATATCCTAGGATATTTTCATCTTCTAATTTTGTGACTCTACTCTTGGAAATTTCTCCTAAATTAACAAACTTCAATGTCATCTGTTTTCACACTGGTTTGAATGAAAGCCATACAGTATTTTCTCACCCCATCCCACTTCTCTCCCCTGAATAGCCAAACTGCCAAAGATTTCTGCACCCTGAAATATGAAACAATGCTTTGCCTCTTCTCCTCTGAATTTGAAGCCACCTCATCCACGTAATTTTTATATGCCTGGTGTTTTTAAAAATCTCCTGTTGGCTTTGTCCACCATTTGCAAAATGGAGGTCATAATGCTGTTTATTCCCCACACAATGTTTTGTCAGCCCCCTTACACAGTCACTTCCAAGCAGGAAATCCTTCTTGAAGCCTAATTAAAGTGGAATGGCTCCTGCTTGTAGCCAGCTGATGTAAACTGAGGCATGCAGGTGTTACTGTGATAACTGTAGTCTGTTTCAAAGATTACTAAGGTTTTATCCCAAATTTTCAGCCTTGCAATTGCTGTGGCTTCAACATATGCCAGGGGTCAGTAAGACTTGAGCTCACAGATTGAAAATATGATTATTTGGTTTCTGTCTAAGGCTGAAAAGCGAGTGGTGTCCTTCCTGCTTGTCCCTTTTTGTTTCAATATGAGGGCTTTAACACTGCTCTTAATATTGAATATGGGAAACAGTAGATATTTGAATATTTGACAGTGTGCAAAAAATGCAAATGTTTCACTTTACTTTGTTTTTTTGATAGTTTCTCAGTATCCTGAAGAATGTAAATTGGCATCTTTCAGAGGAGCTGATTTGGACTCTCTCAAATCCCCATTCTGACCCATTAATTGACAGTAAATTGTACCTTTCTCTGTTTGAAAAATGTATATACTTGATTTAGGAATTCTGCATACAGAGAGATTGCTATTAGTAGCAGTTTTTGACTAGTTGTAGTTGATTTTAGAAAACCAGTATCACTGAATTCACAGTGTGCTTAGAAATCCTAAAATGGGGATGATTGGTGGTTTTTGGTAAAGTATTTTGTTTCTTAGGAGGAGAAGGTTGTGCAGACACACATTGCAGGACACTGTGGCTTTACTGATAAGCAAAGAGTGCTGTTAACCTGATTCCAGTGACTGTCCATGTGCAGTAGAAAGGGTAGTGCTTACATCCAGGGGGACTTAAGCTTGAGTGTAGATTAGTCTTAAAAATGCAAGTCACAATTAATAGCAAGAAAATATCATAACAATTAACAAGGTTTTAGTTCTTAGTTGAGATGAGCAAGGTACATCAAAAATGACAGCTGTGAATGCATTTTATCTACAATGTGTGAGCTACTGGGCAACTCTTCTGCTATATAACTGGAAGTAAGACCCAAAGCAGCTTTTAGCATGAGATCTTAATTAATTTGATATCAAAGGTCTTATTTCCAAATGGCATGGCAAAAATTATTCAAAGCTTAGTAGGATTCTCTGACAATTGTTGTTGCATGTATATTATTGCTTACTTAGGAGGGATTGTTTGAGATATAGTTTTAATATATATTATATATTACATCTATATATTGACATGCTGAGCTTTAAACAAATAGGCAATGGAGGATATTAGTTTGGTTTTTTTTTGTCTTTTGATACCTCTCTGTTCTACAAAGTCATAAAATCTTAAAATAAGCAGAGTTTCAAGTTGTCCAAGAGTGACAGTTTAACAGCTTCAGGAGGACAAAAAGCTATGGTAGCATTTAATCTTTCACCTCTTCCCTCCCTCTCCTCTGTAAAGGAGCTGTAAGAATCATCTTGTCCTCTCCCCACCCCTGCTGTGACCTTCTGCTTCAGTTCCTCTGCCTGTGAGCCACTGACTCAGTGTTATACAGCAAACAAGCCATTTGTATCACCTCTGATTTAAAGTCCTTAACTACCTTATTTTCATTGTTAAATAGTCTGAGGCATCTGCATCTCAGATTAAACTTCTCTTTTGGACAAACCTTCTGGAATTGAGCTAGCAAAGAAACAAAGTGCAAGGCAGCCAGCTGCATGAGTGGTTAATGCAGGTCTGCAAATACACTTTTAGTTTTTCTGAGGAAGCTGCTGTTTGTTGGCTGTCAAAGCAGATAAGTCTGATTTTTAGTTACAGCTTTCCAAGAAAAGCAAAATGCTTCACCAGGAGCAAGTGAATGGTGAGGTCTTAAAAAAAAATTGTCTCTTCTTAAATCTATGTAACACATTGGGAATCAGGATTAAGTTGCAAACTTGGATCATTCCAAATTTTAAAACAATTAAAACGAGTAACATCTTTGAAAATTGACCTGCAGCAGTATGTTGCCAGCTAGAAGCTACTTGATTCAGTTGTCCTATTAGGCTACTTCCTCAGTTAGACTGAGGTTGACTGGGATACTGGTTTCCCTTTACACTGTATAAAGGTCAGTTTTACTTGTTGGCATACAAATAAGTGAATTGTAAGGGAGCAGACTAAGTTTTTAAATAGTTATATTTTACTTAATACTAATCTACTTCCACCATCTGAAATGCTGGGGTAACTGCAAATAAAATGTGAGCCAACCTGAGAAAGAATAGAAGACAATTTATGATAATCCCAAAGACCCTGTCTACAAACTGGATCTAGAAGGAATTAATAACTGAACCAAATTAAGAATAACTACCTGAGTCTCTAATAACTACCTGAGGCTGTTTAATTGGTTTGAAAATGTGAGATTTAAGAATATATGCAAACTAAACATTTAAAAATGTTAAATGTTAAAACATTCAGAAAGCTGTTAGCACTTTCTTTTCCCCCTGAAATGTAGGGAAATCCTTTTGAGAGGTGAGCTAAATGCAAAAAGGACAAGAACAGGAATACAAGAATAGTTGTTAAACAGCAGTCTCTCCCAGTACTGCTTAAGGGGAAGCAGATCCCAACAGCATCCTCCTCAAAGGGAAAGGAAAACTGGTCCTGAGGAATTTATATCAGTGAGCATATGAAAATTCTCCTGGATAACTTCTTGCTCTGAGGTTTGACCAGTTTTTGTTCCCATATCTGGGTATGTCTTCTGGGAGGTCTTAAAGCATGTGCTTTTAGCTTGCTGTTTCATCATAGCCCATGGACAAATCCATGGCTGGTCTCACAGTGAGAATAGCAAAGACAAGCTGACGATCGTAAACAGTAGGAGGAACCCAAACAATAAAGAAAAGATAAAAATTTCAGGAGTCTTTGCCTAGAACTAATGTAACTTTTTGCATTTTTTTAGTATCATACTAGAAGTGGCTTTCAGTGACAACATTATCCTAACATCATGTTCTACCATAGTTGTGTTTATTCTGTAAGGCATCAGAAAGACTGTTTTCTTTCACCTGACAAGAATTTGCAGCGTCATTTCCCAAATGGGTCTCAGTGCTCAGCAAGAGTAAACTGGAAGTAAAATTGAATATTTTACAGAAGTACAAAATTCTGCTGAAACCTGTTAATTCATTTTCTTCCAGAGAAAGATGGGTTTGGGTTTCTTTTGATGAAAAATCCTTTATTAGTTTTAAAGATCTTCAGATAAGATGGGCATGGATCACAATCTTCCTTGGCTTAGCAGAAAGCATGGATTCACTGTTTGGTTCAGGAATCATAAATCATATGAGCTTTTATTTTGTTTTAATATAATGTTCTGTCTTGATCTGAAATGTGAGCTATAGAAGAGTCGATCAAAATGGAAAGTAAGGCACAGATTGTTTCGATTAACTAATTCCTAGAGATCTAGGAGTATTTTACACAGTAACATTCAGATTGCAGAGCAGCTATTTTTGTCTCCCTACGTGATGGCACACACACCTGTTGTAGTTCTGCTGCATGGCAGAAGGAGAAGGCTCAAAGAACAAATAGTGATGGGCCTCCAACACTTTTTGTCTAAGAATAGGTCTGTTCTGAAAGCTGAGGGTGTGGGGTGAGCTCATGGCCACAGGCAGTTGATACCCAAGCTGAAATATGAGTTTCTGATGGATGGTGATTTCAAAACTGTCTCCTTGTTGTTTTCTCCTGTGATCCAGCTCAGAGGGTGCTGTATGGGGGCACTGTGGTAGCTGGCAGAGAGTAATTTCAGCACTCTCTACAACACCTTAAGTGGTCTTCTGTTCATAGCTTGATGTGGAGTCTGTTAGTGAGAGTTTTAATAGGCTATTTACTGGGCAGCAAGGTAGGTTTTCTTATGTAATCCACTAAGCAGATATGAAGTTTTTATTAAAAATGCTGCAAGGTCCTTTCAAAATAAAGCCAAGCAAATTACCAGTAAAACTGTTACCTGTGGATATGTGAAGGAATTCATTTGATCTAGAGCTACTTATAATATTTTCCCTTCCTTTCTAAAGGATACATTGAATGGTCAGATGCATTATGTAAATGAATAAATTATTCATCCTGTATGGCTATAAAACTATTCTAGTGAAACCCTCAGAAAAATTGAAGTGCATCAATGCCTCCTGTTTTGGGCCTCCTATGTTGAAATAGCACATGATGGTTATGTATCAATGGCCCTCCAGTAGCAGTTACGCAGTGATTTTCAGCAAGAGAGCTCTAATGGTTCAAGAGATGCAGTAATCTAAAAATAAATCAGCCTCTCCTAAAGTGCCCACAGTAGCACATCATAATCAAAGTTGATTACATTTGCACCCTGCATCAAATGGATGTATCAGAGTGCACCAAATCACAGAGACCTAATGGTTCACACCTGGCAGATAGCTATTTGACATTTCACACATTAATGTATGTGTTCCTGAGGCATGAGATTCATAATGCCAAGCTCCACTGTAGTGTTTTAAAGAGCTATCCCAGCTAAGGCACATCACCCTGGCCATTGACTTCTTTTATTCTAACAGAATCTTCTTCTGTCCTGCATAATAATACTTTGTTCTGTCTGCAGAGTGTTTGCCTCCCTATAAAGACAGCAAAGTAACCTTTTATCTTTGCTCTTTCCTGTACCATACTGACCAGAATGACCTCCTTTCCAGTTGGCCCAAGTCTGTAGATCAAGTGACAGCCTAAACACTGTTCTTTCTGTCTATACACATACCACGGTCAAAAATTTGCAGTTGGGTTTTCCCCTCTTCCTCTTTTTAGAAAGGGTGTCCATGTGTGAACATATATTACTTTTCCTGCATGTGAGTGGTGAGATCTGGTCTTTTAAATTGTATCTGTACCTGCAATTCTGCCAATAGGTCTGTTGTCTTCTATTATGTGTTTCTTATGTATGTTGCAAAAAACAGACGGTAAATTGGCTTAGCCCACAATCTCAGTCTTGTTTAAAACCAATTTTTGTGGCCAATCCTTTTTTTCCGTTTTGCTTTTTTTTTCTCGTAATGCTTCATGTTCTTTGTGATTTTAACCTTTCTACTGATTTTTTAATGTTTAACCATCAATAATACAGCCATAGCCAGGTGATTAGGAGAAATATGAGAAATCTTCTAATTATGTGGGATGCATGGCCATTATAGCTTTGAAACAGTTTTTGACAATAGTAAAATTTAAAAAATACCCAGTTGAGGTTCAGTCAACACTCCTTCAGTTGCCTAAAATGGACTTACCTTTAATCTGAAGATAATTACAATATTAGGGGCTTTATTGGAAGGGATTCTCTCTACCCTGCTGTGCCTCATGTACCCTAAAATCTGGTATCTTGAGATGCTTTGCAGGATGCTTTGGAGACCAGCTTTTATATCTTTTCTACTCTCCTGTGGATTATGGCATAGTTTTTCTGTATTATGAATATTCATAATATCTGTTTCAAATGCTTAGGACTAGTTTGCCATGACACTATTATTCTAAGGCTTTTGTGCTGCTAATCTATGTTCAGATTCATTAGGAGCATAGTCCAAACAGGAGTAAAAATCTTTGTCACATTTACTATTGGCTAACAAATACTGCAACAAAAAAATCATAGGTATGTTTAACTATGACCAGAAGGTGTTGTCTTGATCTTTCTAGAGATATTGCCATTAATAAAAGAGAAATTTTTCACAAAAAGGGGATGAGTTTGGGGTACTTGGATGACAAAGTTATGTGTGCAATTGAGGAGCTCAAATTCAGCTGACTTATTGGTAGTGGATGGGTAATTTGGGGATGGTGAACAGATTTCTTGCAAAGGACTACTGTCTTCATTTGAATTCAGCACAGTGATCTCCTGGCCCACATTTGATTGAAAAAGCACACACAAAGACCTTCTTAAGCTTTTGTAGGAAATAAACAATATCTTTAGGCCAAATTCCTTGTCAGTAGTCTTGAATTTTAGCAAGCAAGAAATTTATCATGTTCAGCCCACACAGGTGACAACCAGTCTTGCAGATACTATTGTACAAAAGCATCAGGAATTTGTAAAACTGTAGGTTCATGGTTCATTTTCTTAACTGCTTCAAGGAAAGGGCAGCAGCTACATTTCTGGCATGGGATTGTGGTGGGTTTTTTTTTTTGTTTTTGTTTTTTTTTTTTGTTTGTTTTTTTTTAAGTATCAGCATGCCCACAAATTTTACATATTCATGTTTCATGTGTATCACCAAACTCCTGATGTTTACCTCCAAAGTCTGGTCAGAGCAACAGGACTTCACTGCAGTGGTGAATAGCTAATAGCACAATGATGGATCTGCGTGAAAACCAAAATTAAAGGTAACAAGAAGCATAAGGAGATAAAAGGCCAATTTACTTCAGGCAGCCCTGCTGAGCAGATATCTTCTTTTTCTGCATTTCTACTTTCCAATTACTGATGATGTGGGAATATATATTACTATGGGACATTTTTGTTTGTTTCTGCTTCCTTTCAAGTGGGAAACAGCTATACTACAGGTAGAAGGAGATAACCATTCATAATTCGAATTTGTACTCTCAACACTGAGTTTTTAGAATTTATTTTATGCTTAATCTCTGTCAGGAAAAGACAAGATTGATTCCCTTGAAGAATTTCCATAGCCACAGAACTTACATGGTTTAACTTTTAGTATTCAAGTAGGGCATCCCTGATTGCGTGGTCTCCAAAAGGGAGTGGAGTACTAGCATTCTCTGGATCTCATAATTTAAAAAACTGACATGCTAAAAGAGGGCAAAAGCAGGCATGTAAGATTTTTTTTTAATTGATGTTCAAATCTAGGAATATGGAGGAAATAAATTTTAATAAATATTCTTTGTGAAGAGAATGGGGTGCCTGTAGAGACCTTGGGAAGATCAGGGTACCCAGAGCAGAGCTTGTAGAATTTAGTCTTAGGGACAGCTGTTAATACAGGTTGCATAAAAACATTCACATTCTTTCTTACCCCACCCCCAAACCAATATTGGAATTAGTTATTAAGAGAAAATTGCTATACCTTTAAGTGACTACATTATTTTTGATTCAAACTTTATCCAAATAATGACTAGGGAATGATCCATGGTAAAAAGATTAATACCTATTGTAAATTCTTTGATGAAATATGTTAGATTCTCTAGTAAAAAGATATCTCTTCAATATAAAGAAACATTGCATCATCAATGACAAAAGCTCTTTCAAACACCACCTGGGGGCACTGGTAAAAAAGCAGACACAGCATTCCATAATATGCTTTAGTGGGATTGGTGGTATGGGTCGGAGTCGACTTGTTGATCTTGGATATCTTTTCAAAGCCTAATTATTCTATGATTTCATGTTCAAAACTCTAAGCTGTGATATACATAGATATAGATACACCATCTGTTGGTATTTTTATTTCTGTTAGTATTTGAAGGTAAAATAAGGTCATGCTTTAAATGAAACTACATATACTGGCACAGAAAATGTTTGCCAAAACCAACAGTTTTGGGTAGAATTTGTAGGACTGATGATTAACAGAAACAAATAATTCTAAATTAGGAAATGTTCTCTCTATAACAGCAAGATTTTCTTAAAGGAAAAAGTGATTCTTAGTACGCACCATTTGTTTCCAAAAGGAAATAAAAGATAAAGTATTTAGTTACATGATCCAAATACCAATGGAAATAATTAGTTGTTAAATGAAAAACACCTCAGAAGATTGTTAAGGGAATGTATGAAATAATTAAAGTTTGGTTTGATTTGCTTTCCTTGAGGAAAAAGCTACTGCTATAGGTATTGATTGAAGGAATGATTACTTGGAAAGCAAACAGGTCTGTTTGTTCAGTTTTTTTTTTAAAAGGAAACAATGTTAATCTCTTTAATCTACAAGGAATGAAGCAGTAAACTCCTAAATAAGCAATAAACTGCTGGAAAGTCACTCTTAATTATTCTTCTCCAAGAGTTTCTAATTCTAACTACTCTTTGTAGTTCTAGAATAATGCACATTACTTTTTCCTTTATTTCGACTATCTGTAGTTTAATCTCTCAAACTGTAATACTCCTGGATTCTTTAAGCAGTCCTTCATTAAAATAATTCTTAGTAGTCTTTTAATTCTCAAAGTATAGGTAGTTGAGATGACAGAAATCTGATTTTAAAGAAATTCTAATTGATCGGTGTGGTTTTGAAAAAGCAGATGGGATCTGTAGTCATTTTAGTTTTGGCTAATTAAGTTGTAGATGTTGTGTAGTATTACCTGCAACATATGCAGAGCTTTCTGTGACCAATACTGTTCCTTGAACAATTATTTTGTCTAGAATTCAGTGCCTTTTAAGGTTTTTGTCTTTTCACTAGACAGTGATGAATGTAAAACATGTTGCTCATTTTAGGATGTCTTTAAAGAATGCCAGTAACATGTTGGAGTTATGACCTGAAGGCACCATAAATGTGTTTAAAGAGTATTCTCATCCAGATGTATTGCACCATAATAAGGTGATTTTAAATGGAAATTTCTCACACCAAGGACAAGAGTCCTTATGTAGCATGTGGCAGGCTTAGAAGAGAAAGCACATGACCACAAGGAAAATTATATTTAAAAACTATATAATTCATCTTCCCTTTAAGAGTTGTTGTGATAATTTACTTTATTATTTGGAGATGTTCCAAATAATAAAGATGTTCACAGAACCCACTGCATTTTGAGAAAACCTTTCTTAAGGAACATGTCCTGGCACAATAACGGTGTGTATGTAGGAAAGAGCAGAATGAGCTCCTCTGAAACAGTTGCATTGCTCCAAAGAGGGTGCAAGCTTGAGCCAAGGGCTTAATTTAGGCTGTGATACAACTGTCATGGGCCTGTTCTTTCAGAAACCTTTCCTCTGAAAGAAAGCAAAATATTATCCCTACCTGAAAATATTTAGAAGCTAAAGACTTCTTTATAGTACTTCAAGATTAATATATTTTTATTTATATTGATATTGACATAAATGGCTTCTTCATGTTTATAGTGTGTTTCTTCTCTCAACAGCTGCTTGCAGGTTAAGAGGTCACTAAGTGTTTTAGATACAATTGCAGAGAATATTGTTGACTTGTAGTTAAAAGTCAGACTCTTGAAAAATCCAACAATTTCAGTAGTGCAACTGAATACTCGATCATTTTCTGGATAGTGACAACCTGAGAAGAGCTGAGTGAACTGTACTTGATCTTAAATGCAAATGCTTTTTGCTTGGTTTTGGGCGTTGTTTTGTTGTTTTGTTGGGTTTTTTTTTCCCTTTAATTCAAACAAGATTAAATATATTTAATATAGTCTAATATTTGAACTGGGAACTTAAGAAATAAAGTATGTTACTGTTAATTTAAAAACAAACTTATTATACAAGTTAAGTAACAACTCAGAAGTTAAATCTAGATGGACTTAAAAGCTCAAAAATGGGACATGCCACTGGATTTTTTTTAATATTTTTTATTAGATTGTACTCAAGGCTTTAGAGTTTTTTTGCCTCATAGCTGATTTGTTTCCAGAGGTGTTAGACTTGTGCTATAAATTTTACATCAGTGTTGCTTCACGCCTGCGCTGCTGATTTACTTTAAATCTGCATTGTTCTTTGTAATTTATTAAAGAGTAAGAGTGAGTAAACAGAGCTAAAACCGAAACTGCTTCCTGCCCTCTTTTGCATTGCTGCTCCCCTTTGCTGCCCAGACTTCTGTTCAAAGGTCTTCTAGTCTAATCGGATGTAAAGGACTGATAGCTCTTGCTCTATTACTTTTTAGTGTCTAGGGTTTCTTTCATCCAAAAAGAACTGTAACTAAACATATGAAAATATAAGAAAAATCTGCCTAATTGTCTTACACCTCATAAGAGAGATCAAAAATTGTCAGCCAAGCTTCCCTAGTAGTAAGAGCTTAAGGTAGAATTTGGCCAGTCCATAAAACTTCTTCATGCATCCAGTTTTGGTGTGAACTGAAGCAAACAGCTTTTAAGTGTCTGTTGATGGAATTAAAGCCATATAAGCCATCCAGGAGTTTTACTGTCCTTCAGTTGTTTGGACTGCAGTAGCCACAAGTCAACTACCAGGGAAAGCACCGTGGCTGTGGACATTCTATCTACCTGTGATGGGAGGCAAAGGGGCGTGACAGAGTCGTTTACTCAGACTTTGGTACCTATATGAGTATATTTTGAAAGTGAAATGTGTATTTGTGCATTTGGAAACTTCTGCCTTGTGCTTCCTCTTTTCATGCTCCTTGTTCCATCAATGCAATTGATGAGGAGTTTGGTCTTTGAATGAGCAGTCTGTGATTTTTTTAATGGAGAAACTCCTTCTCTTGTGTCTTTTTTTTTTTGGTATTGTTTCAGGCAGCTTGCAGACTAGTGTTCATTCTTTGTGTTTCCTGTGGTTACAGTGGGTTTTTGAAGATTTTATTTCTTTAAAATAGAAATATCTAACAGACCAAGACATAGTTTAGGGTCTAGACTCCAGGTGTGCTAGTACCATGCCTCAGTCCAGCTCTTTTCTTTCCTGATATAATGTTGCATCTTCAAATAAGGTTTTTATGATGCCGCTGCAAATAAATGTGGAGAGCAATTAATCAACATCATAATCTGATCACACTTGTATCATCCATTCCATACAACAAAAGGCTGTCTTTCAAGTTAAAATTACTTTCCGTATCAGCTAATTTGGCTGTGGCAGTGTTCCAGTGTTTTTAAAATGCTGTAACTAGCATTACTCTTAATTTTTAATCATGACAGCTAATGGCTGGCAGGAATAATGGTGAGTTGTGCATGTTTCTTAATGGAAATGCAATTCATACTCAAGGGCATTAAAGAAAATAATGAGTGGCAGCTGCGTAGCGCACATTTCATGTTTTCTCTTTCCAAAGAAGGATGGGTTTTCTTTTTCTGGTACTCTTTTGGAACAGAAAAGCTCTTCAATGAATCTTGAAAGAGAATATACAAAAGATTATTGCATTCAAGACATAACCAAGTAGATAAGAAATGTAGCTCAATGTGAATTAACTGCAAGTGGTAGAAGGCTCACTGATAGCACCTCGACTTTGTATAATTATATTATTATACTTTATTAAGTAGATAGAGATGATTGTCTCTATAGCTTAAGCTTTAGACTAGCTCTTTTAAACATAAATGAGGATTAAATGACTAAGAAGTTGTTTTCAATGGGTTTTGGATTCTGTAATATATATTATTTACTTTCTGTGGCTGAAAATCAGGCTAATAGGAAGGACAAGGAAGGCTTATCCCATCCTTTATTTGTCTGTATATATTTCAGAGCCATTAGGTCAAAGAAAATTCCTGATTATGTTTTTCAGGTTATCCAGAAGAGTAAGAACATCCCAACAATCATTACCTTTTAGAGTTGCTCTCACAGCCCTAATAATTGACAACGAGGGCTATGCATGACTGATGCACAACTAAGCATAGCAAAGTATGTTTAGTGCCAGTTGCTTCTGAGGACCATTATTTTTATTATAATTATTTGAAGTAGCAATTATAATCTCAATTATTCTAGGTAAACTGGTTTTAGAGTGTCCCTGCTAGATGGTAGATGGTTATTCAGCTTGGCACTGTATCCTCTGTAATGAGAAAACATTCAAGCAATATTGCTTGTTGTGTTTGAGTTTGTGAGGTCCCCAGGATGAGGTGAGAGATGAGGAATCTTACTCCATGTTCTCAGAAGACTGATTTATTATTTTAGGATATTATATTATATTATATTATATTATATTATATTATATTATATTATATTATATTATATTATATTATATTATATTATATTATATTATATTATATTATATTATATTATATTATATTATATTATATTATATTATATTATATTAATAAGATACTAAAACTATACTAAAGAAAGAGAAAGGGTACAGACAGAAGGCTTAACAAGAATGAATAATAAAAACTGGTGACTGACTCCTCAGAGTCCAACACAGCTGGACTGTGATTGGTCATTAATTAAAAACAATTCACATGAAACCAATCATACATGCACCTGTTGGTAAACAATGTCCAGACCACATTCCAAAGCAGCCAAATACAGGAGAAGCAATCAGATAATTATTATTTACATTTTTCTCCAAGGCTTCTCAACTTCCCAGGAGAAGAAATCCTGGCAAAGGGATTTTTCAGAAAATATCACAGTGACAATTGCTTTCCTCTCTTAGAGTGGAGACACATATGTACATGCTAATAAATACAAAAGGAAACAACCAGAGACTCTCAGAATTATTTTTTTTTCCCTCACACTTCCACTCATTCTCTGTTTAGATCCTTCATCAGCATGTTGTTGATCTTAAAGCATTTTACAGGCATTCCACATGTGTAGGGGTCATAAATGACACTTTTCCATGTGGAACAGACTCACACTGGAAAATACATTTAAGGTTATTCTTCCATCTCAGATAATCTAGTCTTTGCTGCTGAAATGAGCAACGTGTATGCTCCTTAGTTCTGTGCAGGGTCTTGCCCCCGGGCCTCCATATCTGGGAATTTTTTATGCGTAGAAAAAAAAGAGGATTTCATTTTCCATACTATCATGTGAAACTGAGAGCCTGATGTATTGGCCAAAGTAAAAACTCCTTAGACAGACCTGCACATGGAGAGGTCTGACAGGAACTTAGATCTGGGAACCAAGTCCTTTCCCACTGCTCTGTAATGAGACATTTAGAAATAGATAGCCTTTGTAATAATTTCAGAACATAGAAGGATCTTCAGAATTTCTGTGAAAAAGTGAGATTTCTTGCCCCCTCAGTTTTTCACCCCAAATGACTTAGCAGTAAGTTTGAGGCAAATGTCAAATAGTCTTTTGGTGCCATACTTAGTCTTTTAAGTAGCAAGCAGTTTTAAGCCTTTATGTTCTTGTTGAAAAATAAATAAGTAGAATATATAATAGAGTTGCTACTCAGATATTTATGCTCTAGGAAGTTGAATGTTGTTCAACTGGATTAATTTTTGTGCTGTACACATAGTGTCAATTCAAGGGGTAGAAGCCAAACCCAAACAAAGCAGAACAAAGCAAATATCTTTGAAATTTTCCCAGTCTGTGGCTATGCATTCTGTAAGTTCACATGGTCATTCACATGGATGTAGCAGTGAGGGACAGTGTTTCTTGTTCCCTAATTAGTTTGCATAATGTTTTATTTGCTCAGAATGTGGATGGAACAAGGTCAAGAGCTCAGTCTGGTCTTCAGACAGTCCTGTTGGTGGAATTGTAATGATTTAAGTTAAACATTTCTTAGTTATACATATGTTGATGTGAACAGAGCAGCATTTCTTTCCAAGAAGTTGAGAGATAAATTCAGTATCTTATTTGTAAGAATTTCTGCAGTAATATTGCAGAATTTTAGGAACACCCAAATAGCTGTTTTGGGAAAAAAAAAAGGAGAGAGAAGGAAATTGTTTTTTATAAAATGTACCATGTATAGTAAACTGTAATAGCCTTTTGGATTTCCAATGTATTTTAAAAGTGGTTTAAATTCTGATTTTATCCTTAACAAGAAGTGAAGAGATGGCAGTATGACATACCTTGCTACTAATTTGGTGTTGTGAAATATTTATGTTCCTTAAGAATCTTACCCTAGAAATTGTTCCCATTCCTACAGTACCGATTCAAAGGGTACAGTAAGAGAGGTCTTAAATCCTGTTGTGCTCACCATATGTGTTTACAAAAGTTTCTAAGAATGGTGGCACTGAAAAATAAAAATGTACAAATTATCTCTGCTCTTTAGTGGATGAATGTGTTTAGTGCCTTTATTTGCTTTGACACAAAGAGATATTAAATTAAGAGTGGGGAGGAGGGGAGGATAGCAGTAGTATATTTCCATAATTTCTGTTGTAATAGAAAAAAATTGCATTTATACTAGGAAGTTAATGGTATAAACTTTTTCATTTAAGTTATTAAAATATTTTTATTCTACACTTAAATAGTCAGGATTTGACTTCTGTGGCATAATTGAGTAGAGCGTGCTAATTCTTTTGATGATTCTTTGATCTGTCTGTAGTTTCCCAGATATGTATAATTCCTCTTGATCCACAGGTTCTCCTTAATCCTGTTCTTCAGAATGACTCTGTTAGGTCACTTACACTCTATTTCACAAGGAGGACATCTGAAGAAAAAGCCAGAGAGTTGTCATATCTCAAAATTGAGAGTTCAGTTTTATACTTGGACCTTAGAGAGTCCTTGATCTTGCCATCTTCCCGGAATTATTAGAGAAGTTTTGTCTGCATGTCCTTCATTGTTGGGTAAAATAAACTCTTGTAGCAAACTTTTCCTTAGTTTATAATTCATTGGAACATATAGGTGAAGTTGAACGAAACTTTGTGTTTCAGAGGAGCAGAAGGCCAGTGCCTGCCACAGAAGCTGCCCAGGGGCAAACTCTGTGGAGCTGCAGCGCCAGTTCTTGTCCACGCCACCAGTGCCTATGGTACAGACCTGGCACTGCTGTTCTGGGATCCAGAAAGGGGCATGAAATTACTGTCATTTTCAGAGCAACATGCACAAGCTGAGATTTATTGAAGACTGAGGTGCTCTGTTCTGCTAAGACAGATGACCACAGAGTATTACAGTAGTAAACAGTAGTCATTAATTAGTAGTTTTGAAGAAATCATTTTCAATAAAACCATATTTCTTCAGGAAAACATACATAGCATCTTTTTTTTGGTCAAGACACAGTTTAAATAAATAATAGTTTAACATAGCTTATGAATATTAGCACTTTTAGTCAAGCATTATATTTTTAAATAATCGAGTTTTTCCCTAATTCACAGAAAATAAGAAGAGATGCTCCTAAAAGTTGTCAGAATGCTTTTAGAATATACTATTTATCATGTGCATGAAAATGAAAATTGTTTTTATGAAATAGTGTAGACAAAAATAAAAGGCATACATTAACTTGTCTTCTGATATATTGGCTATATTATTATACTATGCAGCTTTAGTACTTGACCTTACATGTCACTAATATAATACACATTTTATGATACAGTTACACTGAATGCTCTTTGTGAATACTGCACTACATCCCAAGGTTAGGATAAAGATAAGATGCATTAAAACAATATCTCTGAAACTATTAATAAAGAAAATCAATCATTCTGCCGCTTCCTGTTCCCTTGCTTGCAATTTCAAGATCAGCAGCTTCCAATAATTATTTTTCCAGCTCTACTGGTATGGTTGCTGCACAGAAATTCTTCTGGGCTTGTTTCCCATGAAAGGCTTTGACAACATTACTGATGAAACGGTAATGGTCTTTTTTATCTGAACATACTGCCGTGCTGAATACATGAAAGGATTGTGATTGGGGGTTTGTTTTTGTTTTGTGGTGTATATACATATGTTCTGTTTCTATTTACATTACTAGACTCAGCTGCTCTGACTTCATTGATGATGCAGTTTCTTTGAAGTTAGTGCTGCCAGGTGTATTCATCTGAGATGTGCGCTAAATGTTGGTGGGTTTTAATTGCAGCAGAGAAGGGCAAGGCAGTAGAAGTAACCATCCAAATGATGGAAGAAAAATAATGTAAGAACGTATAGGAAATTGAAACAAACATATGAGAAGTAGTACAAAATTCAGAAAGAGGATACTATGAACTAAAGCTAGCTGCTCTTTAAACAGCATAGCAATAGCTGTTGATGAAGAAATAGTGTTTCAAAGGAGGAAAATTCAGCTGCTGTTCAGTAAAAACCAAAACAATGGGAAGAATTCTGGAAAGCATCTTTTGTCATTTTGCTAAAGTTAGGCTCAGAAAGACACTTGAAAAACAAAATTTAAAAAGTTAATTCTGGGCTTATTCCCCTTGTGTAGGAGAACGGTATCATGCAATGGGAGGTTGTCCTTGTATAAGAGAGATCAGAAGCACAGTAGCCATCAAATGTGGCAAAAGCTTTCATACCAGATAGAATAAATCTAGAGATATTATATGGCCCTGCTCATGCTGGAGTTTCTAGACACAACAATTTAAATAACGTATTAGAGACATCCTGTAAGTACACAGCAGAAAGTCCAGTGGGAATGAATGGCCTCAAACTGATCTGATGTAGCCACATAATTCAGGCATATCTTTGCTGACCTGAAGACATGTGGCAGTGCAAAATCAAAGTTACTTCTAAAACTACCATTTGCAGTTGGCCTTTTTGAGAAATGTATTGTGCAAGGACAAAACGCTGTTACAAATCTATGTCCAGAGGTATTGCTGGAATGAATAAACTGGAATTCTAGCTGTTCACCAATAATAACACACAAAGAGCTGCCAGGAAAATGTAGTCTGGGCAAAACAGAAAAAAAACGATCTCTGGAAATATCTCGAAATTTTCCAGCAGTAATAAGAACCCTGAGGCAAAGTGTAGGGTGACCCTGAGGATGTTGATATCTTGAGCTTTACCATGTGTCATACGATAAAGGTAGAACAATATGTTTATAAATATATATTAGCATGTACATTGCATCCATTTGTTAAATAATTTCGTTCTCTATACTGCAAGCCACTTCTTGCATCACCACTTTTCTATCAGATGGAGACCATCCATCATGCGACAATCTTGTTTTTAAACATTTACCTCTGTGGTTTTACCTGCTGATTTGTGATATTACTGCTTTGGTCACTGTTCTGCTGCAGCAGTTATCTTGGGGTGAATATTTTGTTTTACAGCTGATAAAATGTATTTAGAGAACTTGTTAGCAAAGAACATAACTGAGCCTAAGTCATATCTTCATGCAGGTTTTTTGTAGCTTCCAGCCCTAAAATCTTCATGTGCCTTTATATCTGCTTACTTAACTCTGAATTCCAGCTTCAGTCACCCACACTAGGTGTTGATGACAGCAGAAGGCTTTTTTGTAGTTTTTTTTACTATCAAGTTGAACTCCAGCCATTGCACTGTAAGTGCTAATTGGCTAGTTGTCCTTATTGCATTGTGCAATAAACTTTAAGCAAACTGCAAGTTCACACAAAATGTAGACCAAACCAGAAATTATCAAAACATGTTAAAATGTCTTTTTTCAATGTTTTTGCTGAAGTATTCTGAAGAGGCTGAAATATTGGTATAGGCATCTGTTTTATAAATATTTTTCTAAAATAACAACTATATTGCAACTTTTTATTGCCATGAAGATTTAAAAAGCAACTCAGATTTCTTGCCACATTATGAAATGCTAAAAAAGGATGAAGATATTCTCTATTCTATCCTTCTGTTTTGCAATGTTTATTTTTACTTTAGCACTGTATACAAAAAGCCAAATTGAGCAGAAAATTGATGAGTTTTCTTTCGGTGGGTTTTTTAAGGATTAAACAGAAAGTAGAACTTTCTCAGTTTTGGATTGGCGTGTAAGGAACAATGTAATAAATTACAGGATGAAGAAAATTTCAGTGAAGCCTTAGAGCCTTAGTGCTCTGTCTGTTGAATTTTTATTTCAGGCACTCCTGTGAGAGCAGTGTCACCTAGAAACATTTGTACTCATTTAGAATTTCTGTTAAATAAATAACTTGTTACTTTCAAAAATATTTCATATGTTGAATATGTTGTTTATTACAGAAAAAGATCATTGTCTTTGCTTTCGCAGTATATTAAAGTAGAAGCCCATTAAGGGGACTCTGAAGTGATACATTATTCTGCTCTATTTTATGGATAAAGTACAATATCCCCGAGTGCAGAATGCAAAGTCCATTCTGCAAGTACTAAATGTATCTAGAGAGAGGAAATTACTCTGAAAATATTTGGGAGTAACTGCATTTGTTCATTGAAATCCCATTGTACTCAATGAAGAAGGAAAATCTGTAATTGAAAGAAAAAACAACAAAATATGTCAGAAAGAAGGGAATCTGCTGAACTTGTAATTGTACAAGTGAGCCAATATTTCATCACCCAGAAAGTTGCAAATAAAGCACCTCTTCACCTTGTTAGTAGCTTTCTCCTTTTTGATATCCCAGCACATTTTATACTTGCATGTGCTGAGATGGTGTTGCAATGTTTTTTCATTGCTGATGACAGCAAATACTCAATTCTGCCATTTTCCTGTATAGTTTAGGTTTACAATCTAGTAAAAGATTTAACTTGGTACAGATTTCTTCCAGCTTTAGTGGACTGCTTGCTAAGTAGTTATGAAAATATTTTGTTCTGCTGTACTGGCTCAAAACCTTTGTGCTGAACAAGTTTCAGTTGAATTGCATGAAGGCTTTTTTATAAAGTGATATTGCTGTTAATCAAGAGAGTGAGAAACTGAGTTTTGGATGTTTTTTGGATTTTTTTTTTTAGCTCAGTGACGTTAATACAAGCCTGTGCTGACATATGGTATTTTTACTTCAGAAGAGTTTCTTACGTGCCCTTAAAAGTCTCTTTTTTAAAATATCGCCTTTGAAAATTTTATGTTTTTCCGCTCCCTCATAAACTCTGAAAACAGAAAAACTTTCTTTAAAAGTAACAAAAATTACTCCTTACAGAACTTGTATATTCCCATTAATATTTCAGACCTTATGCATTGTACATTGATTTGACTACTTTGCTTTCTGTAAGTGAATTAAAGAAGATAGAAGCCATTTCCTTAGAAATTAACAATTTTTTTTTTTTTTTTAAAAAAAGGTTTTAAGGGAAGGTATGTCCAAGAAACAGGTTAGTATAACACACTGCAACTTTACTTGGAGATGCATCATGACCCCAGACGTATTGAACATCAAATTAGCTTCAGTAAGCTTATTAAGCTATGTGACACTGGCCCACAGCAACCTTCATGAAAGCTTAATCTTGATTGCTGCCAGTGAAGTCAAGAACAGGGGAACAGTGTTGCCTTCAAGGATACTAGGTCAGGCTTTTAAAGCAGAAGTGATCTTGCCAGATGTACAAATCAGGAAGCTTTCAAGTGTAGTAATGTCTTTGTTTTATGGCACCTTTATCTTCTAACTCACAGCCTGCATTGAAGCATGATGTTCCAGTGACTGCTGAGTCAGGGCAAGAAAATAGATAACTTCAAATACATAAAAATCATTCTAATTAGTAAGATTTTTCTGCTAAAATTATTTTAGCAAGATGGACCTGGCTAGGGTGGAAGGGCATGTGAGGTTGCAGTGGCATGGAAGGAAGAATGAAGAGCTTGGAAGAAGGTGGGCCCCCAGAATTGCAACCTTTCTTATGAGGAAATTGGCCTTCCTGCCACCCAAAGTGAACCCAGGTGCTTCAGGCTCTTTAGCATCCTATAGATATAAATGCTCACCACACTAATGGTGGATTATGTACAGACTTCCATGCCCCACAGTTTCTCTGCAAAGCACTACTGAGAAAAAAGAGTAATGAGAGGGGTGCTGGTATTAATGGGATGCTGGAAACAAAAAGAATACCAAAATCTCCAGCCTAAGTTGGAGAAAGGTAAAACAGAGTCTTTGAGGGCTTTTATTCTCTCTCAAATTTCATATTTACCAGATATGAATCTTGAACTGAGAAGATGGATAAACTTCTGATCTTGTCTTGCTTGTTTGTATCTAAAAAGTTTGTGACATATTTTTGAGAGAGGGCTTTGAGATACACAGTGCCTGCTGTTATCAATGTTGAACTGTGTATCCTAAGATTCAGAAGTGTTTTCATTTCTGTTTGTGTCCCTGTGGCTGCTGTCAACATGTAAAATGCATCACTACCCTCAGGCTAAAGTCAGATAGATGTCAACTCCAATGGAGCTGCAAGCTTGTGGAATTACATTATGTTTGAGAAAAGAATAAGAAAATTGATATCCTTAATGGACACTAGCTATTTCCTGAAAGAGACAAACACTGTTTCACTCATGCCATATGTTTTCAAAAGATCTTCTTGAATTTAACATCTAGTACTTTAAAAGGATTTTCTTTGATTACATATTAGAACCAGCAAGATGTTACAGATGAAATATTTTTAAATTGTGGATGATTTGAAATGATTAATTCTTTGGTTTTTGAGACACTCAAAGAAGCAAATTTTCAGAAATCACTTAGTATACCATGAAAGACAAGTTGTGTCACCTCAAGAGCTGCAACCTGGGGAAGCAAAATCACCAGGCACCACTGAAAATCTTGAAATCTAGTTTCTGGCACTACCAGAAACATTAGTACAGCTGGAGAATCGCAACTTAACACGGCACCAAGGTTTTGCAACCACTCACAGTCATGTAACAAAACAACAGCATTAGAAAAAGCAAATTCTCTGTTAAATGTAACATCCAAAACAGAAGATATCTTTGCTGTATATGACTTGATTTTTGAAAAATTCAACTACATAAATACTGAAGTGGAATATAAATTCTCTAAGGAAAAATTAATACGGTAGCAGCTCTTCCACAGCTTACATTCAGACTGATAAAATATATTCTTTATTCTGTTTCTTTTTATTGCATTTTAAAATGACCCTCTTGAAATAATTTTATTTTACAGTGTCTGTGAATGTCTCATTGCCCTCGCACGGCCCACACAGCCAGGTTTGGCACTTAGAAACACACATGGTGTCTCCTGTATCTGTGTGTTTCAGGATAACAGAAAATTTGCTCTGTTTGATAATGTCAGTGAGCCATATAACACTTCAGCAGACACTGACTCAAATCATGTATGACATTGCTATATAAATATTTAATATCCACCAAATGGAAGTATGGAGAAGTTGCAGAGAAAAATAAGACAAAATACCTTTCTCTACAATTTAAACAGGGTGGAAAAACAATCATAAGGAGCATTAAGAAGTGACAGATTAAGAATTCCATTATGAATTAAGTGTGTTCTACTCATGTTTCAGATCAGGATGCGTCTTGATGAGCTGGGCTAATTCAGAAGTGGGTTTAGCAGACTGAGAAGTGTGGCCATATTATCACACGGGACTTCACAAATGATGAGATTATAGTCTACTGCTATAGCCTCTTGTTTCTTGTGTTCATGTGTTTTAGTATGCAGTGGAGTTGTCTTCTAAAAAGCATTGTCGGATATACTTGCAGAACACATTTTTCATAGAAGTTGTGGTACTATTGCAAATAATATTCAGAATACTTTGTACAAGTGGTTGAAGTAAAAGTTCACATAAATGGATTAAAAATCTATTAAGGAAATTTTAAAATCCCATCCATTGCCTCTTTTTCTGATTATCTGCTGTATTTACAGCTAAGCCTAGAGATGAAGCATAGGTAAAATTCTTGGTTGTAGCAACTTTTAGAAATTATTTTGGAAAGAATGAAAAGAAAAAGTGGTAAAGGCAGAGGAGGATGGTGGGAAGAAAGAAAAAGTGTAATTCAAATAAGTCCATTTAAATTTAAGCTTACATGAAAAACATTTTTTTTCTGATTATGCAGAACATTTTGAGAATGTGAAACAAATATAAGGTAGTATGAAAAATGCATGAGAAAATGGTAAGGTACTCATGAGACTGCACACACCTGAAAGCATTACCCATGAAGAGGTTGAGCTTTCCCTCTTTTCTTTTTAGTTTCATGTCACTTCTGGGACTAGTGCTCTGCTTCAGGTAAATGCTATTGAAATTCTACTGGTACTATAGCATTTTTAAGTGTAGCTGGCAGAAAATAATTGGTTGTCCTGCTGCTGCTCCTAGTACAATCAGAGCTCCCATGCTGCTGTCTCTTGTCACCTGAGAGAAGACATAGCAATAAAAGCACTGATATTGTTGTGATGGTGCTTCTCAGTTCACTTTCACAAAATGCATGGTTTTCTCATAAATGTAAAATATTTTGCAAAGACATGTACGTGTTCTTAAGAAAAGTTCCCCTGGAGTCAGCACAGCCATGTGTGCATTTGCAGCTCAACTGTTTGTATGATCATATCCCACCCCCACTGAAAATTTGATCCTCTAATAGTATTAACAATGATATTTATGACAGAAGGGCTAATTTTTACCCAAACCTTCAGAAATGCAATGAAAACTGATTCTATTATGGATTTCTGGAAGTAGGGTTCAGTTGGTTAAAAAAAAAACAAAAAACCAAAACAACCTAATTACAATAGTTGTAACTTAATAGTGTCATAGATTTACTTTCTGCTTCTGATGTAAGCTATGTTTAGAACTAATTTTGTAACTCATGTGTATTTGCCTACATTTAGGGGATACTTTAAGAGAACCCACATTTTTTCACCAATGTGAATTACTGATGTAGAGATAAAAGAAAAATTCAGTCCTGTGGCAATTCTTAATATTGGAATTTCATTGAAGGTATCTTATTTACCTCAAAAACCATAGACATGAATTATTGAATAAATTAGTCTATCAAACAATATGTCTTTTCACAGATAAACTTTGACAAACTACTTATCCAAGTTGTGCCTGTTTTCTTTTGAATATGCCAAATATAATAAATGTTGACAGGTGCAACTTTGTAGCATCACCTGTTCTGGAAACATATTTTGCCAGGCTTTACAGTAATTAAAATTTTCCATATGGAGCTGCAGATTCATTGAAATGTCCAAACCACTTTGCCTGTTTGCTTTTCAAATTTTCCAGTCCTTTTTCACAAAGGTTAGAGAAGAGTTTTTCTATTCTTATGCAAATCTAGTCTGCAATGGAGAGGGCTGAAATATTGCTCCAACCAGATCTAGGAGCAATGGAAATGCTTAGCACAAATCAACAGCAAGAAAACTCCTCTAAAATCCAAAAGAAAAACCCACTCTTAAATAACAGATAAACTGAGTGCAAAAATCAAAATGAGATTTGCCCTTAGGCTGGTTACTTGTGGTTTATTTGTATTTCTGTATGGAATGAGGCCTTCCCCATAATATCTGTTATTCTTGTATAGATTGATGTTTGTGTTATTATTTTTTTCAATCTTAATTATTTGACGGTTTTGCATTATTCCTGATGCTCCTCAATCACCAGTGAAAATGCAGAAGAACTGACTGTTAGACAGGATTTTTATTTTTTAACTTGAAATTCCTGTCTGTGAAATTTGCATTAACTAATCTTGTGATAAACCAGACAACTTATTAGGAGCACTATTGGCTATTTTCGTGTTGGTGGTAGTAAAATTCTGTAACTCCTGATGCTATTTTTTAAAATGTTTGTGTTTTAAATTTACTTCTTTATTCTTAGTTTTAGTGCTCATTCAAAATTGATTATTCCATTCCTTTTCTAAATGTTGGTAGAAATTTGTAGGAAAAAAAAATTAAGTTGTGGCAAGTTAATGGGATTCCATTGGTGCAATTTGTTGATTACCTGGTTAAACATTCTCACTTTAAGATGCCCTTGTGTTCTGCTGCCACTGATAGTCTTTGAGGCCAGTGCCATGTGCAGTAAGTTATCTTATTCTGGTTTTAGCCTTCATAGATAAAATCAGTTTTGGAAAATAGCTAGGTTGTCACTAAAGATAGAGTAAAGCAACATTTTTCTACTCATCCTTCATTTTCTCATAGTGTTGGACCTTAGATTTGGGTTAAGCTTTACAGACTGAAGGTCTTCATTAATTTTTTATAAGTCTTGCTATGAAAATTATTTGTCAAATATTATGTTTTAATAATATATTATGTCTACACTGTGGCTGTGAAAGGATGCAGGGAGATTTGCCATGCAGTGTCACTGGCTAGCAAGTGTGAATTATTTCTCTTTGTGCATCAGTTCTTACAGAAAGGAAACAAGAATTCTGTAGACTGCTCTTCTTATGAATTTATAATAGAGGAAGTAGAAAATAGCTCCACTAGGAGTGGAAATGTGGTATATGTATTAAACAAGACAATTTGAGCACTTCTAGATGGAAACAGAACTTCTCAATGAGAAAAAAATCATTGTTGCTCTTTGTGGTTGTAAATATTACTCAGCACAGAAATCCCAGGCTCAAAATCTAACCTGTTGCTAAAAAAAGTGTTGTGGTTGTAAAGAGCATTTAGCATGTTTCAGTCTTAGACTGCAAGAGAGATCTCCATAATTTAAGATAGCCTGGGGGTACTAATGATGATAAAACCACAAAACATCTGTTAAACATTAAAAAGAAATTTTTCCTTCATTACAATCAGTAATCAGATTGCACATGTGAGTGCAGTAGGACAAAATGGCTGCAAGTGAATGCTCAGTAAATTCCCAAGTATCCTCCAAAGCCTACCACAGTCTGCTGCAGTCTATCTAGCCTATCTAGATTGACATCAAAGCCTCTGATACTGAGTCCAAAAGTGCAACAGGCTTGTTACAGCTCAAAGGACTGTTATAGCCTGTGAAGAGACCTGCTGTAGCCTTTTGGTTTTATCTTAGTGGTGGGAGTGGTAGATGGTGCATATGTGTAGAATTCATTATGCAAAAAAGTCCAAGGAGAGGCAGAAAGGTAATAAATATAATGTATGTTGGTACATTTTCCTAACCTTTTATTTATTGTTATCTTGGAGCAACTCAAGGACTATTGTCTTAAAGTTGTAACGGTATAAAAACTTGGTTAGTACCAAATTCTGACACAGATCCATTAAAGCATTTTAAAACATTAATCAAAAGTGATAATTGATCTCTCTTTAATTTTCTATTTTAGTGTTGAGAAGATTATATAAGTCTCCTTTCTCCCTCCCTGGTTCTCATTATCTTTGTGTTTCCATAATTAATAGAAAAGCTTGCGCATTACAGCCAACACTGACATAACTGTTCTACTGCAGAATGTATTTTTGGTTACATTTATTTGAACTTTGGAATATTACCCATGTAATTCCTGATTCTGCTATTTTAACTAGTTGTTTCTTTTTAAATAATTTTCCATTTTTATATTTAGTGTTTATTCAGGTTGTATCCTTCACATTATTTCCTCTTTCGAGGAAATTTTGCAGGACAATTTTGTAGGAAAAAGTAGCTGAATGAATTAAATGGAAAGGTATCTTCTGGTCTTTATGGGATCTCTAAGGACCCCAGTATAACAGATTTGCATGCCTGCAGTTGAATGTATATGGGAAGTTTTACAAGAAGACCTTTCGAGTAATCTGTGTGTATATCCAAATAAAAGTTAAGAAGTTCTTCCAGTACCTACAAATTACAAGGGAAAAAGCAGAGAATGTTAATTGATCAAGCAAAATGACTTTAGATAAGTAACTTGTAAGAACTTCTGGGTTATGTGTGTTTGAAAGAAGTGCAAACAGAATGAAATTTCATACTTGAACTATATCAGGTACAATGTGGAACCATATGTTGGTAAATACTTACAAAAACTTTAGCTTTTACCAGAACTTATCTAGACACTTTTAAAACAATTATTGAGCTAAGGTGCATAAATGATGCATATATATTTCCATTTATTTATTTATGTGAGAAAAAGAAAAAGAGCAAACAAACCGACAACTAAATTAAGAGACTCAGTCATATGGTGACTTGAAAAGGTATTCTAATCATGGCACCTACATATGAGGTAATGGAAGACATTTAGAATCCTATTCTTCACATAGTCAGATGGCAGACTACATAAATAGGCAGAAGAGTTATGCTGTCTTCAAATCACAAATAGAACAGATCCATCTGATAAAATATTTCTGTCAATTAGAATGCAAGAGAGGAAAGAGGAATTGTTCTGATTCTGCAGGATGATGAGCAGGACTGTTCTGTGCATCTACTGACCCCACTGACTTTACATGGGTTTGTGGATGGGTTTTTTTTTCTTCCTGTGCTTGCAAAAACTTTTCTTCTACTTACAGGAATATTGGAGGAAAAAAATTATAACAATAAAAACTAAGAAATAAAGCAAAGGAAATGGATGTTTAGAATTTACTTTAAATTTTATTATTGGTGTTGACAGTGCTCCTTGAGGGAATAGATGAGTACCTGTTTTCCCTATTAAATATACTTTTTGAAATTTCCTTCAGCTTTTCCTCCCTATTGAGACTTGCTCCAAGAAGACGTGTTTTAAAACAGCAGCAATAAAAATAAAACCAAAATATATAAGGAATACAGAAAATTACAGCTTTGTAAGTTTAAGCACTGAATTTAAATGTTTCTTCAGTATTTTGCTGCAAGAGCGTTTGCTGTTGATGGAAATTTTAATTCAGCTAGATTTCCAGTGGGCTGTTTATTTTCCTTCTTCAGACTGCAATGAGTCATTGTAAGGGCGCATTGTTGACCAAGTTTAAAACAAAATAGAAATTTGCTAAAGCCCTTGGTCAAAATCTGAACAGTATCTTCTCTGTGTTTGGAGAAATTATAGATTTTGCTTTTCAAAGTTTAATCACAGCTTTTGCAAACAATCAGTGTGTAACTTACTGAGGTTTTTTTGGTTGTGCTTTCTCCTCTTGTGCCAAAAATATTTCAAAACTCTTTTGTATTTAATGAGCAACAGACTGTACAGCTTGCTGATGAGGGCCTAAGCTGAGGAAGATATGATTTTAGGACTAAATAGCATGAGATGACCAGGTCTGCCTGATCCCATGTGAAATACAGAGTTGATGTCATAGCCCCGAGCACTATCCTAAATGTCTGCTTATATTGAAAAGGTGAAAGTTCATCTTTCAATTTGAAAAACATTTTTCAAAATAATGCTGCCAAATGGGATTGGGGAAATTTTCTGCTGAAACTTTTTTTATTTAAAAAATAAGTAGAAAGTTTTTGAGATTTGTTGTAGAAAAGAGTTGCCTGATTTCAGGCATTTATACTGAAAACCAATGCAGGAAAATGGTCCATACAGACCCGCAAGTATACTGTCAATCAGACCTGTTAGGTCATGCAGTCATCCTTTATGGGGCCACAAGAGGGCTATAACATAGAAAATGGAAATTATATTTCATAGAGAAAAGTTCTTGAGAGAATAAAACTATTACATAAAAAAACCCTAGGATAGGAAATAGTTAAACATATTCTCTGTATGAATCTGGCTAAACTGTTAGTCTTGCAGAAATCCCTTAGCATATTTAGTTGTTTCACTCATCTAGTTCAAGCAACAAGATCAATATTTGGTATGATTTTATGTACCTAACTAAAAAGAATTCCGGAAAATTTTTGGTTTTTATGGAATACACATAGAATTCCAGTGCTAGCTTTTTTGGGATCTTTCTGAAAATAAAGAAAATGAATGAGCAACTGAAATACGATCAGTCAACTCACTATTTTCTCATGTGATCATTGTAGGCATGGAGAACCTGGTGCTTTTTTATCTTTGGGACATTTCTTCCTCCTCTGTTGAATGAAATATTTGTTTTATACATGATGAATATGATCATTAAATGCCCCAGTCTCTGCATTTTCATTTTTCACCTCTAAAGAAATCTAAAGGGATTGTGAAGGGAGTAAGAAAACTTAAAACAGTGGAGATCTTGGAAGAACCCATGATTCCCAGGAAGGCAGAGCCATACTTAACTTCTCTGGGGAGAAGATGTAGGCAAGAATGCTAAAGGCAAGCAAAACTGTTGACAAGAGAGAAACCTGGCAATACAGCAGAGTTGTAAAATCTTTACCAAACTAATATCAGCTCACATCAGTAGTTATTGTTTAAAACAAAATGGTGCCTAGTTGATGGCAAAATTCTGTTGTTAGAACCCTCTAGAAATATAATCTCTTTATGAAATTAGTGATGTTATAGATCTTCAGATCCTGACATAAATTCTTGTTATGCATTTGGAAAGTTTTTGGCTGCCTTCAGGTCTGGAATTCAGTTTTCAGCTAGATTCTGATTCAGTTGCCCTAGGAATCACAAAGCCTTATATGAAGTAGGGATAGGAGATTTGGCAGAGAGCTGCTGTGACAGAATCAGCTACACTGTGCTTACTGACTGTAGAGTTTGCTGAAGCAAATTGAAATGAGCTCACTTCCCCTCTGGAAGCAACTTGACAGGAATATGGACCTTACTACAGACTTCTTTAAAATCCTGCATGAGGCAATTAATACGTGAAACTTCAAAATATCAAATCTAGGCTGCCAAAGCTTAGACTTTTTTTAATTTTTTTTTCACTGTGCTACAACAAGAAATACGAACACCCCTTGAGTCTAATCATTCAGGTCCTTGGAGGATGTCTCAGGGCACTGCTTTATGAAGCAAAGCCTTGTTTTCCTGAAGCTGAAAATAAGATGCTCCCTTTTCTGGCAAATCAATCTGGCAAAAGCATCGCATAAAAGCTCATTGTTTACTAATTTGAGTTAATCATTAAAAAGTAATTTTATTTGGTGGCAAATCTCACAAGCAGCAAAAATAGAACTTGGTGTTTTGGTAAAAATTCCTAGATGAGAAAGAAAACCTCTTAGAGAGCAGGTATGCATCCTTCACACTTGTAGTGTTAATCTGCATTTGACATAAAGAAGCGAGCTTACTCGGCTTTTTTTTACATATGAATGCTCTGTCTTCAAAATAATCAACTGGAAAAATGGAAACAACTCATTTTAACTGTTGTGTTAAAGTGCTCTCATTTGAATTGAAACCAAATAGCCTCTTGCAAAGCTGCGTCTCATCTTCATGCAATTATGCAAATAAACACTGGAGATGAATCAGAGATATTACTTCTTAATCCATTTTCTGGAACACACAAGTCAGAGCAGTTCAAGATCCTGCAAGGCTTCTCTCAGTAACAAGCATTGCCAAGTTCAGCAAACGTGGCCCAGGGCCTCTGTGAAGAAACCAGAGCTTTTAGCAGTGAATGGAATTAGCCTTGCCAAGTTGTTTTCAGTATCACAAACAACCACGTTTTTACTTCATCATCAAGGTAAATAACTTCCTATATTCAGGTAAGTATTGGATATATTTAAAACTTGCCTTTTTGGATACCTTATTTATAAGCTTTTTTTCTCAGCACCTTAGTGGGATCTCTCCTCAGGTCATTGAAAAGACTTTTCCCTCACCTAGCAAACACAGCAGTTTACTTTTACTCTGAATCTGAGATAGTAAACATATTCTCCCTGTGTAAGTTAGTTCAAAAAATAGGATAGGTAGGGCTTTCAAGGCTTAACAAACTTGTCTTGATCCATAGGTGTGTCACCCTTTGACATTTGTATGTAATTCTTTGGATAAGGTTCTTGCCACACAATCTTTAGCAGGATTGTGTTAGGGTTTTTTTATTTTTAAATTATGAATGACATACATTCATGTGCAAATTGTTAACAAAGCACAGAGATTGCCAATGAAATATTGACTGGAAAGCAAAAGCTGAGATTCCCTTTCCCCCAGTGGTGGTAAGGGCATTATTACCTCAGCTAAATTTCCCATCTGTACCAACTGTTTGTTATAGATTTAAGCTGCAGTTAAAAAAAAAAATCAGTTCAGGATTCAGCTTTTAGAAATAATAAATAATAATAATAATAATAATAATAATAATAATAATAATAATAATAATGCTGCTATGTGTAGTAGCATAGCCTTCAGAGGAGCCTGGGATTAAAAGTGAATAGTAAATCTGAACTGATTCAATTCAGGTGTGAAGAAAAAAGCAACTGCAGTACTTTCAATCATGAAATGTGGTCTCAGTTTATGCAGAAAATTTAAAAGCTTTTTTTTCAAAGTAGGAAGTTCTTTTGAATTCTCATCATATTGTTTTTACAATATCTTATGTCTTTGTTTTTCTTTTATCTTCTAAAAATCTTCTTTACTACCAGAGCAGGGTAGTCTCCATTTTTTTCACTTCTAATTGTAGGATATTAAATCCTTCTGTTTTCAGTATAAAAATGAAGAAGTTAAGCAGAGAGCATTTCCCCCTAATTCAGACAAAGCTAAAGTTTTGGCTGTTCAATGCTTCACAGAAAATTATGAGAATCTGTGATTGAGCTCTGCATTTCTAAGGAATGTTTAATTTGAGTTTTGTGAAAAGGACAATTTCTTGCTCTTTAGGTACCATCAGTTAGCTTTTAGTGGATAGGAAGAAAGAGTTTAAATAACAGAGTTTACCACAATGAGTTTAACACAATGTAGGTGAGCAGGTTTCCATTTCCAAAATTTTCAGGAGTGGTCTAGTAATATTAAAATGAATTTGTATCTTTTTCAGTAATTGACACTCTTACTTCCAACAAAATTAATTGCTTCTTAGGGATCTCTTTTAATGTTTTATGTCAGGATAATAAGTGCTGTGTTTCAGTATTTATAAAAGCTTCAAACTAATACTTTCTTGTTTCCAAATCTCCTAAGTGCAGCACTTAATACATAAATAGGTTAAAAAAAATGCAAGTTAAATAAATCAATATAAAAGCAGAGTTGAGAAAAAATTCACATAGGAAAATATAAAAGAGCACAATACCTAAATAAACTATTTTCCTAGAATTTAATGTCTTTAAGGACATAAAAATCTTATTCAGCAATTACAGAAATGACCAAATGAATGAAGAAATGTGTTTAAGTCATGGAAATCTCAATGTCCAAAGTACACCGCTTTTATTGGGATGCCTTCATTTAAAATAATGTTTCTTGGATTGCCAAAGGAAATAAATAACTCCATTCAAAAGACCCCAGAAAACTGCTTCCGATTGTTCAATGTCTTTTCTTTTTAAAATAAAGAATTCTCTGAAGAACACTGTCTTCACAAAGGTAAGAAAGGAGCTAGGAGGGACATCACATACCTCAATTCAAGATGGATACACAGAAAAACATTTCTGCATGGAAAGATTTTATAGAAGATAGTTTGGCTTTCTTGTCATTTTTAACGATGCAGCCCAAAGATAAAATACAGTCGCTTTACTGCTGTGTTAGATGTGGCATTCTCATCACAAGGACGAAATCCTGTGGGAAATCTGTTGATGTCACTGAGTCCAGGATATCAGTTAGGATGCATTTTCTCAAATGTGTGAGAGTTACATAGGCTTCAAATATATTTGCATTTTTTAAAGTATTGCTATAAGTTCAAAATATGAGTACATGAAAATGAAGAGCTTTTCTATAGAAATTGATAATGTTCTATATTAGTACATTAGTAATTAACAGATTATGTAAAACCATAGACCAGTAGAACAATTATACGTTCACAAGGAATGTCACAAAGAGCATCACAAAAATACTGTAAAATCAATTTAATTATAACTGTATGAGCACTTTAAAGAAAAATATAAATAAAGAGATGCAGCAGTGAAAAATAACATATGTGAATGGTAACAGACTAATTGACTGAAAGAAGAGCACTAAAATTCAGTGGTTAAAACAATACAAGAATATTTTTGATGTTTTGGCCAAATAGTGAAAGACGAACTAGAGAAATCACAATCACACACCACTGAAAAATTATTACACCTTTGATTTGAGGTTCAGAAAAAAAGGTGCTGTAGCTAAAAATGTCAGGCAGAACAAAATCCTTGAGATATAGTCAGTATACCAGCTGAACTGATAAATAGAGTCACAGAATCAGAAAAATCTCACAATTGAGATTAGAATTATCTCTTCCAATCTCCTATTTCAGGCAGGGACAGCATCAAAGTCAAAGAAGGTTGTTCAGGTCTTGTCCTATTGCATTTTGAAATATTCAGTATTCAGACTAATTTTTCAAAATTTGTCTGAACACAAATTCACTGTGTTAAATCTTTCTGGGAAAAGAATTCCAGTTTCTTCACTCTCATTGGGAGATTTTTTTTTTCCCTGTGCCCAGGCAAAATTTCTCTTACAACATCTAGTGACTATTGACTTTTGTATTCCGACTATTTCTTGTGATACCTACACGTAACTAAGTGCCAAACATTTGCAGCCTGTTCCTACTTCCATTAAGACATTCCAGATAATTTTTCTTATTTTTTCAGTTAGAAATCTTTACATTTTTGCTGTGCTTCTCTTTTCTTTGGATTTTAAAAGCCAGATGAAATGTGATGGGTTTTTTTGGAGGATGAGAGGGAACTTGAAATGGGAATCAGTTTTATTCAAATTAAGATTATTTTCCCCCCCCCTGCATGATATCAGCCTGTCCTAGAGATCACAAATTTTGCAGCATTGATTTATGTCTCTTGAATAGCTAGTCCCCAGAGGAGAGACATTTCCTCACCAGTGAACCTACATTTCACTTGGTGCCTTTTCTTATGGGAAAGGAAAAATAAAAAAAAAAATAGATTGTTTTATGACTTCTGTTCTAAATCAGTGTGCCATCTGCAGTAAATAATCTGGCCCACCTGAATAGTATGTGAAGCATATTTCTGTAATCACTGGAATTTTTATTCAGAATGTGCTACACGTTTGATTACATGGTTGGCAATCTGTCTCTGCGTGCGTGGCACAGATCAGGACAACAGCCTCCTCCATTATTTCCTAACCTTCTGTCTCTGCTTTTTTGTAGTGCTGCTCTGTTCACTGCTAATGTGTCTTTTGATCTTCCCAGCACTGTCACAGTTGAAGCTGCCTTTCTTCCACACAAGTATTTGAAAACCTGTCAAAGAGCTGAGGTTTTCATTATATGCTTTTCATCATTACTCTCTCTACTCCGAACAAGTTTATTTCAAAGGCTTTGCAAAAAATGACAAGAAACATGACAATTTATTTCCTTGTCCTTTCATTAGATTAGAAATGCCACAAAATACTTAGAATGCATTTATTTTTATTAAAAAGTGTGGTGCACTTTGCTTTTCCAAGGAAAAGACAATGAGAATGAGAAATATTAATTTAGACTTTTATGGTGATTGAGGGGCTTTGAGTCTGAGGCATTTGAGTAGAAAATCTATATATTTGTAGTTCACAAATACAAATGTGTTAATTGCATTTTAGAGATGAATTGCTGTGAATAACATAAAACAACCAAGAATAAAGAAAACACTTTTGATGCAGTAGCTGTAGTACAGGTATTCCTTTGTAGTCAGCCTTGGAAAATTCCATTTTCTTTTGCTCTGAATCACAATTTAATGTGGTACTTATCATCAGGCTATTAAAGATATTAGTGACATATAAGCCGTAGTTTCTTTTTTCATTTACTGTTACTGCATTTGGTACAGATCAAGAGATTTTTACTTAATAATTCCCCTCAACAAATAAAGATGAATAAAACATGCAGGATAAACTGAGAAGTACCATGCTTTGGAAGGTGCTTTTCCATTAAAATATTGATCTCACAACTTATGATTTAAAGATTCTTCCAGCAATAAAAAAGCTAAATAAGTTTGGAGAATTGCTAAATCAAATTGCAGCAGTCTTAAAGATATAAAAAGAAATATTTTTTAATTTTAATAATGCTAGCTGTTTTGTAGCTACAAACAATTCTGTCACAAAAAGTTGAAGTATGTTTTGTGTGTATGCAAGTGAGCATGATTTTAAAGGATGAAATTTTAAGCCTGATTAAAACAAATGGGAACTGTGTCATCTAATATTCCCCAATATTTTTAAAACTCTCTCTCAGAATTTCTACAAGAGAAGACTAAATAGGAGAAACCAACGTGAGTTTTGGATTTTGGAGAGTATGTTTAGTGTCTTGGAAAAGAGCTTTGTAAATACTGTGCATTGGGAAGACTGCTTCAAGTTAGCTTCCATATAATGTACAGCAAAACCCATTCCTCCTGAGCCTTCTGAATTACTTGTTGATACTTTGCATTCACCTGTATCCTTTCAGATAAAGAAATTATATGGATTTAACCTAGCTGCAGATCTGGGAACATATATAAAGCAGCTATAGCCCACTGGACCATTATGAGAATAAAGATGCTACTTGAAGGACTGAAGTATAAAACTAATAAAATCTAGCTGTATTTTTACCAAAAGATCTTCAACATGAATTTTAGAAAATTGAAGTGGATACACATCTGCTGAAAAAAAAAAAAGCCTTCTGTTGTTAATTTACAACAGAAATATCAAGCAGTAAAGAGTAGAAGTAATAAAAACACTGGGAGAATGTCACTCTAACTCACAGTTAATTTGCACATTCTCATTAACCAGCATCTTGAAATAAGGCACATTTAATTATTATGAGCTTCTAAGTACAGATATAAAATATTGACCTTCTCTATAAAGGACATCAGTCATTTTTACTGGATTTCAAACACCTGTAACAATTTAAAACTTAAAGTGATTTCCTCTTTGAGTTGCTTCTGATAGGTAGGAGAAAAGTAAGAGTGTGAAATGGAAGTCAGAGCCCACCAATATCTGGAATTAGCCAATATCAGAATTTAATCAATACATTTCATATAAATATTCCCCAATTTAGAAAAAAAATAACGATGCTAGTCCCCCACCTGAGGGCTGGTTGCATTTATTCTTGGAGTTGTACTCTAACATAGTATATAGCTAGTTAGTGCCAAAACATCAGTAAAAGAAAATGAGTTTATTTGACATATAAAGCATCATGAATTTTACAAGCACAATGCAGTTGTGTGGGGTTCTTTCATATTAAGTACATGTCTGACATTTATGCACTGATCTGTTTTGATTCAAAGAAACACAATAAACAGTGCTATTAGAAGGCTGGTATTTTCCATATTTTATGGAGCCATTTGAGAAATGAAACATAATGGAGCAAGTCTGAACATTTTATTATGATTTTATTTGGCTCTTCTATATTTTGCAATCTTGCCCATAGAAGAAAAGAAAAAAATAGAAAAAGAAAATAGAAAAAAATAATTAAATTGTTTTAAGCTAGAGATAAGAGAGAAAAGAAAAAAAAAAAGAGAAAACATTTAAAAAAAAATAAAAAGAGAAAAGAAAAAAGAATGAAGAAAAGTTTAGGAGTCCAGATTGCAGATTACAGATTGTGAGACTATTCTCTGGTCATAGAAAATGAATCATAATTATGGAAATCCTAAAATAAAGCACTTCCAATGGCTATTGATTTTGGGTTTTTACATACTACGGGTATACCTTTATTTCCCCATTGCTGTGTTTAAAGAAAAAAGTATAATTGCTATTATTTTATCTTCCTTAATCTGTTTGGAGATGTAAGGTGATCCATTATTTTTAAACAAGAATGGTTCACTGTTAACACACAATCCGTCCTATTTATTGCCTTAAATCATCCTGAATTAAATTAATTCACATGATGAATATGGCAGTACTGTTTATACCAAGCCTTATCTTTTTTACTTACAAGTGTAAATCCGGAGCAATGTCCTCCAGGTTTAAAGAGGAGTGGAAAGTGTGTTCTTGATTTCAGATATATGTTTTAGAGCAAGTGGAATGCAGAAGGAACACATTCAGTCTTACTCTTTTTAGGAACCCTCTGCAACTGTCCACTTTTTACTGAGTGAAGAGAGAAATAAAACTCCTGAAAAGACTATTAATTATGCTTCTCTAAGACTAAGCATTTGTAGAAATCACATCTCTCTTCTTCAATAAACTTTTCAAGTGTCAGAAAGCAGAATCTATTTGATGAAGACACGGCTTTCTTGAAAGAGGTAGCAGTTAGGGGAGAATGGTATTTATATCATATATCAGTTTCTTATATGTCTGGAAGGTTCTAGATCATGTCCTGTCTTTGGTTCATTCCAGACTGACTTTTAAGAATAAATCAGTATAGTTGTTAAAATGCGCTTGAATTCGTTCATGCACGTGTTAGATTTAGAAAATCCCTCTCAGCTATGCTGAAACCTGCTATAAAACCCACACCTTTTGTAGTTTTTGAGGGTGCAGAAGGAACTCTGCAGCTGAACCAACCCTTCAACAAGCCATGAACAAGACCAAATACCGAAAATGTGCAGTGATTTTCAGAAGCTGGAGAGGTTGGTTGTGGTTCAGATACACACTGTTCATGGCAGTGTTTTCTTTTGCTGTGCTGGGGACATATGGTAGCTCTGGCTAAACTGACCCAGCCTGAGATCCTGAAAGAGGAAGCCCTTCTTTATTTTTCTTCCCAGCCAGGTCATTAAATTCAAAGCGGAGTGTCTGAACAGTGAATTTTAGTGGATTCTATTGAAAATAAAGTAGATGAAAAATAATTCTTATTTCAAGTAGGCAAAACAGACCTTGTTCCTAGAAACCTGCAATTTTAGAAGACAAAATACTGAATAAAATTTTCTCTGTAGAGGAGCATCTTGAGATGAATATTAGAGAATAGTCTCTTTGGAGAAGCACTTTACTTTAGCTGGCATTCCTACCTAGATTTAAAATGCATGGGCAATCTTAGTTCCTCTGGGACTATTGTAGAAGAAAGGCTATGCGCTACAAATTGCAGAATTGAGCAAAGAATACATGTAAATCTGTATCTGAGTGAAAATAATTTAATGCAGTAATATTTATATGATAGAACACTAAAATAAAACAAATATAATAGAGTATTTCCACTTAACTTTTTCATAGGCCCTTCTCTCTTAAAATATGAGTTCATTTGCTTTCTCTGAGTGCTACATGCATTGTGTGAGCATTACTCAGCTTTAATACATGTTCTCTTGTTGTTCCACTTGCTTGCATATCTAACATATGATTACAAAACATAGTCTCCTGGCTTCAGCAAGGTGGGATCCCAGTTACAAAAGCCCTAGATAATTGAATTGGGGAGTACCGTTAATCATTCTGCATTACAGTTTTCACTGTTGAGATCACTGATCTTGCGCAATATTTTAAGCAAATTAGAAAAAAAAAACTGCAGAAAAGCTTTTGGTAATAAAATTGAATTCTGATTACAACATCTAGATGGACTAACTACATTAATTAGTAGTTTTTTAAAAATGGTGCTTTAAAAATATTCTTTTAACTGACTAGGTATTCACTTTGTAAATGTCACAGATTGCTTTTTTATCAGTGGAGAAAATAAGACAGAATTTCAACCTCAGATGTTGAGTTTCAACATTGAATGTACAGTAAGAGTTGCTGTTAAACCTGCCATGAGGGAGAAATTAATGCATTTCTGTAATGTTAATAAGCTGGTCTAGAAGATTAAAATCAGAACTTGCTAAGCCAATAAAATTTCTCTTCTCTCCCTTATATTCCCCTCAGATTTCAAGCTTTCACACTTATGCAAAGGAGTGAATCTTTTGTGCATCTGTGTTGCAGACATCTTTTCATGAAAATCCTTTCTTTAGGATTTTTTCCTCCTGAGAAGCTGAGAGGCCTCAGGAACAGAATGTAAGCAATGGTTTTCTGCTGCTGTGGAATGCAACAGGTGGATCTGTGATTGCCTCATCTTGGATGTTTCGAATTAATGGCCAATCAAAGCCCAGCTGGCTCAGACAGAGTCCGAGACAGCTGCCTTTGTTGTCCTTCTTTTGCTTCTCTATTCTTAGCCTAGACTTCTGATGAAACCTTTTTGTCTATTCTTTTAGTATAGTTTTAGTGTAATATATATCATAAAATAATAAATCAAGCCTTCTGAAATACGGAGTCAGATCTCCATCTCTTCCCTCAACATAAGACTCCTGTGAACAACATCATACATTTGCTCTTCTCCAAGAAATATTTAAACTGACAGAGACTACTATCAAAAATTCAGAGGTTCAGAAGAACTTGGGTACAAGAGTTTTAAAGAGTTGTGTACAAGAGTTTTTTTTTGGTGCTCTCTTGTAAAAAAAAGAATTAGCTCTTCTGTGATTGCTATGGCTAAAGGAGACCTTAAAGTGATTTGATGTGAATTTCATTTTTTTAAGTATTTATTTATTTATTTATTTATTTTTAAGATGAGGGGAATTACTTTTTTTCTCATGAAGGTTGTTGCAAAAAATCTCCTCCTTTTTCATTCTATATTACACTTGCATATCTTAATTCATCTAATTATACTAACTCTTGCTGCACAGTCTTGGAAAGTTTGCTGTCTTTTGGCAGCTCTAAAGCACAGCAGGTGCTCTGGCCAGTTTCATATCCAACCTCTCATCCCCTGCCTCTAGGCATTATATGCAAAAATGATATTTTTAAATACTAGCATTTCAGATATGGACATTCTAGATTAATAAGGTGAAGAGCAATGAATATTTTTTGCAGTCAGTAGATCTTTTTATTTTAAAGAAGAGATACATGTGGAAGGAAAGAGGGAGGCTTAGAAGAAAGATGCAGAAAGACTTTTTTTCCCAAGGTGTGTGTCAACAAGAGAAAGGGGCAGCCATCTTCTACTGGAAGAAACTAGATTTAGATTGAATTTTAGGAAGAAATTTTACTGTGAGGGTGGTGAAACACTTGATTGGGTTTCCCAGAGAAGTTGTAGAATGGTCAGTGGACTCTGATGCATTGGAAGGTGCCGATGGCAGAGGGGTGGGACACAGATGACCTCTAAAAGTCTCTACTAACCCAAGCCATTCTGTTGTTCTGTGTACTGGATAAAAATAAGTCAGTTAAGAGTTAGCCACTTTTAGCCATGGCTTAAAGTTCTTCTATGAATGGAAAACTGAACTGTAAATATATGTTTTCCTACATGTATTTATTTTTCATCAATCTCTCAAGAGCATTTGTATTCTTATTCTGATTTCAGGATTAAAATAAACTTAGGTTTCTGGGTTTTGACTAGTAGTCTGATATTCTACAAGTCCTGTTAGCCATGTTGCTTACATTACCATTCTACTTAAAAAATAAATTGTTTCCTTTTTTTCCTTTTCTGCACAGATTAGCAAATAGTATATTTTTCTAAGTAAAAATTTACTATCACATCTTCTTACACAACACAATTTATAATACAAATTTTTATGAAATAGAGAGGATTTCAAACAAAACATCCTTTAAGTAAATTAAACCTGTAGTACAAGCCTATTATGTCTCACTCGTGCAAAAGCCTGAAAGCCAACATATTTGCCTGTTGGGAAAGTGCAAGTGGAATTAGACAAAACTCACCTTCAAAAGGAAAAAAAATATAGTTGAAAGCTGTATCAGTGCAGCAATCCAACCAATGTCTACACAGCAATATTTTATATTTATTCTTTCTTTAAATTGGATTGATATCTGTTTTCTCTTTACCATCACCATTTAGTAATTTTAGGACTGGGAGGCCCCATGGTCAAAGTTGTTAAATTGCAACACAATACAGATGAAGAGCTTATAAAATAAACTGTAGCTATTTTACTAATTAAAGTAGAGCTGGGGAAGTTGTTAAAGCACTGTCCTGTGACCATCCACACTGTTTATTTGTTAGCCTGTTTCCCAGCATGGTTTTGATTCCTATCAGCTACTAATTTCTCGGACAGTGCCCAGACACTGTTAAGGGAAAACAGGAGACAGGAAAATTTGCTGCAGCCATCCATTTTTGCAGGCAAAGAGAATTTAGGCTTATGTATGTGTATACCCTGTGCCCCTTTGCTGAGTCTGTCCTAGAAGGTAGTGGCTGTGAAACACTGTGAAACGGTATGTCAAAATATCAAAATCCAGGAAGAAAGCTAGTGACAAAAGTCAGTTAAAACTGTTGTCTCTTTAGACAGGACTCCTATCACTCTACCACCTTTGCCTTCTCTAATGAAATTCCTCTAGATTCATTCTTGCTGAAGGACACTAAGAAATGCTGCAGGGTTAGGTGAGCAATAGTGGTGACTATTGTCGCCCTTTGTTAACTTATTTAGTAATTTTTATGGAACTTACATTGCCAGAGAAACATTTTTAGCTCTTGAAAGTTTTGAAGACTGGGAAGATACTTTTAATTTACAGCTATGTTTCCTTCTGTATGTTGAGAAATAAATAAAAAATAACTTATGAATTTATTTTTACCTATAACTCAATGAAATGTACAATTTCACCACACTGACATAATTTAAAGCATAATGCTCTGAATAGCATGATGAATGTGGTCAGGAAAAATTCAGCATTTTACAATTTTTGTCATTATTATTTCCAGTCATGAGTCTACACTAGCATTTGTCTTTATTATTTTATGATATATTGGATTAGCTTTGAACAAAAGTCTTTGAAAAGGAGAGATCTCTTAAGTGTTGAAAATATTGCATCAGTCTGCTTACTCCAAGAACTATAATTACATGGCCTTGGGAATATAAAACTGCTGTATAAGGAAAGTTTAATAATAATAATAAAAATAAAATAATAATAATAAAGCCGGGGACTCCTAGGATTGCTAGTATTTTAGTATTCTACTGCAGAGGTGTAGAGAATTTTGAAGCAGAATTTATGTAAGAAAAATCTTATAAAATTTGCTCAGACTAAAACAGAAATGTTTAGATGGTGTTAAATAAGACAGCAAAACCAAATTTTGCGCTCAATTTTAATTACACCATATTTAAAAATGCATATTTCAGTGGATTTGCACTGAGAGAAAGTCATGACTGTGTGTTTACACTCAGACAACCTGCCTTAATTTACTGTCTTGTCTGGCAATTTGTGTTCTGGTTATTTTGAATCAATTTACTTGAAAACACATAGATGAGAAATTAATTCCTTGAGCACTGTTTCCTAACATCACCACAGAATTAAAGCTGCTGACAAAGCTAACTTTTCTCAGCAGATATAAAACAAAACCAAGATTTGGTGCAAGCACTTCTGGGTATCATCTACACTGCCTAATGCATATTCATTTTTTCCAGATAACCTTCTTTATCCATTTCCTGAAATTCTGTCTAAACCTACCTTATGCAATTTTATGGTCTGTTGCTGGAGTGTATTAGCAACTGTCTGGCACATTCTATTTGTGACTGCTTTTCTTGGAGTCTGCCTCAGTGCCTGCAGAGATGTTTACTGGCAGTGATCCTATCATCAACAACATTCCATTAAAACTGATTTTCGATGCGCAATGGTTTTTCTATTTCTTTTGTTCACCATTTCCAGAAAGAAGGTTCTCTAATGTCGCAACTATAAAAAAGATTTATGTTTCCAAAAAATCTCTATCAAGAAACAAACTAAACTTTTATTTTAGATGAGCCAAATTCAAACTTTCAGGGTTTCAATATGCAACAAATTAGACAATATTTTTGAGAAGTCCAGGAATTAAATTTCATCTAAACATACAAAACTTGTCTTTTCATGGTCAGCTAGGTTTCATTTTCATTTTGGTAGCTGTTAAAATAAATATTTCTTTATGAATTTAGATTAAAAAATTGCAAGCCCATGTGAAGATGTATTTGAGCTAGCACATTGAATTAGCAATGAAATAGCTTCATGGAGAACTTTAGATATAAATTTCAGTTTTATTTATTGGAAAGCATCTACTGAATGCTGTGCAAAGCAATCTCCAGAGTAAGAACATTGGCATCACAGTCACAATTTAGCAAAAAAATTCAGGTGACGATAATTTTGCTCCTGGTACACTGCAACTCTGCTATTTCTCTTTTATTGCATTTCACATTGAACAATTTCAAATGGTAAGACTTAAAAAAAACCCTAAAAAACTGGCTTTTTCTCATGGGTTCCTTCCTTTCAATATTCAATCAGCATAAAGAAGAATGTAGTCTTTAAAATGTGTTCTTCTTTTTAATAATATTTTGTATCCTTAGCGATACATTTTCCAGGTAGTGTTCACTCTTAATACCATCACAGCTTTTCATAATGGGCATCTGGGAAGCAACTTTTAGTCAAGGTGATGTCACTCTCTAGATCTCAGGAAGTGCATTTACATCTAATTAATGGGATTAATTAAATCAGATCCTTACAAGAACGTCTACAATTGTTGGCCACAAATAACTGAATAAGTAACAAAACTGACTGTATGAAATAATTGCACCTTCCCCTTTTAAAGGAAGATAAAGTCAGACTGATCTGAGATACTCCTGGCTCTTCCCAAGATGGAGCTCATAAAATTAACTCAAGTATGTTCAATATTCTGCTGGAATTTGCATAATTGCTTTGGATTCATCTCAGAGAATAGCTTGGAAAAGAGATTCAGCCCTGTCATCCACAGGCAAGTGTCACAGGCTTATTAATCCTTCCCTTAAGTGGTGGGAAAAGGGCAAGAGAAGTGTGGGTACAACCACTCTTCATCTGATTTTAATGTTCACATCAAAGACTGCTTTGTCTTGGGGATCAGGAGGAAATCATATACAATGCTTTAGGTGCCAGATACGTTCTAAGCTTGGTCTTAGTCATCTGTTCAAAGTTTGGTTAAAATGGAGGGGGAAAGAAGGAGGAACACAACGCCCTTGCTTCCTTTTAGTTGTGTCTAGACTGTTTTGCAGGTGGCCTTTTGGCAGTACTGGCCTATTGTAGCCCCTAGTATCCTGACTGCTGGATATTAACCTTTGGATTGGTACAGTCTTTCTTGTCATTAGCCTCACCTGTCTCTTCATTCCAAATTTCAGAATGACATAAAAGCAATGGTGACAGCTGTTCTGGGGAGAGAAGTTCATTCCTACATTCTCCAACTTAATTTTAATCCCTCCTTTGCAAAAGCAGATTGTTGTTCCATTGCTTGTGCTAATCAGGATGAAAGAAGAGCACTGGGAGTCATAGAGAGACACTGTCTGCAGGAGCCTCCAAGCCTGCAGCATGACAGGTTTGGGCTTCATTAGCATTGTCTGAAGGTCTGTACCTCTCCTGACTTCAAAGGCATCAAAATGAAGGGTATTTTACAGAATTATGCATTAGAGTACCCCAGGTTCCCCAACTGCAGTGTACTACTGAGCTTGGACTGGAGCTCCTTTAAAAACCTACCCACTATTGTATTTACGAGTCCTGGCTTTGACATATGAATTTTAGTTTTGCCAGGGAAGTAAGGAAACTTATAATAGGTGGTGTCTACTTTTTTTTTTAAATTAATTTTTCAAGAAATGCAGAAAGAGGAGGTAGAGTTGTTAATGTTTCTAATTTTATTGCCAGACATCTATCCTTGAAGTCTGTCTCACTAACAAACAGACAAACCCAAACAAGAACCCTTACTTTTGATTCACTAGTAAGTTTCAGATATAATTATGTAAACTAATCTTTCTAAATGACACTTCGTTAAATTAAACTGTTTAGGAGTGAAATTTAATTAAATCCTACTGCTTGCAGAATTGAATAATTGTTACTTAAGAGATGTTTGATTTCAGGATTTACGTGCATCTTCTTAGTTAGCAATGGATCATATTTTGATGTTTAGTTTAGCTTCAATTCTTTTTATTTAGTTAGCATACAAAATTACAGATAAAAATAGTCAAACACTGACTATATAATGTGTAAATATCCGTTTTCCAACCCTGATGGCTCTATATATAGTTAGGAGATTTTGAATTTCATCAAAAGTCTGACAAACAGAATTACAAGGGAAACATGGATAATAGAAATGGGTGACATGACTAACTAGACAACTGGAGCACATCTAAGAATTTACTTCCTATTGTAGTGTTGTGCCACATCTGGGTGATAAATGTGTTGCAGAATATTTAATTCATCTCTTCCCATTAAAACATGGACCTAGACAGCAGGGCAGCACATTTTACACCTGCAGTAATTGCTTCATTGTGAAGTGCCAAAGCAGTGGAAATGAGAAAACTTTTTGTGGAATGAAACAATCTAGCAGACTGATTCTCTGAGGAGGCATATTCTGTAAATTGAAATGTTCACTGACAGCAGATTTATGCTTGCACTCAGCAGGTTTTTCAAAGGGTTTGTGTTGTATCAGTCTTGGGTGGATTAGAAATGGTCATCTTGGTTTTCTTTAGAGCTTGATAGGTAGGTCTGTAAATAAGAAAGGTAACTTGAGCAAACCTCTATTTGTTGAAATTACCTGGTGAGGTTTCTGCAAATTACTGATACCTCTCAATATTGAGACAGTGGGAACTGAGATTCACAATATTTTTGGAGATTCACATCATAAGTAACATAGCCTCTAAAATGAACATATTTTTTGAATATGTCAAATACATTTGACTTTATAGACAGAGCATAGTACTGCACCTACCTAAAGTGAGTAAAAGCCCTGATCATATTTTTGTTCCTGGAGAATTTCTTCAGCTGAGTGCTCATCAGTTAGGATGCTAGATATGTTTTGATGCATAAGAAGTTTTATTTCTGTTTATCTTTATATGCCTGCATTATCTGATTGTCTCAACCAGCAGAAACTAACAATTTAACTTTAGTAATGTGAATGTAAATTTCAATGAAGGCAGTGATTAAAGTGGGCATTTGCAATATTGAGAAGGCTTTTTACTGACACTTCCAATGACCCTAAGTACTCTGACTTGTGATTTAGGCAGCATTGTAAAAAGGGTACTTGTTCACTTCTGGAAGGTGAGAACAGTTCATGAGGTCTTACTGAAGCAGGCTTTCAATCAGATCACCTATTATTTGCACCTTGTTTCAAGCATTTCCTCTAAGTGGTTTTAAGGCTCATTGCTCTGTCCTGGTGAAGATTTCTTCCGAGTGTTCACCTAAGCATGTCATTATACCAAATACAGTGCAAAGGAAAACTGACTCTTATTTCTGTCCATTTGTCCAATAGAATAAGTATCTAAAGAGCCCAATACCAATAGTCTGGAAATAGACTTGGTAGGAGAAAATGGGATCCAGGTTCCCTTTGTATGAACTCCCACACACATACACACATATGAATGAATGTGTGTGTGTGTGTGTGTGTGTGGTGTGTGTGTATATATATATATATATATATATAATATGGGTATTTTGCACTTCAGGTCAGTCCAGTTCTACTTCGTTGCTTCTATCAAGAGATCTAATTACATAAGTAAGAAACTGGCAGAAGAAGTTGTTACAGTGAATTTCAAAGGCTCCATTTGCCCATGACTTTGTTTTGTTGTCAAATGCAATAACACTATATTAAATCTTATTTAGGAGAGCTGCCACCAATTTGTAAAGCTCTCATTGCACAGGAGTAAGCGTGCAGATCCTGTTTCACTTCCAACCATCAGTGCAGTCCATTAAGAATCCATGGGTTTACTGTCTCAGCTTCCTTGTCAATTTGGATGTGTGGAACACATGAGACAGGTTCAGTTTTACTAACAAGATATGTAAGCCTAGGTTGACATAGTACTGTTTGGATCAGGCTACTGTGGCCTCTTTCCTTCTCCAGCTGCAGGCAATTCTGCCATAATCATGATGATCAGAAGAGCTGGTTTTATATATGAAAACCATACATTTTTCAACGCCCGGAGAAAAATTACAACTTTTAGTTGGAAAGACCAAAAATCATGACACATGAAAAGAAATCAGGGATGTTGTCAGAGGAAGAGATCCTTCTGCCAGTATTAAGCTGCATAGGGGAATACACCCCAATAGCCCTTGGAAGGGAACTGTACCTCACAGGACAGAGAAAAACCAGAACTCCAGTATTGTTGTGTTCATCTGGCCTGTGGGGAAACTCTTCCCCTCAAACCTAGCATGTATAAGCAGGATACAGCAGCCGAGCATCCAAGATGCTTTTATTTCATAGCCTATTACCTATTTTAGTGTTAATTACTGATATTTGGAAATTTTACATCTACTTAAAAAGCTTGAGAAGTAATTTGGATTATGTTGAAGGATAGTCCTTCTCTGAACTCATTTTGGAAGTTGATACTTTACTTGAGATAATGAATACTCTCTAGACTCTGCTGGTGTTTGTTTTTTTACTCATTCAACATTTTCTTCGTTAATAATTTTAAGGCCTCTACTGAAAAAATTAGGTCTTTCTCTACATCTACACTTCACCAGTTACACAAAAGAAAGATTGCGTAATCTTCTCAGTGTTTGAGTAAAAAGTAGCTTAAACTATTCATGTTGGCATCCCACCGTATCCTAAGAATATAGATTATTAGGATGCTTTCATGAATCTTTATGGATGTTTTTCAAGTAGTCCTGCTAGAGCAAAAAATATTTTAAAAACTTGCTGGGAAATAATTTTTGATTGGTTTCAGTTTTCATTTATTACTTCTTAAGAAATTAATCTTTGGGGTTTTGAAACAAACACAAAGGCTCTTTCCTGTGGTTTGAGACACCCTGAGTTTTATTGATTCTGCATTAGTGTAGCTGAATGTTTCAAATCTTACTATCTTCATTTTCCAAACACTTCCATCTAACAGAAGGAATTTTTGAGGGATGGTGCATATCAGCATGGTACAGAGCACTGCCATGGAAAGGTTACTGAGCTAGCTTGGGTACTGGAAATATATTTGCACTAACATAGCTTTTCACTTGAGCAAACAGCTCAACATAAAAGTAGTCTGTAAACAGTGCAGGCTTTATCAGCCCTACTGTTTGCCTCAGAGTCTCATGTTGGGTCTTTAGACAACTGCAGGCAAATGAAGCTGCTCAGTCATTCCATTCCGAGTCCTTGTCTCCTATTTGGCACCTAGCCTGAAATCTCTCTAAAATATATTGCCCAGCTACCACTGTTGTTGTTTTGTTCATCCTTAAGACAGAGCTTGCAGATGTTATCAAATGAAACAGAGCAGCAAAAAGATGTCTCAGCCAGCATTTGTGAGGTTTAGTTATTCCAGTTAAGATTTGGGGCATGACCTCTCCAGTGCTCTGTAAAATGTATTTGTATGATGCTGTGAAATTTGAAAGTTGCATCTCACAGTAAGTAATGAGGTCACCCAGCTATGAGCAGGTCTGAGCCCACTGTCTTTCATATGGCACTAGTGTTTCTAAGTGCAAATAACTGCTGCTGACATGTGAAAATGTGCAGCTGACAAATTCATGACTCTTTCAGGTGGTGATGGCAGATAAGGCTGATAGCATGTGCTCCAGTGTGACTAAAATTGAGGTAAAAGTAACTAGCCGAATAAAACTCCCCCACTTTTATTTAAAAGTTTTGATATCTATTTATTACTGTTAAAAAAAAATCTGCACTGTCTTTTAATTGTATGTGTTCTATTAGAAAAATACATTTTTTTTTATAAGTTATAAATGAGCTGAACTTTAAAGCCAGGATGACATTTTTTATCCATGTATCCATACATTTATGAATGTGTAATATTTATAAACATATGCACAAGAGATAAAAAAATCACTTCTGCAAAAACAGTATAAAGTTCATTCAAATGCTTGATTCTTTATACAGGGTTTGCTTAAGTTGACATTCCAATCCCAAATCTTGTTTTGTATCTCACTGTAGTCAGGAAATTTCTGTATCAAAGAAATTAAAAAATTATAAATACTGAGTGTGGTGTAATGGCTAAGGATACCAGCCTGGGTCTGACACTGAAAGATTCTGAAAATGTCTTCAGCCCTAAAAGGATGATGTTTTCTGTGGCAGAAGCCAGTGAGAGTCTCCAGAACTTCATTCTGCTGCTTGTTTTATATCTGAAGGCTGAGCTTTTGTGCTTAATCGCTTCCACTCCGAGGTGATTTTTCACTGGAAACTTGCAGAGCAATTGGGATCACTGAAGTGGTTTGCAACTGCAGGGCAGTTGTGTTCATGGAGGTTGATGACCTTTGCCTCCGCAAACAAATAGCAGTAATGTCAGTGTTTCCAAAATCTGTCCCTTTTCAGAAGGTGATAAAACTGCGTGACTTCTCACCATATTCAAACAGAGGTGTGTATGCTTCTAGCTGGGGGATTGTGCTGCAGTTCAGGATGTAGTTGTTGTCAGCTGTTTCCCAGGGGTCATTCCATGCTGTAGCCATCTGTGAGGATACCCAGAAAAGGCTTTTGGTAGTTTGAATGGAGAAGGATACAGCCTTGATGTGACTGAAGGTGGTGTACAGCCCTTTTGAGTGGTGCAGGTATCTGTCTCATCAGAACACTGTGATTGAGCTGGTTAATGAAATTTGTATTCCTGCTGTTGGCTGCTTCTCCATCTTGGTTGAAAAGGGCAGAAAAAGGCTTTATTTGGAAATATCCACCTGCAAAAAAGTCTATGGTAGACTTTCCAGAGCAAGCCAGAGCTGTCATTAACAGTACAGGTTAATGCCTGAGGGAGTAAAGGCAAAGCGTGTTTTGAGCTACTTTGAGCAGAACTTTGTCCTTAAAACAGAATTGAAGTACATGTGATTTAATATGTGATTTAGTTTTTCAAATGAAGTAAAATAAGTTGGATTCCCCCCCATAAATACTATGGTAGAAGATACACTCCTATTTTAATTAAATAAAGTAAATTTCAATGAAGGAAAGTATAAAAATGTTCAAGCAAAGTCTATATTGTATAATATCTAAAATGGTAGGTTAAAAGTAGTGTTAAAAATGCAAGGTCCAGCAATCAGTAGTTGTAAGCTAGTACATTTTAAAAGATCTGTGAAAGCAAAAATATTTTTTGAAGTAAGATCTGACTTTATTTTAGCCGAGCCTTCTTAAACAGAAAAAAAGAATCCCAAAAATAATGGGTTGAAACATTATGTTCAGAGAACTGTTTAGATACAAGTTTTAGCAGTCAGTGAAAAGCCTGGAGAGCCAAACACAGCCACCCCTCATTAGCTTTTCCCTCAGTGCAGTTAGTCTAGCAATGTTAGCATTTTAATGCTGGTTCATCAGTGAGAATATAAGGTCTTAAAGGGAAATAATGTAGGCAACACGACCAGCCTATCTGCAACAGTGGTTTATTTCCTATGTTTTTCTGGTGGCTTCTTTTTTTTTCATTCAGGAATGCTTTCTGAATACTATAAAACTTTCTTTAGTTTTGATTTTGTCTTAAATGTGCCCAGTAGTAATCTCACTACACATATATACAGCAGAAATATTTTATATTTCAAGTAGTAGCTCCTTTGAATAAAGAACAAAGACATTTTCAGATGAAATAGACTACTGAAAAATTTAGGATTGCAGCCTGCATCTTAAACAGTCTATTTTATGCACTGAAAAGAGAAAGTTCCTAAAGGTAGTTTAGACTCTTTTCATTTGGTTTCAATTTTACTATCCTGAGAAACTTTTAGAGACATGGACATGAGATTAGACATCAGAATGTGTTGGAATGTGGGAAAAAGATCACTTTATTCTTTGTCTTAATTTTACAGTTTATTTGTGATGTGATAAATTTTACTGGTGGCATGGGAAATAACAAGGCCACATGGCCTTTAGTGTGACTTTGTGCAGGTGTTCTTACATAAGCAAACCACTTTCTTTCTAACTCAGAGCACACATTTCTAATGTATTACCTCATAATGCATTCATAGCTTTAATTCTTTATGTAATCCATATAGGTTCAAGGTTTAATTTTTTGCTTAAGGCATACTGCATATGCGCATTTGCAAGATTCTTTCAAAGAATTTTTAAATTAATTTTCTTCATATTCTTTTCTTTGAAAGTGATTTTCTCTAAAAATTGGTAAGGTTAAATGTTAATGGTCTGTTTGTTCATAGAAAAAATGCCTTTTATATGTTTTATGTAGAAGTCAACTGTTGACTGGACGACATTAAGATTGTGATCTTCTAGGTATTTACAGCCTAGAAACCAAACGATATTAAGTCCTTCTTCTGTTTTAAAACCCTATTTGTTCAATTGTTAGCAATTTAGAAAGCATGTGAGTACCATGGAGACTGTCATCTGATCAACATTATTATTTCAGACAACGGTTTCAATGAAAAATGCATAAATTCAGAAAATGTAGTACTCCTTTGAAACTACATTGTCAAATCAACATTATGTTGAACAGCAAGTCAAACATTTCAATGCATTTCTGTTCTTGAAAAGTAATGTTTACTAAGCGGGAAAAGGTTTTGGGAGATAATCGGGTTTTTTTTTCTTTTTGAATGTGTTTTTGTGGTTTTCATTTATAATTAGACTATGGAGTTTAAATAATCCTGGAAGATAGCTCTAAAAAATTCACACTGTCTTTGAAATGGTTAGTACACTGAGAAAGGCTTTAAAAGTTATCCCTTGATGCTGAGGTCAGATTGCCAACTGTTGTACCTTTTTATGTGCTATGCCTCTTTTATAGCCTGGTCCCTGTTTCTTGTACTTTGAAGTTGCATTGCTCTTCTACCACAGTAAGGTATTGTTATGGAGAAACATTGTGAGAGAAACCTCATGAAGAAAGCAGAATACTTTAAAGGCTTTGGATGGAAAAATGAGGATTTCTTATCACTTTGTCTTGCTTTTCTATGGCTTTCTGTAGCCTCTTGCTTTCATTTTTTCCTGAATTTGTTGCCTTGTGCAATCCGTGAGTTTAAATATCTGCAAGGGAGACGACTAAGGGAATGTCTGGCAGACTTCTTTGGTGATGTCCAGCATCTGCAGTACTTGGAGAGGGAAAAAGTATCTCCCTAGAAATGCTGTAGAGCAGGCCAAGACTGAAGCTACAGATTGGCTCTGTGAGATGGTTTGCCTGGTTAATTCAGGCTTTTTTCTATTCACAAACTTGTATTGAGACATTTTCATCTCCATTGACTTTTCCATCTGAGTGCAGCTGGGTTCCTCTCTCTGATCCTTTTAATGAAATTGCAAACAAGGCTGCTAAAAAGCCCAGTGAGAATGTGTGGGCCCAGTTCCTTTTAGGGTGCTGGTGATATCCTAGTCTATATCTTCAACTCTTTTTGTAGGAGAACGAAGAGGAACTAAGTATTCTGGCAAGCAGTGGCTTGGATGTGTTTTATATGCTCTGTGTTACACAATAGTGATAACACTCTCTTCTGTGAGAAGAGTTGACCTTGTTTTTTAATGCCAAAAGAAGTCTGTGCTAATCAGAAAGCCAGCAGGTTTGAACTCTTGCATGACAATAGAATATTAAAATAACTGTTCAACCACTTTCTTCCCTTTTTTTTCCCTTATGGTCAGAATACTTATTATGATAAATTCAGAGAGAGTTTTCACACTGACATTTAATTAAAATGAAATTACCTACCATTGTTATGGGCTACACAGAAGCTATTATTTATGTTTATATTATTCTAATACCTTATTAGACTAGGTTTGCATTTGCATCAGTAAGTTAGCATGACTTGAATTATTTCTTTCTGTACTCCTTAAGTAGCAGCAAGAGCAAGCTGCAATATTAAATACCTACATAAAAAGATATTTCAGTCTTCCTGGAAAAAGCAGGGACAGGGTTCATCCAGAGGTTTCTTTTTTCCACTGTTCTCCATTTATATTTTCTTCTCTTCACTACGACTACTCATCACAGAAACCAGCAGGATGGCTGAAAGACTCTTGTTGACAACTGGTTAGATTAATTCCCTGTGCATTAGATGAAAAGATCATCTTTTAATGCAGCAAGACTTTTGTGTATTTATAGTTTTATTCTATAAACTATTAAAGTATAGCATAATACTGTAAGATCACTTAGTAGCAGCATTTTTCAAATGTACCATACTCCTTTTTTTTGAAGTAACAGAAATAACTGAGGGAGGGAGGTGGTGAAGGGGTTATATCTATGGCTAATAATGAATTTTTCAAAGAGCAAAATAATCTCATAGGCTTTTTAATTCCACACAGAGTCTAAGTTTATAGGTCTTGGTTAGAGTAATGGTTGTGTCAATCTAAGAGTGCACAATCAGCTGTTCCACTTCCAAAACAGCTGCTCCACAATGTTCTGCCACTTCCCACCTGGATCCCTCTGCTAATTGGGGAGCTCCCGCTGTTCCTGATCCTTTCCCTCCATTTCCTAGAATTACTGTGAAGCTGTTAGATCATTGTGTCTGTTTAATAAAAGGCTCATGCTTTCAAGGAGAGAAGCTAGCGACTTTCCTAGCCCTAGAAACATCCTGCTCAGGCTACTTTCTAACTTTCCTTGGACCTCTATATTAATGCTCTGTCTTTTGACCGTGTGCTATGGGTATGAGCCTTGGCAGTACCAGGAGCAGCATTGGTTGTCACTGCTCCATAAGGGAAGGAAAACTGGGAGCCAGCTGTGGCACCAAGGCAAACAAGGACAGTGATCCAAGGTTAAAGGGCAGTCCCACAAAAAGAGCAAGTGATGGCAGTCAGCTTCAGCCAAAAGCCCAAACTGACAGGCAAGTCTGGATCTTCTGATGTAAGACTAAGATCAAACCATGAAGCAAAGTCAGGAGAAGAATAATAACCTTTTATTATCCCCTAATCTATGGATAAATAACGGCCTTATGTTTAAGAGATGGAGTGTCCATTTGTTAGCCAAATTCTGCGAGCAGCTGGACAGAGCAGGAGGAGGGAACAGCACATACCTGCAGCCCTGGGCTTGAGGGCAGAGTCTACAGTACAGGCAGCCACTGGGAGGCATTTTCAGAGAGAGAGAGAGGACTAAAAATTACTCCTTCTTCAGCAGGAGACTGCAAAAGGAGGAACAATTTCTCACAGCTTTGGTATATGTTTTGCAGCGAAGATGGCTCTCCTCAGTACAGGGTAATAACAATGTTTTTCTCACTCAGCATTGCCTCACCAATTTGGATGAAATCCTGCAGGCTACAGCAGTCAAATCTTGCATGGCTGTGTAGTGAATTACAGCATATATCCATGTAAATCATTGGCATAACAATATATATGGAGTTTAATTGGGGATGACATGAATGTAGATGAACTGTCACATTGGCTAGGTATGTTGCCTCACAATCAAGTGAATTCTCTTTAAAGAGACTAATTAATGAAAAATAATCATTCTAACTTCATTTCCAGTAACTGAAGTAAAAACATGAAACTGATATTTTAATTCTATAAAACCCAGTGAATAGCTGACTAAGTTCTGAAGTACATGAACCAGGGGTCTTTAATTGCCTGGGTTGAACAGGGAAGTGGCAGAATTATTTATTTAAAGGAGTGAAAAATTTCAAATGTGCTTATTTAGGTAAACCTAGCTTTCAGATAATTTTGACATCTGGATGGTTTTTTGACCGTTGAGAAACTCAATATAAAAAACAAGAAAATTAATTATAAACTATATATGAACTAAACCTGCCCTTTAGATTGAAGCAGAAAAGTTTTCCTAAAAGTTGAAAGAAGCATGGCTTTGGGTTATGGATGGAAAAGAAGTAGCCTATAATATATAATTGAAGGGTGAGAGATGTATAGGCAAATCTTCCAATTTTTATGGGAGCCACAGCTAGAGTTGCTTTGGCTTTAAACGTCAAATACAAGCACAGATGAATTGGCAATTATATGCTTTAACTGCAAGCACAGAAAAGACAAGCAAGTAAGAACATTTAATTGGCATATTCTTGGTAATAATGCATTAAGATAAACTGTAGAACAATGAAGCTTAACATTGCTTATTGCTCAAATGCTTACCCAAACCTAGACAGCCATTTAGTAAGTGATATGTTTAAAAAGCCAAAATACAGAGCCAAAAAATGATTTAAAAGCTTCCATATGCAAATGAAAAGCTCTTTCCTGTTATATTTTCCTCCACAGAGTTGTATATTAGCATTTTGGTAGCATACTTATGTGTAGCTTTATTTTTCTTCAATTTGCAACCATGGTATTTGCAGAGTAAGTAGCACTACCTAGGTTCATTAATGCAGCATTTATACTCTGCAACTCTTCATGTAAATACTGTGTTTCAAGGCAGCATTATGAATATTTCATGTGCTTTTGTGAGGTATTTTTCTTCAGGAGGGAGACCTTTATTGCTAATATGCTGCTTATCTAAAATGAGTGGTTCAAAAATATTTCAATTGTATTTTTCTTCTTTTGACAAGCTTGCTTCTCTTGCAATATCCTTTAATTATAAGATTTTGTAAATTACAATATGATGTCATCTTAATCTTACTTATTTGCTTGTTGTATCCTCTGAATTAGGAACCCTTGAAGACAAATAGAAAGCTCTTTCTGCTCCAGAGGGTTGCTATTTGCACAGCTCACACCAATGGAGAGAATTGCTGATGCTATAACAGCTTTAGCAGCCTCTTATTTGGAACAATGGACTGTTCAAACATTTAACATTCATTTTATTTCTGGGGAAACTTTAGACAGGTATTCCCTATTTCAAATGTAAAGATATCTATAAAACCTGTAGTGATAGCTTTGAAATACACCATGGAAATACTTCAAGGTATTTTCTTTGGCTAAAATTACCCAGGGCATTTAAAATTTCAGCTGGGGGAAGCTGTTTCCTCAGTGCTGTTTCTGTGCTCACGTTCTGCTCAGCTGGAGGCTGCAGTCTGGTTGCCAGGAGGTAAATCCTGGATTTTGCTGTGCCAATGTAACAGCTGAATTTCAGTCAATATTTTTAACTTGGTCTAGAAATCATCTCTGTTAAATAATTGGTTTTCTTTTAAGAGTTTGTTCTGCCTTGAGAAGTTTTTTCTGGTTTAGTCTGCAAGGCCTGTACTGTCCCCTATATATAAAGTCCTGAACCCAATTGTAGTATACTGTGGGCATGCCATAGACCTGAAAAGCATGCAACCTTTCCCATTATACTGCACCTAGAAGGGACTGCTAATATCAGAGTCAAATATTTAATTGACAGGCACAGGTACCATTTCTCTAATGCTAGCTAATTTAGAGGGTAGGTAAACAAGCACAAAAGGAGTTGCTGCCTACTACTGTTCAGACACTCCCTTGGTCAACTCTTCAGCACTTTGCCTTCATTTCAGACAAACAAAGAAAAGTGGCCATGGACATGCCTTAGATGAACTCATATATTATTCAGTAAGTAGCCAGGAGGCTCAGGAGTACAAGACATTAGTCAGTTAAAAGACTGTGTTGGGGAAGTAAGGATGGGAGATCTTTCTCTTAGAATGCATTTCTCAAGCATGAACTGGGCAAGGACCTGAGCTTTGGTATCACTGCTTCCTGAGAAAGAGACCTGATTTGTTTCAGTAGTGTCAAGTGATTTACGTCTTTGTTGGAGTCTAAATATATAATGGAAGAAATTTAGACAAAGTGATGCTCGTATTGAAGTATTTTTTTTGTTGTAGTCCTCAAAAAAAATCCACAATTGGAAATGGTGCTTGCAGTAATGAGGATATTTCAGTTGTCTCAGTAGAAATTATTTCAAAAGAGTAATCAGAAGGTTATGTTAGGAAAAAGGAAACAAAATAAAACTTAAAAAAAGTTTTTTCCAACATTTGGAAACAAAATATAACTTAAAAAAGAAAAAAACTCTTGTACAGATGTCTACCTTTCACTCTTCATGTCTCAAGTATCTGTTCTCTTTAATTTCCTTGTAATTAATTCTTCAGCGTATGGACAATAGCTTTTATTTGCCTAAACAAAAGTAAGGGAGAGGCATGATATTTTTCACAGGGAAAAGGTAAGAATGTCCCTCTTTGGAAGAAATATTCACAATCTAAACCTTGTCATGTTTTAACTTTCCAAGAGGTGATAACTGGAGGGTTCAGAAGGAAGAAGGTATTCCTGTGTGCTAATGAATGTGACACCATTCCAGTGTGGATGGAGGGAAAGCTTTGACTCCATATTGTCTTATGGTGGATCAGAAGAACCTGTCCCGATGAGTTCTAGTTGCTCCCAAGCAGCAGTCCAGTGAGCACTCCCTTGGGTCAGTATGGGGCCTGTGGAAAATGTTAATGTGTCCCATTGCCCATATTTTCCAGTTTTGAGTTAAACTATTCAAGATAGGAAGCATGAATAATTTCTCCATGATATATCTCCCTCAAGAAAATTATACGTCAGTTAAAAGGCCCTAAATACATCTTGCACTCTAGGACTAAAAATTTATTTCTTCAAGAGTCCTTTGGGAGTATGGTAGTATTTCTGAGATCCTTGAAGTACCTATTTACATTTAAGTTCAAAAAGCCTTTGTAAGACTTGGCAAACAGCCTCCTTTTACAGTGTTGAAGGGAACTTTTACAAACAAGTGGAAAGGGAGGGCAGGAGGGGGAGAAAATCTTTTCATCTCTACAGAGCACCAGATATTACCACTGCAGTGTAATTTGTATGAAATCAATTTTTGCAATGAGTATTGTGCCTGCCTGTGGCAGTGCGTCTCTGTTCACTGGATTTAGTAATTTGGATCTCAGTTCTAAACCTTGTTCACTACCAGGGAAAGAAGTTATTACGGTCAGGTTAGTCATTAGACTAATTTAAATATCAACACAACAATCACAATGTCTCACCCAGTTTATCCTAAAAAGGGAGCATATGGACATTTTCCTGTCTGTATTTGCTGATTTCCCCAAAACAAGCAGCTAATATTAAAAAATAAGTGAGGTAAAATGGTAAGAAGTAAAAAGCCAATGCCTTAAATGAATTTTAAATTAAAAACCTGTCATGGTTTGACACTGGCATCATGCCAATGCCCCATGAAAATACACTGTCCCTGGTGTCTGCTGTGAGATTTTTGACCAGGAATAAGAAAAAGCAGGCTCTTGCTTAAGAAGAAAAAAAACTTTATTAACTACACTACAACTATAAAGAAAAAGAAACACACAGGGAAAATGAAAACCTTACAAATACATCCCCCCCCCCCCCCACACCAAATTTCTAATTCAATACACCTCCCAAATCACCAAATCTCGGTCCATCACCACCTTGTAGATAATCAATTCTCAATTCATCAAGAGGAGAGGAGTCCTTCTTGTGCCATGGTGACCTCTTCCTTTCATGTCCAGTACTCTCACTACTGAACACGGACCAGAGCTTCTAGGGTCGTCTTTTAAGCATGCTTTGTCCCATTCCAAAGAGAGTGCAGTCTCAACTTTGGGACACCTGTCCCCCCCATATTTCACCCCCTGGAGCTGAGGGGCACCACCACTGAACCCTCTTGGTTCCGGGTCATTGTGCCCCCTGGATGCAGTCTCTGTATCACAAGGAAGCATGGCTCTGTCCATGGCTATACAAAAAGAGTCCAGCAAAAGCCACTCCAATCATCTCTTCCCACTAAGATTCGTCTCTATTCTTCCAACATCTCTCATTTGCCCAGGCCTTCATCACACTTGCCCATTTCCTTCTTCCTCTTCCACTCTATCTCCTTTCTGGGAAAGGTTAATGTTCTATAAAGTTTTCATTGTCCAAAAAAGGGTTATAAGCTCCTAAAAGCGGCCGGACACATCACTGCACCCCCCCCTTCTCCGCCCACGGGCTGTGCTGGCAGCACATAATATCAAATTTCAAAGCAACAATCCCAGGCACCGGCTCACTCGCTCGCTCGCTCTCTCTCTCTCTCTCTCTCTCTGCCGGGGGGTGGGGGCTGCCCGATGTCTCTTGGGGTCTTTGGGGTTCTCCTCCACCCTTCCATACTCAAGGGCCTCTTCACTCCCACCTTGGTCTGGGCCCAGGCCTACCTCGTGGCTGCCCCTCCCCCGCCCAGCAGCAGCGCTGGACGAGGGAGGGATCCGACCTCTATCCCGCCGAGTCCCAAGAGGGCGGCAGGCGGGCAGCTCCGGCCTTTTAACCCGTGTTCTTTCAGAGGCGGAACCAAAAACTTCAGTGGTCAAATTTAGTGCCAATGTTAAAATCTGAGCAGTCATTGGCCTCTGACTCCACAGCATCACAGCATCCCAGAAATCCTGTTTCCGGATCAAACCATCACAAAACCATATGCCAACCTAAATCGAAGGAAAATAATTTAGATTGCATATTAGGAATTCTTTACTAAGCACAGGAATGGGTTGCCCAGAGAAATTGTAGATGGCTCGACCATGGCAACGTTCAAAGCTAAGCTGGACAGGGCTCTGAGCAAGTTGGTCTACGGGGAGATGTTCTTGCCTCTCACAAGGGGCTGGAACTCAACCTTTAAGGTCCCTTCCAACCCAAACCATTCTATGATTCTATGATTCTATGCTTTTTACCTTTTTTTTCTGTATATAATAAAGACGTTGAATATTTTTAATTACAGAAAAAATCTCATTAGGAATGAAGGAGAAAATAGAGGTTATTTTTGCTAGTCAGGGCTGGGTGGGTTTTTTCCTACAAAAAATTTCTTGTGCAAGTGTAACTTAATGTGTATACCATCTTTCTTGTTGTATGAAGGAAGGCAATGTGATTGTCTGTTTGCATGGTGTTTATTGTGGTGCACAAGCATGACTTAGAGATAAGCTCAAATGCAAACACATTGCTAAATTGGTCCTAGCTTAAAGAAAAAAAAAAGGTGTTACAGAAAAGAAAAAAGGCTTAAGGTGGGCTTAACTCAGACAGTGGCCAAAACTCTTCCAGGCTTTTGCTCACTGCCCTCTCCTGGGAAATGGGCTTTTGTTTCATTTTGGTTTGTTTCGTTTCATTTTGTGTTGTTTTGAAGAAATGTCTCTCCCAGCTTGTCTAGAGCCATTTTTTCCCAAGCTTTAGTCATATATAGCAAAATCTCCCTGGGTAAGCAGTGGAACGTGTGACTACTTGTTAATTTTTTTTATTAACAGGACATCTTTTCTCTTTTACAAGCTTACCTAAGTAGTGAAGTGCACTTAGCAAAAGAAACTTGGATAATGCACTATAGGGAAGCTTGATAATGCAAGCACCATATGGAGAGTTTTTGAGCACCTTGTACACAGCAAATTTATGAAATACACAGCCAGGTTTTAAGTGAGTATAGTTTTTAAAGACTTATGTACATGCTGTTCTGCCTTGACCTGAAATAGCATGATTAAAGTAGTATCATGGATTTTTCTTCCTCTAAGCAACCTTATTTCTCCCTAATTGGAGAGGAAATCTGAATATTAATTTTCACTTGTAAAGTTGCAAAGCAATCTTTGAGACCAAACTTAATTGAATTTTTTATTTCTAAATTTCTGTTTACAACAGACTTTCTGTGCATTTTAACTCAAATCTCTTATGCAATTCTAATAAATTAATGTAGTTAACATCCCATGTAGACACTATAAGCAGTCTCCAGCATTCAGTGTTACATAACTTCTAAAATATTATTTGGTGAAAATTAATTTTCCTCTTTCTTGTATAACTTGTGAAATAAAACGGGACATGTATTTTTCCTAAAATAACCACGGTAAGGTACTGGTGGTTGAAAGATTCCATTCTTTAGAAATACAAACACATGAAAAAGGGATGGGCTTCTTTTTTATTTTTAAAGAAGTAACATTTTTGTGTTGAAAATGCTTTTGGTAATATGTGGCTTTTTGCACATTTATATATATATGAACATATTTATGAACATATAAACATATATTTTCCCCCTAATTTATAAATTATTTCCCTGCTTGGCACAAAGACCCTGAAGTAGTACAGATGATACTATATTCCATTTAGATGCTGAATTAAAAAATTAATTAACTTCTTTGCTAAGGCTTGAGTTCAAGGAACATTGGATTTTGCCTTATCAAAATCCCAGTCACAAGGACAAGTGACTGTGATTTCCATGCAAATATTTCAATTTCCAAGTCATTGAAGAATTATGAAGAGTTTTTTCAGATATGAGGATCTTTCAAAGTTATCAGTGAGAGGCACATTATTGTTTTTGTGAGCAGGGTTTGTGAAACCTGCATAACCAATTCATATCCTCTATCCTAATCATTTCTATAGGCATAGCATAATCCAGCCCACTTGACTTTGTCGTCCTTGCAGCATTTGAAGATCTGAAATGAAAAAGTCAGACAATTGGTTAAATCAGACAGGAAAGAGATAAGGGTTACAAAAAGACAGGGCAAAATCTTAACCTAAATATGGGCAGTGAGCTGTTTGCTGCTTTTGTGATTTGATACCATATTAATAACAATGCAAGCAAAGGTTAGTTACTGTGTAACACCTGTGAATGCTCAAGAGCGGAAAACAATTTTTACAGATCTTTGGAAGCCCTTTGAATAGCCTTATAGTACTTGTAACAGTGAAGCACACAGTTAAATGGTACATTAGAGGCTATGGAACCAGAGGTTGAGGCTGATTTTCTGGATTCTGTTTTCAGATGCAGTTTGCCTTATTAACAACATGTGAATATACAGTCGTAAGAATTTCTTACGACTGTAAGATGCTATTAGCGTCTTATTTACTTGAATGACTGCAGATATATTAAATAAGAGAAAAGATATATAAATCCAGAGGTGTTTGAATTGGAAAGATATGTGGTAGCCCAAGCAAAATGGTAATAGAGGCAATTGATTACAAAAATACCAAATACCAGATTGTTTACATACACACCTCTAATCTGAAAAAGTGTAGAATAAAAAAAAACTTACTTCTGACTACTTTGTAATTTAGAGGTTTATCTGAAAATTTACTTATTCAAGATGTTATGTTTGTGCAAATATCCTGTGGTGGAGTTACAAGGCATAAATATAAGCAAGCTGTAAAACCATCAAAATACTGTATACCTTAGGAGATGGGGTTTTGTTTGTTTGTTTGTTTTTCTCTAATTTTTTAAGTACTTCTGCTGTTAGTGAAAATTGCCTTTGTTTTGGGGTTGTTTATCTTCCTCTCTGTAGTCTTTTTCATCCAGGATTGCAATGAATCTGCCACTTGCTTTTGAATGGCATGCAGAGATAGCAAATTCATTGCAACAAATCTCAAGCCTTTAAGAACAGCCACGCAGAACATAAAAGCAGAGCTTTGCTTTTGGTTGCTAATGGAGAGCATTCAATATTTAATAAACAATTTATAGTGTTTTGCATAAATCCTAAACACAGCACTTCTGGTACAGAAAGTGCATCGTGTATGTGGACAAATCAGATAATTGTCACCAAGGCTGAAGTTATGATGATGAAAAAAGTGTCAGAGAATGAACAGCTCTGCTAATAGGAATAGTGATGTTACTTGACCACAGACCTTCTGACTGAAAATGCCAGTGTCCAGAAAATAATCAAATAAATTTTTAACTTGCCAACTGCAAAATTTATTCTTCTAATATCTGGAGTATTTGCTGCCATGAGTTCTATTTCTAGAAATTTTGTAGAAACCTGAGGGAAGTCTATACAGCAGATACAATATACCACAAATACTATGGATGTAATAAATTGGAATACAATATGCCAGTTTTTGATCACCTCATAATATTTAATTGCCTGTGACCAAAGGCGTTTAATAGTCTTGAAGATGCAAATTACATATCCTATGTAATATGATAATGATTTATATCTATGGTTCAGTACATAGGAATTTCTGCATTTCACTACAAAAAAACTATTTTATTTCTGTTTTCTATTTGGCAGCAATGAGAATGAAATGACTAAAACTTCCTTTCTGTTCTTAATTTCTTTCTTGCTAAGATTGCAAAAGGATAATATTTAGTACCAATTTTAGTGGTCTTTGAAAATAGGATTAAATTGATTTAATAATGGAAAAACCAGCAGCTGTCAATTGGTAACGATTTGCCATCTGTATTTAATGGTAAATTTGATGGAAAGCTAATGGTAGAAATCTCTACACCCTTTTAAAAGTCTCCTGGACCACCTATTTATTTTAATGTATTCCTTTTTTGTATGCACAATGAAAATGTCCAATGTTATGAAGTATGACAAGCTCACATACACTCTTTTACATATGTTTATCTTGTAAGCAAAATAACTACAGTAATACTGCACAGGAAAAGTGAGTGTGTATATATATTTTCCAGACCTGTACTAAAAAGGATTATTTTATGTCACTATGGAAATTTAGAGAATTATTTATGCCCTATTCAGGGGCTGTAATTTTTTTCCTTAAGAGCATCTTTGCAATTATGTTACCTACAAGGTAACCAAAAATTTAAATAAACAAAGGGCCCCTTGTGTGTGTTGGTCAGTTATAACCCATGTAATATGGAGCCTATTCACTCTATTCCTTGCTAAGAAATGACAAGGCTGTGAGCAGGCTTTGCTTTTAGAAGGTCAGTTTTTATGCTTGCAAAAACCCCGACAAGCTACATTTCTCATGTCTGTTTTAATATGAATGGATGAGCCATTTACTGGTCTCTTTCCCAGAGGTGAATGCCCATTTCCTTAGCTCTGAAAAAGGCCGTTGTGATCAATCTTCTCATTACCCATTTTTTTTTCTAAAAAAATTATAGGTAGTATTACCTAATTACCTAACATGACTTGAAATTACCCAAAGAGGAACTATCTGTTCCATGCATATTCTCCTGTAAAATCTCAAAAAAAATTTACCAGCATTTCCTCTCTTTGATACTACTTGTCCATTTCATTTGCTGCCAAGACAACCAGGCAGGCTTGCTTGTTTTCAAGTCTAGTAGTGGAAAATTTTAGATAAAAAAGGCAATTATTCCCATTATATATCCTACAAGGCAATGCTTTGTGATACTGGAAAATTTCCAGAGGATTTTCGGAAATGTATATATTCTTCCATGTATGAAGTTCAGTGTCTTCCTTTTAACTTTGAACCAGGAATAAATCAGTGTTATGGAAGATAACTAAAGCCAACTGTTAAAAAAATCTAATCAATTATTAGTAGACATACTTGAGACTTTTTATGGTGATTTAAAATATTTCAGAAGATACATGAAATGGATAAAATTTTATTTTAACTATCTTCCCATTATTATGCTGGGAACCTTCAGCTTTGTTCAGCCAAAGTTAATGGCCTTGAAATGCAAATTTGCCATTTTTTTACTATAAACTAATATAGTGGAAGTGGTAATGAAGTTTACATTAATGATTTAAAGTCCTATTGTATAACCTGGATAATGCTAACTTTTTCCTGAAACAAGCTGGTTTGTCAATATGAGTGCACATCAAAAAAGAAGCATAGATCATAACTGTGTGTTGTTAACTGAAACTGGATTAAGCTGAGAAAAGTCAAATAATCCTTAATTGGTACTGCTTTCGGTATTAAACTACAAGAGAGACTGTGCTTGAAGAGATTGTTAAACAGAGATGACTCTTGAATTAATTGCCATTCTTTTCTTCCCCAAAGTAGGCTCCTCCACTTACTTAGCTCACCTATTTTCTAGAGCAGGCTTGCTCTGTTAGGTGGGGAATCAAGCAATTCCCATTGTTAAGAAAACACATTTTCAGTTGGTCACCCTGTGAGCAATCTCATCTGGTGAATATAAATTCACCTGATATTCTCTGGATACTTATGGGTTTATGTTTTTTTCTCCCAGAGAAAGGTGACAGAGTGGAGTCTTTTTAATAAGACCTTTCATCATTTAATGGACAAATAATAAGGCTTCCTCATCACTTAAACCATCTGCTTTTTCTGTACACTTTGTTCATCTAATGGCTTGATGAATATTTTTGGTCAATAATTATTCAGATAAAGATAAATGTGTGTAGAAAAAATTGAGGGTTGTCATTCAGTGTAACACCTGATTTCCTCTGAGGTGGTGTGGGTTTATAATATGGTGACAAGGCAATAATGTAGGAGACAGTTTGGCTAAGAACCAGGTTTTCCAGGCATCAGACAAGTCTGGAGTCAGAGGAGATTAAGACAGCAGCACACTCAAGAAGTTGCTTTTACTTATGAATGATCTCAGGTTAAAGAAAATTCAGTAAAAAAAAGGCAGTTTAGGACATTGACCTTCCCCCTCAATAAACTAAGTTCAATTCTGTACTTTGTTGGTGTTTATTTTATTTGTTTGTCTTTAATAAAAATGAAATATATGCTAGAAATTTCATGGTGGTTTTGAATCACAGCGCCAATGTAACTTTAGCTAAGGAAAAGTAGCCATTTTGACTTAGCTAAAGACAAAATTGTTGTAACTGCCTTCTTTTCATGGTGAGTTTAATGGATGAAAGATTGAAGAAACACCACTTTATAAAATTAAAACTAATAATGCTGAGTTTATTATTATAACAATCTAAATTCATGTAGTTGTTTACATGAGGTGAGATGAATGGTTATCTTGAAGGTGACTTGTCACCTGTACCTTATGTGTTTTATATAATGCAGTAACTATTTTTTTTTCCTTTTTTTTTCACTAAAATGTCCAAAAAATGCAATTCTGATTATTAGACCTTGAGCTCCTATGTTGATGACAAATAAGAAGAAAATACATCAAAATTCCGGTAGTCAATGTTTTTAATCTGTTGTCATCAAATACATGTAGTTGAGTTTTGCCAAATTACAGCTGTTATGACAATTCATATTTGAAGGGAAATTAAATCGAAAGGTATAACTTTCACAAATTAATTTTTAAGGTCATTTTAAGAACCACCAGCAAAGGTATTGGCAAAAGCAGGTTTAGTACAAAGTGAAAAACATAACTAAGTTCATTAGCAAAGTTGCCTCTACTACTTATTAAGTGGTTAAAACACACAGAGGGAAAAGCAAAAAAAATCAACTCAGAAATTACCTATTTAGAGTCTGGGTGGCGGGAGGGGCCGGGAGAGGGAAAAGAAAGAGTAAGAACGGGGAAGGATAAAAAGGAATAAGGAAGACCCTCCTGTTGATTTACAAGGCTCAGAGTAGACCCCCTTGCTAAACTGAGTGCCAGACTTGACTGGCAGGTTTGGCCTAAAGATTTAACAGCACTTAACTGATAGCTGAAGTTAAACATTTTAACAAGGGATTCATATAGAATTTACTGTAGCACAACAGTAACTCAGTCACTGGTCTAGCTTACTTACAAATTTAAAGTACTTAGAATCCAGGAGAGCAACATTTATATTATATTTGCTATAGCATATTCATAACTCCTATGCACACAGACCTGAAGTAGTATGGTAAAGGTGCACCAGTGAAAAATTCCCCATAAATTCAGTGAAATACTCACATCAGAGGTCTTTGCATCTTCTCAATGGACAAAGGGTTGAGGAGGAGGGGTACCAGCCCAGGGTCTGTTGTTATCATTTACCAGTCCTCATTACAGCAAACTCAATACTTCCCTGGCTGTGAGAGGTGTCCCACTCAGAGGGAGGTTGCTGGTCGCAGCCTGGTGAGGTCCAGAAAAGACCAAAGGGTCTCACTTTGGGCCACTGTTTTCAGGGTTTCAAGAGAGTAGGCTTTAATCATAATAATTTTTCATCCTGGCCACAATTCAGGTCAGTAACTGTCTCTGAAAGTTTGATGACAAAAATGCTATTCCAACTCGGTTGTTATTCAGACAAGAAAAATAAGTTTCCAAGGCTATTCACTAAAAAAGAGGAGCTTGGTAGACAGCACTAGTTCCTGGGAATAGTGTTTCTGATAAGCTCAAAAAAAAAGCTTAGCCCAGCTGCTGCTCATCAAAGCTGAGGCCTAAAAAGAATTTCTCAGCTCACAGTGTGGCTCAAGGAGTGGGGGGGATGCACTACCACAGTAATGAAACATGGAAAAATGGATACTGATTGTGGCATTAATATTGAACTTTTTTTTTTTACAATATTGTTAAAAATTGTCTCAAAAGCCCATGAAGATTAAGCAATAAGCTCACTGTCATGGCAAAAGATTTAGCATCTTTGTCAACTTAATTTTTCATATATGTATAGTTAAAATTTAACAACTAGTTTTTTCTTCTGAGTGAATCTGTTTAGCATGTGGGCTGTAAAATGTCTTTTATAGATCTTTTTTCTCCCTACCATGAAAAGAATGAATGCATCAGACAATTGCCAGAAGCAAGAAATTTGAAAGAAAGCCTTCATGCATCTGACTCATTAAGTTGAAACTTTTCCATCTGCATTCACTTTGTTAGCTCACAGAAATGTTTAATCAAGAATTAGAAAGACTGATGATAACTTTGTGTTTTTTGTTTAGATTGCTTTTTATAGAGACATAATTCCAAATGAGATGCATTCCTCATGTCAGTGATAATGAGCCTATAAACCATTGGTATCTTTCTAAAGTGCAGGTGCCAAGTGTGATTGTGACATGACGATACCTAGGAATGCCTGTAAACATATAAAAGCACCAATCTGTGCATATGTGGGAATGTGAATATCAGTCATGCACTTATATTTTGATTTTTTCGAAGTAAAACTTGTACTTCTGGATCATTTTGTGTAAGATAGGTTTGGTGTACCTAAAAGAGAATATTTTCTGTTGTTATGAAAAGATATTTGTGAAACACAACTATTAGGTAAATCCCATAATTATCTCCACAGAGATAATTTCAGAAGTAGCATTTGTTGCAAAATGCTTCTGATTAGCATCACCAGTGTCGATTTTTAAAGTAGATTTATAAATTTAAATGGTGGTAGGTGAGGATTCCTGTCCTGATGAAGAGTAAAGCTTCTCTCCTCATTACCTGGGGAAAAAGTAAGATATGGGATTCTAAAGATTTTGAGGAGAAAAGTAGCAGAAATTAGAGAATAATTTTGTATACTAAATGTCTGTTCCAGTACTTTTAGATAAGACAACTTAGACAGTAGATTGCCTTATATTAACTGTAAATTATGTTAAAGTATTTTAAAATGACTGAATACTGTTAATGTCTCCAAAAGTGGCAGTCACCATCAGCTAGGTTTAGCTCTCTTCATTGATTAGAATGAACTTCAATGTGCACTATTTTTATGCCTGCTTCCACTGTTCTTCAAACAGTGATAATTTTTATTAAATTAAGCATTTTAAATGTTCCCATTTTCTTTTGTCTTCATAAGTTTCATAAAATTGTCACCAAAAAATTATAACACTCTTCTTACTGCATCTTTCCCAAAACGATTTTTTTTTTACTGTACAACTCAAGATGAATTTATTTAAAGTTTTATGTCAGAAATGATCCCACACTACTTAGAAAACAGGCTAAATTTTGGTCTAATTAAAACATGTTTCCTTCCCCACAGAAATTGCTCATAGTAACTCTTCCCAGACTTTGACTTAAATATTTTGAGGCAAATTTATTGACAAATTTTTGATTTTTCATATACAAATGAAAGAGTTTTTTGTAATTTTTTTTTTTTTTTGGTCATGTTACTGGCCTAGTTTATTATTAGCATCTGAAATGTGTTTATGATGTGGAGGTGGATTTTTTTCCCTTCCAAAGGTGCTGTGCTATGAAAAGGACTTAGGTGTTGGCTGGGACTCTTTTTTCTGCAGTCTTATATTTTCATTTAACTCCCTTATTTCCCAGTAAAAGAACATGACAGCAGCTATACTACAGTGATTTTTGTGCAACTAAGACCTTCTAGGGGGTGGGTAACTTATAATATACTAGAGGAAGAATGTTTCTTCCTCTAAATCAACCTTTTTCTGCTAACTGGCAGCTGTGTATGCAATGTATGTTTCTGAAGTTCTTGTTTGAACAAGGTAAATAACAAAGGATGCTTAATATTTGAAGTTGCTAGATTCTTGAATAATAGATTTTATAACAAAATATTGGTTTCAGAATGATAGCTTAAATTATTAAGATCATGCCTGTTGAAGTTCTGTGGCTAACCCTCTAATAAAAGAGAAAAATCATTGGCTCTTGCAGATGGATCTGGATAGATTGAAGTATGGGAAAATCATCAGTACTATGACACTGAGGATGATCAAATGCCAGATTCTGTATCTGGGATGAAGTAATGCTGGACACAAATCTGAGTTGGGAGAAGAGTGGCTGGAGAGCAGCACTGCAAAAAGGTTCTGGGGGTTCTGACAGGAAACTCAAATGGAATCAGTAGTGCTGACCCAGAGGATGGTCAAGCCGTAAACACAGTTCTTGGAGATGGGGTTAATAATTCTATTCTAAAGAGAAAAATTTTCTATTCTATTCTATTCCTTATAGTGCCACTGAAAAGCTTTGAAACTCACTAGCGCTGATCAAGCAAATTGCCTTAATGCATTGAATAAATCAGATTTTATTCATTTGTTTATTTATTTATCTCATTTATTTTCTGGAGCTTTAATATTGTCAAAATATAGCCTTGTTTAAATGCTTCTTTATTGATAATTTATTCTTATTTCCTGCAATTCTTTGAATAATACAGCATGCCATATTTTGAAAATGGAGTATCAAGCTAGAGAGACCACTTCTGGTAGGAGCTTAATTAAGTTTGTGTAGTAATTGTGGAGTGCTCCTAAAATTCTGTGCTTCACAGGGAATTAGCTCGTGGTTAAACTGAACTAGCTTCTACCCCATCCTTCTAGTTGCTAGACTTTATTAAAAGATGCTGAAATCTAATTAAATCCACACATATAAATTATCAAAGTCCTTTATTGTAACAGCTTTCACAAAGATGATTTAATTGCATGTGGGAAAATACTGGGCATCCCAACATCTTCTATTCTATTCATTTTTATCCCATGCATTAAATAAGTGTAACAGGGGACCACAGCATGCTAAAATTAGTCCATGCTGACATTTACCTTTCTTGGCCTTTAGAAAATTCTAGGTGTCTAATGTCATAGAAGTTAGTATCACTAATAAAACAACTTTAAATCATATTTTGTTTACACTAATTACTTTTTTTTCCCTAAGAGCACTTTGCAACATTAATGTGCAAGATTACAGCACTTTGTATTTCCCCTGCTCTGCCATCTGTACTGGTTCCTTCTTTAAGAGAAGAAACAGATATACAGGATGCCAGTATTCCCCATATACATGTTCTTTTAGAATACTTCAAACATTTCACCTGGAATTTTAAACCCTGTGTGGACTTACAGAAAAGTTAAAATCTGGTCTAGCATACCCACTAAAGAGGAAAGACTCCCAAACAGTGCTATATGACAGATTACTGTCATTTTTAGTTCAACTGAACCATACTTTTGAGCCCAAATGTCTTTCACAGAGGAGAAGGAGGTTTTGCTCCCTTCATGTCCTTTGTTCAGTGATTTGAATTTTCAAGGGGGGGGGGTATAGAAAACAGGTTTAAAATCCACCTTTTTATGCCTTAGAAATAAGCTCAAAACTGCCTCAATGTTTCTTCAGAGACTTAGGAGACTTTGGAGACTAATGAGTCTTTTACAGAGTGTTCTACATTTTGGAATTTCTATTAGGAAATTCTACACTTAGGAATTTCTAAGAAACTGTTCTGCTGGAGTGTAGGGAGATAGAATATAAGAAAATAAAGATAGTGTAGACAGCAATCTTACCCCTAAGGAGTTGCAGCTGGGCCAATTATCAAAGATTAGGAGCAGGCCTGACTTTAACAGGCCACAGCTGTAACCAATGAGAAGAAGAGTGCTATAAAAGAGTGGGGTGGCTGGTTGAGAAGGGAAGTGGAGTTAGTTGGCTGCTTTGTGAAGAAGAAAGAGTCAGCACTCTGAGGAGTTGCCCATGAGAAACACCAAGAAAGCATGAAACTTTTGTGATAGGAGATAATAGTATGGAACCCCTGCAATAAGATGACAACACTGGAGTTGTTGCATTTTAAAAAATAATTAGATATTTCTTCAAGGAGGAATGGGATTGATTTCTCCCAGTTTTGAGTGATTAAAAAAAAAAAAAATACAATCAGCCTTTCATTTCTCTCTGTCTCTCTCCTTCTTGTCCCATCCTCCAAAATACTCTGACTCAGGGATTTAAGAAGATATGAATTTCTTGTCTGGTTTACATTAGCAGGGTAAAGTCACATTTGAAAGATATGCAGAATAACTTTCTATAAATATCAAATCAGTCAAAACCTGAAATGTTTTGGAATTTTATTTGATTTTTTTTCCATTTAGGGTGACAATTATTTATTCAATTTGGCTAAAATAATGAATAAGTTTGATTGTCCTAGATTTTGCAAATGCCTGTACAAATATCCCACCCACCTCTATTCTGAGTTTTTGAAATAGCTTAGTAAGTTACAGAGGCTATTCCACAAAAAATGAAAAGTTAATAAGTGTAACATTTTCAGGTTTAATGACAAAAATGGGCGTGGTAATCTTCAACAGAGAAAGACAACCTAAAATCTTTGCTGCCTGGGTTATGCAGGTCAGTTATCCCTGTAGACAAGTGCGTTGGGAATTTCCTTGGAGGGAGATCTGGAATTATAGATTTAGACAAGGAGGGTTCTCCTGAAGAGAAATTCTCCATTACATTGGTTTTGTAAGTGAGGCTGTCTTTTATTTTAATTGAGCCAACAGTCCAAGTGGCATTCTTTCAGTTGAGCTGCAGTAAATTAACAGTAATTAAAATTGTTGCAGCAATGCCTTTGAGGCTGGAGGTTGAAGAGCCTGACATCCCAGAACCTGGCAGAATAGAGATAATCTGATCTTTTATTAAACACCTGCTGCTGGGAGTTGTCCAGTTTTACTTACATTAGCTGTCAAGATGTTCTGGACAGCAGGACTATTGCAGATTCGATTCAACAATAAATTGTAGTCAATTGCCCAATAGCTATTAGTACGACACAAAATTTTTGTAGTGCTGGTGGGAAGACCAAGTGATATTTGTGCTTTTTTTGGCTTCCTTGGCTCATTTTGGCAAAGTTGTTTTCTCATCAATCCATAAAAATAAGACAATAGGCCCAACCCTCTTGCTATAATAGTTAGCTTTTAGTTTTAACAAAATAATTTATATCTGCCTTGTTTAAAGTACAAGACTGAGAGGAAAACAAGGGTCAAGTTATTTTATCATCTACAACAAAAGAGGAGTGTGACCCATAAGGCCCAGTTACTAATCTTTAAGCTGCATATAATGGTCTTTAGTTTCATACAAAGTTGAAGAGACTTGGTTTGTGGTAGCATGTGTAAAATACTGAAAAGTTCTCCAATATGGTTATAATTGTTTCTATGCCACTGAAATTTCTTACACTTGATGTGTACAGTGTCATGTTAATGCACTCTACTGTTTATTCTGTTTAGTAAAAGTCATAGCCTGAAAATTCATATATATTTTTTCTTGATTCCTTCCAGCTTTTCACCACCAGCAAAGTATTCCTGTCCCTTGAAAATGTGCTTGTCCCATAATGGAAGCTAGGAATGTTCATGAGGAGCACACTTTGCTGTGTCCTGCATGGGACTTAAGTGCTGTCACTCTGATCTATCTAGGGATCACTCTGATTCCTAGATACTGGAAGCAGACAAAAAATGGTGGAAATTAATCAGAATCCTGTTTTTAAAAATGAATAACTTTTTGAAATGAAAAAGGCAAACAGATAAACCACCTTCTCAAAAGATTTAACTCAAATCATCTTGCCACTGTGAGAAAAGCCAAAATGCTGATTTTAGCTCTGCTATCATCTTCCACACTGAGTCTTCTGGGTGCCATGTAGTGCAGCAGCATGCAAGCACTCTTGATACCTATGTTCAGTGTTGCAGGGAAATAGCCCAGGTTTTAAGTGATGCCTGAATAGGGATGAAATTTGGATGCAGGCCCTGGAAAGTCTTGCTGATAGATGGATGTTAAACACACAGGCATACATCCATTGAATTCAAAATGAGGATGTTTATAGAATATATACCTGTGTACTTGCTAATGTTTCCTGGACTGATGGGACCTGGGGACAGATGCTACACATACTGCAGCAGCTGGTCAGAGGGCTGTTATCTATTTCTTCTGTTAAGGCAAAGCCATCTGATTCTCAGAGCTATGCACAGTCTGCCATGGTAAATCCTATAACAGACTAGCAAAGAAAAAGATTTTATGTGCTTTCTAACAGGAAATGAGGTTTCTGATGTTCTGGCACAAGGAGGGTATCACTGGAAATATTCGATCCATTCAGAGATAAGATAAACAGATCAAACTAAGCAAAAAATGTAACCCTGTTTAATTAGGTCAGCACTAAGCACTGTGAAGATGGGCTTCTGAATCAGTTAGTTGTTATGGATATTGAAACAAAAGTGGGGAAGAATCTGCTTGCTTTGATTTCCAATGCAGGTATAGAAAAACACATGGTTTTTCCATCCTTCTGTGAGGTTTGTTATAAGGTAAAAAACAGGCAGTCAGGATGCTTAGTGCAACTTAATAGGAATAAATTTGAATATCGTGCTGAGAATTAGGATCTTGATTTCCCTGCATTTCAATTTGCACTTAGAAATTAAAAGGAAGCTTTCAAGAATATTTCTTTTGACACACATTTTTAAATTGTAGGAAGACAAATGTTTATATCATGTGAAAAAACAATTAAAATGGAAAGAAAGAAATGTATATTCATCTTAAACAGGTTATCTTCTTCCTTTAAGCATTATAGAATATGTAAAAATAGGTTTGTTTAATAGATTTATGTCTAATTAGCAGAGCAGGAGGAGGTAAGACAATAGAGACAGACAGTAGAAGGAAATGTTGTTTAGCAGCATGGGGCTCAGGTATTAGGAAGTCAAATTTGTACATAAAGCTTCAATTTGGATCTATGAAATATTTCAGAATACCATGTTTTACATCCTTTTGCATGATTTAATCATCCTCCTTTTGGGAATTGAACACCTTTCAAATACATCACAGGAAACAGACTAAATAACTCTGAATTATGATGATGATAACCTGTCTACCTAATGTGTAAAACTAATGCAGAAAATGCCTATTATAATGAAAGGGAAATCAGCCAAATCACAGAATCCTTTCAGCAACTCTCTTTATAGGATTTATAGATGTAGTTTAAAATATGTCTTTAAGAGGTGCTCTCCCATAGGTTTGAAACAGCCTTTAAAAGGCACAATCTTTTCTGCAAGCTCAGAAGCGTGCAATACATGGAAAGCAGCCATCTGGTTTATTTTAAAAAGTAGCCATGAGTGTTTCTAGTGAACCAGGAGCAGCTACAGCTGTATGAACAACACAGTTGGGCAAAAGATGCAAAATCCCTTCAGATTTTTCTCTCCTGTTTTGGGCTCAGAATGTGTTTTGTGACCCGGGACGTGGCAGTCACAAGGAAGTCTGTACTGTTGTCTTTGCAATAGCCTTTCTCTGGCTGTGTCAGATAGCTAAGCTGCCACATTTCCCTGTCTTCTCACCCACTGATAAGGAGAAAGGCCTGTTCTAGAGACCAGCATTGTCTCAATAAACAAATTTCACTTCTAAAGCTCCAGTGGGATTTTTCTAGCAGTTTCTCATTTTAACTTTCCAAAAACTAGTTTTTAATATGCCATGTCCCATGTTAATTAAGGTGAAATTTTGTTTGTTCTCCTTTATAGGGCAGGAAATAGTTATCCCACATTGTTCTAGTTATTTCTGCATGTGTGAGAATTTTCTTTTGCTCTCAACCTGTACTCAGGTCTTGTGCCTGTCATTCCTCTTCTGTCCTTTTAGCTACTTTTTGTTTACATTTCTAGATGCCTTCAAGTGCATGGTCATGAGCTTACCTGTGATAATTACTGCTTACATTATGTCTAAAAACTTCTTTTCTAGACAGAGCCTATGATTATATAGCATTAGCATGTACGGGCCTCAGGGAAATCACAGCCTCTTTGTGATGTGCTCTGGAGTACACACTAACATACTGTGTTTGCCTTCAAACATTTAACTGAATCCTATGATCTTAAAAAAGATGCAACTAGCATAATTATAGAATGGATTTCAAAGGACTGCTTGTGGTGGAAAGAGTTAGGTAAACACCAAATGCTTTGTAGCGCCTCGGGTGAAAAAAAAAAAAAAGAGAGTATATACAAGGGAAGGGAAAAGGGAATAAAGAAAAAATCCTGACTGTAGAGATCTGAAACTCCTGTAACACTACTCAAGCATTGCTAATGGATGTAGGAAGGGCATGTAATAGGTAACTCTGCTGGGAGCTATACTAACGAGAATTTCTGTTGGAGCCCAAGGTAAATTTTGCACCTTTGGAGGGCAGTAGCTAAATGTCAGCCATGCAGTCATATTGACTAACCTGTATTCAGTTTTTTCATGGGATACATTTCTTGTGGAATGATTGTTTGCCAGTTGGACACTCAGAACTAGTCTAGCTGGAGCAAATTGTGCAGATTTGGTAAGTGGTCCATAGCTCTGCAAGGCACAAGTGGTTCCCATTCCTCCTCTCAGACTGGCTGGGACCACGTTATCCTGTACATAAAATAACACTGGCAAGTACAACTTGTTCAATACCATCAAGGAATCTTCTGAGGAAACCTACAACAAAAAGAGTTTTATGTTCATGGCAGTCAATGACGTGGATGCCAGTATTACTGGGTTTTGATTTGTTCTTTGAAGCTGCTGATGAGTGATAATATTTGAAATTGAAAAAGCCATAGTAGAGAGAAAATGTGCTTTAGGTTTTATTGCAGAGAATAAATGAAGTTATAGCTATTTAAAATATAAAAGTAGATATGGGTGTATAGAGAGAAAGTGTTTGGAATACTCATTGTACATATTCCTTAGGTGGTATTTTTTAAAATTTAATAAGAAGAATCCTAATACTGATTTACTGAGCAATTTTAAAACCTAACAAGAATGTCTCTTATTCACACAATTTTTCTTTAGTGAGATGCAACAGCTGTCCACCTTTCAAGTTGCCCATGTGAATGTGTCCTTTTTTATGTGTTTTGCAGCGTCAAAGTTTAACAATAAACAACAGCTCTTTGTGCATTTGCAAATATTTGTTGAAGTCATCTAAAATAATTAAGTCCTTTGAATAGTAAGTTTTCATATGTAACAAAAGGTGATGAGATATGTGAGTTATCAAGTATTCACAAAAGTCATTGTAAGTGATGTACAGTCTTTGAAAGCTTTCTTTTGTGAGAAATTTCCATGTAATAAAAATTGAGAAGGTGTAATACAATAGTTAGTTTCAATAAAGTTGCATGAGTACTCAAAATGTGTTGAATTGCAAATTCAATGTCCAAAAAGTTATTGTTAACAACTAAAAATGAAATATTTGTGAGTCTGCACTCACACCTGAGTGTGTCTGTGTAAGAAATCTTAAAACTATCTGTGGAATGAAAGTATTGAAAACAGAAGTCATACCAATTTAAAAAATAAATTTTAGCTTTGGTTTTTTTTGCTCTTTAATGAACAAATTCTAAGAAGTTCCTCTATTTCTTTATAAATAAAAAATTTTACTCCTTTTGAAATGGTTCATCTTGATTAGTATCTTGAATGCTTTGCTGAAACTGCTGCATTATTCCCTTCCTTTATTACCTGAAATGGCACTTTACAATGGAAAGATCTCAGACTTAAACAAAAACTGGTTAATTCTATATTAGACCAGGTTAGTTGAAGGAGAAGTATAATAGTGAATGAACAACTCAGTGCACTGTAGTGTTGCACACAGCTTTCATGAAATGTTCTCCTAGCATACCTGAGGTTAAACTCCAGCTGAGGGTCCTGATGAGGATCATTGGATGAAGATGCCAAATGGGTCTTATATTTAGCTGGCACCCATCTGCCTTCATTTGAGGAGAAAAAATTAATCTAGCATCTGGACTGCATAAACAGACACCTGCCCTTGTAAATGACTGGGTCTGTGAGTTTTGGAATAGGAATGAAATATGAAAATTCTAGGGCTGGAAAAGGCATTATTAAATTTCTTCCTTGACAGATACAAGAACATGGGCATGTCCATTTCAGTGGGAGGGTCCAGTGCACAAGACGAATATGAGCTCATATTTGGCACAAAGGAGGAGCCATGGCTGTTTTAGATCTGATGCTTAGTATGTGCTCATTTATGGTCATAACTAAAACAGCTGTTATCCTGCTTTGGCAAAACTATACAATTGCAGTAACTGCATTGAAGGGCCATAGAATAAACATGGCTGGAAAGAAGATAATTATCTGGAAATGAAACTGTTCCTTTTGCTTTAATTTACCAAGGAGGGACTGATGCTGCAGGGATATTAACTTCCGGATGGGCAACGATTTAATACAGTACCACACTTTTATTACATCTGCTAATATTAAGTATCTTGAATAAGTTGAATGTACAAGAGGATGTAATTAGGAAGGAATGATATGATTGTTCTTGCAAAATGCCAGATTTGAGATTAGTACAGGACTTTCACCTAAGTGTTTCTTTAGGCCTTTTAATAAATCACTTCCTATATTATATTGTAAATTAAAGATGAAAAGAAACAGAATCAAGAAAGGTCAGCCACAGTGTGGGTTTCATGGAAGGTGCCAGAATGGCAAATTACACAGTGATAGCTTTGTGGGAAAAGAGATTGGACTAAACAGTTATCATATTTTGAAAAAGAAGAGAATAGAAGGCACATACACAATAATGGACTCCACTGACAAGATAAATGGAGGTCCCTATTTACTACTTATTGCATAAGGACAAGGAAATAATCACAGAAATTGAAAGGCAGTGCATTTTAAAACTGAAGAGAAGAACTAATCATCCAACATATGAGATTTATGGAGCTTTCTGTCCCGAGATAGCACTGAGGCTAAGAGCCCAGCAGAGTTTTTTAAATCTGTTGAATGTCTGGAAATGTATATTAAATGAAAGAAAAAGAGCTGCTGGAAGAATTTATCTTTTCCGTTGCTGTTCAGCAAGTGATCTTTCTCCTTTGTAGTGGCTGAGCTGCATATATACAGAGTTAATAATTCATCTCTGTCAAAAGGACAACAAGTAGTTTTCCTCAGTTTAAATCTATACAGCAAGGCTATTAATAAGCACTTCAAAGTTGCTTATGTTTGTTTTGTTGCTTCTTTATCTTTTTATTGTCGTGTCTTTTTTAGCAATGTCACTTATGTCAGGTTGAGTCAACCAAATCTAATTTAATTTATCTGCTGAAGTGATTATGCAACCCTACAGTCCTAAGTAGAATCAAATATCTGTCAAAACACAGTGCATCATTAACGATATTAATGATGAGTGCTCACCAAGATCTTCTGTGCTTGTCTGCTTGGATGTGTGTCACAGGCAGCATCAATATCAACCAGCTCACAGGTCAGGGCATCTGATTGCCCACACTGCTGAATCATCAGTGTGGCCACAGGCATGGGCCGCCCAGCAGTGCCAGCAAGGAGACTGGAGGCCACCAAAGTATTTTGACGAGTATTTTGTCTGAGGTGTGTAGACACTAGCTGTGCTGAGCAGCAGACTCAGTGCAAGAGAATAGTCCCTGGTTGTGGGAATCCACAAAATTAGAGGAAAGCTGCAAAAGGTAGACCTCAGATACAGTATAACTGTGATTAGAGCTAAGCAGCAGCCATGAGATAGGTCAGCAGAAAAATTATTTAAACTGTAGAAAGGCAAGGACAAATAGAACAATGGTCTGTGTATTAACGCTTGTCTAGAATAACTCTCTAAGCTGCAGAAAAGTTTATGTAGCAAGATATTAGGAAGGTTGAAGCTTAATAATGGAGCTCTGTGCGGTGTTTTAAGGCTTACAAGTATTGTATTCGAAATAAGCAAGCATTGTTTTAACCAAAAGTATGTGTACTTATGGTGATTGAATAGAACTACTGTCAATATGCTTTTGCTTTGTGTGATTGGTCAAGAGACTTATAAAGTAAGTTGTAACATTAAGTTTTTTGTCTGCTGCCTGGGATGTGAGCTGCTGGCATCTTCCCATTGTCATAATCATGTAATGAGACTGACGCTGAAAAATAAAACAGCTCAAGGCAGATTCCACAGCAGTCCCATCCCATTCATGATTTTTACATAGGCCCTGGCCAGCATCACCTGGTTAATTTTCATTCCTCATATAGGCATTGTCACAACTCCTCAGGGCCAAAAGAGAAACTAATACCCTGCCCACATGTAAATGTGGATATTTTTAATTGCCTTTGGGTAAGAGATAGTTAAGCTTAGTAGGAAAGAAAATGTAGGTCCAGTGGCCAGTGGTAGATGACTTTGAGATCAGTTTAGAGGCTGTGTCACGTACAGGGCTTTTGTTTTGGCAAGGTCACACTAACTTGTTCAATGTCTGTAAAACAAAGCTGCCAATTACTGAAGTTTTAGAGGAGTTTCAAGGACAAATAAATGTCTGAAATAGTGATGACAATGATAAAAACTCTTTTCACTTATTTTCAAAAACCTCTGTGTTTTTTTAGTCACAGAGCAATAGACTTTGTAGGCTGTTATATGCATGCATTGCCAAAACACCCACATCTAAAAGTAAATATAAGTGCATTGTGACTTATTTTCCCATGCTTTCTCCCACAGAATTGTTTCTGTTTAATAATAATTGGTGTGTGGGAGAAAAAAATCTTACAACAGCATTTCTCAATCGAAATTGCTTGCTAGATACTGAAGAGGAGAATGCTGTAACATGAACTGTTCAGAGGTCATCCATTGATGCAGCCAAGCATAAATCTGTTTCATTTTCATTGTTGTCCATTTCTGCATCATTTAGGTTAGAGTGGAGTTATTTTATTACACCTCTGGACTTGTCTTCTTTCTAAAATCACTTTGATATTTAAAAGGCTAACTTGCAAGAGAAAAAATAGCAGTGTAGTTTGTTTTTCCTTTACATTATTTCTTCATCCATTTTCAATATGCCTTTCAGCTGATCTATATGTTTTCTTATTTTCAAACAATTTCAGTAGTGTACATTATTCTGCTTTTTGTGGTGCTTTTTAGAAACTCTCTGTGGGGAGTTGCTCTGGACCTATACCCTTATGTAAGAAAAAAAATATTCTCCATATCTTCACCCATCACATTCACCAAAAAGTATGACCTAGGATGATGATCCCATTATATCACAGTCACAGAGGTCATTGTAAAAACTATCTATCTAAAAGAAATGCTGTTGTCCTGAACATTGAACAATTACAAATCAAGGAGTTCTTGAGCTCCCTTTTGGAGAAGAAAAGAAAAAGTGGTGCTATTGGAAGTAAAGAGGAGAAAGGATCAAAAGCAATTCATGCATGTGAGATTTCTTAGCAGTGTGAAAGGTAATACTGTGTATAGCTCTAATAGTAGGCTAAAATGCATTCATTTGAAATTGTTTCTCTAAGAATCACTTTAGTACCAATAAAATTGGAAGAATCTTGGGATTTGAATGCTATAAAAACTAATTGGAGACTTCTGTATTCCCTAGAGACTGCTTCTTTTCATTGTGTGCATGTCGTACAGTTGTGCCAGTTGAAAAGGATTTAAAAAAATTACATAGTACCACATTATATACAGAACTGTATATTCACTACACGCTTGTAAAAATATCATAGAATGAACAAAGCATTGCAGATTCAGAGCCCATGAAAGACTGAGGAAACAACTAGGTGAAACTTGGACAGATGGTGAAATTTTGTCAGCTTAAGTCTGTGTGGAATTTGTGTAATATACTACATAGTTTCTTGAAGGAAAAGGTGCTGTATCAGTAGATCAATTTTTTTTTCCTCATTTTGAATAATATTTAGGTGTGATAAGAAAATTACATTTTTCAAAAGTATTTATGTTGCATCATGCTAGGAGCTATAAGTAACACTGTAAACTGTCTGTCAGAGTGTAACAGTTACAAATAACTCCTTAAACAAAAAAAACCCCAAAAAACCAAACCCTGACACATAAATGTTCTTGGGCTCATATGATTGTTCTGGAGACAATTGATTACTTTAAAAAAAAAGTAGAATAAAACCACTTGCTCAGAAATTCCAATTCTTTGGACGTGGTGCAAGTAGAAGAATTTACAATACAATACTGTATGTAAAATAAATAAAATGCCTAAATAGATAAATAGAAATGTGTTGAGTTTTGGTCACGCATAACTAAAGTCATAAAATACATTGAGGTCTTGAGTAGTGATTAGGATGATTACATGCATTATTTCTATAAATTTTTCTATACTTTAGTATGGGACACCCATCTGATGATAAAATTGTAACCTCTGGAACTTTAAGCCCTCTGATTCCATAAAACAGATTTATGTTTCCAGGGAGAAGTTCTTAGTGTAGGCCTTGTTTTCAAGCTTGATTTTGTTGAAACATAAAGAAGACATCACCTGATGTCAAACAGACTCTCAGGTTTCATAGCTCCAATGCCAGCTGGATGTTTCTGTACTCCTTTTGAACTACAGTGATAAAGGATAAGGAAGATCTCATCTTTCTGATCCTGATGAGCTGTTATACAGTGCTTAGGACCAGATTCACAACAGCATAAAAAGTGTGAATCCTAATAAAATGAGAGGCTTTTCAATGCCTTTGTGATTTCAAGAATGAAAAGTCAGGACAAAGTGTTGTAAGTTAGAACTGTCATGCTTGCCCATAATTCAGAAACACAGAGTTTGAGCACTGTGGAACAACAGCTCACCTGGAAACAGATGTCTATGATTCCTCCTCATAATGAATTTCTGTGTGTAGAAGAGACACAGATCTTCAAATGTACAAATCTATGAAGAAGTGCAGTGTGTTTAATTGATTCTTATGAAAGAAAAGCCTTATTTGCATCAATCTAGAAAGCAAAAAAAGCAATCCTGCTTCCCTGGCTCAGGAAACCTAAGACTGCATGCGGTGTGTATTACTGATTTTTTGCATTGAGAGCCAGGTATGAAGCCCTAAAAATGCATATTCTGAACATTATGTAAAATATCAAGCACATTTGTAGGCATGGAAAAAAACTAATTTGCATATTCTAATGTTATAAACAACCACAGCTGTTTGGCTTCATTAATATATTGCCAGTAAAAAGTAGGTCAATAGAAATTTGCTTTTTGTTCTCTGAGTAAGCTGTCAGACTAATGGATGTGCGTACATCGTAGGGGGCATTCATCATAGGCTTAATTTCCCCATAACTTATTGGGAAAACAAGTTCAGATGAGAAAAGTTGGAGATATTGAAATACTATAACTTTTAGGATTTGGTGTAACATATGTCTCTGATATGGGCAATTGCAACTTTTACTCATGTCTCTGAGGGAAGCTGCTTTTTCAGTCAGGTCTAAGATGAACCTATATTGTCATGAGAAAATGGAGACAATGTAATTTATGGCAGGACAGTCTTTTCTTTTTTTCTAAAATCTCCTCATCTTACTGTTCCAAGACAGTTGGCTTATGACTTGAGTTTGCAACCACATTTTCTTTTTTCTTGTTTTATTTTGTTTTCAATGATTGTGGCATTTCACAGAGAATCTATTTGGGAATCTGTCCCTAGGACTTGTCGCTAACTACTGGTTTTGAACTACTCACGGTAAGCTGCTGAACTTGGCTCAGGGATTTAATAGAAGCTGTTTCCCTGTATGTTTGCTCATGGCATGATCTTATATACCTCCATCAATGAGAATATTAAAAATATGACAGTGACTTTGTGAGAGCATGCTGAGATTCACAGTTTAAAACTAGGGGGGAAAAAGCTGTTTCCTATAGGTAATCTTGATTCCCTATGTGCAAAGTATGTAAAATACATCAGATATAAGAAAGTATTACACAAGTGCTGAACTGGGATTCATAAATAAATACATGGACATTAGAATAATGACTTGGCTTTTCATCATCATTGCCAAACCTTCAAAGTAGAAGCATGCTCATGTAAGTAGGTGAAAGTAAAGGACAGTTATGGTTCATCTTCAAAATTTGGTTTTTTTCAGCCCAAGAAGGCTTAAGGAGAAATATTTGAATAGCTAAAGACTGAAATTTTCATCATACAAGCTCTCTTAAAAATAGCTCAGCCGCTATTATACAAACTATTTTAAAATTACTTAAATATTCATTAACTTGAATATAATATTTATTCTGTATTGTAACTTGAAAGTAGAATTTTAAACCTCTGGGTATTCATGCATAGCTCTTTTCTCATTTCAAAGCCATAAAGGCAGTGGAATAAAAATTTGAAGCATGTAGAAGAAAATACAATATACACACGTAACATAAATATGAGAAGCCTGTTTCTCAGTTTCTCCCACAGCTCAAGGGAAAATGCTTCCTGAAAGTGCTTCAGATTTTCAGTTTTTTTCATTAGTGAATTATCCACTAATTTATAGGTGAGGTTTTTTTTATTTACATGCTGCTTAGTCATTCTAAGATACATTGAGGCTCGTGTTAATATGTGATAACGCATACCACACGTAGAAAGCACAGGGCTTCACCTTCTTTCTGACAACACTCACAAAGCATATGTTATCTCTCACTAACACTTGCCTTCTTGTCTCTCACTGCTAAACTGAATCCCACAATCGATTGCATATCACACGTGACAGCCTTTGGGTTTCAGCCAGTCCTTTTTTGACAATTGGCTCTGGCTGTGAGGAAGCAGTCTATTATTAACCCAACATTATATTAAAGGACTTCTTTAGGAGCAAAATAGAATTGAGAGCAAGTTCTCCTAAATTCAAATATGTAGTTTGTAAGATTATGACTAAAACAAACCAATGAAAATGTAAAATATGAAGCTATGGCTAGGGATTTGTTTTTAACATGTCCTTGTGCAGGCAGGCTGGAGTGAATAGAAATGTCACATTGCTGTCTTCTGGTATGGCTGAGAAGCCTTGGCACAACAGGGAGATCTCTCCAGGCTGCAGATACAGTTCTTCTTTCTGTGAGGCTTCAAGCACACAGCTATCTGCCATCCAGCCAGCTGCAGGCCTGATTTGGAGGCCTCCAATGCTTCCCTCTCAAGTGTGATCATAGTAAGGATGCCCTACTTCTTTTAGGTGAAAATTTTGGAAGAACAGCAGAGAAAATGAAGCGGCTGAGATTGGCTGGCTGTGAGGGATGTGTAGGCAGCAGGCACATAATGATTCTGAGGGCTATCTCTTTTTGTCTCTACAAATGAGATAGCTAGAAGCTTCTTTTAAACTCCTTTGGCATATAAAACAGAGCAAAGGAAATTATTCATTCCTAAAGCTTTTGTTCATCCATGCACTCTTTTCAAAAATGTTTTTAAGAAGTTGGGAAGTACTCCAAGCCCCAGAAGAGAAGGATAATGAAGAAGCTTGTTTTCCCCTTCAGAGATTAAATGGAACATGCATGGTAGCCCCCCCCCCCCTTTTTTTTTTTTCTTCCTTAAACAATAGTTCAGTATTGCAATTATTAAACAGAATTTAAAATAAATTAAAGGGTCAAGCTCATAACTGGGAAAAGCTGAATTAGTTTGGCAAAACTCAGCAGAGAGCTTCTCTGGTTTCAGATTAAATCTTATTCGAACAATCAAATTTTATGTCAAAGTTCCTGTTACAAGTTATATGGGACAATTGTCCTTCCTAATTATATCTGGACTAAAACAACAAATATACTTTTCAAAGGTAGCATAATATTGACATAAAACTGACACACCATAACTAATTCTTGATACAAGTATGGATTTGAACACATAGAATTCATTCCTAGTGGATGCAGAGAACTTAAATTACCCAATTTCTGGCAAAATGTAGTGGTGGTAATGATTCTGAATCCCACGTGGTTTTATCTTTATTCTGCCTTTCTCTGAAGCATTTCATCTGAAGCATTTCATCTGAGTTATGCAACATTAATCCTGGTATGTGACTCCTGCAACTAGTGATTGAAAACCTTAAAGGTATTCTGTAAGCTTAAAGAAGGATGCATGAAAAACAGCGTGACCCTCCTTCTTCTGCAATCCTGAAATACTTATTGCTGGGCTAATACTGCAATGGCCAAAAAAGAAAAAACTGTTTAGCTAGAATCATAGATGAAACTGATGGTTTAGTTACAGCATCCCATCTGAAATATGCAAAGAAGACAAGTATAAATAATTTCCTTTGTCTCAATTTCACAAATCTTGTAGTATAAGAAAGATTTTATCTGTGTACATGGTTGTTTTGAAGTTGAAACAAGCTACACACATCGCTTTTGTAGGAGCAGTCTTAAGACTCTATGGAAAAGAGACTGGTTTTATCCTCTTATTTAAAGGGCTAAAAGATAATAGACTAAAGAAGACTAAAATATAGAAGTATTATAAAGACTAAGACTAAAAAATAGAAGTATTTTCCCCAAAGTTTATTTTGTGCTGCACACCTGGGAAATAGTTTAAGTGCTTACATAGCAATCCATTGCACAATAACACCAGGGACAGAAATATTTCTGGTCCATATGGATGCAGCCAACAATGGGGCATAGTAGACCCAAATGTTTTTAGAAACCCACCTGGAGATAAAAGGATATGAAATGGTACAGGAAATAGACTCTGGATAACTGAATTCTCAAATTAACTCACGACAGATTTTCGGATACATGATTATAAAAAGCAAAGTTGAATGCTCAGTCTTGTTCTTATTTTGAAACATTTATTCAAAACTAATTTTCCTGGATTTTTGAAATTATTAGTATTGCCACAGGATTTTATAACTTACCCTAGGAAACTTACCTGTAAAGCTACTGTCAATGACATTTTTAAATTTTTAAATATTTTTTGCATCATTGTTTGCTCACAGCAATTCTCCATGTCAGGTTTTCATCCATGACAGTGACTTGCCAGTTTCCTTCTAAACACATAAAAAATGTATACAGTTATTGAATGTTATTGCCATTTTAGTTTACTTTATCTCAGTTGTCCGTCTACAAATAAACATTTCCTGTGAAAACAGTTTTCCACCTACTGAGTACTTGAGACGTTTCTCATCTGTTAAGCCTGAAGCAAATGTACGAACTAAAAGGTCTGCCTGGAATTTTCCAAATATTGTTTTGCTTTCAGATATGGAAACAAAGTTATCTTTATAAGAAGAAAACAAAACAGTAAATATGAGAAGAGGTTAGAAGATAGCATGGTCTCTGTCAAAAGACCTTCTTGGATCTTTTCCACATTTATCTAAATATTATCTGTCAATATTGCCTGGGCTTCAATAATATGAGTCACTTAATGCACCAACAGGGTTTTTATCACGTTACTGTTTTATTTCTAAAGGGCTATTTATATAGTTTCCCCAGGAGGTATAACTATTACAGACATTGAAATCATGTGGTTTAAATGTACTCCCTGGAGATGAGCTCATTTCCACACTTGAAGAAGCTGTGTGTTTAGACCAATATAGCCACCTCCCTGGACAATTAAATTTCTTGTCTAGGCTACCTGGGTAACAACATTATGGAAGAAAAAAAATTAAAGTCTTAAACACTTTTGCAATCATTAAGCTGACATATTAATTTAGGACATTAGTGACCGCACCCCACCCCCCCTTTGTAATGATAGCCCCCATTATATAAGTCTTTAAGTGACAAGAAAAATAAATGAACCAATCAGATGAGTGTAATAGCCCTTGTAGAGAAGAAAGTGAAACCTGGGACCTCGTAGCTCTTTGCTCAGAGATATGTTCTGATCATCCTTTGAACAGCCAGCTTTGAGACAGAAGAAAGAGAAGGCTTCATTAGAGTTTATTTCATTTCCATTCATCATCCATCCTAATGGAAATAGAAACTAGTAATGATGGGCTGCTAAATCTTTGAAAATCTGTCATCTTTTCCCTTCTAGCTTGAAAGAAAAGGCTGTCTCACAGTATGTCCCCATTTTGTCTCCTGAGGTGAAAGATCTATGGCTGAAGTTGCTAGTGGAAAAGGCAGAAGAAGGAATAGCAGGGACTGCAAGAGGAAATCTCTTCTTCTTCCAGAGATTTTGTCTTCTTACTTATCAGCTGAGAGGGGGCTTTTGCAGCAATTAATTTCAACTGATCTTTCTTCCTCAATATATTACGCGTTCATCTAAGCATCATAAACTCTACTAGTATTTTATTTCCTAATCAATTTTCCCACTTTTAGCGTGCAAACCATGTATTCAGGTACACTGAACTCACCAGTTATATATTTTAGCATCAAAGAGGGACCCTCATGAGGGCCAAAGGGACAGTAAACAATTGCAGTATTTATGTTTTTTTTAGTCTGACTTAAGATCTAGAAGTCCATCAGACCTGCTTCCAGGAGGAACAGGAGCTATAAATTGGCAGACATTACTCCTACAAGATTACAAAAGGATTTTAGAAAAAATATTAGTCAAAAATATTTGGGTTGGCAGAGGCCTCTGGAGATCATAGCCCAAAGTCCTACTCAGTGCTGGAATAGCTTCCAAGCTAGAATGTTTTGCACAGGGTTGATTTTCTGAGATTTGAAAATTTCCAAGGATGGGCTTTCCACAAACTCTCTGAGTGCCTTGTTCCAGCATCTCTTCTCTCATTATTGCTATCATTTTCTTATTTTCAAGCATCAGCTTCTTACTGTTACTCCTAATGTTTTCATTGTACTGCTCTGTGTTCTCTGCATTCACTCTTTAGGTAGTTGAAGGCTGCAATTGGATCTCTCCCTCAGCCTTCTTTAGGGTAAACAGAACCAATTATCTTTGTGGCTGCTCAACTACCATATGCTCCTGTCCTTAACCATTTTAGTTATGCTCCACTGGACTCTGCAGTTTCTTGATGAGCTAGGAGACCTGAAATTGGATAAAGGGTTCCAGATGCAGCCTTGTAGGTGCCAAATAAAGGGAATAAATAACCCTCCATCGAGTTACTTGATATGCTTTTGCTGACGCAGTTCAATATGTGGTTAGCCTTTATCACTTGCAAGGGCACACTGCTCACCCTCAGCCTAGAACGCCCCAGGCCCTTTTCTGTGTAGCTGCTAACCACTCAACCAGTCTACATTCTATACCAGGTCATGGGTGTATTTCTGTCCCGGTCCCAAGGGTGCATTTGCACTCATCAGACTTCGTGAGGTTCCTGCTAGCACCTTTTCCCATTATATTGGGATCTCTCTGAATGGCACATGAAACCTTCTGGTGTATGAACAACTCTGCTAAACTGGGTGTCATCCAAAAACTTGCTTCTGAGTCTCCTGATGTTCAGGTTGCAGATGGAGGTGTAAAATACTGTGGGGCACTAGATTCTCTTGAAGGATAATATTTATAGCCACACTGCATCCTATGTCTATCATGTCCCTGCTCCTTGCATGGTAATTGGAATAGAAAATCTTTTTAGGTCCCTTCCAACTGTCCTGGGTTGGCTATATGATGATTTTATCCCCAGTTGTTTTGTTCTGTTTATGCTGAATAATAAGTTTTGCACCTTTAAGACTTGTTTCAGAGAGTGCAGGGGGGAGAGAAGAAGTGCACAGTTTGTTTTCAGACACTGCACTCACTCCTCCACATTCCTGCTCCTGGACTGTGCTCTCTGTGGATGGACAGACAGTGGGACAGAGCTCTCCTTTGTTTTAGTTGGTTTTAGCTAGCTGAGGCAAAGAAGTTCCCGGGACTGTGGATTTTTTTTCCCTTTTCTTTGGACCTGTTGAGACCTGCTCTGGACTGAACACCCAGGGGAGCACGGGCAGCTCCCACCTGTGGCCCACCAGGCCGGGCCTGGCCTGCGCCATTCCCAGCACCGGAGGGACTGATCAGAGACTGAGTGAGCCGAGCTGCAACCCAGGCAGGGGACTGTCTCAGTTTGTCATCTCTTTTGGACCAGCAAGGGGTTTTATTGTTTAATGTTGTTTAGGTTTCATTGTTTAATAAACAGGGTTTTTTTCCGCTTTTCTCCAAAGAGGTATTTTCTCCCAAACCAGTTGGTGGGAGGGGCCAATTGAATCTGCTTTCCTAGAGGGGACCCTTTGGGGGTTCTCTCCTAAATTTGCCCTGAACCAGGACACCAACACAAACTGTTCTATGATTCTTTATCCACTGTTCTCCCCTGTGCAGAGTCTCAGTCATTTTAAGGCACCTGGTGTTTGAATATCTTAATATTGATAACAGTTGGAATTTTTACAATTGGAATTTTATTCCTGATGTAGTAGGGATAATATAATTGGTTCTTTGGTTTGGCTGCGATGAATGTGCTACACTGTTGAGATTGTTCTACAGTTCTCCTGTTCAAGAGGCATTTAAAAATATCAAGTATATTTGAGAACTTAAAACTGATTCTTGTACATTTTCTTGGTCACCTGCATAGCTACATAGAAAAAGAGTGTGCTTGAAGAAAGGGGGTCACCACAAAACCAGTCACACTGTCACACCATGAAGAATTCAGTAGAGCCTCAGGGATATTAGAAGAAAGTACGTGTCTTTTTTTTCAGCAAACTCTTTGATGCTTCTCCTGAAGAGTTCTTGAAACTGCAATTACCATACCCTGAATCTTTTTAATTTATGCTGATATTAAGGATGGAAGTGTCAAGAAATATTCTGGAAGGGGCACAGGGAAACAAAGAAGGAATTAGAGAGTCATGGTCCTACAAGAACATGCTGGAGAAAAGTATTTCATTTTATTAAAGAAGAGATGCTACAAGGGGGCTTTCAAGTGTTCCTCTTCATCAAAGGAAAGTTAAAAGCCTGTGAATGACACAGAGGATTTTTTTCCTAGTTTAAAAATCCTTTAGGCTCCTCAAAGGCTCCTCACAATTAAGACCTATTCTCCTTTCCACCACCACCCTTTTGAAGTTATTTTGCTTGGTTTTGCTCTCTGCAATCTTTTTTCTTTTTCCTTTAATCAGATATTCATGTTACCATGCTATATAAGAAGTGCTTGGGCTTGTAGAAAATATGTCAAATTGTGTAATGGTGCAAAAACCATTCTGCAGTTTCTAAAATGCCATGAATATGCCATGCTCAGCCTTCCAGCTATCCAGTGAATTGCAGTTAAGGACAAAATCTATTTAACTGTGTCATTATTTTAACATTGTGAATATACACACTAATGAGCATGCAGAGCCAGTAGCTCCACAGTTTATGAGAGCTTTCTAGAGAGGTTGCCCTGTAATGACCTATGATATGGATTACTTGTACTGTTCATAGCTACACTTTGGCTATCTGGCCTACTTTATATCGTGCTTCTTTTCAAGTCCTTCTATCTCTGCAGTTCCTGACGGTTCACCTCCTGTTTGCCAAATCCAGAACCTGAAAATCAGGAGAATAACTATTCCCTTCAGAAATTTATTCCATAAAACAATTTAATAACATTTTTGTCTTTTTTTTTTTTCCCCAAAGAGCTCTTACGCATTTTTTTCCATTTTAAAATTTTAAATATCTATTCAGTTTTTTCTCTGATAAGTGGCCAACAGGCTAAAACTCCTCCAGCATGCTGTGGTTGCAAGTTACCTAATGAAGCTCTCAAGCCTTCCAGAAAACAGCAATGTAATAGGATTGTGAGTTGGCTGGCTTTTTCCTCTCCTTTCTTTTGATGCAGAAATATAAGGATGTCTACTGGAATAGAGCTGAAGCACATGATGACAGCAGCTGTTTGCAAGGAGTAGGAGCAATAAAATCCCTAAATATTCAGGTACTTTTCCAAAACATAAGTAGAATTTGAAAAAATATCCTTTGCACAAAAAAAAAAAAAAGGATATTTTCAGTAACAATGATTCCAAAACAGAGATCTTTATGACCAATCTTTTTTGGTTCAAAACAGATGTACAGAATATAGATGAACATCAAAAGCTCCCACAGTCCTTCATTCTATTTTTTTAATCATGACATACTGATATAATCTGCCTATAAATTTAAGATATCTTACACAATTTACAGAGCTGCAGGAAAATGCAAACAAAGTTTAAAAAATTCAGGAGTCATTATTAATGGATCCCTGAGTTACTTGGCTTTGCAAGCTGTTTACATGGTAAGAAACCGAGCTGCTCTGACTTATTTGGTGTTGCGAGTTCAGCAAAATAATGGTTATCTCATGGTTTTATTTTGAATACACAAACTAATTTCCAAATGAAAGATTAGCCATGAAGTAGTGCCATAAGCAGGTATGTAATGCAAATTCTGCAGAGGCCTAGCCTATGTTGCAATGACCAAACAATGTACGTGTGTGAAAGAACAGGAAAATATGGTCTCAAATTTTTACATGCTGTATTCCCCTTTACTTCAGGGAATTTTGAGTAAACATCTGTCCTTGGATATAGGAAGGAATGGAAATTCTGAGGACATTTGTTATCCAAAGTTTCAAAACTATTTGCAGAAGCAAATTAATTTAGTTGTTAGGAATATTTGTCAAATATTGCATCTCTCAGCAGAACTGTCAGGCATATTTCCTGTGTAAGAATTCATGTCCAATGAATAGGAAGAAAATCTTTACAGTGAGACACTGGAATAGGCTGCCCAGAGAGGTGGTGGATATCCCATCCCTAGCAGTGTTCAAGGACAGGTTGGATGGTGCCCTGAACAATTTGGTCCAGTAGAAAGTGTCTGTGTCCTTGGAGCTAGGTAATCTTTATGGTCCCTTCCAAACAGAACTATTCTATGACTCAGATGTGATAATTTCCAGTATCCCAACAACATCATCTTGAATTGGTAATTTTATTTTCACAAGTTCACTTTTTTCAAGTATTGCTATACCATATCCCTGAAAAGGGGACTCTGTGTGTGTTTCTCTTTGGGTGGCAGGCAGATGTTTCAGAGAACTATGCAAGCTTTGTTTTTAGACAACATAGACAATGCAAAGACTAAACAATAAAGAACTTCTTAAGTAAAATTTACATGGTTTGTCTACTTTCACAGCAGGAGACAGCTTTTGACCTTGAAAAATAATTGCACAAATTCACTTCCATTAGATCCCTCCCCACCCTCCTAATAATTTAATAAGTATAGGAGCCTGATAAATAAAGCGTGTAATGTCAGTGTTATGAAAGTTTAATCATTGGTCATTACAGTAGAACAAAGTAATTTAATAATTGCTCTGTGAAGTACCATTACAGCATGTTAACTAAGTGCTGTTAAATGCTCAACATCTGAAGAAATGTGCAGTATCTCTCCAGAGCACAACAGTCATTGTGTCTGTGCTGCAAAGGGAATGTCTCCAAAGGATGTATGGATACCCCAGATTCTAATGAAGAGTTGCCCGCTCAGTCGAGGAAAAGGAAGAGGATTGGTTTCCTGGACAGCTGGACTTTGGTTAGCTTTACAAATAACCTGGCAGCAGGGACATGCTATAAGCTGCTGGAGCAGAGCCAGAGCTCTGGGTTTGCATAATGTTCAGCACAAAGGCTATTTCTTTACTGTCCCTGATGTATTGCAAAATGTAGCGATATCCTCTCTGGTGCTATGCTGTGATAGATTACAGACAGAGGGATGGGCCAACCACCCTTTGATCACTCAGCAGCCTAGAAGGCACCTGGTCACATCCTCCCAAAGGCTTGTGTAGGGCTACAGATGTTTCAGGAGGATCATTATTAATAATTTGTTTGGGTGCCCTTTTCTCAGAAAGTGCAGAGCTAATCAAGAGAAATTGAAGTAGAGATCATCTATGGGGTTCCAAAATAAGAGATTCAGGTATATCTAATGCAATTATAATTCCACAATTTTCTATGTCTGGTCTGTAAGCAAACATGTTGTATGAATCCATAACCTGATGCCATTGTTGCTTAATACCAATGTTTTGAAACCCCAATTCTGAATATTTCAAGTTTGCATCTGGATCTGATTTTTAGCTATTACATATCATCCTACAGACTCAGGATCTAAGACTTTTTCAATTAATTTTAGCTTATATTTAAATGCACTGACCTGTTACACACAATGAACAAAGAAATATGGTGATTGAAATATGCTTAGGATATATCCTGATAAACCTTATCCATAGAGAAAACTGGGTAAATGAGACCACACTGCAGAGACCAGGGAAAACATAATATATAGGCTAATAGGACTGAAAAGCAAACACCAGACTCATAGTAGACAAAACTAGAAACTCCCTGCATTGTGGTTTATCAAAAATGTTCATTTTTTCCCCTTGATTATTTTTTCCAAGCAGCTGGTATCTAAATTATTTGTCAGTCTCATTAGCATTTTCATGCTAATATCTCCTAACTGTACTAAGGCCCCTGTTAGAATTACAGAATAAGCAAATATATTTTTGAAAAAACCACAAAATTCCTACAGTTGATTTTGACCATGAAGAGATTATCTTAAGCATCCCAGATCTTAAATTTTTTTCTTACTCTTACATCTTTCAATGAAATCAGAATTTAATCTTTGACGTTTTATCAAAAAAATGCCCCAAAACCCCAAAGTTTTAAAAAACATACAAAAAAAAAAATCTGTAAAACAAAGAATAGGATTAAAAGGATGAAAGACTATCTCTAGAAAGAGAAACTCACCCCCTTATTCATTTCTCCCAAAGCAACCTTTCTGATACAAAAAAGTTGAATGAGGTTATTTCTTCAAGAAAAAACATGTTCTGCTTTGAGGAGAGGTGAACTGCTCTACTTTCTTTCGCAAAGTCTTTATTAATTAACTGCCCTTAATAAACATTTGAAAAGTGAAAGTAAAAATGCATGTATTTCTGAGCAGTTAACACACTGATATCCAGACGATGATGCCTAGAGCAGTAACAAAAAAAATATTTCAAGGCATTCTAAAATATATATTTGGACCACATATTTGATTATTACTAAAGTTCATATTCAGAGGGCTAAGCTTTAACATCCTTATATTGAATATTCCCCATGAGGATGTTGGCAAAATGTGGTTAGGAAGAAATTATTTGTCTTCTTATCTGTACAGCCATTAAATAAGAATCAGCAATTAGCTGATAGACTACAAGAGAAAAAAAATTAAAGGACTGAATAGGCATTTCTATTAATACTTTGGTGTACAGGTTTACATTTACTTTTACAATTTACAGGCCCCATCATTAAAATCGTAACAAAAAAAAATTAATACAGTAAACTTCCAGTGATTTGCGTCTTAAGTATAAAGACTGGGATAAGAATAAGGACTGCATCAACACAGTGATATAACAAGTCAGACAAACAAACAGGAGCCTCATATTAGCATTAAAATATATTAAATAATCATGTAAGTTTTGTGACTGGCAGGTAAAAGTCACAAAACTTTGGGTGAAGTTGCTGTCTCTATGAATAAAAAGAGAGAAAAACAAGAGATCCTGAGTATATCTTTACAATCAGAAATTTTCTCAGTACAGAATGGTTGCATGGGTAGTGCACTGAAGTTCTTTCATGAAGGACTAAGGATAATTCAATGTTGAACAGTAAATTAAACTCTGGGTAAAAGTCTTTCATGTAATCTCCTGATTATGCGTCATAGAATAAATAAAGGGAAACATAATAGAAATATCCTGAATTGTGAAAAAGAAAGTAGGGGAAAAATGATCCATTTCTTGCAAGTTTTGAAGTATGTGGTTTTCAGTGGACTTGGCATAGGCTTAAGTGTCCGGTGGTTTTGTAATGATCTGAACAGATGAAAGGTAATAATTATTTGCTGAGGGACAATAAAGTGTTTACATTAGATTTGTGTGATTCATCAAATTCACAGAAAGAAAAAGATGAGGAGTTTTCTGACCATGAAGTTTCGGGAGATTTAAATATGCTTTTAAAGATGACAGTTTTTTAGTTTCTGGAATGAATGCTAAATGTCTTGGAAACTACCTGCTGGAGTTCTCGCTGTACAGAAGTTCAGGTTTCTGATTGCTTAATTTTATTCCTTTGGTGTTTCCTCAAAGAAACATTACATCAGTATTCCCAAACTCATTCCAGCCTCCATACAAAACTAGGATTTAATAATTTACTTTCAGTAAAAATTTTGTGCTTCTCTTTCTCTTGGGTTCTTTTTAAGGACAGAACTTAAAGCAGTGGCTTTGCCCTGCACAGTTTTAAAGTGTTCCTGACAATTTACCTTTTATTATACTCCTTAAGCAGTGGGTGTGTAAGCTATAGGAGAACAAGTATTTTGGGTTTAAGGGACTCTTTGATTCAATTTTTCTTCTGGATAATTAATTCTACTATGAATTGACTATTTATATTATAATCAATTACAACTGTGCAGCAGATAAAATATAAGGGTTAATTACAATTTTGTACTGCATGGGTTTTTTGGGGTTTTTTGTGGTTTTTTTTGCTGGTTTTTTTTTGGGTTTTTTTGTTTTTTGTTTTTTTTTTTTTTTTTGATACATAGACTAGTCAGAAGGAGCAGCACTTTGGTGTTGAGGTGGAAAGACTAGTTTTGAGGTGGAAAGATTTTGTGAGAACACTCAGTTTTGGTTTTGGTCACAGCTGGCAATTTTATGGGCCAGTGTGGATGTAGCTTAAATGAGAATGTCTGCTACAATTGCCTAAATAGTTAAGACAAACAATGCCGTAAATGTCACCTAGAATTATAACTCTCCAAATGTCCTAAAAAGATGAGTACATCCTGGACTCCCTGTGTTTTGCACCTTTCTGCCAACTCCATAATCTCCCTTTCACACACCTTTTATTATTGGAATTATGGGGGGTGTGTGCGAAGAAAACAGTGCCGAGACAGAAATACAGCATGGGAAGCAATGTCAGCTGCAGGAAGTTAATGGCAGATGCTTTGTTTACTCTTCCTCGCTTCGTTTTTACATCAGTGTTTCTCCTGTCCTTTCTTAAATGTGTTTCTAGGTATTGTTGGCAAAATAAAACTGTCACTTAAAAAGTATGGCACAGTTCCATGAAATTTAATCACTGTTTTTTGGTTTGAGTTATTTGCTTTTTTTTGGTGAGTGTGTTGTTGTCATCGCACCCCCCTTCTGAAAGAGTGAGCTGTGTCTCAGGAAAGTTTAGAAGTGAATTCCACTAGGTTATAATTAGTTCAAGGTATCACTTCTTGCAGTAGGGTTTATTCTTTGAATTGCATGGAATTTAATTTGATGAGCACTGATCTGCAGACATTGTTAAATTCCTTGACACAGCTATTTCAAAGCTATTAGAGGCTCTGCTTTGCTTTCACTGGCATCAACACTATGCCTTCAAAAGCTCTATGATAAGTTCAAAACATTTGACAGTTGTTTATACATTTATATAATTTTGAACTCATGTAAATTTCAAAACAGGATGCAAGGCTCACAAACTTTTTCTTATTCTTGAGAAAAATTCTGTCTAGCTCTCAAATGATAGTGTCCCTTTCTCACAGGAGAAGCTCATTAGCAAACTGTAACTCCTGTAGTCTTGCATTTTGGGCTGTGAGTCATTCCAGCTCTGCTGTTCTGCCTCCTCCTCTCCCTTGTGTACAAAATGGGCATGCACTGTTAGTTTTACTGCAAAGTAATTTCTGCTGCCTTGAAAACCTCCTAAATTCAGCTTTAGGAATTTGAAACATAACTCTGAAGCATATTCAGTATCTAGAGTCCTATAGTCTGTCAGCGCTTCCTGGCCGCAATCTGGAATGTGCAGTTTTATTATGGCAAGCATTTCTTCATCATGGATTCTTTATATAATATGTGCACAACCTACAGTTAATGGTGTGGAAATGTTTTATTGCAACTTCCTCTTTTAAGTAGATGTGTTTCTAAATTATTTTGCCTAAAGCATCTGTTATACCTCCTGTATCTCATTCAGTATTGAATCCTCCTTTCATTTAGTCTCTAAACACTATGAAGTGTATAAAAAGAATCCCTTCTTTCTTTGTGTTTCCTTGCCCTATTTTGTCAGACTTTTGCTGAGGAATACCTTGCGGTTACATTAGATTATTTAAAGTCTATTGAGGGTAAAATAATGTGCAAATAGAAGAATTAATAGCACCTTTAACTGACAGTACAATATATTGAAATTCGATAACAGACTAGCATAGAGTTGAAAGAAAATTGTACTTAAATTACTTATAAACCAGAAAATCCTCTTGCTCCTTCAGCTGTGATCTTAACAGGGTGTCCAGCAGAGAAGCAGATTGTGCAATTAGGTCTTCAGTTTTATCCTTTGAAATTCCTTCATCAGAGTTTACTTTTCTTGGTCTAATATTTTACTTCTTGCATGCATTTTTTTCCCTGAAGCTTCAAAATCTTCAGACAGTTTTAATTTTATCCTATTCAACGTGTAATCTACTTACTCCTCTGATTGTAACACCAAATTAACATGTGGTTTTACTTAGAAAAGCAAACATCTCTTTGCTGAGTATCATTTTTTGTACTTGAAAAGCTTACTGTGAACTCCTCATTTCTGCAAAGGATAAATCTATCCTCTCTTTCTGTTGGTTCACTGAAAATTTAAGAGTGAAACCTGTTTTTCCCTGGACAATCTGGTATTTTGTGTTTTGTTTTACCAATAAACAGTTTGTACATGTTAATATTAAATCAGTGAAAATTATTACTGGTTCTTAATCCCTGTGGGAATGAACCATTTTGACATTAAATGACCTAGGAATTAATAGCCTTCACCCTCCTTTTCCTAAGTGCACTACAATAGTATGAGGTCAAATACACAGCCCGGCTCCCACTAAAGTGCATTAAATGGCAGTGATCATGTACAAATAAATGAAAAAAATCTTAGCCTGGACTGGAAGGAGATTTTTATATCTTTGTTAATAGTAAAAAAAATTATTTGAAAGTTTAGAAAAGCATTTGGGCAGTTGTTGCACTTTTTTTTTCTAGTGATCTGATGCACCACTTTTCTTTCTACTTGCTGTTTTATTTTTAGTATTTTGGAAAAATCTTCCATTTTGGGAGAACCAGGAAGATTCTCATTTTGCCTGAGACAGCTAGAGTCGGAATCATAAATTAGTTTGGTCGCAAATCAGATCTGTTATTTTCATAAATCCTCTGACTTCTCTTACCAGAAGTTAACAAAAGATGTACAACTTTTTGTTTATTGGATAAGTCTTTTGGTCTGGTTCTCTATACCAGATAATAAGATTTCTATTTTTGTGAATATTACAGAAAAATGCTACCATTACATAAAGGAACAAAAAAGACAAATTATTATTTTCAAAGGGAATTGGACTGGTGGCAAGTAATGATTAGTCAGCAACAGGTGTGTAAGCAGGTTTTCGTTGGAATTCCACTCTATGAACTAGGGTTTTATAATAAAAGGAAGTTAATTGTTCTAGATATGTGCAATGCAGAAGAAACTTACTCATGAACTTGGATCTTCCTCTCAGTGCTCTTAAAAGCCACTGTATTGCTATCTGACCTGTTATAGTTGTAAATTATAAGTTGGAGTTAATGTTTGAAGAATGACAGGCGCCTGTGCAGCAAGGAGGAACAAATACTGGTTCAGTTTTTCAGAGCTGAGAGGGTTAAGGAAATCTAATAATAAACTGTGATCCTGCTTTGTTTACTCCACTTATTTTGGACTGAGTTCATGATAGGCAAATTTTGCCTTCACAAGCCTATACTGGGTTGGGTGCTTTCTGGGGATGAGAATTCTTTCAAGACAGACAATATCATAAGTGCACTTTAAGGGAAGAATTTGAAAAAATCCTCTGAAAAGGTGTAATCTATTTAAAAGGTCGCACCTGTAAATGTTAAGTGTTGTGCAGATTTTTGAAGAGCTTGATACCAGAATTAAAAAAAAATAAATTACAGCCATGAGTTAAACATTGGGCTGCATTTTCATGTACAGTATGATGGTATGCCTTTATAAATATCCCCTATCTAAATCCTGATTAAAGCAGTCTATGAATTTGAAATTCAAACCTCTATCCTGACTACTCAGTCCTACTGCTTTTCTCTCTTTATTTCTGGTTACCAGCCATGTTTGTATAAAACTTGGCAGTAAACTTTGACAAAGATGAGCAACAGTTGGGCAGAAAACCCTCTGCATTCTTTTTAATCAGTTGCTGTTACATCATGGTATTTAATTATATGTTTTAGTTCATCATTGGTTGATGTTCTTTTTTTTTTCTTATATCATACAGACTTTTTACTTGATAGGCATAACTTGATTTGTTGGAATTTATACTCTTGATCTCTTAAAAATATTTTGACATTTTCAATGATATATGAAATTACCAGATCATTCTTCTTTAAATAAAAGGATTAGAGTAATTTTAAACAGTTATAAAGTTTGTACTGCAGAAATATTAGCTATACTGTGGAAAAGATCAGAATTATTTTCCAGTTAAACCTCTCTTTTCCTCATCTTAGGTGATTTTATAAACACTGACAGAGATTTTTTTTGTCAGTTCGTTTTGTTATTTGGGATTATTTTTCATATTAAGGGCATTACATTTAGACTTAATTTGGTGGGATTGTTTAATATTCAAAATCTACCTTAGAAGAAGTGATGCAATGATGATATTAAGTTCTACGCATTAATTAAATATTATTTATTTGTTTTTCTGTCAATCAGCTGAACTCTACTGGCTCCAGTAAAATTATGCTAACCAATAGTAGTTGAAGATATGGCATATTATGCAAATCGCCTTTTAGTGGCAGTCTCCTTTTTCATTATTATCCACCCCCAGTATTTCACCTTGTCTTGTCATATGCCCTACACTCTTCCTTCTTCCCATCCCCTTTTTCCTACCCAAATAGAGCTACCAGCCTCCCTCATATGCTCTTTTTATTCCCCTTACCCCAAACCAAGTTTCTTCTCCCATGTTTCTTATTAATTACTGTTTTTAGGAGGAACCTTTATTACAACACCCCATTTTCCACATTCTAATACTTTTGTGAAATTTGCTCCCTCTTTCTCTCACTAACAACTGTGCATTGTTACAGCCTATTTTTTTATGACCTATTTGATTTTTGTCCTGTTTGACAGTGTTTGCTGGCTGCCTCTTGCTGAGTTCAGTGTTTAGGGTCTTGAAACGGAAAACCATGTAACTATTTCTTTGTTTTGGGTTTATAGAGCAAGTTAGCATATGAGAGTTCTCAGATGCTATTCCATATAGACAACCTAAATTGATCCACACTCTATTGAATTTGCTCCGCATGGTAAATTCATAATTCACGGACAGAGTACATCAGACAAAATCTACTTTGTGTAGAAATTACATAGAAAAATGAATGCTGATGTTCCTTTACTTTTTCCCCCTTTTTTCTTTTATTTTTTATTTTCTCTGTATTTTAATGAGTTTAGGAATCTCCCAAAAATAGTTGCTAGGTATTTCCATATATGTAACACTTTAAGTAAAAGGGTTTATTTGAAGCTCAGTAAATTCACTACCTTCCAGTAAGAACTTGGGAAAATGTTAACTTTGTTTTCTGAACTTCCCCCAGACTTGGGATAAGAGTACAAATAGAAAGGGAAGAGTTAATAAAACAGATATCTGTGCAAATATCCTCCTAGGCTTTGGAAATATGTTCATCTTTATTTCTGTTTAGCACTACTGGTGTTGTTATGAAGAAGATCAGAGAGCATAATTCCATACATTTTTTATTTGATACTTTTCTGTGTCTTGATAGGTCCAAAAGACTCTTACACTGGGACTTGCTGCTTTTTTCTCCTACGTGCATATGTATGCAATGTTCATATTTGAGAGAGGTTATGCTTTGACCCAATATCATTTCTCTCCCTTAGAACTCCTGCCAGTGATTTCCTAAATAATTTATTTCTGCTTTATGTTCTCAAGACATTGTTGATTTCAAAAGATTCACGACTCAACCCACTCTAGCAGCATAATTGCATGGAGAAATATTCTATTTTTCAAAAATACTTCAGCAATGAAATCTTTTGTTATATCAAGTTCTCTATAAATCAGTGAAAAGTTTAGAATTGCAGATATTTTATTTGGAAAATTAACTTAATCAATGAGGTTTTTTAACTATTGGAAGTTTAAATGTCAGAAAATATGCTTATGCTTCATGGCTGCCTTTAAACTCCTCATTATAATAAAGTCTCCATGCTTTTGCTTTTTCACTATATAAACAGAAAATTGAAACGGTGATGAAAATATATCACACAGTTTGTACAAAGCAAATCAAAACCAGCTTTTTTAATCCTGAAGAAGTTTGGGGGGTTTTCTTATTAATTAGGGTCGCAAATTATCAATGTTTATGCAGATTTCTAAAGCTTCATCAAAGGTCCTTACAGCATAATGAAATTAAGTTTCAGTTGATTAGGCAATTATAAATAAATTAGATTTTTTTCCGTGTGAACAATGAACACAGATAAACTGGTTTGTGGAACTAATATGATAAAAGGAATTCTGTGGGAGGGTTGTCACATGTATTATGAAAACTTAGAAAATCCTTGGAATGTGGAACTTTAAACATTCTGTTCACCCTCTGGCGTCTATTGATTTTTTGATAAGATGTAAATTATGGCCCATTTTTTTCCTCTTTAAGTCAATTATTCACCATAAGTCGTGGCTAGAAGATATTTGCATGTTAAATTCAGGCTTGGTTGTGGAAAAAAATCTGTGCTTTGTACTCAGAAAATATTTTAATTAAACCAATGGCATTTATGAATATGAAACAAGTAATAAATGCAGTTTGTTTGTTCAAGAGATTTCTGATGGATGACAATATTCTAAATTGGATTAGACTTACGGTTTCCTTAAAGTTTTTTAAATCTTTCAATGCTTAATGTAGAACAATGATTTTCTAACTTTAAAGTAGACTCCACACATTTTTATTCTTGATGCTATTATTTCTAGTAGAGACAAATGTGTATGTAGAGCATGCAACCTAAAATAAGTGTCTGAATATGCAGGCCATATGCTTGTCCTCCTTAATATGTTTTACAAGATGTGCATTTATTCCAAGACATTCTAATAATTTGACACCAAATGTTGCATGCTGAGCAGAGCACAACTGAGCAGGAAGTTTAAAAAAGAAGAATGTTTATTAATATCTATATTTGATAGATATTAGAGATAGCATGTAACCAGGTTTTGGTAAGGAGGCATCAAAGACATTCCTGATAGACATACAGTTTTTGAAACTACACTGATTAATGTCTTAAATCTTCCCAACAATGATGCCCTTGTGTCATCAGTAATGCTGTCCCCACATCCTGTGAGCAAAATAAATACAATGGGATCATTTAGACAAAGCACATATTTAAAGATTTTGCCAGACTTCGGTCAGAGGCTTTTGCCTTCTAGAATCCAGCCCAACTCAACACAGGACTTATTTGCCTAAATTGAGCATTAGATCATTTGTGTGAAGGGGAAAACACTTTGAAAACTGAATTTGATTTTAATAGTATCACTAGTATTTAATTCTAAATGAAATAATTCTAATCTCTCTGATTTCAATTTGCTTTGACACTAACAAGAAATTTATCCTGACCAAAATAAGACTTAGCTTTTAGCTTAGTTTTTAAGGAAGTGAACATAAGGAGGTCCAACTCCATATCTGTCTTCCACTAATTTTTTTTGAGTATGGTGACCCAGTTAAACCATTTGAAAAAGTCAAAGACAGGTAAGTCTTACTGAGTTCTGTTATATTGCATGGCTATATATATGACATATATATATATACATAATATATGTTTGTATGTATATACATGTATATTTGTTCTCATCCAGGAATTTGTTGAACCCATTTCCCTTCATCACATCCTTGCCATTTTGCTTAAAGTAGAAGGCTGCATATATAGACTTGATGCAGCATCATATGCAGTGATGTACAAATACACTAGAAAGAAAGAGAATTTCATTCTTAGATTCATAGAAAATATCATCTTTTTCCTCCTGTTCAAAAAGAGGAATAAAACCCACTTTCCTGGATTTTTTTCTAAATGACCTTAATGTTTCCTTTAGCTAATATTAATGTATTAAACTAGGACTTCAAAACTTTTAAATCTGAAAGCCATTTATGAAATTAAATTTTTAATTTAAAAATGTTAGTAAAAAATATTTTGTTCCCAAAGTGTTTCAACAGTGATCCATGCTATTAAATTATTTTTCTCTTATGCCAAATCTCAACTATAGCCACATTTTCCTCATGCATATTACTTTTTGATGAACTTGTATTATTCCACAGAAAAGACATTTATTGGAAACCCTCGGAGTGCCTATTCTGTATATATGAGATACAAGTTCCTCTCATACTGACAGAAAATTGAAGGATAATTTCTTAGGGATGGATACACAGGGGAAAATGAAGAATCCAGGCAGGAACGCTGATATTTTGATTTTGATTATTTCCTCAAAGACTTGGAACACAATGCTCATTGTTTATGACAAATCACATTCTTTTTCTTACCTCAGGTTATAAAAATTTAATTACCCAAATATTCTTTCATTGATTTAATAAGTTTCCCTATTGGCAAAGGGTTCAGCAGTGTATTTTCTGGCCCATTTCATAGTTCAATTTTGGATGGGTCTAGTGGCAGGATTTCATTCTTCTTTTCAGCTGCTGAATTGATCTTGCAATCTCAAAGGTTTCTTAATGGTCATTTAAAATGCAATTTGTTTCTTTACAGCTTTTTAAATGCAGTTTGAATAGCATTGTTATTCTTTTATTGTGTAAGGATAGGCAACATATTATAACAAAAGGAACCGGCGATTTATAGCAAGATATGTTCAGGCTTGATCAGTGGTCTCATCTTTTGTCTGACTTGTTAACAGTAGTTATGGGTGGCATTTGCATTTAAATATCTATCTATCTATCTATCTATCTATCTATCTATCTATCTATCTATCTAATCTATCTAATCTATCTATCCATCTACATCTATCTCTCTTTAAATATATATAATTCCATGAACCCCTCAGAGATGATACAGTAACAACAAAAAATAAGATCAAAAATGGCAAAATGAAAAGTTTTCATCTTCATAACTTCAGCAGTGTGAGGTTAATAATAAAAAATCCTTAAGTTATTATTTTATATGTATGTATTAAATTATTGTCATTTTAATCCTTCTTATGTAACTTTTTAAATTCCCTCCTTAATTGCTCTTACCTTAACACTGTAAAAGCTGTTAGAAGGTAGCAAGGAAGAAGGTGGGACAAAATAAGAATAGGGCTATAGGGGTGTTTGGAGCTCTTCTAGCTCATGTTTGAATGCCCTCCATTTGTTAAAAAAAATCTTTTTTCATAGCAAGTAAGATTAGAGTTCACACAACAGTCTTGAGTGAATAAGTCACAGAATAACTCATGTTGACTTTCATTCATTGGTCTAAAATCAAACAAAATTTTTCAAAATTATTAGAATTTGACACCAGTAAGAAGCCATCTTGTTTTTACTTTCTTCTACAATTACTGTTCTGGTAAGGACCTCCAACATTGCTACAGGTTTATATAGAAGTTACAAGTCAGAAAGGGATCTGACAGCTGGAAAAGTAGAAATTCTGGGGGTGTTGGTCTCTATGTACAGGTAAAGGAAGGCTCCAATTCTAAGTTTCAAGGTGATCAGTGCTTCTCATTGGTGCAATTACACTAGGATGAACTGCCTGTGGTCATTGGGAATCCTAGCAGATTCTAAACCTAGCACTTCTTATTTTGCACAAGGAGTGCATCCACTGTATGTCCCAGTACCTCACTTATAACTGTTCTGGCATAAATCAACAGTCATGGCAGACCTAAAACCTTCTCAAAGGGGTAGAAGACATGCTGGAGCTCTCCCTACTACCTGGAGCAGAACCAAAAAGGAGTTCCAGACGGTAGGTTTTCAAATTGAGAACAGTCTAATTGCCTCTACATCAAAGGCCAGTGCAGCCCAAATTGAGGAGAGAGTTCTCATTTGCTACAACCTTCTAGGGCTCAGGACTGTGTGTCTGCACTGCATCTTTACTGGCAATGAAATTCACACAGGTGCCAATCCTGAATGCCTGCCAGGCAGACAAAGAGAGGAAATTAATGAAGTAACCTGCATCCACATTACAAGGGCAATGCTCTGAATTGTGTCTTGGCATGTAACTTCAACCTCTGATCCATTAAATATTCAAACATTTTTTAATACATCAGTGGAGGCCTTAAGTGCATATCGCATGACAAATCTTCATTAAAAATAAGCCTCTACCGCTAGTCACCAAAACACTAATAAATTCTACATATCTTTACCAAGTTTGACCATGGGAGATTTCACTTTTATATTTGTTTACATTTGCCTGTGTTTCACATGTTTTTTTCAATGCTGAATCATCTTTACTTAAACTGAGACCAAATGACTGAACAGTGATTCATGCAGGATTTGAAGGCAAAGAAAGGGAAGGGAAAGGTCCTCCATGATTAAACTTGCTTGTTATGTTGGTTTCTTGAAATGATATACTGGCATCATGACGTATGGCAACCCTCTTCCCCCACAGCTATAATTATAGAAAGTAGACTCTTTTAATGGGTGCCATAAATTTTAGATCGAAAAGCCTTTCCAAATTTTCCTCTTTCAGTAGCAGTAGGGCATCCAAAAACCCATCAATTTTTATCTATATTAATATTTTTAGGAGGCATGTCCAGGGCTGAAACCTCTGAAAAACCAGATCCTGGTGTAATGAAAATCAATTGAGACCTGTTGATATGATAACATTAACGTGATAAGAATGTAAGTCTCACATTGAGGCGAAAATTAGAACTTTGCACATTTCTAATTTTTATTTTTAAATTGAGAAATACCTTTCTGGGACATTCAGGTAAATCCAATTACAGATAGAAATAAATTTAGCTTTGTTTCAGTAAAGATGATTAAGTTTTTTGGGCTTGCCTTGTTGAAGAATGACAAATAACACTTTGTTATTTTTCATACTCTTATCTCAACCAATGTGTCTGCCTCCAGGCTATTCTCTGGTTTAAAAAAGAGGAAGGAAAATTTCTGCAACAAGGCTCTTTGGTAGCATCTCAAAAAAAAAAAAAAAAAAACCAAAAAACTTTGTCCAGCTTGATAAGCTGGCCTGCAGGGACTATAGGAGAAGTAAGAGTGTGTCTTGAAGATCTCACAATGCAATTTGTCTGCTGCTACTCTTTCTTAAAGCAATGTCTTCAAATATTTGGTTGATTAATTGCATTCTTTTTTTTCAATTGCAAATTGCATTTGAAGAGTTTAAAAAATCTGATTTTTTTTAATATCAGGAATAATAGCATCATAGTACTCAAAATTATGGTCAGTTCCATAGTAGAAATCATCAAATCTACTGCAATGATAACCCTAATATCAGTACAGAAAGTCTTACAATGTACTACCACATTTGTATTGCAGTAGATTTACTTAGTAGGTGATGGAAATGTTTAGCAATTGTTAGAAAACTATGCAGATATATACATGGAACAAGTCTCTAAAACATATTTCAACAGCATTCAACTAGTGGAGTTACCTTGACAGCTCTTCTTGCATGAACACAATGAATTATGGGATTAAGAATTTTTCCCAAATTATCTTAAGTGCAGTAGGAGTTTGAAATAACTTTCTGCCTCCTATCACTCTGATTTCACTTGAACTGAATATACCTTGAAAGAATGGTGATATGGGTGCAGTTTCATTACATCTTCATCAGAATTTCACCCCATCAAAACAACCTCAAGTGTGTGTACATATATATATACACTCTATTAGTCTTTTGAGAGATTCCTTGATGCAAGTTTAATCTTACCTTGCATATGTTTGAAGACTGGATTTTACCCCTAATACTTTCAGTATTTGTAGGGCAAAAAAGGTGTAAAATAAGAAGGATAGTTATATCACATTTACACTGCAGCTGCCAAAATACTGTGTTGGGAGAGTAAATGGCCCCTAATGGCGCTGTGCACTGTCATAACCATATTTGTGGTACTACTACTTGCTATTTGTAAATTACCTCAGCTCTGTCTGTGATCAAATAATTTCTGCAGCTGTATTGCAGATACTCTTCATCCTAGATTTTTCCACAACTCTTGTTGCTGCTTTTTGTGAGGCTGGGCAGGGTGTGGTCATAGTTTCATAGTATTTCACCTGGAGTATTTGTTCTTCATTGTCTTGAAAAGTTATAGAGTTAGGGTTTCCCTTTAAATTTTGACTTAAAATACAGTTGGTCTAAATTGTTTTTGGTTGACTAGTAATGTTAGAAGAAAAGAGAATTTATTGTGGAGGATGCTGTCTTGCTCTGAGAATGTCAAATATCTGCTTTTCTTGACAGAAATTATATGAGAGCAAAATTGAGAGATTTTTCCATGGAGTGAATGATGGAATAATTGCTTGATAAATACTGGTTAGTTTGATATAGGTTTTGTTTTGAGAATTGGTGGTTTAGATAGAGTAATTGGAGTAGCTCTTAACAGTTGTGACAACCTTCTTCTACCTATTAATAAACCAAAAGCATTCGTTATTGATATTTAATAGTACTTGAGATACGCAGTCTCAAAGTAAAAGAAAAAAATACAAGAATTATGTCAATGAATTTGCTTAAATGAAGCTTGTAATTTCCATCTTACTTCTATAATCTTTCCTTATGATGAAGATACTGAACACTTCAAATCATTACAGTTCTGTATTCATGCAAGTCAGGAAATAACTTGAAGTTACTGTGAAGTGTTTAATTTCTTTAAAATCCTCTTGCTTGTGTTATTCTGGAAACTGTTTTATGGTGCTATTTTTTAGAGTAGGAAGGGAGGTGAGGAGAAATGCTTCATATTATTTTGACTTCACAGGATTTAATTTTTAAAAGGATTTAAATCAAAGGATTTAAATATTTACACTGGATGTGTAACTATACTAACAAAATACTCTCATATAAATAAACTGGCTTATATAAATGCATTCTCTATTTCCAGTTGTAGGCAATAGCAAAATGATCTTTGATCACTACTGCAACACATTGAACAGTAGGATTGTAATATGTGTATTTATTTAAAGTCTAAAACCAGTAATTTCTATCACAAAATGATGTTTTCTATAAATGTTTAAATTTTTAAGGAAGCAAAGTCTTTGGTAAAATACTACATCTGTTCTTTAACAGTGTCTACACAAGAAAAATGCCTCCATCATTACTGGTAAAATGTGAATAAAAATATATGTGAAAATAATCTTCTCTTTGAAGACAGGAAAAATGAGAAAATGTAATACACCATAGGCTTAAGAACAAGGGTTGAAATTATAAAATTGGGGCTTTTAAATTAGCATGTTCTAGATCATCCTTTATTTTCTGAAAATTATTTGTGTCAGGAATACTTGTTCATAGATGAGGAAATGAAATAAAAGTGCAGAGAATCCACTTAAAGAACAAGGTTCCGACAAGCAAAATCTTTGTTCTGTGCAAATGACTCTGTATTTGTTTGTTTCTATGAGAAAGAAATATGAATTAAAATACCTACTAATGGATAAAAGAGTCAAAAGGGATGTACTGGAACTCTAATTAAATTCCACATGATGGATGATAAGGAATCTTTCTAAGATTTGTCATTTCCCTTCAGCAGATCTCAGTCTTCCTCCAGAAAATCGTCTTCCTGACCAGCATGAGCTAAAACAATTATTTTGCAAAGGAGGTACAACATCTTTGGTCTTTCTATTCTTGCATTGTGCCTCCTGGGATGGAGGTGATGCTGGAGACCTGGGATCTCTTTCCTAGATGGGCAGCTGGTGCTGGGCTTACCTGGAGGGGGACTGGGGCTCTTGTCACCCGTGCAAAGAGGCAGTGAAGGGTGCATGCTGTGGCACAGAGAGCCACTAAGGTGGGGACCTGGAAGATATTTTGGAAGCAATGCAGCACAGGAGGAGTCCCACTTAGTTGCTGGTTTTCTGTTAGAGGTTGAGCTACCAGTTTTATTTCTATAACATTTGTCTTCCAGCCCCTCTGGGAGTGTGCTATGCAGTAAAGCTGAACCAGACCCTTCTCAAGGCTCTGGTCAGCCCTTCATGGTGTCTCAGAACCATTTAAGAGTTTGGTCTCGTGCTGGACCATCCTATATTTATAACTGTCAGCCAGGATTGGAGCATCCCTGACATGTCCTAAGCCCTTGGACTTGCAAGGAGCTCCTCTGTGAGGGGCAGGAAGCGCTTTCTGGTGGGGTCAAAATGTCAGCCTGGCTCCTGCTTCCTGCTGTGCTGTGCCACAGCTGCCTGCAGCTCCTCTTGGCTAGGAAGCAAGACCTGGGAAAGAAAACCCACCACCAGCATGGGTACACATCTGTCCTTCATCTCTGCTGCATCATCTTCCTAGCACAAGAGTCTTCCTCTAAGGAAGAGGAAGGTCCTCCCTTAGACTCTGGCTGCAAGCAGAATCCCACTTGTTCTAATAATTTTGATGAAGCAGAGTTCAGGATTTAAACCAGGGGCTCAATTTACAGATAAATTAAAGGGTGAGCTTAGTTTTTGTGTAAACTTCTCAGGTTTTTCTCCCTCTCTTTTCAAGAAAGTTGGTGGAGCTTAGTATATATTCATGCCTTCAGGCCGAAGAGTTAATTGAAGATGCATAGATGGTTGCTCACAGTCCCAGCAAGAAGTCCCTCTGTTATCTAGTAATCAACCCAGCCAGTCTTTTCCAGAGGGTGGCTCAAAGCAGGATTTTAACTTATATGTATCAAGAACCAGGCTTTCACTCCTGACTGATTAGTCATGTGATACTGCTGTTGCAGACGGTGCTTGCAGTAGACTAGAAATATTAAGCCAGGTAATGCTCAGTTCTTTCTTCCAGAGAAAGAATTAGTTTCTTCAGGGATAAAAAAGATTAATAGTAAAAATATAGTAATTCAGAAGTGCAATAAAAAAACCCCAAACAGTTAGGGCTGTGGTGAAAATTTTTAAGATTATTTTTATTTATTAATTAATTTTTAGATCCTTGTCACTGTTTAACGTAAAAATTATTTCATGTATTTTGGGTAGTGAGATTTTCTGCAAAGAAAATGCTCTAAGACTAGGAGATTGAACTACTGCTCCCAATTAGAGGAACCTGACTCCAAAAACTCTGTTCTTATTGGATGTATTTATTATTAATTTCTGGTTTACACTTATTCTTTATGAATATAATGTATCATCTCATCTCTGAAAAGCCCCTGTTAAATGAGACTTCCTAGTGTTATCAGAGGAGAAGAAATACAACTTCTTCCTGTCTAATGGTAAAATTAAAAATTTATTATTAAAATAATTTGTTTCAAGGTGAACAAAATCTTCTGAAAATTGAAAGTTTGAAGGGAGAAGAAAAGCTTAAGATGTTAAAAAACTGGAGGAATAATAATTTCACAATTTCATCTGAATTGTCACAGTAATTACAAAACTTTTTGGAAAGGGGATTAATTTAATTTTTCACATTATGACATTCTGGTAGTAATCATGTGTGTATTGTAGAGCTAATCTATTATCTAAAGTTTTGGTTGGAATTACGTTGAGCTGGTTAAAATGCTTTCCTGTTTCCAGTTTATATTATTTCAAAGTTATGCACAGAATTTATAATAAGGTACAAGGAAGTGGGATAGTATAACAAAACATTTAAAAAAATCAAGTAAGCCCCCAAGAATCTTAGGTTTTGAAATGGAATATTGAGATTAATGTCAAAAAACCAAGTTTTGTTTTAAAAATGCTCTCAATAGAATTTTAAACAAAATGCAAAGCATAATGAAAATCTGGGATCAAAATAAGAAACATTTTAAGGAAAACATTTGAACAATTTTTATTCCTCTTTGGAAAAAAGAATTGCTTGAAGAGACTTATTTGGGGAAATGAAGTGTAATTTTCATCCACTGGAGACGTGCTTTATTTACAACTCTAGAAAAGAGCCTTGCATGTAGATTTAACATGTTGCTATTACAATTTTCTTCTTCACATTCTCTGGTCTTCTAGCCAAGAAGAACTAAGCATAACTTCTTTTGAAGCCTCTTAATAATTTACTGTAATCTGAATGCCAAATAATAAGATAGAAACATCTTCCCACAATAGAATATCATGCCAAAGTGCAAAAAGTAGACATTGAGCCTCATTGGCAATAATCACCATAATCTGTTGACCCATCTCTGTTTGACAAAAAGGCTGAGCTTGACTCTTGTTTATTCAGGGGTTTATTTAATTTGGCTTTGTCTACTTGTGTCATGGCAGGCTCAATTGCAAGATGGTTTGTTACATATTTCTAGGTGCTCTAGGTGCCAGTAGACCGGTAAGGAAGGGCAACACCAAAGAATAAGGTGTAAAAAGAAAAGGTGTAAAAAGAGCTCTCCTCAGACAGACTGAGGAGAAAAGAAAAGAGCAAAGAAGCTGCTAGTTTCACAAGTAGCCAAAAGTGTGTATTGTTCCACTTCCATAAAGCTAAAAATCTGTGAGGCTGGCTGGGATATTTGTGGTTTGGATAATGAAGTGTGTAAGAGAGGAATCCAAGGAACTGCCTTGAGCATTCCTCTGGGTTTCCTTCACAGGCAGTGGCTCACTCAGGAGAGAACCACCAGCTCTGGCTCTCACCACTACAGTGATTTTTTTTTCTTTTTACCACCTCACTGAGTTCATGCCACTCATGCAAGGACAACAGAAAACTTTGAAAAGATTTAACAGTTTTCTGATGATTCCTGCAAAGAACCCCCCGCACAAATCTACACAAAGAAGCCATATTTAGATTGTGTTCTGTTTTTTGAAATATTTTTATTTTTCTATTTCATTTGCCTCTTCTTCCATATTTTGATGCCAAACACAGTAAGACACAATAAGAGACAACAGACAAAATGAAGGAATTACAAGGCCAGGTTTTTAAGGAAAATGCTTACAAGGCATTAGATGAGTCCTGTGTCATTTTCACTTGCCTGTGTGCCCTGAGATGTGGTTTCAGAAATCGTTGTGAAGGAAGCTGTTTCAGTAGAAAGTTTGGGGAAAAAACCCTCCTTCCCCCACCCCTCAAGGTCCTGCCAGGGGCTGCTTTGCCTTCCCAAGGCTCCCACTGTCTGCCCACTGGCACATGCTCAGCTGGACCTGAGCCCAGTTGATTGGCTGCAGAAAGTTTATTAGGTAGGAAATGAAGCATTTTGGACCATGAAATGTCTGTTTTGAGAGAAGGTGAATGAAAGACAAAACAAATTGCATCTTTTTCACTAGTGTGAGACAAGAGGTAGCAGATTTTGTCCCAGTTTCTGAGCATATTTTTATGTTTACTTATAATATTTTAAACACATGAGATATATTCAAATTATTTAGATGTAAATGGTGCATATGTAATGTGAAACTTTATTCTTTTGAAAAGTGGTATTTACATTTTTAAAGTACTAGGGAACTTTGCTGGCAAAGCCCTCAGGTTCTCTGTACCCATAAGTACACCTATGGGTAAGAGTGTAGTACAGAGACTGGTGTAATTTAATTTTGTAGATTTCTGGTATGGTTTGGCTTTCTAAGGACCCATTTTCAAGCTTCTTTCTGCAACAGCGAGAAAGGGAAATTTAAAGATAAAATTGTAATGGCCCTTAAGATAGTAGAGTGCAGAACAGTAGAATAATTTATGGTGGAAGTGTGTAGTATGGGCTTCTGGTGGATCACAATACTGCTGGTCATATGTATATGTGTGTGCCAGAATTCATACTTCAAGGCTAAAATCTCTCAAAATATATTTAGTTGATATTAGAATAACCTGGAAGATATGTCAGAATTTGTCTTCCAAGTTAAACCACCAAAGTCTCAGGTTGTGACAAATGATCCTTTCCAGCAGTGATGTTCTTCCTTAAACTAACAGAAAGCACATTTGTAAGACAGAAATAATCCAAAGAAAATAATTAAAATATATGAAGGACTGGTTGCACTTCATTACATATGATTTTGAGATGTTGCAGAGTCAGTAGTCAGCACATTAAACATTATGATCTTCAAATGTGTATGCAGTACTGAGTACAAACTGTGGAGGGGGTAGCCCAAGTGTAAAATAATAATATCCATGCAGATCCTGCAAATGCTAAGAGTTGTTTTGCCCCCCAGAAAGGACGCTTAGTCAATAATTAAAATAAGCAATCCATATTCGACTAAAGACTAAAAGAGCTGAAAGCATGTGTTTATTTTTTTCATTTGGCTTGGCTTTGGCAGTCAAATTTAAGCATAAATAGAAGCATAAACATGCTGTCTTTGAGAGCTGCTTTCACCAAAGCACTTGACATGCAAATCCAGAACATAAATTTAGCCTAAAAATGGCAGTGCACAAAGATTACTGTTACATCTCTCTCTGTAGCCAGAAAGAATGTAGAAAAGACAACTTGTTTTAGAATGGACTATAAATCAAGCAGAGACTGGCACAAATTATTATAGTATGATCAAAAAGATCTTGCACCTTGAACTGGTGCATAAGAGTGTTAACTAATGCAGGCATAATATTTATTATTTTGAGGATATTGAAAATAGATGATAGGTAAATTTAATGACACACAGAATTTCCAATGAAAAGGCGCAAGCATGGATCTTAAGGAGTTTACAAACTTACTTTGCCAAATTTACCTTTCTTTTCACTTGTGACTTGAGCTCTTTTGTAGAAAACTATTAATTCAGAATCTCCTCTAACTCATAGTAGACTGCCACTTTACACTACAACACTCGAACTGATATGAGTATTTGCAGAAGCTATAAAGGCAGGGGTAGGACAGACTCTGTGCGTGAGTGCTTCATGTGATGTGCAGTCCACCCCTGTCACTAGAATGTAGCTTGAAGCAACTTCTGCAGGATTTCTGCATGCTGTGCCGTCAAGAGATTCAGACTCTCCTATTGCATGTGTATGTTGCCTCTCGCATGGCAGTAAGTTTCTATGTATGAACTGGTGTAAAGGAGGTGAGTAGCAGACATTAATTTTAAAATAAAGAAACTTATTCTTACCAATTCCTTGCTAACTCTTTAATTCTGACTTGGTTAGCTCTAATTCTCTAGTAGTAGCAGCCTGGGAACTTGGAGTTATTCTTCCAACACAGTGGAAGGAGTTGGGTTCTCCACAGCATGAGCTTATGTAAAAGAAACTAAATACTTGCTAAGCTCTTTAATTGATTTCATGTCTTGGTTTTGGTTTTTTTTCCCCTGCTTTGGAATTAAAATGCATTTAAACTCCCCAGATTATTTGGAAAATACTGTGCATTGTAAGCATGCAATTTTCTAAACTTTCCATCAGTGACCATCTTCTGATCAAGAAAAGGGGCAGTAAATAATATTTTAAAAATTTCTTAGTACAAAATAATTGAAGGAATTACTGATTTGGGACTAAATCTCTGCATTAACTATCAGCATAATGGATACTAGGTTCCAGTAATATTGCATAAGCTATTGCTATTTGAAATAAGTCCACAAGGCCACAAGGTCTAAAGCATTTAGAGGTTAAGAACTAACCTATAGCAGAGTTAACTTAGAGTCAGTCACTCCTGTTCCTTCATAGAACTTCTCTTTATTCTCCACTTTAAGCTGTTTCTAGTGTGTACTTTCACTTTGGTTTTATTTTTTAGACTTGAAGAGCCACTTCCTGCATTGGATCTCAAGGAAGTAGTCCACAGCCATAATGCATATTAGTAATTGTATTTTCTTTCTGTATTTAATTGAAAGTATATTTTGTGTGCACTGCTGTTAGCGAATTATAATTTTATTCTGTATACTTTCATATGTAAAGAAGTGCAGATAGCTGTCTGGAGCAACAGCTGCGAGAGGCAGAAACTCAAACATGAAATAACAGCAATGAGTTTTTCCTGAACATATTGTCTGAAGTCTTCAATGTAAGAGAACACTTTAAAACTTGCATTATTAGTTAACATTAGAAGTGGTTTTGTTCAGAATAGAACACTGAAAGTAAGTTAAATTAACAGTTGTATCTCTCAAATGTTTCTTTTCAAAAGCTCCATGAATTCTGTGTTCTCTAAGTAAAGGAATAAATTGTCTCCCCATCTCAACTTGAAATTCACATCATTTGATGGGGTTACATCTCACACCTGGGAACCACAACTTTGTGGCAGCCATCTGTCAGTCCATCTTAGAGAAATAATACTTTACTGTTTGGTAAACTGCCTGTGTCCTTGGATAGTGTGCTTGTTTTTGCTTTGGCTTTATTTTGCTTTTTTTTTGTTTTGTTTTCCCTGAGGAAGTAAGAGTGTTTAGAAGTCATTTTGATTATCCCTTCTACCATTAGGAAGCTGCTAGACAAGAAAAGAGTTTCAGCTCAACTTTTAGCTTATCCCAAGTGTCTTTTGAAAGACACAAGTGTAAAGAAAAGAAAAAAGACATTTTGCATTTTCACATCCATTTTTTATATTACATATTAACCTTTTCTATTCTCTGAAAGATTCCCTCATGTCTTGGATTAACATAAGAATAGGTTTTCTGAACTCACAATGAAGATAATGTAGTTCATATGGTCATTTCATTATTCATTGTGTTCTAATATCTCATCAAATGAGGTCTGGGCTTTTTCCCAGTTCTCCTTGCTGCTGTCTACCTAGAACACATTTTCCCCGCAGGACAGTTACTTTGCATGGCATTTGTCTGCTATTGTCTTCACTTCAATTTACAGTTGACTGCAAAGATTGTTTTTTATATACTTGTATGAAGGACATCATATAAACATAAATTGTGTTGAATTACATAATAAAAAGCCTATTAGTGTGAATAACCTCTTTCAAGGTTGCCATAATGTGTCCTTTTGAAGAAAATAGTTCAGTACCATGTTAACTGTGGTCATTCAAAATGTAATATACTTGAATTTGTTTCTTTTTTGCGTGTGTGATGGGGTATTCTGAACTTTGTATCAAGGTCATTTTTGCATAATACCAATAACTAACACCACAGCTGTGAGACAGTCTAATAAATTATTGTTTATGTTGTCTTTAACCTAACTTGATGGGTAATTTTCTTTAAGAATATTCCTATAGCTGCTAAACGTCATTACTTATGAAAATACTGATCATTCCACCATTTTTTGGCATGCTGTTTGTTATTCTGCCATTATCTGTCACTCTATTGCTCTGTATCCCAAAGTGGTGGAGATGAAAACCCATCTGAAACTTCACTGAACCTACTTCTGCTCCTGTGATGCTCCTGCCTTCTATGTAGAGAGTGAGCTACCTAAGCCTGGGTCAGTGACAGTGATAGCATTTTTGCTTCTTTCTGAAGCAGGGAACACAATGCTTTTCCCCTTGGAAAGCAAGCCACTGTGACTGCCTACATCAGCAGCAAATAGAAGGAAGCTGAATAGTGACAAGGTTGAACTCTGGTTTCCTAAGGGTTCCCTAAGAAAGCAAAGAACATGCAGACATTTGATCTATCCAGTTGGAAGTGTTTTAGGCAAATTGTGGAAACCCAAACTTAGTTGCAGTCTTTTTTCACAGAGAAACTAATTTACCCTGACTATGTAATAAGTACCTAAAAACAGGCCTGCAGTCTATTTTAGGTGTGCTACTCCTACACATAATCAGATTCACATGGAGCAATGCAATTATATGTTCTGAAAACTGTTAGTATAATAAGAAAAATAATAGGACAATCTTTTTTGTAAACCCTAAGTCATGAATAGGTACCTTTAATGATATTCTGCACTCTACTTTTCATCTGAGATGTTAGAAGCACTTGGTGGAATTTAATCTTACACTCTTCTATATGTGAGAAAACAGACTTGAGACTACCCTGACATAATCAAATAACTCGGCTTCTTGCTTTGCTGTGTTCTGTTTAAAATGAAAAGCACACTGCCTCCCTCATATAGTTTGTAACTCTCCATTATTATCACACAGCAATCACGTCCCTCTCTTAAATACACGTATTTGTAGTTCTATAACTCTTTAGAGGTGTTTGGAAGTGAAAACATGCTCTGGTATGGTGCTTATCCCCTAATGCACTCAGGCTCTCAGTGTAAAGAGATGAGTCTGCAGAATGGAGATTAATGTTATTTTCATGTTGTGTACTGTGAGGATTGGCCTCCAGGAAATGGTCTTCCCAGGCTCACTTACTCCTGTGAATATAGATATTTGCATAGATTCCTAGAATTTTAGAACAGAAAAATTTGCATGAAATTCGATAAAATTCAATCAGTCTTCAATCTTCTCCTTGAAATCTTTTTAAATAACTTCTAGCTTTATAGCATGACAATACAGTGCTCCAAACAATTTATTCCAGCTGCCTAAGAAATCATCAGGTTTTTTTCTGGATTTTAAATATCAAAGCTTCTTTTACTATCATCTAAATAATTCTGAAAGCATTTTTATGGATTTTCATGTATATGCAGATGAAATATGTCAGTAGAACTATTTCTTAAACACATAGTTGCAAATGGAAAAATAGTTAAAATCCACAATTTTTGTAAATTGTTTTAAATCCAGGAGAATCAAATAAAAGATGTGCTGTTTTTCTGAAGATTTAATTCTGAACCTTCTTGAAGAAAAAGGAAACAGAGAAATTTGGCTAAATGGCAGCAAGGTGAGGAGGAACCTTTCTCAGAGCAGGTAGAAAAGTCAGCCCTGGTCTAGGATGTTCTCTACACCTTCAATGTGATACAAACTCTTATGATTGATATAAATGAAATGGTATCAACACTTCCTCTCAAGCTGTGGATTACTGAAAGCAGCTATGATTTGTGTCTGTTCCCATCCTTTTCTAACTGAAAGTCTATTGTGTTCCGTGTCTAAAAACTCAATCTGAATTAATTCCAACAAAGGCACCTCCTGCAGACTTTGGCCAGCAGCCCAATGTTTGACACCAATGCCTCCACATGAATTCCTGGAAGGTCTTGAAATATCCATCCTGTAAGGACTGTGAGCATATCATTATCTTCACCCTAGCAAGTCACCTTCCTTAGGTATCATAATGATTTGCTGACCATGAGGATTTCCCCATCTGTTCTATGCAGTATTTTGCTGTTCTGATATTGTTGAAGAGTCTAAAGCTTACAAAACAATCAAAGTAGGAAATCTGAGTATAAATCATCCTATTTGGATTTCTTTTTCCTCGCTGCAGTTAGTTCCTTCTGTATCTGTGGTGCTGTGAAGAAACATCTTGCATCACATTATCAGTTTTGCTACCAGGCTGTCTATTTGACATGAAAAAAAGCTCTTGCAGACCTTTGAGAAACCTGCATCCTGTTTTGTAAGCAGCACCAACCCTCTCTTGCAACTGCTTTCATTTCTGCTGTTACCTTTTGGGCAGTGCTTGGACTGAATGTGATAAATCAGTTCAGTAACCAAGGCTTTTTTTTGAGGAAACATGGTGCAGAATACTTCCAGCTTCATGGTCACCAGGCTAGCCATCAGGAAAAGAAGAAAGCCAAACTAATAACTCAGAGAGCAGAAGAACCTTAGGGACCTCTTTCCTGGCACCTGCTTATCACACTTTAGGTTTTCCTACAGCAGTTCTATTCAGTGAGAAATTTAAAAGCTGGAAATAGGTTGTGCTCATGCTGAGTGATCAGAATTCCTGCTGCCTCTGCATGCTGTCATGAGACAATAATTTTGCATTTTTAAAACCACCCAAAACTCAAATATATTTTTAGAAGTAGTATGCCAGGTCTTTTCTCTTTTTTGATTATAATTTTATTTGATTTTTATCTTTTCCTCTCTGAACAGAGTAAGTATTTCACAGATTTCATTTGCATTGGAACTGTTTACGCAGATAAGCAATTGTTTTAAGTTTCAGAAGGAGAACAGTTTTGTCAAATATTAACATTCCTACTTCCAATGAGATCTGTGGTTTTTTGTAGTAAATTTATGAATCGATGTGGACAAACTGATATGTTCCTAGCTGCTGCTGAAGATGGTGAAGGTTGATTAGAATCAAATTTATGTCCAGATATTGGTGGCTCTGCCTACTTCTGCATTTGTTTGCCAGTTACTTTGAAGCAGCAGCAAAAAGGACAGGGAGCTGGCAGTGCACCAGCTGTGCAGCACATTGCACTTTCTGAGATGGAAAGACTTCCTGGTGATTCATTTGCAGAATTCTGAGAACATGTCTGAGAATGTGACATTGTCTAAATGTTGGAAGGTCCTCTTCTCTTTTGTAACCAAGCAATTTTTCTGATCTGGCTCTTTAGAGGGTACATCACTGACACTTAAAAAATTTGGACTGATATCTAATTATAAGATGTTGTTACATTCATTTAGTGAAATTGGAAATGTGCAAGATGTTTTTTGATTATGCGTTCAGGAAAAATGAAGTTTCCTTGCACTGAATGTCTATAAACAAACTGAATTAAGAGATCTATTATCACCTCTGTAATGTCCTCTACATGGAATTGCCTCTTGATAAGTTCTACTGAACATATTATTAATAAAATATCTAATTGAGATTTTAGATTACACTTCATTCTGTAGAAATAAAAGCCTGGTAAGTTAACAATGACTGAAACATCCCTACAAAATTATTTCTCAGTGTTAAAACAAGAAAATGTCTTTTTATCTTAGACTGCCTTATGCATAACACAGGATATAAACATTTTTTCTGATAATTGCTACATTAAATCTGGAAAATAGAGGCTATTCTTTACATAAATATCTCATTATTTTATAGAAAAAAGTCGTGTTACCCTTGCTGTTGTTCTTCTGAATTCCTCTCAATTGCCTGCTCATTCCACACCCCTTACTACTGGCTTAATTAATTCTCTGCCACCATCAATTCTTTTTTCCCTGTGGAATGATATGTAAGGCTTTAACCTTAATATCCTGCTAATACTGACGTTTTAGCTAGAAGATGACTGTTATAGTCCGTGAGAATGCTTATGTTATTAAAATGCATTTGATGAATGAAAATATTCAGACAGTGGCATCCAAAGAGAAGGATTGTGCAGAGACGTTTTATGTGTTTCCTCACTTAAACATGTGAAGTTTAACTTATAATATGCCTTTTTTACATATATCATGATTTTACTTCCTTTTCAAGTGACAGATTTGTCCAGATTTGTCCAGAAGTAGATCACAAAACAGGTATCAAAAGAGCTATTGCTATATTCACTTTGACCCTGCTGAGATTTTATGTAGTTCTGTACTTTATGGATTTTTCATTTTTTATCTTTTACTTTGTGTGATTCTTTTATGTGTTTAACTTCAAATGAAATATAAGCACCATTTCCTGGAGCATAGTTAATCTGCATGTTCATTCATACACTGATTTGAAAAGCCTTATAATTTCTCATTTGCTGCTACACTTTTCCCTAACGTACTCCCTACTGTCTTTGCATAGCTCTGGTATTGAGCATTTTAGGAAGTGCTATCTTTCCTTGTTCCTTTGCTCTATATGTGGGACAACATGCATCACCTAAGAGGTACATTGATAAATACAGTATGAAAATTTTTAATTTTTTAGAGCTCTTCAGGTGAAAGTTGCTGTGGGTGTTTCAGAAACATTGTTGTAAATGCTCTGTAACAGCTCCACTGTGATAATTGCTTCCCTTTTCCCTCCCTAAATTTAAAGAGTGAAGAAAATTTCACTGAGCTAAATGTTTGTGATAATGATTGCTTTCATTGTGATAACTTCTGAAAATTTCAAGTCTGCAATTGGTTTTATAGGATAATGGAAGGCAACTCCACTAAGAACAATGCAGCGTATGCACGGTGCCAGAAACTTCACAGATGATGATGCTTGACATTGATATTTGTCAGGTGACATGAAGAAGTACTGGAAAAAACATAAGTATGGGAAAAGTATATGAGACCATCATTTACCCCAGATTTTTTTTAAAACAAATAAACTTTTAAATGAAATATGGAAATTATTTGAAATAGCATCTGTTAATAATACCAGTTATCAGAGATGAGTTCTGCTTGACATATTTCATGCATGAGACACGTGCTTACCAAAAGGCCTCTCTCTCAGTTATGAGATTAAAAAATTATTTAAATTAATTTTCAGTTTCAATCTTTTATCAGCAACCAAATTAATTCAAAATTTTATTGCTTCCTAACACAGCAAATAAATTACAGTATTGGAAATACTTCCAAAGTGTCGGAATTGCAGTCCATTGAAAATGAAGATTAATTGAATTTCTAAGTCAGTTTGGCCTTTTAATCCAATTTTTATAATCCCTTTTAAATGCTAATAGAGAGCTTCAATGAAACTTAAGAGAAGGAAAATAAAGCTTTTATTTCACTAATTTTCCGGTCCTTTTATTGTGGTTTTGTCTTTTATTGTCTTTTGCAAGGCTGGTAGGTCACCAAAGACCTAATGTGTTTGTGTATTTATATGTTTTGTCTGCTATCCAAGATGACAACTGAATGAGAGAAAAAAACCAAAAAATAGGATAAGCAACACTTCTGCCACCCACACCTGTTCTGAAAGGCAATTTATAGGCACTTTCCCTGCTTAGTGATGAAAAAGGAATTGTCAGACAACATCACTTCCTACCAATATTATTCGACTGTAGCAAGAAGGTGAAGAGTCACCCTGACACTATTTATCAGGCTTGCTCAAATACTTAGATGCAGTCACAATAGGAAGCTTGGAAATGCTTTCTTTCATAAATTGCCTAAGACAGTGCAGCTTTCATTAACCAAGCTGAATCAGAATCAACTTTATTCTTTTATTTGGGTTAGACACTTGATGTTTTTTCCACACCATCTAAAAACAAACTAGGAATAATTCTTGAATTTTATCTCATATCCAAGAAGATCGTATGTTCTCTTAATAATCCTTGCTTTACGTTGAAGTAAATAGAAACATACAGAGGTATTAAAGCCAGATTTTCAAGAATACAGATTTAATTCTGAGTGACCTTTTTTTTTTTTTTTTTTTTTAGTTAGTATTATAGAAATATTCATTCCTAGATTTTTTCATTTTGTTTTGCTTTAATTGTTTCAGTGTATTATAGTGGGCCTTGGGACGCAACAGAGAAGAGATTGAGAGGGGCCAAAGTGGATAATAGCAGTTTTATTGTAAAAGAAGATATTAGCTTTTTCACTTCTTTATTTAGAGTCCAACAGAGATTTTTCCTGACTAAATCAGAGATTAGGAGTAAATAATAAATACTAAGACGTTTGTACAAGAAAAATTTACGGAAATTATGTGATTAGACAGATGAGAGAGTAGTGGAACTCTACAGGCAGCAGAGGTTATGACATGTCAATAGAGAATTTACATAGGTCAGGACCTCGATTTCAAGACTGTTAACACTATTTATTCACTTATTTATTTATTTATTTAATTGCATGCTTCTTTTTCTTGCAAGCACTTTTAATAACTTATATTTGGTCTAAAAACTAAAAAGCTGTTTGGTCCCTGGTGTGCCATAGCATTTTTCCCAAATAGTAGAGTTGCATTCCAGTATACCAAAGAAATTTTGGCTGATAAGTGAAAGAACTACAATGGGAATTATGTTCAAGAGGGAGAAATTCCTGTGTCTGCATTCTAAGATACACAGAAGTGTGCAGCAGCCATTCAGACAGGGATCAAATTCAAGTTAGAAGGAGAATCAGAGCAAAGACAGTCAGAAATGCTGGACATACAACTGGCAGAAGAACTTCCTCTGGAAAACCTTGCACAGAATTAAGCTGTTTAGTTCTCTCTCTGGGAGCACTTACTCCTTTAGTTTAATTAATCCACATTACACTGGTTATTCAGTTAAATCCAAAGTAGTTCACTAAAGTTTTTAATATGATTGCACTTATATAGTAGCAGAACTAATAGTCAATGGAATTAATGCTTTTATAAAAACTATTTCTTATTTCCTTGCTGTAATCATAAGAGAAACTGTTGCTAGATTTTACCATATGATATCATCAGTCAAGTCACTTTTATTTTCATCTCTCTGTTACTAGAGTTGAAGCTCTTGAGTTCAGGATATAACACCTAAAAAAATTTCTGAAATACATATCACATTGTATGCATTAAACACATCTAATTTTTTTAGGTGATGTTTCCAAGCAACAGAAAATGCTGCTTTCCTAATTTTTTCATAGTGTGCTGCTATGTGTGAATATTTTTATTCTGCATTTATTAAGTCAGTGTTGTATATAAGGAAGTCTGAATTCTGGCATGACAGATTACTAACAGCAAATCCAAATGAAGTCAGAGGGGCTAGTTTCGAAAGATAGTATTAACTGTAAGAATATCAGAGCTGTATAATCAATAGCCTGCTTATATGCATTTCCAGCTTTTTTAGTAATTGCTTATACCTCCTAGAAAAGTGCAGAGACAGCCAAGAATCTAAACTTCCTCTTTATTATTTATATAATTCTTATTATAATGTCTATGCATTTGCCAGGGAAAACAGAGCAGGATGAAAGATGTGCTTTCTTCTCAGATGCTGAGCCTAAATTGAGAAAGCTACTTCTACGTTTTATTTTCAAGTTAGGCATATCCTTGAAAGGAAGAGAATATGGGAAAATCAGAATTCTCTCTCCTGATATTCATGAGAGCCAAATCAGCTAGAAGTTTTAAGTGGAAGGAAGAGGAGGAGATTATGTCACATGAGACAGAAGGTTCTGATCACAGAGTGATCAAAACTAGACTCATATCAGCACCATTTTATCCAGAGAACAAATTTGTGTGCATGGATGCAACATTGCACTACAGGTATGGAACAGAAGCATGAGCTCTCATATGTGACCATTTGCACTTCCTAATCAAGCAGATTTAGCTTTTCAAAACAGAGAAATATTAATGAAAACAATAGTTTATATTACTGTTGAGCAAGGAAAAAAATAGATTGGAGGATAGATACAAGTAGTAGTGGAGTATTAACTAGTAATGTTACTCTGTAAAGGTGCCCCCCTTTTTATTTATTTATTTATTTAAATAAAATCTCTCCTTCCATGAAATGCAGAAATGTAGAGTTCTCTGTTTGATTCTGCTCCTTCCCAATTGTGTACAGAGTTTGTACAATGACGTGGTGATGCTCAGAATAGGTGGGATGATAGCAAAGTTGCTGTCCTCAGCATTGGCATGCTGTTAAGTTAGGAGTGTTTTAAATTTGCTCTGACACAGTTAGCTCTGCCAAAATAAGCAGTACCTAGGTTTAGTTTTATCACTGAGCTTGATCCAATGAGTTTTGAAAACACTGGCAAGATTTGGCTAGTGAAGGTGCAGGGAAATTGAGGAGAGAATCAGGAAAATAGTGCAAAATACAGAAGTAATTCATCATGCTGCTGTACGTTAATCCAAATTTCTCCCAATTCCTTTTAAAGCTAGCATGTCAAATTTGACATATGTTTAAAGAACATAAGTTCAAATAATTAAAATATTTTTAAATGTACTAAACAGCAGAGATGAAAGTGACCAGAAATGAGGCCTGTAAACATCCCAGCACTCTTCAAGTCTATGAACCTCATGCTGTCACCTATACAAATCTATGCAATTCATCCATTTCTTCATGTCAATATGTAGAAACCTTTCAGGTAGTTTCTCAACATCATTCATCTTCCTAGCTGCACTACAGATGTGTCTGAAGTGTCTAATATATGTACGTGCACCTGCCCAAGAAAATGAAACTCATTATTGACCTCTTTGGGTAGTGAATTCATTCTGGTGCTGGTAATACTGGCTGGAATATGTGAAATATCAACTCTTCTCATCTGCCAAACTCCAACACCTTCCCTTCCTACTAAAACAAAACCAAACCAATTAATGTGTGGAATTTTTGTTTTTCTTATCTTTTTTTTTTTTTCCTCTTAATCACTAAAATTTTATTTTCAAGGATATTTCGTAATCAGATTGGATAAACTGTAATTTTTGTCCTAATACTTCATGTTGATCTCTTGGATTATATTGAAAACAGTTTTGAAACACGAAACTTCAATGATAATATCTGGGAAGGGGAAGAGCTTTGGGTTTGGGCATAACTGGGCAGGGAAAGGAGGAGAGGCATTGTTTTGTTGGGATTTTTTATTCCCATGACTTCAGAAACAAGGGTTTCCTTGTGACTGAAGGCTACCAGTTTGACTTAAATTACTTCTGCTTATATGTGAAAACTCTTAAGATATGAAGTTAGTTACAGTCTTTTAGCTTATTTGGCTTTGTAGTGGTAAAGTGGATTTTTTCTTTCCCTTGATTCATTCTTTTCATGTGAATTCCATGCTGAAAAAAAAAAAAAAAATACAAACAGTCAACACTGACTGTCATTAACTCAATGAATAGATTTTTTTTCTGAGACATAAGCACTCATATTTTCTTATGTTTCTTGTCTTGTTTAACCAGAGTGCACCCGGAGTGCAGGACAGAGAAAACACAGTGCTGGGTGCCCATTATTCTGTGACTGTGCCATCTCCTAACACTGCAGCCTGTGTTAAGTGCTGTGGAAAAAAAATTAATAAAAAAAATTACACCAGCTTCAAGACTTGTTAGAGCTTGACTTTTTGCTCTTTCTGATAACAGGTGGGAAAACATGACAGCTTCTTCATGGGAGCTTTAATGATTTCACTGCAGTGGAGAAAAATAGTTTTCAACAGTCAGTGGGGGTGTTTATTTAAAATATCCCAAACTGTCACTTATTCAGTCACATAGCAAGGTTGTTGAGGATGAATTGACAGAGCTGTGAATCAAGATTTCCTGCCCACATGCTTTCCTCTCTTGTCAGCCTTGTCAAATTTCTCTTGCTGAAATCAAGGAACATTCAGTTCCTTTAAAGAAGTGATCCATTCTCTGTGAGCACGGTTCTTTTTTTTCTTCTTGCCTCATAAATATTTAAAAAGCATTAATCTTGTTTGTTACCTGACTGATAAGCAGTGGGCAAAAAATCTGTCAATGCAATTTCATTACTGAAATTAGATCAGAGCTTTTTGAGTGTTGTTACAGTTACTGGGTAGAATTTTAAAATATACCCAAATGACTATGGAACAGATTCATCATTTCCTCTCTTTAGTAGCACCATTATTAATTCATACATTACACAGAGTGAATGCAATTAAAATTTACACTTCTTTTGTGATAAATTCCAATAGCAGTTATTTATGTTGCAGAATGATGCACGAAATATGACTCCAAGACATCATGTCATGGTTTGGGTTATTGTCATACTCTGAGGCAATGGAGTACAGATTCTTCATCTTTACTTAATCCTGTAAATAAAATACTTAACATGAATGTAATTACAAAAGAGATCAGTATGTAGTCCATGCAATAATTTGGTTTTTCTATGTTTGCTGCCATTATTGTGATGGATTTTTTTTTCCCCAATGAGCTATTCATTTTTGACAGTGAATACTATGTAATCAGATAATCTCAGGAGGAAACTGGAATCTGTTAATAGCAAAGTTTATTTGGGCCTCTAGGACTTAAGAAATCAGGGATTTTCAGTGACTGTCTTAGACTTTTAACATTGGTAGTTGATGATACTACTTTTTAAATCTCTGTAGTGGCTATTAAGAGGTCAGTCATGGTTTATACCCTGCTGACAAATCAGTACTCTGCAACTGCTCACACACCTGCACCCACCCAGCAGGATGAAGAGGAGAATCAGTTAAAGGTAAAACTAGTGGATTGAGGTAAGGTCAGTTTAATGATTGAAACAAATATTATCATAATTATAATAACAATAAAAATGACAACCATAATAGAAAGGAGATAACAGAGGAAAGAAAGAAAGAAAGAAAGAAAGAAAGAAAGAAAGAAAGAAAGAAAGAAAGAAAGAAAGAAAGAAAGAAAGAAAGAAAGAAAGAAAGAAAGAAAGAAAGAAAGAAAGAAAGAAAGAAAGAAAGAAAGAAAGAAAGAAGAAAAGAAAAGAAAAGAAAAGAAAAGAAAAGAAAAGAAAAGAAAAGAAAAGAAAAGAAAAGAAAAGAAAAGAAAAGAAAAGAAAAGAAAAGAAAAGAAAAGAAAAGAAAAGAAAAGAAAAGAAAGAGAAAAGAAAAGAAAAAGAAAAGAAAAGAAAAGAAAAGAAAAGAAAAGAAAAGAAAAGAAAAGAAAAGAAAAGAAAAGAAAAGAAAAGAAAAGAAAAGAAAAGAAAAGAAAAGAAAAGAGCTCAAGAGAAACAAGGCTGGACAATGCCATTGCTCACCATCCACTGTCGGGTGCCCAGCCTGTTCTTGAGCAGCATTTGGTGACTCCTGGCTAACTGCTCCCAGTTTACACAATCTTCCAGATTCTTTAGTTTTGTGTCCTTTTGGAAGTCCATTTTAGACTTCATTTTATGAATGTCTCTTTTATGTTTTTCAGGCACAAGAACCTAAGAAACAGGAGTAATGTCCTTTAAACAATTAATTGAAAGATTGCAACTTTTTTCCTTAACTCTTCCCACATCTTCTGTGTCATGTTGTCTATAAAGGTTGTTACTGCAGATTTCTCTCTTTCACTGGGTACCCCCATCACTTCCAGTTCCAGGATTACAGGATGTGCCAGGATTATAGGATGTGCCAGGCTGACCAAGGGGAGGAAGAGAGCTGCAGGAACAGAAAGGGAGAAGGCCAAACAGCTGAGATAAGTGGAAGTAGCCTCTGGGACAAACGAGGGAACAATGAATTTTGCATCCTCACGGAAGCTGTCTGTGGTCATCTTGGAGCGCACTTCACCCTCAAACCATGAGAATTTCTAAACTATAAATTTATAGAAGAATAAATAAGGAGTGGGTAAGAGTGGAATATTCATAAATATTTGATGTTTTACTGAAAGAATCAGATAAAAAGATGACCAGAATAGAAAAAAGAGTGTGAGTGTAGTGGAAGGGCAGTTGCAAAGAAATATTCCCTCTTGAGAATGTTTGTGGAGTCCCTGAAAAAAAATCGATCAGAGAGAAAAGAGCCTTAGAGCCACTGCCAAATGTTTACATATATTCATGAATCCTTCCAGACTTGAAAGAGATTTTCTCTGTGAAGACTACAGCATTAAATTAGTTAGGTCAGCTTATGCTGTCCAGAAATGAGAGGCTAAAATTCCCCTTACACATGTGTTTTCTTCTGTACCAATAAGACAACTTGCAGTTTCTAACCTTAAGAATTAAGAGTTTATCAGTCTTTATGGGCTTGAAGTCTGTATATGTAAATATATGATTTTTTTTAAATCATGAGCTGTGCTGAACTGCTTAATTTCATTTTTTTCAGAATCCCTCATCTCTCCTGGAAAAACAGGTTTTTGAAACTGAAATACAGTAGCTCCCCATTCTAAGCAGTCTGATAAATTACACAACACCACGCCAGAGTGACATTCCCAGAATATTCCATTTGATTTAATACTTTTAAACTTTGTTATAATAAGTTTGGCTAGGAAAAAATTGGAACTACAGATGTGCATCTCTACAACTCAAATAGTATGGCTTCCTTCCAGCATGGCCTGCTTTCTTCAGCCTGGAAGAAAAACTGAAGGAGAGAAACTTGAACAGTTGCATTGCAGCAGGAGTCAGAGACTGACTGCAAGATCAATGGTTTAGGCTGGCAGTGATCCACTGCAGCGACAGAAGGCATCTGTAATAAAATCCAGTCTGGGAAATTAAAGCAGAAGATACAGGTATGAGAGAAACTATCCCTTAGTGGTTGAGGGTGCTGTCTCTCTTAAAATGCTACAAAACCAACCTTTTTCCACTCTATCCAAGCAGGGGTAGTCAGCTGTCAAGCCTTGTCATTCCTTTATCTGCTTATGAGCAAGGCATATTTTGTATAACATAACCTTTGGAAATAATCTCTGCTTTCTTCTCTAACAGTGCTATTTTCTGCCATCTTCTGACAACAGTAACAACTTCCCAAGGGCAGGCTGCTAGATAAGTCTGAAGGAAATAATAAATATGGGCTTCCAAAATAAGCACGTATTTGAGTTTTAGCATTAAAAACCACACATATCAGACACACACTTATGATCTCTGTCTGCCTGCCTTCACATTCCTTCTACTTCTTTGGCTGCAGGCCCTGAAAAGTAATTGCTGATAAGAAATGTTATTTGGGACAGATAGAAATGTTAATGATTATGTTGGTGCTACACCTGAGATCACGTAATAACCCGTGTCTTACAAGGGCTAATTATATAATTAGGCTGCGATATGGAGGAAGTACAGCAATCATAAAGCCCAAGCTGAAGGAAAGAATTGTGATATCTACATTTTTGATAGATATTATTCTCTTAGCTACTCTTCCAGCACTTAAATTTGCAAACAAGTAGAAAGAAATGCAGAATACTTTTTCAATGCCTGTTCAGATAATATTTTTTTCAATTTTTTTATCCTGCTTACTCTCCTAAATTGTTTTTTTTTTATATTTCCTTTATATATTTACAGTAAGTGGCCCAAACAAGACATAAATTGTATGTCATAAAGCCAGACAAAATATTTACAATTCCGAATGAAAAATCCGGTTTTCTCACTCATCAGTATTCTGCTGAACAGCACACAACAGCCAAGAATTTGGTGAAATAGTTTCTCAGCTTTGCAGAGGAGTTTTTAAAGTGCTGACTGCTAAAACCTATGGATGAGAAAAAATGCATTTTATCCACCTTTTTTCATTTCTCCATAACTTTCACCCTCAATTTATTGTTAGAGGCATGTTATGGGGCTATATCTGTTGATTTTTGGTCAGAACCACATAGCCATTTTTTTAAACTACATTCTTTAACACAGGTCATGCAAATATTGGCATCAGGTGTTTGATGTTTTTGCACATTTTCCATTTTATATAGTAGGAATAGCATTTAGCATCACCAATTTTAGAAAAAAGCATCCTTGCTAATATCTCCCAGAAAAAGAGAATAGGTAATGTTTTATTTTTTTTTTTTAGACAACATTAATGGATGATAGAGTATTTTGACAACCTGATGATGGTCTTTTTGTTTTAGGCTCTTTAGGATTAGGGTTGCTCCATTCTGAAATTAGAATTTCCTGTCTAAAAGCTCTACTGCACTTAAATTTTATGTAGATCCTGTAGAAGAGATTTTAATCCCTTTCCTTGATCCTTCATTTCTTCTAGAGTCTGTACCTACTGTTAGATCTTTTTAAGTCTAAATATTGTATTTAGGTGAACTCTTGGACTCTTGAGTTTAATGGGAACTTTATACAGGAGCAGTCACTGGATTCCCAGCAGATATTTCAGTGACTACACCTGAGGAAACCAATAAGAAAATGGCAGGAATCCTCTTCCATTCTTATCCCTTAGTTTCCTCACACTCTGAAATCTCTGCCAGTTAATACCTGCAGTCAGAGACTATTATGGAAACGGTCTGAATGCTTCCTCTTCTGGTTTCTGTTTATCATTATACAGAAAAGGATAATGATAAGAAAGCAACTTTTCAGGGTTTGCTTTCTTCTTGCATTTGAAATGGTTACTGTAAAATCATCTATTTTAGGCACAAGGCTAGAATAATTTTTTTATTTAAGGTTTTTAAGCTCTATAATATTACCACCTATATGGCAAATAATTAAGTAAAGGTTTTTATCTAAATTCTTCATCTTCGCCTAGGGAAAACTGTCCTGAAAATAGGGTTAGCATTTCAGAACTGCAGGCATCTGATGTTCTACAGATACCAGTGAATAACAAAATTAATCCAATAATATACAGTTCTTTTAAAAGAGAAGATGTAATAGATCTTACTTGCTGAATTAATTGATTTTACATGTAAATGTAAGCTTTTTCTAAAGACAGATTTGTTCCCAAGAATAGTTTGAAGTAATGAGGTTGCCTAAATCTGATGGTATTTCTACCTCATGTTTGAAAGCTTCACAGATGAAAGAGAAATTTACAATCATTTTGCAGTTGAGTTTAAATAATTCATTTGCTTGCTTACTGTTCAAAGCATACTAATAAAGTAAAATCTGTTTCATGGTGAAGATTTCACTGTAAAAATTAATAAGTGTGGCTAGGAAATATAATTTACTAAGCTAATTTTTGATTATCCCATTATCAGAGTTATTTTCAATGCTGTAGAGACTGTGTTGCTTTAGAATTTTTGAAAGTGTGCAGTGCATTCCTACTGTTTGTCCATTTGCTGTCCTTGATGTGAGGAGGAGATGTGGGTGAAGAACTTTATACCATGTGTATCTTAAAGCTTAGCAGCAATACAATCTTGTCTATCCACAGGGATTGCACACTGGATGTCATTTTGGAATCCATAGTGGAGCTTGCATGGTCTTCATGGGTGATAAGGTTATCTTCCATTAAGCCACAATTCGTAATTTTTAATTAAGAGGAAGTCTTTTCCTAGAAAGTAATGCAATACAGGATAAATATTTTAAATTAAAACAAAAATTCCATTTTGTTTAATGCTATTTTTTTTTTAAATAAAGAAACCTGGGTTTTTTTGTATTAGGATCTTAAGCCTCTCTCCTGAAAGAAGCATTGAAGGGTTAGCGCACTCTAGATGCAGCTACTCTTTCTATTGATGTGACAAAAAATGCAACAGGTACTAAGATTAGACTTTCATGAATTTGATACATAAGAATAAATATGTTCAATAATGTATCATCAAAGATTCAATTTTAAACACTTGAACATAAAAGTTCCATTTAAATGGAAGTCAGTTGAATTATTTTAGTCAGAGCAAGGGTGAAAATGTTGAAACCATTTAATAATTTCCTAGCCTTGAGGAAAACATAGTGGGAGTGTGATAATGAAAACGTTAAGTCTGATTTATTCAGAAGTGACACTGTGATTGGCAAGATGAATGACTAGTTGCTTTGCTAGATTAGGGTTTTCTTACAAAAAGCTCCTTAAGATGGCAAGTTGGTGTCTGTCATATACAAGGACATTTTCATATTTTGTATACTCCTTATCATTACATTAGCAGAAAATGCTGATGCTTATCAGGAGACAGTTTATTACAAAAAACATAGAGCAAGAAGAGTTGATTTCCTGCAGAAAGATATTTATACTACCATTGTTTCAGATACTTGGGGTGAAGTAAATGAGAAAATTTTGTACTAGAAGGAACAGATAAGATTTCAAAGGATGCAAGGATGCATTCATCAAATCTGAGAATACCTTAGCACCCCTAATATCCTTTACTCCCTGAACCTAAAGGTGGTCAAGATCGTCTTTTGAATGAATGATTCTATTTGTTAATATGCGAGTTTGTAAATTTACTGGATTATGTGCTTCACTGAAAACAAATAGCTTTTGCAAGTCCTTAATTGTTCCCTTGGGAAACTAATGAAGGCATTACCCCTTGCATGCCAACTGTAATCAATTTACTTATACTACATACAGACAGCCACATTTCATTATTTGAGATATTGTAGTAGATACTTGGTAATAACTGTGGTAATAAAATAGTGTACCAATGGTTTTAATGCCTTCCAGAGGATGATTTTAGAACTGTAAAACTATTTCCAGATGAAGCACTTCAGTTTGCACCACAGTATGACTGTAATCCTCCAGTATGCTTGCTGTTTGCTGTGGATGTCTCTAAGCTCACCCAGTGTTCAGAGAGTTGAAAGCTAAAATTCCAAGTACCTGTTAGGGGTTTCTAGTGCACATTGCTCTCTAGGTTATATTGATTCTAAATTCATAATTAAAAATATGGTAGAAACTACAGCAGTCAGCTGGTAAAACGTCCCGGCTCGCTGGCCAGCAACCACTAGCAGCAGTGGGGCACTTCACCCGGTAGCAGGGCTCCAGGCCAGCGCCTCAGGCAATCACCCAGAGGTGGATCTGGGGACGTTGCCAGATGAGGGACGAGGCTGACAAAAAGCTGCAAGCAGCAGAAAGAAGAGGGTGGACTCCAGCTGAGGTTAATCCAGGTTTGATAGATCCCAGGGGAACCAGCACGTGGAGACAGAGGAGGGGCCCGGCCCTCTAAGCCAATCACTCTGAGCCCTAGACAGAAGTTTCTGGCAAGAAAGGCGGTGGCAGGGAGTGACTGGCAGGGCACCAAGGAGGGATCGAGGGAAGGGTACATTTGGTTTCTAGGGTAACCGGGGAGGGGAGCAAATGGATACATTGGTGGTCATAGAAACTGGGGTGGGGTTTGGGTAGGAGAAGTTGGGACAGAACCATAACAAAGTGGGGGAAGACACAACAAACCACTTAACAACAGACAAAACTTGACACACCACAACAAGAAACATTTTGTGCTCATAATGAGTATGAAAGTTTTCGCTTTTTTACCTATTTTCCTTGTAATATTGGAATAAGTGACGGCATTTCAAAATATTTTTAGAAACCTTCTTAAACTTCTTCTTTTCTTAGTGTTATTAATGATTGCCATGCTTTAATAGGAGATCTGAGCTGCTGCAATTCCATAGCATGAACATTTTCCTTATTAGAGCATTAGGCAAATCTTCCACACTGCTGAGGTTTAGAAATAAATGGCTCGTCACGTTTGTATAAGGAAACTTTGCAAGGCTGTGGATTGTAGGGGGACAGAATATAAGAAAACCAAGATAGTGTAGAAAGTAATCTTACCCCTAAGGAGTTGCAGCTGGGCCAATTATCAAAGATTAGGAACAGGCCTGACTTTAACAGGCCACAGCTGTAAACAATGAGAAGAAGAGTGCTATAAAAGGGTGGGGTGGCTGGGTGAGAAGGGAACTTGAGTCTGTTGGTTTTTTTTTTGTGAAGAAGAGTCAGCACACTGAGGAGCTGCTCACAAGGAGCACCAAGAAGGTATGAAACTCTTGCAATAGGGAGACAACAGCGTAGAACCCCTGCAATAAGATGACAAGAGTGGCTGGCAGTATCTTATCTCCCAGGCATGGTTCTCATTTGCTTCAGAGAAAGTTTCCTTTCTTAATTACTTGTTAGAATACTTAGGAGTTGTAAGGCTTTTTTGGAGTATGAAATAAAATTAGTTTTCTTTTTCCCTACAGGATGCCTTTTTCTTCCTAATGTATAGTGTCTAAACATGAAAACTCTGAGTTTGTTGTTTGTTTTAATTTTAAAAGAAGTGAATTTTTCATTAAGCCCATATTGTAAGTTAACTTATAATTGTCTAGGTGGAACAGTGTTTTGTTATAGTTGTGTTTAAAATAAATTTTGGTTTTAAATTTGTAGTTACTCAATTTTGTGGAAATAGCATAGGACATATTAAGTTAGATACTCAGATACGGATAATTGGGGAGCTATCATCTTTGATAGGAAGCTATCATTATTCTTGGTTGTTATAATTTAAATTTACATTTCCTGTAATTAGCCCAGTATTGTGCAAAGAATTGATCATGTGTGGATCTATAAAAGTTAGTCTCTTAAATTAGTAGCCTAAACAATAAAAGAAATTCCAACTTTTCTAAGTGACAGGTTTTATCTGTGGGTGTACTGCTAGAGTTGTCCTTTAACCTCTACATGATTTTAAAAGTTGGAAGTTTATGCTTATCTCTAAAGTAGAGCTAAATAAAAATTCATCTATTTTCTCAAGTAAATTAATTTCATTTTATCGTATGTTTAGTCCTATTTTTTTGCATAATATTAGGAGAGAAAATAGATTAGTTTTTCCAAACACGTTTTAGAATCAAATTTTCTGATCAGTCTTAGACCGGCACAGAGTCCCACTATCAAAATGTCTGCATGCAAATGTGTTTCAGGGTTTAAACCTTTCCAAGTGTTGGTGTCAAAGGAAAAATAAAAAAAAATTCATCCAATACGGCCAAGAGAGAAATAAGAATGTGCTGGCTGAGGAACTTCTGTCACATAATAGAAATTTGAGATAAATTATAAATAATGTATGCCATTTTTGGCCTAAATCAAGGCCAAAGATTTTGAAATGTGTAGAAAATTGGCTTGAAAAAGCAAATTGGGAAGGCTGTCAGAAGGAACTGTTAAAAATTACAGCCAACTTCTGGGCAGTTGATTCTGCATAACAGCACTGTACTGCAGAGAAAAGTGAAACAAGCTTTCAGCTTGATTCTAATTGTCCCTGATCAGAGTGCTCCTGATTTAAGGATTGGAGCAAGCACAGAGGCGCAGTGTGCCCTGCTCACTCAGCCAGCAGCACGTGTGCTTTCCCTGAGTGATTGGCCCTGGCAGAAGTGCCCAGCCTGCTGCTGACGGCCGGGCAGTGATGGACGCGCTCCCTGATCCAATAACGCGTTTGACGCTTGCGAGGAGCCCGCGGTGTTCCTGGCAGTGTCTCTGACTGCCAGGCAGAACGAGTCAGTGTGCAGCACTCCCACAGTCCCTGCTGTGCTCTGTGCTCCATCACTGGTGGGGCTGAGGGATGCTGATGTCTCAGTCAGACTAGCCAGGAGGCAACTTTTTGCTCATGGCATTCAGCAGGGGCTGTTACCCCTATAATTTGCTAGTCTTGCGTTAGGTTGAAAAGGCTGCCCTTCTGCTATGTGCATTTGATTTTAATTATATTTTACCATTCTAACTGCTGTAGAGTTTGTGATTGCATGGCTGAAGAGTAAGTTGTGCCATTCTGTTTCATGCCTACTATATAATAATTTCTATTCAGTGAAAGTTCAAGATGTGCTGTTAATGGCAAGAAACTCACTTGCACAATAGCATGGAATCAGGGTATTCTAAGTTGGGTCTGAGAGATTAGTTCAAATGTTTTCACTGAGTAAGTTAACAATAAGTCATTAGAGAAGAAAAAGGGGGAAAGCAAAATCAGACAAATTGTCTGAATTTCTGAAGCAGTAACTCTTGAGAACCTCTTTTGATCACACTTGCCTGAAAGGACTTGCTGACATGTGACATGACTACTCATTATTTAAAGAACACACCTTTACATACATAAATAAAAACTGCAGTGAGCAAGAAGCATCAGTGGAGGAAAGTGTTTACTGAAAAGGAGTAATACTTTATAAACAATGTATTTAACTTCTTTTTCAAGATAAAGCATATGCACACTTTCATTGACAAGTTTGTATCAGGCAACATGCATGGGAGAATAGAGAATAAATGAATAAATTTCTGAAATTAAACATGCATGCCTAATAATGTGATTATGCTTCTGCAGTTTGATAAGCAAGCTGAGTTAAAACTAATCTGTCTGGTGACCAGGGTGGAAAAAAAAAGAGGAATTGATTGACTGAGATTCTAGCTGAATAGAATATTCTGCTTAGAGGAATATTGAGCAGAAGGGAAATTAAATGTAGATGCTGAAGAAGGTATTTTTCAGTAGAGATGCTGTAAAGAACTCATGCTGATGATTACTGTTTGTACTAAGCACTGCTAATCACCAGGCATCTGAAAAGGTGCACTGGTGTGGCAGTGAACCTGTTCTAAGCTCTGGTTTTCCATGAGCTAACCTGCTATGACTGTGCTTCCTGCTGTTTCCATTTCTCCACTGACATATATGTAACTGCTGTAGATACCTCTGCATGTTGGTTTAGATATGGCCTTTATTTTTTTTCCGCAAATCTGGATTTAGCTGAAAAAGGAAAAGGAGAACCATCTAGTGTATTTTAAGCATTAAATCTTTAGTTTCCAGCACATTTACGACTGTGGGATTTTGTTTAAAAATTAAATGTAGTCCAAAATGTACTGTTCAATGTCATGATACCTGAAGCTGCCATTTATCATTTAATAAAAGTACTCTTGATACATTACTATAGAAGAGAATCGTTAAGAGTAGCTTTTGGTATGAACATGCTTAGATAATGTTGAAGAAAGGTTTTATTTCTTAAACCATTGTTGTGCTCACTTCTAAAAGTAATGAATGTATTAATGGAATTAAAAACAAGTAGTATTATATGCAAAGCATAATAATAGCTAGGGAGTAAAAATATTAATGCAACTAGGGTGTTCAAAAATGAATCAGTAGAGTACCTTTTTTAGATTTTCTGCTATTAAGAAAATGAAAGTAATTTCACTTGTTTATTGCACTTGTAAAGTTAAAGTCTTTGGAAATAAGTTATTCATAAGGTGGCAGGGCGTCTTTTGGCTTTCTACTTTTCCTTTTTTTTTTGACTCAAAATTACTAGAAAAGTTAAATGTTGAACATGAATGGAAAAAAACCCCTCAACTTTTTGCATAGGAGGATCTTAATTTGGCTTATTCCTTTTCTTCCCTGCTACAGTAGAGTCCATTATTTCCTTTCTGCGTAGTTTTGTGTTTCAGAAAGTCAAAATTTCAATCTACCTAAATCAGGCCAGCATGGTTATAAATAATGATTTGTGATAGCTGTTCACTGATCTTAATTTGTGGTAATAAAAAAGTGAGGAGATTTTTTGCACAGCACAGTGTTTCCTTTGACTACAAACTGTGGTTTCATCTCATTGTAGGAGATGCTTGTATTGCTCTTGTGCATAAAAGGTGATCAGTGCTATATGCTACTTCTTCTTCACAACATACTGTTTTTCTCTTAATTACCTTTTGAGTCATTATTAGACATAGTAAGAAATGGGACAAATCTTCTGCCTTGTTTACTTAAATACAATTAGCTGCTGAAAAGAGATGTGCTTACTGTGTGGTTATTTGGGATGGGAAATCCATTTCAGCCAAGATTCAGAGAATCTGCTTTGTTAAGCAGCTCTTGATTGATACCTCTTTAGCCACATTACGCTGCTGTTGTCACTTCCTGGCTGAGGTATTAGGATTTCCAAGGGTTTATTGTGTGCTACTTGGCACTGTGCTGAGCTGTGCACTGTGCCTTTCTTTATTCTGGGACATGTCAAGCTTTGTAAAATGTGTTTGAGGCTGGAGAGGAAATTTTGTAGCAGGACCCTGTCAGAGACAGCAGTGTTTTATAAGATGGCACAAGGAACACAAAAATCTATTTCTTAAGCTGCTGATATCAGGTTACCAAATGGAGACAAAGTGGTCACACAGCTGAATTGTAAGGGGAAATATGTATAGGAGCACAAAGAGTAAGAACATGAGTAGCCCTTGCTCCTTGTGTCCCCTTTGGTTTGAGGGTTAATTAGAAGCTTTGATTGACGCCTTCTTATACACACTGTTGAAGTGTGAAGACACTGGCGTGCTGTGTGACTGAATGCTCCATTTAAAACAAAGCACAGGTAGTTAACCTGCCATTACAGCAATGGTGCAGGTGTTGTGAAAAGTGAGTAAAATCACAGCTAAAGCTACTGGTAAAGAAGGCTTGCATTTCTTGGTCCCATTCTGCAACTTCAGAGTCAGAGTCAATTACACATGCTTACCTGCCCACATTCTCACTGCAGTCTTTACAATCTGGTAGGATGACTTTGAGGCTAGAAGGAAGAGTAGGATGAAGGACAGAAACAATTGATTGTTTTACTGAGTTCAATACTGAGAATGTGTATCCAAAATGATGGCAGGGAAAAATACCTTGTCATAGTCATAGCTGTGAGGTACCTGACTGGTATATTTCAGCATTGAAGGCCAGTGCCTGTGATTGACTTAAAGCTGGTTTTATTTAGTTAATTTAGATTTAAAATTTTGGCCTTAACTGATATTGGCCTTATGTGCATTATTTTACCTCTTTGTAGCAGTGTTTAATGGATGCTTTTGAATTTATTCCCTGATTTCAAAACAGGAATTACCTCCTATTACATAGGATGCCATATGTTTTTTCAAGACAATACTAGTTCTCATTTCAGTTTTGAGCTTCCTTCTAGCTATGCTTAAAATCTGATCCTTTGGTCAATCTGTTTCCTTCTATTGAAAACAGCACTGATAGAAATTAAATTTAGACTTTTACACAATTTTTAGATGAGTTTCATTTTGGCAGCTTTTGGTTGTCTGTAATCTTCATTTTCATGCCCATATTTTTAATATGTTGATAATCCCTCTATGTTCTTATGCAGACCCTTTAATCTCCATCTGTAAAAAAAAACTCCACACTGATGGTTCCCTTACACTTTTTTTAGCTGTGAGTATATAAGAACTTGTACTTAATGGCCAACTCTCTATAAGTGGCTTCAATGAATACAGAGAAATGAGGCTGTTTGCAGTGATAGGCTTAGATTTAGGATTGATGATACTCCTTGCGTATTTGGGGCTCGTTTTGACAAGCACTTGAGAATCTGATCAGTGTCATGTGAAACTTTACATTTAATTTCTTTTTGCTGTCTGTCTTCTTCATAGCTGGAGGCATTCAATTAGTAAACTTTTAGTATTTGTTCTGTGTCACTTCAATCCAGAAGTTGGTCTCAGTTACAAAGTTAAATTAAATTTCAGGTTGGTTTTTAAAAACTTGTATTTCTGCTTGAGAATTTATGCAGGGACAGTTGATAAAAGACACTGGCCCACCACTAAATCACTCCATTCATTTTGCATAAATACATACTTCTCTAGCTACTTCTCACTGGGGTATTAATAACCATTTATTGCTTTCAGTTTTAGAAAGTGATTTTGCCTGCAGATGCAGATTTGTGAACTTTTCAGCTCTTTCTCTTCCCTTGGTTTCCCACCTCCCTCTCCCCACTTTTTAAATTTATTTTCTTTTCTTCCTGACTCAATCTATCTTCACATGCTAGAACAAAAATACTGAGTAACATTGAGGGTTTGGTTTGATTTTAGTATCATTCCTTCATGTCAAGAGATTTTTAATAGGTGCACAATGGTCCTTTTGAGAGATGGGGAAAATATGTATGTGATCATGCTGGTCGCTCTCACTTTTACCTTCTTTAGAGGTCAGAAAATGCATATAGTGCCAATCCACATTGCACTTTTCAGGTAAAGAATATTTTCTTGTTTCATATTAATACCTTTCAGCCCCAACCTTTAGCCTAGAAAATGGGCTGCTGGCCTTAGACATATGTACATTATTTAATGCACTAGTGCTGTACTTAGGACTCATAAATCTTTGGCTAGATCTTTTGCTCTCACAATGAGTGTGAAAGGTGATAGTGGCTAATACTGACAGATGAGGTCAGGAACATGAGTAGTATAACACTGAATGAAACCAATTGAGAGCCTCCTCTAAGGTGATGAACTCCCTGGTCTAATTGAAGACTACATGGGCACAGCATATTTGAGGACAGCAATCTGTAAGATTCCCTCATTTTAGAAAGAAAAAGGATTCTAAGGAAGTTGGAAAATCTATTTTCTGAGATAGAATAAGGTTCACTGAAAAACATGTTTATTATTAAATTAGCTTATATACTGTGGTCTAGTGCTTTTGTAGAGTTGCATTTAAATAAAAAAAAAGAAAATACCAGCAAAAGATGTATCAATTCTTGTTCCTTTTAGAAAGGCTTTTTTTTTTTTTTTGCTACAAGAATTTCTTAAGAAATAACATCTTAGAAATCAGGTAGTTAAAGATAATTTATTGAAATAATATTACAATCTGTTTTGATTAGTATGTAGCCTTATTTTAATGTAAATTTCCTAAATCCTTTTATCTGCTACTATAATAAAAGCTTGCCATACCTGAGAAGGAAAACTACTAGTTTTCACCTATCTTTTTTTGTTTGGTGCTCTCAGCTGTGCATTAGTATTCAGAATCAGCATTAATCATAAAGCATTTAAAGGCTTTTCAAACAATCAAACCTGTCATTTTACTGAAAGACGATAGTGAGGCATAAAGCTAGCATTGTAAAATAAAATGTATAATTGCTGTCATTGTTGCCTGCTTCAGAATTTCAAAAGAAGATGTCTTTGGTAATGGAACAGAATTTCACAGTATTCTTGAAATTTGAAAGGCTAAATTTTGTTTTTACCCAAAAGATTGTAAAGAAAAAATGTTGAGTCCCTTGAGCTGCAAAAAATATTTAGTCAGCAACGTGACCCAACAATTGTAGAAAAGTATGTGTGTTAGAGGGGTTCATACTTGTGTAAAGCTGGGTAACTACCTGGGAAAACTTATGTGTTTGTATTTATTGTCTGTGCTTAGATCTTTTGAATGGAATCAGTTGCCGTGGTGAACATGCAGAAACCTGCTTTGTGAGTCAAGGGTGAAGGTCTAATGTCACAGAATTGGCTGAAGGATAAACATCCCTGGTGCATTTTGGGAACACTCATTGTATGTAGCGAATACACCTGATTGAGCTAGGAATGTATTTCATAAGATGTGAAACTATAAGAAAAAATGCACAGAAGGACTTCAGTAGCTACTATGTAGTGGAGGTTGACAATTGCATAGATATTTGTTCCCTAGCACAGCTTTGATCTGAAGGCAGACTGTGATTCAGAAATAAGTTATCTAGAATTGGCAAACTTATCCTTGAACAACTGTTCTTTAAATAGAGAAGAAGAGATCATCATTAATGCCTTTGGAGCAGTACATACTAATATGCACAACAGAAACAGAACAAGACATTATTGTCAATAAATAATGCTTTGTCCCTATTTCTTTATATAATAATGGTAACGAACCAGGCTTTTTAATAGAAACTGGATAAAATGTTTCTCTTCAGTAGTATTCTTATTGGATTATTTATGTGCATATTTTCTACAACTTTTTTGGTGACTTAGGTGTTTTTGAGCATCTGAATATTGTAAGCAAATTATCTAGAGTATCAATACATACAAAAGCATGTGACATTCCTCGAGTGTTAGTTGATATTTCCCAGGTGTTTGTATTGTGTCCAATTCTTTTTAACAGCCTTGTTAACGTGGGACACAATGTATAAACAGCAACATGAGACTGGGAGGTGTGCCTGATACACCGGAATTTTGTGCTTGACTGGATATAGAAATGATCCAACAGGAACTCAATGATATTAAACAAAGGGAAATTCCAAGTCCTGCACCTGCAGAGGACTAACTCTATGCACCATTACATGCTGGGGGATCAATAGCTGGAAAGCAGCTTTGCGCAAAACCCTAGGAAGTCCTGGTGCACAAGCTGAACAATGTGTCCTTGAAGCAAAATAGGCAAATAGTACTCATGGATTCAGTAGAAAGAGCACTGCCAGCAGGGCAAAGGTGCAGGTCTTTACTCTCTACACAGCACTGATGATACTGCATCTGAAATGGTGTGGCCAGTTCTGGCCACTCGTGGAGCCAGTTCAGCAAAGGGCTGCTAAAGTGATTAAGAGCTGGAGCAGGTTTCAGATGAGGGATGTGTGAGAGCCAGGACTGCTCATCCTGAATCTGCAGTGGGGATCTTGTCAGTGTGTCTAAATTCCTGATGAGAGGGTACAAAGAAGGCAGAGACAGACTTCACAGTGAAGGGCCAAGAAAGTGCAAACTAAAATGCAGGGAGTTCTGTTTAAATACAAGGAAAAAATGTATTTATTATGTGGGCTCAAGCATTGGCACAGGATATTCAAGGAGGTTTTGGATTCTCTAAGCTTGGAGGTTTTCAACACGCGAGTGGACACAACCCTGAATAACATGATTCAACTTATCCTGCTTTGAACAAGCGGAGTATCTCTCCAGAGGTTGCTTCCAGCCTCACTTATTCTCTGGTGCTGTGATGTAATGAATATATGTTATCTGATGTCTAAGAGCAAGGTCCAAGTGAAATTGCCAAAAGGTGTTTGAATTGGCTTTTCCTCTACTGAAAAGCAGTCATAGAACCCTAGATTTTCAGAGTTACATATGGAGGATGTTTGGGAGGAGAAACAAAAACATGGACTTTGTTCCTCATGTTGCAATGGAAGGAATGATGGTACAAAAACTAGGAACATTCATTTTATGTTTTAAACTAATGAATGTCTTGATTGATGCTTCTAACTCAACTAACCAAAATCCTGCTCACTGACATCTCCAATTTCTAATGATAGAAAGTTGCTCTTCCAAATGAGATGGATTTTTAATTAAAATTGCTCTCATTCTTGAGTGGTATACTTTGTCACAATATGACCTCATATTTCATAACTTTGAAAGCTGCCTAATGTTAATTTTTTCCACTTCATAATAAAAAAGCTGAGGGTCCAAGAAAATGTGTCTAAGAAGTTAGTGACATGACGGATTTCAATATCTCTAAGTAATTAGTAAAGTTATGCTTGTCTCTTTCATTAAAGGCACCATTAGAAAACCAGATGCAAAAGATGACTGTGGCAAATGGTTTCTCAGGTACTTCTTGATAATGTTAAATGTGGTTGTCATTTCAAATGATCACTATGCATCTTTTCTTAAATATCCATCCATCTACTTGAGCTGCCTGCTCAATAAATTGTATGTGGAAATCATTAGGATAATTTCATGGAAAGAATTATCTCAGCGTAACCAGCTGTAGAATGTTTTCTCTGTTTATTTTTTTGCTTTTTCTTTTTCATTCTCCACTGAGTTTGGTAGTATACTTTGTCTCCAAAAGAAGCTTGAAATAGAAAGAAATGTAATAAGGAGCAAAGAAGAGAGGAATATCTGTAATAGGGATTTTTTTTTCACCAATGTGCTGAGTAGAAAATTGTAAATCTGTGTGAAGGGCCATACATTGCCTTCAATTTCTGCTCATGCTTGCCTTTAGTTTTAGTGAGCTTGCCTTTAGCTTTAGAAGTGCACCAAATGTTGATGGGGGCACTGGTTTCTGCCATAGCACAAGGCTGAACTAAAACATACTTTCTTTTCTGTAAATGTACACACTTTGCCAAGTGAAAGCCCATATTATTTAGGTAATTTTTCACATCCTCTCATTGATATAAATTTTACTCTGTACAGAAGCTAGAGCAGAAGAACTAAAATTTTTTTAATCCTGACTTTTTGAAAAAAGGTTGGTTGGTTGCTTGTCTTTTTCAGTGTTGCTATTATATGAGAAAGGTGATGTGCTGATAAAGAACACAGAATGCAAAATTATGACTGCTACTGAGTGCTTCATTCTGCCAGGGGTTGAGTGAGAGGAGCAAATATTCCCAAAGAATAGAGAGGAAAAGTCACTAACAGGCACCCTCTAAGTTTAAAGTGCACTTTGTGTGGTGAACATGGCATTCCCATAATGTCCTTAATTTGCCTTATAGCTTCTGGAGTTAAGAAGCTTGTGAATAGTCTTGAGTAAGTCTCTCACTGTGCATTGTTCACACAGACTTCACTCTCTATTTAACCCCTCTGATTTCACTATAATATTGGGCTTTCTTCATTCTCTTTTGAGTAAAACTTGCTTGTGTAATAATGGCGAGGGGTTTCAGTCCTGTAATTTCTAGCTGTACTAAATACTCTCTCAATCTTGTTGTTTATGCCTTTTTTTTTAAGCTCAGGAATTGCAGCATCCTTTTAATCTAATTCTGATGTTAAAAGAAAGACAATTCTCTCCTGGATGCAACAGTCATCTGTGCTTAGAAATTTGTCATTGTTTTCTTTCAGAACATTCTTTCTCACTTTTTTCATTTGCTGTTATCTTTCCTTTTGACAGACTTTTTTCTTTTATTTAATGGTGTTTAAGCAGGTAAATAGGAGACTTTTTGAATAGCATATTTTATTAAAACAAAATAATTAATTTCTGCTCCGGTAATCCTTTAAAGCAGACTCCTTGAAAATTGTGTTATTACAGATAGGAAGAACTAACGGAAACTAGAAATGTCAGGTGCTTTTTGAAAGGTATTTTTTTCTGTTTTTTTAGTAGAGTCAGTGTACTAATTGCTTACTGTACACCTTATGTATTTCTTTTACTTCATTATCTTGGAGCTTTTATTAATGGGCAACTTTAAAAAGTGGAGCAAATATTTAGAGTTTAACTGGATTGAGTAAAGTATTTGCCACAAATGTAACAACATGACGAAGTCATCTAAATTCCCTTACATGATCTTTTATGAAGCCTTAAAAAAAAACATAGGAACATTGCTTCTTCTGTATATTCCCCAAAAATGCAAGAGTTATGAACTGCATACTTGGAGAACAGGAATCTAAGTGCAGTGCATCACAGGGATATTCAAGTGGGGAAAATATTTATTAGAGTTTAAAATATCCTAAAATAAGGTAAATATAAAAAAAACCCTTAAAACATGAAGAAGGAGAATCAATTAACAAAGATGTGTAATAGTAACTCATTCTGTGACCATTTGATTCCCCTTGAGTGTACTAGAACTTTTAGGTGATCTCAACACTGCTCAGACACACCATGGAAGTGTGCAGAGATCCACAAGCTTTTGATTAAAAGCAAAAGGGACAGACAGAAACTCAAGTTTAACTGAGAAATAAGAGGCATTCAGGACAGCAAATCCAGAGCAGATACAGGAGGAAAACAGACTGGCAGAGAAAATAATTTAGGGAGCTGAACTATTTGAATGAAGAAGAAATGGGGAAGAGTAGGCATTTTGAGGCTAAAGCTAGTGATAAACTAGCTGGGAATAAAGATGAGCGGCAGATGTTTGACAGCTGACTGGGAAACTAGGTAGCTGAGGATGAGCAGATTGCCTGCTGAGATAGCCTGTGTGGTGTATTCAGATAAATTAGGATTAGTAAAACAAGGGCAGATTTGTGGTGAATGTGCAGAAGAGTTGTATCCACCGAAGTTCATTTTCTTTCTGAGCTCTGAATGGACTATGAGACTTCAGAGACTTATAATTCCTCTGTAGACAGAAAACATCAATTGAAGGCAGCCTTTGATTTTCTGACCCCTCTGCTATATTTTCAATACATTTTATAGTGCAAATAGCTATATCCTCTGTACCAGATTTTTATTTGTCAGAATACAATCATTCCCTGTCACCATGTGTATTTCGGTGAAAGTTTGGACACTTGGAAGGTCTTTAGGTTCATTGTATTTTCTTCTTTCTGACTTGCCCAAACTTCTCTTTGGCAAGTTATCTAATCAATAAATTTGCTGTCTACGTAGTGTAGTGTGAGTATTCCCACATGGTTACCTAAGGCAAGCTTTTGGTTGGTCACTGTTTTTATTTTCTTTTATTGTTCTGAAAAATTAAAAACTGTTCTTCCACAAAGTGAAGCTACAGTCATTCCATGGTAGAAGTAAGAGAGAGCTATTGTTATAGAACTCCTGTCTTTCTTGAAACTCATTATGTAGCAGACAAAAAGGTAGATATTGTATCTCGTTATTACCGTAAGGATTTTCTTATTGCCTCTGTACTCCTTTACAACACTAGGTAGTTACTCAAACCCTACTTCTTACAAATGTTTAATAAATGCAATTCTCATTTTTCAGAGTAAGAGCCAGAAATTTCTGTAGAAATGTCTGGCAGAAATGCTGAGTGCTTGTAACTGTGAAGCCAATGGGAACGCTACTTTGAATGCATGAAGTACCATATAGCAATCACCTTCTGAAAAATCATTCACTAGAGTTATCAGGTTAGGTGTGAAAATTAATAGGATTTTTTTCCTTAGTCTGTCTATGCCTCAGTCAACTATTTGTAAAATGGAGTGATATCATCTTTCATTTAGCTGGCCATTTTAAAGATTAAGTTCTGTGAAGCAGTCCTCTGTTCCGAGAAGTGCCATAGCAAGTTCAAGACAAATGAACAGGTTTAACAGGTTTGTCATAATTTTTAACAGCTTTCAGCAAATATTGACCAGTTGATCATTAATAACTTTTCATATATTACACGTATCAATGTTACAGGGTTTCTGGGGGAGGGAGGAGAAAGGCAGTCAACTAGAAATTGCATAATTTATATACACAAGAGAAGTGAATTCATTGTTGAGTAGAGTACCCTAACAATGATGGAGTTTAACTTATGGCTTTGACTGTACAACTTCATGATCAAATTCCTTTAGCTTCCTTTTGGCTTTGCAAAAATAAACCTGTATTCAAAATGCAACTGTAAAAAAATACTGGTTTTGAAGGAGTTAGTGCTTTATTGAAGAAGATGGGAAAATTTCCATCACTCATCATTTATTTCTCAAACTTTTCCTTTGTCTGTAATGAATAAAAAAATGTATGACTATATGCATGACTAGTATGAATGCTAATCTAGTAATGAAAAAACTTGTTCATTTTTTTCTCCACTGAAACTTCAGCTCTGGCTGTACTCATGCAACCCTCAGGCTGAGGCAAGGTTCTGAATGAAATCTTTATATGTGATCACAGAGTCTTTTCAGAACTCCTAAAGTTATTTATTACTGCATCTCCCAGGAATGTGCTCAAGTGACAGGTAGCTCTTCAGCAATGCTCCTGCCAAAACCACAGATGATCTTGGTGTGTATCTGGTCAGCTGCATTTGGCATCAAGGCATACTACCTTTAGTATGCTTTAAACAGTGCTTAAAAGTTGCTTTACTGGACTTGTTAGATTGCTGTGATTGACCACCAGTGCGAATGTATAAAATGTTGTTTAGCATATTAGACTTAGAAATTGTTTGAATCCAACTTGATGGGTTTTTTTCACCAAAAAAGTATGTTCTCTTTATTTTTATAATGAAAGTAAAACCAATGTTTGATTTGGTTTCAAAGGTGTTGCAGTCAAGTACTGAAATGAACACTGGAATATGTATTCCTCTCTAGTTGATGTCCATGGGGTGCCTAATTTTGCTTGGGTGCCTCACAGGTCATGTTGTTTTTCAGGTATAATCAGGGTGCATCTAAAGCATCCTAACACTGGGTAACAGCCATTATGTGTTTAAAGTCTACCAACTCTCTGGAAAAAAATAATTCTATTACTAACAGACACTGTAAGTTGCCATACATTTCATCTAAGAAATTCAGATTCTCTTCCACTTTCTTTGTACATATTTTCTTGAAGAGGAAAACGATCTTAGGTTAAAAAGACCATGCACACAATATATTCCTTTATCTCCTTTCTGTGCAATTGCTTTCAAACTCTGTCTCACTTTGTTGATTGATGCTTAATACAATCTTAAATTGACTTACGGACAGATAGAAATTCATTCTCCCTTTCTCTGCCATTTTTTTTAACTTTGTCAACAGTACAGGGTTCTCCAGTATTTTTTGCACTCAGTCTTAAATTTCTGCCATTTATTCAAAGCTTAAGAAGAATGGTAATTTTTACAAATAAGATAATGTCATCATTTTAATATTAATGTAATTTTTACTATTTAATAATGTTGGAGGAGAGTCTCTTGTGTTATTAAATATTTTTTACTAAAAAAAAGTCATAAGTATCATATAGATTGTAGGAACTGATGATTAAAACAAATAAAAATGGAAATAAAATATTTCCTGATGTGGAACCTAGTTGTTAGCTGTTCAGATTTCTATCTGTAGAGAATATTTGTTAACTTGCATCTCCAGCTTTATCTACCAGGCAAGCTGTGCTATCACTGCTGGAGGAACAGTGAGCTTCTAACATAATAACTTTTGGTGAGAAAATTGAAATAGGTTTTAAAATTGTATTTTCTCTTACTTGATTGCTTAATAGTACTTTGTATTCCAAGACTGAATGAGAGCTGGTCTAGTTTAGCTGGTGTACCCCTATTCTGGGCATGTAGTAATTTCGGCCTGTATTTTTTTTCTGATATTCACTGTTCAACAGCTTGAGCTGACTGGCAACAAACATTAGTTTTATGTAAAGGGGAGCAGTAAAATGTCATCATTTTTCATAAAAGTAAGTCACAGACTGATCCACAGATAACATTGCTGCAGTTTTGAAACTACTTCATAATCAGATTCTTCATGGAATGCATCCGAGCACTCAAGAAGTTGATAACTGCAGCTCAGTAGGTAATTACACATGGTGTGCAATCAACTGATCAACATGATACAAATTATACACTTATGTTGGTTTTAATCCAGCAAATTCTACTTTCATCAATGATATTATTATAATTTTACATCAAGACTAATAAGACCAGAACTTGACATTTTTCATAAGCAAAATACTGAGTCGCAAATTCATCATTTACTTTTGGTGTTAATTGTGTCGTAATGATGTTCAGTACTGACTGTGGCTCTGCAGTGGTGTCCCCTTGCACAGCAGGAGCAGGAGATAATTGTTTAGTCCCACACCTTCCTTCTCAGGTGAATTTTTCCTTTATACCCCTAATATGTCATTCTTATATTTGTTCTTTCTGGCAATTCAGATTTGTGCTTTACCTTAAAAGGTGGCATAGACCTGTTGGATTAGGTCCAGAAGAGGGACACAGAAATAATTAGAGGCCTGGAACATCTCTTCTGTGAGGAAAGGCTGAGAGGATTGAGGTTTTTCAGTCTGCAGAGGAAAAGACTCTAGGAAGACCTTATTGCAGCCTTTCAGTACTTAAAGGGAGCTTGTAAGAAAGACAGGACCAAAGTTTTAAACCAAGTTTGTAGCAATAGGACATGGGATGATGGTTTTCAACTTTAAAAGGGCAGCTTTAAATATAAAAGGAATAAATTTTTAATGATGAGAGTATTGAGGCACTGGAGCAGGTTGCCCAGAGAAAGTAATAGGTGTCCCATCACCAGATATGTTCGTTCCAGGGGGCTGGAGAAGATAACCTTTAAAAATTCCTTCCAACCCAAACTATTCTATGATACTATTCTATACATCTATTACCAGTGCCTGGGAAGTCCTTCCACTAGCTACATTTTCAGAATCAGCTCAAGATTGCTCCTAAGGATCAGGTTGCCAGCATTTTTCTAGGCATCCAAAATAATGCTGGTATTTTTCTCATACTTGAGATGACACTTTTAGCTGTTTGTAGCCATATGCAAAATCTAACATAATCTGCCACTCTCAACTGAGGGAATGTAAAGACCCAAGAACATCTTTGCAGATGGTCAGTCTCCTGTGGTTTTACCTTCCCCTTAGAGCAACCTGAGCAACTTGGCAACTCTACTTCCTTTCAACTGCCAAGGAAAGCAGAAAGAGCAATCTAGGAGTACAGCCCAGAGCTGAGTTTTATGTGTACTTCGCTGAGTGCTGTAACAAAAGCTGTTGCACTCTTCTTAATGTTTGCAACCAGATCATCTGTAGTGTCCAAAAGTATTGTATGGACAAAAAAGACCATTTCAGCCATTTTTTTTGTATTTCTTCTTTGGAGCAGTAGTTCCAGTTGTCTCCCAGCGCATTGGAGGCCAAATAGCTGGCCAAATAACTAAATTCCAGTGAACTGTCAAGTTGCTACTTACATCAAATAACTGCTGCACGTGTGTCTTATTGGTTGACTGCCTCTGAGATGGCTCTGGAAGTCTGTGTGCCAGAGGACACAGCAAACAGCTCTAGGAAAGCAGGAACCTAGACAGCATAATCGTCCTGCCTTAATTTGGGCTTGTTTGTCCTCCGAAGTATCAATTACCTGCAAACAAGAGTCTTTCCCTGTGGTAGTGCTGGTTAATCTCAGTGTGAGTTGAACAAAAGGTCCTGAGGAGCACCTGAAAGCCCAGCAATATGGAGGGATGACAAAGTGTGCAAATCTTGGCTGTGGGTCATGCTTTTCTAGCCCACATATGAGCAACAGCATGAAACATGAGGTGATTTATCTCTTCCCATTATATTTAAGCCTAAAAAATACTGTAGCAACACACGTAAGCTAGTCAGAAGTCTTATGCATTGAATTTTTTTTCTTTTCATTTTTCAGGATGTTGACAGTCTCCCTGCTGATAGTTTGATAGATTGGATGCTTTCTGTAACTTTCCACAGCAGGTTATTCTACCCCTCTCTAGGCCCATTCTTTCCTCCTTTGATTTTTGTCAGATTTACATCTGTTTTCTTAGCAAACTACTATAAATATGTCTTCAATTCCACTTACAATATATTCTTAATATCAGCTTCAGAACACAGAGCAGAAAGCAAAATGACAGAGTTATTTTGAATAAACAACTTCAGATTTTTAAATTCATCAGAATCCTTTTTTATTTCCTCTTTGGAGTATCCCTGTCTTTGAATTGTTTGTGCTGTGCTTTGCCTAGGGTTGTGTTTGCATAATAAAGGCTTTGATTTGAATAGATGAATAGCCCTGGGTGTTTGTGTTTTCCCTCCATTTTCATGATTATAGCAGAGAAAAGTGCAAGGACAGTTTTAGCTGAGTAATTTAGAATATTTTCACATTGAGACTTGATTTTGCTGGATAGTATGAGACAATGCAGCTCAAGTAGATGGCAGAAAATATGAAGTGAGCAGTGGGAAGAAAAAGGAACTTCAAGAAAATGATCTCTTTTGCAACTGTGCAACAGTTAATAACTACAAATTAGTTACAGCCTGAATGATGGACAAACCTCAGGTATATTCTAAAAAGGAGCCTTAAAAAAACCTGCATATTTAGTCACTGTCAACTTCGTGTAATAGACTCAGAGAAGTGTGTCCTCATATTGTAGTGATACTTTCTTTCCTTTTTCTGTCAACCCTGTGATATTCAGGATTACATGGCAATGAGAACAATGGCTGTGTGAAACATCTAGTGGCCTAAGAGAGCACTTTTTTATTTAATTCTAAGGCTCTTTTTGCTCTTTTTATTAAAATTTTTTACACCTTAAATGATTGTTGAAGTTGCATTTAAAATCAAATCTTTACTCATCAGAGGTTATTCAAAAGAGGCTGAGTTCTCTGCTTTTGCATTACCCTTCTGGAGAGGTGTGATGACTAAGTGATATAGTATAAACATAGCTAAAAGGAATCAGTTTTGGTCCTCTCTTCTCTCCAAATGATTTTGAATTTAATATGACAAGAATTTGAGGGAACAGTTAGAAATTTGAGTTTTCATATCCAAGTATAAGTGGAAATAAGAGGGTGCCAAGTTTTCTTAAATACATCTCATCATTTATCATTTGTGTCTCTTTTTGTCAAGACATTGTTTCCTCTGCCTGAGCTGCTTGTCTTTCTCTGCTGAAAGTGGAGTCCTGAATAATAAATTCATGTTTGAAGCACAAAGTCTGAAACTCATATTGCTGGTTGGTTATAAAGTATATATTTATTGAAGGAAAAAAATAAATCAGATTCTCCATGTTCTATGAGAATCTATATGGATTTGAAATTAATTTCATTTTTTAAAGATTGTGTGTTTGTAGGCCTTTTGGTGTTTTGTTTGTTTGTCTTTTTCCCAGACCTGGGGAAAAAAACAGCTAAACTATCTAATTGCCTTTGCTTAGGAAACATGGTTACACATTCCTGTTCAATGTAATTTCTTCACTGCAGTTTTAACATGTGCTTCATATTGCTTGTGTCATACTGAACTATAGAATAGTTGAAAGGCATTTAGGCTGCTGTTGAGTTGTAAAATAAAATTCACACTTATTTTTTTTTGTAAATTAAGAGAAAATATTGATCAAGTGTGGTTATGAAACAGTTAACTACAATAAAAATACTGATTGAACCTTGAAGATTTGTGTAATTTCAGGCATACCTTAAAAACATCAGTCAAGGATATAATTTGATCAGTCATGCTGTACATGTGACCACTGTATTGAAATAAACTCCACTAAGGCTTGGACCCCTTCTCCTTCAGTTGTAACAAAGAGCTGGTTTTAGAAATGGCAAAGTTTTGAGCATTTTTGTATATTATATTTGTATTCCCTATAATTATAGGAGAGTTACTAGAGGTAAACACAGATCCACTGATTCTTCACAAATTCGCTATTGCAAATATTTCCCATTCTGCATCACTTTAGTGCATGATGTTTTACATCCTGCAGTCTTGTTTTTCCCTGTCTTATTCTATTTAACTTTATCTACTTTTACATTAGCAAGTAGCTGTATCCAGCAGGAGTAGATTTGTAGAGAAAATCAGTGGGGTCTCAGGACACAGCCTTTGTATATATGGGAGATGTGCTGGGTGGATGGAGGAAAGCCAGTGTTACTCCCATCTTCAAAAGGGGCAAGAAGAAGTACCCAGGAAACTATTACTCCACCTTTACCTCTGGAAAGGTGATGGAACAGGTCATTCTGGAGGTCATCACCAAGCATGGAGAAGAAAAGGAGTTCAGCATGGATTCACCAAGGGGAAATCATGTGTCAACAATCTGACAGCCTTCTATGATCACATGGCAGGACGGGTCAACAAGGAGAAAGCAGTGGATATTATCTACCTCAATAAATAAGAGTAAGGCTCAACTTCCTACAACTTTGGACACTGTCTCCCATAACAGTGGGAGTTGGGTAAGTTACGAAAAGTGGGTCAGATAAACAGACAGTGGGGTGGACCAAGAACAGGCTGAATGGCAGAGCTTAGAGGGTTGTGGTCAGCTGGAGGCCTGTGGTCAGTGATGTTCTCCAGGGACCATACTGAGTCCAGTCTTGTTGGACTTGTTTGTCAATGACCTGGATGAAGGGATAGAATGTACCCTCCGCAAGTTTGCTGATGGTATGAAACTGGGGGAAAGGCTGATACACTTCAAAGCTATGCTGCCACTCAGTGGATCCTGATAGGCTGAAGCCTTAGGTGGACAGAAATCTAATGAGATTCAAAAGGACTAAGTGTACGGTCCTGAACCTGGGGAGGAATAGCCCCCAGCTCAGACTGGGGCTGCCCTACTAGAAAGAAGCTCTGCAGAGAAGGACCTGAGAGTCACCAAGACTGCATGACAAGTTCACCCTGCATGGGCAGTGTGCCCCTGGAGCACCAATGGTGTGCATAAGAAAAAGTGTGGTCAGAAGGTTGAGGGAAGGGATCCTCTCCCTCTGCTCAGCCAGTGCTGAGTGCTGTGTCCTGTTCTGGGCTCCCCAGTACAAGACAAGGCTCTGCTGGAGCGGATCCAGCAGAGGCAACAAAGATGATCCAGGATTTGGAGCATCTCTCCTATGAGGACAGACTGCCAGAGTTGGGCTGGTTTAGTTTGGGGAAGAGAAGACTGAGAGAGGATCTCATTAATGCAGATAAATATCTCTAGGGCAGGTGCCAAGATGATGGTGCTGGACTCTTTTTTGGTGGTGTGCAGTGACAAGTGGAGGAGCGATGGCCATTAACTAAAACAATGGCCTTAAAACACAAGAAATTCTACCTCAATGTTCAAGGAAGAACTTTCCATTGACAGTGGAAAAGCACCGGAACAGGCTGTCCATGAAGGTCATGGAGTCTCTCTCTCTGGAGAAATTCAAAACCTTCCTGGATGAGTTCCTGATGACCCTGCCTTAGTAGGGGCATTGAACTGGATGATCTCCAGAGATCCCTTCCAGCCCTAACAGTTCTGGGATTCTGGGGTTCTAGGAGTTTAATTTTGGGTTAGCTCTGACCTGATCCCACAGACCTCTTCCAGGTACTGAATGGATTGCATCAGATCCATGGTCAGGGAGTGGAACTTCCAGTGTTGGTTACTTGATTGGAATCCTGTTCATACTTCCTGAGAGGCCTCAGTGTAAGACACATCATGGGAAAGGAGCATGATAAGGAGATTGGCTGCAAAAATGCATTACTGAGCAAAGCAGTCAGAATGTGGATGTACAATTTGTTTCTCTTGTTTTACTCCAAAAGCTCAAAGTTATAGAAACAAGTTGACATACATTTGCATCCCCAGTTGCTTGCAACTAGCAGCTGACAGAAGCTTAGGGCACTTCTGTTGCTTAATTTGAATCTTCAGTTTAATTTGTCAGGGAAAGATTGTACTTTTTGTCTGCCAGATTTTCGGTGTGAATTTATCACAGTATTTGCAGGAGCAACAAACTGAATCAAATAATTTTTGCAATTTTTTCTAGTGTCTCAAAACTCTGAACAAATAGTGCTTTTAGAGCTGTCACTGTTAAAAAGGGAAATTTATCGAAACCAAACCCTCACGAAATCCTGAAAATTGAATTTATTTTCTTATTTAAAAATGAGGAGATATTGCCATATTGTATTTAAAATTGAAGGGACATATTGGTGATATGCATGATGATACCAATTGTTTAGAGACCACTGGAACTACAATCAATCTTTCCTACATCAAATCTTTGAATACCGTGACAGCTTACATCTAATTTTCAGGTACTAGGCAGTGACTCTTTTTGGTTCTTCTTCTGCCATGTCATAAACCATTGGCTCTTCTGAAGGCTGGAAAAAGGAACTGCAGCCTTTATTTCTCCTGTAGTGACATACTCTCACGCCATATTTTTTTCTCATGGATTGGTGATATCCAGTAGGATTGTAATTTATAGTTTTTTAATCTTTAATTGAATATAACCGTAAAGCTCTGGTGCCTCTTAGCGTAAACAACCTAGACATTTCTGTATTAATTTTTCATATGATGTTTCTTTGCAATTTAGCAGCATTAAGGGTCAGAGTTTGACTCCATGTTTTATGTGCTTTATTATTTTTATGTCACTTTTACCACCAGTCTATTGGATTGGAATTAATGAGGATTGAGAATACATCTAATGCATAATTTGTAGCAAACTGCAGAAATTACTGCTCAAGTAATTTGTTGTCCCCTATAAGATTTTACTGTATCAGCTCTGTTGTATCTGGTTATTAATAATTAAATAGTTTTGGTGGACTGAACTGAAGTTCTCTGACGAAAATGGGGTGGTCTAGAGCAAATGCACACTATTTGTCCTGGTTAGCACAAACCCATATTTCCTATGTTCCAGCAGTTCAATTACTACTTTACTACCATCATGGACTTTTTGTGGGGTAGTGGTTGGTAGTGGTGGCGGGTGTAGGAGTAGGGGTGTATTTTTGAAAATATTAAGGTGCAATAGTGTGAACTTTATTCCTGCTTTTCCTTTTTGATACTTTTAAACAAAAATTTGCTTAGTGTTAACAGCTGTCTCCTAAAATGATAATAGAAGCTGGAAATACCTAGTACCAGCCTTAATTACATGCTCCCGGCTCTCATCTTTTGCACCAGCTCTGTCAAATGCAGGCTATATTTTGTCTGAGATAGGAATGTTTAATCAGATCAACATGAATAAAATCAAGCTGAGAAATTTCTTCTACTGATTATTTTGAATGCATTAGAAAACTCATGTGCAACTTATCTGTCATGCGACTATAACTAGACAAATGATCTTTGTACTTCTGCAGTGCTGGATTGGTGTGCTGGTTAGGTCTTAGCAAAAGGTCTCTCAGTAGATTGCGGTTATTTTCAGTTACTAATGGTTTGCCTCAAATGATTTCTCTTACTAATTGTCCCTTTCTTTGCCCTCTCCTTTCTTCAAAAAAGCATGCTGTCAAGTTTAGTTAGTAGAAATACAGATTTTTATAGACTTATTTTAAAAATCATGCTTTCTTTTGTGTTGCATTTCTTACAACAACTATATTAAGATTTGATGGTGAAATGCAGATAAGAAAATAAATTAGTTATTTTCTATGAAAATATTAGGGATATGAACAAGTCCTATGTTCCCAAAAAATACTGTAGATTCAGATTGGGAATAATGACATTACAGATCATGACATGGCCTAGTAGACCAACTAAAAGTGGAAGCCAAACACTCCTTAGAAGAACGGGTGTAGAAAACACAAGGGAATGTCAATTTAACCTCTTGCTGTCACAGAGAAATACACAAAAATAAGATCTGTATCTTTTTGCTATTCACATTAGAAAACTGGCTTTGCTGGCTTTCTACTGTCCTCCAGAAAGGCTTTTTCGGAGACTTCCTTAACAATTGTCTTCAGGTTTTCTGCCTCATTTTACTCATTCCCACTTTATAAGTTTCTGTCCTTATGTCAGTATATTTCTCCTACTTTCTTTCCTTTCTTTGATATTACCTAACCACATACTTCTAAAGAATAACCATGCTACATTTCTCAACATGTTTTGCTGGGCTAACCCAGCCAGTTTTCTTCTCCTTGCTCATTTTATAACACAGTCAATTTGTCTTCTAGTCATTGTTGGAATTTCCTTCCACATGTTTTCTGGTATGAGTTAATTTAACTTTTTTTTTAAGATATGGATAATTGGCATCAGATGACATGTTTCAGATGAAGACTCTCCCACACAAAGAATTTTGTATAAAGGCTTTAATAACTCTGTTCTTCTATAAAAACTCTTCTCCCAATGCATCTTGAAATTGCATTTGCCTTTTTTCAGAGCAGCATCATGCAAGTGATTTATAGTCAGCCTGTGATCAATAAATAGAGTCAGGCCTTTTTTATCATTTTTAGCTGATGTACTCTCATTCTGTATCATGGGTTCATGTTAATGGCCCCTTGCCCTTGTTCTATTATACTTCATTCCATTTCAATTACAAACCTCAAAGCCACCTAATTTTTCGTGGATAATATTCTGTTCCTCCTTTATATTGATGACTCCCAACTTCATGTGATCATCCATTTTCATCATAGCAAGTCTAGTCTCTGAGCTAAAGCCATTTAATAGAAGCATTATATATAAGATTTAGCCATGAGGACTTCTGCTTTCCTGCATGACATTGTAAAGTTTGCCTACGCGTCATTTAACTAGTTCCTTACTCAGTTCTGTGAATCTTCAGCAACCTTTTATGTTTTATTTGTAATTATTATATATCCAGTATTGACTTAGTATCTAAAGTTAAACAGTGAAAGAGAGACAAGCAAGTAAGTCCACAGGGGAAACAAGAAGTTTTCAAGGTTGCAACAAACTGTACAACTGCTTTAGTTCCTAAGGAAAGTCTCCTTATTTCTGTCATTGCTAAGGCTAGTTATGTTTATCTGTATTCTTTTTGGAAGGTTTTTGGGGTTCATTTGGCTTGTGGTTTTTCGGTGTGGTTTATTTTTTTTTTGTTTTAGTTTTTTTGTTTGTTTGTTTTTGTTTTGTTTTTTTTTTTGTTTTTTTTTTTTTTTGTCAGAGGATGCTTGATGTTTCAAAGCATATTTTGTGGTAATGTTCAGGTGTGTGCTGGTTCCCAGTGAGCAATCAGGCATCAGCACTACCAATTGCTTATCCCCTATGCTGTGGAATGGAAAGCAAAGAAAGATGGCATGAATGGCAAGAATCATGGATCAAGATAATATCAGTTTAATAGGTGGAGCAAAATCTGCACATATACGCAAAGCAAAAAGAGGAATTTATCCACTACATCCACTGATGTGTTGTGTACACTGTTTTAGTCTCAGATACAGAACAGAGCACGCTGTGAAGAAAAGTGACTGCAGCAAGAACATGCAGAGGGGAAAATGGTAAAAAATTATGTAGAAGTTTTTCCCCCCTATAATATTTGCCCAAATACTTAGTTGTTATGGGATATGAAATAACACGATGCAGACACACAGCTTTTTTAAGGTAAAAAAGCACTTTTAATTTTTGATTTTAACGTTTACAGATTTTTTTTTTTTAAAGTGATAGTGTATTGGAGGGTGACAGTGCCACCTCTCCAATGACACTGGACAAACCAACAGTCTATCAAATTTCTCTTCCTCCATATAAGAATGCAAAACAATAAGCTGTTTACATAAAGTGTGTGAGAAAGTTCATTACAAGAATGTAAACATTAGAAGGCTTAAAAAAACTTAAAAAATTAAAATCAAGACAACAATTAGTCCATCAAAAAAAAAAAAACCCAAACTAAAAAAAGAAAACAAACTAAAACTCAAATCAAAAGAATCCCAATAGCACCCCCAGCTATTTAAGCACTGTGGAAAGGGAGATACCAATCTATGGGAAAGCTTAGACCTTAAAATTGAAACTTTTTTTGTATAACTATACCATTTTTTCCACTTTTTTTTAGCCTTGATTGTTGAGACTATGTCTAACAAATGATATTATAATGAAATGCATGTGATACTCGTTTCAGTTTCATAGTGAACGCAGATCAATTTATGGACTGTCTATGTTTCACTACAGTTTGCGTTCTCTATCTTAGTTATTTCCGATTTCACCATTAAGTTTTAATTCTTTATTGTGCTTTACTTGACTCTCATTGAAAATAGGATTTCTTTTCCCCACTGTGTATGATTTTAATGAGTCATAAATTCATACAGTTTCCATCTTTATCTCAATATTCCTATTATATCTAAAATCTCAGCCATTCCCAAAAAATGGTTTTTGCCAAGATTCCTACTACTGGAGCTTAAAATTAGTTGCTGGTCAGTCACTGAATAACTGGTGGAGGTTCAAAAGTGATTAAACTGAAGTAGATTCTCTGTGCAGCCCGAGGAGGGCATTTTGTGATAGAGTTACAACCTGGGGTGGTGAATCTGTGGTAAAACCATAAATCTCTTATAAGGGGTCAGCTGCTTTGTGTTACAAGTTACTAACTATAACACATTCAGACTGAGGGCATGCAGAACTGTGCCCCCCAAAATAATTAAATGGTAATAGTAATTTTTGGCTAAGTGTCAGTGAAGGTTTGGCTCTACTCTTTTGACTTCAGTTTAAACTGTTGCACGAATATGAAATGCCTGCTGAGCAACTGATGGTGATCTGATGTAGCCCTTAACTCTGGAAATATTTTTTTCCTCCTTTACATATTGCAAGCTTTCTCTTATCAGTCTCTGAGTAACAGCATGAGGAGGTATTTCGGTTGAACTTCAACAATCACCTCAGTGAATTCTATTATGCCTTTTTCTAATATTTTGGCATCTCTAAAAATGCAATTAATCTATCTGCCTGAAAGTTATTTCAGGTGCTGAACTTTGGCCTCTTTGAAAATCTTGACATGCATTTAATTTTATAGAACAACTACAGGTATTCATTTCTGTAAAGGTTTTGTGCTTTATTTATTCTTAAAACTGAAAAAAAAAAGGCCCTCATGACATAGGTAGCCTGTCTAATACTTCATGTATGTTTAAAAATGTTTATGAATGTCTTATTTCTTAAAATTAATTAGTCTCTAGTCTGTCTAAGAAACATTTGAAGATTTGGCAAGGCTCATTTTATGGTGTACTGATGGCGCAAAGGGTAAAGGGAATCAATGCTTTATAATGCACAAGATGCCCCAAGTGGATGATGTAGTTGTAATGGCAAATACATTGTCAAATTTTCAGTGTAGATAAACTTTTTCTCTCTTTGAGGCAAATATGTTCAGTTATTTTTAATAGTTACAGGGTGATATTACAGTGCTAAAGCCCTTTTGCCATTGGTTTTCAGCAAAAGTGTTGTCACCATTTTTCTTTAGGTTTTTTTCATCTAAGGACTTTGAGATTTTAAAGGACTCCCCACCCCCAGCAGCTAGAAATCACTGAATTTTAATTTAATTTGTTAGGCTACACCAATGTAATTTACTTTTCCCATCCCTTGGTAATTAGATCCCCTTCAGCCTGAATTGTTGCATGTTCTGTTAATTCTAAGCATAAGATTTGGAGATCTGCACATTATTATGTAGATAATATTATTCACCTACCTGTTAGCTGTATAGGAGTATGACAGGTTATTTAAATAAATTAATTTGTATGTTCTATTTTCATCTGCTGGAAAGGACATCTAGAGGTTGGTGCCAACTTGGGAGATTTTTGAGATGCCATTCTTACCATACCAGTAAGGATTTCAGAAGGGTATGAAACAGGTGCCTGGAAGTAAACCAATAACAGTGAAACTTCTTTTTATTACTTTTGATCCCAACCCACTAAATACAATAAAAGCTCTCCTGAGATTAAATGTATCAAATTCCTGAACTGAGATACTCCTTCCTCTCAGATACTCCCTAGACTATCCCATCATGATAGGCAAAGCCTTTAGTCTGAAAGCTGAATACTTCAAAATGGAGGGAAATAACTTTGAATCCAAAGGGGATGTCTGTTTTAGAAAATGTGGGATTTTTTTCCCCCTTAGCATTCAACCTTTCTGCACAAATTATTTTGGATTGATTTCCAACTGTGTCGAGAAGTTGAGCCTGTGAGCATAAAGACTCCCAATACCAGTATCCAGTGTTCTGCTGCATCTTTCAGTTTCCTGATATGAGAGCTCATCTTTATGACCAGAGTTCTTTTGCTGGGGCTACTGTTGACACAGAGCACCAAGCTGGAAAGCAGAGATAAGGTGTGTCATTGCTGTGGTTTGTCAGATACTCTGATTCCAACCTCTGCCCCTCCCTCCTTTTCTCTGTTGAACAGGTGCCAAAATCCTTTTAGGACTGATTTAGTGAGACAGAATGAGTTCCTCTCAGCTGCATTCCCTTTTGCAGCTTAAACAAGATTCTGAAGCATAAAATAAATCTTAATCTTTCCAAGAAATGATGTTAATCTGAGGCTGGCTGTTGCCTCAATACTGAGTTCCTGCTGGTTTTGATAACAGCTCATGATTTGTGAAAATTTAGCATGGATTGATATCAGCCTGCAACTCACACTCCAGGCTTCCTTGACTAATAGGAAGCAAACAGGGGCTTTTATGTGACTGGGGCTCAACACCATAAAATTTACAATGCAGTTCATGAAGTTCTCAGCTTTTGCATGCAATTCCTCTTTGTTACTCACTGGGTTTCCTGGAAAAGAAGTGGGTGTTCAACAAGGTCTTAACTTCTCCACTCAGTCTTCTGTTATCCATTTATTTCCACCCCACAGTCCTAACAAATGCTTTGATTTTACATTTTCAAGCACAGTAAAGAGAAAATTTTACCTATTTGGTTTACAAAAAACACTGGCATATAAGTGATACAGAGGACTAAGGCACAATGTAACTTCAGTTTTTTTATATAAGGTATCAGTCATAGGTTGGTGTAATTGTCACAAGAAACTAGCATAACCACAGTTATGTTCATTATTTATGGTTGAAAAACTATTTAGAGGAAAAAAGTGTCTTAAGAACGTTAACTCTGCATCTGATTTAGACTGTGAAAATGATTTTGTGCTTTACAGTGATTTGGGAAAATATATGCACTTAAAATTTTGTATTTGAGCCTTCAATTGTCTGTTCAATAATTGCATAATACAGATCAAGTTATATTCTGCTGTCAGGTATACTGTCATAAATCTACAATGTTTTCACTGGCAATATTAAAATTACTTCAATTTCAAATTTTTTATAATTGAGGTCAGGAGTTTTGACAGTACTTTTCAGTAACTGCAGATTTGAATAAAGCATACTGTTTTCAGAGCAGGGTTGGGGAGAGGCTCTCATTGAGACAGGCAAATTTTGAAATGTTGATAAGGTGCATGATTGACACACCTAAAATTTTGTTTGTTCTAAGCTTCTGTTTGTTTTTGGAACTTGGCTATTTAAGATGACATGAAAAGAACTGTTCATTGTGCTTTTGGACTAAATTTATGAGGCTGGAAGACAACATAGTCCATATTAATGTCATTATCTTCAATGCTTTCTCTTCTAGATTTTTTGGGGATTTTTTAAGATCTACAGGCTTATTTTGTTTTTCAGAATCACTTCTCATACTAAAGAGACAAACCAGAGCAGACTTCAATTTCTTAAAATGCTTCTCAGAGCTAGCTGAAACTGTTCTGACTGAGGAGAAGTTCTACTTTTTCATTCATTTACATTATAGTACAAACCACATGGATAAGAGACGAATATATGCTGTAAGATCTGCCAGTAGCACTGCTGGATCAGAGTTCATTTAGAGTGATGCTGGCCCTGTGAATCATAATGTCTGCTCAGCCAAGTGGGAGAACTAACTTTGTCTGCAGCAGGATCATATATCAACTTAAAGAGAAAAGAATGTTGCCACAGAACCACAGCTCCAACCAGCAGCACCACTTCACAACGAAGTAATCCTCTGGCATTAATTTCTTGTCAAGGCTAGTGATGGGTTGCATTTGCCAAGTAAGATGTGCTCAGCTGAACTGCAGTATCTTGGAAACGCAATGTGATATGTCACTTTTTCTTTCTTTCTTTTTAAAAGAATGTTGCATGTTGAAAGTGTCTTTCTGTGAATACTTGCTGTAAATTAAGATAACTATCCTCAGAAGTGCAGACATTGATCTTGGCTTCTAAAACTCTTAGACTATGCACTTCTAAAGAATTTTACTCCCTTAGGTATCTATAAATCCATTTTCTACATGAAGTGACTTTTCCCTTTTCAGTTCCAAGAGTATAATCCAAAGTCCATTCCTACACTGGCCTGAAACTTATTGAGGCCTAAGGTGAATTATGAATTACTAAAATGCTTTATGTAAACAGAACCCAAACCAGTTGCATGGGCATTTGCTTAATACAAGTTTTCTTTCTGAGCATGTAGCATTTATTTGCACTTGCCCTCAACATTCTGTATGGGCATCTAAGGAGTATGAGTGCAGGCTCATTTTACAGAGGGAAGGCAAAGATAAGGGAGGTGGTAGTTCTGCCCATGGGTATATGAAGAGCTGCCATCAGCACCGAAGCCCAGGAGCAGCGTCGTTCGCGCCATTGCTGAGCCAGTAGAGTTTCACCTCTCTTGCTTGTGACGTTCAGATCTCCTGATGGCTGAATGCAGACCAAAAGTTACTATTCGTTGGCCTGCTAATGGAATTTTCTTCTCACAGGAGGCAAAGTGTGCTTTGAGATCCAAAGAAAGGTGGAGAGTTAGACTCAGAGGGAAGGACTACCAAAAAAATCAGCTTTTAAAATAACTTTTATGTCATTCACTCTTATTTTTTTTCTCCGGGTGAAATAATATTTAAGAATTGCTTCCTACGAAAATATTTCTTGTGTGCAGAAATATATTTTGCCTTGTTCCCATTCAAGTGTCAGGCAAGATTTATGGGGAATACATTCTCAAACTTATTAAAAAAAGATGTCCTCATACTGCATCTACTCTTCTTTACATTGGAGAATGGCATGTAGGTGGCTGCTAAAAAGAAAGTTGTTATTATAAGTTCCTCAAAAATCTCTCCAGTTAATTGATGAAAATATGTCTTCTGGATTTTGCATGGAATGCATATGTAGAGATGAAGGCAGTGTGCATACTGACAGATTAACCCTCTAAATTCATTAGAGATTGTTTCCCAATGTGTAAATGCAAAAATAACAATTTTAATTTTTTTCATGACTGCTTAAAAATCTTTTTCCTTCTCTGGTGTTCTATATGCATCATTTGACAAAATATCATGAGTATCAGGATACCTGCTACAATAAAAAATTGTAGAAAAATGCTTGGATTAATTTCTTGTTAAATAGCACGTTGTCTGAATTTATTCTCATTTACATGGGCTGAAATAAAAACTTGATTTCTAAAAATAATTTTCAGTCCAAGAAGATCCTTCCTAATTAGATGAAGAGTTCACAGATTCATAGAATCACGAAGTGATTCAAGTGTTCAGGGCTGGTTTGGGTGAGAGTTTGAGCAATCTGGTCTAGGGAAATATGTCCCAGCCCATGGCAAGGGGTTGAAGCTAGATGACCTTTAAGGTCCATTCCAACCTAAACTGTTCTATGATTCTAGGATTCATTTCCCCTCTCAAAGAAATAGACAGTTACCTAATTTTGGATTTCAATGGAGATTAAAAGAATAAAATGATGGGAAATTTGTATGTGGTAGCAGAGACTTTTATGCTTATTTTCAACTCAACACTATTTGATTACTAAAATTATTTTATTTTTAGTGTATTTACATGATTAGGAGCTATATTTTTCATTCTATGTTACAATTAGCCCTTTTCTTCACAGTCTGCAAAAGAAATTGTTTTTTTCTAGGGTTTTATCAAATGACGCTGACAGAAAAGAGAAAATTTACACAAAAAGTCTGAAGGAGATATTACAACAAATTTGACTTTTTGCTCTATGAGAGAAAAAGAGAAATTATTTTCTGATGGAATAAAAACCACTAAGACAATGCCGATACCATGTAAGCATCCAAACTATGATCTTAAATAATTTATTCCTGGTTAAAGATCTGATGTTACTGGTTATTCTCAATGATGCAACTTTAACACTGTAAAATGATACTTCATTTAGGCAATCCAGTCTATTGATGCTAGGTACACAACAAGGTAAGAATCTGAGTGCTTTAGTCTTCCTTTTTTTCGCTTCCTTCCCATCCAGTCTAGTAAGAAAAAAGACATGCTTCTATGAGGAACATTACATTAGTTTTCCTTTTATTTGCAAAACTATCATCTATTTTATAATTGAAAATATGGTTTTGTACTGAATTCATTGACTTTGAATGTTTATCAGCTTACGACACACTGTGGAAGCTTATGGAAACTGTGTTGGTAATTTGAAGCTCACCCCTGTCGCACAAAAGAGCTCATGGGATCTCAGATGCGGTACACTAGGGAAAATATGTACTGGAGAGCAGCTGGGAACTCTGGATAGTTGCTGTGGAAGAACTTACCTTCCTGAAGAATTGGACACTGGTGTGCTAAGCACTAGACTCAGGGGGAGGAGAAAGATAATGATAACCTGAGGTCTTTCCTGTTTGTTTATAATGGCATTAACAGTATGTGCAGTAAGTGCAAGATGGGTTGTTGGTTTGTTGGGTTTTCTGTTGCTGGATCGTGCCTTCTCTTTTTTTTTTTTTAATTATTTTTAAAGATTGCTGTAAAATACGCATAACTTTGGAATCTATGAATTTTTAAAAACTAGTTTTTGCAATCAGAAAACCCTGGAAGCCCCCGTGGGTTTCAGTGGAATTATGGATGAAGTGTACCTCTGCTGGCTGAGGGACAGAATCCAGACCTGCTGCAATGTGTATCTGTATATGTGTGTACTGTGCAGGTGCTCAGTATGTTTTTTCCTTTCTTTTTAAAATAGAAACTATTTTTTTAACTGTAATTCTTATTCTTCAATTTTAGATAGCTGACTATTGTTTTACATTTTTGAATGCATAGATCTATTGCTCAAGAGTTGTAGGTGATGGCAAATCTTTTGTTATTTTAGATTCACATTATCTGGTACCCATCACTAGGGCAAAGCTACCACATGGATGCTTGATCCTTTGTAACATTTTATTAATATTATGTTGAATTACTCAGTGTCAATAAAGAACAATTATTAAAATGAGGAAGAAATTGTCTATGTGCTTCTGTCTTAACCTTCAATAGCAAAAGCACAACAGTCTGATCTTATCAATGAGTTCATTCTTGGAATAGACTGTGAAAAGGTTAAGCCTTTTAAGCATAGCCAGCACACAGAGGTGATTAGATGCATCTCCAATTTAGAAATCTCTTTCCTGAAGGTCCTATATAATTAGTAATCTAAGCAAGTTATCTGGAAAAATGAAAATATCTTCAGAAAATTCTGACTGCAGAAATTCAGGCAGCAAATAACAAATAAGAGTTCCTTCCTCTAAAGGTACCTTTGGATATCTTTTCAATTTATTTTACCTTAAAGATAAGTTTCAGAGAGACAAATCATTTTCTTAATAAAGCAATTATTCTACTGAATATGAGGAATTAATTGGCAGAAAGAATAAAGGATGTGTTTTGATTAAAACCACTGCAGGATCTTTAAGATTAAACCCATTCTTTGCAGTACACTATTTATACCTTTTATAAGTGTATTGTATGGAAAATTATTTTTTTTTCTCAAACTTTTAATTATGTTTGAGGCTTTCCTGTCTCTTACTTTTTCTTCTTTATTTAAAAAAGTGCTACCATCTGAACAGTGTGACTGTAAAGAAAGTATATGGATTTGAATACAACTTCAGCATTAAAAAATTCTATTTATCAGCACAATGTTGCTATTATTAGACTAAAGATATTAGCAAAAGGAATAGATTTTCTTATTAATTACTTGTACATTTTATTGTGTCTGTTTATGAAATACCATGTTTTCCTGAGAAAATGGCTGTCTTAAACTCTGATGGAATCCACATATTATGTGTTCTGTTGTAATTGACCATGTGGAAAAATCTGGTGAACTTTGGATGCAAAGTAGTTTATAACACCTTAAAGCAGAGGCAAGATAAAACCCTTCATCTGCAGGGACCTTTCTGTTATAATCACTGCCTAATTTTCAGTAATTCCATTTACTCTGAATTCTAACTCTCAAAAATTGCCCATATCCCTTGGTCATTAATTCCAAGTTGGATGTGAAACAGTTAAGAGGGCTAGAAATAGCATATCTATAGTACAGCTATAGCAAGATTTCTCTAGATTCATAAAAACTGTTCTTCTTCAGGTAGTTTTCATCTATAGCCTAGGTGTTTTACCAGTGTGCCTGGACCATTTCTGATTATTGTGCTGTAATTCAGCATTTCCCTGGGGTTGTCTGGGCTCTCCACTGGGATGACACCATGAATAGAGTGTTGTGTTTTAGTTAGTTTGGCAGCCATTCTAAATAACACAGTGTGGGACAGAGGTTTGAAAAGAGACAACAGAATTTGGTCTGGGCCTTACAGTGTTTTAATAGCACTTTTAATTCTTTTTTTTTATTACAAATTTTGCATTTAGGCCTACAGAAGCACTTTTGTTGTAGTAACAGATGTCTCCCCAGACATGTGTGCATATTTAAATGGAGTTGGCATAGTGTAATCTTCTTTCAAAAGAAGATTAATGGAACAGAACTTTTTCTGTCTGCACAAATTAATTGAACAGTTATAAGAAGATGGATCACTACTTTGTAATAATTACAGTTGTACTTAGTATAATTAATACTCTGGATTAGAATTGGTGTGAAATAGCATTATTCTTTTGCACAGTTAAGGTATATTTGTAGCACTAGATTTGTCTGGGCAAACACTGTCACTGCATGCCACTCCCAAGACCATCTGTCTCTGGTAATGACTTTCAGAGCAAGAACTTTGCAATTCTGAGCTTCACTGAGGTAACACTTAAAAGCATCCTATGAGAACTAACATCAAATCAGTGGATTACTTATTACCTGAGTAGTTTTCCTTCATTATGTTATTCTTCATAATGGAACCAGTAGTGTGAAAGAAATATATGAGACAAGTAGTACACTCCAGCGATTTTTTCCAAACCTTGTCTGAGCTTGCTGGTGCGTGAGTTTATGAAGAAAAAAATAAGCTATTTCTAGCAAATAATTGCAAAAATTTTGCTCATTTTACTCTCTAAAAGAACTGTGACAATTCTTTTAAATTTTGAGAAAAAGTGCCCACACATAAAATTATGACAGTAAGTACCCTATGAATGAAACCTTTTTCAGCATGGAAATAACTCCAGTAAATTTATTTTGCATGAAGAGATTATCAGATAATTATATGACAGGGCTGGTTCAATACAATTAACGCCTGATTAAGTGCTTCAATTAACAATCTTGATGTCAGACATGGTCCATGAAAGCATTGTTTGTGAAGCCTCTAGTAATGGTGGCTATCCCACTCATGTCAGGAAATAGGCTGTCCATTTCCCAGAACCAATATTGTGATAAGATGTACTCTTCAAGAGGAAGATCATCTTGTGATATCCCACAGGCTGTTTGAAATGTTGGAGTCAGGGGCATACAGTAGAAGAGTTCTGTAAGAATGTTTTAAAATAGGATGAATTATAATTGTGGTTGGGTATGACAACTAAGACTGTCATTAAACTGTTGGCAAAATGCTTGGATGAAAGGGAGAGAGATGTTTGAAATCAAGTGAAGGGTGGCGAAAGGGAAGAAAGCATATGAAAATTCTTTAGACTAAGAACAAGAGTACATGGCTTGAACAAACAACATGTTTGTCTTTATTTGCATATTTCTACTTATAGCTAAAAAATAGGCTACCTTTCCACACACCATCTCCTTCTGCTAATCCCCAGTGTGAAAGCTCGTGAGCAGCAGACAGTTCTTGTCAAGGAAATTTGGGTGGTCAAGAAAAGAGTGTGTGATATAAAACAAACCCTGCAAGACAAAGGTGGCAGTAGTGTGAGACTGTGGCAAGACATCACAACATCAATTCTGCAGTTTAGTGTTTTTCCTTCTAGGGGAAGTCTATGAGGACCTTTCAAGTACCACATGTGTGTGTTTCTACAGTTTTATTCTCTACCTTATGGCTAACCTTCTTCACTTTCTCCATTCTATTACAAACCCACAGAGAATAATTTGTATGGTAATTTTTGTGAATTAAGTATCCTGGGAGATAGATTAACATCATTAAACTATTATCACGTTTAGCATTCCTGTTGCCAAAAATGGAAGGCTAATTTTACTCCATTAATTTCTTCTGAAATGCTTTGCTTTTTTTTGTGGTGGCCACAGGTGTCCAATTTATTTGCAGGTCTGTGTAGATATTTTCATTTGAGTCTTAGAAAATATACTCAGGTTGTATCAATTTAGAACTGCTTGCATGTGAAAATGGTTAGAATATTTAGAAAGAGTATTTAAAATAAATATTTTTAGCAATAGCATACATAGTTCTTACTCTCCTAAAGAAGATTTAATTCATGAACTTCAAGATTCTGCCTTGGTCCACCATGATCACTGCCAATAAGCACCATCATCTCATCCTTTTTTGCAAGACAGTGTTAGATTAGCAGAACTGTTTGCCTGAACTATGAGGTCAAAAGCTAGCTCTGACTCTGCTCACTATTAGATGATTTTGGACTTAAGAGGATTAAGTTCTTTCTTGCTTAAACCATTAAACTATCTTTCATGTTCATGGAACTGTGGCAGCAGCCACATCTCCACTTCATATTTCATCTCCAGTCTTTCTATTAATCATATTACATTTCCAATTAAGTTCTACTTATGAATTTGTTTCAGTGTGGTTCTTAGGGGAATCAGTAAATGTGTTTTATAATTAAGTGCTCAAATATTAGAATTTAATAGTTTGTAATTAGAGGGTTTTTAAATTAGAAATCTGTCTTCCTATACAATTTGAGGAGGTAAAATCTAATTTACATCTTCACCTGAAGGAAAATTCATAAAATGAACTAAACTAAAGCAGTGAAATACATTTTTAATTAAAGGGAGGAAACTGCTAATGAAGTGCAACTTAGGAACATAAACTAGTAGTGTATAACATCATATAGTTTCTTTACGTTGTAGAATGAAATACAATAGTTTAAAAAATTAGAAACTTTACTTAAAGCAGTGAATTTCAATTTGCTGTATGAAACATTCCATGGCAGAATTATTCCCATTATCTTCAGTCTCATTATAGAGATGAATATGTACCTACTCACTTGAATAAGGACTAATAATATTCGCATTGTTCAGTGGCCTGCATGGTGCCATGTGAATAAATACCTGATACTGAATGTGTCTGGCTGTATGTCTACTTGTTTGTAGATATTTTCTGAGGCACAGGAGTCTTATGAATGTTGATGAGTGGTCAGGGTTGTGTTCACAGTCAGAAATCCTGTTTCTCCTTCACTGAAAGCTCACTGCAAGCAAAATGCTGATTCTGGAAAACCCAGCGCAAATTCTACGTGGCATATTGGGAACAGGTACTGGATTGCAAGCTCCAGCACTCAAAGAATGATTTTTCTCTACTAGCTAAGAAAAGAGTGCTGAATTAAGACCACTACTAGTAGGCCTGGTTTAAGATGTAAGTTAAAAAGGCAATTGCAGTAGCATATTAATGGGACTGGCCTTTAGGAGAACACTCGTGATATTTTTGTGCCCGATCTCAGCTTGACTCAGCAGAGACAGCACTGTGAGGATCCCAGAATACATGTTTGTTACTGGGCACAGAAGCTTTTCTCAGATCTGAAGCCTGAGTAGATGCTGAGCCATCTTGATCCATTCTGAGCAGGCTACTTATCCATGAAAAAATACCTGGATATACAGGCTCAGCTGAAGACATGGGTATTTTTTGGCAGCCTGCCTGGTGAATTAGGATATCAGGTCTCCAGCGTATCCCTGTAAGTAGGTCTAGACACTGCCTGAAGCATTTTCTCTGTGTTGCTTATGACCCTGAGGGTAAATAAGCTTCAGAAACAAGCTCTTTGTTTATGTGTCCTAGTAAGAGGACTACAGCTCTTTCTCCAGCTTCTGCTTACCCCCATTGCTGCTGTAAGGAAAGGTGTACTTTAAAAGGTGGCTATGGCAGGGAGAATGGAGTTCCTGAAGACTTGCTGTTCCCTTCTGCCTTGCATCCCCCCTACAAGGGAGGGCAGTGGTGCAACATTGCTTTAAGATTGGGATTACATGGCAAGGACCCCATGGTAAAGGAGGATCATGGGTGAGCCATATGTGAAGGCTCACACTTGGTTATTTAAGTAGAAGGCTATGTTTGATTTTGTCAGCTTGAGGTGCAGAGAGGGATGTCGTGGGGAGCCATCCTCATCCTCCCACCTCTTCAGTATGGCCTGAGCTATTCAGGAAGGGGACCCAGTCCTGAGATTAAGCAGGGAGCCTGGATAAACAGAGACAGTGAAGGTACCGTGGCAAGCAGGTATGGCTTAAACTCCACCTAAATCTTCCAAGTAAGGGTCCATCTGAGCCTCATGGGCTTTGTAGGCCATGAACAGACTTTTCAGGCTGCTAAATTTTCTCTGCTGTGATTATTAGCAAGCAGTGTTAGTTTTGTCATTATTTAGCACAGTTTGAGATTTGTACAAGAAATACCTCACAGAATGGTGTTTGCTTTGGATATCTGACCCCAGTCTTTACCTCAGTTTCCTTATCCTCTGATGGCACCCCTGCAGCACCTCTACTTGTCATCAGTCTAGTTGTGGCTAGCTCCTCATGAGTAGTGGTTGATGAGACAGGCAGAAAGCCCACACAAGTATCAAAACAAGCTGGCACATTCATGAACTTTGTCTTCTGGTCATGCCATAATGAGGGTAAATCACTCATATTTCTTTAAACAATTGGGTCATTTAAGGACCCAATTTGGTCATTTAAGGAAGTTCTTGGCTTTCCCACCTTTATAATACACAAGTGATAGATCTGTAATTGCAATTATATATGAGTATATATTATTTTACCTCACAGTAAGCTGCATTAATGTACATTGTAAACTGGGTCACAAGATCTGCTGAAAATAGTCTTCTATTAATTACTTGGTGGTGGTGGTGGTTTTGGTTGTTCTGACAATTTGTGATCTGACATTACTCAGTGCTTCTATTGTGTTTTTGCTTTTTGGCTAAGCAAATTGTCATTTTCTACTGAATTACAGATTGAAAATTTCAGTAGTGAGTGATGCTGACTGTTTTGGTAAGAAGATCTGATGGAACATCACAGTGGTACGGATCACTCACTATTATAAAAAATTATTTTTGTTTATGCCCTTCATTAATATTTCAGGATCCAGACAGTAAAGGGAGCAATTTATCTCAGTATGAGTTAGAATACTGTTTAATAAGATTTTCTGAGGAGACAAGATTAATGTTAATAATGTTTTTTCATTGATGGGAAAATAGTGTTAACATTAGTAACTCACTTTTCCTGTTAAGCAACAAGGTTAAACTGAAAAAAGCCATGGACTATCAACAAGGTCAGGCTTATAAAAAAGTAAAACATGAATCTGTTTTCCTAGACTAAAATCTTATTAGAATGAATATTCTGCTGATCAAAATGAAGGTGATGAAGGCTATAAAGCTATTCAAGCAGAATAATTCAGCTTTAGTATCTCTCCATTCCAGGAAGTGGCTATTTCTTTTTTTAATAGTCTCAAACAGGGAATTTGAAGCTCATCTAATTAAGCTTCAAGTTTTCTGTGTTTTGTAGTCTCCTTGATTCTGAAAATAATACATGCAACTCCATTTCGTTTCTCAAGTTTTAAGGCATAAATGAGTTTGGTACAGAGTTTCCTGAAGGTATATTGAACAAAGTCTATATTCAAAAAACAATACATTTGCTGTGCTTGGATAAATGTTTCTCGTTCAGAATGTCTTTGGGTTCATAAAGATGACACACAGACATGAATGTGAGATTGCTCATACACATCTAAGGACTCTCCTAGGTTACAGCAACATATGTGCTGATGTTAATATGGCATTGTTGTACTGATAATATTTTCATTAAGTCACAAATAAGGTTTGTATCAAGTCACGTTTAAATTCATATATATATATATATACACACTATACTTCATATAGTGTACTCTACTGATATGTACAAAATTATTATGAGTGCAATACCTTTATGCCTACGTTACGAGTATGTATACAGAAAGAGTATGTTCAATACCAGCATTTCTAAGATTTATGTTAGTTCACGGGCTCCTATCCACACAAACAGCATAACGAGGGCATAACAAGAACCTTTGTGACTGATGACTTCCCATTCTAAATTGTTCTGTGTTCATATGCAAATGATATAGTCTTTACCCTCAGTCCTGCTGAATTTCCCTGTTAGTCTCTATGCTTTTTCTGTCTCTGTGAATATTTAATTAACTATGGAAGGAAAAGAAACTAAAATTGCAGAAATAAGAAGGCAAGTAAATAAACTGGTGGTAGCAAATTGTCCTGTCTACATTTGTAAGGGATTTGATTTTTTAATTTTTCAGATGTGTAGAGTATTTCACTAAGAAATTCCTAGATTTACATGCAAAAATAATCCTTTCTTATGAAGAACAAAATATGGCTTAAACAGTTGGAGGAAATATCTCTCTCAACATTTCTTGGTTTTGCTCTCACTTATTTTGAATAAGGAATGAAAAATATCAGGACAAGTATAACACAGCTGTGAAAGTGAATGTTGGATGCAACTGAACATATAATATCTAAATATTTCTTTCACCGTAAATGTTCATCCCTCCCTGAACACTGTTGTGAGCTTATCTGAGCCAGAATCTTGCCTGTAGCCAAAAGAGTGGTTGAACCTCACTTGGTCTGATAACAAAAGTATGGTCCACATGGTCTAAAATATAGAAATGTAGTTTTGTGAGTACAGTTGCTGTGCTCTGTGATGAAGCACATAAGTGATAATTCTGAGTATTCAAGGTTCTTGCTATTTTGCCAGCAGATGCTAATTTCCTTTATAGTTTTGTACTTGCATTTAAAGATTCTGCTGTCCTATAGAAACACCAAGAGAAGAGAATGTACCAGTCACTCCCTTTGAGTCTGTTATTTCTGCACATAGAATTTGTGTGTACTTATGGATTCAAATGAACAGTTTATTTTTGAAGAAATCATTTATTCTCCCTGCAAAGAATCTGAAGAGGGATATCATGATATCTGGGAGATGTGTGAAGTTTCTTCTGGTAGAAAGATCAGCTGACTTACTTATACCTTGTCTACTGAGCTTAAAGTTAAATTTCAGCTCCTCTAAGATCAGATCAAAGCTCTTGAAAATTCTAATCATGTTTGTCAGATTGATGTTTGCTTGAAACAAACACCAGCAGTAAACATGGCCTGAAAAATTTATTCAGGGAATAAAGCATAGCATTTACACAGAAAGAGGGCAGCATTAGAGTGAAGAGAAATTATCAGAGCTGACCTTTGACAAGAAATAAAAATTTCTAAGTATGAATGCCCCAGTCAAATAAATGAGTTTCCAGTTTTATGTAAGAGAAGGTCAGAGAAAATATGCTATATCATGTATTAAACAAAAATGCCAGATTTACCAAAAAACAGTTAAGAAAAGTAATTGGTAGAGTACTAAAAATACTTTAGAATTATAAACCTAAAGTGAAATTATTTCAAAAACTGGTAGCGGACTATTGATGAAGGGAGAGTAATTGCATTGACTGAACTAGAGATCCTTGATTCAAGACATTTTTTTCCTAAATTCTCACACTCTCTGGATGAGTGTCTTTGGGTAAACGTCTTCTTCCTCTTCTTTATCTGTGAGAAGTAGGAATAGCAGCAAAGTCTTTTATTGTTACTCTGTTTGCATTAGGTATTTTGGGTTTGCGTTTGTTTTTTTTTTAATGGTCACCAGTGTTGTGCTGAACAGGTAGCTGTACTGAGTATTTTACATCTTTTTCATCTTGCAAATCTGTACTGAGTATTGTAGTTTATGTTCCATATGAAATGTCTTTGCTACAAATGTGAACCTTGTCTCATATGAAGTGACTTTGCTGTAAATATGGCATTAGTATGAGCCAGTCAGCTTGCCAGATTGCTATTAGTTTGTAATGAACCTTTAGAAAAATGAAGCATCATTAAAGCAAATCAGCTGTTTCATGTAGTTACTGCATATTTATAGACACTCTGCTTACATGAATTAATTAGTCCCTGATTGGGGCAGGTACACTGTATCTCCACGTTCTGGCATCTTTCTATTCTGTTTCTTCTTGTGCTATTTTCTACTGTAATGACAGCCACAAAATTAAATTAATATTTTTAAAAAGTGATAGTAATACAACTTGAATGTAGCCATTACTCATCACTTGTGTGCACAGAAGGTAGTTAACTTATGATAATTAGCTTCTACTCTAGTAATATTATCTGTTGATTAAAGAACAATCATTATGCAAGCTGTGTTACCCAGTCAAAAAAAAGGATTTTCTAGTTGCTATTTCACCTCATCATTTAGGGCAGAATTGACTGCTGCTCTGTGATTATATAACCAGAAACTAGTCCTAGCAGTAAGACTGAGGTTACATTAGTAGTTATTTTCATAGAATTTCAAACCTTTTTATGACACTTTCCTAGCTGAGCACTGGCACTGATAGTCTTCTCTAAATTAATATGTCAGTCTAGATGAATCTTTCTTGTCAAAACCTTCAGGTTTTTTTTTTTTTTTTGGTGCCAGTGAAATAACTTTCTGCCTTGTCAAAGGGTTACGCAGGGCAGCAATTTAAGAAACACTTAGATGTTCTTTAAAAGATTTTGCTTGTAAATATTCATAATTTGCCAAGCCATCTGTCAGTTGTGTACCTTTATGTATAAAGAACATTGCAGAATAGATAATATCAACTCATTTGAATGAAGGCGAATACTTCTGAGGTAACAATTAAGGTTAGTTCACAACAGAAGGCATAACAGGCTTTTCTTAAGGAATCCAAAATCCGGACTGCTAGAACAAGCAATTAAATTAATTCTCTAAAAGTTAATGATCATCAAAAATTGTGAGCTACAATTTGAAAGAGTCATTCAGCATATCTGGAGATTACAAAAAGGCAGAAGCAAATGCATTTGATCTCAGAATGTCACTTGTCATTCTTTTGCTAAACAAAAAACTATTGTAAAATGTAATTGAACTTTAGCTCAGAGTGAGATGCTCTTGAGCATCAATTCCCCACTTTTACAGAAGATTCTTTGGACAACAACATTCCTCAAGTAAATCAGAGTTGCCACAAGAAAAATTTTTAATGAGTGTTAGATATTGATGAGAGTTTGATCCAAGAGAAGAGATCAGGTGAGAATTAAGCAGAATTTTCAAGGAAGTTAATACATGAGTAAATGACAAATACTTTGCAGTAGAATTGCATAATGTAAGTTAATGGATGTCTCTGATACACTTGTGGTCAAACATCAATGTAAATTCCTGACCAAACAATTGCAGATCTTAAATAATACTGGTAGGTATAAGTGTTGTTCATTGTAATGGTTATATTAGCAGCATTTTTTAAGTGTAACTTAGTGGACATTAAAACCATTGGGCCTCCAGCAACCCTGGAAGAAAGGTAGGAGTGTGCAAATGAATACTCTGACTCAGTATACTGTCTTTTCTAGGTAGTGTCATATCTATATTTTGAGCTTCATAGTACACCCTAGAAAAACAAAGCCCAGCTTGTTAAGGTTCATATGCTAAATTAAAGAATCGGAGCATAATGGCTGATGAGACACATTTTCTGGACAGATGAACAAATCATGTGAGTAGCAATATCTAGCCGCAATGTAATGTTTTTATCACCATCAGATTAATAATCAGTTTTATCAGACTTTTTGGTAAATTATTATTCACATGAACATTTTAAAATTGCTACTTTATGTTACACTGCACTTTTGCATTGCAGATTTAATACTGAAGTTGTTTATTAGAACAACGTGTAGTATCTTTTGGGCATCTTTCTCACAGATACATGACAAGTTTTTATGGAACAGAAAGTTTTGTGCAGTGTCCTGAACATGAGGCTATGCAAAATATTTCTGTTCCTGGGTTGATAATGAATTTAAAACTGACCTGGCTGCTCCTTATTCCAGATAGCAGGAGACTTGGATGGCAGATGCCTTTTTTGTGGAGTATAGTTACAGTCCACAGCAGTTCTTGGGCACAGTACTGTAGTGATGTGACATATTTGCAAGCCACAAAACAGATTCTTAAATCAAACTTGTCCTTGATGATCACTTGGTATGTTAATAGATTAGATTTTAGCTTCCCTTATGCTGTCTAATAAATGCCTCTTTTGTGAACTCGCCTTTTCACCTGCCTGTGGGATTATTATGATACTCTAATAAAACATCAGGCATTTGCAGTTTATTCCCAGAGGGATTTGACTCTTATTTTCATCTCTTACTGCCAATCAGCAGCCTTATATTGAAAGGGAATTAGATTATCCTCTAGGACTCTTCCCAGCCTTCATTGACTACATATAAATTCAACGACTCAAGTTTGCTAAAGGACTCTGCCTGATAGACTGCCAATGCAAAAGATGGCAAAGCTCTGAAACAAAACAATTCAAAGTTATTTCCTGGAAAAAAGAAAAGGCCTTTTTTGCTTGCAATTTCTGCTTCTAACAAACTTTTTCTCTGAAAGATGGCTAAAACAATGACAAAGCACTTTTCCACTCCTGTGTATTGTTGATACTAAATGTGCATAATAGGAACAGAATCTGATACCTGAATTCAAAACTGAGTTCCTTTTGGAAAATGCAAGATAATTATCTGCAGATACCTGCGTAATTCACTTTATCTTCATTAATGATGGGTAGCTATATAAGGTAACAAAATTATATGTTCATTTGGAATGATTTGCTGGTTTTACTGTGAAGCTTGTGAAAAAACATAACCTGCTATTACCTCTTTCTTATCTTCATTGACTGTGTTTTGTTAAGTGGTAAAATCTTACTTCCCCCTAAAGGGAATGAATATGAATCATGTACACAGAATAAATTTTATTCAGTAAGAACTTAGCGTTTTTGCAAGTCGCATTTCTGACTAAAAGTGCAGCTTAAATGTATCATTTAAGCATGATGCATTAAGATTGCTATCATGTAGCAATCATTATGTTGGAACTATACAAGTTTAAACATAAAACCAGGTCTCTTTGAGATTTAAAACAAACAAACTAGTTAAATTAGTATTCACACCCTGCATAAAGGCATTTAAGAAGGCTTGACCACTGGTTAAATTAGGTCAGACATTGGGTCATTAGTATATTGCCTAAGCTAAAAGTGATCTAAATTAATGTGTTAGAAGCTTGTATGGGCTTAAAAGATCCAATTAAAACTGTTGCAACTTTTGTTCTCAAGTCAGAGGCATACAATCAGAAAACAGATATCCCTTAAAGACCTATAATTAATCTTCCTTTTTCTCCTAAAGAATTCTGGTTTGTTCCTTTAAACAACATTTTTTGCCATAAGCTAGTCCATAGTGCATTCTTATGCATTTATCCTCCTTCTCTTTTACTTTATTGTTGCTTCTGGTAGTTTTGTAGATGTTTTAAAATTTTCTTCTTTTCAGTTTTAGCCAGTCATTACCAGATATATTGATTTTTAATATCTTTATTTCATAAATTCCTGCAGTTCCTTGACTTTTTAATAAATTTTTCCTTGTTCCGTTTTTTACAATTAAAATTTTTCTACTTTGGAGAAATAACAGGAACAAAATTCCTAATAGATTAATATTTCCAGATATTTATAAGCTTTTCTTATGTTTTACACCTGACACTTAACAATTCCCAATAATGATGTTTGAAAAAATTGGGGGATTTTTGGTTATGAAGACCTTGACAAAAATATTTAGCATTTTTGCGGGAAATGCATTTTCCGTCAGAGAAAAGGTGCATTTGTTTAAAAAAAGTATGGAATCAACTAAATTGAATGGGCCAAGAGTTTTATTTGGCCCTATTCTTTTAAAACTCATACTTAGGTAAATTATGTAAAAATGTTGTTTTTTTCTGGTTTTTTTTAGCTCTATGTACTCTTTCCTTACCTTGTTTTGTTCTTAGCAGGCACTGAAAATAAAATGAAAATTTCTGTCTATGTTGTGTATTGCAAGATTACTGTTGAATTGAAAAGCATATTCTGGAGGAATGCTTCTTTTTATGTTCTCTATTTCTTGTGTTTTGTTGGCTTGCTTGGACTACACATAGAAAAACCCATAGATTTAAGAAACTGTTATAATTACTGCTTAGTTCTGTGCCTAAAATATGTACCTTATGCCTGCAGAGCAGTGGAGAGAGGAAAGATTGAAGGATAAACCTCAGGACATGGAATCAGTATGGCATGAATCAGGGATACAGAGATGCTGTCCTTTTTTCTCTGAAGTTTTTGTAACAAACGTGTCTCAGAGACTATTTTCTTTTCTATAGCTAAGCAGGAGCTTCTCTACCTGTCTCATGCTGAAAGCAACAAAATAAACTAGTGAACTTCTTTTCCGGCTGGTAACTGAGAACCAGAGCAAAGGCCAAAAGCTACACTTAGGATATAGAGAGCTAATGGAGGGGTTACTTGGCTTTTATGGAATGGCTTTCCATGGATTCTGATGTAGCAGTGATCAGTGCTCAACTCACAGGCTGCCAGTTTCTAAAGATTTTGGATCTTGTTTTATTATCCTTAAAATCTCAGATGTTTGATATAAGCAGTATGTTATAATAGCATTAAAGTGATCAGTCAACTGATTTTTTAATGGGTGTTGAACTTTGAAACCAAGGTGTAAGATTGGTGTAAGGCTTCTGTAGAAATATTGACAATGATTTTAAATGCATAAGACAAGTTCATTTACACTGTATTTGTAGGTATTTTTCATTTAAAGTTGTGACTTTTTCATTTTAGAGTGTTAGTTTCCTTGCTCTGTGTATCTTTTAAGACCATTAATTCCTTTTAATGAAAAGTTTTATTTCATTATAAAGAAATTGATACCTCAGCAAATTTTACCTATTAATTTGCCTTTACTAGTCGTTTGGCTTTTAATACCTGCCAGATTAAGAAAAAAGAGTTATTCAATTATTTGTAACAGTCTGTGTTCATGTCTAGTAGGTAGGGAAGCAACCTTTCTCATGGGCAAAATTCTTCTGATATTATTCCTAGTAGAAGAGAATCAACTGGGAGAATAGATGACTGTGGAGTCTTAAAAACTCCCACGCATGCTCTGCTAACCCTTATATTTGAATAATTTCCAGCAACAGATTATTTGTTTAGAGCTTTAGGTGATGTCATTGATGGAGGCAGTAAAGTAGAACCCAACAACTCTCGTCCTGTTACCAGACTTTGAATGGTCTTGTCAGACTTCTCGTCCTGTTCTCAGACTTAAAAAAGCCTGAGAAAAGCATTTTTTGGCCAAATTGCCCGATTTCCCCCCTGAGGTCCATGCCACATGCTTTCTAGCCATAAAAGAGAGGGAGATTGTTCCCAATCACCTAATAAAGTAAGAACAAACACATTTTTAGATTTTTTAATTATGATTCTGTAAATAAGTTGATATGTCAGCTGAAATTTATTAGAAGCAAGTTCCACTGAACTGCACAACATATTATGCCAAGCAATAATTTAAACTCTACGTCTTGAACCTGAGCCACAATTTTTGATCACTGAGATCCATATGATGCATTTGAAGACATATAAAAAGAAAGGTTTTTTTTTCCTTCAGGCCTGTGTTCCTTAGATAGCTTGCTTAAGATGCAAAGCATATAGCTTCATCTATTTAAAGCAGCTTAATTGGGAGAATCTAAGGACAAAACCAGAGCTCTAGGTGTGGCCTTTCCTTTTGAAAGAGATAGTTCCTTCCCATTCTCCATCTTTTTATTAAATTAGTATTTGCTCTGTGTTATGGTTGTTAAAAAAAGTAAGTAAAAATTATTTTTGGCACTGATACTTTTACAGCTGTAAAACTTCAAGTTAGAAAATTTTGAAAATCATGTTTTCTGTGAACTCAAATTATTTGATCTGCAAATGCCACCAGGAGGCTCTTGTAAACTGCTTGCTTTTTGGTAATCCAGTCTCTGCTGTGCTTCTTCTGCTTATGTTCATGTTGCTCAAATTTGCCTCTATTATAATCTCTCAAATAGTACCTGAGCTTGCATAAAAAGAGAATTTGTAAAAAAGTAATTTGTTTTTTAATTTATTTGGAGGTTAAAAAAATGTATTTTTATTTATTTCAGCATGCATATAAACAGGAAAAAAACCCAAAACAGTTTCTCTTATCTCTAACTACTTCTGAAAATTTGAATGAACTTTTGCATGATTACTTCAATAGCAGATGGTAATGCTTCCTCAATACACAGGTTTAAATATAACATCAGTAACATCATTTCTTTTTGCAAGTCAAATATAAAAGCCATGTAGGATACACTCAAGTTAGTTTATCTGGGCTGATCTGCTCAAAAATTAAGTTAAAAAAAGAAAGAAAAGCCTAGCAACCCTTTCTATTTTGGAAGTAGCTTTTGTCTCACTTCCCCATTTTCTGCCTCATCCACATACTCTTTTATCCATTTTAGATGGGGAATAAAGATGTGAAGATGTTTTCCAAATGTACCTGTGAAATTTAGCTCATTTCTTGTTTTCCAAGTGTCTCAGGCATTTAGAAATTTTAATTCTGTTGAGCACCAACTTCTAGACAGTAGATTCCTTTAGAAAATGACTTGTGGTCCTCAGCCATATTCGCCATTAAGAATCATGTTAAAATTGCAACACTAATTCCAAACCACTTGGTATGAGGCTCTATAATCCAGAGCTCTTACTTCAGGACACTGCCTAGTTCAGGCTCCCTCGCTGTATAAACCTTCGCACTACACTGATATGTTTCTAGAGTTTCTAGTTCTGGGATTAACTTATTTATGGCCAGTGTTGGTATCTGGGCAGTGGTGCAGTAAAAAACCACCATGCATCAACACAAGGCACCTCTGGATTAGTCTTGTTCACACTTTTCTCATATTCTCAGAAAGATATTTGTGTAAGAGCTGGGCATTGACAAGCCAGTGTCCAGTTACCTGTACACCTCCACACTCATCAGATGTGGATGCAGAAGAAGATACTGTCTCTTATATTTGAAGATAAAAGGCTATCTCAGCCTCCATGCAATAGATCAAGGCTTGGAATTTTATACAAGCAGGATCTTGCTCAAAAATCAGTGTGTCCTTTTCAAATGGACACTCTAGGCTTTGTAAGGCTGTAATTGACAAAAGAAAAAAGGGACCTGGCTCTTTGTGAGAGGAAAATAGGTTGAAAAAGGTACAAGCTGCTTAATTTACAAAAGCTTTTAGTTATCTGTAACTGAAATTGGCAGTATCAAACTTGGCAGCTGTCAGAAATAAGGAAGGTGAATAAATGTTATAGATGTATATCATAGGTATGGAACTGGAAGATCTAACATGTTCATCCAAAAATACAACAATACAGAACTTAGCAAACAGTTCAGAAAACATGTGGCATCATTTATGTTCCTGCATGATGTTTAACATACTTAAGAGAAAGGAACGTGTATTTTCTGTGGGAAGTAGAATATGTGATAAAGAATGCTGCCTTCTTCCTTAAATTAAAAGTGAACAGCAAGAGGAAATAGATGAATTGTGGTGGGAATCTATTTAAAAGAAATTTTTAAATTAATGGAATGCAAATAATGTTGAGAGAAAACAAAACCTCTGTTGTCATTATAATTCAGTGTTATTTAAATTCTAGCCAAAGTATTTTTTAACAGCTGTACTGCTAACTAGTCAACCTTGCAGGCATGTTTAATGTCCTATCAAGTGAGTCTTCTCAGTTCCATAGGAATTTGACAGTAATTACAAGTATTCTCTCTCCTTGAAAAGCCTTCATGGTACAGGTGATTCATCATCTGAAGCTCAATAATAAAAAAAAAACAAAGTGTCTGGAAAAAAAATTCTGCTGTCATAGTGTATTTTATCTTATCATTTTCTGGTGGAATTTTGGCTTTCATGTTTTCTAAAATAAGTCCAATATTAGGATTCCTGCTTTCCTCTGCCTTCCTTTTCACAGTTTGAATAATTGAGTAGGTGTGCTACAGTTACCAGTCATTCCTTTTCGGATATTCCTGCAAGTATAAACTTAATAGAAGTATAATCAGAAATCAGGCTCTAAGTCATTTAGAGTGAGGGAAGAATCTTGGTCCAATTTGTGGTCTATTTTTTATAGTAATGGGATTTTCTAGCAAAGATAAGTATTTTTCATTTCTACAAGTGAGAAATTGTTATGCACTACTTCATACAATGGCACTAGTAGGTACATTTTGTTATTGTTTTTTCAAACATAGCTCTCAAAAATTACAATAGGTTTCTAAATGAAATACAGAGCTTGGAATATCTGTTCATCTTCTAGATCCTTACTTCTAAACAAAACAACAAAAAATCCTGTTAACTGCAATAGAGGTTATCTATAATTAAAATATTAAGTATAATTTTTACAGCAACTGTAGTTTTGGGACTTATTTGTTTAGTTTGTCAAGGTAAGACTCATTCTTTAAAAGGAAGTGGTGAAAAAAAGTTTGATACAAGCAGGGTTCCAAAATTTCAATTTTTTTTTTTTTTTTTTTTTTTTTTTTTTTTTTTTGCTAATTGCTCATAAGCGTCCCAAAGTCTTTAATAAAAAACAATTTTTTTAATAAAAGTAGAACTGTATGGACACTTTGTGAGGAAAATGAACTTGGGATACGTGAAGAGAGGTACAGGTAACATACTTATTTTGGTTTTTCTGCTAAGTCAGCTGACTTTAAGGGTGAAGAATTAAGCACGTGTTGAGGGTGTTACTTGCAGTGGGAATTAGAAAATAAAACTAGGAATTAGTTATTTTATGATAACATCTTTAGAGCGGCTTGCAAATGTCTGTGACCAGGGGATGTCTCTTTTCCTCTGTCCTTATGGAGGAACAAATGAGGAAAAGCTCTTGCAGGAACCTGAACAGTTGCCTGCCCTAGAGCAGAAAAGAGTTTAGTTGGTTGAGCAAGCAACGATTCCAAGTACACCCTCTCTAACTCCTGTGAACTTTTGCAATGTTTGTGGCAGATTGTTTTATGTGTCCCCTGGACATATAAAAATATTCCCCTGGAATATTTCTTGATTGACCCTGAGATTCCCTATTAGTTTTGCAGGTTAAGGAGAAATAAGGAAGAATATAGCAACACAGAGTGTTTGGGGACTAAACCTGTGTCTTGCTGTGTCTTTTGTATCAGAAAAACTTCTACTGACCTTCATGTAAACTTATCCCATAGAATTTTAGAGAAAATTTTTCTCACATAACAATACCTCGTAAGATGATGGGAATTCACACTGCAAGCTCAGCTGTTACAGTTGGGTATCAGCCTTCTTTCCATCTTCTGTGCTTTTCTGCTGACAAGGTTATTGCTTTTCTCACAGTACTACTCTTAGATAAGGTACAGCAACTGCAGCTCTGAAATCGCAAGTGATGAGTTTATACAAAGGTAAAAATCCAAAGGGACAGGGAGAAGAAAAGACCACAGCACCAGAGGCATGTCTTTGTATCTGAGTTCCCTCTCCAGTATTGCTGATTTTTCTCTCCCAACTTCTAAGGACAAGAAGCAGCACAAGTCAGAATCGTAACTGCTTTATGTTTGTTCAGTAGTCTGTAAAGTAGAGAATATTGTGTGTGTGTAATACTGCTTTCAGGCTGAATATATTAATGTCTAAAAAGCTTTTAAGAATGTAAAACACTATGTAAATGTGAGCTATTAGCATATCTTTCTACTTTACCAAGAGGGCAAGATTCTGAAAGAGTTCACATGCTACTCTTGAAGGAGTTCGGCGCAGGCCAAAATATCTGTGAGAGCAGTGTCCTGAGAGAATCTCTGAAGCAGCAAAAGCCCTACACCCCAGCAGACTTCAACACTCTTGAAACTAAGTCTTGTGAGACAGGCTAGTAATATTGCTTCTTTTTCCTCCCTTATTCATTTTGGGGATGGTTTTTATAATAAGTTTGACATACAGACTGGGGGAAGCGCCCCACCAAGTATTTAAATTTAAATTAATTTAAATTAAACTTAAATTTAAGTTTAAATTGCAAAATTATCCATGGTAAAAACAAAACACCCCAAACCACACAACTTTCTTCATCTCATCCTGCCTGTCCCTATACAAATTTGAGCTCTAGCTTAGTTTAAAGCTCTTGTTTGCTGGAGGAAGGGAGCAGGAAGTCTCAGCTATCTTGTTCACCTTAAGACATATTATTATCATAAAAATAGGTGTGCAAGCAAGAGGTCGTAATAATTGGTCTTCTGTTTGATCTAGGATGCAGTGAGGAAATCTTTCTGAGAGGTGGGCAGAAACAACAGGATGCAGAAGATATGGCAGATTTTCACTGCTTCCGTTCAGCAGCTCTTTATCTTCTGGAGAGAACAGTTAGGTCTTAAACATTATTATGATACAGCTGGTGAACTTGGAGAGATGCAGCCCTCAGTGTTTTTGTATTTCATTTTAATAACATATATAACAGAAACCCTTCAGTTTATTAAAGGGTTTAAAGTCTGCCATATCTGTTTTCTTGTTTGTATCTCTCATATTTCCTTTAAATAAACTGAAAAAACCCCTTAACTTTGATATCTGAGGGAATCCTTGTTTGTAGATTTTCCCCCCTCTTAAAGAATGAAAACCTTTTATTCTAGGCAGCTTCTGTGCACTCATAAAAAGTGCTGTGTCAAAAAAAGGACACTGGAAGGCCATTCAGTACAATTGAAAATTTCATGGCTCTCTGCACACCAAAAGTACTGTTTATCAAGGTCCTTTTAAATATTTCATGCTGTAGAAAAGACCAAAGATGTTACATTATGTGCTATATTTGACCAAAATGTGGTTTATGTTGCTATTTTTTCAGAATAGCAGCTGGTCCTGAAAAGATGTGCATTGTCATTGACATCACATTTCCCATTTTTGTAAATAGTCACACACTTCAGGAAGCATCAAATAGCTGATGTGCTTTGCTTGTGATAGCACTCAATGAGCCTTCTTCATACGTGCTACATTTTAATAATACAAGACTAATTAAATGAAAGGTTTTAAAATGCCACATGAGAAGCCTTAATATTTATGTATACTCAGCTACTCTTCTGCAGAGAACATATGGAGGAGAAAGTTCCATCCAGTGTTTGGCTCAAAGGATTTTGTGCTCTTTTCCTTAAATTCCTTCCTCTTTCCAAATGTAACACTAGAACCATATTTATGTAGTGCTACTCGTTTCTAGTCACTGACCATATTAACCTAAGATTTTTCATTGTTGGGATTAGTCTCTGCTAACATTCCTGCCATTCTAGGAAAGGGTTGAGATGCTCTTGTAATGGTTTTCCCCAGCCCTGTGATGCTTGAAAACATGACAAATGAAGATGCCTAATGTACTAATTCAGTTTAAAAAGAAGCAGTGCCTTTGAAGAAAGGCAAAATTTAGTACAAGGACTCAGGCTTGTTGAGTTTTTTTCAACATTGCTAGAATTATATTTTACAGTTATTATATTTAAGACAGTTAACTCACAAAATCAAGAGTAAAGCTTGATCTCACATTTAGTAAAACTGAGGCTCATATTAAGCTGGCATGTTTCTGCCGAATGCTGTTTTTATTTCTTTAAGTCTGTGGCAAAATCATGGTCACTTCTGAAGCATAAGATGGAAGACAGTGAAATTGCTTCCTGATACTGAAATAATATGTATATTATGCATGTCTTGACAAAGAATTGCTTATCTGGACCAAAAAAGGTGGGTAGTTGGGTTTATTCAATTCATTCTATAGCATCTTATCTGATTATTAAGGGGTTTTTTAAATAGTAAAAAACTTGAGTTTTAAAAACAAACTAAACCAGACTGTTTGGAAGTTGAATATTAAGTTATCATTACCATATGTTAACCAGAGTAATAAACTAATAATTTAATTTCATATTGTTCTGTGGAAGGTAAACTTAATAATATAGTGGAAGACAATGTGATTATTTCTAGAGAAAAACATTCATCCTGAAACTGGGATTTGTTCAAGTGATACCACACTAGTCAGTAATTGGTGTGTGGTGGTTTTATATAAATGGACAACTACAGAAAGTAAATTTTCTCAGTTAGTTAAGATTTTAAAGTGCTATGCATTTTTGTAACAACTCTGGCAGAAAGATCTTGACTGCATGCTACTGGCTGGGACTGTTAGTATTAATAATTTATTTCAACCATCTTTCTTTATGAAACAAACACTTAATCAAACATGTTAGTGCTGTTATATTTCAGAACTTTTCCATTGCTTTAGATATATTATCATTTTAGAGTGACTTTTCATATATTTTATAGTGTGTTATTGCACAATATATTAGAGCCAAATACTCATGTTTAAAAATAGAGACAAAATCAAGAATGATCATATGAATACTGCATTTTATGTAGCCTTCAGAATTAAGTGAATAGCAAGACAGGTAAAAGGAACGAATTTTGTCCTATTAATTTCTCACTTTGTAGTTTTAGGAAAAATATAATCTAACTGATGGTAACATCAGGCACACCTCTACTTTTACACTTATGATATTATTTAGGGGTTTTTTATCCCTGTTGACTTTGATGATCTTAGACTTAAGTGTTGATAGGTTTTGTGTGCACAAATACTGAAGATATATGGGAGAACCAATCCACCTCAGATATATGGGAGAACCTCATCTCCTCAGAAGATAGATTTATTCTTTTGATTTATCTTCCTTTTTTGTAGAATATATGCATACATATAGCACCTATGAGGTACAGACTCCGGCAAATAATGTATTGTTTCCTTATTCCAATGGAAATTAAAATTTCAAAATAAATATACATTACTGTGTATGTTTTAATTTATGAGTAGATACTTTTAATTGATTTTTTTATTTCATAAATTTTCTGTGTGACACTATTGAATTTACCTAACACCCGGACAACCTTATATTGTGGTAGAGAACTCACTGTTAACAAGAGTAAATTTTTTTTTTCTCTTTTCTATTTGTCCCATTATTTTTGCTAGATATGATGTTCACTGAATATTGTAGCAGATTCCAATGGTTTAAATTCTGGGATCTTTCATTTCAAGCATTTTTTTTTTTGTAAATTACGAATGAAAACTATGTGTGATTTTCTGAACACGATAATGTCAACAAAAAATATTGGTCTTGCTTATTAACATATAACTGGATGTCGTTCTAAGGCTGAGCTTACACAGAAACATTGACTAAATTGATGTTTTTTCTCCATGCTAAATCCATCTTGATTTATTTATATGCTACTCTCGCTTTATATTTTTGGTATAGTGGACTCACACAAATTTATAGCTGCAATACTTAGTTTTCTTCCACAAAAATGCTTCCTAGAAACTGAATGAAAGGCAGGAGAAATAAAATTTAAGTCACAAAATAGTATCTAAATTAGAACTGTTTTCCTGTGTCTATGAATGGAATATGAATGTCACTTTTCCAGCAGTTTGTTTTTTCTCTTTTGTACACTTTTTTGTGTTTTTGAGTTCAGTTAAATTTAGGTTTGGGTTGCTTGTGTACATGGTCTGCCTTTTTCTAAAGGACTTTTTTTAAAAAAATTCTGCTGTAGCAAGGAGCATTGATCTAAGGACAAAAAGGTTTCAACTCCAAGAATGTGATCAACAAATATTAATTATAATTTTGAAGATTTGATGCTCTTATTCTCTACAATTTTTTAGCCAAGAAAAGAGAATCTGGATAGACAATTATAAGCTTTTGTGAGTTTACTAAGCATGATATTCAACTGTGTGTGTGCATATTTGCTAGGACTAATTTAGGGAGTTAATCTGGTTCATCCCACCAAATCAGTGCCTCTTGATCCTTTGGTGCTCACACATACATTTTGTAGATGAAAATGCTGAAATAGTTCAGTTAGCAGCGTAGTATGCGTGCATAAATTGTAATCAGGAATTCAGTGTTGCATATTTTGAAGTAACGAAGCTGCAGGAGGTTTGCAATCGTACCTGTGTGCAGTGGAAGGCAAATGCTCTTCCAGAATACCTGTGCCTGGTGTTTGGGAAGGAAGATACTTTTAGTGTTTAGTCTTTAATTCATGAAAGTTGATGAATGCCAGTTCTGACCTCAGGCATTTAAAAATATGCACTGTGGATTCTTTAGGTCTTTCTCTCTGAAGCAAGCAGCTGATACATTACTGAGATCACAAAACAAACCAACCTTTAACAGAGCAGTAACATCTCAGCCTGGCTGAGCCAGTTTTGGATGGGCTGGCCAGAGTGGTACAGGCTCATTCTGAAAACTGTAGGGAGTTACGCTGTGTGGTTTTGCATCATTTTTAAAACAGAAATCCTACTACACTCTAAGGCTTTTATTTTTAGCTGGTTACTAACACCTGTGGTTTTATTAATAGATGCCTTGAGTTCTGCTTATTAATTGGTAGCCTAATATGAATTCATGCATCTTGTTGCAAAAAGGGAGCAGATGCAAGTGGCATCCTAGCATCCAATGGCCAGCAACATCTTTAGTTGGACTTCCATCTTCCCACAATACAGCTGAGAAATTGAAGATGAAAGGTTTTTCAGTTTTCAGGAAACAGAATTTCTGCAAAAACTGTAAAAGAAGCTGAAAAAGCAGAAGATTTCAAAGCATATGCCAAGAAAATGGTAAAGGAAATTATATAGGGTAATTTATGTGCTGGTTTGGTTTAATGTATTCAACTGAATTTGATACAATCTTCACAAGAACTAGTACATTTTCTGTTAAAAAGAAACAGAATTCTTTTATTGAAAATTATTATTTTACTTTCAACTCTCTCCTTATTAAAGCTAGGGAATCGTTTCCCTGAAGAAATTTGCATCTATTAGCAAAGGAAATATATGTACTACTAGAAAATACTTAACCTAGGACAAATTGGTGACAGCAGGATACTGAGCAATTAAATCTGTGTGCTCAGAGAGGATGTGAAGGAAAACCCAGATAAATGGAACAGATACTTAGGTTGTTTAATCAAGCTGCTTGGTAACTCATTTTTTCTGAAGAACATACATATACATAAACTTTTGGGAGTGGTCTCTGAGTGCTATTGGCTGTAGAATGCTTTCTGAATAAAATGCAAAGGGTTCTGTGGAGAGTGGCAGAAATAGCATTGTATTTTTCTACACAAAATTTGCTATTTTCAACAACAGATTACCCTAGTGAATAGAAAGGAAGGAGCAAGCACCAAATTCTCTGGCAGTGTGATGACAGACTACAGATTAACTAGAAGAAAGGCCATTCTGAACATTTAATTTCTGCTCTTCCCTAAATTAGTGTGATAACTTTCTCACTTTGCTTCAGTGTCCTCCCTTTTAAGTATGAACAATCTCAGTGTAAATGTAACTGAAATAATCAATAGTATTTAATACTGTATCATTCAATATATTTTGAGCATTTCTGTCAAATAATGATGCCCACAGTTATTTTCTAGACCATTTACTCATAAGAAAAATTACAACTTTGCTAAGTCTCCAAACATAAATCCTCCAATTTTCAGTCGTTTATGTTATAAAATCAAGATGAAGTTTATATGACCAAATTGATGAATAAATACATATTTAAGTTCATTTAATAACTGGTCTTCATTCTCATAGGTGATGTCTTTTTCTAGCTTGATTCCATCATTTGGAATTTCTAGGTCCATATCTGTAATAATAATTTATGTGCTGGAGTCTACTACGTATGCTGACACGACAGACAAACAGAAGATAACAAAGACCTTTCAGTCATTTATAATATAAATGTGCATCACACCATTTCCAGAGACCATATATGTACATACACATACAGTTCATGTATATAGTAGTTAATTTGGCTGGTTTGATGATTTAACAAAAGTTGAGTGTTTAATGTCTATTTTACTTTTCTCCAGTTCCACTGACTTGTTATGGCCTTTATGTGCTTAACTAAGAATACATTTCAGACTGATTTGCTATGTTGTTTTTCAAATACGAAGACTAAATGATATTTTGCAGTCCAATATTATTTGAGACTGATTTGCCTCCAGTGTTACCCAAATAGGTGTTATTTTCCCTCAGAACTCCTGTGTTGTTAATTTAAAAGCATTGTTTAATCCTAGTCATTCTTATATTGATTAAATTGGTGCTTGGGAAAATGATGACTAATTCCTGAATCATGCTGCTGAATACTGAGTATCTTTTATATAATAACAGGTTACTGTCAGAGATACAAATCTTACACTGGACTGACACACATAAAGCGCATTGTCTTTATGTGAAAACAGCATTGATAACAGAATTCAAGTGATAGCAAATTACAGACATATCCCCATTTCAGTAAAAGATTACCTACTTTATTAGGGTACACTTGCTCTCTCTGGTATTTAAATGCCTCCCCTACACACATACACACAAACAAACCCCAAAAACCCACCCTGGTCTATTTCATTGCTGTTTTCTGGGAGCTGATAATTATTGGCTAATTCAGCAGAAATTGGAGTAACAGGCTTTGGCTAAATTGTCAAGTATAGGAATTACTGATTTTCAGCATTTCCATCCTCAAAAAATTAAATTTGACCTTGGATGTTTTAATTATCAATTTGGAAATATGAATGTTTTAAAACTTGATTTTGTCAGTTTGTGTGTAAGAACAAAATAAGTTAATATTTCAGATTAAATGGGACATGCTTATAAAAAAGTACAATGTGTACTATTTTTTACAAATTGATATTGTTTAAAAATAATATTAAAGATATTTCCATTAAAGAATTACTCGTATGTATGTTATTTTCCAGAGCAGTCGCCAATCTAATTGTCGTGGTGCTCACTAGTTGCAAACAAAAGGGCAGAGTTTAAAGCTATTTTGTAAATTATTTTAATGATCCACCTCCTAATATTATCCAAAGAATTATTGAAGGTGGTATCAAATAGTATGCTTGTTTTCCCTCTAGAGAACCTGTAGATCTTTGGTATTGAAGTCCTACTGCTCTCTAAAGAGAGGTGGATGTCTCACAATTGGTTTAAAATACCCAGCTGAGGACTCTGAGTTTCTCTAGTTCAGAGACGGAGAGGCTGAGGAGTGACCTTCACATCTCCCTAGGAAGGGAAGTTGAGTGTGAACTTTGGAGCTCTTCTCGCTTGTACCCAGTGCCAGGACACGTGGGAATGGCCAAGAGCTGTATTGCTTGGGAGAAGTTCTAACTCTGAACTAGCAGAAGGTGTTGGACACCCACAATCACGCCCCAGCCTGAGCATGGGCTCTGACATGTTTTGAGAAAGAGGCACATACTTTCTGATGGGGGTGAGAGCTGTGGATCACCTTGAGATCATTTGACCACCTGAATAAATTTGTAGAAAGCAGATGTGATGTATTGCTTTTGAAAGTCTTCTGTGTTCATCCAGTTTTTCTGGTTTCCCTCAGGATGGCAAAATCCCTGTCTCTGATGCCAGTGAGGCTCAGAGATAAAATCCTGAGTCTGATGCAGGACGTGCTCCTCAACTAAATGATTTCAAGCTTACCCATGGATTGTTTTTCTCCTTTTACTTATTTTTAGAAATGCCTGAGCTATTTCCCATGGGAAAGCATGCTAGATCACAATATCCTGAGAGCGCCAGCACTCCCTCAGAGGGAAAGTTCACCCCAGTACTCTGTGTCCAAAGCAGCTGGTCAGTGTCTAAGGAGAGACTTGAGCAGGTCCTGGTGGTGCTCACAGGCCTCAGTGGCTGGGACTGGCCTGCCCTGGGACCCCCAGCCCCACCACCTCCTGCCAGGGGCCCAGGGACGTGTCGCAGCTCTGCCTGGGCCCTCAGTCCCTGCATGAGCCATGTTGTACCTGTGCCAGTATGATTATCCCACCATAATCATACAACTATTCCCAATATTAATTAACTAACAATGCAAAATGTATTGGCACTGTGTGGTAGAAGAAATATTTATAAATTGCACAATGTTTCTTTAGGTTAATAGGCTTAATGTATGATATTAAACAATTTGACAGCCTTAAGTATAGACATTTTTCAAAATTTAATGGAATATTAACATTTAACTTTGCAAATAAATTCATTTTTACTCATAATCTTGGGATATTTATCAAGGTGGAATCTTATTGACTGAACTCTTTAGAAAGCAAGACATTAGGAACAATTTCATAAGGTTGTCATCTAGGACATTGCACAATAGCTACTCCAATAACATAGATTGAAACTAAGACTAGTATTTTCTGGATATATTTTTCTCCATTGACTTCTTGTACCAATTTTTAGGACCTATATAAATAAGTTATAATGCTGTTTTTAAGTTAATGAAGATATGAAAACTGGCCTCATGCTTACAACACACAAAGGTTTCATTTTTCATAAAAGTATCAAGAGCTGTAAAAGAGATACAAATTTTCAGTTAAGGTAACATGGTCTGAATAAAAATGAAAATAGAAATCACTCTTGGAAATCTATGGACCGGACTTTATGAGCAGGGGTGTATCAAAATATGCAAGGAAATACTGTCACATATAACTGAATGTTAAATAGGGCATGATAATTGCCAAGAACTTGGTTTCTAAGAAAAGATGTATGGAATATCAATAAACAAGCAGCATTACCTAGTCAGTCATCCACAATATGAGCCCCAGAAATATCTCCTAAATTAACTAGATAATTGGCTAAGTCTTCATGAATAAATATAATTTTCCTTAAAAACATAAAAATCCAAATAGATTGGTTGTGGCATTGTGCTTTCCTAACAGTTGAAGGTAGAGGTGAAAATGGCCTCAAAATTTATTCTTAAGATCAGACCTTACAGGCAAAGAGAAATTTTCTCAAAGACTCACAACGGATACAATAGATAATTTGAAGGTTCAAGATATGCAGAGAAGAAGGCGCTGGAAACAGTATGTTATCAGGGGTACAATAGTATGACGTGGTGTAATCAATTACAAGAAAGATTCTGACATCTCTAGAGGTATCTTCATAGTTATAGTCAGGATTTCAGAGTGTAAATTAAGTGGCATCAAACCAAACCCTTTTAGTTGCAACTGAAATTATTATCTATCCACTGTGTACAGTTATTTTTACAAACAGCTGTTATTTTGTACAGAAAAAGCAATGTTCAGTGGGGAACACAAAGAACATCTAACATAACCTGTGGGTTTTTTTGGTATATTGCATTTATACATTGCTTTGTATATCAAAATGCATAATTTCATAACTCTACAAAGGTTGATACCAAGATCATTTGAGATAAAACTATTCTATGAGCAGGGAAATTATGTTAATATTTCTAATTTGAATATTATTTCTTTGTATTATAAATCACCCTTGGTTATTTTATCTCTACTATCCTCTAGCATTTAATACAGATTAAGGAATATTATTAACCTTCTATTAGCATAATATCAAGTATTCAAATTTCTTTTAGTGTATATGAGTTTCTGCAATATTTTCTGCAAATATTGTATCCCTAGACTAACTGTAGCTTCCAGGAGCCTCAAGCACTTCAATGATGCTTCTGCATTAATTTAGAGAGTATCCTGTATACTTCCAAAGAAATCACATTTCTTTAATTAAAATGTAAAATTCAGAACTGAAGTGATTATTATTAGGAAGTTGAATTCAGTTAAAAGAGCAATAAACACTGGATGCAGACATGCAAATAAAAGTTTTAATGATCTTGCAGAGGATTAAATTGTAACCAGTGAAATCATAAACAAAGCCATATTTTTATCTTGCTAAAAGGTAGTATAAAGTAAGAGTTTCAGCTACAAGGAGGAAAAAACTTTTTTTTTTTTTTTTTTTTTTTTTTGCTGACATTGTCATCTATAAATAGTGTTGACTTCAGTATTTATGAAAAAGTTAGACATAACCTTGTAAAGGAGACCTTTAATCACTTTAGGTTTTAGTATGGAAGCCAGTATCTCTTTCTAAAGTTGTATAAATAATAGCAATTTCCATTACCCAGAAAAAAATGAAAGAGGAAGAAAACTAGTCTAGTTTTCAGAACATCCTTCTCAATAATACTGCAGCCAAAGCCACCAAAAAACCCAGAGTATTCAACAAACAAGAGTTTATATTTTAAATCTTTTTTTTTTCCTTTCTGGAATAATAATATTTCAATTTTATAGTCAGCATATTATAGGTAGATCTCTCTACATTTCAAAGAAATATTGCCACTAGAAAAGAAAGCATTTCTGGTTAAGATTTAATAGAAATAATCTACTTTTAATTATTGGGGTCTTTCTTTTTTTCTTATTCTGCAATTCTTCCTTAAAATCATCATAAAGTTTGTGTTGCAAATATCAGAAAATAATAAAAATAATTTTAGAAATTCTGAACACTGCATATATTTAACATGATAATGACCTCTACTTTTGACTTGATTATTGGATATTTATTACAAGCATTCTGAAGCTCCTCTTATTTGGATAGAATGGAAGCATGGTATTCTGCAATTACCTTTTCATTAAGGATGTCAGGAGTGAAGCTTACCTTGTGAGGTTTAGGGGTATCTGCATCCAGTCCTTGACAGTGCTCATGCTCACACCCCTGAACCAATGTTTTGCTGTTCTCTTAATTTGTCCCAGAAATAATAATAGCCATAGAATGTTTCATCTTTCTTGTGGTGTCAGTATCACAGAAAAAGTGCCAGTCAATAGATACAATTTGTAGGTACTTACACTTTGTGATTGTATCTTTAGGTTATTTTTAAAAACTTAGCGTACTACTATTGCTTTGGTTTGGAGTGCTTATTGTCCTTTGTCATGATGGTACATGTCTTTGCCATTTTGACATTCATGGAGAAATCTTCGATTTCTGGAGTTTATATAAAAAGAGGGGGGATTTGTTTCATACTTGAAATAGAATTTACATAATAATAAGCAGGTGGTGAAAAAAAGTGCCTGAAAATGTTACAGCTAAGCATTACTGAGAAATTGTTTGTCTGTCTCCCCCTTTTCTGCAGCATGCATCTTCTCAATTTCTTCACTCTTACCTTTACATGATTATTTTTTCTGTCCTGGCTGTCTAACTCTTCTTTTAGATTCTGTTTGCAATTTATTCTCCCACAGGATACCACTGGATGTTACACACACACACTTTCTTTTACCCAGTGGCTCTGTAGCAAGTTGGACATCTGCCTCTGCAGTATTTGCTTCTGTATTATGCTAAATGTCTCTCAGAATGCAGCCATTAATGGGTGTCAAACTGGGCTGTCCTGCAAGGCAAAATGAAACCTTGAGAGCCTGCCACTGGCTCATGCAGAGACTTTGTAATTGAATGTTCTACATCATTTCACACAGTTCCAAAGTCTCATTTGTTTCAGTTTACATGGTAATTTAAAATATTAGTGGAGGGCAAGACACTTGCAAACTGGTCAAAAAAAGCTGCTTGAACCATGTCTTTGATAGGAAGGTATAGAGTATATATGGGTGACTACAACACTGTCCTTCAGCAGGAAAGGCAAAAACCAGCAATGTCAATGAGCATGATGTGCCCAGAGTTTCTTCAAATTAGGGGTAGCACAAACTGTACAGAATACCTGAAACTATCTGAATTTTTGTCACTGCAGTAGCAAAAAGGTGAAAAATAAATGAGAATTTAGGTGAGAAACAGATCTTCTGTATAATGAGTTAGATATCAATGTCTGGAATACGAATCATACAAACAAGATCTCAGTTTTGCTTTTGTATCTTTTTGTTTGTATAAAAGCATGGATGTTAAGTTCCATATTTTTGGGCCAAATATTTGTATCATGTAAATTACCTCATTCCGTTAAGATCAATGAGATACTGTGAAAGCACAAAGATTTGGACAAATAGTATCTAAGGGAAGCCTCTTGTGCCACTGTACTTACTTTATGGTGTTTCTATAGGTTGTGATGATTCGCTGTAGCAGGCAGTGTGATCAATGTACTGGTGTGTGATTTAACAGCAAGTATGTAAGGGATGTGGATTTATTTCTCTTCACATCTTTAAAAACTTTGAAATGAATGCTGATTTCAGCATTGAAGCTCTATTCAAGGCCTCAGGCAATTACCTTTTAATCAGTATTTGAAGAACTCCTTTTCCACCTCAAGGAACATTTTTATGAATGCGGAAATGTGCAGGTTTCTCCAGGCAATAAAAAGCCATTAGAATCAGGAGTGAGGGGTGCTGCAGGGTAGAGTAACAATTTTGACATTTCTGAGGAAACGTAATTTATAGAAACCTAATTTTTACAAGATCATAGGAGTCATTACAGTGATGCTCTAAACAGGGAGGTATTTCTTGTGAATGAAAATCCCATACCAGTAAAAGAAGTTTATTAATCATCTCACCATTAAAGATGATACAGTCCCAGGTAATTCTGTGGGCACATGGATCCCCAAATCAGTTCAGATTTCTGTAGTACATGTGTACAAATAGGCAGGTAGGACATAGATTAGGAGTTCTTTAAAATACAATGTAACTATTCTGAAGAAATTAGATTTTACAAGATTGAGCTCAAAGTAATCCTGTATTTTGCTTTTCAATTAACACAAAATTACATTACTTTACTTATATTATTCATAATAACCCAGGGTTTTTCTGTGGTGGATGGGAGATTTAAAAGTGCTAGCCAAAAGATCTGTGGACTGTATAAAACCCAATGTCTTCAGTTGCTCAATAGAATACAGAATTTTTCCATTTAATATGAGAGAAGACCACATAAATACAAAAAATCAATAAACAACTTGTTAACCTTAGACAGTCAGGGGAGAAAAAACAGGAGAGTAAATAACCCATGCACTCTGCTTAGAAGCAAGTAAATTCAAAGTACATTGAACTAAGATGAGAAAAGAACTGAGAAAAAATATCCTCTGTGAAGAAGGTACTTTAATATTTTGTGACTATATTAGTTCACACTTAAATAAAAGGTAGTTATAAACAATATTTTTCAAAATTTAAATATTGTAACTCCAATTTCCTAATATTTAAATTTTAGACATAAATATAGGAGTGTAATATGAGGGTATGTAGTTAATACATTTTTCATATTGGTTTTTCATTACAAACATCAGACTCTTTTATTTAATTTGTCACACATTTGTTTAATTATTATCATTTTAATTGTTAACAGAGGGATATTTTCCCCTGGGGAAAAGAAAATCATATTTCCAAATTCCAACAGCTTAGGCTAACCAAATCTAAGATAAGATACAAAGCCAAAAAAGCTGTCTAGTTTCTTTAACATCAAACAGATTAGTTTAAAATTACAACTTTTAGATATGATTATATAATTTGGTAGGATAAATATTTGAGCTTATTTCTTGTGCAGTAGGGAAAAGAACATTTGCAGTCATTTCTATCTAGAGGGATAAAAATCTGCAGGCATTGTACAGAAATGTATCAAATGTCAGAAAGAGTGATAAACAAAAATAAAAGGCAACAAAGCTCTAGACATCCTGACATTATGTGAGATTAGAATAGTGTTGACAGTTTCAAATTTAGCTTCAAATACACTAAGCCTTTGAGCCACGAGATTTGTTTTCAAAGATTTCACATTTCTCAACTGGTCTTCACCTGATGACTAATCCCCAGTTTCTGCACTGAGAAATAGAGAACAGCTGTTGAGATCTCCTTTAAAATGCTCTGAAAGCTAATCTGTAATTAGAAAAAGCTTTATGAAAGACTAATATTTTATAATAAATCTGAGTTTGAACTCTATATTCTATTAGTGAAACCAGAAGTTGAAAGAACCATAACAAAACAAGGGACAAATGAAATATCTTGTCAGTAAGAAGGGCAGCAGGATAGGGACTGGTGGAGCAAAGTTCCTCCCACTGTAAGTAAAGATCAGGTTCGTGACCACCTGAGAAACCTGAATGTACATAAGTCTATGGAACCTGATGAGATGCATCCCAGAGTCCAGAGGGAACTGGCTGATATCACCAAGACACTCTTCATGGTATTTGTGTGATCTTGGCATTCAGGGGAAGTGCCAGGTGACTGGAAAAAGGGAAACATATGCTTCTTTAAAAATGTAGAAAGAGGCCCCTGGGAACTACTGATCTGTAAGTCTCCCCTCTGTGCCAGGGAGGGTCATGGAATAGATCCTCCTAGAAGCCATGCCGAGGCACATGGAGGACTAGAACATGATTCAAGACACCAGCATGGCTCCACCAGGGGAGAGACCTGCCTGACCAACATGACAGCCTTTTTTGATGGAATGACTACGTCAGTGAATAAGGGAAGAGTCATAGATATTATTTCTCTATCTATCTATTTATTTATTTATGCAAAGCCTTTGACAAGGTCCTGAACATCCTTCTTTCTCAACTGGAGAGAGATGGATTCAATGAGTGGATTATTTGATGGATAAAGCAATTGGGTGATCACATGCAGAGGGTAGTGGTCCACTTGGAATCAACAGCTTAGAGTCCCAATGGACATCAGTGACAAGTGGTGGCCCTCAGGGGTCTGTACTGCAACAAGTGTTTTTTAATATCTTCATTACTGACATGGATTAATTGATTGAGAACAGTCCTGGCAAATTTGCCAATGACATCCAGCTGAGTGGTGCAGTTGCCACACCTGAGGGATGGGATGCCATTCACAGGTATCAGCAAGCAGGGGTTCAACAAGACCAAGGCAAGGTGCTGCACCTGGGCTGGGGCAACCCTAATACCAGCACAGGCTGAGGGATGGACAGATGGAGAGCAGCCCTGGGGAGAAGGAGCTGGGGGTGCTGCTGGATGAGAGGCTGGACATGACCCAGCCATGGGCACTCACAGCCCAGAGACACAAACGTGTCCTGGGCTGCCTCCAAAGCAGCGTGGCCAGAAGGGTGAGGGAGGGGATTCTGCTCCTCTCTGGTGAGAGCCCACCTGCAGGGCTGCATCCAGCTCTGGGGTCCCAGCACAGGAAGGACATGGACCTGCTTGAGCAGATCCAGAGGAGGCCAACAAGATCACCAGTGGGACAGAGCATGTTTTCTAAGGAAAGCCTAAGTTTTCCTCACTGGGTTTTTCAGCCTAAGAGAAGGCTTCAAAGTGACATAAGTGCACCCTTTAAATAGCTACAGAACTGCAGAAAAAATAAAGAACTACAGGAAAGATAGAGAGGGTTTATAAGGGCATGTAGGGAAAGGACAAGGGGTAATGGCTTCAAACTAAGAGAAGGTAGGTTTTGATTAGATATTTGGAAGAAATTCTTTACTGTGAAGTTGGTGAGACACTGCAACATGTTGCCAGAGAAATTGTGGATGCCCCATCCCTGGAAGTGTTCAAGGCCAGGTTGTCAGGTATCTTTGCCCATGCCAAGGGGGTTGGAACTTTAAGGCCCCTTCCAACACAAATCATTATATGATTCTAAAGGATTGTGTTAGGAAAAGACACTTGAGAATTTTCTTCTCTCATTTGAAACTGTCTTCAGATCCAGCTTTGAGTCATTTTTGTTCTAAAGTTATGAATGAAGACTGGGAGATGGCATTAAGGAAGTGTAGGACTTTCTTATATCTAACTGATGGGAAACCTAATTTTCCTTATTTATTTTTACTTCTAATTCCTATATGAACACTTTTGAATTCAAAAATGTGTTATTATTTTTAAATAGAAATAAGCCATTAAAAGCCAAAAACAAATAAGCAAACATAAAGCTATATTGAACTGAAAATAGGCAACGATACTTGTTTAGGAGTACATGGAAATAAATTTTAATGAAAACCAAATATTTTCCAAAAAAAATTTGTCAACTGTTCAAGGCTTGTCAATCTTGCCTACTAATTCTTATATTCTGTATAGAATTGGGGGAGAGCAGAATGACAGTCTGAACTCTGTGAGAATGCTTTAGGTTTTATTTAATGACCACAATGCCAAAGTAAGTTTCCCCTTAAATCACAGTCTGCACTTGCAAAGCAGTCAACATTCTCTTTTCTCCTCTGGGCTGGACTCCATTAAGATCTCTTAATTCCATAGTGAATGCTCTAAATTGTGGGATGTAGTGTAGTTGGTTGGTAGGCTGATCTATAAGGGAACAGATATGGGGAATATATTTTTTGCAAGGTGATAATCTTCTGTAGAAAAATAAAATAATTTCAAGTGAAAAAATTTTATCACTATAGTGAAATAAAGAACTTTGGCTTGAGAAATGTCATTTCAGTTGAGTTGTTTTGGTTGGAGACGTGTGAATTATTGTGGTTTGCCATTTAAAACTTATATTCTTATTAATTTGCATTCTAGTGTTTCTATTTTTTCAGATTTTTGGGTAGAAATATACAAGTTCTGAAGTGTCATTCCAAATCCTTTCAGCCACTTTTCAAAGACTATTTATTTGATCAACACAAAAGCTTCCTTTGGCAGACCTACGTAAAATAGCAGCTACCAGAAGAGCTCCTCCCAGCATCAGTTATGATCATTAACAAATCTCTTGGAGATCATGCCTTCTTTGAGATCCAAAACTGTTTTTCTGGAGCTTTTCAGCAATGACAGGTAGCAGATATCTGTGTGTTATTGAAGCTTGCTTTCTCAAACTCATCTTTGCTGCTCTTTTTATTAAAGCAGAAGTAGAAATTATTTAAAATTACTCTGGAGGGCATAGTAGGAAAAAACCTCACAAAGCTATTATTAGTAAACAATATCAAAATAGTGCTATTATATTACCTGTTTACTGATAATATTGCTTCAGCCATGGGCTGTCTGGTTTTTCCTCATGCAGCTTATGCCTCTACTGAAATAATGGCAAACCATAGTTAGAAAGAAAATTATCTCAACATTGCTAAAAAAAATCTTAGAAACTTGCTTTTTTATCATTTCTTGAGAGAAGTAATATATAAAAGACAATAAACAGGTCCTTGTTTTTGCAAATTGTCTTTGTCATACTGATGTTAAAAATTGTCACAGTTTCATACAGGCAAAGTTATTACATACACTTTGCTGTAAGTCATCTGTAAAAAATACTGATTGATTTGCATGAACTTAAATTTGCAGATAAAATATGGACAAAAGTATAACACAGGTGTGGACAGAGTGAATTTTGAACATAACTGCTAAGTTCAGCTATCTCATCTAAGTACTGATTCATCACTGTAATGATATTGTTCTAAAAATAGGACTGGCAGCAGATGTAAGGATATCATAATGTTTCATCTTAGATATTCAAATCAGAATTATGGACTTTTCTAAACAAAAAAAATTTCTCTCATCGAAAACAGTTCTGTCCTTTGTTTTTGATTGCAGGTATATGGAAAAACAATGCAAAATAACAAATAAAAAGGAAAAACATGGTTAGTTCTAAACAGGTTTAAAGAAAAAAAAATTCAAATAAGAGGTGATTGAGTTGAATGCCTTGGTAATTCAGCTGCAGGTTGTCAGATCCTAGTAGTGAATGTGCAAAACTCTTTAATCTCAATATTTAACTCACTGAGGTACTAGCAAAATGCTTAGAGCATGAAAGTCAGTACATCTTACTCAGGATGGTGCTTCATCTGTGTCTCATGTGTTACATGTTGATGCATGAGTGGCTTTTTGTCAGTCATACAGCAAGTAGAAAACAGCAAAATTATTTTCCATTTTCTACAAAATAAGTTTCTTTTTTCTACACACAGTTGTAGAACTTCAAGGACTTACCCTCATTCTTTCATTCACAAACAGTATCAGCAAGAAACAAAGGACATCTCATCAAAGCAGACATCCATAGTAACAAATCTGTTACAAATTTCATACTACCTACCCAACAGAGCAGACCATAAATATTTAGGGTGGTACTTGGGATGGGGAACAGGGACAAGTAGAAAGCAAAATCTTATGCCTTTGGCAAGCTGTTCCTAAAAGTAAGAAGTATGGGTAGCATCCTCAAATGCAAATGGTGTCACTTTGTGGCACACTGTTTATACTCTCCAAGGCTGTTACTAAAAATAATTTAGCAAAATACTTTTACTAAAACAAATACAGAATCCAAGCAGACTACAAAAATCCTACTAAATTCTTTAAAATCTTAAAGAGTAAGAAGCTCTTTTTCCAGTGTTTTCATGCTCAAACTTATCCTTCCCTGCTGCTTCATAAACTGTGTAGTAAATAGGAAAATTGAGGAAAACTATGTGGTTAGTCATTCTCTGCTCTGGTCTAAACAAAACTCTGCTTTTGAAGTTTTTTCAGAGGAGCAGTATAGAGCATCCGTAGATATTATTAGAACTAAGATATATCTACTTTAAATTGGTATAATATCACAGTGCATTACATGTTAGATCTTTGAAAAGAGATTTACCTAAGTTGAGGTTTTCCTGCCAAAGAATAACTAGGAAGTTGTAGCTGTCTGTGTTTTTACTTCGGCATGCTATTGAGCTCTAGCACAGAGAGCTTCAAGGCTTTTCAAGAATCAGTTAGATTTTTCTGTTTTGTTTCTGAAGAGTCAGTTCATCAAAGCCAGAAATCTGTTTTTGTTCTAAAATCTTTCACATCTAATTTATACTGCATGAGTGTAAACAGAAATTTAAAAATGAAGATTATTCAACACTGTTTGGACTCATTTCTTCATGTAAATCTAAGGATCTGAGACATCCTGAGATTGAAAAAGTTTTCAAACACTCAGTTTTCCCAAAGGAAAAAAATATTCTTACCAGTAGCTTTGAAAAACTACATCGACTGTAATGAATCACATTGTGAGATTCAGTCCGTCTTGGCTCTGTAATAGAAGTGTTGCCACCAGGGGTATGTCTAACATACTGAATCTTTGAATGCTGCTGATTAAATTTACCTCCATATTATTGGATGTTAAGGAAAGCTTGAGTAAAGTCTCTCTTTGTAGAGAAAATAATTAAAAATAGGTGTTTCCTTAATTAACTATTCTCTAAACATTTGAGAAGTATCTTTAGATAGATTATATTTTTGTACTGCTTTTGTACTACTTATTTTGTTCTGCTAGTCCTTTAGAGATATCTCTTGTGTCCTGTTGTGAAGCACTCAGTGCAGTATTTTTCCAGAGATGCTTTTTATTTTGAATGCATAAAAATTAAGTTTATCCATTTTAGTCAGCCTTTATCCAGAATCACTAATCAATATCTGAAAATATATTTGGAATTTTTAATACTTTTTATTTCAACTTTACAAAATAGGAGATTTGAACATTTTCTTATTTATTGTATCAGTTTCTTGTGTACTGACCATAGAGGGAGCTAACATAAAATTGAGAGTCTGGAGTATGTAATTATATCAGAATCCTATAATAATAAAGGAACATACTAGAGACATAGGTTTCAAGGATTATAAACTTCATTCTTCCTTCTTCTTCTCTCTAAATTCTTTTTCTTGCCACTGGAACTCATTATTTATTAGAAACCTAAAGGGGTGTGCTCTCCTTCTCAGGTGATAATTAACTTTTTGTTTAAAATGTAACACTTCTCCAAATAATCTTGAGCAACTTGGTTTAATTAGTAGGCATACAGCTATTGGTATGATTGAAGTTCCATGGCAGATTTTCTGTTCTTTTGTCTCATTCTTCCCCCTCAATTTTTGAATATTTATAGGAATCTCTTGGATATTATTGACATGTATTTTGAATCTGAGGATCATCATCTGTGTCTCCCATGCAAACTCTTAAAAAGGAAAATTAATTTCTTACACAGTATGATCCTCTTTCTCTTGAACAGTTTGGCATGAAATTTCATCACATAGCCTTTCCTGTTCAGCTTGTGACCTGAATACAGCTCTTCAAATTCATAGGTTTGTTCATGAACAAACATCCCTGTTTTACTTAAACTGTACTAAGCAAAAGGTCAGATAAAAGTTACAGCAGGATTAAAATGAATATGTGTAACATTGTATGCAGGTCTTACAGACTGCTGAGAGAGAAACAAGAGGCTTTCATGATATCCAGGCAACCACATCCAGTAGATCAAATGGGTTGTCAGTCAAATATTGGAAGGTTTATCGTTTGATTCTAATGTATATATCTATATATAGATATCTGATATCTATATATAGATATCTGCATAGATAGATAAAGAATGAATATCACCAGATCTTAATGAGAGGATCTATACTATTTAAAATTCATAGTTGTATTCACTACATCCTTTTTCTTCTTTGTCTCTCTCCTCTCTTCTAAGAAGAATATAATTACAATGTCAAATGGTAGAAGACAAGAGAAAATGTTTGAGTGGTTCATTTTTTTTTCCCCACTCTAATTTGCATTATAGGTTTTCATTTGTTTAGGGTATTGTTTGCACTACTGCTTTCAGTGACCTTTATTTGACAAATAATTTTATAAAATTAGAGTAAAACTAACAGTTTAAAACCACACCCTATGTACTTACGAGTTTTAAGAGCATTTGTACAATCTATTATGCCAATTGTTTGCTGCACTAAGACGTTTAACAAATATTAGCCAGAAATTATTTTAAGGTGTGTATTTTGGTGTTCGAGTGTATGCATAAAATAAAAAACTCTTATAACTTGTATAAATGTGTTAAACATAAAATGTACAGAGTGCCATTTTCAAGCCTTCTGGGTAGCTGCCTCTCATTATTTCAGTTGAGACTTTTTGTGCTTTATAATTCTCAACACCAGCAGGTTAGAGGAAGAGAGAGGATTTTCCTGATACCTCCTTAAGAAAATTCCATTTTCAAAGTCAAGCCAGAAGTATTCTCATAGTCACTGAGACTCTTGATAGTCACTGATTCTCTTTAGAAAATGTATGGTGAAAACTTTTGAATGCATATTGTTTCAAAAATATCATATAGTCTTGAATATGGAAAGTATGCCATTATGTTGGATGAACTTCCATCTATTTGAATATGGATGAGGAAGATATCTTCCAGTCATGCATCAGATATTACTTATAGCTGCATTTCTAGGGATTCCCTTGCTTCTCTCTGTGCTGTATAATGAATACCTTTGGCTCCAAGACACCAAAAAAAGAATTTCAAGTTATGATGATTTATTGGAATTAAAAAATAACAAAAAGAACCCCAAAAGCTACAAAAATACAAACCAAAGAAAAAAACCGAAGAAATAAACTTCTATTTTTGCTTTGCTTGCTACTTCCTATGGAAATATTTCTATCATGGAGAATCTCAAGAGGCTTTTCCACCTTGTGATGCTTTGAATAGAGGCATTAGAAAATCTGACCTCTTGAAGAAAATAATGGCTTAAAGAAGCATGTCCTGCTCTTTATTAGAAGGAATAGCTTTCAATGACTTAGAGTCTTATTTTCATTTCATAACTTTATCATTACTGCTCAAAATTGGCAGATTGGCAGAAGACAAACAGAAATTGATTAGTTTTACAATGAATATTTATTTCAGCTACAGCTGGAAGAAAACCACTAGTGATTACATCTTCTTTTCAAGATAAGGATGCGCATACTAAACAGACAAATCTACCTCTAGGTAAATTTATGGGACATACTTATTCAACCACCTATGAATGGATTTAAAACTGTGTTTTATTTTGGGTTATAGCTTAGAAAAACATACATTTTTGAATAAACCAGATGCAGAATTCCCCAGAGGTGTTAAGAGGCTGTGTGTCTTCACTGATTTCTGTGGCTTTTTTCCCCCCATTTGTTCCAGCAGACAAGTTACACTAGCATTTGCTGTACAAACTTTTTGGATGATAATGATGAGAGTTCCCTGCCTTGATAATAGATGTTTGTTTGTGCCAAGGCACTTGTTTCAGAAGGCTCTGCTATGTTTCCCTCTCGTTTCACAGCCTTGGCAAAAATGTCACATTTTGCTCAGGGCAAGGAGTGTTGCTGCTGAAGCTGTTCCACATTTGCTGATATCAAGCATTTGCTTATCAACAGCACTGCTGATAAGCTGAGGAGTTGTTGTACCCACACCTAATTCAGTACTGCAAAGGAGAGACAATATGTTTTCATTCTTAATTCATTTCCTGAAATAATTGTGCCATTTAATTAGGTTTCATTTAGACAGTTCTGTATGCAGTTTTGTTGTTTTCAAACGGAAAGATTATTTGCCCACATATTAGTTGCAGATTATTGTTCACCAGGCCTACCTAAACTAATATTTTGACCACCTGTTGATCAGCACAAACAATTTGTGAAACAGAGCAGGAATATTCATAATGCCAAATACAGAAAAAATCAATTCATGGTCATTGATCTTAGTCCAAATTATTCTCCAAAATGTACTGCACACATAAATTTCTGAATTTTTCAATGGTGCTCAGACTTTACTTAATCATTCTGTTCCTGACACATAAAGCAGAGGGGAATCCAGCTCAGTATAAAAAAGATACATTGGATTTACTATACTAAGAATGAAAAAATGCTGACCATAAGCACATTTAAAGAGAAGTAAACCTTTTGCTAATGAACTAGCACTTCTGCAACACTGCTGCCGGTGTAAAACCAAGTTAGTAGATTTTAATCTTTCTTTTCCCCTCCCCTGACCCATCCTGCCAGCTTTCTGTAAAAATAATCAGTGGAAATCCTTGCAAAACAATATCTGCTGCCCAGATGAGATCTTGGCAATCTAAATCAGTTATATTCATTCCCTGCTTGCATTAGAAGCTTTGCCTTTTCTGACACTTTGTAGGTGAAATAGAAGATGATGAAGAAAAAAAATTAAAGCAGATCTGAGTGAAGAAGGGAAATGGTTGAAAATGGTATCCTTGAGTCCAAAGAGCACTTTTCCCAAAGCTGCTGGCAAGGATAAGACCAGTTACCTGTGGTTTGTTTCCATGTACTGCTGGTGCCATCAGCTTTTACTGTTTTTTCTCCTTACATGGGTGGAAGGATTTTAAATGCATCCAGTCATTGGAAGAATATGTATGCAGACAGAAGTGTCTCATTCACAAATCTGAAACTGGTATAATTCTATGGAATTTTTTTAGCACTATTTTACCCTGGGCGAGCATGAATAATTAATTGTAGCTGTTTTAGACAGACATATTTTCATTGGTGCCAGGGAATGAAAGACAGGATCTGCCCCACTGTGGTAATGGCAGCCACTGTTTTTCCTCTGACAATTATGTGACTCTGAATTATAAGCCTAAAGTGACAGACCAGAAATGTGCACAGACCCAGTTTTGTTTCAGGCTCTTTATCTGAAGGGCTTCCTGATCTTGAGTAGCCACTGTGACTTATGGCTTTCAGTCCAGGTGTTGAGAAACTACGCTGATTAAGTCTGTCTGTTGAAAGGGTATGCTAAAGCCTGGAGATGAGAGTCTTCATTTCAAGTGAACAAATTTTAGAGGGTGCTTCTAAAAATCCTAGTATTTCCTCGTCTTAGGAGATGCCTGGAAAGCTTGATGTATTCTCTTTCAGAGAAGCAATTTTTACTGATAAATCCAAAATAAGTATTTTTTATTTTTTTTAGAGTAGTCCTTGAAATTCCACAGATTAGTTAACGGTTTTATATCACCCAGAGTGCTTTGACATAACGAAATGTGTAAGTACTTACTGTTGCTGTAATAGCTGTTCAAACATCTGCGTGCTGGCTCTGTCATGATGCAACATGTAAGATGTAGATGTAAGATGTAAGATGCTCAGTTTCTGTGAACATTCATTCTTACTTGTTAGAAACTGCCAGTTATTATTTTACAGACAGCTGTCCACAAGGACCGTGCTTGAAATCATCAGGTTTTCATGTACAGCCATGTACCATCTTGGATTTTCTAGTCACTCTTCACTTGGCATAAATTTGAGTTGATGACTGGGGAGGTCAAAATGTGCATGCAGAATTATTAGTGCTCTGTGCCATTCAGTTGTCTGGAACTGGATTTGGGGAGATTTTGTAGCTATTTGGAGATGGAGGAAGAGAAATCTGAACAGTCAGAGGTTTCATCTACTCTTTTTGTATGGATAGATATCAAAAAAGAAAAAGCTACTTTAATCATATCCTGTCAGTTTAAATGTAGGGCTTTTTATGCCCTATTTTTCTGGGAAAATACATATAGTACTGCAGCATACAATCACGTTAAGTACCATACAGGAAAACCTGCAAAAGATGTTGCCATGGTCTAGATTTTGAGCAAATTGCCTCATAGGACATTTTCATTTTCAAAAGTCAAACCTGCCATTATATTTATGGCTTTGTTTAGATTCTTTTTTTTTTTTTTTTTTTTTTTTTGTACATCTCCATCTAGAGTTTACAAAGAAAATAGACCTGCTGTGATGTGAACCCCAAAGGAAAGATACACTGTGTCTGTAATACACTGAAATGTCAGGAAATCATTTATTGAGCTACTGGTGCCTTTAGAGGCTGGCTATAATTTGCTTTGCTGTCTGATAATGTGTGTGTTTGTAGATCAATTATCTCAAGAGCTCTTTGGAGCCATAAGGTCATCTTTCGCATATTTGTCAGATACTTCTGTGCAGAGATGCCAAGTAGCACATTTTTCTTCCTGAACTTAATAGATCATCTCTCAAAGTAAGTGAGCAAAGAGATAATCTGGTAATGGCAGTGCTCTCAATGCTGAAGGCTTGCCATAACTTTCACATATTTATATATGTATATATAGTGAACAAATTACAGGAGGAGTTTTACCTTCAAAAAAAAGTAGCATGTTGTTTCTTTCAGATTGGTGATTGGTAAATCACTTGTGAGCACCTTTATTCAAATACCAGTATTTTAATCATGACTGCATCCAGGTGGACAGAAGCCTTTTGTGACACCAGCATAATTTCTGTCAGTGGTCCAAGGCTAAATAGATATTCTGGAAGGAGTCTCATCTTTTATGTTGAGAACAGGACTTGTGACCATCAGCATCTCTTGTTTCCTCTTAGGACAGTAGCAATCTTTTCCATTAACTGCTTGAAATTAAAACTTGAAATCTTTATGGAGTATATATTTAAATTTAAAATATAAGGAAAAACTGAAGTTGGAGAAAAGATTACATAATAGTCAATGCATGTAATCTAAAGACCAAAGACCATATGTGAAGACCATGTAATATGAAGAACGTGTTAATAGAATTTCCTAGCACATAATTGCTGATTGTATTTTTTTTTTTCTTGAGAGATTTCAGATTCAAGATTTCTAAATATTTTCAAAGTGATGGGAGAAGAGGAACAGAAAATAAAACATATTTCTGGATATAAAACCTAACTTTGGAGTTCCCAGTTTCAGCCCTTTCACAGTATGTTTCATGTATATTTATGGAGGCCACTGAGGGAAAAACAATATCTTGTTTTGGATCTTTGAAGCCTGAATGCAGCTAACAGCTAATTGCTTTGATGTCCCTTGATGTGCTGAATTTAATTTATCAAAAGCAAACTAATATGAAATAGTAAAATCATTATTATTAAAGTGGAAATGAAAATAAATTATTAGAACATACCAACAGAGGAAAATAAGCAGATAACGTCTAAGTTTCTGGGATGTTTCTCATTTTAATTACATTAATCCTAATTGCTGTTAGACTGGTGATGGGACAGTATTTTCTACTTTGTTGTAGCAGGTAAGTTTAGAGAAGGGAGAGATATGGAAATAAGTTCATGCAATCGAAATTGACATCATACAAAGGGACTTTATTTGTAGAACTAATCATTCAATGTACCTAGTAAAAGATTTTCAATGTGTATTTGTAAGTTTCATAATTATGCAAGTAATTCCAATTTTTTTTTTAGTTTTTACTTTTTTCTTCTGTTGTTTGTTTAAAATTTTAATTACATGTGCATGACTTTTATGTAAGTTTTCCATGAATTTTTGAGTCCTGAGAGTTCACATTCAGAAAGAATTGGTGCTGAGCAACATTTTTTCTGGAATATTGTATTTGTCTTAGCACGGAGCAGAGATGATACTTAGAAGTTTTGATCAGGGTATTTAGTTAGATTTGTGGGAACAGAAATCCTAATCCCAAACTTGTCCTCCTTTTGGAGATGAACTAGATCACAAATTCCAAACACAGTGGGAGATTTTGTTTTGTTACAAATTAAGTTCATAGTTCAACTACTCTGTGCTTATCTCCTTTAATGTCAACCAAACTTTGTCTCAGAAAAAAATTGTACCTAGAAAAAAAATTAAATTCTATTTGAGAATGCAAACAAGTGCGGGGAAATGGTGGTTTTCAGGTAAAGGTAATTCTAATTTGCTCATTAAGTCAATATTGAAGTTTAAATTCTCTTTGGGATCCTATTTTCAGTGATTGGAAACACTGGGAACCAAGACATGGGAAGAATGGTCACTCTGAGTGCGTGAAAGTGACAATCTTAAGATTTCACCAGGATAATACTGCTTTGTGCGTGGGGATTTTTTGGATTGAACTTTTCCTTTTATTTTCAGTTTAGGTACTCTAGATTGCTAGTGCACATACATACTAAGAAGCTCAGCTTTTAACATAAATTTTAAAGAGAATTAAGCATTTTTAGTAAGGAAAATGTAGATTTTGAGGTTTTTAGGACTTTTTGTTCATTTTTCCTTCTTACTGTTGTTTTTAATTATTTTGAAACTTCATCTTATGCTTAGATATTTTCTGCTCATAAAAGATTACTAACTTCATCCCTGTTTTGCTTGAAAAATCACTGAACATTCTGTAGTTAGGCATTGAAACAGAAATCAGAGGTCTTAGATTAAAATGCGAAGCCAGTATTGTAATGAGTCACGTTTGAGTTAGCCTTTTTTTTCTTTCTAAGTGTCCATTGGGCCATCATCCCTGCCTTTTTGTTTTATCTTGTTCATATAGCATTCTCCTGAAAGGGCAAATCAATATACATATGCATTTTATTTTTAAAATAAATAATAATAAAGCATGTAGTTAATTAAAGCTATATGAAGTTTTAATGACACATACATTCTTTTATCAGAATTGCTATCTCTGCCCATTTTATCATTCCTGCTGGGGGCTTTTTAGGTATAACAAAAAATATTGCTTGTTGCTTTTTCTCATGCTGATTGTGAATTCAATGGGGATCAGCTCCTGCCAGTAAAGGCTGCATATTTATGCTATTGATTTGTGAGGGAAGGAAGCTGAGGGCTGTTTGTATTGTGCTATAAAATTAATAAATAATGATTAATTAGAACAGCATCCTGCATCTCACCAGTGAGCAGTAATTTGGTGTGAGGGTTGTATTTCTTTTTTTTGCTCTAAACGTGCTTGGGATACCACAACAGGGGAGTATTGCTGGTGCAGTAGCTGTGAGCACTGTCCTAGTCTATGTCCTTTGGGATTTGCTCTCTTTCAAGGTGGGGTGGTGGAGCAACAGAAAGCAGGCAGCATATCTCTTGGGGTACTTCCCTCTTCAGCAAAATTGAGAGAAGATCTGGGCATATGTGTGCTGGGAATCCTCAGGTGTCAGGAGAGGACTGAGGTGCTCTTATCTTTGTTGGCTAAGATAAGGAAATCATCTTGAGTCAATCTCATCAATCTCATTTATCTGTGTTTTTTACCACAGGTAAAATGCATTGGAGACCATTAACCTGATATTGTTATGCAGGATGAAGTTAGGAAAGAAAAAGGACACAACAGTTTCCCATCCTCAGCAAAAGCAGTGGTCCCTGTTCCAAATTATCTGATGGTGCTGTAATTGTTACTGTTATTCAGAAATATTTCATTCTTTGGGGACTGTTTGGGCAATGATTTCCCCCATCCTTAATAGGGGGCACTAATTCAGTTCTTCCTTAGGAAGAATTTAACTGGCATAGAGTATAAAAATCTGATCTTCAAGACCACAACTGGGAAGTGTTCAGGAGGCATTATAAAATACATTGAAAATGAAGGAACATTCACAGTATTTGGCTGAATTGGAAACATATATTTTAACTCATCTTTAAACCCCCAGAGGATTTGTCAACATTAGCACCCAATGTGGTCTTGCAGAGTGTTGTGTGGTAGTTTCACTCATTTCAGCAATTGCTACCTCCTTTAAACCCAGAAACTGTAAATGAACTGGAGCATTTAAGTGGTGGCAAAGTTACATAAAATAAATATGAAAGCATTGATATGCTGAAGGTGGTTTGTATTGGAGTAGATTTGATATTCATATGACTGACAGATCTTTAAGTTCACAATGCGTACCCTGACAGGGTGGAAGGAAGACCTGTTTTTAGAGAACAGTACCAACTATGCATTGAAAGGCTTCAGAGATTCAAGTGGTTTTAATTCAAAGAGATGAGTTTAGATGCACAGTGCCTCATGTTAGCCTTTACATGAGATGTGCCTGAGGGCACTGGCCTTGTGGTGGACCAGAGCTAAAGTTTAAAAATGAACAAATAGAGGGAAAATGTAGCAATATACAGTAAGTGTGTGTACATCAAAACTAAAACACTGTGACTTGTTAAGATTGACAAGTTCGTTGTTTAAAGAACCAATTGACACCTTTGATACCTGACCAGTTTCAGTGACATTTAATGTATTTTTCTGCAATATTTTCTCTAGTCTCCTTCTAGACTATAAACAATATACTTACGCCCTTCTGAATTTCAGTGCAATTCTTCCTTGCTAATTTTTCCTTGCTGGTGGCTTTGGAAGATAGACAGGAGAGTGAATAACAGCATTGCTAGTACAGTATGTCACTACAAAATAAACAGAGCAGAAGGAGGGAGACAGATTGTGGTGCAACAATGGCCAAATATTTACATTTTCTGCAGCAAAGCATAGCACAGAGGAGTCATCTTCTCAGCATGAGAGCTTAATCTAGAAACTGGATCTTTTCCATGTAATTGAGAGACTACCACTGATAGTGAAGGTGACCACCTTCCCTTTTCTGCTTTATTTGTAAAAGATTTGGGGTTTGGTTTTTTCATTCTGTCAGGCCTGCAGGTTTTCAAGAATCTGATTCCTGTGATGAGCTGACAGTTTGGAGAGTAGATAGGAACTTCACAGAAGCTCTACATGCTTTTCTGAATGGAGAAAAAAGACTGCTTTGAATTTTGCAGTGTAGTGGAATAAGCTATGTTGATGAGGCATTGATGGAAAAGAAAGGTTGGGAAAATTGCCAATGGAATTTCAGGTACAGATAAACTAAATTTTATATGAAAAGGACTGCAAACAAAAATATAAATCACAAAGGAAAGAAGGAACAAAATTACCACTATATAAATGTATTTCATACCTCCTCTCTTTTGAACTGTTATCTTCCAACTGCACAATGTCCTATATTAAAATTTTACTCTTGCTCTTTCATGGAGCTTTTTGCTAATTCATGCCCTTTCCTAGATGTGGCCTTTTTTATCCACTGGGGTTTCAGCTAGGACTTTACTAAACATTTGTGTGAACTATCTGAAGTCGCTCAGATGATGATATGTATAGAAATGTTCAGTGTGTAAAAAAAAATTATTCTAGTTTCTACTTTCAATTCATAATGTCCTGTGAGAGTAGTCCTGGAGAGGTCCAAAACCTTAACTGCAAGCTACACTAGAAATCTGAGACAACCTTTGAGGATTTAAGAGACATCAGCTTTCCTCAGTGTGGGCAGAGGAAGTAAAAGTGCTGTCAGTATGTGATGGGCTTCTGGAGAAATATCATGAGTCAGAGAGAAATGTAGCCCAGATCTGGAAATATGTTGCTTTCTTGGCTTATATTCACAGTCTGGTAGAAAACATCTTGACATAATCCTGTTATTTCTTTGAGAATAAAAACACTTCTGCTTTTGCTCTGAGTGTGTTCATCTCTGGAGATCTCTGCCAGAAAGAGTCCATCTCCCCATTGGCTCAGCCTGGAACATTCACCTTTACCCACGTAAGGGACTTGGAAATCCAGCAGCTATGATAAGGGACAGAGTGTACTAATGCAGAAACATTCAGCTGCTCTCAGCAGGAAGTGTCTTGTCAATACTGGCAATAAGTAATGTGCTAAAGATTTACTGTCAGGTGGCTGTCTTGACCACAGCAGGGTGGAAACTTGCAGCAGGAGGATGGCTGTACATTCTTAGGTCACCTGTGTTTACTTTGATGAATGTGTGTAGAATCCTTGGTCTGGATTGTTACACTGAATTGGGGGGAGGCTGTAGTAACTGATAAACACAGAAAAAAGTTTTTCCACCATTAACAGAGAAAATAGCAGTTAAATAATTAGACATAGGAGGTATCAGCACTATTATTTTCATTTTTCCTCAGGTTTCTAGCACAGTGCCCTGCATTAAACTGAAAAAGTTTTGGTCATGCTGTTTGCAGTAGATATAAATTGATTGAACAGAATGGTTGCCCCATGGTTATTGTGATCTTTTATTTATTTTTATAAATTAGAATTTATGTCATTCATTGTGAGGTTATGCAGTTATTAAGTAATTTTTCTGCAAAGAAAAATTACATCAGTTTTCTTATGTAGTGCTTTTAAACAACTTTTAAAATTATGAGGAGAAATATGTCTTTCACAGCTTATCTGCTATTAGAAATTTGCTTATTTTAAAGTGCACTAATACAGGCTGCAAGTTAGTAACATAGACTCATAGGATATTTTTGGGTGAGAGGGCCATGAAGTCTAGCACTCCTGTTATGAACAGGGGCATTTAAAATAGAGCAGGTTGCTCAGAGCTCCATCTAACCTGATCTTCAATGTATCCAGAGAAAGGGCACCTTCAAATAGATCAGGTTGCTTAGAAGCCCATTCAAACCTTGAATATTTCCAGGGCACCTACCACCTCTCTGGGCAACCTGTTCCAGCATTTTATCATAGTGAAAAATCTCTTCGGTGTATCTAATATAAGTCTACCTTCTTTTGGGGTAGTGCCTTGTTCAATTTGAATCCATTTCCACTTGTCCAATCCCTACATACCCTGGTAAAAAATCTGTGTAGATCTTTTGTAGGCTCCTCTGTAGTCTCCTTCCTGTACTGGAAGGTTGATATGTTTCCCCAGTGCCTTCTCTTCTCCAGGCTGAACAACACCGACTCTCCCAGTCTGTTTTAATAGCAGAGGTGCTCCAGTCCTCTGGTCCTCTTTGTGGTCTCCTCTGGATTACAACAGGGTCCATGTCCTTCTTATATTCAGCATTCCAGGTGGAGTCTCATAAGAGTGAGTAAAAGGGCAGTGTGTTAACACTAACTTCTCTCACAGGAAGAACTTTTGTGTGTACCTTATTTTTTTAAAATCCAGAGTAACTACAGAAACATGGAAGACTTCCTCTCCCACATTCCTAAGCAGATTTGCTTATAAATCCACCCAGACTACTTCCAATCACCTTTTTCTACTACCTGTGTTTGGAAATGCTTTCTAGAAGGACTAGTTGACCCACCACCTTCCCAGGGAGTGGGGCATGGCTGACTTACCTGTAGCTGCCTGGATCTTTCTTCTTACACTTAACAGACTCAATTGGACAATTGAATAAAAACATTGAATTTTGCCTTGAATTTTATCCATAAAGAACAATTGTTAGAATTTGATGGTGTAGATGCAAACTTTTCCATTAACTGAAAATAAGCCTTGATGCTAGTTATTCTTTTGTTATTCAGAGCATTGGGGGGCTAATTCTTACTTTACTCAAAAAAAGTTCATAAATAAAAGCTAATAAATGTCTATCTTCATTGTATTCTGCTAGACATTATGCTATTTTTAGTGTCATTTTAGTGCCATTTACAGAACAGCCATTTTACAAAGCATCTTCTGGGCAGTTACCTTAGTATTCTGAGTTTCAAAGTGCCTCTGAGTTGCCCCAAACACCAGAAAGGTTTTCTGAAACCCCTAAGGCAGTGTGGTACACCAAGGGACAGTTTTAATAATTCCTTCTAATTGATAAATGGTTATGTGAAACTCTATGTCCTCTAAGATAGCTATGCCCCCTCTGCATTTCTGACCTACACTTGTCATCATTTTAATAATAAATTCCATGTCAGTGGTTGCTCCTAAGCAAAAGGTTCATGTAAAGAAAATCCTGTTTCCCAAATTTCCTGATTTTCACATTTTAATCATATGTGCATTTTGCTAACCATTTTTCTAAACCTAGATTTCTTTCAAAGTGGAAGGGTTCAAACAGGAAAACATCAATAATCTTGATATTTCAGGGTCAAAATCAGATAATACTTCAGAGTATGTGTGTTTCAGTTCCTTCTCTGTCTGTGGTATTTTAAAACACAATGAATCCTGGGTCTTGCCCTGCCTTAGAAAAACTGGATTGCTCTGGGTATTAAAAAGATTTTCAAGACTTTTTTTTTAATCTCAGAGCATTTGAATATACTTTTAAAAAAGTGTCATTCTGATATTGTTAGTGAATTAACAAATGTGAGAAACTTGCTTTTCAGTAAATAACAGAGGGGTATGATAGGTGTTTCCTGACAGCATGAAAAGAAGCACAGACCACTTTTGTTGACCACTTCAGTCATTAATTCAAGCTGTTGTCTGGGCAGCATGCCACATGCCAGATACATTCTAGATATGGTACATGCAGGAAATTTTCTGGAAATAGAGATTCATGTCACTTTTGATGTTTGATTTTGAACGGGTTTTCTTCTGAAATTGAGAGTGATTCCTTTGTTCCCTTTTTCATATGAGCTTTTTGGAAAAAAAACTGAAGTATTTAATAGGCATTATAAGTTCAACTATGACTGGACTTCAAAGAGTTAATAGCACTGGATCAGTCTTGAGGTATGTGGGAAACTCTTACAGTGCCATCTAGATGTTTGTTTTTTTTTTTTAATTGAGATCATTAAACAAGCTGAAATGTTGTCTGCATTCAGCTGTGAGGAAAGAGAAATTCTCTTTCCTTCAGCCTTCCCACAGACACAAATACTCAATAGCAGCAGCAAATAATTCAATTAAATACAGTGCAACACAGTTTAGTTGCATTAAAAATGATGAGAATTGATTCAAAGTGGAAGAAGAGGAGTTAATTCAGAGCAGACAAGACAAGATGTTGTTCTTTGTATTTTTACCTGCTGGTTGTAAGATAATACATGACTGTATTCCAAAAGGAGCAGGAGACAAGCAGGGATATTTTGTTCCTTTCTGAGTAGGAGATACAGAAAAAAAATGGAAAGTCATAGCTTAATCTTAAAATTTGTTTGCAAAAGACTTGGAAAACCAGGAAATTAAACTTCAATTTCTTGTCTTCTTTCTGAACATTGCTATGGTTTCAATAGCAGCCAGAGCCAAGGAGAGCTTAATCTCTGCGAAACCAGACAATGCTCTCAGCTAAATAGCCACTCTGAAGGTGTGAAGGAATAAATGTGAAGCAGTTTTTTGCCTTTCTATTTTATGGCCACAAACACACATTAATTCTCAGTTTCTGGATTTTCATATTTCTCCCATTTCATTAAGTGCTCAACATGATTTTTTTTCTTTTAATTTATTTGTCTTCTAGACAATTTTAGACTAACGATGTGCAAGGCAGAAAGAAGTGTAGCCCCTGGGAAAGCAGAGGAGTTCTCAGAGCCACTCTGCTCAGGTGTCTTTCACCACCGCTCCTGCTATCACAGAAATTGACAGCAGGCACACCTGGAGAGACACAGCCCTCACTTCAGTAGAGGGTTAAAAGCTTAGGAAGGGAAGGAATGTGTTCTTGATCTGATAGTGCTGTGCTATGCTGCAGCCAGAAGACTGGAGAGTAGGGGGAACTCAGGTATTTGGAGCTTGAGACCAGGATGGCTTCAGGTTTCTGATTGTTTTTTGTGGTCTGGGTTGTTTGTGTTGCTGTGCATGCTGCTCTGATTCCTAATGAGGCACTCAGGATCCTCACTCTGGAAGAGAATAAAAAGTAAAACCATGATATTTGAATTTTTGAGGGAATTCTTTTAACTTTGAAGGTGGAACTTTTGTTGCATCCCACTTTGGTAGAGGGAATTTGGACCCAAGTCATGTAAGTCTTTAAAGATTTCAAACTTGAATCTCATGGTATGTATTTAAGAACATAAAATCTTTCTGTTACATGTTCTTTCTGCTTTTTCAGTGCCAGAAGAGGCTACCTGGGTGAGGGGCTGAGGCAGTCAGGATGTGGGGCAGGAAGCTTATTCTGCTCTTTCCTCTGCAGGACAGAGGCAGAGGAGTGTTGCCCATGCTGTTGGTTCTGCAGCTTGGTAAGCAGCAGCCAAATGCAGCTGTAAAAGATTTGTTGGCAGGAGGGTAGGAGAAATAAAGGAAATGAGTGGCACAAAGAAGCATTTTGGTTATTGAGCGAGGATTTGTGGTGGGTGGTTGCAAACTCACACTCTACTAAACTCTAGGCACTGATGATCAGTGAGTAGCTCCCATCAAGGGGATGAATTGCAAAAAACTATAAATAATTATGGTCTACTGCATGTGTTGATTTAACAGCCTGGAAGGTTTGCCAAGAAAGAGTTGAAAATATGTTTTTGTAGCAAGTGTGAAAGGCCATGGTGCTTTTATCTTCAGTGAGGGACCTATGACCTACAAAATGTGTGACAAATTTGTATCTCCAGAGTTTCAGTTTTGCTGAGGAAAATAGATGCTTCTAGCCCAGCAGTCGCAGAGATAACAGCCCAAATGTGAAACTGAGGTGGACTCATTAACTCCTTGACTTTGTTAGTGTCTTCATACAGTATATTTAGGAGTGTGAGGTTTTTTTCCCACTCTCTGTGAGCTGTGATAAAATTGTGAATATGAAAGCTTCTTGGTAGCATCAAATGTTCAGTGACTCTTGGCTGGAAGAGGGGAAAGGAAAAGGAGCAGGAAGTAGAACAGGGGGTGTTTTGAATTAGGGTAGGAAAGAAAAATGTAGCAATAAGATTCTTCTGCCTTGACTTCACACCTCTGGTATAGATAGGAGTTGATGAAGACAATGGTTTTGATGTGTGCTTAATTTGGGAAGAAATGCACCATATTTTTTTAATGCTTTTGACCAGGAGTGTAATTTTAAACTTCTTAAATTGGTGATCCTTACTGAGATGAGTGCTGCTCGTGTCTCAAATAGCAAGAAATATTTGGGGTAAAATTAGAGACACAAGACTTGGTGTTTTTATCAGCCTCGTGATATTCAAGCACACAACTTCTACCTACTGCCTCCTTTGTGCAGTTTGAAAAATGTTGCTCCAAGCTGTAAAGGAAAAGCAAAATAAATGGGGGGAGGGTAGGATGGGGACAGAAGGCTCTCTATCTTGGATGTAAGAAGCCGACCTACTAAGGTCTAAGTTGATCTAGTCAAGTTATTTTTGATGCCTTCCTTTTGAAATGCAGAAGATTATAAAGAAGGAAGTATCAGCAATATCACATAAAATACAATCAGGCTGTAATCCATTTCAGTAAAGAAATTTTGTTTTGTATTTCTTCCAATCTCTTCTGATACACGATTCTGTAAGTCAAAAAAGCATGAAGTTACTTTGTGAGAGAATTTCAATGGAAGAAAATGTTTTTGGTTACTCAAATATATTTTATTCTAACAGTAGTAAAAAAGAAACAAACCTAGTTATAACCAATGTGTAGTAGTTACAAGCTCCTGTATCTGGGAGAATTGGTCTAAAGAGAAAATACGTAGTTTTAATTCTTAAATTGATGCAATTGGTGGTGATCTGTATCAAATTCAAGGTCATCATCAAGTTTACTGAGTCTGTGCTCACTTAGCTATTGTGGCCAGACTGATTGAAAATGTATAATGAGAAGATTACTTATCTGGGAAGAATAAACCATGCTGGAAGTAGGAAAACAAAACTGTTTCATTAGGATCATGTGAAATATTTCTCTTGGTATTAGTCTTTAACCCAGGTAATACTTTTCTATAAATCCATCTTTCTAATACATATCTGGGTGTGGGTGTGGTTCAGTGTCTCCTAAATTTGCTTGAAAAGCTCTTTGGTTTTATTTTATTTCCTCTTCAATTAGAAAATAAACACCTAAAATCAAGATATACCATAACTTAATCCCTAAAGCAGAGTTTTCTATTGTACTGACAGGAGAATTTAAGTAGTGTCCTGAGATAATTATCAGACTGGGGTGATTTCCAGTCAAATAGAGGGACAGAACAGGAGTTGTAACTGCATGGTTGTGCCTGAAATGAGTGGATCAGAGGGACTAAAGAGCTTTTCGTGTTATACTGTCATTAGGAAAACATCTTCCTGTTTTGGAAGTTGATTGGTGATGATTATGAAAGTTGTGACTGTGCTTTGTGCTTGAATTGGAGATGGCTTCAGAGGAAATAAGAGCTAAATCAATTCACTGGTTGCGCATAAGTGTAATCTTGAGACTTGGAGAGCCTTCCCAGCATTTCAAGGTGAGAAATTTAGTACCAGTTTGCTAATCTGAATAGTGGCTAAATGAATAGGAAACAGGAGTATTATATAATAAAGGTCTTGATTTGAGGGTTTGGCTTTGTTGGTGTTTGTTGTTTTTTGTTTGGGGGGTTTTGGATGTGCGTGTGTGAACAACAAGAATTTTTTTTGTGGTCTTATATAGAATTTAGATTCCCTATAAATGGAAAGCAAAGATACCACTTAAATTAGGAATTATAAATTGGAATTAAATAAATAAATAGGAATTACTTTTATTTAGAACTTAGACATAATGGGGCTTCTGGAACTAAATTTCAAATCACTGTAATGGAAATCTATCCCTTCTGAGTTGGTAATAGCTTCACAGCTGGAGAAGGACATCAGAAAAGAGAAAGAACTCTATGCAGTACTTTCCTTGGAGTGAAACAGATGGAAAATTCATTTGACTGAATATGTGAACTTGCAAGACAGTGAATGAGACTCGCCTTCTTCAATATGCAGATCTATAGAAGAAAAAGCATGAGCTGCTCTATTTTGAAATAAGAAACTTATTCTTTTGGCTTCATTACAGTTGAAGAGTAGTTTAATTGAGAGAGATTTTTTTTCAGCTTTTTTCTTCCTAAGTCGATGTTGAGGAATTTTCAAAATACAAATTTATATTTTAAATAAGGACCATTTTTTATGAGCAAAAGGATATTTTTTTCATTAGTTAAAATATTAATCATGAGCTTTAGACATAAATTTACTTAACTGAGGAAACATCACTTGACTCAGTGGGATGGTAAAAGTAAAATCAGAAGGGGTTTTTCTGTGTTTTTTGAAATTTATTGTTGGTTTGGGTTTTTTAGGTTTTTTGGAGTTTTTTAGTTGTTTTTGTTTTATTTTTTAACAGAATTTGCCAAATTAAATGTGTCAAATTACTTTAGGATTTGTCATATTTTCTTTTTTATGGCTATAAGAAAAAAGAGGATCCTGCAGTTTTGTGAGCCTTTTTTAATGAATGTTCATCTCCCTCCTATGCAGTCAGAATGAGATAAGTATATCTTAAATCGACTTTCTTAATAAAATGTAATCTTGAAAAAGTGCTATATGGAGGTTAATGAAACAATCAAACAAAAAAAACCCCCAACAATATCTCACCAGTTGTCATTGTTCATCTTAACATACTCAAAGACTTCATGTTTGTCACTGGGGTGTGGGGTTTTTTGCCTGCCTTTTTTTTAAAAAAAGCAACAGCAGTTTTGCTATTTTAACCCTTAAGACTGATTCTGCAGTATGAGGATAAACATTTAGGTAAATGAAATGGAGTACCCATGGAGGTGGTGGAGATGCCCAAGAGATGACTGGACATGGAACTTAGTGCTCTGGTCTAGCTGACAAAGTAGACATCAGTCAAAAGTTGGACTACATGATTTTGGAGATCTTTCTAATAATAATAATTCTTAATAATTCTTTGATTCTATAAAATTTCTCTTAAACATCTCATTTTCTTAGGCATAGGTCATAAAACTGATCTTCATTAAATTTAGACCAGCAGTAATATAGGCAATAATTTTTTTAATCTTTATTCCTGTATGGTGAACCGATGACTTTTTAGGACAAGACATGAAACTATTAAAGTGCTTAATTACATCATTTTTGTGTTGTGTTTTTTTTTTTTTTTTTAAGAAGACAGTGTTGCTTTTGCTATTTTATAATTATCTCTAGAAGGTACTGTGGTTGAGATGCTTTGAGAGAGTCATTCTAGTTGACATAGTGATTGGTGACTCTGCACATTTATAAAGGAAAACAGCTTTCAAGGAAGTGCAGCACTAAGCTGGATCCAGGTTCTCTTGCAGGACTGGTAGCAGGGGAAGGTAACCAGCAGAGGCTTTTCTATTTGATAAAGGATCTTAGGAGTGGTACTCATAGTAATATACTTCACTCTTATGAACACTGCTCTCTGGAACCTTAACATGGGTTTGCAGAAAGAATTTTTCTGTCTTGTGTCACTTCCAGGACAGAATTTGTATAACTCTACAAGAAAGCAAAAACAGCAGTTCAGTAACTCTTCCATGCAAATATTCCAAACTATGATCAGGTCTGAAAAGCTTTCAAGGAAAGTGAGCTTTAATGTTTTGCCCTAAAATTCTTCCGTCAAACAAACTTTAAACAACCAATCACAATAGCTTTTCTCTACTTGCCCTCACTTGCCAGCTCATCTAGTGGGGTTTTTTTTGTTTGTCTGTGTTTTTGGAGGTTTGTTTTGTTTGTTTTTTAGTTGGTTTTGGTTTTTTGTTTTGGTTTTTTTCTTTTCTTTTCCCCTAGTAGTCCACTGGAATGAAATGGACTAAATTTGGGTCAACTGCTCTGCTTGAGTTATTCCAGTGACTTTTCTTCTTTTTCCACACTGGTCCTGCACATAAGTTCTTTTGAGTTTTTTTTAGTTGCTTGCTTGGTTCGGTATGATTTGGAGTTGTTATTTTTAGCTGCCTGTTTTAGATTTTAAAGTGATTTGTATAAGTACCCTCTGCTATTGAGGTGTATTTTGCAGCTTTTTTTTTTTATTTTGCATAATTTTACACTTTTGGATATTGTTTTTATTAATTTAGTTTAGTATATCTAAAGAAACTTCACTCTGTAGTTAACATAAAATCATATTTTACATACATGAACACAAAAATATAAACCACTTTCCCCTTTTCCATGCTTGATGCAGTTCAAGATACTTTGAAAATAACTTTCAGAGTAACAAATAAGTGGTTAGAAACAACTGTTGATTTTAAAGTAATTCCACACCTTAAAGTGTGGAATAGTTTTTTAAAATGTAGAGTGTGGAGTAGTTTTTTTAGGAGTAGTTTTTTTAAAATGTAAATCTCTTGGGCATTTCACATCTTTTCACATAATGGTGCTTATTCAGAAAATTATTGCATATTAACTTCATTTGAGAGTTATATTAACATATCATTAATATAAATTTATATCCTTATTAAAGTACAATAGATTAATTATATTTAAAGAATACAAGAGGCTATATCTGAATGCATCTTTTTGAGTCTGAAAAGAGAGATTTCATAGTATGTCAATTCTCTATTAAACTTAGCTTCTTTTAATTTTTTTTAAAGAGCAAAATCAGAGCAAATGCCCATTTGCTTTCTTCTGTCAGATCAGCTTCTGCTACTTTGTATTTGTCACAGAGCTCAAACATAAATAAAGCCATGGGCAAGGGACCTGTTTTCTCTCTTCTGGTTCATGCACTAAGTCCCAGCTCCAGGTCTGAGCCCTTTTCCAGATTTTCTTGAGTTTAGTGGATGGATCTTTGAGCAATGATAATGGCTATGGCTCCCCAGCTGGTGCCCGGTCACTTGCTGGATTACAGGTTCAGGAAAGCTCAATTCATATTAGCTTGTTCTGAAATCTCTCAGATAGTATTTCCCTTCCAGGAATGGGTAGTTCAAGTTCAGAAGCTATGTTAGGAGAAGCAGTGAAATGTTTAAGTGTCTGCTCCAGCTTTTTTGACATTTGAGTGTAAAGGTGCCAAAAAAAAAAAAAAAAAAAAAAGGGCATTCTTAGAAGACTTATAGTATTTTCTGGTTTTCTTTCACTAAGAAAAATTTAAAGGTTGTCTTCCCCAGAATTCAACACACACTTTCAGTCCTGGAAAAAAGAGTGAAATGGAGAAAAAAGGGGGAGAGAAAGAGAGAGGAGGATGGGTGCTTAACTCACTTTTTAGAAGAGGAAAGTACATTTGCAGTCTTATTTTGATAGGGGTGTTTTTGTGTAGCTTTTCCTGTCTCCAAAGAAAAGGAGAAATTACCAATTTCCAATTTTACCACATTACTATTTTCAAGCAGAGACAAGAATGGCTCAAGCTGTTTTTGTTTTGGATGTAATAGGGTCTTTAAAAGGTCTTTCTTGCCATGTATGTGTCAACTCCAGTAGACCAAAATCTTAAATTGGAGACTACATCTTCTTTTCTGCTCTGCAAGTACAGCTCTTTTCATAGGCTAAAGACAATTCTGTCCATGAACTGATTAGAGAATTATGCTATGAGAAGTATTTGCTCTTCTTTTTCATCTATTCCTGGAAAGCAATAAATGGCACTAATATTAAGTTTCAATTTATAGTATTATTTTGCAAGCATGATGTGTCATTTCTGCACAATGGACTTCACACTCTGAAAAAACTTGCCCAGAATGTTAGTCTCCCTGAATTCATCACCTGAAACGTTGGTCTTCTTGCAATAATTATGCATTCTCCAAAATTAATATTTATTTCTTAAATGTGAGTGCCTACATTGTGCTTCTGAGTTTCTTTAGACCTTAAGACATTTGCTTCAAGTGATTTCCTTATCTGGAAATGTCACTTCTCATTCATCTGGTGATAGATTAGTATTTTTTTCTTTCTGTTGTGAATCTGTTTTGTACTTGTTTAATAGTAAAGCTTTCCAAACAAAACCATTGTAACTTTAATAAGCATTCATGAGAAACCATACTTAGAGCTTTTTCAAATCTTCAAAATCTCGTATGTCCATTGCATTGTTGTTTTTCTCCCCACCCTTTAATTAAATCAAAGGAAATGATCACCTTTTGGCAGATCATTTTTTTTCTCATAAATATTAATGTGTCTGTTCTGATTTAACTGTTTCTCCTTTTTGTTTTCTTGTTTGTGCTGATTGTCTTTAACCTTCAGCTCTAGACACAGCCAGCTTGGTGCTATTAATTAATAGAAGTCTGCTGCTAACATAAAACATATGCATGACTTTAGAAGTATTCTAAACAATTAAAGTCTAAATGCATAGCTATCACTTTGACTTTACAGAAGGACTAGCATAAGAAGGCCCACCTTTAAGAAAGGCTATCAGGAGATCCTTCCTGATGGAGGAGGAATGAATTACAAGGATAATCTTGATAGTCAAGGCCAGGAATGTAAATGTGTTTTGCACTTGCCACTGTTTTTAAAATGACAACAAGGTCATTGCTGATTTACGTGGACTACTTTACTAACAGTTTGTGTGTGTATGCATCTGCAATATGCATGAGATTTTGCTTGCCTGATTGTAGAAAACAGGTTGGAATATGAGGGCTAGGAATTCATAGAATTTTTCTTATGGAGTCAAGTGGCTGCTCTAAAAGATGATTGGCATAAGAAAATGCAATTGTGACCTTTTATTATTCTGTAATTTTTCACTGTATGTAGAAGCAGTATGTAATCTTTTCCCCTCATGTGTTGAGATTAATCAAATCTGACATTGCAGAATTATGTCGTGCCTTCCACACTAAATTTTTCAGCATTTTTGTAGTTTTTACACAGCTCTCTATAGTTTCACACTAACGCTGTCCATTAGCTCTTGATATAGAGTCCTGTGACTTTGAAAAGATTTGATATTTCTTGTTTGCTCAAAGGAATTGCTGGCTCCGACCAATAGGCTATTTTTGAATCAACCAGTAGGCTAATCTCAACCAAAAGATTGTAGCCCTCATACTTCGTTCCTCCAAATGTGTAAATGCTATTTCCTGTTTAGTCCGTGGAAAAAAAAATGTCTGTACTAGGGGAACAAGGTTGTTACTGAGATCTGCATCTGATTTTCTCCCCACCTGGTGATATAAATAGAGCATGCTCTGAGAGCTTGGTGCCCCAATGTGGGGGTTTTGTCCTTGTTTTAACATGACCATTTTCATCACTGACTTGTGTGTCTATCTCTGGCATTTGAATTAAATGCTCACAGTGGTTGCAGCTGTGAGAAGTTACTGGTGGACCATTTTAGATTCTAGCTTCTTGGATGGCAGCTACCAGCTCATTTGAGACTTCAGAAAGGGTTGGATTCATGGAGGATTCAAGTCCTTCTGCAAACGTGACTGCCCTTTTCTACAGTATATCTAATCTTGGATAATTTTTCATCAAGAAGTTAATTAAACTTTAGCATAGTAACAAAATATTTCCAATGTGTTTCATATTCAGAGTACATTTTTACTTTGTCTAGTAAAAATGACTAATACCACCTTACTATAAGTCATTGCAGATAGTGCTTTTATCCTCCTTGTCTTCTGCTCTGTGGGCCAAAGTCAGCATCTCATACTTACTGTGTTATAATCTGTGGATTTTATTGGCCAAGTCTTACTTGGTTGAGCGATAAAAGTTATCTTGGCATAATCTTTGTACCTTGATTGCTGTTCTCCCCAGGCTGGTGAAGCCAGTGCTAAAAGCCACTGAGCCGTGGGCAGCTGCTGAGGAGGCTTTCAGGATGTTGCATCTGACTCTGTACCTGTCCTGTACCAACCTTTACTTTGTAGGCACACTATTGCTCCCACAGTTGTATAGTATTTCATACTGAAATGAGCCTCTTAAAAGCAGCACAGCAGATATCACATTCATAAGCATGAAACTAATCATTCAACCAGTTACTTTTGCTTATTCTCTTGGTAAAAGTTTCTTTCCTATAAGCATTTGCAAATGTACAACATTGGCATAGGTAGTGCAAGAACTTGTAATGCAAGTTAGAAAGGAGGCTTTTCTGTGAGTGCAATGTCATCTTTATTGGGTACAGAAACTTCTCCTAAAAAAAGGAAAAAATATGATTAAAGAGAAATCTCTTTTTTGTGGTTTAAGAAACCCTCAGCTTTCAGCAATTTAATTTATTTGTTTTTAATAAGTTTTGCATACATTATTGGCACTCTTTAAATATTTATTAACTAATAAATCTCATATAAATTGTCATGTTATCACCCATTAATTGTTTTTATGGTCTGTAGATACCACTTCAGTTTATCAAAGGTATGAACACAAGAACCAGAAAGTCAGCAAATTTGGATCCAATTAAAACTAGACACCTTTCAATCCCTCACAGTTTTAAATAGAAAAAGATTACAGAAAGAAGGGGATTAGAGGGAGGGAGGAGATCATCTTTCACTCTCCATGTCACATAAAAAGGACTAACAACATTTAACAAATTTCACAGGGATAAATAACTATGAACTTGCTTATCTATGAAATATTCCCACCTAGTGTTTACTTGTAATGCCTCTCAAAATGAATGCATAAAGGACCTTAATTCCAGAGAAAAGGAAAGGCATAATGCCAAAAAGGGCATCAATTTTCTCTTCATTTCCAGTACCAATGCAGTGCAGACATATTATAGAGGCTCTAATCCAGGAGGGTAAACAAAGCCCTTGCTCAATATTAATTAAAAGGCTTCAGAATGCAAGGAGTCTTAGACACTTACAAAAGAAAATTTTAATTGGATTAATTACTGAACAAATTTCAAGTTTAGATTCTTTGTTTTTAAGAGGAAAAATAGGAAAGGCTCATTTGCAATGGGATAATTATATGATAATATTTGTGAAAGAATGTAATCATGTATTGCCTGTATTTAGACTCTGGATAAAAGCGGCTTGTGTATGGTGTTGGCTGACCAGTAAGTAATACATTTATCTGTGGCTTACACTGAATTGTTTGGGAGTATGGGCAAGGGGATTTGATTTTTGTATGTGATCTCTTAAAGGTGTTAAAGCACCAGCCAAAGTCAGTAGTTGTGGTTAGCAAAATGACACTGAAACAAATGTGCACCCTGTAGGATCTGTTTTTCTCTGTCTTTTTTTCCAGAATAGATTTAGCCAAATCTACTGTCAAATGAAATAGATTAATCTTCACTATGAATTTGGAATCATATCTGAGAAACAAAAAAGCTTTATTTAATGGGATTAAAATTCTGTTACTGACATTAGGATTAATGATTTATTTGCATCACAGAATATCTCTCCTGCATAAATATTTATTATAGCTTTAAAGAACTTGCTAACTTGGGATGTAAGTGTGATGTAAGTACTACATTCATTTTTTTCATAACCAAAAGCAATAAGCCTTTTCTGTTCTTATTGTTGTACTGCCACAACTGTTTCTTGATACCTTTCATTCTAGCCTTTATGACTCCACTTTCTGTCTTTAACTTCGCTATTTATATATTTCTGCAAAAATAACATCTCTATATTAGTGTTATTTTTAATATTTTTTTACCTCTAGCTATATAAAATCAAAAAGGTACAGTTTTAACTGGAAATATTGAATGGGGGAAGTTTTAAGCTGACATGCTAAAAGAAAATTCTGTACAGACTCTGCTACACTGTAGCAGTATGGGGTTTTCATTTTTTTATTCTGTCACGAATCCCAAGTAATAAAAAATCATTTCAGGTGCAATAAAAAATCTCTCATGCAACCAGAGCTGTGGTTTAGTGTGTGTAAGAGCTATAAAGATACCCTCTGCTGGAAAGGTAGTGTTGTACGAGGGATATTTCTGTTAATGTTTCTTCTGTGTTCACTTTGTATCATAAATTAATATTGCTTATGTTACCACTATACTATTCTTTTCCTTTGCTACTGCAGATAATAAATTATGCAGTGTATTTCTGTACAAATTCCGATGTGCTTTCTCTTTTTTTTATTGGTACATATATATTTATGGAAGTGGGGAGAGAAAAAGAACGCAGTATGATGAGTTGCTGTTTAGTGAAAAAGGTGATGGAGAGATCAATCTGACATTGGTAGCTGCTGAGTTTTCAGACATGCCTTTGCCTTTCCATGTCTTTGCTGAGCACCTACAGGACTGATTGAAAGCTTTCATTTATGGATGGAAGGATAACAGTGTTTTGAAATGGGTTTATAATGTTTTTTTCATTCTGCATCTCAGACACCTGCTTGGTGTGAGGCATAGAAGTACAGTTTTGGCCAGGTCCCAAAAGAGCTGTTGGAAATATTCTGAATAATGTCACTAAAACTGAGGTCATGGTGCATGGTGTCTAGTAAGAAGTCAGAATTTTATCTTCTAATTTAGAGGAAAGATGTTTCTGAGAACAGGGAGGAAGTGATAAACTTAGGTTGTGACTGAGCCCTTTCCTCAAATTGGAAGGGACCATACATTCCCATTAGTGGTGGCTTGCTGAGGAGGAAGGTCTCTGTAAGTGGCAAAAGGTCTGTCTTGCATCTCTGAGGGGTTTTCATGTTCATGCCTGGATTTCTGTTGTAAAATACAGCATCAGTACTGGATCAAACTAAAGAGAAACTTGGTCAAGTTAGCACCCAAACTATGCTAAAAATTATTTTCAGTATGATCACATACACTTTATTCTCTTTATTCTCTTAAGGGATTAGTCAAAGATTTTTCTAGAAATCTGAAAAAAACAAGTGAAGAGCTAGGCATGCAGCAGCATAGTTTATAGTCTGACTGTTAGAGTTGCAATATATGATCTCAGGGTTCTAAATTCCTTATTCAAAGAAATCCAAAGAAACCGGAATAAAGTATAGCTCATTCTGTGGAATTACTTGAACTTCAGTTTCTTCCAACTCATCTGAGTTTCTTTTTACAGCATGACTGACAGCAAGTTAGCAGCAGTCATAGCCTCCTTTAGTTGCCAAAAGTGTCATCTTGAACCTGAACCACCCATCAGTTGACATAACTGATGGCTGAATGTAAAATATTTTTTAATTTTAAAATATCCAGTTCAAAGACTGACAAGAATGTTTGATTTAAAAAGTGGCAGCAAGCATTTTGAGCCAGATGGAGATATCAATTGCCTAATTATTCTTAGAAATGAAACTATGTGTGAATATAAGCTGGAATCATTAACATTAAAGGTTATGATTGTCAAGTACTGTCATAAGGTTCCTGTATCACTTGTCTGTCACTTAAAATATGTGCAATAGATCTTTTGGTGGGACTCCATGGAGTGCTATTTGCCATGTGTTATTTCTCTGTGGGTGGGATGAAATAAACCTTTACTTATTATATATAAATGCTTGTCAGTAAAGCTAACCTGATCCCTTGAGAGCTGGGAAACCCTTCCTCAGTTCAGAGGAGCAGATATGCAGACTCCAAACCTACTTTCTGTGGCTGAACTGCTGTAAGGATTAAGCCAATATGTGAAGGATGTGGGGTTTCAGAACCACTTTGCATACTTGAGATGCTCCAGAAGTCAGGCAAAAAAACTGCCTCATTCTCAAATTTCATGTTACCCTGGGACGCTCTGTGGGCTTGGCCAGCACAGCTGAGTCTTGTCAGGCATTGCTGGGAGCCAGCTCCTTCCTCTTGCTAAGGCCTAATTAAAATGCTTCTTCTCATAACCATAAAATGACAGTTTTTCAAGACAACAGGAATTTGTATGCCTGAATACCCTCTTCTCTAGATACTAAACAGCAGCAGGACAGAACACAAGGTGAAACATGAATGCTTTCAGACAAGGTTACACCAGTAGTGTTGGTGACGACTGCTGCTGGAGACCATTCTCAAAGCTCATGCTATTTAGTGGGATTAATTCATCTGGCAGTAATGCACATTTTATTCTACTGGAGTATTTTTTGTTTGCTTGCATTAGCCTTTTATTTCAAAGCACTTTCTCATTTGTTATCCAGGGAAATATTAAGAATAGCACAGTTCTGGCTAGCAGATGCAACCATACATTATTGAATTCATAATTCAGGCTTAAAATATAGCCTGGGAGAAGGAATTGATCTCAGTCAGACTATTCTTACTTACAGATGTGATGTTAATGATTATTGTGTCTGCAATTTCCCTTAAATTATAAACATTATTGGTGATTAATCAATTTATTATCATTGTAAATTACATAATTAGAATGCCCTTGTAATGGGTATTTACAGGTCTGCCTATTGGAGGAATATTGCAATATTCTTTTTATCATTTTAATGCCTTTTAATATTAATTCTTCTGAGTTATAAAGTCTTATATGGTACTCCTGTAGGAGATAAGAAAAAGACAATTAATGTCTAACTTTTTTTGGCAATAGTTCATTTTGTTTGGAAAAAGCAAATGCCAGTGCTCTGCATAGAATGAGAGTTGATGTGTGACTTGGTGGTAGGGGGACTGGGAATTTTTTTTTCATTTTGAGGATAATATACCAGATTTAAACGAGTGTTTACTTATGCTAATAATTGTACTTCATCTTTTAAACTAAAATGATGGAAAAAAAGGTTAGTTCCCTATTAAAAAAAAAAAAAAAAAAAGACAAAAACATATTTTCCTTAAAGTCCGTAATAGCTACAAGCAATTTCCCTTCAGAAAGTGAGCTGAAAACTGACAATGTTGGACACTTGAGTTTGTAAAACTGATGCTGCCCCAAGGGATACACTAAAGGAAGTGTTTAACTGCTTTCCTTAGAGAACTTTGCAAGACTCTTATTTTTAGTCACCAGAATGCTATTTTTAAGACAGAGGAAAGACATTTTTTTCTTTAATGATTTTGAAAGTGTTATGACAGATCTTCAGGTGTGCGCTTTAAGAATGTTCTGATGGCAGATCTGGCGCAGGAAAAAAAGAGGTCTGTAAAAATAAAAAAAAAATTGTAAATTTTAACAATAACCAAGTGTTGGTAATGCAATCATATCCTTAAATAAAGCAAATGCAAAAAAATGGAATGTTCTATGTCCTCATCATTCAGGCTATCCAAGGGTATGAAGAGGTGGGATTGCTGGAATTAAGGCTATTGGAAAATAATTTGCAGGGTATGTGCATCAAGCAGTGCCTCTCTTCAACCGAATTTTTTATATTAAGCTACACAATCAGACAAGAGCTGGGGATAGGTAAGATGATGCCAGATTTACTTTAATGCAAAATGCGGAGAAAGTTGCATTAATGCTGAGAGTGTTTCTTGGAGGGCTGTCTGTTTAAACTGCAGCCTGCAGTTTAATAACAAAAAAAAGCTGGAGGGAGCAGGGGAAGTTGGTACTGATTACAACCTAAAACATTGCAGAGTGGCTTACCAAAATGGAGCAGTACAAGCCCTTGTGTAGAAAGGAGGATGGGAACGCACAGGCACAGGGAAAGCTTTTATTTGGTGCCAGGGTGTAGGGGCATACAGTATGGGTAAATGAAGGTGGTATAGTATGTAATCTTATCCCCTAAAGAGTTGCAGCAGAACCAATTACTAAGGATTAGAAGCAGGCCTGATGTTAACAGGCCATCCTGTAGCCAATAAGAAGAGTGTTATAAAAGAGTGGATTGGTGGTAACTGGAGTCAGTTGGCTACTGGGAGGACAAGGAAAAGTCAATGTCTAGAGGAGCTGCCTACAAGAAACATCAAGCAGGTGTGAAACTCTAGCAATATGGAACCCTTGCAATGTAATGACAATAGAACTCTTGCGCTATAATGACAACACCAGGGTGTTGGAAGGAGAGTCATGGGGCACTTTGGAATGGGGCCAGCAGAGTTTTTTAATTGGTATCTTTCACTCTTTGATTTATGATTTGCTCATTGTAATACCTAATTCACCTCTAAGAAAGATTAAGTGAAATTAAATAACAACCAAAACTGAAAATGGGAAAAATGGGGCAAGACATGGTCAGTTCAAGTTTCTGGGAATTTAAGTCTAGGTGGCAAAGCTTGGATTAGTAGTGTCAGTATGTCACGCTGAAGCTGTTCTGCATGTATCTTCTTCCCAAAGACCAAAACTCAGGTGAACAAAATTACAGAAAAGCTTTACTCTTTGATGTTTTGGTTTTGTTTTATGATTTGTTGAAATAAAGAGAACAAGGGAACATCCAAAATTCTTCAATTTTGATTCTTGGTAAAAGAAGAAAATAGAACCTAATTAGATTGAATACATGTTTCAAGAAATCTGATCCATGAAGGAAACAGGGCAGACTTGCTAGTAAAGTTTGTTTGGATTTTGTGACCACAGGTGAGAGAAATCCTTCACAGCAGCAGGAGAACACAAAAGAGCTACAACCCACCTAGATCTCTGCCTTCTGCTGTGATCCTACCACGTCTCATGACACTGCTGTTGTTGGAGATATGAAAGGCTTTAGACAGCTGGATATTGTAAAATGCTTGCTCTTAGCATTTACTGAGGAAATGGCTCACTCTTTAATCTGTTGTTAAGAACCTGAAGAGTCATTGAACAGCTCTCGGTAACATCTTCTGAATCTGGCACAGACTTGAGGCTCACATCATCTTAGGGCCTCTGGCAGTCCCAGCAGTGTTCTAGTGCGATTTTGCTTTTAATTAGAAATTACAGAACCCTTTGTCAAAGCCTAATTTTTGTGGAAAACATAACTATCCATTTTAAGCTGGAAGGTTTGGGCCAGGTCCTTGCCTTAGGTAATCCCATGAAGCTTGGTTAGCATTTTAGGTAAATCAACAGCATTTGTTGAAACTCTCAAAAACATCCAGCACATTTTTCCAAATTAGATGACCTATAAAACTTGTGAATCCCAAAGAAAGTGAAGGTCTGAAGATTTCTGGTTGTCACAGCATGGAAAATTAAAGAACTTTGTGTTGACAGGGAGCCTGGGCAACTCCCAACATCTACTTGAGAATCAAGGAGAAGGAACCAGACTCTGGTGGAAAAATGTATTTTTAAAGCAATAAAAAATGTATTTATCTCTCTAAAATAAACCAAAACTGAGAAGGGAGAAAACCCTACCACTGTTATCCAACTCTGGGGAAGGACCCCAGTGTAATGACAACCTATAACCCTGCCCTTGCCAGCCCTTGAGAGAAAATTGGTGCTGTTAGTCACAGGACCCAGGTGGGCACTGGTAGGTTGATCTTACATTGGAAGAGGTAAAGATTTGAAAGTTTAACTGCATTATAAATTCTTTTACATACTGGTTAATTCAAGCTATTCAGCTGTTAAAATATTACATACTATGAAACTTTTATTAAATGTTGTTTCCTTTCACACATACCAGCATTTTGGAACTGTTCTATTAAAGTCTGTATTTTTTTAAATTCATTTACCAATAATTTAATGTTGAGATGCTGTGTAATGTTAGTATATAACTGAGTTTTCAGTTAGGTGGTAATAATTTGTTCCTGTAACTGGATCACTATTATCTTTACTGCTCACACAGTGTGCATGTGACAGGGAACAAACTCTGCCCCTGTCATGTAATTACAAGAAATAAATTATATTCTATGATCTACTTGTCAGATCATAGACCTTGATCACTTAAAGTTGCTTTGCTCTGCACATTATTGCTCTGCATTTTTGGTTTTGTGAATATCACTTTCTAATAGACCAGTGGTGCACATCTAAGGCTGCTATACAGAGCTCCCTGTGAACAATACACATACCTGCAGAACTTTTAAATGTCCTTTGGAGCCTAAGAAATCTGTCAGCCACTATGAAGCTGCGTGTCTTAATTTCTCAGGCAGGCAATCTGTCAGCTGTGAAACAAAGCTTTTTGATGCAGCTTGTGAACTCAAACATTGTGTGCTCATACATTGTAACACCCAGTTGGTGGCGGCCCTTTCAGTGCTGGCAGGAACTTAAGAGATTTTTGTGCTGGTGTCCAGAAAGAAGCATTTTTGCTCAGGTCAGCTCCTTTAGTCATTCCCAGGACACGGTGGCATTGGGCCAGGTCACAGCTTCAGGGGAATCTGCTAAGTGCATAAGCAAATCTCTTTGGTTTGCTAGTGTTATTTTATTATACCTTTCTGATCCCTTTCTTTTAATGGCTTTATATCTTCCAACTTTCATTTCTTTCCCCCAAAAGTGTTATAGGTACACTGAATCAACTGACTGAAGGGACAAAGGGAAAGAAGCAAAGGTGATAAAGTTGTTTGGGCTGCTTTACTCCTATGTGAAGGGCTTAGTTACTAGCTAAAAAATATAACACATTATTGTGGATGACCGTGGTATCTTAATGAAAATCATTGCAGATAAGCATGATTCTCTTAGTTTCAAGCTACTTAAATGTTAGATGTCAGATCTGACAGTTTTTGCCAGCTTTATTCCTAAATAAGCACACTTTGAGTTAAGCTCTATAAGTAAGAATTAACCTAGAAATTTGTCATTGGCATTATAACCTCTAAAAAGCCTAAATTCTAACATGTGTAAATAAACAAAAGCCAATGAAAAGTTTGCAAAATGAACCTTTATGAAGTGTTAATTGAGTAAGGGAGCACAGAAACTACCCATAAGTGTTAGTTGAAGATGCCTGTATAGTGCCTGTAAGACTGCAATGAAACCACAGGTGTGCATCATCAACATCATCATTATTATTATTCCTTTGGCAGATAGTATATGTACTTAAGGTTGCTTGCCTATGTTTCTTCTTATAAAAAAAAATTTCTTCACAGGAAGTACTTAGAAGGCTTGTTTGTTGTTGTTTTGGTGGGTTTTTTCACTTTTTGGGGGTTTTTGTTTGTTTTTTGTTAGTTTTTTAATTAAATCTGGGAATACGAATGGAGATATTTTTTCAATACTATACCAATATTACCTACTTTATTTCTTCTGTATGTAAACACTCTTGCATTGAGGGTTCTGAGGGTATCTGAGCTAGGACTGGATTGGAAAAGAAGATGCAGCTGACATACTGGATGAGAACTCCTTTTGTGAGAGCTGTTTCATTGCACACACAGAGCTGTAATATATTGGTGTTCACTCACTCAAGTCACTGCTTTTTCCATGCAGCTGTTGATGCCTCAGCAATGCAGTTCAATTATTTATTTTTAAAAAGAGCTTGGGAAGACTACTTTAAAAACTTTTTAAAAAAGATGGTATTAATCATTACTACTTTGTCTGGGGTTATAAAAACCTCTCAAGTCATAGCAGAATTGCATATTCTCATCTGTTATAGAGAATGTTTTAGCTCTGCTAATTCCTTTTATAGTGAGAAAGGAAAATGTTTATAACTGAGCTAAATAACTTGAAAAAGATGCTAATGAGGGGAAAATAATTTTGGAATTAACCCTTAGAAAAGGAATGCAATCTATCAGGTTAAATGAAGCCTTATTAATTTGAAGAGATGTATGAATACAGGTACAGCAGTTGCCCAGTGGCCCATGCTGACAGCTAGTGATACAAAGAGGCTATTTTGATTATATGTGCATCAGTAGCTTTGATTTATGGCACTTGTTTACCTTGCAGAAACCTGAAGGGTTTCTGAGAGAAAAACAAACTTGTGACTCTCATACCTCATACCCATCTTTACATTATCCCCTGTGGCAATGCACTTGCAGAAGAACAGACACTCCCATGATCCATTGGGAGAAACATACCCATACCTACCTAATTAAAATGGAGATTTAAAAATAATTAGTTGTTTCTAACCACCTATAAAATACAATGTTATAAGAATTTAGTAGTTAGTGGTATTTGGGTTAAATCACTCAATTCTTCCTAAAATGTCTCTTTCAAAGATCCAACCCTAAGGTCAATATCATGGTACAGATGTGACAGCAAGTGCATGTGAGAAGTGCTCAAGAGGAGGGGATTTCCTTCTCTCTTCCTCATGAGCATTGAGTATATGCAAATTCATCTTTCTTCAGAGTAGCAGAGTTTTGGGGTGGGTGTTTGCTGCTGCCAGGTCAGCATTGCTCCTGATTTGCTTTGAGTCTCATTTTCGTTGTCCTAGAAAAAAAATTTCACAAGCGGTGGAGGAAGAAAAATGTAAACTACATCTTCAGTTCTTAAGAAGTTTCATCATTTAATATTTATGGCCACTGATGACATCAAAGCAGAGCCAGCTGTGCTAAGCAATGTGTGATATTATCTAAGTCAGTGGCACATGTTCTACTTGTATTTACAGGAGGCAAAAGCTTGCTGCTTTCTTGCAACCGTTTGTGTGTTGTCCTGTATTTTGTAACTCATGGCAGGACAGCTGTGTGCCTGCCCTACACACAGTGGAGTGTCTGCTTTCTGCTGCCTGCCCTGAAGCTCCCATGCTGAGTATGCCCTCCGACCATTTTGGGGCTGATTTGTGAGTGCGTTTGTGCCAGCTCTGCTTAGTTTTCCTCTTTTTCAATTCTTTGGAAAAGAAGTGTCTCTCCAGCTTTGTAGGGGGATAGAATATAAGAAAACAGATAGTGTAGAAAGCAATCTTACCCCTAAGGAGTTGCAGCTGGGCCAATTATCAAAAATTAGGAACAGGCCTGACTTTCACAGGCCACAGCTGTAAACAATAAGAAGAGTGCTATAAAAGAGTGGGGTGGCTGGTTGGAAGGGAACTGGAGTCTGTTGGTTAGTTTGGGAAGAAGAAAGAGTTAGTGCTCTGAGGAGATGCCCATGAGAAACACCAATAAGATATGAAACTTTTGTGATAAGGAGACAACTGTATGGAACCCCTGCAATAAGATGGCAACACAGTTTCTTTTTGTAAAGATTGGTAAAACTCTACTTACCTGCCTGCCACACCTGATAAGAGAACAATGGTGAAGAGAAGGTCTTGTTTAATGGATTGGTGAATTGGGATTTTATGAAAAAATCTTGAAAACACAGATTTTAATATTGTAATAGATATTATTTCATGGAGAATCTATCTGTATGTCTTTAGAATTAAATGAAACATAAAACAATTATTACTTCAAGGTTTAGAGGGTTTTTTTTAATAGTGTGACTATTTTAAAACAGCTTTGGCATTTTTGAGTAGCATTCATTTTTTAAAATGTTTTGTTTGTATACTCTTAATAATATGGTGTTTGGCTTGATTTTTCCCTTTTTTTCTGAGTACTGTTCCCTCTGGGTACACATTTAGTTATGAAGAAACCTTCTTTAAAAGTAGAATGAAAACTTGAACTGGATGACGGTACTATTTATTTTTAATTATTAACACTATTAAAAAGCCCAATACTTGTTCCAGACACTGAAAAGGGTTGAAGGCCATGAGAACTGTGGAGGTTGATTAAAGCATGGCATTCCCTAATGCGAGAAAGCAGGCTCCCCTGGCCTAGAGGCAAGTGGAAGAAAATTAAGATTGCATCAAACATAGCATAAAACTAAAGTAAATGAGAACAAAAAGAATAAATGCACATGGAAAGGCAGTGCTGCTTCTTCACAGGCAGCTGCATTTATTAATTAGTAGTCTATCATTTGCACTAAATTTCCATCAATAACCCCACCTCTCTGACATTTTATTTACTTAGTTATTAAAGTGATGTGATTCATCAGGCTCGTGATGCCCTTTTGTGTGTCAGGCTACTAAAGAAGCGTAGAGTGCAGGGTGGGCTGCCACTCCAGTGTTTAACATGGTAAATTTGGCAGAAATCTTCACTTTCATTTAGTGATTCACATGGTGGCTACAATAGCAACATATGTATAGAATATTAAATACTGAGCAGCAGTCATGGCAGTAAAAGCAAGTTTAGTACCCACATGGTACCAGGGCAGAGTTGCTTTCTTGGCTAGTATGAATGCTTCTGGGCACTGATGTGTTACACAGTTACCTAAACACTTTCAGTGTAAACACTATGACAATCATGAACTCAGCAGAGTTGTCTCATCCAAAATGAATTTTGAGGACCTACACTGGGATCTGGGGCAGTGTTTGCTAGTATTGTCATGGCATCATTTGACCACAGGAATTAATTTTATGGAAATAATAATAGATGTGTACAGAGAAAGCAGCTTTAACCTAGCATTTTATCCAATTTAAATATTATAATGTCACACACACCTATACAGTTGTGATTCTTTTACAACAGAAGGGGGAAAAGAGTGGTTTCTTCCCAATTATTGCTTGGAAAAAGTAGGTCAGTAAGATCCAGGACTTAGACTTGGTGATCGTGATGGGTTCTTTCCCCCTCTGCCTGTTTTGTGATTCTTTGATGCTATAAATTGAATGCTGAGCTTCCCAATGTAGTGGCAATTACCTCAAAATAGCACAGATTAAAGGTGACTTCATTTTTTCCCCCAGCACCCACTGCTTGTTTTTCTTCCAAGTATGTTTTCTCTAAAATTTACTGAGAGAATTGAAAACAAATTTTCATTTTATGTAAAATGTATTCTAATGGGGTACAGAGTGAGAAATTGAAAGGCAGGATCAAGAGTTTAAGGAATTGGAATAGACTGCTCTCTTGTACTGCTATTTAGAGAATATTAAGCTGTTTCCTTGCTATTCCATATAGTCTTTATTTTTAATATGTTCAAACAGTTGAAGGAGAAATGAACCACCTGTGCACTAAGAAATCCCTTTCATAGCCCTCCATTGCAGGAAAGTTTCTCTACGTTTACTTTACTCAGATGAAGGAAATGAGAGAAATTAGTTTGGCAGTACTACTGGAATTGGATCTAATATTCATTTAGGACTGGTTTCTTGGTCGACAACCCTAGGTTGGAAAACTGCAGTAATAGGTGTAGGAACCATCTTGCTGCTTTCGGCTTCCAAAATGCATTTCTTGTTCTCCCTGCCCTTTCTTTTCTTGCATTCCTTGCTCTGTAGACCCAAATAGAAGAGCTGTAGCACACCTAGTTCACCTCCTTGTTATTCTGAGGAGTTTACAGCAATTTTTCTTCAGAAAATTATTTTGGATATTTAAACTTAGAGGCAAAGGGATGTCTTGCCTCAATTTTCTAAAAAAACCCAACAAGTCAAGATGATATAGAAGTTTATAGGAAAATCTATCTTAAACCTGTTCCCCCTGCCCCATTATTCTTTGACTTAGTTTTTGTAATACTCATCAGTATGTCAAAAACTGTCAGCACTTTGTAGATCCTTGTCATAGTTAGCACATGTGTACAGGCATGAGCATGTCTGCTTGTCACTGTGGGCACCCTTGAAAATTCATAATCTTGTGATGCTTTGGTTATTTTAACAGAACTGTAGTTGTGTAATGAAAGCTGTAGTTGCTATTTCCTGAACTAAAACTGCTACACATCTTCAGGGCTAATTTTTGGAAAAATCTTTGCAGTAAAAATTATCTCAAAACTTTTGCACTTTTCAATCTCAATGTATATCTGATTGTAAAACCCACTGACAGAAATCTTGAAATTTAGTAACTTTTATAATTTCATATGTGCTGTGCTAAGCTCTAGATGAAAGTACTTGAGTCTTCCTACACCTTTGTGGAATCCAGGGGAGATTTTTGATACCATAGGGAGAGAAACTAAAACATTTAGTTACTGATCAAATGCCTAATTGTTCTTACTTTGCTGGGAATAAATGTCCCCATAAATATTCCTTCTTTTCATGTTTAATTTATTGTTTGATGGTTCATTACCTGCTAACATTTGTCCCCACAGGGATCTTACAATCTGAATAAAAGTTAATAAATCTTTCTGCATTGGAATCTCTTTTCCTTTTGTTCTTCTCCTCCTGAACTTACTTTGAAGGCTTCCTGGAGCAGTGTCCATACTGTGGAAAAGTTGTGCTTATTTTTTTTCCTATTCAGGTGTGTTTCTTTGTCTTACCCCTTGATAAGAAGGGAATCTTTACTTTATTTGCTTTTCCCCATAGTATTAATGATATAATTGATCTCTTAGTCACAGCCTGTTCTCAAAGTTGCAGACAGGAATGCCTTGCTTTCTAGTATTTCTTTTCCCCTCCAGAATTTATCATTTTATAGATACATAAAAAGGCTCATCTTTCAAGTGAGTTTTATTTGTGATACAGAGTTTATGAAGAATCTTCTGCTTTGCTGGGGCCTTTTTGTTTTTCTTTTATCATGTTGTTTTTCAGCATTTGCCTTCTTTTGGTATTTTGCTTCAGTTTGGATTAAAGTTGCTGATTCAAGGAAGAGCTATAACCAACCCTATTCTTGTTTTTTTTCCCCAACAATTTAGCATAAAAGCAAAGAGCTGAGCTATATTTTTCACTACTTCTTGTGAATGCTGAACATAGAAAAAGCAGCTTTACCTAGCCATAAATTATGTCCAGCTGTGGACACAGCGTTTTAAAGGGGAATTTGGGAGGGGAGGTTGTGGGAGAGCAGTCATTGTGTTAGCTTGCTTGTGCATTTAGATCTCCTGTTCCGATTGTTTTAATGCACAGTTCATTCCTCATAAGCTAATTTTGACTATCAGAAGTGAGTTCAAGAGCAGTTCTGCTAGCTTCTGCCTGATGGGTTTATTACACCCCCCCATAAAAATTCTTGGGGATTTCACACATATGTTGTTTTAGGCCACAAGGATTAAAATATTTTTGCTTTAAAATGTAAGTGGACAGGGTTGCTGCTCTAAACTTGCCAATGTGAATTCCTTCACATCAGCATGTCTCTGATCTCCAGCATGGTAAAGCAAGAAAACTAGCTCACTCAGACCTGCAACTTTCTGCTGAAACTGTCAGGCAGAAGACAAAATTAGTGGTAAATGTGACAAGGCACCCCTTGAAATGTGACTGAAGCCAGAAAGTTACTCTATTACACTGTGAAGATCAAGATGCTTGTGTCAGTGTTGGCCATGTTTTTTGCAGATTGCTTCCTGTTCTCCTATGTCTACTAAAATAAAGAAGTGTCATACACTCCATCAATTCTTCATCCATTTATGATTTATTAAATTTGGAGTGGTTTAAGTAAGACTTTACTGTGTGGTGGATTCTTCAGAGCTTCCCAGACTTCTGCCTTGGTGGAATAGATCACTGCTTACATTTAAACCTTTTTTCTCAGATGTTATTCTCCATTTGAAGGAAGTAACTACTGACAGTAGCTACCACAGACATGAAATAACTTCCATCAATCTCTTAAGATTTAAGGAAGATATAACTGCCTTTCACTCCTTTTCAGAGCTAAGCAAGCCTCTTTTACTCAGTCACCCCACACAGACCATATTTTCTGCATCCCCTTTTGTATTCAGTTCTGTCTCATGTCTCACATCTCCTTGAGGCATGGTCCCACAGTGAGATACAGCAGTGTTGTTCAAACATTGCCAGTGTGGAGACAGAGAAATGGCTACAATCCTTCTGGTGATGTATGCCAGCTGGATTTTGTTTTATGCCTGATAGGATGAAAATTCTAATTCCTACATAGCCTGTGGTGCTTTTGCTTTGTGGCCAACTGGCTTCCCCCAACTTAAGTTTGTGGTGCTGATTAATCCTCCATATATATGTATGTATATATATATGTAAATCTTATACCTGTCTTGTTTTTTAGATAATTTCTTCAGTTAGATAAAAACAGTCTTTCCTTCCCATTGATTTACTGAAGTTGGCTTTATAGCACCTCTGAATTTAATAGCAACCTTTTGCCCTTTATTATTGTTACTATTGGTGATGGTGTTGCATATTCCTATTATAGATAAAAATTGAAATTATGAGTAAATATAATCCCTTATTAAAAAATCATCTATCATATCAAATAGCTTGTTAGGCCTTAAATTTTATTAATTTCAATAAGCTAATTCAATATTTAATAAGAAGCAATAAAATAATTAAAATAGGTTAGTTATGAGCATAATAAAATATCTGGTGGTTAGGAACAAGAAAGCCATTAAAATGGCTAGAAAGATATATTGATTTTTCATATATCCTGGAAAGGTGCTGTATTTTATATAAAATATAATATGAAAATGTACTTCTCTCCTGAGAACTACAGGGAAGTATAAATGGTTGCAGTGAAATTCAATTTCTTTGTCTGAAAAGTGGCAGTCTGACCATTCTATGTTTCCCTAAATTACAATAGTATATGAGGTTTTTTTAAGGTATTGTATTTACTCATAATTTCAACTTTATAATATTAAAATATAGGGGCATAAACATAATAAGATAGATGAGGTAGTGTGTGGTGGTTTGACCCGGAAATGGGACTTCTGGGAATATGAGTCACCTTCCGAGACCACCTTAAAAGCAGGGTGTCTGTGCAGGAACTTCCTCTTGGGACGTCGGAGGGACAGAGATTGGAGCTCTCCCCTGCGCTTGCTGGGCGGGGGAGGGGCAGCCATGTGGTAGGCCTGGGCCCAGACCGAGATCGGGAGAGAGGATGCCCTGAGTATGGAAGGGTGGAGAGATGGAGACCCCCCAAAAAAGAGAGCCATCGGGCAACCCCCCCCCCCCCCCCTTCTTTTTGAGACGGAGAGAGAGAGAGAGAGAGAGAGCGAGAGAGCGAGAGAGACCTGGTATTTCAGACGGGACTGTTATCTTGAAATCTGATATGGGCTGCCCGCATGCCTGGTCTGTGGAGAAGAAGGGGGGGAAGAAGGCGCTGTGAAGGAGTCCTGCCGTTTTTTAGAGCCTTTCGTTTTTTGTGGACAATGAAAACTTACAGAGCATTAACCTTTCCCGGAAAAGGAGTTAGAGTGATTGAGAGAAATGAAATGAGCAAGTGGAGCAAGTGAGGGAGATTGTGGATGAAAAGAGAAGAATCTTGGTGGCAAGAGATGATTGGAGTGGCTTTTGCTGGACTCTTTTTGTATAGCCATGGACAGAGCCGTGCTTCCTTGTGAGACAGAGACTGCGTCCAGGGGGAGAAATGTCCCAGATACAAGAAGAAGATGTAGTGGTGGTGTTTACCCCTCGGCCCCAAGGGGTATATAAATATGGGGGGGACAGATGTCCCAAAAGGTGTGATTGTGTTCTTTTTGGAATGGGACAGAGCATCCTTAAAAGACACCCCTGGAAACAGCCCTGGTCCATGTCCAGTAGTGAGAGTACTGGACATGAATTGGAAAAGGCCACCATGGCACAAGAAGGACTCCTCTCCTCTTGATGAATTGAGAATTGATTATGTACAGAGTGGTGATGGACTGATGGTTGTTGATTTGGGAAGTGTATTGTATTGGGAATTTGAGGGGAGGAGGAGGGAAATGTTTTGTGAGGTTTTCATTTTCCTTGTGTGTTCTTTGTTCTTTTTTGTATAGTTTAGTTATTGTTTGTGTAGTTTAGTTAATAAATGTTGTTTTTTTTCTTTTGTTAAATAAGAGCCTGCTTGCTTTCTTATTCCTGGTCAAAATCTCACAGCAGACACCAGGGAAAGTGCTTTTCATGGGGCGTTGGCAAAAATGCCAGTGTCAAACCATGACATAGTGAAATACATATATTGTAAACAAAAGTATATTCTATTGCTAATAACATCGAAGGAGAATAGAGAGTATCTTAAAGTCTCATTTACTTAAATGGTCTTCACACCCCAGCTACCTCTGGTCTCAAAGGAGACAGGATAATTAATCAGTCCCAGGAAATATGAAGTGTTATTTCTAGAATTTTTAGCTGCTTTCACTTCCGTCTTTCCAATATTCTTGTCTTACCTAATATGCATTATCCTTGGTATACATGCTGTGAACCATATTCTACTTTCCAAATTCACTTAAAATAGAAGGCTTGGCATTATTTCTTGCTTTATTACAGAAATTACTGAACTCCATAGTTAGTCTCATCATACTTTATGCTATATAACACATTTACATGATGCAAATGTTATTTCATAACAGGGACTTTCTCATCTGATTACTGAGAATAATCTCAGATGTAAATTCCAAGTGTCAGCAAAAATCTGCTTAATAACCCATAGTGGTCCTGGTAAGTAAATGCTTAGTCTGCTTATTTCCATTTCACTGTAACATCCAACCATATGGGATTCTTGTGCAAGCAATTGCTTAGGATCAGACTTCCAGGCTGACTTTTCAATAAGTAGAGTGCTACAGACTATGATGTTGAGGCACCAGTGCAAAAAGACACAGACTCCTTCTTGAGGATGTTTTAGGCAGAGATAAAACGCTTGTCAATAAAACACCAGGATGAGATGTCTAGAAAGTTTTCCTTCAAGAAGATGCTTGAATAGCAAGTACCAAAAAAAAAGAAAAAAAATGCATATTGGAAGCAAAGTTCTCCCTTTGTTTTTTATTCACTCTGGAAATGGCCCACTAGTAAGTATGTAGCAATACCACTATTTTTGGACACTCTATTTCCCTGTGGCTTTGATACTACAGCTAAAGAGTTGTGCTGATGGCAGACTAAACTTGTGCTACTAAGGCCAGAAAAATTCCACCAGCAAGCTTCACTTGGCCCACTCTGAGATGCTTCCAGGGCTACCTGGGCTAGAATGCCATTTTTAAGTAGGAGATTGTAGGTTGGCTCAAATTTTTCTATTTAGCCATGGCACAACAAGCAGGGATGAGACTAGTCATGGAACTGGAACTACACGAGCTTAGCTCGCCAGAAGTGCTATGACAGGCTTTGTGCCTTGTCCTAAAGGGAATGTTTAATATACTTCTCTGAAGTTTCAGTCCTACCTCTGAAATAGGCAGCAAGGCTTTTTGAACTCATGCCCACAGCCCTTTGACAGAGGACAAAAGATGCCCTCAACCTGCACAGCTGAGTAAATAGTGTATGTTTATGTCAGGTATGCCACCTCAAAATATGTAACAGCTTGTTTCATAGTGAGTAGAGCATTATTTTTCATAAAAGGGTAACTCATATGTTTCAAAATACACTTTAGATCATCATCTTAGTTCAGTCTATGAAACAATGCTCTCCTCCCAAATATTTGCATGCCTCAACTGAACAATAAATTAGTAGTCTTCTGGAAAAATGTATTTTTTTTTTCTTTTTAATGTGGATTTCATTTTAATCCTACCAAATACCACGTGGATGTGAAGGAATATGTTTCTAATCAGAATAGGTGTTCGTTGACCTTTAAGATCAGAGCCAAGAAGATTACTCCTAGTGAATTTAAGCACCTATTAATTCACATCTCTCAGAGGTTATTACTTCATAGGTAAAATTTTTCTACCAAGTTTTTGGATGAGTCCATATTTATTTCCAATAGGGAATGATGTGTCTGTTACTATGCCTTTGGATACAAGTGGTGGGAGGGGGATTTAAAAACAAGTCCTCTTACCTTGTTTTCCTATGTCAATAACTTATGATACATGCATGAGGATTAAAATGAAACAGCTCTAGAAGAATAGCAGTCAGAAAAGCGGTACCTTCCCATCCAATGACCTTTACAATTTAAAGGATGAAAAGATATGTTATGCACAAATATTTTGTTATCCTCAGGAACAAAGTGCTCATAACTGAATCCTGGATGGTGCAGCCTGAATACAAATGAACATCCTAATTGAGCTGGTTTGATCTTTCTTAAACTATAGTCCAAGTCAATAATATAGTGTTAGTGAAAGAAGCAGTCCTCTCATTAGAGGTGGCATAGCATGACAGAGAGTATCCCACCATGGCATCTATTCTGTCATCGATTATGCACTGCTAATCAGTGAACCGTGGCACTAAAATCAAAGGTTTGCCTTCTGCTGTCAGCTGCTTGTTTGCCAGGCTTTTTTTCTTTAGACCAATTTCTTGACTGAAATCAAAATTTTACCAAGAGAAAACACAATCTTAGGCTCATGCTGTTTTATTAGTTTTTTTTCCTTTTGGGGCTTTTGTCTGGTTATTTTTGGATGGTGGTTGGGTTTGGTTTTTTTGGTTTGGTGGTTTTTTTTCTTGTTAGGGGGTTGTTTGTTTTTCTTTTTTTTTATTTTTCCATAGGGCAAGAATGAAAAAAAAATTGCAAGTGATGATTGTCATAATAGTGTTGTTTGATATGACATAGTCATAAGATGACATAAAAGTCAGGGTAGAATAAAATAGAATTATTTTCTCTGATATGATCAGGAAAGATAAAGAAGAAAAATTACACTTTTTTAGTACTGTGCCTCTACAAAATATTCTTATTTCCTTCTTCAAAGCATTGCCTTAGAAATCCCTTTCAACTGGGAAACTGCTTTTGTGTGAGAAATGCAGATAACAGTTCTGACTGAAAACTGAATTTGAGATTGTATTCATGAAGTCATATTCCTTATATTCATTCAGAAAGCAAGATTTGTGGTACGTGTCTCTTGCTAAGGCACATGACATCAAGGTGTTTTGTGTTGTATTTGCTGGCTTGATTTCTGTTGTGTAAAATCCCTATTTATAAGGCATGGATGTGACCACAGATCCTGTGCATGAGAGCTGTACTCCAACCCATTGAACAGTGCCAATGCTAAGTGACACAGGTGCTGAAGTGATTCCTCCTCTGAATAGGAGAAAAGACTGCTACTACATTTTTATGATATCCTTTGATTATTTAGCTACCTTTAGGAAGTTGTGTACTTTTAGTTATTTCCTTGATCTTTGCTAATAAGGAAAACTACTTGGTTTGTTGATTTTTTCCCCATGTACTATGGGGTGCTAATAAAATAATCTATGTAAATGACTTCAAAAACTATATGTGTCTGATAATCTTTCCTCCCCCTCCTTAATTATTTGTAAGGCAAAGCAATAAACTTAAAATTCCTCCTCCCTTCCTTTCCTAACCTGTAGTGGTTCTGTGCTCTCCTGAGCAGCTGTTGCATTTTACTCCTCCCATGGCTCTGCTTTACTGGGGGTAGTAAGGTTGCTTATGTATAAATAACATGCATGATCACTTAGTATAGACTGGGATTTTGGATAAAAGCAGACTTATAAATGCAGGTTTGTTATCAACAGGCAACACATTTTAAAAGGTAGTTGTGTGCCAAATCAGAACATAGTTCTAATTTAAATAAACCTTATTAAAGAGTTCTGACATGTTAATTCAAAGTTGAAATGGAGCTCTGGTGCTTTAGCAGCTTTTTATAACAAGCATATTTAGTGTTTCTAGAGAATATCTTACTTTGGACTACTGAAATTAGACAACGTGCTTTACTTCCTGTACATTGCCAATAAACGTTGCAGAAATGGTATAATGGGATTAAAGTAAACTGTGGGCAGTTTTTGTTGTTGTTTTGTTTTTTGCTTTCTTATGCTGACTTTTATACAGTTGTGTGAAACTGGAGGTGTTTTTTGCTTGCCAGAGCTTTAAGTATCCAGCTAGATGACTTTTTGGCTCAAATATCCTACTAAGAATAAAAAATTCTGAAATCAGAATTAGTGTGTTTGCTATCCCACTGCCTAATTTGATGGGGTTTTTTTAGGGAAAATAAAAAAAACACAAACTTAATTGATAAGAATCTTATTAAATCTGGGCTCTAGTTAATGTTTCTACAACATGCTGCATAAATTAAACATTGATCCTAGTCATGTTTGATTTTTCTTGGTTGCAATGCTACTAGAAATTAAAACTACAAAAGAAGCATACTAAACCTTATTAAGAAGGTACAATTGTTACTGTTTTTAGACTATAATTATATTTAAATCAGGCTCATCTTTAATCTCATTTACTTTTCAGCCTGTTTTTTTGTAGTTTGTTCCAATTCAGCCTGGTTTCCTGCCTTTATTTGAAGATTTGTTGGCAGCAAAGAGGTGGAATTAGCTCATTCTTCTGCAGTGGGTAAAATACTGCATATTACAGCTGTCATGGATAAGTCAGGGTGAATGAAATGGAATTGGCTGGTTTGCATGGCAAGTCTCTAATTTTTAATTGAAGTGTCTGAGTTCTGTTTGTTGCAAATGGTAGGCTGAACACTAAATGTAGGTACTGGGCTGGGACATTAATATTTTTGATAAGAACACTGAGGCTTTTATCCCATAGGTCTTTTCCATGCTTGCCTTTGCAACCATCTCTGCGTAAAATCTCTTCAGGCCTCATGAAAATACCTAATTTTGCTGCTACAAACTCTGCTATTAAAGAGCCCAAATTTCAGCTTTTATTTCCTTCCTTTTTCAGCCATATTTAGGCAAATCTTGAACCATGGTATTTAGCTTCCTCAGATAAGTCACCATGTAATCTGTCTACTTTTGCCCTTATGATTTGTGAATTCTATTGAGAAATAGCCTATGTCAGTAACATCAAATTTCATTGCCAGGACAAGGATAGGTGTCTTTCTGTAATTTGGAAGGTAAGTGGAGCTGTGCTCGTTCTGACAAAGGTGGTTATTGATGACTGCTGGTGTTGAGAATTGATAGCCTACCAAAGGACAGGCCATTTGTAGGTGTCCTGTATTTAGGGACAATTATGATCTGAGCAAATGTGCAGATACAGTATTATAAAGACAATGTCACTCTTTAGCCTTGATGTTTCAAGGGCTCTGCTTTGGAGCGGTCTGTCTCATAATACCATAAATCATAAATGCTCTGGAGAGGGTCTCTTCTTCTTGGTGTGTAGGTATAAAGAGTATTGTACTCTGTCATGTAAAATTTCTGGCACCTGAGACTTAAAATGCTTGTTTGTGGATTCTAGGTATGCTAGAGAAATACTGAAAGGGTTGTTCAAACACTTTCTTCAAAAACACCGTTTGGTTTGTTTGGTTTTGTTCTTTATTTTTCTGTTAAATTACAGATAAAAAGTTACAAACAGCTCTTTCGCTAAGCAGCTAATTAGGAACATTTAAAAAACTTAAGGATTTTGATTTTTGCTGACTATTATTTCCTTTTATTGTCAAAATAAATTAACCCAGATGAATTAGCAGGTGGGTCGTAGCAAAACAGATGATTTGTAAATGCATTAGAATTGAAAGATCCAAAAAGGACAAAAAAGTTTTCATTGCCCTTTAAAAACTAAAGACATGGAAGAAAAACAATATACTCTAAGATAATTTTAAAAATAAAGATATTTAAGGGTATTGTAGGCTTTTTTATTCTCTAGCATTCATTAGCTATTGAAAGTGATAGAGTTTTAAATATGAAGCATTTCTCTGCTTGCTAAAGACAACAGTTTTTACAGACGGTGTAAATGCAGGCTAGAATATCCTGTCTTCAAAGTGTTTTGACATAGATCTGCTCCATTTTCAGGAATTTCTTCTTCCTTTCTGTATTTCCATTAGCAGCCATCATTTTACTTCTGACTGGGTTTGGGCTCCCACTAAGGGGGAGCTGTGCCTTTGATTAGAAGAGTTGCACAGTTCAAGTTTCTGTCTTTCTTTTGCTTCTTAAAGTATTATTAATCACACACATTTTCATAGGTCGGTGTAGTGGGATAGAATATAAGAAAATAAAGATAGTGTAGAAAGTAATCTTACCCCTAAGGAGTCGCAGCTGGGCCAATTATCAAAGATTAGGAACAGGCCTGACTTTAACAGGCCACAGCTGTAAACAATAAGAAGAGCGCTATAAAAGAGTGGGGTGTCTGGGTGAGAAGGGAACTGGAGTTAGTTGGTTCCTTTGTGGAGAAGAAAGAGTCAGTGCTCTGAGGAGATGCTCACAAGGAGCACCAAGAAGGTATGAAACTTTTGTGATAAGGAGACAACTGTATGGAACCCCTGCAATAAGATGACAACAGCCCGGTGCTCTTGAGGTTGTGATATTCTTTGGATAATTTTTAGCTCTTACTCTTAATAGTCCCAGTGGCCTCTCACTTTCTGAAACCCCTATATTGGTTCCATCAAAACAAACATTTGTTTTCCTTAAATAAAGAAGTAAAACTGTTGACTCTCATAGAGTGCAGAGATTTATGGACCTATCAAAGTGCATTTATTAAGTCATTTTCTGTTATGACTGTAACTTATTTCCACTGAGGTTCTCTGTTTTGTTGATTCATATCACGTGCAAGTTTCTTTCACTAAAATGTCTCTGCTTCCCTTTGCTCTTTAATCAGTTTTGAGCCTCTGCTTTCTATTCTAGATTGAGCACATACCTCATTGACTCTTTTATTATTATAATTCTCCTCACCCCCCTTTTCCTCAACACTTCTACTCCCATTTGATCCATTTCTGGGGATTATTTTACTAATAACCACTTCTGATTTGATTTCTAAACTTTTCAGTCCAGCTTTCTAGAACTGTGTTTAAAACAAATGCTGTTTTTCACTTTGACTTTCATATGCAACTATTTTTACATTGATCTTCTGACTGGTACTTAATCACCAGTGCAGTGCTTTCATAGTGTATTTTTTCTTAGTTTTCTTCCCAACAGTATCCTAAGAAGACTCGCTTGCCCCATGTTAAGTTTGCGGAATGTGAACACTGCTGGGTTTATTAACTCACTATTGGTACATGGAACAAAACAAAAGATGCCATACTCATGTTGCTCATGCTTCCTCTAACATAATTTTTCATTTTTCTTTCTGAATTCTTCTTTCATACTAGCTGTCAACTTTCACCATTATGTAAAATGCAATGCCTAATAAGAGAAAGATCACATGAAACGGTATTGCAGATTACAGTACATGTGGGCAAAAAGAATTATATCTATTTTTAGGAAAAAAATACTAATATAAAAAATTAATTTGCAGTGTTTCATTGGATTATAATTTTTTTTTTGGCCATGTAAATTACTTGCCACTAAACACTGAATTGTTGTCTAACTTCTATGAACATTGAGCTCTACTAATGTTTCCATTAAAATACTTGATAATTCCTTGGCTTGAACAAGTGTATCACTAGAGGGAGCTTTTATTGATTGTATATGTGCATGCTGTCAAGGGCAAAAAGGGTGAAAACTGGTTCTTTCAGTTGCCTGTAATGAGCCATGAGTGCAAAACATGGATAAAGTGTCAGTGAATTAGGTCATTTTGAAATTATATTTTTGATTTATGAATGCTAATGATCTGGGGAGAAAGCATACTGTTTGAAAGCCAGAGCCAGGCTAAGTTCTTGTGTTTAATAGCTCTTGATAGAGTTGTTTTTCCTCTTTCTCTTTTGCTGTCTTATCCTTTAACCTTTTACCCATTTTTGTAACTTTTCTTACTCTCTTTGGCAGACTTTTAGTTAATTATACTTTATCCATATCAGCCTTTCTCCATATCTTGCAAGAGACAAAGGTCTTAATCTTCTTGTGAGTTTTAGTTCTGTTTTTTTTTTAGAAAACAATTGAGGTGAAGCTCAACTATCTGTCTTGTGAGTCCCAAGTCCTTCAGGTCCTCTTTGGCCAATGGAACAATCTTGTGGCTTAATTCTGTCATAATTATAAGGAAAAATAGTCCAGCTGGGAATCCTCTTGCAGGTGTAGCACACTTGCAAGTATGTCCTGTTGGTCTCTTCCGTGTCTTCTCCATCGAGAATGTGAATCTTAATGCCCAGCTGGTTTGGGGGTTTTTATTGTGTTTTTCAAACACAAATTAGATCAACAGGTATTTAATCATATAAGGCATCCCTGGAAGTAATGTACTGAACTGTCTAGGATAGTTAGTTAATACCTTGGAAGTTTTAACTTTTTGGGGGTTATTCAACCGCTAGGCATAAATATTTTTCTGTTGATAACTTCTCCTTCATTTTTTCGGTGATCTTCTTTAGCTTTGCTTGCAAGGGTATCATCTGTGACAAAATCACATCTTCATGCTGTTGAAACAGCGGAGTGATTTCATGAGACTTAATAAATATGAATTATTATTTAGTGCCTCTAAACTTAAAGGGTATAACTGTATTAATGGTAATATTCTGAGCTTATTTGTTCAATTATTGTTGGTCTGCTTCCTGCTAACACCAGTTCTGCCTTCCATTTTCCATTACACAGAAGCAATTTTCTTTTATCCACGGGCAATGCAACAAATTCTCATAAAGACTGATCAGAACTGAAAAGGAGAAGGATCATGAACTAATTGCTACGTAATCATGCCTGAAAACTGCAATATTGGCACTAGGCACAAATCTGCTCTCATTACGCTTCACATAAACTGCTGTCTTCCCCTGAAGCCAATTACAATTCTTTGGTTTTGCAGCTGGAATTCAGTGCTCTTCATGTCCATCATTCAGTATGGCTGCAGGGAGCACTGTCTCAAACATGCAGCATTCCTGTTGATGAACTTAGTCCAGAAGCTGACAGCTATCAATCTGCCTTTTCTGCAACAGGGAAATACCTCCAAATGCATGAGGGAAATTTCCCTCATGCAGTTTTTGAAGAGGTGGTGTGTTTTGGGGGAAACCTGTTGAGGCAAGACATTTTCTCTTGATAAAATAGAATGATAGTTGGGCTGTTTCCCATATTGTTTTATTTTAACTTGAAATTTCTATGTGAAATGCTGCACAAAATTTGTCTCGGTCAATACACTATCACATTTGGTCACAGAAGGAAATTGACTGGTGGAGACTGATTTACCTCACTTGAAATTGCAATCCCATGCTTTAATTTTTTCAAGTAAAACAGTCTGCAGCCAGGACTATCAAAAGACCACAGAAAATAATAAATCTCTTTATACATATGTTTACATAAATTTTAATTATTTTATGGACAGTAGCTTTCTATTACCCCTAAACACAAATGCACCGAAATACCTAGAAGGAGCAGCAAAGTCTTCCCATTACAAAAAAAAATAAATTCTTTTTTTATATAAGTTGTCAAGTTATAAGTTGTTAAGGGATAGCGAAAAATCAGACATTTTAATGGCAAAAGTTTTTACTGGAGGTTTTGGCATGTGTTTACCCAACAGCCCCTAGGGCTCTTCAGAACATATTTCTATAACCATTTCAAATTTTAAACAAATTTGGAACAGAGGTGACCTGAGCACCTTGTAACTGGTGTGTTCTTTTGCCATCTTGCAGTTCTGGAATAGGTGTATGTTCTATTCTTGGCATTCCTTCTAAGGGTGCAATAAATTTCCAAAGTACCATACAACTATTGGCATTTTTTCTGGGGTAAAAAATGGGAACAAGGGCTTAATGAGTTGCAATCTGTCACCTAGAAATTATATTTCATAGGCAATACCCTGAATCTTGCTCCATGGTAAGCATTTTCTTCCCTAAACATTAATGGAACGTTAAGTGTATTTTCAGGTGAGTGGAACAGTTTTTGTAAGTGGCACCTGGTTTTGATTTTTCTGTCTCTTATTGATGCCTACACCGAAGTACAATATGTTTCTTCTCTAAACATTTTGAACACACGTATTTTGCCATTATCAACACTAAAAAAAGGAAGTATTCATGTTGATGATGAGATATTAGCTGAGAAATAGCAATTCAAGAAATGTGTCTCGTAAATAGTTGGCTCACAGAGTATCAAGTGAACAGATTTGCAACTGTATTTTAATATCTTATTAGAAACAGAAGAACAGATAATACATGAGAAATTTTTGCACGACCATGATACAGAGGGTAATTCAGTGTATACAAATTGTGAATAATGTAAAAGAAAATGGACCACTGTATTTTAAGTCTTTTTTTATTTGATAAAAAGGCTTTCTTTTTTTTCCTTTTAAGTACCCTTAATAAAGAATTAGCAACTGGGTGAGTAAAACAGAGATATGAAGAAAGGATTTGACATTTCAGCAGAGACCTCTGTTAATGAAGACAGATTTGAGGTCAAGATAATACAATAGATGGACAATACTTTTTCATTCTGTGAATAATACAAAATGCCTTTATATCATCTATTCAGATATGACCATTTTTTCGTCTTTGAGATAACTAAAGAACATATTTGATGCCTTATTTAATGATAATTTTTCTCACAATTCTTGCCTGTGGAAAGTTCTAGCAGTCTTTCCTTGTATTTTTCTAATATTCTTTTAAAATCTATTCTTCATAGTACCACACGTGGAAAGTCTAAGCATGAGGATTAATTCATAGGTCTCCATTTATGATTTCTAAGCTTCAAATATCACATGATGGGCCTTGAGGTTGAAATTATTTGTAGGAATTTTGGCATAAGTCATACCACAATTTCATAGTGCTTGAGCAACCTGTGAAAGCAAACATGAAAATAATTGTAGTGATTTTCATCAATGGAAAATATGTGTGGGTAGTGCATTTATAATTTCACAGCATTAGTGAGTCTTTGTTTATATATTTCCTGGGTTAATTGTTTCTTTTTCCTACTTGATTGCAAGCCATCCTAGGGTATTCATGAGATGGGCCATAAAATTCACTGCAAGTTTTACTTAAATGTTCATTGCAAACTTCATTTTTCTGTATAACAGAAATGGAGGGGAAAAATGCAAACTTTTATTCATAATAATGAAAATCAGCATCATTCTGCCCTATTTGAGGTAGTTCCTATTTTTTTCTCAATAATATTTTACTGGTACGTATATGCAGGAAGAAAAAGACCTATGTCCATGTGCTTCAAAGTGTATTTTATCAGCCAAACTAAAAGAAGATGCATGGATGCTGGAAAAGGCTCATTAATCAAACAGATGTAGTTTCAGTAATTACGAAATCTCCCTATTAAGCAGGAGCAGTAAGTCATTAAAATACCCACACCGGCCTTTTGGCTAAGATCAAGCATAGAATATCTTCTCATTAGGATAATGGATTTCAATAAAATGATATTCCATCATTCTCCATAAGGGAACAAAATGAAACTTTTTGGTTAACTGCAATCACTAAATCATTCACTATATCTTCCTCCAATCTTGTTCATTCATTTATAAGAGAAAATTAATTCTTCACAAATTCAGCCTACTATCCTGGCAAACTGCATTGAGCATAAAAGTTAACTTTGTAAATTAAGGGTGGCTTAATGAAATTAATCCAGAAAGCAAAGTGAACAAAAGTAAAGAAATATCTAATTTTCCTTTGTGGATTTTTTTTTTCAATTCAGGAAGATATTAATAGATATGAATTTTGTTTCTTTTTAATTTCAGGAGAATTTATTGAGGGAAATTAGAGGTTCATTGCACAAATTATTTTCATTTTTTTTCACTGTCTTTTTTTGCTTGAATTTCAGTTATATTTTCTATTTGGTTTCAATACCCTTTGAATTAATTTTTTCTGCGAACTAAAGATCTTAATTATATGCATGTGATTTTGACATATCATTTATGGATTCAGAAGTGGGAGAGGAAAAAATAAGCTTGAAAAACACCATTTTACTTGGCATATGATCTTACAAATTTTATTATAGAAGATTTTCCTTATCCTGACTGGCTCTTCTTCATTCATAGCTGAATGAAAGGATTGAAACATTTTATTTTTTGCTTCAAGCTTTTTGCTGATCTATACTACTTTTTATCCAGAATTACTCTGTGTAATCTATCTATCTGTAAAAGGACAAGGTGTGGTGACTTCAGTGCATTGAGTCAGTCATTTAAGGTTTGATGAAAACTTTCAAATCCTGTTAGAGGCCAACATGTGAAGACTGTCTTATTGCAAAGCTGCATTATCACTGTGCTTGTGGTGATTGACAACACAGTACATTTAAACTTTCCTGCACACCTTTAAAAATGCAGACATGAAGAGACTTTCATTTGGGCAGTATGATTTATGTCGTTGCTGCTGATGCATGTATGCCAGGAATTGCAATTTAAGAGATGTAGAATAGCAGGTGAATTCAGGGTAGTTACCATGTTTACTATGAAAAGCTCACATCACAAGTTGCTTGACATAGAAAGGAGTAGCAAATCCTCCAATTCTGCCATTGGTTTCAGGCATTTGTGCCAGATATTGGTGCCAGATTTGAGCCCAAGCTCAAATTTGAAGTAGTGCTGCCTAGAACAGGGAAATAAAAAATGTTCCCTGCAAGGTGTTTCTTCTCCTGACATAGAGCTATTTATGCAGCTCTTCTGTGCTCATTAAAGTGCAAACTGAACTAAACTCAGGGCTTGTCAGAGTTTTTTGTTTACTGAAAGGACAGCATAATTTGATTCCTTTGGTATCACTTCCTTTCTTCTTTCATAGAGGAGGAATGTTGTCTGGGTCACAGAATGGTTTGGGTTGAAAGAGACTTTAAGGATCACCTAGTCCCTACATCCCTTCCACAGGCAGGGACATCTTCCACTAGGATCTCGTGTTTCCTTTCAGTGGAGTCCCAAGAGTCCGTGTCAAAAGAGATGATATCCAGACCTTCACAGGTTTATTCTGGATGTGAATAGTGTGCTGAGGATAGGCTGTTATAACTTAAAGCAGAAAGCTTCAAATTTAACTTTGTAGAAATCATATTACAAATTAATTTGGTGTTCTTTAGTTCTCCTCAAATAGATTTGTAAAAACCCCAATATTTAATGCTTTTACACTGCATTTAGTCAATACCATTGGTGTGAATGTCTGTGGTGTCTCTGACAAGCAGCAGAGTCAGCTTTCTGATATCTGATTAGCAGCTTGGTGGTTGACCCTGGCCAGCTGCCAGGCATACCCACCTTTCTGGGGAGAACATAAGAAGATGGTTGTGGGTCAAAATAAACACAGAGAGATCACTTGCCAACTACCTCATAGGCAAAAAACATTTGACTTGGAAAAACGAGCTTATTTCATTGCCAGTTAAAATGGAGGTGAATGCTGCAAAGAAATGAAACCCAAATATGTAAAACGCTTTCCCATTTACCTCAGTCCCTCTTTTTTTTTTCCAGTCTTAACTTCACTCTTTCTCTCCTGACTCTTTTACCTCTTGACTCAGCAGCAGAGGGGATGGGAAATGGTGGGGTCATCCTTCTCTGCTGCACCTGGTCTCTCTGTTCCCCTGCTCTAGTGTGGGCTACTCTACATGGGACTGGGACCCTCCAGAGGAATCTGGTGGCCAGAATCTTCCTGTCCCTCTTCCTGTACTCCCCTTGGGGCTCACAAGGCCATTTCTCACTCTTTTTTGCCTCACTTCTGGCCAGAGTTTTGATGGCCACAGAATCAGCAGACCCCTGCCAAGACCTGGGCAACTCCAGTTGATATGACTGGAAAGTCCTACAGGTGATCCTGCCTTGCAGTATTTGTGTATGTATACAGACTTTCTAATGTATTTGCAGGAGGCATCCTTCACTTTGAATATAATGGGAGTTCATGACCTAGACAAAGGTAGTAAACTGTAATGTTAGGAACTTAATATTCAGATGTCTGATTAAAATTGGAGGGAATGGGCTATAATTATTAGACACCTTCATTTTTCACATATGCTTATTTAACTGTGCTGTGTTCCTTTGTTTATGTGTTAAACATGCAATAATAATAAGGTTGTACCAAGCATCATTATCACATTCTCTTGGCCTTAAAAATGCCTCAGCTGTAGCTGAGCATGATAATGAAGATACAATAATAGATGCTGCTGCTGTCAATACTGTTTGCATTTGATAATTAGAAAAACTTAACACCTTATATGTAAAGAATGCTGTGTGAACAGCAGGATAAGCTGGGTAGCTAAGGCCATTGTAAAACATTTTGGCTTGAATTTCCACAGAACATTAAAATAAGATAGGTGTGGTTATTTTAATCAGGAAGAGGAATTCAGTGACACACTGTACCTAAAAATCTCTCTTATAAAACCTGTATATGGCATCTTTCTAGCCAACTTTTAAGATTAATTACATCACAATTCTCTTTAATGAGTGCTTCTTAATTCAAGAGTTTCTGATGAGACAAAGTACGTGGGGAACACTTGAAGGCTTGAACAAAAAGGGGAGTACATGTAGCTACCTGGAATTGTAATAGTTTTACAATGAAAGGGAACTTTGTTAAATTGACCCTACTCTTGATTAAGCTCTTTAAAAATTGTTTTTGGTGTGCAGTATGTTCAGAACTGGTTTTCCTACTTTGCAATTTCTTCTCTTCTGTTTCCATCCAAAACTGTCTTCCTTTTGTCCCAATAATACAGCAGACAAGCACGAGCAAGGCATAAGCTCTCTTTTGCTACAGATGATTTCTTTTTTTTTTGAGGATGCTTACTTACCAAAGACAGGTGAATTTTGCCTGGAGTGATGCAAAGACTGGATGTAAGAGAAGCGCAGCACCATCCTTCCACCCTTTCTTTTCAATCTTTTCTAGTATGACAGAACCATTGAGGTCTGAATTATCAACACTGATCAGTACAGGCAGTCTCTGTCCTTTGACTTGAACTTTGTAGTCTGGGTAGAAAGTTTATTTTCAGTTAAGTGGTTCTTTGGAAATGTCCATATTGTTTGTTTATTTTATACTGGGCAATACATACACATTTTTGCTTTTTTCGGGGAGAAGGCTGGAAAGAAGCAAAATTCATTTAACTACAAGGTTCTTTATACAATTTAGGAATCTGTTATGTTGTACATTTCCTGTGGTGTTCTTAGGGCAGAGAAACTTAAGACAAAATCCCTTTCTTTCAGCAGCAGTGCTTTAAGAAACCAGCCAGAAAATTTAAACTGAGTGTGGATCTCAAAATATTGAGGTCTTCTGTATCTCTTGTGTTTGCACCTCACTGTTTAACACCATGACTTGCTCAGGTATTCTGGGAAATATCAGTAGATGTTTTTGTGCCTTTTTGATTGAATATCACCCTATTATCCAAACAAAACCCAGAAACCACTATGCAATGATTGATGATTATCTATTCATCTCTTCTGCCCCTTTCAAGCCAAATGATAAAAAATGTTCGTGAATGTTAGACCTAGGACTAGTTTTGATTCCCTAAAACTGAAAGGAAAAGTACAAAATCAGAAGCAGATCACGTGGTAACTTCTTTTCTAAAGTCGTACCTACAACTGGATCCCACATGTTGTTTACTAATGACATCTTTTGAAAAAAATCTGAGCTACTCTTAAGTTTGGATATGTATTTTTCTGATAAGTTCCATGGCTTATGCACTTGAATCTCACTTAAAGCTGTTTGAATTCTGCATCTGATTTTGATATCGCATCCTATGCTCCTGTTAAGGATTAATAACAGCTGACCCTGGCTTTCTTTGCATTGGAATTTAATTCCTTTTTGAGAAGAATCATAGACCTGAAAGACCCCAAATCTGTATCTACTCCCACTGATTTTAAAACCATCACAGACCCTTACCACCCCCTCCAAGATTTTATTGTCTCCCATGAATATTGAACAGCTAGTGTTTGGGCACACCACATTTTCTGGAATTAAAAAATGAGTCTCAGCTCAAAACCGGAGATTGCACTTTTAACTGATAGTTCTCACTTTAGCTGTCCTATGTTAGAAAAGAATTGACTTATCATTCCTAAAGATTTTTTAAATTTGTGCAATTTTCTTCTGCTGACACTAGACACTTAGTTTAAACATTGACTTTAATTTCTAGATTCTAGAAAATCATGAATCCAAGCAGACAGGCAAGGAGTTTGCTTGTGATGCTAGTTGCCCTGACCTGTGTCAGAAACAGGAATCCTATATATACTTTACATCTGGGAATGAAACATTCTGATCTATCCCACTTAGTCTATCAGAAAGAAAAATGTTCTATTCAGCTTCAGATATGAATATTTGCCTAAGTTTGTACATCTTTGTTTCATAATGGTGGGACATATTTTTTAGTCTCTAGGGAAATAAACAGTCATTCTACCTTTAATTATTAAATGCTAGGTGCTTTCAAACCTCAGGGAATATGGTAGAACACTTCCACAAAATGTGTGCTTTGAAGCTACTGCCCTGAACTGATTTGTACCTTGTGCTGTTGCCTATGTACTTAAGGATGCTGAACACATTGGAAACAGCTTGCAGATTTTTTTTACCAGCATATGAAAACACTTGTTGTCCCTCCTCTGATATCTCTTTTCTTCAAGGTATTAGTGTAAGAAATTTGGGCCTCTAGTGTCAAAATTCACAGCCATGCTCTATAATTGGTTTGAGTTTCCCAGTATGTATAACAAGACTCAGAGAATGCTGTGTCTCACAGGCTGCCTGTACTGCAGCTTGCTCTTTTTAGTCTACAATACACTGAGTTCATAAATCTAAACTATGGTCATATTTTTCTATCAAATGCTCCTCAATTTGTTTTGTTGTTATTCTTACTTTCCTAGCCACAGTTCTAGCCAGGATTTTTGGGCCTAAAAAAAAGATATCAACATGGTTTGGAAGATTATCTTGAGGTTTTGTGAAATCATGACCAATGTGATTTAAACATATGCCACGTATAACGTGCATTACATTAATGCAAGAGTAAGGAAAAAGATCAAAATTATTTCTTCTCTCACCTGCAAAAATACCTTTTCAGAATACTTTGTTGATGCTTTGGTGAAATCAATATATTATGACAATTTCTTTTGTCACTTAATACTTCAGAAATGTGAAGAAGAGTGCTTTTTAACAGGAGAGTTTACAAAATGCAATTAGAGTTAATCCTCCTGTGCACCAGTGACAGGAATTGAGTAAGCACATATTTTAGTCTTAGTTGGAGGTGAAAATCTTCATAGAAGAGGCAGGAAACAAAAGTTAGACCTTATTTGTCTTTTGCACAGAGGAAAAGAATAATCTATCAGTATAATATGCTTACATTCATATATCACACACCTTTTGGCTTTTGCTTCTCTCATCACTTCATACATTAGACAACTGATAAACAGTGGACTAATAGCTTCTGCTATAAATGTGGCATATCTGTTTTCTCTAGAGGGAATATGAAGGTAAACATCTATGGACAAACATGGAATTAATAATCCTTTTGAATAAAACCCTGATTTTAAGTGATGTTTGTTTATTGCTGTACAAATTGCGAGGCAATTCTCTGCTGCGTTTTGCATAACGTGCTAGTTTCTATTTTGTTCCTCATCTAACCAAATCAGAATGTGCTTTGCATGCTTAATGGTATTAAATATTTTGTCTGCCTGGTAGGAACAGAGTTTGCTCCCTAGCCTAGGGAAAGTGTAGTTTTCTGGTAAGGCCTTCAGACAGGAATCCTCAGCTTTTGCTCTGAGTTGACTTTTTTACAAGACTTTTGTTAAGCCTCTTAACCAATATGTGGGTAGGTAGATAGCCTCATTACAGATAATAAAATATTTCTAACATAATTTTTTGAAATTAATTTATATACATTGTATACACTAAAACATATATTTTTCTGTACCTATGATACATTGGTTTGAGAGCTAATGTTTGGTTTTCTGTGGAAGTGTTTTTATTGTTGGAGTGTCCAGCAATTTTCAAGTCATTGTTTTCTTTGATCTTGCTTAAATTAGATAAAGCCTAGAATAACATCTCTAAATTCAGAACAATTATATTGGTAAAGAGCTGCTAAAAGTAAAGAGATCATTATAATAAATAGGACTTTGAGGAAAAAAAGAGCATATTTTATTTTTGCTAGAGATAAAAGCTTAGAGACAGAAACCTGCTAGGGCAATGATGAGAAGTAAAAGCTCTTTAGAAAACATTAATTGTTACCCACTAGTTGTTAGCCATTAGTGTTTTATTTCTAGGTTCTAAAAAACAGACAAATTAAATAAGGGAAAAAAAAAAACCATAACACCCACAAAAAACCCCCACAACTTCCCCCAAAAAACCCAAACAAACAAACCCAGCTTCCACCCATAAACAAAAGACACTAGTTGATATAAATTTGACTGAGGAGGAACATAGGTGAAGTAATTAATGAAATTATTCTAATTTAAATGAGACAATAAATTGTGAAGATTTCATTATTTTTCTTGATCTTTTTCATCATTGTGGGTCCTTCCAACTGAGAGTCTAAAACTTCGTATGACCTGACTGCAGGTTTCTTCATACTTGGGTATCAGTCTGTGAAAAATCACTTCTACCTGTAAAGGCACCTAAGCTGGAGCTTTGTTTGCTGTAAAAATCCTTCAAAATGCTCAGGTATTTTCAGTAGTGAGAAGGTGAAGAACTATATTTGCATGCCAGAAGGTTAATAACTGAAGAGGCACCTGAGGGTTGCGTATGCAAAAATATGAAAATATTCATGAGTTTTACTTTGCATAGAGTTGATAGTCTACTATTGCTTATGCTCTAAAGACACTTTAATGACAGCCCAAATGTACAGCCAGACTGAATGACTTTCAATTATTCCAGGTGCCATTGACCTTAGTAGTGGAGATTTCTTTAAATGAGCAAAAAATATGCAGGTTTCTCATACAACTTTGAGTTTCACTGGGTGCAAAACAGTTTACAAATGTGTTCATAAAAGACAAAAGGGTGGGAACATTAGATGAATTCCCAATGGACTGTAGACTCTAAAATCAAACCACAGCCTGCAGCCAGAACCACCTGCCTAAGTAGCCTTACTGTAGGTAAGAAATAACATGTTTTTCTAAAATAATTTAAAACTGAATTTTACTAAATGATAAAATAATGCATACATTTAACTTTGATGAGCCTTGTTCTTTCTGAATGTAAAATAACAAATGAAATATGCATTTTGGTAAATTAAGTATTTAAAGTTATACTTTTCTGAAAAATTGAATTTGGCAAATTTTTGATACAGTTTTCTATTTTTCTTTTTTGAGAAGTTCAAGTTACTATAAATTTTTATTTTAGGAGGCTGCTTTGTATACATTTATACTTACAATGATTCCATACTGAATAAATTAATTAAACAATAAATCCTAATTTCGCTGGGTAAGTTGTAAATCACAGTAGTTAATGATGCTAGCTTTAACCCTTTTCTCATTGTAAGTGGTTAAAGACAGAAGCTTGGAGAGTACTGTGGTTTATGTTGTATACCATTTGATAATAGCAATACATCCAGAAATGTCTCATAACAGTCATATAGTACATTGCACATTGATACAATTCTTATGAGATTTTAATTTCCAATATTTCCCAGGTATATTCTAAAATGCTTTTTAAAAATTCCTCAAACAAAGAAAGTTTTGTTACATATTAATAGCCTGGGCCTTATGGTGGAATAGGATAGTAGTTTGTACTAATCAAAATTTGAAGCCATACCATGACCTTTCAGATTAATAAGTCATTGGCTACTGTTAAAGCTGGTCAATTTTTCAGAAAAAAAAATGGTATCAGAAATGAAGTTCAGGTAGAAAGATCTTTTGGAACATCTTGTAAAGTACTGTCTTTGGGCATCCACATGCAGTTTTAGAAATAGCCCTGTTGATGTATCCAGAGATGAATTCCTGATTCAGAACCAGAACAAAGAAGCAGGTCTCACTGCCTGTCCACTGCTCTGAGCAAAGTAAGCACGATAAAAAAAAGCATTACCTGAGACTTGTTCCTTTCCTTACAGAGCTCTAAAGAAAGGCTTGATAAAAACCTCAAAACATGTAACCTTAATTCTTAAGGTTTGTGTGAGGACCACCAAATTAATGTAACTAATGGCTTTACCTTGGAGGGGGAAAAAGAGCTGCTACATTTTCTTCCTTTCAAGCAGCAGTTTACCTTTTCAGCAACCATGGATTACCTCTATTGGTGGTATGCAACTTGAAGTGGAATATAAAACATCCCAGGCAATCAATATGAGATGCTCTAATCTTTTGGATTACAGCTGAGCTCGAGCAATACTCGCAGAAAAGCTCCAGTGACACTTTGCCTCATTTGCTCATGAAGTTGAACATGAATTTGACTCCCTAACAGTCCATCAAGAGTGTTGTGTGAAATGTCAGTCATGTGGAGGATCTGCCAGCTTCTGCAATATGGAAAATAGGTGGTACAGAAGAGGGTAAAAAATTGAGCTTCTACTCTAGCAGTCATCATCCTTATTTAGTATCTATACAAAGAGGTCCAAGAAACTTGAGGAGGCGTAAACTTAGCTTGTTATCCTAAGAAAGAGAAAAAGAAAGTAGCAGTATGTGGTGTGCTTTCTTAAAACTGTAACCCAAGCCAAAAAAACCACAATAAAACATGCAAAAGGCAGAAAGTTTTTTGTTTGAACAACCCCAAATGTATCAAAAGCTTGTACCTTTGGCAAATATACCTAAGAGACAAGTATTTGCTTTCACCATAAGAGAAGGTTTTCTTTGATAAACTTTTCATTGATTTCTTTCTGACTTAAGTACTTGAGAGCATGAGGTATACCCTACCCTACCTGGCTATTTTCAGCCATTTCCTGCATTCCTGTCACACATGATCTGAAGTTTGGATAGCAGCATATCATACTGGGAAGCAAGGTTGTGACACAGGGCAAAGGTTGAAATTAAACTTGTGACAGCCTATGCTCAATAACACCCACTTTTAAGTTTGATTTTTAAAGGGTCTGCCATTGATGATGAGCTGCTTTGAAGTACCGCCTGCTTTTTGGCTTGCATCACTTTAAAAGTTCATTTGAAACAGTGCATAAAATATTCTAGCAGCCTGTACTTATTTATTCCTACTCTTTGGGGAGACTAAGGCTTGTGAATTAAACTTGGTATATTCTAGCATTCATTTTGGATTATAAAACCTACCTGTGCTATATGGAAAGTGAGGCTGTCTTAGCATAATAGTACATTGCAATCCAAACCAGCTGCATTAATATTCCTACTGGTTGTCATTGGAGATATGCCAGTTCCCATATGTACTTACCCACGTTTCAGAGTGCTCTTGCAATCTCATGACTGCTTTTCAGAAGTGCTTGGTGGCTTATTCTTCCTCCTCAGTACACTACAGTGAAATTATGTATTCAAATTGGAGGAGAAAAATGTGTTTAGGCTAACTAGCATTTAGCACACAGCACAAATTAAACCCAGATGATGTGATTCTCTCCCTTGCTCCCTAACATTTATCTTGGAATTCATATTTAAAGCAGGAGCCTTTTGCAAGTAAAGATTGAAATTGTTTATAACCATTTTTTCTCCATACACTTGACAGACATTCTTGTATAATTAATGAGTTGGATATACTGTTAATACTTCAGATTTTGTGGTTTGTATTGTAAATTTTCTGTTTGTTTAGTGTAAAAGAAAGGTGATAAGGAATTTTAGTTAGAGAGTCAGGGCTTTGGATATTTCTTAGCTATGATATTTTTTTCAGTGCTAATACTGAATGAGTCATCTCTTATCTTCTAGCGATTTATTATGGTTATCTTTAATTCAGAATACAATATTGACATTGCAGTCATTTGCCTTTTTGAATCTAAGTTGTTCAGCTTTTGAGTTCTTTTCTGACATGCAGATATGGAGCTTTTTTTAGAAAGTTTTTGTTGGTGGCATGTTTATGTCTTAGATCTATTCATCAGCAAAATTGTTGTCCTAGATTATAATTTGATAGGAAATATTGACTGAAGATTTTAAAACAGGAGGGGTGAATTGTGGATTTGGTGTTTATTTAAAGGTATGTTCCTCCATGCACACTGGACCATATGATGTAAAAGCCTTTCTTATTCAAAAGCATACTTAGTGAGTCACCATCACTTATTTCTGATGAGTTATGGTTTTCAGTATCCAAATATTTTTCATTTTTAGTACCACTGTACACATCACAGCTGTCTTTTTACTTTGCTGACAGATTCTTTGCAAGAACTTCTGGGAGACCCTCTGATGCCACTCTAGATTATTCATAAAAACTACCTGAACTATAAATGTATATTCCCATTTCTTAGTATTTTTAGATAGTTTGTATGCATTCCAATCTACTACCAGATACAAATGTCAAGAAGGCATAAATGAACCACAGATTGGTTTTTTCATCTACTCAGACTACTTTGATAAGATATGTCAGCAACTTTACAGGTGACCTGTTTATTGATCAGGAAGCTTTTGAACAGGCTTCTGTGAAGTGAAGCATCAAGGTATTTTACTCTGCTTTGCCCATCAAAAATCACTGACCTGACTGCTATAGTGAGGATAAACTTTAATAACCTATGGGGTTGATAAGAGAGTTTGTGTGTATATGGTCTGCTTTGTGCTGCAGTTAACGGCTGTCCCTTCAAATAATGTGGCCCCTATTCCCCAAATAGTTCATAGACTAGTAAGTGGGAATTAAAGCAATTTCAGGCAAAATAGGAGATGGGCCTTTTTTAGTTTATCCAGCATGATAGGTAGGATATAAAAATAAGCTATGAATAGACTGTAAAACAGGAAAGAATGGGCAGATATATTTTTCTTTGTTTTGTGGAGTGTGAACACCAGAAATATGAGAGGCTGCAGTTGATAGGACAAGAGATCCATCTCATCTGCTATCTGGTTTCCAATAGCCAGGTGCCTGAGAAAACATGTAAGAAAGAGCAAGTGTACAGCACACTTTTGCTTCAGTGATCTTAAGGTCTTGAGGAATTTGAAGATTGGAGATTGCCGATGTTTCTCATTTGTGTTTAATGATACTAGGTGTCCTTCATTCCATTGCTCTAATTATTATGATGTTAAGAAGACTTGTTTTCCACATATACTTGTTATTTCCTTCTGAAGAGGGAAGTCAGAGTAGCAAATGTCATCATCATTCCTATGACAAGTTATCAGTTCTCTTGATCTAAACAGAATAGAGTGGAGTGGAAGTGTCTTTTTGCTTCAGAAAGTTAACATTTAAATGGACCTAAGCTGCCTTGGCCGTTAATATATCACTGAGATAAATGGTATGGAGGAGAGTTTATTCCTTTGCTGCTGCGATGCTGGCAGGAGAGTGTGCTCTGTAATTGATTAACAGGGCACAGTGCATTGACTTATATGGGGAAAGCTATTATATCTCAGTAACAGGAAGGTATATATGATTCTGCTAAGTGAAAAATTGAATTCTGCAGGAAGTAACTAAAACTGCTGGAAGAACAAAAGGTTCCCAAGGTTTGGGGTTTTTTTCTCTCTTAAGTCTGTGGTAAAGCAGTATTTCATATTCTGGTGGAAGTTTAAATAGTGCAGTATATTTAGTGAAACTTTCATACAGGGCTAAATCTATTAGTTTATGTAAGCAGTCTTTTAACTTTTATTCTTTTGGACCTAAAGTTGTGAGTTAATGATGAGATGTAATAACTTTTTTAAGTTTATTAATCTGAAATATAGTCCTTCCCTGTAATTCATACACATTTATGTGAAATCCCCACATCTTAAATCCTAAATGAGCAGGCAGATTGGAAAGTTTCAGTTTTTTAGAACAATGAGAAAATGAGAATTTATTTTCTTCTTACTTGGTATGTCAAAATAAACATAGGAGAGGATTACAGTTCTAAACAACAATGAAGGTAAATTGTATCAACTCTGGGTTTTTTCCTAGCCCCCACCACAATATTGATGATTACAATCAAATTAAGAAATCTGAGGGCTCAGATTAAATACTTCAGAAACACACATACATCATATGAAGCATGTTCATGACCATCTGTAAAAATTGTGACCACAGTGGCAAATAGAGGGATGTCCCCTCTGTTTTGTTTTTTTTTGTGAAGTCAAGCTTCTCTGTCTTATTTTTTTGAATCCAAAAGTATGAGTTAGTGAAACAGAGATAAGGTAGACCTTTAACGATTTAGAAACTAGTATTCATTCCAAAAAATTTCCCATATTTCCTTTTGTGCATCTTCAGTAGTAGCACAAATATAACAGCTGTCAAATTAAAAGGAGGGGATTTTCTCAATCACTACTGGAACCAGTAAAAGATCTAAAGTTATGATGAGCTTCTATTGTTGGGAAAGGCTTTTTACATCTGTCATGTTTTTTCTGGGCCAAGTGTCAAAAATCTATGTTTATTTCTGTTACAGAAATGAAGAGTTTGCTCACATGTTTAAAATAACTTTTTAAATGTTTGTGTTTTAAGATAGACCTTTTGTTTCACAAGGTTTTTAGACTATAGTAAGCCATAGCTTCCTATTATATTAGTAATAAATCAAATTGCATAAGTTTAACACGTTTTTTGTAATAAAGTGTTCACCATTCTAATATTTTTCCAGGTAGATGCAGGTTTTTCTTCCTACCCCATTTTGAAGCTATGGGTGGCAGAAAAATTGTATAAACCTAACAATTTACTTTGCAAAACATATTTAAAACCCCTCTGGAAACAGAACAAAGGTACATGTTCAATCTCAGCTTTCATTACCGATGAGAAAATGGTGTTTTTTTCCCCTTAAGGGTAAATATCATGTAATATAAGCAAATGGAAATGATATAAAAGATTGCGGTACATATTTTTAAAAACTTCTGATTTTGTGTTTTTCTACTTTTAAATGTTTCATTCTGTTTTCACCTAGACAACAGGATTAATGGCAAATGATTTCAAGTCTCTAGCTAGGTAGCACAGAAAAAGCAGTGTCAGCACAAGTAGTTTCCAAGCTGAAAAGCTAGCATGATCTACAGAAAATAAACCAATAGATAAAGAAATGCTTGAGGAAAAACTTTGTCCAGTAGTTCTGCACTTATATGATTATGGCACTTAGGACAAAAGTTGGCAATTATGGCAGTCTGCTGCTCACTCCTATTCTTAGCTCTAACCTTGTACCACTTTGGCTGAAATAAAAGCAACCTGGCACCCAGGATGTGAAAACACAGGTGTGTGCAGAGGTGTGTGCAGCCCTGGTGGGCTGCTGCAGGGGTGAGGTGTGAGGAGCACCTGGCTGCAGGCTTCTGACCAAATGTGCTGCTCTGCCAGAGCAAAGGGAGGGGGAAATTGATCTTTCTGCTTTGTGGTATAAGCAATAGTGTTTCAAACCATTTATCTTCCCTTGTCAAAATTCCATCATTAAATACTGTGGTAGTGAACTTACAAGTCATTGGAATTATCCTTTAATTCAGTCAAAAGCAGCTGCATTGTGCTTGTGAGAATTTTTTCCCTTAATGTTTGTTAACTCAGACATTTGTAAAGGACACTTACTTTTTTTGTTAAATGTCAAAACACTGATTCCTGAATGAATGTTCTTTTGTATTTCCATACTTCAGTTTCTGTTCCTGTGAAAGTAATTTTATTTTTCACTACATGAGACTGTATATTTTAGGAGAATTGCATTATATATTACTTGATGCCCTCAGAAACCTCTTTTTTTCCTCCTAAAGTTCTTTAGAAGGTAGGATTAATTTGGTCTCCGTGTGTGATGCAATCTGATAAAATTACTGTTTTTTAATTGTACCAAAACTAGGTGTTGTGTCTGAGCATTAAATATGCTGCTTATGCATATTTAGACCTCTCGCAAACCACCTATGGTGGCCTAATACTTTATAGACACATAAATTGAGTGTGTTTCCACTTACATCAGAGACTGTGCTTCAGTGCATGCGTTTAAAAAGATTAGCTAGGCTTACTGGTGTAGGCTAATGTTTTTTTAGTTTTACCTGTGATAGAAATGAGTAATTTAAGCTACATATTTCTCCCATCTAATGAAATATCCACCAAAAACCTCAAAAAAGGCAGTACATTAATTAAGTATTTGAAAAATCCTAAGCCATTTCTCTTCATTCTAATTTATATAATACAAAGGAAGGAGATTTGATTTACAATTTTTTCTTCATTAGGAAGGCAAAGATACTGATTTCGATTTTTTTTCTATTTTAGATGCTAATACCAAGTTAATCTTCTTTATAGCAGGGTAAAATGGAAGCGAAGTACTCAAACGAATCATAAGCATTCATTACCGTTCCCTAATTTATTTTATTTTTTTTAATATCAGATTTATCAGCACTTATATTACAGAAATGAAAATTTGTATCTTATTTCCTTCTTAGAAAGCTGTCATGATAATACTTTTCTTTAGGACTAGCTTTTTGTGTCACTAAAAACATTCCAGATATATCAGGGTAGGCTTTTTTTTTCAACCACTGCATCCCCAAGGAGGGTGATGGCTCATGGTTTGATATTACCATTATCTTATTTTGTCAATGATTTAAGTCTTTATTTTCTCATGTCAGTGTGTGTGTCTGTGGTTTTTTGTGGGTTTTCTTCTGGTTTTTGAGGTGAGTTTTTGTTTTGTTGGTTTGTGGTTGTAGGGGATTTTTTGTTGAAAAGCTGTGATGTAGCTACATGCATTCCGCATGTACGAAAATGAAAAGGATGTGTTATCACCCAGAGGGGAAATAAAAGGGCACATTGCCACTTAATACACATTAATAACTAAGAGCATAAAGTGAATCTGTTTTCTTCTGTTTCAGAAAAGTGTGATGAACCTCTGGTCTCAGCATTACCACATTCCTCCTTCAGCAGTTCATCATCCATGACAAGCAGCTATGTGCCAGGGTATGCCAAGTTAAACAAGCGAGGAGGTAAGGGACGTTCTCAACCTTAATGTTTGGATATTTCAAAAAGTGATGAATTATATTTTTAATGTGAAAATGTGTTTTATGTGGAATACTATTGCTTACTCTTGTTTGAAGACTGTTTTTATAAACTGAATTCATTTCTCTCCAATGAGTCTCCTCATTGTGTGGGAGACTAATTTCACTGCAGGGAGAAGGGCACTACCAGTAATGTGTAGCATCATGGGCCACATGCCTGATGTCAATGGACTCATACAGTACAGGTGCATCATTGATTTCACATAAAAAGGTTTGCCACAAGGTGGTTGGGTCCTGTCTGCATTGAGTACTTGCAAGGTCATGGCTGGAGCAAAAATAAACAGCTTTGATGTGATTGTTGATGTAACTTGTTCCCACCTCAGCAATGACTGCTGTCATTCAGGCTTTTTTCTGTCACCACAGGGACTTTGGCTTTTGCATATATATCTGTAATTCAATGAGTGTCTGTAATACTTCTCTGTTCAGATGTAACAAACCTGCTTCAGACTTAGTGGTTGGAAGAATAGGTGCATAAATCCGATGGCCTACCTGGTTTAATGATACTGAGGCACCATCCCCTGTCCACAAAGAGTGCTGGTAGAACTGCCAGCTCTGCCAGTTGTCTGGAGGCCATCATGTAGGAAGGAATGAGCTGGGTCTAATGTCAAGCCAGGAAGTGTAATCTTCCTGGAATTGGAGAAGAATATAAGGTGGGTCCAGGCACAGATATTCCAGATAGTACCTGGAGGCTACAATGGGACCCCCAGGCTCACTGGCAGGGTGAGTGGGTTCTCCACTGAGTAATGCAATTATGGCTTATTGGTACTCTCAGAGCCCTGACACTGTTCTTGGTTTACTGGTCGGCAACTTCTCTGCATATTTGTGTTTTACAGGTGTAGAATTCTTGTTCTTTGATCTCTTTATTTCCTTCTTTGGGTTTGTTTGTTTGTTTCTTTTTTTTTTTTTTTTCTTCGCTCTCTAAAATCAGCTTTGGCCAGGCCCTGGAGTTACTTTCTTTTAACAACTAGCAATTGACATAGTGAATTACTTATAGTCCTGCTTCCTCTGACATCAATGTACCTGTGCCTGTACATTTAATACCTCTGCTGTCATCCCATGGTTGTGGTCCTCTACCCTACATTTTTACGTAAATAAAAAATACCAGTTCATTCTCTGCGGAATAGATATGATAGGTACAGAAATAAATCAGAATTGTCATACTGGTAACCCATAGCCCATGCAATCACACAGCTAAGTTAAAGGTAAAACAGATCAGGTTATGTTACTGTTTGTAAAAAATTGCTATTGCAAGAGAGCTAAACAGATGCCAAAGACTAGCTTAGAGAAAATATGACTGATGAGCTCTAGTGCTACAGGCCTGCAGATCTGATGCAAAGCCTGTGGCCAGACAGGAGCATTGGCAATTTCTTTGGTTTTAGGCCTGCAGACCAGTAGATAACGCGGTTTGTTGCTTCTGAATGAGAATAGATGTTGTTTTATGCTGCTTCCAGGCTTTTATTTCAGTGCTCCATGTATTTTGGTACATGGCTTCTGCAGTTCTCAGGATTTCTGTGGCAGTGTGTTTGGATGTGTGTTTGGTAGGCTGTCAGGTCCCTTCAGTTGTGTCTTTAAATATCTATCAGATGAAAGGAGTGGTGCTTCAATTCTAAAACACTGCTCATTGTTTAGGTTGAATTCTGTTGTATGACTATAGTTACATCCATTTCCTGTTTGAAGTTTAAAAAAAGGCCACTTTTAGAACCAGTTTAATAAAGCACAACTTAGCATCAGCTTTGCTGGGAGGATTTTCCTTCGTTTTTAGATGAGTATTTCTCCTTTTAGTTTACAAAACTACTTATTCTCTTCTAAGTGAAAGGCAGATTGACATTTGGAATTTAATTTTTTATTTTAATTATATTTACCTTTCCCTTTCTTACCCCTATAATCACTACAATGCAGTTTTTTTTCAATGATGTTTCTTTACTAATATGGGTCAGTGTTGTCCTTAATCAAACACTGGCTTTATTTCCTCATTGGAAATTTAGTTGCACCTCTTTGCTAAATAGCAGTTTCACGTCTTAGTTTAAATAGCAACTTTGCTAGATTGTTATTATCCATCTCTTAGTATCTATAAAGCATAGCACAAATACTTATCAAAACTGAGGCTCTATGTACATGAACAAATATCTTTTTTCTAATCTCAGTGGCAGTAAAAGTACTGCAGAATTCAGAAGTATGTTTAACACAGGAACATGTCTGTCTGTGTTTATGCTTCTATAAGTGATGGAAAATAGCTCAGTTTTAATACTGAGCTATTTTACAACTTCACGGAATTACAGATATTGCTAATCAAACCAGTAATAAGTGAATCCAATTTTTTTCTCTCCAAGGAATCATTATCAGCTAATAGATTCCCAAATCAAATGTGCTATTTAAGCCACACTATGCTCAAGTCATTAAATGGAAACAACTCCCCCTCCTCTAGCCCCAGACCCTTTAAATTAAAGAAATACACATTTGAAAATTCTACTCTCCAACCCAATTATTTTTCTTTCCTGTATTCATGGCACTTCACTCCAGACTGGCAAAAGACTTTCTTTGAATAGATGGGATATTTTATTCCATTGATTAAGGCACCGATTCCCTGAACAGCCAATTCATGTTATTAAGGAGGCTGGAGTTGTCACTGTAGTTGTTGTGGTTCAGTTTCCTGCTATAAATGTTGCAATTGGAAGGATGCATGCCAAAAAGAATTTAATATTTTCAACATTTTTAGGAGGCTTCAAAAGCAGAAATATCCATGTATTTACTAATGTTTGATAACACTTCATTTACAAATCCTGTAACTAGTGATTTAGGCAAATAGAATTGTTTGTGGAATGGCATTGATCTGGAAACTGCCAGGGTGTATATGTAGGGTGGGTTTCTGTGTCAGTTTGTGAAAACATTTTGCATTTTCCACATCTCTCTACTTAGACCCCTGTAAGCCTTCAGCGACTTGTGGGTTAGTACGTATATTTATTTCAAATGAAATTCAGATTTGATAGACAGAAATTTTATTAGAAATGTTGACCTCTCCAAATCAGTTTACTTGGTGGTTCTTCTGCGTTGCTGCTTGTTCCTATTCTGTACTTTCTTTCTCATTAAACGAGGAGAAGTATCCTGTGTTTCCTTGAGGTGAGGATTGCGGGGGGGTGGGGGGGTGGAAAAGGTTATTTTTCATTATAGGAAAAAATGCTGATTGTAGAAACAAATATTTAGTGGCTACCTACAGATCTGTTGGTGTCTTGCAAATTTGTACCTATACATATTAAATTTTTCATGTTCCCACAATTTCCATGTCGGTGAGTAAGAATCTCTGATTTATATAATCATTACAACTGTGGAACTGTATTTCTTTTATCACAAAGAGCCAAAAACCGGGGGGAACAATGCAAGTCTGCATTTTATACCAGCTCTCTCATTCAAGGACCTCCAAAGTCTGTCTCATGGGGTCCCCTTCTTCTTTGGCCTTCCTGGGCACTTTTAGTCATAACAAGTGGTAAAAGCAACCAAAATACTTTCATTTTATTATCATGGAAAGAAGTAGGGAAAATGTAGACAAATTTGTTGCCTTTCTTTGTGAGCAATTATACTACTAGTAGATATGCTACTATTTATCAACAGATTTAATTTGAGTTAATGCTGGATAAAGCAAGTGCTGCTATTCCCATCAGGCCTGCAAAGACAAGGGGGTGAAGATCTTTTGAAATTCAGCTGTGACAAAACTTCTGTGAAGTGAGAAGGATGCACTGAATTTCGAAGTTAATGTAGGTTTGGCAAAGGTAGCGTGGTGGCTCCTGAATTATGTTAAAGGCTTATAAGCAAAGACTTGTATTTAAAAATTTATATGGTACTGAATTAGCAACTGTTCAGAAAAAATCTGGATGCAGTCAGTTTCTATAAAATTATCCTTTTGGTACTAAGATAATATTTCATTTTAAACAGCTAATTCTTAGTGCTCTACTGTATCATAGTGTCAGAATATTTTTCATTTTAATTTTAAAGTTATCTTCTGTTCTGTTTATTGCTAGTATAACAAAGGTACAGATTATTTTTGAAATGTCTGTAACTTATGTGAGGGGGGAAAAGCAACACAGAAGAGGAGAAATGTTCATGGTTTTTCTTTTTTTGTGTCTGTCACTATCACTTTTATCTATATATATGCAAACATTGAGAAATATTTCAATGCTATAAAATCCTAAAACTTTTTGCTTTGGATGGATTTCTTGAGAAAAATAATTTTGAGTTTTCTGTCAATTATTAGCTCAGACTCTTCTCCTGTGTAAACCAAACAATTCCATGTTAAAGGACTCAGTGCGCAATTTGGAGAATATGGGGATGTGTTATCTTTGAAAAAATTAATTCTACTTTCTAAAATGACCGGTACTGGAGTCAACCCAATTGGCACATAAATATATGCCATTAAGTCATTGACAGATCAAATTTTAACTGGAATCTGGTTAGTAGACTATCTAAAAAGATCACAGGTCCTTCCATTTTTGTCATACTTCTCCCACAAGTCTGTATTGCTACCACCTTAGTAGCTAAAGTGGCAGCAGAGAAAAGGAGAGCTTTCAATAAGTTCATTCTACTAGCTTTTTAAAATCCATCCTCAGTAAGTTTTTCATCTGTGATGTCAAGGTGAAAAGGTCTAACATCTTATGACCTGCCATCAATAGGATCAATAGACTGCATCATATCAAGAGAAGGATTCTTAGCATACATTTGATATAATGCATTTTCAATCTTCCTTTTAATGGTTCCCAAGCTACTGGACTCTATACTTCTCACTAGTACAAGAATTAATGCTGCCTATCATCTATCTCATACCATTTTTATTCAGGGAAGATATTCTACATTATTTCAACATAATGTAATGTTATATAATATAATTGGAAGCGCTTGAAACTGAGTAGAGTCTAAAAACTTCAGAAGTAATCCCAGCAGACAGTGAAAGTATGAAGGTCATAATGAATTTCTGGATATGTGGAAATTATCTTTTGCACAGTGGAATAAAAAAGAGGAAATTTGGTACCCAGGGGTTCTGTTTTAAGTCCAGTATTAGCAGTGAATCTGATGCTACCAATGAAATTGATAACATAAAATGAAAGGAAGTATCTGTAGAGCAGTTGATGTTCAAAAAGCAGTCTTTCTAGCACCACTGTGTAACTTGTATCTAAGCTTTCAGGTTACCTTTTAATCAGTGTGCTGACCTTGGCCTCTTACCACAGTTATTAATGTGACTATAATACAAGCATTGGAAATTTTAAGTGTTGGCATAGGTGTAATTGTGACAGGGTTGTTTTTTTTTTCCTCAATGGAGTCTTAAATTCTGCCTTCTGTGTGGAAGATGCAAAAATTTATCTATAATGGGATATGGCTTTTTTATTCCCCAGATCATTTCCAGTAAGTCAACCAGATCTATTGCAATGGTTCTACTAAAATAAATTTTAAAATGCTTGTTAGATCCTTGCCTTTGGAGGATTCTAGGGACACCTAGACTAGGCACTTTTTACCTTCACTTTTAAAGTCTCCATTCCTATAATGAATATCATGACTTCTCCAATTCCTTATTACTATTGTATAATGGAATATGAGAAGGATTTTATGTAGTTTTCCTTTCAGCAAAGTAAATGTGGAAGGGGCAGTTAGCATCAGCCTGGATTGTGTGCGCAGTCTGGTCTTCTGCCTTCACAGGTCTTGCCAGGAGTTTAGTTTGGGTATGAATCTTAAAGTAAGGAGGTGCTCCTTCTGAGCTAACATTTGTCCAAATGAACAGTTAGCATGCACACTGTAGAGCAACACCTTAAATACTGCAATCTCCTTGTGCTGACAACATCAACTTTAAACTGACTAAGAACACCCTTACATAGCACAACTCATTGTATTTTGACTAAAACCCACTTAGGAAAAAGTTATGGAGTTGCCAGTGCTTTGGAAGTTTTCACTATCCAGGTTGGGCATATATTGTCTTTTGTAAGTAGACAAGATCCTGAGAGTAATAAAGAGAGTAGCATAAGAGAACTGGTAAAATCATGAGTAGTATTATCCACTTGGCTTTTGTATGTCTGTAAGAGAGCTCTTGCTGAGCTAAATCACTAAAATATGGTTGCCTTTTAAAACGTAAATGAACTGCAGTTCTCTATCTGTAAATATGCGCTTCAGAGAAACACAAGTTTTACAGTCCACTTTAGTATGTTTGCTAAAACCAACAGTGTAGATCAAACTAGGTTTCAGAAGTCAGGACAAATTGATAGCCCTTATTTATGAAATAATTTTTTATCCAGTTAAAAATATGGAAAGTTACTTATGGTTGAAAAAGATATGCCTCCATCAGTTCACTTATAAATAGACCCCAAAAAGCATGTTTGCCTGTGCCATAGCATTATTTGTGTTGCACACAGTATAGACAAAATTTCTGGAATGCTTTAGAGAGAATACAAGCAACTGATGTATTTTATTGGGGGAGTTCTCTGTGTGGTTTGAGGGTTTTTAGGTTTTGGTTTTGTTTGTGTTTTTAAATTTTTCAAAATTCATTTCAAGACATAAGTCCTTTAGGGCACTGTTACCTGCGAGAGTAAGTGAAAATCTTTTCATTTTATTAGTAACATGTCCTGTTGGTATTACTCATAATAAATTTTTTGTGTAGCATTAACTTCCCTCTCTGGGTTTGTTTTTGGTTTGTTTTTTTTTTTTTTCTTTTAAAATTGATAAAAAAAATTTGGGTTCAGCTAATTTTTTGCATAAAAAATGATATAAAATTTTCTCTGTCTTTATCTGCTTCACATTCTACCATACAATCAGGTTTTTTTTATTCTTCGCCTTCAAACGAAATAGTTATGCACCCCACTTTGATTTGTAATGTAACCCAAAACCCACCTCAGCTCCACAAACGCTTATATCCCCCTTTTGAAGGCAACTGTGATTGCCACTTGGTTGATGTCAGAAGTTGTTTTCTATGCTTTAACAATCTGGCCTAATGAAATATTTTTCATAAATACCTATTAGATGTAGAAGAAGTTCTTAAAAAAGACAAAAATATTTGCACTAGCTCATTCCTCTTAAAAAACATTAAAACGTTCATTGCAAGAGTATAGTGAATTTTGTGAAGGTGCAGGAAAAAGAAGCATCACAAAGAGGAAATAAAAGTGACAGTGTATATCCAGGACAGACTCATGCATTAAAAAATAAGTTTAGAAAGGAAAGACATCAGCCTTTTCATTCCAAACCCAATCCAAGAAACAGTCTATAGAGAGTGAAGCTCAAGTAATTGCATTAAAAAAGGCATCATTAGCTTATGTTAATTTACCATAGCCTGATGAATACAGAAAGCATGACCATTTTTTCCAGTTCATAACAAATTTGTTAATTAAAATGTTCAGAATACCTAATTGGCTTATTTCATACATGCGTAGATGGAGAGGAGGAAAAAAATAACACTGTGCTGTCCAACTTTCTACATTTTTTCTTACAGCAATCATTTGCAGAGGCAGCAGTTCCAAGCCCAGCTAGAGACATAAGGCAAATGGGCAGCTTCCTCAGGGAACAGGGATGGGGGACAGCAGATCACCCTGGCTTTACTGAGCAGCTAGCTTTTTTCAGAAAAAATTCAGCTTATTTCATCAATTGTTTCTGATGCTAATGGGCAGCTGGGTTTGGAAGAAAGGTGGCTGTGCTGGTGGCAGAGAAGGGGGCAGCCTCGCAGAGAGCCAGACTGAGTCCATATATCACAAATACTCTTTTCCCATATCCTTAGGGTACCAGTGCTGATCTGGATATTTATCCCCAGAGTAGCCAAATCCTGAGCTTTCAACTGCTTTGAGTGTTTAATTTGATAGTTTCTCAAACAGTATTGGTACATTAAGTAAATACTTAAGAAATCTCCTTTTGTGTTCTTACTGGCTTCATCTTAAAAATGCCGACCTGATGAGCTCTCCTGCTCTGCTCAGAATACTGCCATGGTTTAAGCCAAACTGGAAAGTAAACCTGAAAAAGATGTTTTGGGGAGACCCTATATTAAACTTCAAGTACCTGAAGGGAGCCTACAAGAAAGGCAGAGAGAGGGACTTTTTACAAGAGAACATAATGACAGAACAGAGATGAAATGTCTCTAAACTGAAAGAAAGGATGTTTATATTGTATATTAAGGAAAAATTCTTTACTGTGAAAGTGATGAGGGAATGGAAAAAGTTGCCCAGAAAAGTTGCAAATGCCCCATCCCTGGAAGTGTGTAAGGCCAAGTTGGATGGAGCACTGAGGAGTGAAAAGTGTTCCTGAACATGACAGGAAGCTTGGGAACTCTGTGATCTTTAAGATCCCTTCCAATCCAAACTATTCTATGATTCTATATAGAGTTAAATTGTTGACTTAATATAAATTAGCGATTTGTCTGAAAAATGCATGATAATGGCATATTAGAGTTCAGCTAGATGCCCCTTGAAACCAATGCCTCACAAGGAACTTGTCTATACAGAGTTCGTATACAGAACAAGCAAGCTGGAAAACTTCATGTTCCTCAGACACTGGGGCTACTTTGCTTGCACAGAACAGTGAGAACATGCAGGACTAAAAAACCCCAAAAAATCAACAAAGGAAAACTTGGCAGCCTCTTTTGACAGGTGAGGTATACTTAAAAGCATCAGAGACTGAGAGCTTAGGTATCCTACACTTGGTTTTATCTGCAGATACTTCAGACTTATATGCAGAGCTGTGTAAATACAGAGCACTGGAATTAAGGCAAAGATGTGTAGTGAATGTACAGAAGATGCACTGTCAGCTTTTCCCAAGGTCAGTGTCTCCTGCCAGATGCTATGAGTGTTTCACCCTCTCCTGCACACAAAACACAGGTTTTCCTTACACAGATGGGTGTAGCGCAACTGATAGATTGCTGCTCTGAGCATTTGAGCCAGAGCATTGCCTTTCCCAAATAAGTCATAAACAAGCATAAATGCTGGTAGAAATGGGAGCTATTTGGCTACCATTATAACCTCCTACTACAGTTATACGCTGAAAGAGAGAAAAGAAATAATGTGATAAAATGAGGCTATTTTTTGCAGGATGGGAGAGCGCAGCTATTATTCATGTTTCAGCTTTCACAATGAGATTATTCACAACAAAATCTGAGGTACACAGTTAGAGACAGAACATTAATACTTGTTTTTCTGTATGTAAGTTACTACATAAATCACAAAAAATATCTCTGGATCTGGAAGAGTCTGACTTAGCATCCAGTCTCACGTCATAGATGTGCTGGTGGTTTCTCTCTATTTTCTCCCTCTTATATTTGTTTCAGCACAACTAAACCATTTCTTAATTACACCAACATTTAGTTGATGTAATTGTAGCAATTGTTATAATCACCTGACAATCACAAAATCAACAAGGCTATAGAAGGCCTTTGATGTCATCAAGTCTAACGTATTGACCCAACACTACCTTGTCAACTAGAGCATGGCACTAAGTGCCACATCCAGTCTTAAACACCACGTAGACATAGAAATAGCTACAGATAAAATAAAGTTATACTTTCTGTGTTGTTCTCTGAGTGAAGATTTGTTGTGCTGGTGTTCAGCTAAGGACCAAGCAATGCTCAGAAAAAAATGTTAATCGCGATTTATCCCTTTCCTCCTGCTATCTGTACTGGCTTTTGTCTTCTGAAATAATCCATTTTTGGCTTTGGTATATAGCTCACATAGGAAAATATTGTTCTATATTGAACATCTTTGCGAGTTTGTCAGCCAGCTAAGAAACAAATGAATATCATCAATGAACTGATTTCTTTCAGAGCCCTAAACTTTTCTGACTGCTTCTAGGACAGATTTTTATTTCTTTTAGGACAGACTTATGTTCTTTATTAGAAAATTTGTTTGAATGGTCAATTTTCCAAGTGACTCAATGTTAGATAAATTGTCTCTGCTGTGAATCATGGGTCTGTATAATGTGATAAGCAATGGGGAAAAAGAATTAAAAGCTAGCTTGCTTGAAATCTGCTTTTTGAAAAGTTGTCTTTTAGATGTCTTTGCTTTTCAGTATTGACTACCATCAAATTTAGGATTCCTGCTGGGCTTTTAGAAACTCAACTCCCAGCAAGCTAATTTTGCTTTAGTTAAGAAAGTTGTCAGAAATTATTTGATTTTTGTAAGGATCAAAGGGTCCTCTAGTCTTTAAAAATAGGCACTTGATCATGTCTATAATTACATAATGTTTATAGATCAGGAATAAGTTATCTTGCAGGTATCCCTGTCTTCCTTGTTTTTGCTAATAAAGACTGGATGATATTATGATGACTCAATTTTGAAGGAATAGTAGGTGACATTGAGGAATGTCATAAAAAGATAAGTAAACAGAATTATTACTTAGTGAAACAGAACAGTGTGCTTTAGCTGAGATGGAAAGCTTGGATATTGCACAGTGCTGTACTGAGACAACTTCAGCTGACGTTCTGCAGAATGTAGAACATGTTAGAAACTGGATTTTTCCTTTAATAAACAAGCCAAAATGTTTAATATATACAGTGGGGGATGGTACTTGATCTACTATGCTTTCTTCAGTATCAAGACGTCTCTTTTCTATGGTAGAGAATAAAATCCCCAACAAAAGCCAGTGCTGGAATATTTGATTTGATTTGCTGACTGTAGAAGCTGGTCAGCAACATCCCCCATAAGAAATTTTGAATACATTGAGGTGATTGTTTCTTATACACATTAGTTTCCAGGTGTTTTGGTTTTTTTTTTTTTTTTTTTTTTTTTTTTTCCGAGGAGAGGGAGATGTTCTTTCTTTTATAATTGTGATTAACTAGTTTCTAAACTGGGGCAAAGTGGTGCTCAGCTATCAAGAAGAAAAAGTTGAATGTTAAGTTTAAAAAATATAAGGTTTTGAGAGATCAGAGAAGGTGTTAATTATGAGTCTAATTATTATGAGCAACCTCCAAAAGTTATTTTAATAAACTTCTAGTTTCTAGGCAAAACCAAATTCTGTATATTATTCATGAAATATACGATGTGAAGCACAGTGGTGATGATGCTTTAGCTTTTTCCCTATCTTGAAACAGCAAATAATGTGTAATTCAGCAGTAACCAGCACATTGACCAGCAATGGCTGTTCAGTGAGCCATGTCCAAAAGCATCTGGAAAAAAGTTCTATACGTGGAGATCAAAGCAGGGACACCAAAAACTGGGTAGCTATTGGCAAAAATTATTTTTCAACATTTCACTTCTCAAGTTTCCGCTAGATTTTAATTAAGGAATTGTGTTGAGCCATTCCCAGGGAATGTTTTTTCTGCAGTTGGAGCAAAGGCTGGAGCACCTTGCTTATAAATGGGTGGTAATGGGCACCCTTTGAGAAAAAGCTGCTAGTTTACCAGCTCACTGGGTGTGATATGGCAATTCCTCTGCTCTTATCTTGTTCCCTTACAGCTAGTCCCTCCATGAGGCTGGAGTCACAATGACAGGGTTTGCTGGGGAAATCTACAGGCTTATCCAATTTTATGGATGATTGCAACACTTTCAGCCTCTCAGACTCATCTACAAAGGCAAGGAAGTTTAAAAGAACAGGGGAAGTTGATGGCAAATAAGAAAAAAAGACAGGAGAGACCTCAAAATAAATTGATTTTACCTATTGGCATAGGTCCAGAGCTTATTGAAAAATAAGAATTGGGATTATGAAGTAAAGAGTACAAACAAATTCCTAAGATAGCAGAGATAGGAAAACGGCATAAAATAATGCTTTGGTTTGACAAGAACATTGAGTGTTTTCAGAATCATTAAGCCATATCATTTCTCATCACCTGAAAAGAGCTGTACCCTTTTCTCTCCATCTTCTATTCCCTGAAAAGAGAAGTTTTTCTCATTTTAAGGCCTTTGTCAATGACAAGCTTTTCTTTTTCTTGTTTAAAAGGTTGCCACGTTTTTTAGCTAGTGCATAACAGCAAAAATAGATTGTCTCCATAGTCTACCATGCCTCATGAAACACAGCTGAATGCTTAGCTATAAAAGTGCTTACAACTATTTCAGAGACTTACCATATATCACATTACAAGCAAGTAAATTGAAGGCTGTAATCATGGCTTTTATCTTGCAAATTTGCCCTAAGAACTTTAAAGAGGTCTAAATATTACAGCTAAGGAACAGGATGCTACTGATCAGAGTAATAAAAAGCATTGTGAGATTTCAGCCTTCTGTCAAGGTCCTGGAATGTACATAAAGAAATTAATTTAATTATTTACTTTATTATCTATAACAGTTTACAACTGACTGGTTTATTTCCAAAATTTTCAATTAAATATAGGCATTATTAATTCATTCGTAACACTGGGAGTTCATTGTTAGTATTTTTCAGAAAGCCTTTGCCCAGCATAGGTGGTATTCTGCTTTCACCTTGTGTATCAGAAAAATGCTGTTAATTCCATTTTATAATACAGAAATCTGCAAAACCCACAATAATGTCCCAAAAGATGCTGAGGGCATAATTTAAAATATAATGGTTATACTGGAAATAAAATATAGTCTGATTTTACAGATTATTTTAGGCTATCAACAGTACCAACCAAAGAAAATATTTTCAAATGCATTGAATGTGGAGTCTATAAAAGACTTAATTCAAACAATTATGCCTAGATTTAGTTTTGATGTTGATTAATAGTAGTAGTATTATTAAGTATTGATAGAGTTTTAAATAATTGGTGTATATTGGTCTATTACATTGGTAAATATTGGCATGCAACTTTTGGACAAAATTATATTTAAAATATGCTTACACTTCCTATTCCACACAAAGGAAAACTAAAGATTTTAAAGATGAAAAAATTTTAAGTGATCTGGCAAATTGAATAGGAATAAGCTAAACTTTGGATGGTTATATGAAATTGGAAAGAGGAGAAAAGATAGATTTGCAAATGTGTGTTAGAAAACTGAGCCCCTAAATTTTGTTAATATTCCAGGCAAGTCTAGAACAGAAATCCCTTTGTGTTCTCAATGTTAATGGAGACAGTGTCAGTCTTTTTTCTTTATAATTTACATGGAAAACATAAGGTAGGAATAACATGCATTCAGATCTGTTCAAACAAAGCTACATTGATATGCGGTGGCTATAGAGTTAATTGAAAAAACTGCTCTCGACAAATTAGGACACTCTTTAAAGTGTAGCTGTCACAGCACTGTCTGCTTCAAATTGAAAGGATATGTTGCACTGCAGATAGTGCTAGTGAAGGAAGATTATGTAAAAAACAGGATCATTTGTGTTTGTTCCTAAAGGGACCCTCAGGCCAGAGAGTTCGTAAATGTCTTTCCTGGATTTTATTAAGCTAATGTACCATGTCTGCATTTGATTTCTTTTTATTCCCAGAGGGATTATATTGTTCTTTTTAACTATGTTTGCTTGAAAGTATATAATGCGCTTCTGCAATATAGAGTTGAGCATCTGAGCATCAAATTTCCTTTGCCAGATAGGTAAAGCTGTAAAATGAAGTTCACCAATTTATCTAAGAATTCTTTTGAAAGAGCTCATGCCAAATAAAAGAGGTAAACTCCAAATGATAAAGCTAACCCTTTATGACAATTTTCTCCCTATAAAAAGACAGATTTTTTCATGAATTTTATTTGGTCTTTTTTGGCGATTTGACACAGTCAATTAAAACCCCCGGAACTGCCCAGTAATTCATTTTAATAGCAAAATAAAGTTTGGATATGGGTGGGAATGAGAAAGGTGTATAAAGACACATGCTTTTTAGATAAACCTTCTCTGGATGAGGGGCTCAAGGACTTCCACTTTCTCACAAAGCTTGTCCCCATGGAAAGGACTCTTTCACAAGTGAGGAGGTTTTATCAGCTTCTTTGCATTTGATGCTGGGTTATAATTTGACTTCATAAAAAAGGACATATTTAATCTATTGCAATACTGGTACCTTCTGGGTCACCACCATTTCCATGACCTCAAATTACATCAACAGTTATTCATGGCTAATGGAAAGTGACATCACATCACAAAGAGAGAGATCACCAAGAAAAGTTTTAAAAGGTTGCAACACATTAAAAAGCTGATGGCTGTGGCAGAAGCATTGTTAAGTTTGTGACAGTGTGCAGTGATCACCAGCCTGATTAAAAATGTTTAATAAAAATTGTTGTGTTTTTAGAATTCTAGGATGTATATGGATATTTTGCAGATGCTCAATTCCTGAGGCTTGTCACTTGAGAAACTCAGCTTTAGTGTTGAAGAAACTTGTCACTGCAGATCTGGCATGATAGAGTGCAACACAATATGTTCTGACTTGCGTGTAATCCTTCAGCAGATGAGCGTAGCTCCAGGGATGTTGACATGACACAAGCTACTGTTTTAGATCATTTTCCATGGTGTGTGACAATGCTAGCCTTAAACATGAATTTGTCAGGCAAAGTCGTACAAAGCAGGAGAAAACTGGTGGCAACTAAAACTATTTCAGTTACTCTGGATTCAAGGAGTTTTGTAATAAGAGCTAGGAATGTTAAAGTGTAGGCTGGATCCAAACATGCATTGTGCCAGGAAAGATATAACTGAGAACTTCAAGTCTGTAAATAAAGATGGATAGAAACCTTAGACCCTGAGGAATGCTGTGTCCAGAATACTTCACGTTGTCTTGCTGATTAGGAATCAAGTATGATTTTGTTTTTCTTCCAGATCTTTGATGAAGACTATTAAATCACAGTTTTCTTGGCTTTCAGAATTTTAAGTGAGTTTGTAAACCCCACACTTGATCTTGCATGTTGCTGATCTCATTGTCTGGTTCCACATGATGCACTTGTGTCTCCTCTAAGGTCATTGTGCAGATAGTGACACTACTCAATACAATGACCTGTAAGCACAATATTCAGAATTTTAGACCTTGTAGCAGAATATTGATAAAGATAGCAAAATAGTGTTCCATCTGTTATAGGGCAAGCTGAACCAGCTCTTATTTTTGTGACTGTAGTGTTTTTGCACTTATGCAAGCAAATGGCAGCCAAAGGAAGATGACATATTTTCTACTCCCATTTGGGGCACAATGGGACATTTTCTAGTCCCATCACTGACTTTATTGTTTAACTATTGGTAAATGTTTTGTGATAAACTTTGCTTTTAATATACTTGAATTTGTCTTCTTTAAATCCATAACTTCCTTTACAAGACAAGAGTTGGAAAACCAATTTTCTGATTTTCTGCTCTTTTTGTGCTCATTTCTACTTCTCTTTTGAGAAAGAATTAAAGCAATTCACTGTGTTTCTCAGTCTCCAGGAGCTCATGGGGATTTTCGTGTATTTTTGGGGATTTTATGAGGCAACCCTATTACTTCTTAAAAGTACCTATTCAGACAAAAAAGTGAAGATTTTTGACCATGAGATATCAGGCAGAAAAACATGAAAATTGAAGAAGTCCACTTCTATGTCAGTAAGATTTACCAAAATCAAAAATTTTAAAGAAATATTATATAAAGTGATATAATGAATAAGTAGAGGTCAATCTCATATGGAAAATCAATGTGTTATCCTGATGTAGATAATAGTTGCTAGTGATGATTATGCAATAGAGATCTTTTTTTAAAGGTAAAATAAAAAAAAAGCAAGTGTGCAAAATCATGATAATTTAATCCTGAGTTGTTTTCTAGAGCAGAAATATTACCTGGCTTGGCAAATTTAGCATCAGAATTTCAGGAAAAATTCAAACCTCTGTAGATTAGAGGCTCTTATTTAAGGAGAATAGGAAAGCTTTTAGGGAGTAGCCCCCTTCCTTAATGATGTGAATTCCCTTAGCCTGTGTAAGACAGTTGGATCATGCAATATTTCCTCATCTCATCTCTTTTCAAGCCTGAACAAGGCCTGGTCATTCAGTCTCTTCTCACAGGATGAATGCTTCAGTTCCCTCCCTTTTTGGTCTCCTCCCTTGAGTTTAGGGTAGCACAGGAAAATTTCAACCCCCACTTGAATGGGAAAGTGGTGTCTGGGGTTGGAAAACAAAAGCTGCAAAAACAGGAGACATCAGGAGGAGAAAAACAGAGCAAAGAGATAACTCTTGAGTGATGCCCACAAATACATGCAGACTGGGAAAGTAGAGCTGTGCCTGTCATTGAGACATTTTGTGTCAGGGTCCAAGGAGAAGCTGGTGAGGGGTGAAATTTTGGCAGGAATGTATTACAGCCCACAAACTTAGGATGAGAAAGTGGGTGCCATATTCTTTGAACAAATTAAGAACAGCTGCAGATTGGGTACCTTCATTCTCATGAAAAACTTTAATCTCTGACGCCTGCTTGAAGGGTGGAACAGTGGGATGCAGCCAACCCAGTTTTCTGGAGTGTGTCAGGAATAACTTCAGGATATGTTATACATTTTCATTGATAAAATTAATATATGTTACAGGCATACATATTTTTACTGGAGTAGCGTTTGTGACAAATTTGCTTTGTATAATCTATGGCAAATAAAACTTCTGTTCTCCAAATGATACTTTGCTTCTAGTAATAAGAAAAAATAAATTCATTGTAGTAATAAAAAATAAAAGAGAAAACTAGTTGCCATGTCTTCATAAATATTGGCTAGATCTTGTGGCTCTGATTTTTTTGATGCATAATTAGCATTGCCAAATCGGAAGGTAAATATTGGGATAAGATGCTTTTAATCCCACAACTAATAGCTTATATTTTTTCTCTTTCATTCTTTTCCAAAACCTGTATTTAAATCTATATTATAACCATAATAGATAGAATTATCATATCTTGCTTTCTCTTCTTAAGCCATGTGGTTTTGCCTGTTTAACATTTTTATAGCACAATAATCATAGGATTCAATTTTTACAGAAGTAGTGATTTAGCTACTTTAGTGCTTTAGAAGCTCTGAGTGCATACTTATTTTCTGGGCGTCTACCATAAGGAAAATCCCTCTGTCTTCAGTAGGAATCATATCCACGTAACTGGAAGCAGAGAAACACTGTCTGTGATAAGTGGCTTTCTGCAATATAAAAGTGAATCAGGAGAGCATGGAACAGTTGTCATACAGTTGCATGGATGTTCCAGGACAATTTAGCTTAAGCTGCAGTACTCTTTCCTGTCCAGGCTCAGCAGATGGAAATTTTCTTGAAGACTGTTAGTAAGACATGCTTGTTTCAGGAGAAAACATGAGCTTTATTCAAGAAGAGAATGATATAACTTCTGTAAGGTCAGAGCAGCAAGCTCTGCAGGGATGGAACCCTGGGTTGTGCATTTATGGTAAAGTAGGAGAAATTACTAGCTTTAGCAATACAGTATTCCTCAGAAAGTTTCAGAGTGCTGTTTATTTTCTCAGTTGACTTTGTGAGGCAAATAATGTGTTACGGCAGCTTACACGCACACAAACTAAAGTTATTTTTGTCCTCAATTAGGTCTTTTCGTGCTTGGGCATTGCTTCTGCCAAGTTAGATAACTTCTGTCTTGAATACTCTTTTTGTAGCTGTGGCTGTTTCTTCATCTGTTAACTGCTGCTCGGTACCAACAGAAATTATTTAGGTCCAATCTGCAGTCTAGCTGTTTGAGGTGGTGGGATTTTTTTTTTCTTTTGTTGGGGGAGTGGGTATATTCCGTTAGTCCAAACATGCAAAAGTTCCTTTTTCTTCTCAGCACTGTTGAGTCTTGACTGACAGTGTTGAAAAAAATGCATTCAGAACCAGTATTTTAAATCTGTAGCCTGAAGAGTTTAAATGAAGAGTGTGGAAGCTGCAGAGAGATTAATATCTGCCTAGGGAGCCATGTCTTCCTAAGAGTGTTAGAGGGCTAACAGAGGCAGGGGGAGAAGTGGGGATGATTCAGGACACCTGAAGTTAAATCCTGCTTTGAATCCTCCCCCAGACTATGTATGTTGAACCCTCCTACTGTAAAGCCAACATTTCCGTATTCTCCTCCCTTCTGTGGGTTAAAATTTTAAAAAGAAGGGTTGGAGTGTGCATTTGGGGCTCTTAATTTATTATAGTGTAATTTTTAAATGCTCTGCTGAATGAACTTTGAGTTCTCATTAATTTATATTGAATAAAAATCCTAGCAGAATTTCTTACCCTGATTAGTGTCTAAAATGTATCAGATTAGTTAATCCCATGAGAGTAAATTAACATTTGATGCCACCGATAAGAGCACTGATACTTTTATTACTGTTATAACTTTTTTGCTGGCTTTTTTTCCCCCTGTATAGTCTCACATGATTATAATGATTTTTGTATACAGTGCTATGTTTTGGCTTCAAGGAGTATAAACTCATAAGGGAATCCTCATTGTTTATTAGTAGTTTACCATAGACTTCAGGCAAATTGCTGCCCTGAAAAATTGAATTCTACTGTAGTATAGTTCTATCTCTAAATGAACATATTATTTTGCAAATTAAAATAAAGAAGAAAATTGTTCCTCTGATGTTGTTGCAATTCTGCATATGATATCAATAAATGTTTTGCTATTAGCAAAATAAAAGGCATAATATGAGCTTCATCACCAAAATGGATGCAGTACAGAGTAATTTTTAAAAATAGAATACATTTTCCTAATGGAGAAAAAGGATAAGGATTTGGGGTACTGCTTGCAATAGAAGCATTAAAGAAAAATATAATTATCTTTTAACTTTGCTGAAACAGAAAATGCCGAAAGTGCCTTGAATCATCTGTATATTAGATTTCAAAAGTCGTCTCTCAATATTTCACAATTCTGTGCTCCTGCTTGCTGAAAGAAAGGCAAAAGAATTAAATACATGTACTAGGACAGATGGAGCAGTAGTGGTAGCTTATATTCATGCATGGCACTGGTGCTATCAGAGCAACTGTGATAACTTGAGCAAGGTATGATTTGCAGAAGCACTTGGAAACAGTGTCTAAACAGTGAGGCAGATAGGAATGAGTCCTGTCCTTTTCTCAGGATTGGGTCAATACCACATTGATACAAATAAGAGGGTGGTATATCTCCCTCTAACTGTTAATTTCCTAGGAAATTTGCATACGGAAAAAGCTCACAAAACTATTTCTGGCTATTAAGAAAATTTCCGTTCCAATGGCTGATTTAATATTTTACTGTCAATAATTTTGTTCCTCTTTAGGAAAATTTATTAGTTTCACTTATAATTTTTTGTGGAAAATTATCAAAATGCACAGTGATTTTGCCACTCAAGAAGGAAAGAATATTTCACACTGCTTTATTAACAATTTTGATCTTTGAGAAATCACCACCATTTGGGTTGAGACCAGCTTCTCATAAACTCCTGTAAAATGGGAATTCAGGTTTGAAATTTTGAGCAGATGGAAAAGTGTATTGAGGAAAATCAGGTTTAGCCTGGATAGGAAACACTAGGGAAGAGTCTTCAGCCTGAATATATTCCTGAATGGATTTTTTTCTTGCCAATCTCAGAAGAAGAACCTTATAAAAACCAAGCAAACTAAAAATCCCAAACCATACCAACAGCACTCCAAAAAACAAACTGGTAGAAATGTAAAGAAAGTAACAGAGGAAAAAGTGTACAGTCTTCAGATTCTGCAGCAGCCCAGGAGCTGAGCCCAAGTGGATGTTGCAAACATCAGTAGCAGCCAGCAAAGGTTGACTGTTGACAATCAGTAAGGGAGCTGGACTTCAGAACTACTTTATTTAATGTCTGGAGCTAGGTAGTTTGGTTTTTTTTTCTACTTGCTGGGCTAAGACTCTTTAAGGGCCTGAAAGAGCTGGAGGGAGAACACCATGAGCAGGGCATTTCAAGGGAGATTTTTTTTTGTCAGAGACAGAGACCAGGAGAATGCAGTTAAAAAACACAGATAGAAAACAGACAGTGAGTAGACTGAAGTAATCACGTAGCTTCTATTTGTTTACAGAGAATATTTCACTAGTGTTGTTTGCACAAGAACACTGGTATATACTGAAGCAGAAACTATGTTCCCTATAGGTTCTCACTCAGCAAGTATCTGTAAGACTGGAGGTTCAGCTTTTATCTTTTATGGCTGAAGACTTGTCACAGAACAAGATATGTAAACCAGAATTACCTCATTTAATCACTTTTCATGTGCAATCATTTGAGGGAAAAATATTAATCAAGATAAGCTAGAACACCATGATATAACTTTCAGTAATTTAGCTTTGACTTCCATCAATTTGTGGGCTCAACTAATGGGAACAGAAGATGACTTGGATGACTAAAGTGTTTAAGCATCTCATTGCTATTGAAATGTTATAAATCAGATGCTGGAGTACCTTAATTTCTCTTTCTCTGGCATCTCTACTAAGGAAGGATCACAGCAAATGCAAGAAACTGTCGTAATGAGCTTTTATTTGTGTTTTAAAGTGATGTGAATGCTATATGCTATTCAATCAAGGCTCAGTTAATATTTCTGATCTGGCCATCATTAAAATCTTGGATAATAATCTACTAATCAGGGCTCAATAGCTCAGCACAGACACTGCAGAGGTAGTGTTTGTTCTCCATTAACTACGCACTTGCTAGTTCTTGCCAGGGATATGACCAGAGTTGTCAGGAAAACCCCAGTGCTGCAATGCATAAACATACAGTGAGAGATTTGTGTCATGGTACTTGCAAAGGTGATGTAAGAAAAGGGAGACCTCTCTACTCTCTACCTCATCCTTTGTATGCCGCTGTGGTTATTTTGTATGCAAGGGATTTGTATGCTGGGGTGCAGCGATCCGTTGCCTTGCCTCGACTTTCTGCCCAAAAAGCAAGAAAACACCTCATGGAGAAGAAGCTGCTTGATGCCTTGAATACAGATGATGTGCACAGAATATTTAAATCTTGTCCCAGTTTTGTTTAAGATTCCATTAGGATGCAGTTGTGAATGAGCTTTTTTTTGCATATGTAATTAGAAAGCAGAACAGATGGGAAAGGCATAGTTTAAAGTGATGTGTTCATTAAAATAACCAAAGCTGCAAAGTGTTTGTTCCCCAACAGTGAATTCAGGATATGAGACTCCTTAGGTTTCTGACTCTTTTCCCCCTACTTTGAGTCTGACAACTGTGAATGACAACAATGAGATCCCCTTTGCATCAATTTTTTGTTAGATATCACCACTGTTCCTTAGGGCAGATTGACTGTTCATTCCCTCATATGTGGTGTGTGCTCAGTTAAGATATACTAGGAAGCAGTGGGTATTAAGAAGCAGACACTACATCAAGGGATTTATTTTAATTGCATTTACTGTAAGAAAGATCTATTGGGATTTAAAAATAATATACTGATTTTAATGTTCTTTTAAAAAATATCTATGTGGATTGTATCCTGATAACTACTGTTATCCCTTGGGTTATTTATACTTTTATACTTTTAACTTTCATGTTTTTAAATGAAAATGAAATAATTTTAAGAAATATAATTAGGGGATTTTTTTACATATACAGACCCTGTCTGCTTTTTTACTAGAAGGCAAGTCTTCTAAGATTAGTCTAACATTGTTCAATAAATATCTGCTACAGTGAATAAGGGCTGATCCTTACTCTCCTCCGTGAAAATAGAATACAAATAGTTGTTTTACATAGTCTAAAAAATGAAAACCATACCCCTTTTATAGGCTTACATCTTTCAGCTGCTAATAAGGAAGGCTAATTTAAGGAATGATTATTTGATCTTTCCTATGTTTTATTCCTGCAAAATGAGTCTTAATTAGATGTATTTTATACTAAACGTAGAGATTCAGAGCTTACTCTCTCCTAATTTTTTCTGCCCTTCTAGAAAGCTGTTTTAACTCACGGAGAAGTGGCTCAAAGGTGGGATATCATTTGCCATTTCTAGTAAATATGGTTTGATTTGGGGTAAATTCTAATAGTGAATTCTAGAGAAGAAGATATCTAGTTGTAATTTTTGTTCTCTTCTTCTCTCATGCTGCTATTTCTCAGTTTTTTTAATGTTCTAAATATCAACTTTTGCTTCTCTTGAAGCTGAATGTTCATTATTTGCCCATCACTGATGTTTTGTGGTCTTGTCTGCAAATGCATCCCTGCTGTTATGTGCTAAAAAGAAGAGCTTTTCAAAAATGCAAAAGAAAATCCCTACCCTGAAGATAGGGAATGGATTATAAATCCAAATTTAGCCAGAACAGCAGATGGATACAAGAAATAAACAAATGCATGCTGTTTATGATAAAGAAATAAATGTTTGTCCGTGACAGTATAAGGAAAAGATTGTTTCAATTAGAAGTGAAGCCCTGTAAGAGGCCTGAAGTGTCTTTATTGGAGGACTCTACCAAGTACATGGTAAATGTGACCTTCCCTCAAAGCAGCTTGAAATGCAAAGTCTGTAATCATCCAAGATTTCTGTGTAAGCATAACTTTTCCCAGTGTGACTAGACCCACTGTAGTGTTCCAGGACTGGAAGGGCCCTTAAAGACCATGGAGTTTCAATGCCTTTCTACCAAACAAGAAAGCCCCCTTCAACCTGACCTTGAACACTGCCAGAAATGGGGGATCCACAACCTCTCTGGGTAACTTGTTGCAGTGTCTCACCAACCTCACAGTAAAGAATTTCTACCTGATGTCTAACATAAATCTACTCTCTCAGTGTGAAGCCATTCCCCCTTGTCTTGTCACCACACACCCTTAGGAAAAAGTCTCTCTTTGTCTTTCTTGTAGGCTCCCTTCATGTGCTGGAAGACTACAATCAGTTCACCCGAAAGCCTTCTCTTTTCAAGGCTGAAGAATCCCAACTTTCTCAGCCTGTCCTTATGGGAGATGTGCTCCAGCCCTTAGAGCATCTTGTGACTTTCTCTGGGCTTATTCCAATAGTTCCTCATCCTTCCTTTGTTGGGGGTCTCACAGCTGGAAGCATTTTATTTTCTGTGTCTAATGTCTTTATCTATTATAAAATGGACAGAGGAAGACAAAGCAAAAATGAAAACCTCCATTGATGTCCTGCTTAAGTACAATAGTGACAAAAGAGTGCAGGTGGATTTATGCCATTTAGGAGTTTGGGTCTCTTATATTGTTTTCTAGGTACTGTAGAAAATGGCTGCCCATATTTTCTCTGAAGTTCAGTAAATGAATGATCTTGGTATTTCAAAGATTTCTTTTTTGTCTTGATTTATCTTTTATGTAGCAGAATGACAAGCAACATCTTGGAAAATAGCAAGGTGTCAAACGGTATTGATTTCATGCTATGGCAGTGACCTAGAAAGTGCTATTTCTCATTGAAAGATTATGTTGTGGTTTTCCCATAAAAATAAGATGATTCAAGCTCTAGGAATGTTTCAGGCTACATAATTATTAAAAAAGGCGTATTTTTCCTTGCTGAAAGGCTATAGAATTGTTCTATGATTAGATAAAATAATCCCCTGCATTGTAACTACCTCAAAACCTACATCTTACATCTATAATTTGCTTTCTAATTAAATTTCTGAGTAAGGATCCTCTTCTTTTTTTATTCATGTCATTGAAACTTTTTTATTACTGATTTGGAAAGAGTAAAACACTAGACTTGCTGCAGTACTGGCATTTTTAATTTTGTTATTTGAAGTAAGGAGTGATGAACAAGTGAGACTAAAACAAGAATAGATTCTTCCTGTGCAAATAATTGTTTCCAGTTTTCATCATGAATGGAAATGAAAGTCCCAAATTTTCAAAATAATGATTTCTAAGTTAAACAGAAGAGATTTTCCAAAATCATCAGTGTCCCCTTTCTTATAGATCTGTAAAGTCAGACAGATCCTATGACTGTTCAAATAAAAATATAAAATCTGTGAGCCTACCTCGGCTTTGCTGTTTACTTACAATTCATCATGGGGAATGATAAGAAAGTAAGGGTAACGTGTCATGTTAGCTGTCTTTGTGTGCACTAAAGGGGAGGTAACTCACTCCCCAACTTTGAATATGGAGCCGAAATGTGTAATGAATTAAGAGGAAGAAATTATACATTAAAAAACAGGCCCACATCGACTTAAATTCTTTATACTCCTTGAAATATATTGTGCACGTGCCATTCAGAAATAAACTGTGTTTTTCATGCTGCTTTCTGTTCCACGGAATAAACTTGTGGAATACAATGCAATAAAAACAGGAAACGTGTTGGAATATTCATAATTTACAAAAAGTAAACATCTGGACTTCGTTAGCAATGAAGCTAATACTGTTCATTAGCAATCATTTTTCTTTGGTGCAAAATCATGAACAATTTCCACTTTTACAAGTTCGTAGCATTCTGAGTATAGTTTTATGTCTTCTGCATGTCATGTCTTTGTTTCAGTAGTTTGGTCAGTCTGCAGTAGGAGCAGATCAAATTACTTGCTTTGAAAATAAGGCTTTATGAAATCTTTCATAGCAGCCTTTTACCAGCAGTATGCTCTGGCTGGCTGTGCTGAATAAACTTAAAGGCTTTTATGCACAGGAAAGTTTCTTGGATGCTCGGAGATATTTGGGCCATATGGTCAGTGATGACTTTGCTGTTGCTGAACTTGGAGTTCCCTGTTGACAAAAGTTCATGTACAGTCATTCTTGCTCAAGTTTAAACGAGTTGTCCTGTGTGTGGTGTAGAGTACTATGTGGTATGAACCAGAGTATCTCAGGACTCGCTTAGTTCATGTCACTGGGTCAAATATTTTGACTGCTGGTTGAGTGAATATGTTTATTTACATTAAATTCTGGAACAGCATAAAAATAAAAAATAGGAAGCAGATGTTGTTTGCAATTGAATTAATTGCACCATTATTACCTAAAAGCTCCATAAATGCTCCTTACTTTTTTAAGGAAAGTAAATTGCATTATATGCATATGTTTAGTATCTTTAAAACAATTTTTTTAGTTCTAATCTCCTTTTAATTTGTAAGTCTATTGATTTCATAGTATATTGCACTATTTGTTGTTAAAAGACAGTTCATGAAACAAAGGGAACATTGTAGGAAAAAACATTTATCCAGTGCCTACTTTTCTGCCATAATAAAAAGTAAAAATAATAAATGTAATAAGATTCAGGATATAGCCAATAACGATTAAGAATGAACAGTTTACACCAAGTTGTGAATAAGAACTCTGAATAGCAGTTATTTAGCAATTTTAATACACTACTCTAGTTTCAGTATGACATAATGTTCCCTGTAATCTACTAACATGCTGTTATTTTGCTCCTTCCCTAAAGATAATTCATTATTCTTTCATAATGTACTGGCCACAAAGTTCTGTTTATTTCAAAAATAATGCCCTATTGTAGAAATTAGGTTTGATTTCTGAATTCCTCACTCCTTCAAAAAGGCAAAATATGTAATAACCAGTAATTCTTTTATTCCCAATCTAGTATTAAACCAAATTCTGAATTCCAATGAAAAAGCAGGTTTTTTTTTTTCAGAAAAATATTTAATGATATAAAGAACTGTGAGCATGTGTACATTTATGGGGATGTGAGATTTTTGTATCTACTTAGACTGAATGGAGATACAAATGTACTTAGATTCTTACAGTGAATTCAGGATTTCACAGTGGGGAAATTTGTATGTAATCCAACATTTCCATAATTTATTTGTAGCATGTACCTGAAAAGAAATATTTTGAAGGAGAAAAAAGGATCCTCAAACTAAAGGTTACGTGTATCAGCAACAAAATGAACAGTCATCTCCCCCAAATTACGCAGCTTGGTGAATCAAAGTGGAAGAGGACAAATTTAATTGATGCTCACAGGCTGCTTCTGATGACTGGCTGATGGCTGCCCTGCCTTCACAGAGTGACCACCATTCCTTTGCCGTGCTGATCTGCTCAGCAGCACATTCACCTCTAATGCAGCATGTTTATCCCTCATCCTTTGGACTATTTATTTCTTTGCTTGCTTGGAAAAGCCAGAAGGCAAATCTGAAAGTGAGATATAGGATAATATTGTTTGCTGCTCTTTGCAACGTTGACTAAAAGTCTTGCCTCTTGCTTGGGAAAAATGGTTATAGGGCAGTCTGTCTTGCAAAACTAGTGTTTTCATCTCATAGCCTAGATATGACTATTGTCACATCTCTAACTTTTCTTAAGCATGATGTAAAAAATGCTTTCTAACTCTTCTTACATAAAAAACAACTGAGGAAAGGATTGCTAGCACTTAAACTTTACAAACTTTTCAAAGGATTTGTAGGTGATGACTCTTTAAAACCTACTTGAAATTTAAAATTACTGTTTCTCAATTACAGAAAGCCAAAGTCTTGTCTAAATAATATGAATGTACTAAACAAAGAAATTATTTCTTTTTACGCTTCAAAGTCTTTTCCTTTAAATGTGCTTGACAAAATCTCCTGGTTTAATTTAAATCTCCTGCATTATGGTAAAAACCATAATATCTATTTTAACCTTCATAACATTGTAGTATGTCACACTTTTTCAACAATTGCATTGACGAAGGAAATTTTAATGACTGACTGTTTAACTTTGTCTTTGATCAAAATTTTTAAAACGCTCACATTTGAACCCCTTTTTTTTTTTTGGGAGCCATAAAAGGGCTTTTTTACAAAGATGGTTTTTGTACAGTGCCAACTTCTTATCTTTTGCATGCCATTAATCACAGATATGTCAGTTTAATGAGGATATTAGGGTAGGGAGAGAAGACATCATCTCTGCTATTGCAAGTATGTAGAGCTAACTCTTCCAATCTCCATACGTAGCAGTTATGAAGAAGCTGCATTCTGTTTGGAATGATCAGTCTCTGCAAAACTAGATCTAGTTTGAATTTGGGAATGTGTGGGAATATTTTTCCTGCAAGTGCTTTTCAAAAAGGATAGGTTTTGGGGTTTATGTGTTTTAATTAGCATTTAACTTTTCCCTACAGCTAAAGTATCCTGTTTATTTTCCTGGGTAGAGGAGGGAGAAAGAATCTCTTGTAAACCTTGAGAATTTTAACAAATTAGTTGTCATTGGTGTAGTGCTACACTTTTAATTACAATGAAACTCAACCACATAAGGCATCAGATCATCTTGTTGATGTGATGGGATTAAAATGTCCAATGACCTGCAAATGTTAACACCTGTAGCAGCTGAATGAGTTTTAGGGCTGTCTAAGACTGAGGCAATGCTGCCGCCTAATGATGGGAGTACATAAGATGCAGTACAGCAATGTTGCTTGTTTGGCAAGCAGGCGAGGCTTGTGACATCAATTGAAGACTATAAGTGAAATTAAAAGCAATAAAAATAGGTCCATGGACTAGACTACATGATTTGATGGTGTGCCAAGACATTTATTTTGTTCAAAGCTAAAAGCAAAATAAAACCCCTATAAATCACATCAAGTCTGTAAACATTTTGTTTTCTGTGTATTAATGTCTGTTATGATTATAAAGACAATGATTCTCTGCTTTTTTCCCTATTTTGATAGATGAGTTTTTTTATTTCATGTATTTCCTAGTGCTTAACATTATAATAGCTATATCATTATATCTATCTGAGAAATTTTATTATTCTCTGAAGAATCCTAATACAGTTTTCCCCTAAATATTTTTATTTCAGAATAAGAAATTGCATTAATGTCTCAATACTACATTGATCTATGCATCACTGGTCTTCTTTATTTAGAACAGTTTAATGTAGTCTAGTGGCTGAGAAGAATATTAATGGTATTACTGTCAAGTTAATTCATAGACCCATAAAGAGTAATAACACTTGTGTAAGGCATCTGCCAATGTAATCTGTGACAGCTTGTACAACCAGCAGATCAAAACTGAATCTAGTCCTGCAGTACCTGTTCCTTTCTCAATTCTTCTGGTAGATCTTTCAGTTTTTGCTCTGTAGTGAAACATAAAAAAGCAGAGAACATGCTCTTATTTCCTCACTTTTTATCTGCATTACCTTTTCAACTTGAAATGTTATTGAAAAGGCACAGAAAATCCAAAAATTTTTATTGATTTCCTCTAGCTAAGGAATTCATGGAAAATTGGTCAACCCTTGAAAAATTATAATTTGGCAAAAAGTAATAAACTGTAATTAAATAATTTTAAAGGCATTGATTCATTAGCAGGCATCCCATTACATCATTATAATTATATGAAAAAATTGATTACGGCAATAGATTTAATGCACTTAAAGCCTGCGCTAAAGTTTGTTCTGCTTTTTTTTTTTTTTTTTTTTTTAATGGGAACTCATATTTCTTTTGTATGTGTTCAAATTTTTTGATATTCTATTCCTCTCAGCTGGGCTGACGTCCAGCAATCAGAATCCTCACAACAGGTTCCCATCAAAGCAACTGCCTGAGATCTAAATCTCCCTTCTACTTTTCCACAACAGGTGCAGGAGGTTGGTCTCCATCAGACAGTGATCATTACCAATGGCTGCAGGTGGATTTTGGGAACAGGAAGCAGATCAGTGCTATTGCAACCCAAGGCAGGTACAGCAGCTCCGACTGGGTCACTCAATATCGGATGCTCTACAGCGACACAGGGAGAAACTGGAAACCATACCACCAAGATGGAAACATCTGGGTAAGTAATTGCTATGAAATGGAGGTCTGTGCTGTAGAGATGTTTATTGTCAGTGTTTTTTTTTGAGTTCTGTGACAACGCTTCAGTGTTTATATCAGGACAGAACAAGCTTTGCTCAAAACATGATTATATAGGATGCAGCTGGTGTCAGGAGGGCTATCCCCAGATTAGCAAACCCATTTGGGGATGACAGTATTTAGCAGAATACGCAAATATTTTTTGGTTGCTGGTATTATTGCTTGATGCGTCTCTTATGCTTTGTCTTCTCTTTCCTTTTAACTAATTTCATGGAGTGAGATAAAATAGTGGTTTTGAAAATTCTTCTGTTAAAATTTTAGAAGGTCATTTTTCCTTGTGTGTGCACGTGTACAATTGCTGGAGAGCAATTTTATCATGTGTTTTCCATGTAGGTGCTACAGGGATGTGTTTGTTTTAGCTGGGATGGAGAGTGTTTTCTTCACTAGCTAACATGGGGACGTGTTTTGGATGTGTGCTGGAAAGAGCATTGCTAATTCAGGGATGTTTTCCTTACTGCTGAGCAGTGCTTGCACAGCCTGAAGCCCTTTTCTGCTTCTCACCCTTCTCCAGCAAGTAGGCTGTGGATGCACAAGAAACTGTGTGGGGGCACAGCCAGGACAGCTGACTCCAACTGACCACAGGGATATCCTTTACCACCAGGAGTCACAACTCAGCGTGTAATTCTGGGGGCAGGAGGAAGAGGGCATACTTGTAGTGATGATATTTGTTGTCCCAAGTCACCATTACATGTGATGGAGTCCTGTTTTCCTTGGGATGAGCAGACAGCTGCCTGCCCATGGGAAGTGGTGAATTCTCTGAGTGTGGCTTTTGCTTTACCTATGAAACTGGCTGTATCTCAACCCATGAGTTTTCTTACTTTTCCTGTTCTCTCCCTCATGCCACCATGGGGGAGTGAGTGAACAGCTGTGTGGTGCTTAGCTGTTGGCTGGGGTTAAACCATGACAATGGGTATTTATGCTATAAGCATTTTAGGAAAAAGCATATAATTTGGCTTTGTTTTTACATTTTTTCCATGGATAAACCGCTAATTTCATTCTTGCTGAAAACACTAGCCTTCCATTTTGCTGACAAAAAAATGATAGCTATTACTTAACATGCCTATACTCATAGCATTTCTTTTAGATGGTATTCTTTCTCAAAAGCATCATTTGAAAGCAGAAAAATGTTATTATTCTTTCTGAAACCAAATTAAGTGATTAGCTATTATGTAAAAGCAGACAAGATTTAACAGTGATATTTTAGATTCACATTTTTGCCAGGTGCTTCTTTTATTAAGGTCTGCTATTAAAAATTAATGTCAAGTATAGAGCATAAGGTGAATGATTTTTTTCTGTGTAAGAGAAACTCAGTTAATATGTGCAGAGTGTAGAAACAGTCATTTTTTATTATAGTATTGATTTATTGAAAAAATCTCTTCCATGTGCCAGATAGGATTCTGAAAGAAGGAAAATTTAAAGCTGCGGAGGTGGACAACCTTGAAGAGAAAAAATATTGAATTTTGTTTAGATTCCTTAGAACTTGGATATGAATATGATTCATCAGGGTAGGGGACAACTTATGCTTAGCTTGATGAATATAAAAATTTCTCTTTTAAGGCCATTTACAGTAAACACTAAACACTACAAATATTTTTATATTCCTTCTCTAAATGTATAAAAACTTCAACAACTACTGTTGAAATCACCAGGAATGGGAGAGAGCTTTGCAGCTGGCTGAGTGAATAATATATAAAGCAGAATAGTTAAGCTGAGGAAAAATATGTTCTTAATAACTTTTGGTGATGCCTACTTTGGTTGATTTAGTCACAGCTGTGATTGCTTGTTTTCAAAGCAGACCAGCTTTCCAAGTGAGGGCTTTGTAGCAAGTCTTTATTCTTATACTGTCACTTAATATAAAAATATTGAAAGGGTCTTCATGCAAGAGCATTTCCTTTTTCTCTTTATTAGCACTTATGCATGCTTGGTGGATTTAGGGGAATACTGCTGGTCTGTTAGTGAGCATTGACATCTCTTGCAAAAGAGTGTGATGAGCTGTGCAGGTCTTCTGCTTTTATTTGGAATGCTGTCTTTGGATATATGTTAGCAAGCTGGTTGCTGCAGTACTGCTATTGTTCATGTCCTAAAATTTTTATCCAATATTAGTAAAATAGATTAAAAAATAAATGCTATCTTATCTCTGCTTTCTTTTAAAAGTGGGGTGTTACCAAAAAATAAAAATGCCACAATTCTTGACTCTAACTCTAGTTTGCCTAAAATAGTATTGCTTTGGTGGTTAAATGCTGTCTCAGTTTTGGTTTTATCTTGGAAAGACTGTTTATTAGTTATTAATAAATATTCATCTTAATATGTTCCCAAATTAGGAGAGGTGCCTGAGCGTGTGGTGCTATTGTGGTGGTAGTGTTCCAAGGAGACAGACTTCCCTGATGTGAAAACAGAATGGTGCAGATTTTCCATCCAATCTTCCATGTAGTGTTAATTTGTACAAGAAATTAAAAGCAGTGGTAGCTGTTAGGAGCAGACTAGACTACATAAGCCAAGTATATATCATAGGCACTTTAAACTCATAAAATCAGATTCTTCTTGAGTGAAATGACTGTGGTGATCTTAAAAATCTCGTTATTCTGGTGCCCTTAAAAATCTTTTTAGAAAGAATTTATTCTTTACCTTTGCATTTGTATCTTTTAAGAGATTTATCCACAGGAGAAATACACTATGCAGCCTTTGTTTTAAAACCCTCTTCCATTATCCCTATGACTGAATGTCATTGTTTTCTGACAACAGTAAATTTAAAATTAAATGCAAAAGCAAATTAAAGAGTAAAAGAGAAGTGCAAAGTTCAACAATATTTGAGACTAAAGTAGTTATGATCTCAATTGACACAGAGGATGTGATGTGAGAAACAAAGGGAAATAAAGATAAATAGATGAATCAGAGAGAGAGAAAAGGAGAAATAATTTGCAATAGACATCTAGTCAGGAACAAACCATTATAATCTGCATAAAAGGCTGAAGTGAACTCTTCTGTATGCGTTAGTCAGGGAGGAAAAGGAGTTCTATAATTACCTCCTAAGTAGGAGAGAAATCAAAAGGCTCTCAGGAAGTCTGTGATGGGGAAAGTGCTTTCAAGGTGAATTTAGAGTAAGCTTCCCAGTTCTGTGAAATAGATTTTGTGACCCCACCCCTCCTGGGCTTTTGGATATTTTCAATTTTCATGAATTTTAATAAGATGAGTGAATGTGGCCTCTTTCCATAAAATGCCTAGCAACTAGAGAATTTTGATCACCTCTCCTACCTTCACTCTTGTAGTCTGAGATTCTAATTTTGATAGGTCATGAGGCTTCCCTTTATATGTCAATCCACTGGGGTGTTTCATGTACACAAAGAAAACCCTCCACTTTGTTTTGGTATAAATGCTCATTTTAGTTTCTGTATCAATGCTCATTGCCTAATGAACACATACCAGACATGTTTCTACATATAATACTGTTTCTATTTGCTAACTCAGCTATAGATGATATAAATATCTCACGTTAAGCATAATGCAAATATGGTCTATAGCTATAAAACATCTTCTGAAACATTGAGACTCAAATTTTATGCATCAGTGGCAGAGGCTCAGCATGTCTAACATTAAAATTTTTCCTGAAGGCAATTGGAAGATCCTTTCTAGAACTGAAGAGATCTTATGAAGTATTGTCTTCTAAAATTTGATTACTGTAGTAGAACTTGATATCAGCTCTCAGCCATCTCATCATTTTATTCTTGGTGATATCAAAGTCACAGAATCAGAGAATAAGCTGGGTTGGAAGGGACCCACAAGGGTCACAGAGTCCAACTCCTGGCCCTGCACAGCACCATCCCCAAGAGCCACATCATATGCCCAAGAATATTGTCCAAAGGCTTCTTGAGCTCTGTGAGGGCTGGTGCTGTGACCTCTCCCCTGGGCAGCCTGTTCCAGTGCCTGACGACCTTTTTCTAATATCTAGCCTAAATCTACCCTGACACAACTTCAGTCTATTCCCTGGGCTTCTGTCACTGGTCACCAGAGAGCAGAGATCACCATCTTCCCCCATCTTCCCCTCACAAGAAGGATGTAGACTGCAATGAGGTCACCCCTCAGTCTTTTCTGTGCTAAACAGACCGACTTCACCTGCTCCTCACAAGGCCCTTCACCATCTTAGTTGCTCTCTTTTGGACACTCTCTAGCACCTTCATATCTTTCTTATATTGTGGCATCCAAAACTGCCCACAGCACTGGAGGTGAGGCCTTCCCAGAGCAGAGCACAATGGGACAAATCCCCTCCCTTGCCTGGCTGCTGATGCTGTGCCTGATGCGCCCAGGACACGCTTGGCCCTCCTGGCTACCAGGGCACTGCTGACTCACATTCCACCTGCCATCCATCAGGATACCCAGGTGCCTTTCTGCAGTGCTGCTTTCCAGCATTTCATTGCACAGTCCGTCCACGGACCCCAGGTTGTTCCGTCCCGGGTACAAAATCCAGCACTTTCTTCTGATAAACTTCAAATTGTTGATAATTTCTCAGCCCTCCAATTTGTCCAAGTCTCTCAGCAGGGCCTTTCTGCCTTCGTTGGAGTCAACAACTCCTCTCAGTTTTGTATCATCTGTGAACTTGCTTAGTGTCCCTTCTAGTCCTGTGTCCACGTCATTTATGAGGATGTTGAAGAGCACAGGGCCAAGGATGGAGCCCTGCAGAACTCCACTAGTGACAGGTCACCAGCCTGATGTCACTCCAGTCACTGAAACCCTTTACGCCCAACCCATAAACCAGTTGCTCACCTGTCACATAATGTGGTTATCCAGCTGTGGACTGCACATTTTATCCAGAGGGATACCAGAAAGTATCAAAAGTTTTACAGAAAATCCAAAAATATTATGGTAATTATGAGTTAAAAAAAAAAAGGGAAAGGTACAGTGTAGACTCTCTGCACATGACCTCCTAATTATATTCTGTACCTGATTCTTATCTTCAGTCTCAGTGGACGTCAGTGGAGCTGCAAAGATGTAAATGAAAGCAGATTTTGAGATTTTGCTTTATTACGGAAAATTTAGATGTTGACAAAGTGGCTGCTGCTACAATTGAGAGCACTTATGTATTTCTGATATTGTTGTTTTTCTTTCAGTTTTAATTAAACTTAGAGTGTGTTATGCATAACATCTGCTTTGGTATTATTTTTATTGTTGCAAAGATATTGAGCGAGTACATAGTTTTCACTATTAATATTGATTTTTGAAAAGGAATTTAATTTATGTAATTGCCTACTGGGTTTAAACTTTTGGGTTTTTTTAATACTTCTGAGTCTCTTCTCTGTTTTAGGTGAAATAGGCAGGAGCCCACTGAGTTAACCGTAAAATGAACTTTGCATTTCTCTGGGAAATGAGGAATAAACTACTCTTTAGCAATATATTCTCTTCATTTTCATGAAGAGAGTTTACATGGTTCCCCTTAGTATTGAAGGAATTTGCTACAGCACAGTGGATTTAGCTTTTACTAGAAAACAAGCTCTCAGCATTTCAGAATATTTTGCTACAGGATTGAGCCAAAAGTGATTGTGAAAGAAGCTCAAGTGAGTTAGATAATTAAGTTTTTCAAGCTGGGTGAAACTTCAGATGTTTGATACTCTTGGGTGCCTTTGGAAATACCAACCATGAGACAGGCCTAAAGTAACATTTAATGACTAGATAGATATAAGGAAATCATATGCAGCTCTACCTAGCAGAAATTATGTGGGAGCCATCTGCTCAGAGTTTCTGCTCACACTGACATGCATTTTCTGGTGAGATTATTCCAAGAAAAAGTTGCAAGACTTATCCCATTCCCAAGTCCCTTCCACCTGCTCTACAGAGCAACATTTTCAGCTAACAAAGTACTTAGTGCATACATCTTAGAGTACAATGATTTGTGTACATTGATTTCAACTACAATTGAAGAGGAATAAATTCTAGCATCCACCCATTATGTTAGGACATGCAAGAATTATTTGCTTTGTGAAATCTGTCACTGCTTTTTCCCCTGAGAGGCAACTTATATTCCCAACTGAATATTATTGAAGGACAATATGAAAGAGTTCTTGAGTTTGATATTTTATGCTGTTTTCCTTTTTTTGTGTTTACTTCATAAGATCTTGGCTGGCAACTTACATCATAGAAAGATTTACTGGGTTAATGGGTTTATAGGCCTGGAAATTTTGTCCTTTTTTAAGTACTTATATTGAATTACATTATTTTATTAAACCAATTTAGTTTACATGACATTATACTTTTTTATAGTTATGGGAACACTTAGAAAATATGAAATGCGATTAGAATGGTCTGTGACTTGCCATTTGTTGTTTCTGGGCTCTTACTAGAATATCAGACACTGTGCAGATGTATTTAAACATGGCAAAGTGGTTTGATATATTAATCAGTGCAAAGTTTTGGCTTGTGTTTATAAGTCTTTTGGAAATGTTGTTTTCTATGTAATGACTCCCTGACTTATCCTATCTGGAAGGATTTTGTCTGGTATCTTGCTGTCTCCTTAGCAATGTCTCAAGGTAACCAGTGTCACAATCAGTGGCTTTTAATTCACTGCATAATTTATTACTAGAAATGCCTTTTATTCCTCTTTTTGTTTTAAAACTTTCCTTTCATGGTGGGGGTAGCAAGGGGGGAAATTTTCATTTTTCTCTTGGAATTTCCTGTGTGATTTTTGTTAATTTCATTGTGCCTTACTCTGCCTAGATGCTACGCCTCTGAGGATCTGTCTCCCATAACTTTATCTTATAAAGATTGTTCCATTCACTTGCAACAGCCAATATCACCTTTATGGGTGTATTGAGAGAATGAGGAGTCATAACTCCCACCCAAGTTCACTTTGTCTCAGCACTTAGTAGACATTGCTGACCTATACATTGAGGGCCTCTGACTGAAAGGGTATGGACACAGAAAAATATTTCTTTTGCTGTAGTGAACATAAATTCTTTTATAGACCTAATGTAATAGTCTCCATTATTATGTCAAATAAATATGATAAAGTTTTGATAGGACACCTTTAGAAATTCAGGCAGTTGCTGAAATGGAATTTTTAGAAACCCTGAATAAAAGAAAGCTGAAGATAAGCATCAGTGCTATCCGGACGAAGCCTGTTTCCTAATCTACTCTTCTCCATGTGAAATCTGTTAAGAGAAACTGTGAAGATTTTTAAATGCGTTTAGAGAAACATACTTGGGGTTATCTGAAATATCATGGCAAAATATATCTATGCCAAATGCTGTCACAGCCACAGACTGTATTTGTATTAAAATGTCAGAAGATCTGATAGCCTTTTAAATGTTGGAATATTAACACAAAACTCGGCTAAACAGTAATGCTAGTTTAAACTACTGACTTTTTGGAAAAATAAAATATATATATATAGAGAGAGAGAGATACTTATGTGTCTCTAACTAATAATGTATTTTATGTGTGAAGCTATATCCTGCCTAGAAGACCTTCTAAACATATTTCTGCTTAGAATCTTTGAAAACATATTTTTTGCAGGAAGAAATACCTCTAATATTATTTTTAGCAGAAACATGGGGTTCTGAGTTTGCTCATAACTTTAAATAACATCTTTAAATGGAAAATAAGCTGGCATTTGGAAATTGATTGATCAGATGGAAAATTATTATTATTTTCAATCTAAGGTGCTATTTCTGTTATTGAAAGGAAGATTCTGTAGTTGTGTTAGGCTATCTCCAGAGGCACAAGTGGAATAATTTTCAATTTATCATAGAGTATGCCAGGTAAAGAGAAGACAAAATTCCTCCTGGTGTGGTGGCAGACAGCATCCCAGCCCTCCCCTGATTCTGTACAAACCATTAAAAAAATTGGGATAACATATGAGAGGTATGCAGTGTAGTCTGATAGAGCATTTCCATTCTAAAGGTTTATTTTCTAATCTGTTGTTTTTAGCCTGAGGACTACTTGTCTGTTTATGTTAAACCATCTAATTTTAAACACAGATATCTAAAGGCAGGCACCTAAATCCAGTTTTTAGTTCTCAGATGGCTTGGTTTTCAAATACTTAAGAGTGTCATCCTCTCACAATGAATACAATGCACAGGTCCCTAAGCCAGCCCAAAAGACTACGTGGTGTATCTAATCAGCTCAGCTATGACAATAGTCATAGTCATGGCTCCATGGCATCACATCTAGGCTAACATATCTTTGTTCAGTGCATCAATAGTCTCTTAGAAATCTTAGCATAGTTATCTAGGTCACCCTTAATCCCCTCCAGGAAGCCAGAACACATGTTTAGATGATAGAATTAGAGGTGAATTTTCAAAGATTATACATTTTTACAAGTTGTCTCTAGAAACACTTTTGAATGTCTAGATTAAGTCTGCTGAACATGACCAAATAAAATGGACTGTAGTAATTTCCTTGTGGCTTGTCAGCCTTCTTTTGTTTGGCTACAGTATATGAATATATCAAATAATTTATGAGATTCTTATGGAAGAAGGGCAGCATATGACCAAAAGTTTGTTTTGGGGCACTTTTATTGTTGATAGATACTAATTTTTAATTTTATATCATTTATTGGATAAATAGGTCACACTAGGGTAGTGTAGCTAATGTCGCATTTGATAAAAGTATGGCTAGAAATAGAAATTCCAATGATCTCCACAGATGTAAAAAAACCTCCAAACAAGTAATGATAAATGTATTTGATTTGCTTTAAGTTAAAATAGAAAATGTAGAGTTAGAAAGTAAGAGTCTTGCTTTTTATATAGCCATTCTATTTTGTTATTTTAAAAGACTTCTGAGTGTATTTGCCTTACTTAATAGAATAACAAGTTCAGGGTGCTGCACCTGGGTCAGAACAACCCCTACTATTAACACAGGCTGGGGAATGAACAGATGGAGAGCTGCCCTGGGGAGAAGGACCTGGGGGATGTTGGCAGATCAGACACTGGACATGACCCAGCCATGTGCACTCAGCCCAGAAAACCAGTCGTGTCCTGGGCTGCCTCCAGAGCAGCGTGGCCAACAGGATTCTGTCCTCTGCTCCTCTCTGGTGAGACCCTACCTGCAGTGCTGCATCCAGCTCTGGGGCCCCCAGCACACTCTGGACCTGTTGGAGTGAGTCCAGAGGAGGACACCAAGGTAGTTAAAAGGATGGAACACATCTTTTTTGAAGAAAGGCTAAAATATTTGGATTTGTTCAGTCTGGAAAATAAAAAGTTTCAGGGTGACCTAATTGCAGCCTTTCAGTACCTGAAAGGAGCCTACAAGAAAGATGGAGAGGGACCTTTTACAGGAGCATGTAGTGACAGAATAAGGGGGAATGGTCTTAAATGGAAAGAGAGTAGGTTAGATCAGATATTAGGAAAAAAATTCTTTACTGTGAGGGTGGTGAGGGACTTGACCAGGTTGCCCAGAGAAGACATGCCCCATCCTTGGACCTGCTTAAGGCCAGGTTGGATGGAGCTCTAAACAACCTGGTCTAGGGGAAAGTTCACAGCAGGGGAGTTGGAACTAGATGACATTTAAGGTCCCTTCTAACACAAACCATACTATGATTCTTTGAATATACTTCTATACACAGATGTCAAAAATCTGATCTGTCAAGAACTTCCTTGGTTTCTTCCTAGTTTTTCCACCATGAAGCTCAAGAAGAAGTTGCCCAAAGAGATTTTGAGGGAGCTGAACCAAGCAACTTGCTGAAGTTACTTACAGCCTTTTGATTCTGGATGATGTCTGAGACCAGTCCAAACAGCTAACTGTTGAAATGAAGAGGCGAATCAACTCTAATTATATTCTGTGTTTGATGCATATGGCCTTTACTTATCTTTTTAATTTACAGCTGGCTTCAGTTTCTCTGGTGAGATGCATCATAGAATATCCCTAAACATTAGGAAACTTCATATATTACTTGTAAATTCAAGGCAAACTCTATTGGTAGCACCAATAGTTTTCATTTTCTTTTTAATAGTGCATATGAAAAGTGATTTAAGTTTTGATCTATGAAAAGCTCCTGTGCCCAACTTCAAATGTTGAAATTAAAGTAATGAAACTTAAATGTTTAAAATTGAGTTTACATGGTCAGAGAGCATATTCAAGTATGTTGGCATAATATTTACAACAAAAGGAGGAATGGCCTGACTGAAATTCTTTGTGCAGTACCATCTGACATAATAAAAACTGTAGTTAAATGTTAGGCTGGTGTAAAACAGGAAATGTTCTCAGCTTTTCTTTGCTTAGCCCCTGGCAAAAATGAAACTGTGCACAAAGCTGTGGTGCTTCAGTCTGGTTCTTATTTGATGGATTTTTAAAAAGGTTCTTCCTTAATTAATTAATTTCCTTTTTAATTAATTATTAATTAACTAAACTGAGACGTACTCCTATCAGGAGAACTCTTAGGTTGAGGCAGCTACGCACTGCAAATACTAAAATCTTTGTACTGGGAGATGGTCATAGACAGCACTTTACTTTTCTCTATAATATACCCCGTAAATATTTGTGTTTAGTAGAATAGATGGGTTCGTGCTGGCACACAAAAGACATGGTTGTGGCAATTCAGGTGGAGCAAAGGTGTTTTGCTGTACTGCTTCTGTTGCCTGGGAGGTGTGGTATGAACAGAGCATAGCTTGTAAAAGTTGTCTCCTATTTGCCCCTTGGCTAATTAGGTGTTATCTCTCATTCTGAAGATGAAGTTATTTGCCTGGGAGCAAGTGACGGTTGAATCAATGAGCATTCACTTCAATGTATATTTTTGGGCTTGTCCATATGTGGAATTGTGCTTTTAATGTCTGGTTCTCTCTAGAGAACTGGTACTTGCTAACTGGGGAGACTGAGATTTGCAAAAGAAAAGGTGAGATAATGCATTGTGGGGGGCTGACAATTTAAGATCAAGTGCCTGACTTCAAAATCACACAGTTTCTAAAATAAGATTAAAAAAAAAAAAAGCTTCACAAATATACGTGATTTGAAGCCCCCTTAATATGAAAAAGTTGACTCCTTACTTTATGAAAATCACTTTCCATTCTTTTTTCCGGTATTGAAAAATAAAATTAAAAAATAAGAAAGTAAAAAGAAGAAAATACCCTAATTTCTTTGGCTGTGTATAAACTGATGAGTTTGAGAGAAGAAATTCATTTTACAGGGAAATTTGACAATGCTGCTGCTGATGCACTGTGTGTCTGTGACTGTACAGATAACTTCAGCCTGAAGGCTCCTAATCTGACACATTTCAGGAGTGGTAAATTGACATCAAAAGTATGAAAAAGTTAGACTTGGGCTAAGAACACTCCATTGTGCTATTTATTAAATTTTCTTCTTTCTATGTATGTTTTACTTTTTAAAAATAATCTCAAACTCCTTAAAATAGAGAACAGAATATTGCTTATTGGCATAGATCTTATTCAGAAGAGCCTAGAAAGAAGCCCTTTCCTTTTAGGTGGAACTCAATTCCACCTCAATAGAAAGCATGAAATGAAATGAAAGCAAATATGTACTTAACATTTTCCTGAACACTGCTGTTTTTGTATCATCATACAGACTGTACTCTTGGCAGAATTTGTAAAAATTGTTTTTATACAACAATTTGCTAAAAAATAGTTGCTATTTTAGTTGTGATAGTATTTCTCACTCCCTTTTATAATGTATGTTCTTATGTACATCGATTATGAGTTAATCTTTACTGAAATCTGTTGTAGTAATGTGAATGAAAATAAAAAAAAAAACTGCAAGAGTTTTCTGAATTGCAATACAGCAGTGTAGATATAACGTGTTCAAGTGAAGCACTGATGTGGATTAATAGTGCTGTAACTCTAATTTCTTGTAGACAAATAGAAGAAAACTTGCTTTAATTTGTTCCCAGTCTCTCAAATGTATCTACCACATTGCTTTTACACACATAAATTTAACTAAATTGACATCATAGGAACATACAAAGTTATAACAGGATTTTTTATTTGTGCAATTACAGACAAAGCTGGTTCATACTGATATTTAAAACCAAATGTGGAAGCATTCCTCTGAACTCTACTTGATTTCAGCACAAAATACCACAAAAAGGGAATAAGTCTTGACTGCTCTAGCTATAAAGTCTCGTCTTATCTAAAGTTTAAGCTAGTTTGAATGTGCTTGGTGATATCCTTACCAATCATGATCAGCTGAAAATTATAATTTTTGGTTTCTAATACTGGCACAAAAGTCACTAGCTATACTGGATGCTGGTTTGTGTTAGATGATTGTTTTAATTAGCATATTTTCCAGCGTGCTTAGTTAAAGAAATGCTTGGTGAGCACTTCTCTGTGGATTCATCCTTATGAGGCCACCCACAGGAAGAAATTCTTACTGTTTGGAGGATTAGATGCACGGTCAAAATCTCAGGAAGTGTCAAAATAATTATTTTGCAAACTTTTTTTTCAGAGTATTGTTCTGGCTTTGTTTTGCAAATTCAGAAATCTAGAAAGTATAATAGGTTTCTTACTCTCGGGTCCAGCCACTGAAAATACTAGAAGAAAGCTTATACAATGAATCACCCATATCCTGAATTTTATTTTCTTGCTTAGATTATAAACTAAGTAGATTCTAAGAGGAAGTTACTTTAAAAAAAAAAAAAAGTGTATATTTCCAGAAAGAATAATACACAGAATCTTTTCCAAATCCAAATTCCAAAATTCCAATTTGGAATTTTCCAATTCCAAATTGCTTGTACAGAATGATTTGCAAAGAAAAATCCCTTTAAACTTCAAAACATCGACATTGACTGGATGAAGAGGAAAAATATTCTGTTCAGCTCATCACTTACTTGACCTTAGTTATTTCTTTTGAAACATTTAGGAAAATGTGATCAGACTCTGATGTGTGACTTTGTTCCCTCAACTTTGTTACAGAATTCCAGTGCTAAGGTAGGAAAAAGTTGGTGCCAGCTGAGGATAGATTCAGTCTTTTTTGACAAAAACTTTTTCAGCTTTATAATCCGTATAATAGATTTACTGGAAACCAAGCTCATTTTTGTACATACACTTTTCCTATTCCCATCAGGCCAGCCTCTTTAACTCATGACAGATTTTACCAACGTGCCAGAGAGACAGAAAAAAACAGTGGTGAGGAAGAAGAGCTCTTTTGGACAAACATACTCAAGATGTGCCTCTCTAAAGCAGTATTTTAAAAGCAATAAAGTGTTCATGTTCATAAATCGAGTAAGTCTTTAAGTGCGTAAAGATATGAGGCAAAGCTGCTGACATGGCACTGTTGTTAAATTTCCTTAGAGAAAATGAGTTTTGGTTCAGAGTAACTGTAACACAGACTTAAAACTTTTGACACTTAGAGATTATGATAACTCACACTTTTTTCTTTCTTTTTTTGTTTAGCTATAGAAAAAAGATGTTCTTCAGCAGAGGTAAGGGACTAGGTTAATATTTAGTTAACACTGAAACAATAAAGGCAGAGGTGAAATTGTCTTTTTTCCCCAGTATATTGGGGAAAAAAATTATCAACATTGTACCATGTTAGACAATAAGACCATGAGAATTCTGCAGGTACTACACAGCTAAAACTTTACCATGTGCAGGTTTAAATAAAAATGTGAAATATGTTTGTTAGAAGAGGGAAGGGAGAGGTAACCCCATCAGCCTTGAGTGTTTCATCAGTAGAAACAAGCCAGGAAAGAAAGAATTCTTTGTGCATGAAAGCAGATGTTAATGACAGGTCTCAGGCTGAACTCTGTAAGAGCTTTCTGACATGTTCATGCTGTCTGTGTAAGGTTAAAAAACCACAATAAACAAAACACCAAACCCTCCCAAAAAACTGAGAGTAAACTAGATCAATAACAAGAGTTTTTTTTAACAATCTTACTAGACAACCTATTGATTAGATCTTTTCCCTGTATTTCATTCGAGTGTGTGCATAGTGGAGCACTTTTATTATTGCTTTTGTTGTTTAGCATGAAGTTTCTGACAGGCATGTTAGTTTGAACGGCTTTCAGATTTATTATTCTATCATTATTTTCAAGGTTAGGTTGATAGAAAACTATTAAATGCTTCTCCTTTCCCTTATGAAGACCCAAAGGAGATAGGTCCAATCTTGTGTCACTTCAAAATAGAATTCCTATGAGCACCAAGCACACAAGAGCTCTACAATTCAGTTTCTGTCCAGAAATGACACACTGATAAAACAAAGTCTCTGTCCTTTTTGGGACTTCTCCATCACAAAATACCCTGATACAGGTTGCCACTAAAGATTCCAGAGTCCTGCTCATATTACAGCTAGGCTTTCATTATAAAGGTGACTTACTTTCTTGTGTCAGGAAATAAAAAAAAACGATTCATGGCTTCCTAGCTCTCATATATACAACATTTTTCTCATCTTTAGACTCCTGATATGTGTAAGGAATATCTTGGGACTGAGAGATGAATACATAACCTGCATATTCTTAGCATCTGGCTCTTTAATTGGAACTGGTGAATTAATATATGTGGCGTAAATCCTTTGACACACTATGTATTGGACAAGTTTTTATTTATATAATGATGCAGACTCCCTTCCCCCACCAGAACTATAGCTGTAAAAGTGGTAAAATCCAAAATTATTGTGATTTAGAAGTATTCAAATAAGTAGTCTTGTCACAGTTTGAAGGTCAAAATGCCTTAATCTTTGAAATCCGGCTTAATAATTTCCAAATAAGGGATATAAGCATTAATATTGTAGTTAGAGCACACAATTTCTATTTATCTGAAGACTGCAATTTCTATACAATGACTTGTCATACTTATCATACATGTATATGTAAGGACCGTGAAAGTAAAAAACTGAAGAGATGCATTAGCTAAAGGGACATCAAAATTCTACCTTATTAGTAACTCATGAAAACATGCCATGTCATACAAAGTAACTGGTAAAAGCCAATCTGACTACTGATAAAGGTAAAAAAGCACCCTGATGTGCTTCTGCTATAAAGTACAACACTGTAGGAAATTTGTGTGTGTCAACACAGGCCCACTCCCTGGAAGCAGCAGAAAATAAGTGGGTAGTTTGCTCTCTCTGAAGAGATGCTTAAGAGGAGTTCATGACTTCCTCTTCTGAAAAACATTCAACTCAGTGCCTGACTTAAAAAGGGAAGGTAAAACTGTCAGAGGCAAACAATGTTCGCTGCTTCTTCCTGACCAAGGCATCTGCATGACACCAGTTCTTCATCTGACTATACTTGACCTCTAGTACGTTTGGTTTGACTTTTTGTTTTGCTTTCTTTTCTTCAGGAGTGTTCTTACACACACTAGAGCCACAGTCTCCTATGAACAAAATCTGCCCTTGCTCTTTCCCCCAGTTTGATCCCACTTTCCTGTTGTCGACACAAATGATATCAGGTGTAATATGCCTGAGTACAATGCAATGGATTCAGTTTACTGCCAACATTTTCTTGTGGTGATTTTCATTGACTTTTCTCAGTTTTTCTGTATTCTCTCTGCATGAGAGATAAGAGGCTTCAGTTACACTGGGGTTTTTTTGACTCTTCAGAAGTTTTTAAACCCACTTTTTCATGGGGAAAGGAGCACACAAGAAAAGGATTGTGAGCAATTTTGTTCTAGTGTCTTGGTGTTCCTGCCCTGAATACCAGGGAAGATTTTTACTTTCTTTTCCTTATCTCCTGCCTTCCAGCATTAAACTGTAATGAAATACTTTCAAATAGGAAAATTGAAATTTTCAGTTTTGTGGGGACATTTACTGAATATTCATACTTCATAAAACCACCAGCCCTTGTTTTCTCCAAAATGTGGTTGTAGAGACTAAGTTATGCAGTACCTAATCATAATAATGAGCCTTACACCTTGGAGCATTTAAAGGGTAAAACAGCAAAATAGTAATACATAAGTGGTTCAACGTGATACTTGAAAGGGTCATTCTTTCCTTTTATACATTTTATTTTAATTTTTTTTTTCAAATAATGGCGTTATTATGCTGAACAGGGTGCATTATGGAGCATGGCTCAGCATAAATATATTTTGATCTGTTTAAAAACCTGAGTGTGTTGCAGAGAGACAGAAAAAGTAAAGATCCATAACCTTCTTAAGAGGAATACTTATATGACTAGTGGCAGGGTAAAGGGATTTCAGTTGTTCTAACAATGTTAAAATACTTGATTTTAGCAGACAATGTGTAATTTTATTGGTACTAAAGGTTTTCTTGGTGCTACTTTGCTAGTTAGCATTGTCTCTTTGCTCATTGTTGAAAGCTGAAGCCCAAAGAACTATATGTTGTCAGAAAAGCAAAGCAAAATCTTATTATAAATATTATAGAAGATTTTAGAAATGCATTTGTAGAAGATATAGTTTTCTGATGTAGTGTTTGTAAAGATGGATGTCCCAAGTATTTGTTATACCAATCCTGCAAAGCTTTGCTGTACTCAATGGGTAATATTTTAAGTTTTATAGGTAATATTTTTAAGGGTTTTTGCAAAAAGTGGTGCTTACTTTTGTATTTAATTTTAAAAAAATCTTCACATTAGGATTACTTGGTAAGTTGTGCAAGCATTTAGTTGTGAGATCTGAAGTTTGAAATAAATGCAAATAAAAATATTTGAATGCAAGTATGAACTTCAGCTTTGTATTGAAGTTCAGCTTTACATGTAGAAGCAGTCTATAGTCTCCAGAGTGGGACTTATCTTCCATAATCATGGCATTACCTTCTTCCAGCAATTTTTTGCATTGCTTACTTTGCATCTTTTGGCCAATTCAAGAAATTAATCAGCGAGTTAGCACTCAGGAAGCCATTAAGTGACTAGTGTGTAACAAAAGGCATTGCAGAAAAAATAATATTGTGGTCCTACGGGTTATACAGGAATGCCTAGTGCAGAAAGTAAGTTACAAGGGGAGTGCAACTTTCAGGAGTTTTTGGCGCAAGACCTGGCAGTCTTCACATCCTTTTCACCTAGCTATAAACACAAGTTACTGTGAAACTGAGAAACAGAGAGGTGTCATTTGTTTTTCCCACTCTGCTCCTCGTATCAATCTCTCCTGCTTTCACTCTTCATTGTGTGCCATTACCTTTGCCTTCTGCTGTCTCCATCTAGCAATCACAGCCAGTTTTCCCTGGGTCCTCAGTGGGCAGGCTGTGCTAGATCTGCCTCACCTTCTGCATTAATGTAGTCACAGAGCTTCTGAGTAACAGCTGCCTGTTTTCCCACATGTCTGATATTTTCCTATCATATCCCCTTGTCAACCAATCTCTCATCAAATCATGGCAGCACCAGTGCATCTGCTCAAAATGATAGCTATGCTTCCAATCTTGTATACATGCTTTAAAGGAAAATTCAATGGTCAGTCTCAATGTGCTGCAGGTTTGAAAAAGTCTTAAGCAAAGCCAAACTGGATGTTTTTTAGCAGAGAATATAAACCTACTTTGTTTTTCCCTCTCTAATGGCAAATCCGTTGTCTATCTTCCGCATCTTAAGGTGACAGGACCCTGAGATCTGATATGATTTTCTCTCATGTAGTTGTTGTAACTAGTGTCATTATCATATCTCTGAACCATCATTCTTGGCTTATGTACTACTGTTTTGTTGGGGTTTTTTTTGGGTTTTTTTTTTGGTTTGGTTTTTTTTGGTTTTTTTTTTTTTTTTTTTTTGTAATGCAGTAATAATCTGTGTACACTTATCACTCAGAATAGTGAACAGTGTGGACTGTGCTTTGAACTGTTCATTTCAGAGGAGTCTATCTGCAGAGGATGTTGTCTCTGTGCTACTCTATCAGCTAACTTTTTTTTTTAATTATAAGAAAATTTAGACTTACTTTAGGACTGTTTCATTTGCTGAGGAGAGGATGACTTATAAAGCCACAAACTAAATCCCTAGCAGAAATAGCACCAGTAACTGAAGCTGTAGGGAAGTGATATGGGAGTAGAGCTGACCAGTTCACAATATTTGACTGGAGGCAACTCAGCTAAAAATGAAGTTATTTTTGATATATTGAATGGCAAGTCTTTAGGAGAAGAAAAAAAGATGCAAGTACACTGATAACAAAATCATGATGCTAAGAGTCAGAGTTCATGTTTTATCACTGATAATGAAATGTGCATGTCGCATAGCCTCTCATTTTACTCTTGTCTCTCTGAAGTTATCTGATCGCTGGAGTCACTGTAGGAAATCAATCTGTACACTACTAAGTGCCACTATTGACATTATCCCTATCAAGTATCTCCACAAGGCTGCTAATTTTAAGTCAGTTTCTGTTAACCAAATTAGTGGGAGCATAACTACTAAGCACTGTGGAAAAATACCTGTAGCCTGTTTCTTCCCCTCACCCCAAGAGCAAGCCTTTCATGTCCAGGCATTGCCAACTGTTTAGGTGCTACTAATGTAAAAGCACTTTCACTCTGTGTTTTCTGACACTGGTTTGTGGAAATACTGCCTTTTAGTCATCTTAATCGGAGAAAGATGTAGCGTGTGGGAGTTGTTTGGGAGGGTTATCTTGATGTCCTTTAGATAGACCCTTTATACAATAAATGAACTAAGACATCACTGCCAGAACACATCAAACAGCCTTACTCAGAAATCCTATTTTACCAGCCAAGTAATTGGCCTGAAAAATTACTTCCAGAGATTTACACTGTAATCTTCATAAAATGAGCCTTCACTGATGCTATGGGAGGGAGTAGGGAGGACAGTGAGGCTTGCTACATGTACTATGCTCTCTATATAGCTATTACTGGTATTAAATCAATATTGGTATTAAGTCAAACTTTGTCAGCAGACCATGACTAAAAAAATAAACCTGCTGTGACTTCAAATGTAGCATCTCTTGGGATTCTTATGGTGTTATATTAGCAGATAGAAGAAAAAAGAAGAAAAGACCTGTAGACCTAAAGGAGACCTTGAAGAAGATAAATAGAATTTTGAATAAAAATGTGTCATACATCTGCTTGCACATACAAAAATCTAAGTTATTGTGGAGGCATTTATTTTAAGTCCTGAGCTGTCCTGATTAATTCTCTGTTTGGATCTCCCAGTTTTAGAGTTCACTGTTCTTTTACTGGAAAATGAATGTAAAACATTGGTCATGTTATTCTTGAAAGCATCTCTTTTAAAGTGTACAGATTGTATACTACCTGAAACAATCTCAATTTCCAACTTTATTTTTGAAATTAAATGTTTTTATGTTAACTTTCTAACTTGAAGATAGTTGCTGTTGAATGATAAGTCTACAGAAGTTTGTACTGTGTAATTGGACTGGACATAAAGTTTATGAAAAGATAAATTTATTTGGATCAGAATTTGGATTATGTTTCTTAGCTGTGCCTTGTGTTTGTTGCATTAGATTAAATCTTCTCTTTTATGTCCTATTTCACTAAGCACTGTGACCTTTATGTAATAATTTTAGTCTCGATTGTCCTACATAAATTGCAAGTATTACAGAAGAATGGAAGATTCAAGATCTATTCTGAAAGAAATTAGCTAAGGCAGCCACTCAGTCAGAGAAACAAAGAAGTTGGCTGAGATTAGGTCGTTGAAATGCTAACAAGCCTTATTCAACAGGGAAAGCTTATTCAAACTACAGCAGACATGTGATAGCCTTTGGGAAGAAATGGGGGAGCATTAAGGAGAAATTTCTAATGCTGTATTCAGAGAAACCATATGAAGCTTTCAAAATAACCCTTTGATCTGAGAAAAGACTACGTGATCTGCTAATACTAATTAGAAAAGATCCATTTTTGGCCTGAAGGGCAAGAAGTTTAATTAACAGTGTAAAATGATGTTGGGTTAAAAGTCTAATATTAATGAGAAATTTTAATATTTCTAAGTATCACAAGAGCATAACCAGAAGCAAGAATCTAGAAAGATGATTTGAAAGTTCTATGTATAATGGCTTGTACAGGAACAGACCTGAACTCAGGATTTTAGTGATGGATAACCATTACCTTTTAGTTACTGGATGGGTCTTCAAGTAGCTGTTGTATTGTTCCTGTTTGAGGGATGCACTGATGCAATACAAAGTTGCTGATGGGATTTATTGTTTAGAAATGATACGTTGGTATTGACCACTTACAAGGACAAGATATCTTCTTATTGAAATTATTTTTTTCAAGGCTTTTTCTGAGCTATCCATACATACATTGCAAATCAGCAACTAAAAGGGCAAGCTATACTAAAAAATATTTTTACTAACACTCACTGAGTGAATTTGATTTATGGGAGACATTTTGAACCTGAAAGTGAGATAGAGCATTCAGTCCAGGACAGGTTATTGAAGAGAGAATCTGACATTAATCTTTTAAAAAGGAAGATTTTTCTTTCACTAAAGTGAAGGATTTTGCTCCCTGTCTAATACATCCCCATGGGGTTTATTGCTTTGGCATGTTTTATGCCCTGTGTTGTTATTTCTGCACTCATTCATGTTGGAGAAACCTCAGAACCAACATGGACAAGGTTTGTGCCAAAATTAATATTCTGTAAAGGTCATACCAATGATGATTCTTTCCAATAAAAGAATAAAGCAAGAGGGGAAAAATACTGCAAATCCATTCATCTATTTCTGAAGACAGATTTAACAGATTGATGTAACTTGGACTAGAAAAGACAGCTCATCAATTGTTGCACAACTTGAGGAGGTTGGACTCCATTAAAAAGATGCTACATATTAGTCTCACTTATTTGAGAGAACTTCAGAAGTCTTTAAATAACTTCCACCAAAAACTGTCACCAAGTGACAATAGTAAGTCCATGTTATGCATGTAAAAACAATTAGAAAAGAAAAATTATGTCAGAGCAGACTAAAACCTGCAGTCAATTTGAGATGCCTTTCTGATAAACCAGAGTCAAAGCAGTCTTTCAAAGTTACTGCCATTTCTACTTATTCAGTTTGCAGTGAGAAAACTGAAGCCAGATGACAGTAGTTCCCAGATTTACTACCACAATTTATGGACATGTTTGTTGCTTTACTTGATCTTGGCTTCTTGACTCAGCAGGAAGTTGTTTATTGTATAATTCTGAGCTGTTCACCGGCACCTAAGTCCAGCTTGGAGCCCAACTGGGATGTATAAATGCTGAACAGAATGGTTTTGGATTTTTTTTTAAGCTTCCAAGCATAGCATGTAAAGAGTAATACTTATTTTTGTAGGCAAACCTTATCAAACTGATTGCTTTACACATGAACCTGTGTTTTAGAAATAATGTGCTGTTATTTCAGAATCATCTCTCTGTTTGCACAAAATATCAGTACTACATTTGGGGGCTAATGATAGGGAAACATCTGTTTATTTGGCAGTCAAAACATTTCCTGATGGTCCATATGATGTTTATCATAAATGAAGTCACCTTTTAAGATATCAGGTCAGTTCAGTCCTAGTTTATGAAATGATAACTCAGTGAATCTACAGGACAATTTTTATTATTCATTTATCTGTCAAAATAAATTTCATAATTGCTATAGCTGTTGCAAGCAGCATTAAAAGCTAAACCTCCCTTTACATTTCTCCACGATAAAGTAGATTTGTGCTTGCATTTGAGTTCTTTTACTTAAGTGAATTATACTGTTTAATATTAGTCATCCTATAATTTCTTTTTGGGGAAATCTAAGTTGAGGCTATGTATGTTAGGGAAATGGGCTTCTGGCATCTGCAAATTGCTTTTTTGTCATGTTCAGTGAGTAGAAGAGGGTATAGAGAGAAGGGTCAGAAATGGGATTATATGATGTGAATAGAAATAATGCAGTTAACCAGCAGTCCCCGCACTTGGCAATAACGCTCCTTCCACACAGATTAACATTTCTGTAACATGTGAAAGTCAGCCCGCTGAATTAAATGCATATTAGAGTAATACAGATTACTTTCCAAAGTATAGGTTTTTTCTATTCACTAGATTTGAAAACCCAATTAACAAGCAAGTTCTCTCCTACCTTACCCAGGACTCTATGTGCTACCAGTCTTGTGGTCAAATGCTTGACTAGGAGCATCAGCAGAAATGTCAAAGTTACCTGGCACTAGGATGGATATTTTGGACATGGTTTTCAAGTGTTTTTTCCTCCACAATCAAAATGACTGGGAGACTTAGAAAAGTAGCAGAAGAAACCAAAGCATGTGGGATATCATGATACATAGGGTGGTCTTTCTATGGGAACAGCTGAAAACAGGGAGCAAATTTTAACTTTGAGATATGTTACTTCTCGTAACTATTATTTCTTCAGAAACTTTCAGTTCGCTTGTTTTTAAGGCTTTCCTATGACAGTATCTCTGGACTACAACATTTTTATGGAAATAGAAAATTTTTCTTTTTTTCCACTTTCAATGGAAAAGGTAGATTAGCTCAAAATGCAGAACATATCAATTGCCAATCTTGATGAAAATGGGGAAGCTGATTTGCCTCATGTCAAAAGCTGTTCATTGTTGCTCATTTGAAGTGCCAGTACAATAACCTTAATCCACCAATATGAATAGTATTGCAATGAAAGAAGAAGCAACAGTTACAGGGCTACCTGCTATAGAAAAGCAGAACAAAAAATTTTCCTGTTCTTCTAAACCATTTTCCTTCTAGAACAAATGAGCAGATAAGCAAACAAATTCACATCTGAAGCCATGCTTTTTTGTCAGTCTTTTATGTTGACATAAAAGTTGTTTTGCAGTTTTGTGGCTTCACTGAAGGAATTGTGATGTTAATTAACAGCTCTTTGAAGCAATTTCTTCTAAATGCCTTTACTTCTGAACTGTTTTCACTAGAACATATGATCTGTAACCTTAATGGCAGTTTTTCTGCAATTTCTGTCAGAAATGCTACTTGGTAATGCAGCTTAATAGCTATGCAGTGCCTGACTGGATTTCAACACAGCTGGAAATTATCGTTTTGTTTCTATGGGTGTGAAATTCCCATTCTCCTCAAGAGTAATGAGAGAGACTATGCTGACCTCTACATCAGTAGCATAAATCAGCTAACACATGAAAATCTACTTCTGAGCGCAGGCATGATCTTTCAGAAATATTTGGAGGTTTAAACTTGAGCTGAAGCAATAACCAACACCCCCTGTGCAGTGTACATAAACTGATAACAGCCCAAAGCCTTCTGTCATTTAAACAGAATATTATATAACTTCTTTATGCCAATCTTTATTTAAAGAAATCCAGTAAACCTATGTCTTCAAATCCTTCACAGATCTTGTCTCCAAATCCTTCATAGCTCTTCTGTAAACTCTTGATGTATTTGCACTGGCTCTGACAAGGCTAGATTTAATGTACCTTCAATTCTGATGTTTATGGCTGGTTCCCTGGAACTTTGTATTTTACGCGTCCATTTTTAGGCTTGATTAGTATTTTATGAGCCAGTTGTCCATTCTGATAATAAAAGCTGCATTCTGCTGTTACTGGCAGCAACCACCACACCCACTGTGTTAAATGCCAGGGGAGTAGCAGAGGAAGGCAGGCAGGGGCAGCAGTTTTGAGCCTTCTAGGTGTTGTAAAGTGCATAAAACCATTTTTTATCATCTGTTGCTGTAGCAAAAATAAATACTATTCAGTGCTCATCCAAATGAACAGAACTTAATTAAGAGAATCACAGCGTTAATCATTGGATTATCAAAGGGTAAAATACAGTAGAGATGAATATTAACTGTGCACAGCTCAACACATGATTAAATTGAGCTCAACCCTTTGTCAGTCAGGTTTTAATAGTTTACATTTTTTTTCTTTTTTTCCTGTGACCTAGTAAGTCCATTATTCTGTTTAAAATAATAATATTAATAAGGTAATGCTTAAATTGTCCATTTAGGTTGGCATTTCATAGAGACTGACTTTCACTGTAAATAGTTTGAGAATTCAGGTGCAGAGAAAATTGATTAAAAATAGAACAATGAATATTACTGGCATGGTTACATGGAGACTTTGATGAGGTGGAATGCTCAATGCAATTAGAAAATAGTGGCTATTTTTGCTTAAGTAACTGAAATATGCTGTCTTTCCTTTGTCACATAAACATATCTGTTGTGCTAGAAATCATGGAATTATTTTACAGCAGCACACAAAAAATACTTGAGAAGCTGCCACCTAAGGCAGTACAAACACCTTCCTCATAACAAGTTTCCATGAAAATACAATGGCACAGTTTAGATCAGTTTGCCTTGGTAGCTAATTGTGACCCACCAAGTTATATTGGTGAAGGTTTGTTAATGCACGTGTTCCCACTTCTTTTAAATTAATCTCTTGATGAGGCAGTCCAAATTCATGCATTCTGCAAGGGGTTTTTGTGTCTATTCATACCTCTTGCCCTTCAGGACTTCTGATTCTACATGAGAATGACAGGAAATGACAAAGAACAAGTAGGATTAAAATGAAGAGTTATTTATTCATAGATGAGGACTTCAAGTATAGAATAAAATGGCTGGTTGTAGAACATCAGTAGTTCTGATGAATCTCCTTTGTAGTTCTGTCTGTTTTTTTCTCTCTGGTGAGCAATGCATAGTCTTAGGAAACTGAGAAGCTTTCTTTGTTTCTGATCACTGGGACTACCACAAACAGCAGTTGGAAGTCTCCTACCTCTAACTGGCTCCTTTCTGTCAGTGTGAAAGGACAGGGAATGGTGATAGCATGGTAGCAGACCAGTTGCTTGAACCAGGCTCCCCTCTTCTTTCCCCAAAACAATCCAGAAGCATAGAGCAAGTTGAAAAAAGAAAAGTTTTATTCCAGTCCTAAGCTTTCTACATAAACAAGTAAAATGTCACTAAGCACCAGTAAATACCAGACTTCTGTTGGGGCTGGAGTAAAGCCCCATAAAAGATTCCCAATAAATCTGTTGGTGTGTCTTTGCAACAGACTTATTTTATATGATAAATGCACCAAATAGACTTGTAAACCATAGTAAGGGAAATAAATGTGCTGTGCAGTACAGTGGTGGTCTCTTGATGTGAGTTTGTTTCAGGCATATGAACAAAGCAATATACCAGTGCCAGGCAGGGGGTGGTTATTTGCGTTTTCCATGTCAGTTGAAAATAAATGATGAGATAAAATCTTAATAATAGCAGAATGGCAGGCTATTTCTTATTTGGTTAAAAATAAAAAAAAAATTGGCTTTGTTCTCTGCACAGGCATGTATTGGAATCCATCTCCATTCATAATTCAAATGGGTTTTGAAGTTTTCCCTTGTGGGCAGTGTCTTGTATCAAAGGGGTTTTGCAAGTAATTTGGTATGATTCAACCAAGTTAATGGTCTCTGCTCCTATGAGGCACAACAAAACTTTAGCAAATTTCTCTAGAGAGCCCAGATATTTTGCTAGTTCTGAGAAACTAAGTGTATTGATTGAGGCTGTTTAGGAAATGCTCCTGTCAGCTCAAGAATCAGAGAGCGAAGGAACAGCTAAAACTGCAACCTTATCATTTTATCATTTCCATGTATGGAGCAGATTTCAGGGGCCCAGGGTTGCCTAAAGGTAGATTTGGACTTAGCACAGACTCATAAAACATTATTTATATTAAAACACTTATTTTTATAGTCAACAAAGTGATCAGCAAAAAAAGAGTTGCTCTTTTCCTCTTCTTTTCTGCCATTTTTAACTTGTGCCCTGATTCAACTTCCAGCTGCAACAGAGCTTTATCCTAGTCCAAGTTTTGGCTGCCCTTTACTGCCCAGGACAATTTTTGCAAAAGATTTGCAAAAGGATTTTGCTTCTGCACTCTCCATCAATGTGGCAGCCTATAGCTGAATGATGTTTCTTCATCTGGGAGCACAGAACCCTGGCTGTCTGAAAACCTCCAGCCAAATCTTGGGCATACCTTTCTTTTTTTGATCAATAGCATTATTATAAAGGGTATTTTCCATGCAAAAACCTGAAAATAATTGAACTACTCTTTGCTCAGTTTTCCCACTGTTTCTACATGAAAATTCTTCATATCTATTCATAGTTCTGTTCATTTATTAAATTATTCTTGGCTTGTTTGCTGTGTTCTGGTTGTTTTAGGGATTTTTTACTTGGTTCTTTGGGTTTATTTGGTTGTTTGTTTGTTTCTTTTTTTTGGTTGGGTTGTGGGGTTTTTGTTTGGTTTTGGGGTTTGGAAGTGTATGTATGTTAGTTATTAGCTGATGGAAGAAAATTCCAAGAAAAAGCATGCCAATTCTTGCGTTTTATCAGAATTGAAAGGTATTGCTGTAATGAATACTAGTGAAGTTTTGGTGCTTCAACTTCAGAAATGGAGAGCTTCTTTAAGAAGAATAAGAAAAAATTAGGAGGTAGACATTTCTGTTGTAGGTTATCCTATAGAAGTTAAATTGCATCACATTAACAAGGAAACTATTACAAATTTTGCAATTTATTTTCAAGTGCCAGTTTAAGTTCATGAAAATTCTTGGAAACACTTCATAAGGAGTTGGAGAAGTACTGCAGGTAAATTTCAAGTAGGAATGCAAAGCATTTTTTTATTTGAAATGTTGGGATTTTGGGGAAATACACTTTGGGCAACTGGCATCTTTGTGAGTCCTTCATGCATATGCACTTCATACATGCATAGAAATAGTTGAGTATTTAGTATATTATGATTTGTCCAATCTAGTCCACCAGCTATTAACAGGATCAATATAAGAACACATTTCCTTGGGAGACACTGAAAGAACAATAATATTGGGAATACTCAGTGTTTTTCCTAGTATGAAACTTGACTGATCAGATGGTTATTATAGGATTAATATATTGTTATAATATATTTTTAATTGTGGAAGTAAAATAGTAAGCATTATGAGTAGCCAGAGAACCAGTTTTAATGATGTTCCCCTGAACAATTCTTCAAGTCCACTGCCCTTTCTTGGCTGGTAGTCATTTTTCCTAGCACTGCTCTGCAAATACAACAGTAGTCCTGCAGGAAAAGGTGGGAGACACTTCAGGGAGCTGGTTTCAGGGCACCGGGCAAGAAAGTGATGCCAAAATTGTCACTAAGGACAGGAGGTCACCTGTTGGGTTTGGTGGAGACAGATGTTCAGAGCATTAAATTAATTCTTGCATACAAGATCTTTTCCTCTTTTGACCAATTACTTGGCTACAGATACAGCAAGGACAGCATAAGAAAAATCACCATTCTGTTCCTTATACATGGAATAATTGGATTTATCCTGGCAGTGTCATGGTCTTGAGATCTGTTTTTTCCTTTTATAACACATCTGTGTGACAGATGAGTACAAAGCCATTTTGAATATAGGACTGAATTGTGTGAGAGTTTGAAAGGACATAATTTTCTTAAAGGTTTGACTGCAGGTTTTTAAGGTCCTCTTTTATACCATCTTGCTAATTATATTCTTCCTTCCCTGAGCTCAGGCAAGTACAGATGAGATGCTTGTGACCACTTTTGTGACTTTTGTTCTCCCTCAAGCAAATTGCCAGATTCAGAAAGAAGAAAGATTCATCACAGTTTTAAGAAAACAAAAAAGTTTGTCTTAAATGTCACAACACCAAATGGTAGTGTTTCCTCTCACAGCTTCCATAGACATCAGCTGGCTCACAACAGAACAAATTTTTCCTGTAGACCACCTGAGCTTTAAGTAGATTCCTAGATTTTTATATTTATTGGCTTTCTAACCATATTCCTGCAAGCACAGAGGATTGTCTAAGCACTATTTCTCAAAACCAAAGTAGCAGATTTTATTTAATTTTCTGTAGGCAAATCAGATCATCTGAGGCTGCAGAAGGCTTCTGTTGCTAGTCTATCTCCTCTAATATATGTACTGCTCCTGAAAGAAAAGGAGGTGATCTTTCTCTTCTCTGATTTTTCTTCATCTCATGTTTCTCTGCTTGCTCAAGAACAGCCAAAAGGTGAAAGCTTTCCTTTGTTCTGTTACCTCTTTCAGTATATACTGCTGTATTCAGAAGGAATTCTGTATTCTGCTTTCAAAAATACTGGTCATCACCACTGTTTTGTACTTATGGACTAGTAAAAGCCCAGAAAAGGATGGGTTTCAGTCCCTGGCAAGCTTGCATAGCAAGCCAAGGGCCAAGCCAGTCAAAGAAAATATGGATCTTACCAGCTGAGAAATAAAGACTCTCAGAATGTGGGACATCCTTAGAGACCTGCAAAACTGCTTCAGAAAATGCACAAGAAATGCAAACCTCTCCTGATCAGATGAATAGGTGTCTACAGGAGCCTACTGCACAACAAACCCAGAGTCACAAGCTCATTCCCAAGGCTATTTACTATTCCCATAGTTAAAGTCTGGAAATTTATGTTGCTATGTTATTAATAGATATTTTACAGAATTTCACTATGTGGGCTTCATGCAGCCACTCCCTGAGAGGCTTTTTGGCAGTCGGGCAAATTTTCCACTCATGATCAGCTGATGTATAGTGAGGAACTTAAGAAGTTAATGAAGACTCAGGAAGCTGTTTAGGAGTGCATTATCTGCTTCTGCACTAATGAATCTGTATATCTTGGAGAGACTGGAAGCTTAGGCAAGGTGGGAGGTCAGCTGAAAATAAAATCACAGGAAAACAGGAAAACAAAACAAAATTAAATGGAACTCTAATTCTCTTATTGTTCAATAGCTTTCCCTGTGATTATTTCATCTAGTTACTATTTTTGGAAATAGCTGAGTGCAATATGTTGGGGAAATAATATAACCATACATTCCAGTGACAAAATTCCTGCACATTTCTGGACTATGTTCTCTTATTTTACTTTTAGCATTTTGTAAGGTCATGTGAAAATCCCTGTTCAGGTGAAAGTTTGGCCTCTACCTTGCTGTTTTTCCAGTGAGTCTAGCTTTTCTAAACAGAGCTAGTTTATGCTTATGATTAACTATCTAGTATGTTGCAGGTTCTGAGATCACAGGACTATGATTTGACTAGAAAATTTTGCCCAGGCCTGACCTGACTGAGTGAATAGGAAATATTGCTTTTAACTCTTAAACTCTTAAAATATTTTTTCAAAATAAAATTTATTGTCATGATAGTTACAACTTACATGTTTTATGAGAAAAATTTTTGAAGCTAAACATGTAAGCTAAGAATCAGTTTTCCTTATGTATGTAAAACAGTTTTGAATATTAACAAAACATGCTGCAAGCATTTTTATATAAGCAATTCTACCTTGTTTTGCCAGAATACATTCATAATGTTCCAGATGGAATATCTGGTTGACATTGTCTAACTTAAAATCTCATATGGACTCTACAAATAATTATGAAAAATAATTAAAACGTTTAACTCCAAAAAGCAGAATTTTATAAATGAACGGAGGAAATGGTAGTAGTAAAATTATTTGGAAATATTTTCAAAATGCATATAAACCTTCCAAAGATCATGACAAGTTGATGTCTATAATAAGTCATTTATTTTATGATCAATATATGTTGCATTCCCAAATTTTTTCATCTTCCCTAGAAAATGTCCCCTTACTCTAAGAAAAAAAGGACATAAGAAATCCTGAAGAAAGAAGCACTTGGGGGAAAAAAACCTTACGATTCTCTCAGTCTAGATTCTCAGTTACATTGTGAAGTGAGAAAACAGTACAAATTTTAAATAGAACAAAATCAGGTAATTCAATGGAGTATACCTATCAGCATCTAGGACAATAATGTTTAAAAATATTAAAATAAATAAAGTACATGTTTTCTAAGAAAAACCTTAAACCCCAATACACACAGCAATGCCAAATAAAAAAACCCCGTATTTGTCATACCTTATTCTGGTGAGAAGTTAAATAGACTCATGAGTACAGACTGCTGGATGTGGCACAAATATCTTCATCCTAGAGTCCATAGTTGGAGAAACAGACTTTCTTCTCGGGATTTGAATTTCTAAGAAGCTTTGAAGCAATTAACAAGAAGCCAATGAAAACAACATAATCAGCTATTCATAAATAGGCCATAAAGGAGAAAGAGACAGTAACTAGAGTTTTGCATATGGGGAAGACTTGGACCTCATGGTAATCTTAATGCAGAAGGCTCCTGTGAAGTGTTAATTTACATTTTATATTTGGAAAATATGGAGGAGTTTTATATTTTGTTCCATAAATGTGGAGTGCTGTAGTATGATATATAAAAGTAATAGCCTTAGATCATATGAGGACTTGGTTGAAACAGCAGAAAGATTGGAAACGGATAGGACAGTGTAGCACTAGAATAAATTGGAAGATTATGTTATGATTGTAAGGAAAAGCCAGCTGTGGTAACCTCTGCTGGGTTTGAGGAGCAAGTTGCAATACCTCTGGCTGTTTCCCATAATCTGAGGAAATCATGGGGGAATGACATTGAGGCAGTTGCCTACAGCAGCCTTGTGGTGGTTCTGCCTTAGCCAGAGAGCAGCATCAGCCCTGAGAGAACTCAAGAGCTGTACTTTCATCCTGCATCTCTCACCCTGTCCTAGACAGTGCTAATATGTTAAATCTCTGTATCTGTCTTGAAGATGGTGAGTAATTTTAGTGTAGATCTGAACAGAAATCACTCATTGGGGAATAACTGATACACTGCTGTGTAAAGCTATCTGGCATTTAAACACAAGAATTTACCTAAGAGAAGTATCTGTCTAATGTATGAAATATTCAAGCTGAGAAATTAAAATCAGAGGGTGACTGATATACATTTTGTGCTAAAAACATACTATTGATAGAGATACTGCTTTTTCTAACAGCACCCATGGTAAGCCTTAGGCGTTTTCAAGCCCAAAGCTATTTCATTTATCTTGTGGAAGAAGCAATTTGCATATTGGTGAAGGCAAAGAAGGGTTGAGTAATCTTAGAAAAGATTTATTACAATGTAAACATTTCATTTAATTACTAAAATATTTTAATTTCTTTCTTATTGGGACTTTTACTTGCAGACTGCTAAAAACTACTATTTTCAATATGGATAGGGATTGCCCACACCAGTGGTTTTAAATTTGCTGTTGAGACTTGGTCTCAAATTTGCTAGCATACATACTAACTTTTACTAATTTTTCTTTTGGTGTTTGGGATTCTTATACAGGGAATGAATACAGTCATGTTATACTGTCTTAAATTACAATTTAAAAAACACCTGAGGATTCCTTTTACAAATATCTGAACTAGTAAGGTATTTTTCAGTACAAAGAATCAGTTTGTTACTTCTTGCAAAAACAATAGAAATAGAAATCAAGTGCTTTTCAGTGTCTCTAAAAGTAAGGGTTCAACTAATACAAGATACATGTAGTAAACTTCTTGAATTCACTAAAAAATTCATAAGGATGCCTCCTAGTTTTTAAGCCTTGCTTAAACAAAAGTTATTGATCTTATCCTAATATTTTGAAAATAAAATAGAGAAAGGGACAATATATTTTAACTTTATTTTCCAGATCTTTCAGGCCCTTAAAATAGATCAAAAACAAACCTGTGATTCTGAGGAAAGCTGTGGGTCTAAAAGTAATGAAACTGGTATATTAAAAAACTTTCAGAGAACAAAAGATAAAAGGAAGATACAGTTTAGATCACCTTTTTGTTTGCTGTTCGGAACCAGGCTTGGAAAAGCTCCGGTGATTCGAAACACTACATTAGCACTTTCTGTGTACATACCCATTCGTGCCTCAGCACAATCACAGAGCTTTGAAAGGATTGGACAAACAGGTTTTTTCCAGCCCTCTGATGATAAGCTTCTTGTTACCTACCTCTGAGACTCAGTATGCCAGAGGAGCAGTATTTGGAGTCTTAATCAGGTAAATCGTAGTTGTTTGTAGGTGGGTTTATTACTCTTAAAAAAAAAATAAAGAAAAAGCAAGTGAAGATCTAGGTTTTTTATGCTTATCTAGCATAAAGCTTGTTATGAAAGGGAAAATGTAGCAAAACTGTTACTGTCCTGTGTCTTTATATTAATGATAGTTATGAAAGATGCTTTCAATCTTCACATTCAAAACATTGTGCAATTGCAGGTTCTTAGTTTTGTTCTAGTTTAAGTCAACAGCAAAAGTCCAGCCATCTTTAAGGTGACTGTGTTAGGATATTTCAACTACTCTCATAGAGCAGCAGCAAAAGAATAGATTTTTATTCCTTGCTTACAAACATATTAATATTCTGGTTTATGGCCATAGCCTGCCTCAGTATCAGCCTTGAATTTGAACTCTGGAGTTTGAAATTCCTCATCGTGTCCTCAGACCATTTGATCTAGACCTTGACACCCACCCCTTCATAAAAGGGTGAAAAAAGAAATTAGTTTTAACATGAAATTGATTTCCTGAAATTCCATGAGACTGCTGCTCCTCATGATACTTTGCTAACAAGTTAACGATCCCATTTATTTTTTGATCAATACACAGCAAGGGACCCCCGTGACTTTCCTCTCAGGCTTTAAAAACATCTATAATTTTAGCCTTGAGGATGCCTTATAAAATCGGAACATGCAGTCATTTTTATTCTCTTCTGCTGAAGAGCAGATACTTGCAGGTACAAAGGAGTAACCCATTCACCATATATTTGGAGACTTAAAGATAGAACAGTTCAATGTATTTTTGCTGTGTCCTATTTGGACAAGAGGTTTTACTTTATATCATTAGCAAAAACTGTTTATTTGTTTATTTAAGAAAAAAAGGCAGGGAAAGTGAATATACTTGGAGCTGAAGGATTTTAAAAATTATTTATCTGTGCAATAAAACAATGATACTAGATGAAAGAAAGCTATGAAAGCTGAGATCTTCCCCACTGTTTATTGCAATATAATTTGTAATTGGGGTTTTTGTTTAGTATCAGCCTTGTCCAATTGCAGTGGAAACTGCAGCCAGTATGAAGAAGTAATCTGCTCTTGAGACGTATTCACCACTCTACAAGGCATTTTGTATGCATTTTATAACTAATATGAAAGACCCTACTTATTCTGTAGTAGTAGATGTTATGTGTGAGTCATGAGAATTTAGTTTGGCTTAGCTTAGTGTCCACTATTAATACTTCAGCATTGTGAGAGTATCCATAAAAGTTCTGAAGTTTTACATTTGTGATTCTTGGGGCTGACCTGTGTGGGGTTTGGAGCTGGACTTTGATAATCCTTGTGGGTCCCTTCCCACTTAAAATATTCTGTGATCTTTTCTTGTTCTTTTCTTCCTTGTAAGTGCTCAGAACTGCAGGCAGACAAAGCCATCTGCTGCTCTCTCAGATATGGTTTCTAGGAGTGAATTTAAATGGATGCTGAAGTCACTCCTGAATCTCCAAAGAACAGTCAGCCTGAAAATGTAGCACTGATAAGCTTTTCTGTGTAGGGACAATTTAGAAAGCACTTACTGTCATGAATAGTCTTTTCTTTCTCAGGCCCCCACAGTAACATGCATTTAGGTCTTGTGGCTACTTTTAAGCAATGAATGGCTCTATTGACTTCATGCACTAAAGTGCTTTAGTGGATCAACTTTATTTCAGGGAACATCTCAGCCAGCTGAGAAATGGTTTACAGAAGTAGATACACAGACTGACATGAAGAAATCCCATCAGAACATAGGAGATGTAGGGGGACAAAAAATGTCAGGGTTAAGTAAAAATAATTATGTAAGTAAAATTATTTTCTAATTTTGGATTTGGTATATTGATTCTGTCTCAAAGCAAATGCAAGCTTTGCATTAAATAAGCACAGCTTCCATTTATAATGTGTGGAAAGGTTGCATAATGCAGGCATTTGCTGTTTCCAGGTTATGGATACATGGCTCCTTGGCTCCTGCTTCTATCACATGTAGCTGGAGTCAAAAAGCTTTGTCTGCAGAGATGACCAGTTTCCATTTCCTTTTCTGAAACTCAGATTTTAACAGTCTGCTTTGCTGATTTTTTCCCGATTGCTATTGTTGTTCAGGTGTGCATCTGTGAATTATGGTATAAGATGTGATGTGCCAGCTTGCATATCATATCTTATAGCATATTTCACATAGCTAGCTGCAACAGACTTCATAACCCTTTGAGCTCACCACTCTTTCTCAGTGATATGATTAAGGGAGAAAAACCTGTTCCAGCCTCCCCCAGTTAAATGTTTTGAAGGGGAAAAATGTCTTTTTTAACACTTGTCTAGTGCATGCTGGTGGTCCTCCAGTGTGTGGTATGCATATCTTCTCTATGCAGGTCTGTGTGGGACTGGATTTCCCTGTTCTGGGACCTTTGAAATAAAGGAATTGGCTCTGGGGAAGCTGAAGCAAATAAGCTTTTTGCTGGGAAGCTGTCACCTGGTAGGAACATCCCCTGGGGAAAATGGACATGACAGGTGACAGCCACCTACATATACTTGCTAGGCAGGAAGATTTTGTTAAAAAATGTTTGTGGTCTTTCTCAATAGATCAGTGCATGTATCAAGAAATGAGTAAGAAGAAATAGCAATAAATTTTTTCTCCTTACTAAATTAGAGAGAAGAGAAAAAAATTATTTCTCACAGCTATGTTTCCACTGTTGTGGTAAACCTAATAATCATGAGCAAATATTTGAGCATTACCATGCTGTTAGGGGTTAAATCATCAACAAGAATACTGTCATTGTAATGCAATTCCACACTTCTGACCACTTCTCAGACAGGACAGGAAAGAAGAAGTAGTTTTAAGCTAATATCTGTATTAGTGCTTCAGGAGTTCTTGGTATGCTTGCCAGCAAAAAACCCAAGGCAGTGGGAAAGCCCCAGGGAGCCCCAGGGGTTCTGTGAAGTTTGGCTAGGAGGGCAAGAAACCTGCAGGACACATGTGGGAGAGATCCATGACTACTGTGGGCATCCTGAGAGTGGGTGAAGTGTGCTGAGGAAGCCATGTGCCCTGCAGTTTGCAGCCAGCCAGGAAATACCACATGTCATTCATGAACTCTTGGGAATTGAGCTGGTGTTTACCTGTACCAGTTTCAAAGGCCTTTTGTAGTCTCTCAACTCTGTTGAGTTTTCTCAACAGAGAGCCTACTTCCCATGCTGACTTATTTTGGTGAAATCTGTTAAGACAGCATCATTTTCCACAGATTTATTATGATTCTCAATCTGAATGTAAATTGTTTGCATCACAAATTGTGCCAAACCACCACCATTGTTCCATTGTTACAGTGCAGGAAATGAAGTGTTGTTTATAGGCACACTCTCTAGTCAGTTATTGATTTAAAGCAACCGATCTATTACAGAATCGCAGTGCCTCTCAAAAATGGATTTTCTGCATGTGTAGCAGGGATTATTAAATTACTAAAATGAATTATTTGCCATTTTCATTTTTATTTACATTACCAATTTCAATTCGCACTTGTAGAACAGCATGTTTTACAAAACAAACTTTGCACAATCAGATAATATATTTTCATTATCTTTTACCTTACCATTCTATGTCCCAATTAAGTATCTGAATAATACAGTAGATATTAATTTTTTATGATACCTATAAAAATTCTCATTTCATAAAGAAAAATAAATATGTAAAGCATTTCAATCCATGCACCTCAGAAGACACCCAAATTATTGAAAATCCCATGGTGTTTTTCACTATTCTGTGTGTTTCCAATGTGAAGAACTTGATTGTTCCTTTTGGGCCTTTTTTTTTCATCCCCTACACACTGGAAAGAAAATATGCCTCTTTCTGCATGTGGGGTGCAATTTAATTTAGAATTTAAATGAACATTTTTAAAAATTAAGTTTAAAAATTTAATTTTAAATTAAATTAAATTTAGAATTTAATGCTTCCAGCAGAGGGACAGTCAAAACTTTCAGCTGTTTACCTCCAAGAATATCAGAATTCCAGTGTGAGCCAGCACTGTGCATGAGGTTTTCAGTGCTTTCACATTGCTGTTTCCAACACTTTCTTATACACTTACTTAGAAAGAGGTCTGAGGCAAAGTTTAGAATATATAAGCTCCGGGGGGAAAAAAAAATGGAAGAACTGGGTGTGCTAAGTAAGGATGTAGTAGAGATCTTCATATATGTAAAACAATATGTGAATTAGAAGGAAAGAAACTCTCTTTGTGCTAACTAGGCATAAAAGAACTTAAAATCATAAGTAGCAGTAAAGGACATAGAAATTTCTTTTTATCTATATAAATATTTAGAAATTGTATTTTAATCCTTAAGTACCCATTGATCATCAAACTTTAAGAATAAAGCGACTAAAGTTGAAAGGAATGATTGTGATGCTCTTGGTTCCCAGTTGCTGCAGAAATTTGGATGTTTGAAACTCTCTTCCAAAATGCTGTTTTACATTGATAGTGAAATATGGAGTGGTTTGGGTTGTAGTCTTTAGGTGTATGTGCAGCAGTGTTTCATACAGCCTAAGAGCAGTGTCTATTCCTACAACTATCAAGATTCAGTCAACTCATTCCTACAGTGAACAGTACACTGATTTAAAAAAAAAAAAAAAAACAGGCTTCCAAAACTTGACCTGAAACAACCAAATTATAAATGCATTTAAAATCTAGAAAATATGAGAAATATTTTCTTCATTCCCATATCATTCACTGCAAAAAAAAAAAAAAAATTGATTTCTGCACATTGAATAATGGAAAGTAAAAGCATAGTTTTTCTGTGGTATAATGGAGTTCAAATATTTTCATTAAACATTGATTGATGTGAAGGAAAGATCATTTTCAATGGGGAGAATGTTCTTTTTAATGGCATAATTGGGTTTTGGGGAAGAATGGTGTTTTTGGGAGGGAAAAAGAAAAGCTGTTAGGCTGCCTGAGAAAACAACATCATGTGGTTGTATCTTGTGGCAAAATAAAAGGTAACAATCCTCAAATTCCCATGCTTAGTATATACTCATTTATGATTTTCCCTGTTTCTCTTAAATTTTTAGCCTTAAACCTAGGATATGATGCTGAAGAAACATTACTGGGTTTTATGTTACTAGTGAGCATGTACTGTGGATTATCATAACTTATTTCCCCTTGATTCTGGTACTTTCTTTACTGACTGGCAGTTAAAAGAAAACAAAGCAAGACGACCAAAAACTCCCAAACCTTAAATCAGTTTGCCAGGGTGTTAAATACGTTGTGTCCATCCCCTCCTCTCATTTGGAAAGGAACAAAGCAGCACAGATATGGCAAGAATGTCAGCAAAGTTGTTTCCCTTTCATATCTCAGTGGTTTCTAAAGTCTTTTAAGAAGCAGAAATGGGTTCAGTGACACTCTCAGCTAGCAGCTTGCCTTAAACCTTCTTCAAACTTGCCATTTGCAAAGCTTTCCAAACTACACTTTCCAAACTGTGATATAGTGGTCTGAGATGGGTCTCCTTTGGTTTCTCCTGCTGGGGAGCCCTTCTGTCTTGAACACAATCATTGAAGAGTCTGCTAGACAGACAGGAGAGGGCAGGACTGACACTGTAGGCTGAGGGACAGAGCAGTAGCCACACAGGCTTCTCTGGTGCTATCAGAACCTCCTGCACACAGCAATTGGATCGTGTACCAACCATCTGTTCCTGTGAATCTTCAGTTAAGGTGAAAGCTGAAAAGTCCTCTTTTTGAGCCACACAGATGAACATGTGCTTCAGAATATATTTTGTCTGATAGTTAATCTGCCATCTTATTGTAGCTGCAGATCTCCCCAGGAGACAACTGAATTTGTTTCTCAAATTCTTGGGGATTTTTAGTATACTGAAGGACTGAGCTATGGCATAAAATACAGCATATTCCTATCCTCCATTTCCTTGTCCAATTCTTTACCTCCAGTGCTTTTAATCTATTACTGTAAAGAATTTACTTTCCTGTGAAATGTTTTTTTTTTTTGGTGTAACATATGAGGGGAAAGACAAGAGCTCCAAATGCACCAATAGACACTTTGCACATGTTTGGATTTTGCTTGCAGAAATCACTGTAGGTGAAGGTTATAGGTTTCACTAAGACAGAGTGTACATAATGGTCTTTAAATGTATTTCATTAGTGGTTTTTTTAAAATTTTATTAAATCATTTTTCTCAGTAGGGAGCTGAGCCACAGAGACAGTCTTGCCTTCCACCTAAGCCCTTTTCTAATGAATTTTGCCATTTCAAAAAGATTTCAAAGTATTAACAGTATTCAGTCTCCTGGCATTTATCTAAATTATTGCTAATTAATTTTAGTTTCTCTACTATTATGTCAGCCACTTACAGAATGAGCATGTTTTGCAATCCAGAAAAAAAAAAACCTACATTTTCTTTTTCTTGAATTGTTATTAAATCACTTCATTTTGCCATCATTATTTAACCTACGTACATTTGAAAAGTATGAAATGCATTTCCTTCAGTTTTAGGGTATAATCAAGTTTTTGAACCATACTTTTGGAGATGTAATCCTTTCTTTTTTATCCTCTTGCTGGCTAGGCTGTTTCCCTTTAAGAATGAATGGGTGTCAAAATCCCTTCAGTTTGACATCCTGAATGTATAGAAAAGAACAAACATATCCTTAGGGAAATTGGTTTTAGCTCTCAAAAAAGGAAAGAAAAAGAACAGGAGAAGTTATTCCTTTTTCTACCCTTGTACCTTCCACTTTGACACTTGAAGCTTGTACCTTATCAAGCTTCATTTTCACTGTTTAAGAGTGTGTGTTTGATCATGTGATAAATAGTTACGTTATCCATCCCTTTCTAAAATCCTTGTGAATACAAATCATTGGAACTGTACTGGAAGAGCTGATAGAGAGGCACAAATTTAATAATTTCTTTCATAGGTACAGGGAGTTACTCTCCAGTAGAGTTTTCTTAGCTTGTTTATTTATTTGTATTGTTCTTCTGCTCCAAGATCTGACACTACAAACATTTACATCTCAAGTTTCCATGTTTTCTTCCTTGTAAAACAAGGGTGATAAAATTCCCTGCCATTAGGTAACCCTGTACAATGAAAGTATTTATAACCGAAGTTACACAGTAAAAGGTATTACATTTGAGACCATACAGAGCTTTTTAAAAAGTCTCCTCTTGCATCATATAATAGAGAAATGTGTAAAACCACAGCACACAAAATCATTACCTAGATAGATATTTTGGATTTTTTCTCCTTTAATTCCCATACTTGTACTTTGTTTGTCACAGTACAGATGGGCAGCTATAAGAATAAATTTAGTTAGTGAAAGTATTATTGGGAAGAATATTTTTCTGCATTCTCCTAATGCTCTAAAGTTTTACCTTCTCATTTCTTTTTTACAAAATTTAGCTAAGTACAAGAAAAACAAAATCAAAAACAAAATGAAAAAGGAAAAGGGTTACTTCATTTGTAGGAAATTTAACCAAGTTTGAATGGCAGAGGGGTACTCTCTGAAAAGATATCTTCTGCGCTGTAGATTGTCCTCTTGATAGGATTTATTGTAGAGAAAAATCTGCCCATATTTTGCCACATTCTTAGGTCCCTTCTCTAAAGAATGCTGCCAGGTTGAAGTAGAAGAGAAAGTGGAAGACCAAAGTTTGTTTATCTACACAGCCTAATTCTACATTCAGTGACAAAGAACTACTTCCTTGTCCTAACAGTGCACCCCAAGTGCAAGGAAACCTCATAAAAATCTCCCTACCTATCAATCACCTTCTGTGATTTTTGAACAACCTCGTCCTAGATTTTTTCTGTTTCTGCTTGGTTTCTGACTCCTGTGAATCGTGGCACAGGAAGTCTGCTTGGAACACTGTTAAGAAGAAGACAATTGCAACTTTTCCTCATGGGTAAAAAATAAATAAAAATAAAAGGACCTGAAGGTCTTCAGAAGATGATTTGCTGACCTGTACAGTTCTGTGTCTCTGTAAAGCTCTTTTCCTAGGAACATCCAGCAGATGTTCTGAAACATTATCAGGTATAAAGCGCACAGATGCCATTAAGGGGTTTTATTATTATTTTTTTTATCACACAGTTTCATTACTTGCTTGTAAAGAGCACATCCTTACCAAAAACTATGTTTAGTTTTATGAAATTCTGACTTCTAGCAAGAAGTATTAAGGGTAATGGGGAAAAGCTAAAGAAATAGACACATGCATTGTTGACTTTAATGACTTTTTATGGTAATATTCTGAGGAAATGAGACAAAATCTAAAAAAGCAGTGCTAGATGACTCCTTGTTTTATCAATGGTTTTGGCTGTCTCCTGGAAACTGGCTTTGCATGTTTTATTGGAAGGGTGCATTTTCTTATAACCTGAATTTGAGGAATACTCGCTCTACTAATTGTAATGTGCTGATATGTTGATAATGGTGGTGCTTTCTATCTAAAAATCACTATAAATTTGAAAGAAATTGTCTTGGATTTGCACTAATATTTCCAAATTTTATTCCAGTATCTGAATACCCTACCTATGCCATGTGGCACAATTCTCAGACAGGCAGCAAAGGCTCCTTCCCCATCTTTCCCTGCTAGAGGAGAGGGACATTTGAGAGTACAGGGGATTTAGATGACAGAGAACACTGACAAGAAAGAAACCACAAATACTGTGTCTCTGTGATATTAGAAGAGCACAGGGATAGTGGTGTGTCAAGGGATGGGGGATGGAGACACATCTGACTGGGAAGCTGCACAGTCACCTGCAGATGGGGAGCTGCTCAACAGTCCCGGTTTCAGTCCATGCACAAGGGCTCCCCCAGCAACAGAAGTGCCTCCTGGTCTTTCTGCCTACAAATTTGGCAGCTGAATTTTATTTTAAAAATATTCACCTTTTCAAATATTAACCTTTTAAAAATATTAACCTTCTATGAGCACCAAATTATTAACCTTCTATGAGTACCAGCCCATCTTTCAATATCTCATTCGATAGACATTCAGGAAAATACTACTGCTTAAGGTTGTTAAGAAGAAAAAGTGCATTTTTAAGGGATTCCTGTAAGCAGTCTTAGCACAGGCTTAGTGAAAATGGAGCATCTCATAACAACCCAAGCAAAAATTATTTGTCAAGAGTTTCCCAAATGTAATGTCACCTTTTGTCAAACATATTGGTCAGGTCATGAGAGGAATTAATAAATTATCCTGAAACTGGGTGGGGTGTTTCCAAAGTAGTTAGTCTTTGATATATATCCCAAGAGTGTTTATATGGAAGAAGTGTCAATCTGTACAAAATTACTTTCACAAAACAGCTCCTACTGAATGTAAAGGAGTTTAATTTTTGTCTGCTAGCCTGATGACATGAAATGGAACCTATGAGTATGGCAATTGATATATCCTGGATTTGTAGGACAAAATATGAGATGTCCAGCAGTTTCAGCTTTGAGGTTGATATCTTGTGAAATCTTGGATCCTATCAGGTTGAGGAAATGGAGATATTAATCTATAAATGAACTTACAGCATATGAAGATTCCCTTGACTTGGAGTGCTACTTATTTTCTTCAGGAGAGAACTCCTTATTCTCCTTTTTCTGGTTGTGGAAAAACAAAATCAGTGAGTCTAAGCTCTTGAAGGAAAGCAAAAAAAAACAGAATTCAAAAAATGAAAATTCTGACTATGTGTCATTCATATATTCCTATCTTAATTCAGAATATACAGATACTGCAAATATCTTTGATGTTTCTTCATTCTAAATCACTAGAAATATAATAGATGCACTTTGTTGCTATTACTACTCAAATAGTGATAATTTAGATGCAATTTTCCTCCATAATCCAGAAAGCAGTCTCCCTCTTTCCCCCGCCTGCAGATCCTGCATTGTAGAAAGAAAATAACATTGAAATATTTATTGAAATGTACATGTTGAATGGTGGAATTGGTGTAGCAAATAGCTGGATCACTGGTGCAGAACAGTGTGCTTTTAACACTGTTCTATAAATGTTAAAATAGTTCCTACAGACAGATGATGGTTAATAAGTTTTCATTTATTTCTGTTTACTGTTTCTGTAAACAGGTATTGATTAAAATAGTAAGTGCTACTAGATTGAATATCTTCAGAGATGGTGTCTTATTCTGGAATGTGATAAGAGAATTTTAGAAAAGTCAACTGTTTGAAAACAAATGATCTTTTGAAGTCTTTTGTATTGAAATATTATCTTTGCCAATCGAGGAGATACCAGGCATTTTTTTATTTATCCCGAGTCTATAACTTTTACTATATTTGCTTTACATTGCTGTCTATATTTTGGAATGGATTTGCTCTGGCACCAAGTAACTGATTACTAGATTTAATGTTAAATTTGCATCCCGTGATGTGTGAATGCAACATAGAATTTTTGGGGCATCTTTAAATACGCACAAATCACAAGCAGTTGTCTTATTTCTCACAGATTTTAGCACAAATTTCCTCTGTGATCCCTGAGCCCATTCATAGTTAGTCTCATATGATAATAATTCTCCTTTGGCCTGGGATACTGTATTCCAGCTTTTATCCTTCTAGTTAGAGCCTATTGCCAGGTTACTTTGTTTCTAGCACTGCTATTTTCAGGAGGTATAAGGCAAAGGTGGCTTAATGTTTTCTGTAGTCAAGAAGTGCTGGAAGTCTGTGATGTCAGGATTTTGGTGCATGCTGCAGTGGCAGTGAGCTTCAATAGGCACAGAGGTGCTGTAACTCATGCCTGTGGCTAGAAAAGCAGAAAATGTACCTTGTTAGGTGCTTTGTTCTTGGACCATTGTGCAAGGAGCAACTGCAGCCTGATCCCCAAGTTCTATGTGAGTTAAAATTTCCCAGGAATGCTTTGTGTTAAATGGGGACAGAAGTTGACAAAGTGCAACTGGTGCTGACAGTGAACATCTTGAAAAATCAGCAGCTGTGCATTAAACCCCCAAGTGTCAGCAGCTACACAGGAATCCTTTATGGTCGCTGTAGGTTATACCTGACACAACACTGTAGCTCCTGTCAGGAATGGTTTTATATGTTTCCAGCCCCAAGCAAAGAGGCAGGAATGTGTGTGTTGTAGCTGCATCAATTACACTGCTTCACAGCACTGAAAATTCATCTTGAAAGTGAGGGACATTTAAAACAAGACCGCAAGTCAAATTCTTTTAAAAAAGAGGATTTATTGAAGTCTTTGTCTTCTTGTCTTTTCTATAATTAGATAATGCTTTGAAAGAGCATGGTAAATAATAAGAAGCTGATTCACCCAGGGATAATTTTAGCAACATTCCTGATTCAGACTTACTGCCAAAAACATGTAAAGAGCAGAAACGTGCTAGAAAACTCCTCCTAGCTTGAATTCATTATCTTCAAAAGCACTGGGTGCATCACATCTTGAAAGCCTCATATATTTTATTTCTAAAGAGTGCCTCAATATTTTCAGACAGCAGTTGTTACTCTGAACATCTGGAACTTGATGTGAAGCTGTGGCACATGTAAATCATTACAATATTGTCTATAGGCAAGAAACAGTGGTACTGAAAAGTTAATGACAAACAAACTAAATGCACTCTAGTCATCAATGATATTTTCATCTCCTTAGGGTTTCTTAAAAAACCTCTTAAATTATACTCTGGTTGAACATGTTATGGCTCACGTTGGGAGAACAGAATAACAGCAACACGGTAAAACAAATTTTGCAAATGTGAATACAGTATTCAGTTCTCTTTATACAAGGAGACTTTCAAGAGGTTAATGGAAATACTGCCTGCATCAATCTAAAGGTTTTGTGAAGCCATCTTAGTCTGGGGACATAAAAGTTGTTTATATACAAAATCTTAGTGCCTTGCTAGAATTTCCAGACAGCCATTCAAACAGTTTTTCCTCTCTTATCTTCAACATAAGCTGGTGTCAAATGCCTGAATCAATAAAATTGCATAACCAACTAACATTTATAATGTGACATCAGTCAAAGAGGGGTATATAGTTCCTAGTAGTTTGTCTGCATCAAGATGATGAGGTCCTGGTGGAGCCAGGGCACAGTAAATAAGTCCTTCACATTCACATCATTCAAACTGAGAGACTTCCATGGGTGCCTGAGCAAGAGCTGCAGGCAAGTTGTGCATAAATGTCCTTGTGCATAAATGGGTACTTTATTCACATAGTGTATCACAGAATTGATGTCACTCTCACATCACAAAATGTTTATCAAAATTAAAAATACTTGCTGGTCATAAAGAAATATCCCAATGGGAATTTCACAGGGTAATTCACATTTAGCTATAGTTGATTGTCTCAATGTCACAATTTCACTGAGGATATTTCTTTTTCTGAAGACAAAACTTGTTATTGTCTCAACAGATTAATTCCTGTTAATTCTTTTACCCTGAAGCTTTTGATAATAATCATGAACAGATAATTTCTGAGTCTTTGCTTTTTGGAAAATCTAGCATTCTAAATTAAAAATGTTTAATTTGGAAAAATGGACAATGTAAAGCTGACTTAGATGTATATGATGTGCTATTTTCACCTTTGCTGGTGCTAAGCTGTTTCATCTAGCTTTTTCACAAATCCTCACTAGAACTAAGAGCATGATAAAAGTAACAGCTTCTATCTCAGAAGTAAAACTGCAAACTTGGGTGGTAGTTACACCTCAGCTTGTTGCAAAGGAGGAAAAAGCTGTCATTTTGGTGCACTTAGAGTGAAAAAGTTAGATTTCCTTTGAAGGAAGGTTTCTGGTGGGACTTGGCAATTGTACAAGCTAGTTGCAGTGTGTGACAGTCAAGTGAAAGTAACTTAGATATTTCTAAGTGAAGTAGCCATGTCACTGCAAGCAGGATGACTTAAGCCAGACTGACATGTCTGGTAACCAGAGCTAGGTCAAGAAGTGCTGCCTCACACATCATTCCTCCGCACAGTACAAAGCACAGATTCCCTAGAGAATCTCTTGCCTTTAGCTTGTCTTCTCTCAATCCCAGACCTACTGAACTAATGCTCTAACCTGGCCATAAAGCTTAAAATAAATTTACTCTATCTCCAAAATGAAACTTTCTCTGAAACACATAAAGAACCACTGCTCTATTCATACCCATATAAAATATTTTCCACAGCTCTTGCCTTCCTGCACAGAAACAAACATAGATGACTTTTCATTTCAGCTACCTCAACTACCCAGTGCCCTGAGAGAGATGAAAGTAGACCAGGAATTTCACCTGATCATTTGTTCACATAGATAGAATACTGAAATCTTACACCAGTGTTCACATCAAGGAAAATATTTACAAATAGTTTTCTCTTCATTGGTTTAACTTCTGTGGGTTGAGTTTTCAATATAGCCTTTATACAGTAATATAAGGAGACATTACATCAATGTCATTTTTTTATCAGATTGTCATTAAAGTGTCTGCTTTCAATATTCACAGTGTCTATGGCAACTCTTCACAGGCTACCACCAGATTCTCTCTGCCTTAGACCTGTTGTCACCAGGAATTATAGAAGTGATGAGATCAGTCAAAATGTGCTATACAAGTGGTTATCTCAATTTTCTGGTTCAGCAAATTACATTGCTCTAGAGGTTTTGTGGTAATGGTTTACTGTAATACAATGTAAAATGTAATGGTGTGGAGAATATTGGTGAGCAGCTAAAGGCCAAACTCATGGAGGTGTTTGAGCTAATTCAGAGGTAGTATTTGAGGTTGTAGTAACATCCTTTTATACATTCAGTGCTAAATATAGATGCCCTTAATCAGTCTGAAATAACATGCAAAATATGAAGTGCTGGTATCTCTGGTAATCATAAACAGTTTCTTCTCATTGGCCAAACTGATAATATTTCAAAGGTTTTCAGACTTTACTGAAGCACTCTTGATAACTTTCATGGGTATTTAGACTGCTAAAGCTTCAGTATTTTGGTTATGAAGCAGAAGGTGTTGGCAAGAGGGAAGACTGATTCAGACCTTAACTTTCTTAGGATTTCTAGTGCTAGACAGCATTGAAAGATGTAACTGGAAGAACTTTTTTTATAAAATCATAAACTGTATATTAGAATAAGCATATAGATATGAAATTGAAGCCATGTAAACAAAAAGCCCAACACAATGCCTAGCAACAAAACAAGTATGAAAACAATGTAAGACTTGGACACTTCACATGTCTCTGAGAGCTCCTTACAAAAGAACAAGTTTTGAGATTCCTTTCACCTCCAATGAGTAACAAGTAAGGTTTTTCTTAAGTCACTTTGATATCAGAAGCACCAACTTGGCTTCAAAGGTTGCCTTTGTTGACTCTGTGTCCAGAAAATCCATAAGTAATTCTAAAAGTTTCCATTAAATTTTCTCACTCTCTCTCTTTATTCCCGAGTCTCTCTCTACATTCTTTTCTCACTACTGTTTTCCCTCTGTTTTGTCTTTCCTATTCTGTTTCCCTCCTGGTTCCCTAGGGAGATTGAGGTTCATGGTAGTTAAATGATTCATAGAAAGAGCTAAGAATCAAAGCTAGCAGGTCTGGGAGTCTAAAACAATAGGCTGAAACACCGGGCTGCTTTCAAATTTCATCTTTCATCTTGCCGTGCCCCAGCTATCTGCCAGTTAATACTCTCAGCTTACATGTTCCCTTGGATGCCCTTGCCATCCTGTTTCAGATGGCAAGAGAGTTACTCTCAATGGTAAAATAAAGGATCATAGACAAACCAATGTTTTTGCTGGGTGGATGTGCAATGTGAATTATTAAGGAATGAGTGAACAATAATTCCTCCAGTAAGGTGACTTTTAGTAAAACTTAAGTGATCTTTAGCTTAATAATAGAAAACCAATTTAAGGTGCTAACACTTACTTGAGCTTACAGTTTAGACACAAACAATCAAAAGGAATTTTTCATAGCACAGTGATGTCTTTTTTGTTTGGCTGGGAAATCTAATCCATGCATTTATATTCATCAAAGGAAGATTTTTGCAATGCAGTGTGTGATCAAAGTCCAAAGTCGAAATTACGTACAGTACTTTCGCAATATCTTTATAAAAATGAGGAAGAAAAAGTCATAATATTAATCTTTCCTTCTTTTACCTCCAAAGATGCCAATTTCACTGACAGGAAAGGATTAGATTATGCAGTAAATGGAAAGGAGAATGAAAAATCTTAGATAAGACGTCTTAGGAATTAAATGGATGTCTCCAAAATAAAAAAAAAAAACTATTTAAAACATCTAATTAATAATTGTCTTTCTCTACCCTCCACCTTCCTCAAATACTCTTGAACAAGGATTCCAGATCCCTTACTCCCCATGTATTTCTTATTTGTGGTAGCCATCTATTTCTTTTGAGAATCCCGTCCAAAAAAGTTACTCAAGCCTCTCTCAGCAGTAATTTGACTATAGATTGTTTAAATTACAAGGCTGTGCTGGAACGAGGCAGATTTAAAGGTCTTTAATGACAGGGGGGTTGGGACTAGGTGATCTTTAACATCCCTCTCAGCCTTAACATTCTACAGTTCTATAACTCTATGAAAATGCTTCCACGCAGCATCATTGTTTAATGAAACGTATTGATTAGTGCAATTTTAAAGTTGTTTTGGCTGGAAAGGGCCTTAAGCTCCCTTTAAGGGACCTTGGAGATAATCTAGTCTCAGCCCCCCTGCCATGGACAGGGACACCTCCTACTTAACCAGGTTGTTTAAGGCCTTATCCAACCTGGCCTATAGATCATACAGGTTTTTGTGGTCTTTAGGAATAAGATTAGGAGGCTTGGATTCTTCCTTAGATGGAGAGACAGTGACTTCTTTGAGTCTTGGCACAACTACATGGATTTTTTTGAGAGTCAGAAATGGAAATAGGACTAATACCCAAACCTCCTTGGAGTGCTTATTTGCAAGAAATTTCACCATTCTCTTCTAAATATTAGAAGTTTACTTTGCCTTGCCTTCACATTTCCTTTGCCTTTTTCACTGGACAGAACAGTATAAGCTTAGAAATGCTCCTCTCAGTTGCCAAGTTCCTCCTCCAGACTCGTTACAGTGCCAGGTTTAACCTAGATCTGTGTGTTTGAAGGAGCTGCTAAAAAACAGTGATTCTTTCACATCAATGTAAGCAGAGGATAAATATGTTGAAATCAGTGAAGCATAAATGTAGTAAGGTGGCAAAAATGCATCTAAGAGTGGAAAAGCAGTCATCTCTGCCCAGAATATTTTACCTAGTTCTTGAAGAAAATTAGTCTGCATTTTGAAGCATTATTGATAACAGCTACCTTCAACAGAAAGGTTGAGACAGATGGAGCTGATGAAGTGACTTTATTTCGCCATTTATTGTATCAAGAATATTAATATATTCAGGAATATTGATATATTCAAGACACACAGGAATTCTGCCTTTTCCACGTCTTCGGCTGGGAGGGACAAGCAGTGGTATATACAAGATCATTGTTTATATGCCCCTGTTTGCTAGTATGGCTGAAGGCCCAATTCTCAACAACTCTGACAAAATCATTCCATCTTCTATTCTGTTGGTAAAGTGCTAATGAGACAAACTTATAAATGAGCTGTAAGGCTCTTAAGGAGTCTTAAAAGTTAGCAGGGAGAAAGATAAAGTAAATAAAAGTTAGAGTAAGATAAAAACAATGAGCTGGAATTACTGGAAGGAAAGTTGAATGAGCTGGAATTACTGGAAGGAAAGTTGAAAGGAGTAGGTTAAAAAATACATGAAGGCATGAATCAAAATTGCATAAGACTCAGGTGGTTGTGGAACTCAGAGGAATAGGAATACACTTACTGGTTAATAGAGTGCACTGGTTTACTCCAGCAAAGTCTCATACTACTGTATAGGCAGAAAACAGAGTGTTTTATTTGTTGCTTGCTTGACATAAATTTTCTTTTTTAACCTAAGGCATCTTTTGCTTTGTAGCCCCTTGACTTTCGGACCATTTATGGGTGCTTGATTTTATTCAGTACAAGTAAAACTGGCAGATTCTGACCCTTTTTAAGATTTCCATAATGTATTTACTGTTATACATTACTTGTGCCTAATAATGGGGAAAATATTTCAGAAATGAGCCTCAGTGAATCAAAATTATGATGCTTTATGCTATTTTAAGGATATATAATACTAAAGCAGAAACAGTCTTTTAACTATATTTTATGGTTATCCTACTAGATCATAAAATATGTATTAGTCTAGAACAGACAATGCTGCGAACAACAATAAAAGTGAACCAAAAATTATAACTTTGGAACTAGAAACATGAAAGATAATTCTATAGAAACACACTTTATTTGTTTAATTGATGGTCTTAATTAGTATGAAAGATTGTTTATATTTAATCAGAGAAATCTAGGAAATTTGGTTTGAAACACCAATTTTACAAGTACGAAAACAGGCAAAAGAAAAGTCTGCATTTTGCTATTTGCCTAATCATCATTCCAAGTTTAATTTGAAAAAAAAAAACCCAACAATAAAAAAAAAGCATTATACCTGAGTGTATTCTTTTGCACTTGCCAGCTACTTTAAAACACAGGTAACATGTAAGATAAAACACCAGTAGATTCAGTAGCAACTGTAAATTGCACCTTGATTTGCCAGTGACTAAGGACTTTTTTACCATTATCTTAGTTTCTGTGCATTGAGGAAATACATTTCTCTTTTTCTTCATGTCAGAAAATATAATAGGAGACCTGTGCATGACAGGAGGCTGCAAATCAGTGCCCCCTAAGAGATACCTGTAAAAAAGTACAGGCTTAGAAATGACTGGATTCCATAAGGATCATAAAAGTTACTAAGCAGATGATAATTGGAATCAGGTTTCCCAGTGAGCTCCTCTTGTAGCATCTCAGATCACATGTAAAGAGACAGAACAATCTTTCTCCCATCTTGTCTTTACCAACACCCCCCATCTTCAGCATCATGGCTTGAAACTTCTTGATTTTTTCAGAGTAAAAATAAGCATCAGGAACTCTTTGCAATGTGAGGGGGAAACACAGGACCTTTCTTTCAGCTTACAGCATATGTTCAGCCTCACTCCATTCTGATTCTCTTTCCGACCACTTCTTCTGTAATCATACCCAAAAGCTGACCCTGCCTATTTCCATATACTTGGGAAGAATGTAGATAGATAGTTTAAGTAGTTCAACTGTCTAGGGAACATACCTCTCTTATCCCTGATTCTTTTTGACTACCTTCCAGAAATCAGACCTTCTCCAAGCAGCATCTCAGGGAATGAACAGATTGTTTAATTTTGATATATGCTTGCAAGCATTTGGCAAGATCCAGCCCATCCAAAAGAGAATCACATCATGTAAATATCAGCCCTGCAAAACTGCAGCTCAGTCTCCCAAGGGGGTAGGCTTGCTTTTTGGGAACTGGTGGACTCAGATGAATAATTTCTATATTATTTTAAATGGTTTAAAGTGTAGTTATTGATAACTTAATGAGTAAAAGTAGCATGTTTTTATAGGCAGCACCGGCATTTACAGAGATTACTACATTCCTACTAAAAATTTAATAGAGACAGACTTTTGTCCTTTGCAGGTAGACATTGAGACATTTGATTCTCTCATTTTAAGTGAAAAGAATAATTTTCAATTGCAGCATGGCTATGCAACACTGAGTATCTCATAAGCAGTTTCTAATTGTTATAAATAAGAAGCTTGACTAGGCCAATATTCAAGCAGCAATCAATTTATTAATTAATATGGTAAAGTATGAGCAATACAGTGCTGGGTACAGTGGGGGAAGTTTTCCCTCCAACTGCACACCGATAGTTGAGGCTTGCAGGTATTTGGAGGGGTACTCATAAGCTTTCTCAGCAGTTTCTATTCCAATTTTTATGTCACACTTCTATACACTATTGTGATTTAGTTTTTCTCAGGATGTATCCCAGAAAGGAGAATCCCCAGATGGTGGTGGTCCGGTTTCTGAAAGAAGGAAGAAGAATCGCATCTGGTGAAGTCCAGCTCCCCAGATGTGGGTCCACCTTTTAATTGCAAGGACTATAAACCTCATAACAGTGATGTCCAGCTTCCCTTGGTCAAAGCTAAAAATCCTTAAGTTGGTGTTCATCTTCCTTTCTCAAGCTGCTTTCCTCTGTTTTAAGGCGTGAGATAAGCATGTTTCCTTTATATATATTCCAAAGTTATAGTTTCAAGGATACAAGCAATATTCTAAAATTATACTTCAAAAGGTTATTATTGCAAAACTCTTTAAGACTTAAAGACGCTTGAAGAGAAGTAAATTAAAGGACCTTGAGTGTGCAGGAGTGAAAATGCTGTTATATTGCAACTTGAGCAACATCCTTAGCGCTTTAATTCAAATGCTCCTAAATCAACTAAGGTTAATTACAAACAAAAGATAGGTTCAAAGGCTTTCTTCCATGCTTTACTTTCCTCAGTTATTATTAGAATTCATCTTTATAACTGTCCCATGGTTGGTTTCCACACATACCACAATCACAAATGCACACATTGCTTGTATGTACCCGACACGAACACAGCTTTGTATTTCACGTAATTTCACACAGGAAAACCTATGTCAGTCTGAAGTGGAAGTGTCTCATTTAGGCTCACAGTCCTAAGAGAAACCATGCAGTATCACTGCCAGCTGGCAAACTGGCTGTTTGAACTGTAAAGCCCAAAGAAGGTTACTGATTTGTTAATGCAATTTAATTATTTCATTAAAAAACTCCCAAGAAACACATCTCCTTCTCCCACACCCCCCCCCCCCAAAAAAAAAGGAAAAACAAAAAAGAACTATTAAAAAAACCCCACTCCCCTTATTTTTTACCTTAACTTGTAAGAAATTCAATAGTTTGAGCTTTCAGGTGAAATTTGTGTAGTTCTTCCTTTTGTTTTTGCACTAGATATCTCAGATTCTGTATCTTGTGTATTTGAACAACCTCAGCAGACTCTTTTCATCATCTTATTACCCAGTACTGTAAGAAAGTCTACAATTGAAATAGAATAGCTTTTACAAACACAAGGTCTTCAAGGATCTAATAAGTAAGTAGGATCTGTAAAACAGAGTGACTAAAAGGCATCCTGTGCATGAGTGTATCATAACCAGATTACTTTTTCACTGAGTACTAGGCATAAGCCTTCCAACAACTGCATTAGGCCCACAGTGAGATCTCTATACAAAGAAAAAAAATCCAGCTGCTGATCTCCTTGGGAACAGGACAGAATAAAAGGACGTGTTCCACCAGATTTTGACCGTGGAGCATTTTAGTTTAATGCTTGCATTCACTTGCATGTGCTTGCTGCTGGTTTTATTTCTTTTTTATCGTTGGAGGTATTTGAAATGTTCTTTGAAAGGTGAGGTAAATCTTAGGAAGTATGCATGAATAAAAACAGAGCTTTTTGGTATTTGAGCAGAGTATGCTGGTATAAAATAAAAATGCCAAAGATCAATCACAGAAAAAAAGATGCAACTGTTAGTATTGTCATTTTTTCTAATATTTGTGCGAAACTACTTCATATGAAGGTTTCCTCCCACTGCATGAGAATGTGTAATGCAAATGGTTACAGTATACACTCATTGCAAAATGTTGGTGTATTTATTAAAAAAAACTCCCTCTTGCCATCACTGTTCAGCCCTGGACAGGAGTTTGGAGAGAAACTTCCAATATTTGAACCTTTCTGCTAAAATTGAAATTAACATTCTCTCTTGTTGCAAATGAACTGGAATGTAGTACAAGATAAAGGCTTATACATATTTGCTAGGGACCTAAAAATGTAGAATTTCCCTTTTTTGAAGTAACCTTCTGTGGTCTCTAATTGTACTTTATGGAGTATTTGCCCATAGTACGATCTAGTGTTTTCAAAAATGTCTGAAAATGACCAGCTTATTTCAAACCAGTTATTCTGATTTCTTTTCCATACACAAAAAATCAGCCTGTCCCTTGAGGCTTGAAAATTTTGTGGCTGTTAGAAAAATGGAAAAAATGAAGAATTACAGTGAGAAATATCTTCTCTCCCTCTCTCTTGGATAATGTTCCTCTTAGATTGTCTACCATTTTTTGCTCTCCATCCCATCCAGTAGAGGATCATGAAGTCTCGTTTCACTTACATGTGATACACAACGGAATAATTCAATGTCATCCTTATTTAGCTGGAGAGACATCAGCAAAACAGAAATATCATAGCAAAAAGTTATTTTCCTTACAGCTATCAAAATGATCAGTAACAGACTGGCTAAAGTAGGCCATAAAAACTAATTCTGATAAATGTTGTTGTCCTGAGCACCTTCTAACCATGGATAAAATTATCATTTCCAGGGAATTCACATTTTCATCCCAAGTCCCTCAGAATGAAGACACAAACAGCAAGTGTAAATATTTGTGTTAGAAATTAGTTGTTACTGGAGAGAGAAGTCTTATCTTTAGGTTTTAATTAATTCTTATCTCAGTTAAAATATAATTAGAAAGAAGTCGTGTTCTTGTAAAGTAACATTGTCTGATTTCTGATGTAACATGTAGCTTCAAGAGGAGTTTTGTGAGCCACAAGTATTTCTTTGATTCATATCACATGCTTGTTTGTGAGTGGGGAAGAGGATCATGGTTGATTTGAGTGTGTATTTGGAATACAAGGAAAAAAAATTAAATTAAAAACACTTTGTCAAATGAACTAAAAATGCTTGAAAATAGACAAGTTTTTGTGCCCCTCACGCCTTGTGGCTTCTGCATTTTCTTTTTTTTTTCTTCTTTAATAAACTGGAAATTTTTCTTCTTTAAGGGAACAATGTAGTGAATAAACTGAATGAAAAAGTTCCTGTTTGATGAGGGAAGAATAGATTGCTCTTTATTCTTTTTGCCAAGGAGTTAATTACTACATTGGTATGGTTGGTCTTTAAGAGTTGTACTCTCAAAGGCAGTCTGCTACAAAACAGATGTGGTTTTACCATCTGAGAGAGTAATAAGTTCTGTGGGAAAGATGAAAGTAGCAAGAAAATGTCTGTTTTTAAGAGTTCCTAGACTGTATGGCTTTCACCATAAGCTGGTAGCTGCGTTTGTTTCAATTGGCGCTTGAAGAGACGTAAATTAAAGGACCTTGAGTGTGCAGGAGTGAAAATGCTGTTAGATTGCAACTTGAGAGCAGTTTTTCAGCAACCTGGGTGTTTCAAAACTGTAATTTTGATTAAAATATTGGCAGAACTACAGGTCTAACTAGCTCCCAGTGGATATTCAGTGTCCTAAAATCTTATTAACTCCATAACAGCCTGCAGCTGAACAGAGCACTGTGGAATATGTGTCCTCCACAGAGTACTCAAAGAGAGATTAGAGGATAGTCATTAATGCTCAAATTTGAGAATAATGTTTTATTTTTTAATGCTGCACACATGTTCCTAGTCTCCACACTGTACATTCTAGCTCAGTTATTGCCAACATGGAGACATAAATAAATAAATAAATATATATATATATATACACAATTTTATTTATTTCTCGGGAGTTACATGACTTCCAGAGGTGAGTTTCACCTAAGTATTGCCATCTCTTCAACATTTTCCACATGCTTAAGGATTTTTTGAAAAACTATCTCTGTGCCTTTCATATAATATAAAATTATATATATATATATATATATATATATATATATATATATATATATATATATATATATATATATGTACACACACATTAAGATAAAGTCCAATCATTGCAGCCTGTGTAATGAATCAGGTCTGGAATATGATGAGCAGTGGTCATGCAGAAAGCTGGCACAGAGAACGAGATTGCAGTCACAAGATCATACTCAAATCAGGGTATTAATGTTCTCAAGCATTAACTGCAAATATGAGTAAATCTTGCCTTACTTGCCTATTGACCCTTCTTGGCAAACTTGCTGAGATTTCCAGGACTTTAGAAACTCATTGGTTCTTCCTCAGCCTCTGGAAACCCCTGCAGCACCTTTAATTTAAGGAATTGTAAGATTGGGCATTAAACACTGGGGAATATTGGACAATAATGGACACATTTGTCATGTTCTGACTTCCCTTTAATATAAAGTGATTTTGTGGCAGCAGTTTTTGCTTTTTGGAATAAAATACAGTGATGACATGATTTATTTTCTGAAGGAACAGTAACATTTCTCTGAAAGAAGGCTAACATTATCCCATGTTCTCCCCAAAGGTGTCTATAATGGCCTTGGGTTAAATATTGCTTCTAATAAATCAAACTTCTTGTTCAGTTTTGTTTAGGATTGCTTACACTTATACCTCCATCTCTTGAGACATGAGCAGATGTCACTTTCTGTATTTTTTTATCTCTTGTATAGAAAATCTAAATTATAAAGGCTTATCACTTCTTTTGTTTTTCTTTCAGTCTAATCAAGATTTTATTCTTCTTGCTTTTCATGTTAGAGCTTTGACTGCCACACTGAAAACCACAAGCATTATTCCAGAGCACAAAATTCAATTTTCTCTTGTCTTGTACTGCTTCAATGACTCCTCTTAATTCTGTTACAAAAGAAAAAAAAGGAAAAGTAAAGAAACTTCTCAAGTATTGCATGAGCATATACATTCCTTTCTTGCTTGATGTGATGAGTGAATAGAGAAATTTATACCCATGGGCACTCCACTTTATTTCAACTTGTTAGCATAGAGAATGATTTAGTGCATTACACTGGTAATAAAACTATATTTGTTGCAGGTCCTATTAAAATGCAATAACTATTGCATTTTTAGCCACCCTCGCTTATTTGCCTTTAGGAAGAATATTTAAATCTTAAGAGTATTAAAAAAATCCAGTGGAAAAGTTGCAAATAACAATGTTTTTGTTGAAAGAGGGAATATTGCAATTTCAATTAAAACATTAGAATAACATGAGGAAAAATTTAAAGAGCATTTAAAAAATGCCTATTTATATTTTTAATGTAAAATTTGGACAAAATATAACAAGGTATATTCTAAATTAATGTAGATGGCAAAAATATTTACCTCAGAAGTAATAACTTTAACACTTTCAGAACTAGATATTTATCTTGAGATTCAAAATTGATTTTTAAAAAAGTTCTACAAAATTTGTTTTGGTTGTGATGTTTTTACCTCTTGAATTTCTCATAGAATTTTTTTAAGCAGTTATAGTTACATTTAGATCATCAAGACCCATTCAGATCTCTATCAAGTGAAAGGTTATCTAAATTATCCTTTTTATTTCTTTTAAACAATTCAGTGGAGTTTTCATGCACAATATTTGTACATGGTACTTGTTAAAATTGGGAAGAAAATACTTGATTAATATAAAACTCAATAGAAATTCCTCTTACAGTAAGACTTTGAAAGTGAAATTATTTTCCTATCAGGGTCTTACCTGATGTCACTAATCTCCTGCCTTGAAAGACTAAATGCATCATTAATCTGTTTTTCTTTTTTTAATTAGCATTTAAAACATCTTTTTTTTTCCCCACACCTTTGCAAATGTAATATAATTGTTGTTTATTTCATGAAGGACTGCCATTGAACACTAAGAATTGTGGTTGATTTCTGGAAGCATACGTTTCTTGGGATAATTATAGGGGGATCAAGCCTTGCCATAACTTGGCAGTTCCACAATAAAATAAAGCCCCAAGGTGTATGCCATTGTAGCTTCCTTGCTGAGTGGCTTACATAAACTCTGCTGTTATTTCTTAGCCAGTATGAATCTTGAAGATTAGCAACTCCTAGGACAAGGACTGAAAAATGCTTGCTGTGTTAATGAAGTCTCAAAATCACAGTATGGAAGAAAGCTTTCTTTGAAGTGCTGATAAATCTCTTCATACAGATCATTGCCTGCAAGGAGAGGAATACCACTTAGGTATAGAGATAAGCCCAAAATATTTAGTCTGTAACAAAAACTAGCTAAACCAATGATGTCATTGTACACTTCCAGTATCACAGTCTGGGTTTTGCAACACAGCAAGGGGGAGATCCTCCTTGAACTCTTCTGGCCAAAAAATAGTTTTTTAACCCAGAGATAAAAGTTGTGTCACTGCCCCATACAATTATTTTCATATGGACATTGTAGAAATATTTCTAGTGCTATTGCATGTTAGTAAGCAATAGTGCTGTGTCCTCAGCCATTTTAACATTCCATTTTCCTACATTTAGACCACTTTTATCAGGCTTACAGCATTATACCTGTTTGTGTCATAACTTTTGTAGGTTTATTGAAATATTAGCAGTGTTTTCATATAACTTCAATCTTAATTTATATTAACTTGAATCTAATATGATAGCATCATCGAAATATTAATCTGATTTTATCCTCCTGCCCTTCTGGTCATCTAGCTTCACTTTCTTTAAAGTAGGAAGAAAGGCTAAATGAATTAAAGTACAAGGTTAATTAAAGCATCAAGCTAATGTTTCATTCATCCTGTTCATAAAGCCCATTTCACAGTCTTATGAGCCCGACCTCTGCCATTCTAGAACAAGAGTCTTTTGAACTTAGTCAATGGTACAATATGTGTGAAATAGTGTAAAACATCATAAGGTTAGGTGTATGATCAAGCTGACAAGAAAAAGAGATTTCAAAGAATTCTTTCATTTATACATAAAGTAAGTCATACTTTCTTGATTTATCTGCTGTTTGAATTTTTATTTATCTGCGCTTGGGAAAATGCCTTATGTCCCAGAACACCTTTTGTTTAGATACAAGGGGCAGTTGTTCAACCTTCTGTTCTTTCTCGTTATTCTTTATGTTTGCCCAATACAGTCTTACTGCTTCCAGAGCTTCTTCCACTTCCAAAGGTTATGCAAACACAAGGTCTCTTGTCTGCTACACAGCTTTAACATCTCCACTGGCACACACAGAAAAAGAGAACTCAGGAGCAGTGTTTGCTGCAGCTAAACTAATGCATCTGTATGTTCTGTAAGAACCTGGCCTCAAACACCTCATTGTCCATACAACCCTACTCTCTTAGCTGCTCAAGTACACCAGCCACAAACAAGTTATGGGGAATGGCCTCTGACCCATTCCATCTCCAAAGCATGGGTGCTGTTTGAAAGATGACTAGCTGCCTTCATCAAAAGCTATACCAGCAGCTAGTCTAACAATAAATTTATTAATAAAGGCAACCCAGAGATGTATACTGATTTGATCCTAGAAAAGTTAATGAAAAGTAGGATTAGAATTTGTGTTCTTAGTCCTGTAGTATTCTTCCAGAAAATAATGTCTTTTACATTCACAATTAATAAGAAACCTGATTAATTAGCACGTGATTGGGAACATGTCTCTTAAGATTCTACTCATATTGTGAAAGTACCGTTCTTCACTGCTTTTCCTCACCTTTCAAGTCCTCTTATTCTGGAGTTTGTTTGTAACTTGAATACAGCAAACTATTTGAAACACCCCCTCCTACCTACACACCCATTATTGTGATTAATAAGAATAGTCTGAGTATCTCGTGCTGTATAATTCTTCATAAAACTTGCACGAAGAACTACTTTGATTCGAGTTCTGTTTGCATTTTCTGGGGAAAAGAGTACCATGATGAGATATCATTCCCATTTAACTTATAACTTCACCGTATGGAGTGGAAGAAAACAATGCATTTGATGATAGATTGTAGATATGTTACAAATCTTCAATCTAAATTTTTCTCTCGGCCCAGATGAACGCTAGCACTTCTTTAATGCCTCTATGTTTTCTTTCATTTCATTCTCCTGTTACCTACGCGTGGGTCATTTTTGCTGCTTTTAACCACAAAATTTTGGAGGAAAATCTCTTTTAAGCAGGCTATGAGTTATTAATAGCACAATTTACAAGTCTGTCGTGTTATAAAGGGACCCAAAAGCATTGGTTACAGAGTGTGTCTCTGAAGCCTCTAAATACTTATACCTCTGTAAATTATTTCCTACACTGAGATAGTTGCACATTTATCATTCCATGTATCAATACCGGCTGGGGAATAATGGATTGAGAGCAGCCCTGCCTAGAAGGACTTAGGAGGTGCTGGTGGATGAGAGGCTGCGTATGACCTGGCCATGTGTGTCCACAACCCAGAGAGACAAAAAGTGTCCTGGGCTACATCCAAAGAAGCAGAGCAAGGGAGAGGATTCTAAACCTTTATTCTACTGTTGCTCACACCCACCTGGTGGGGTTCTCTGTCCAGCTCAGGGATCCCAAGTACAGGAAAGACAGACTTGCCAGAGACAGTCCAGGGGAATGTTATGAAGATGGTCACAGGACTGAAGCACCTCTCCCATGAGAAAAACCTGACAGAGAGTTGGGGCTGTTCAGCCTGAAGATAAGAAGGCTCTGGGGTGATCTTATGGACTTTCAGTAGCTAAAGGGAGCCTACAAGAGTGATAGAGAGGGTATTTTTACGAGGACATGTAGTGACAGGACAAAGGGAAATGGTTTTAAAGTGAGAGTACATTTAAATTGGATGTTAGGAAGAAATTCTTTACTGTGAGGGTGGTGAGGCACTAGAGCAGGTTGTCCAGAGAAGCTGTCCACAGCTGTGAATGCCCCAACCATGGCAGTGTTCAATGTCAGGTTGCATGGGACTCTGAGCAACCTGGTCTAGTGGAAGGTGTCCCTGCCTGTGGTGAGGGAGCTGGAACTAGATGGTCTTTCTTTAAAATCCCTTCCAACCCAAATCATTTTATCATTCTATAAGATGCTCTTTGAACTGTGTTTTCTGGGTAAGAGCTGCCTACACAATGAAGAGAAGGAAAAGCAATTAGGGCAGAAGTGTGGGAGCTGCTGCAAGGTCTGCCTCTGAGCACATCTCCAGCTAGGAAGATTGGGTTGGTTTAAGTGGTATTCAAAAACTGTATTTATTGGGGATAAAAGAAGGTAGCTACCAACAGAGATGCTTCCTACAATTGCCTTAAAATATTCACCTAACAATATGAATGGTGCATGGCATTTTTGTCAGTGTGAACATCTGCTCCCCTCAGCTTATTTTGCTTTTACTGAATCATCTGTAACAAACACTCTGCTCAGGAGAGCCCGCGGGTAGCTCGGCACTTTTCATTTACAAAAGTAATCCATGTCTCTTGTCACATTCAACTTTGCTAGAATGTGGCAGGAGTTTGCAAAAGTCACCCAGACTTCAAGGGAAAACAGCTTCTACTGAACACTCCTAGGCTGGAAACATAAAATATTTATACTCTTGAAACAGGCAAGTTGATCATTCAGTTGCTTTATATATACCTCATTGTGTAAGCATTCCTCTGCAGGCTCCTTTCTCCGTTAAATATAGTTATACGCTACATAATTGTCAAGAGCAAAAAGGGTTGCATATGCTATTTTTGGTAGCATGGATGATGAGCACAGCATTTATAAAGGAAGAATTATTATGGAGTTAAAACTCATGCATATCTATGAAAGCTTAGCTGCTTCCTTGGGAGTTTTGGAACAAGTCCAACCTTAGAAAGTTCTCATGGGGTTCCTTGAGCTGTGCAAGTTGGAAAGAGCTTTTAGTTAAGTTGCTGATACTTAAAATAACCAAAGGGCAGTTTTAAATGTTTGTCACTAAAAGCAATAAATCACTGCACAGCACAAGCTGTGTTAACTCTGCTGTCAGGACAGGTGTCTGCTGGGCTCCCTGAGGCAGTCAGCAAACACAAACTAATGTGCAAGCTACAGTAATTTTTTCTGCCAGCTCTCCCATTTTTGAGATGAATGCTAGAAGGTCTTCATGCTACTGCTGTTACAAACTGACCTGACCAAGCCTGTGTGATTGAGTTCATCCACTTTGGCCTCTACATGGAAACCTGTGAGGCATCTGCTGATAATGGTGTGAAGTTGTGTGCTCACCTGCCTGGTGCTCTTAGTTGTAAAGGCCAGAAGATTTTCTACGTGTTCTTTTACAAAGAGAGTAATACTAGATCTGGCTTTCAGAGATTAGTTTTTCATGGATAAAAGAAAAAAAAAATTGGAATTGGTTTATCACCATGCAAAGAAGTAGCTCATGTAATTAGTAAATTTTGGCCTGAATAAATGATATTGAAAGGACTGGGTCGATACAAACACTGTCCCAGTGATTATATTGGAATGGAATGCTTACGCTCTTAAGCGTTCTCGTCTCAGTTCATGCAGCCTTGGGAGGAAAAATTGTCCAGATTGCTTCTAGGATTTCAATACACATTTCCAAATAGTAGTTTCCTATGAAGTGCATTTTTTTTCTACTAGATGAAAAAATTGAAGCCATACATATTTGCACATGCATTCCTCATTAGAAGTTGCTGCTAACTGATCTGAGAGTTGCATGCCAAGTCTTTTGAGTTATTGCTGTACTTTGACCTTGCTGTATTCATCCATGCATCTTCACAGATACAAAAAAAGAATATAGAAATATGTCTGGCTTAAGTATTTCTACTTCATATACAGTCAAATTTTAATGGTGTCTAAATAAACCCTGAAATGTTTTTTGTCTGAAAATGTCACCTGTACTCTGGTCACCCATATTTATTTTATAAACCTGAAATGCTTTTCTAGCCTCCTGCATCGTATACCTCTGCAAGGCACGTCTCATAACCTGCTCCGTAAGGATCTAATTCACTGTTTTGCACTCAATTTCTTCAAATCTTATACTAGTAAGTCTGGTAAAAGACAGTAGTGAACCAGCTTCACAGTCTCTGACATTCCAAGCCACTAGGTCGATTCTGTGCGAAAATACCTTTCTTTTAACAAACTTCCTCAACAGTACTTCTACTTCTCCTCCTGGCATAGTATATTCTATCCATAAATTGCTCAGATTCAGCCTATCATAGCATTCAAGTGTCCAAACGTGAAAACTACCCATCATTCACTATCTGGTGATCCATCAGGATTTGACATTGCTGTTTTGCATGATAAGAGTGATTTCACATGATATTTAAGGGCTTGCCTAATGAATTAAGTAGTTTTCTTCTCCATTCTCTACAATTAGACTTGCACTTACTAAAGAATCTCAGTTTTACAGTCTAATAGGACTAAGAATAATTTCAATAACTTAAAAATGTATTTGGACTTTTTAATAAAAAGACAACCCAAAGAATCCAGAAATCTGTAGCATTAATAATAATGTATTGCAAATAGATAGCATACCATGTGTCAAGTTAAACAAGACACCTGGAACTGATTAAACTCATGACATGAAGTGCTAAGTGCAGACACAGTATTTGTGTTTTTAAAGGCAAATGGTAAAGAAGTTTCTTTTTCAAAGAGACTTGCTCAAATAAGGGAAAGGAAAAATGGGAATGGTTTATAGCAACTTAATTTTATTGCCTGTTTTGCTGATTTTTGGACAAAGGACATCTGTTGATCAGTAGATGATAGGTAAAGCCATCCCTTAAAAGCAAGAAATGCTGGAATTAATATGGAAGGAAAATTAAATGGGAACCGAGTAACTGGTCTGTTCATGAGCAATTTACATTTTTTCTGCCTTTGCAAAAATAATCAATTGTTGCCTCAGGTCCCCTTTAAATTTAAAGAACCCATGAAACTATAAGATGTCGCAATATGAGAAACAATTATCTGCTTGTTTTCATGATCTATAACTATATTTTGGTAAAAATAAATAAAGGAAATCATGCATTTCACGTCTGTAATTATCTATTTCTTGTAACCTCAAGGAATTATTTGAAAGTGTTTTGGTGTGCCATAAAAACAGAATGCAGAGGAATTTTTATTATGTATTTCAATAAGATTTGAAGGAGGCCCACCATAAAGAAACGGGCTTTCAGTTTCTTAATGCTTTTTCTGTGCCATTAAATATTTATCATTTAATTTTTGGGGTTTTTTTAATATACAAATAATAACCCAAATGAAAAACTAGAAAAAATTGCCTGAATCAAAGGTACCTTTGTTTGAGGCCTTTCTGTGTTCTGTGAATGCGTGTGTGTTCATATTGTGTATAAAACCAGGCTCTTGCTTTTATACTTCCCCAGCTCAATCACAGTAGGCAAAGGACCTTGTGTGCTTATTTTATCTTCTGCTTGACAGACTGCTTGATGCATATGATCAAATGCAGCATTTCATTTCCAGTCTCACAGATGACAGAATAAATTCCAGAATGTATTTCTGCAGGTGTCAGAAAGGTCAAGGAAGACAGATAGATACAGGTTTGCTCAAGTTTCAGTTTCCTGAAAAATCAGGAATAATTATGTAGAAAATCAAGCTACTTTTTAAAACTTATCTTTGCAGTATTTGATTTTTTCTAGTAACTTATTAAATAAATATTGTGTTTAAATTTATTCCATTTCCCCCTGCTATTTATTAGCAATTTGTTAAAGAATTCTGCTACTTGGTCTGTGTTAATGGATTTCTAGGAACTGTGGAAATCCTTCACAGGTTGACCAAGTAGTTAAAAGTCTTTAAGTTTCCACCTACAAGAACATATCAGGATTTTACAAGAATAAGCAATGTTTTATTGTCATTTAAGTTGCTCAGCTAGGGTATAAAGGCCTAACTAATTTAGTAAATATATAAAAAGTAATCAGCTTTTCCAGTTTCTGATATACTATGTTTAAAAAAAAATGTGTTTCCTGTAAAGTCTCCATGTCAACATTTCACATACCATTTTGCAATATTGAAATTATTCCCAAAGTTCTGATGCTGAACACTGAGTTCATACTCCATTTATGTTCATTTAATTTTGCTTTTTTCACTTGGTTGGACTGCCATGCAAAAAGAAGAAATGTTTAGCTTTTGTCTATATTTTTTCTTGAAGTCACACTACTAAAAATAATAGGGATTAGAATGGCAATGTTGGTATTAACACCTTAAAATCCTCACTTTCATGATCTTGTCAAAATTACTTTAAGAAATCAATGTGGCAATTTTCCCTCCTCTTTGCAGAAACTTTGGATTTCTAAAAATTTCCAAATGTATTTTGGTCAGAGTTACAGCTCAATTATTGTGAAGGAAAAATGGCTGAATCCTGAGTTTTCTTTCTTTCAGTCTTCTTGGTGGGCAGGGCCTTCATTCTAGTTCTTGGACATCAGAAATAAAAGGAATTTTTGTTTTGTAATACATACTTTGATGCATGGAAAGATGTTGTAATTTTCAAAAAGTAAATATTTTTAACTGATCAGTAAAAGCTTATTATTCATGTAAGTTGGTAACGTGGGAAAGACTATAGAGCAAGAACACAGGAGACAATAGCTGGATTGAAATAATAAAAAAGCAATTGAAAATTAATTAAACTGCAATACCTGAGATCATGTTCGGGAACCTTAACAAACCTGGTAACTTGAAGATTTCATTTAGAAAAATAAAGAAGCCTTGTCTTAGTAATAGTCATTGATCTTTCACTGTGGTCTGGTATAAAATTTATCTTAAATTCATTGGGATTTTTTTAAGTGGCAAGAATAATAGTCATGTTTTGTCTAGTTCTGCGCAACAGCAGTTCTTCACTGAAGCATTTTCTTGGTTTAAATTGTCGTGCAATCAGACTCACTTAATTTTGCGTTCTGATGTGCTGTTCAGAGTCAGCATTTTAGATTTTACAAGCCAGGCACAAAAGGTGCCTTGACAAGGTTATTGTTTTTTGAGTGAGAGCACCTGACTCCTCTTTCACTCAGAACTGGAATTTGAAACCAGGTAGAAATGCTCTGCTGCTACCTGGGGATGATTCACAGAAATTGAACAACTTCAGTTTCTGTGAGCTGTAGGGGGAAAAATGTTAAAACTTACAAACTTGGTATATTTGAAATACATATACTACCTAGATGAAAGTAACTTAATTGACTTTTCAGCCTTTCTTAGTATTCTTTGGGGAAAAAAATTGAAAAAATCCTGATTTCCAGTGTTCACTTTTCATTTTTTGGGTTTCTAGTATTTTGCTTTTTGGTGTCAAAGCAAAGGCATGGTCTTCTAAATTTCTATTCTGCAGAAGAAAATAGAAATTTATTTAAAAAGTAAAAATCACATAGATCTACAGTTTGTCTCAAAAAAATAAGAAAAAATATGGCCCACACATGCAAGCTCTTCTTTTTTCTTAAGGGTATGTTCTGTTATCTTGTCGATACAAGCATCACTTTTGGTTCTCTTCTTATGGGGATGAGAAATGAGCAAAATAAACAATGGTCCCCTTTAGCTTGTGCTGTAACTTCAAATCTTCTCACAGCTAAGGCTGTGAATTGGTGTAAATTCTCTGGGTTTAAGGAGTTCTGCTGATGTAGGACTCTGGCCAAGTTCAGGTGTCATCTTGGCTCCCTAAGCTTGCTCAGCTGCAGCCTCCAAGAAATGGAATCCTTTTATAAATGTTTTCTTTGAAAATGCTGCTGGACTGAGAAGGAGCAGTATCCAGGTTTCTGAGTGTGTGCATGCACCATACACCAACTGAGCACTGAAGAAATTTCTTCTCTAAGTTCAGAATTTGTGATCATGAATTCCCAAGAACTTTGTAATTTCTTCTCTGCCATATGTTGATCCCTGAATTTTGGGGGAGTTTATACTAGTTCAGAAGTGGGTATGCAGTTTTTTTGTTGTTTTTGTTTTTTTCTGCAGTTACTTATAGAGGAGAAAATCTGCATTTTTCCCCATAGGCTTAGAAGAGAATAATCAGATGTACTAAAGTAGGATGTTTCTGTTCAGCTGCTCAAAGACTTCTGACTATACATTATTTGAGAGGATCAATCAGGAACAGGACTGACTTCCAGTAAGTTATTTTTACCTGAGAATGCTGCCTCCTAATTTTGTGAAGTTTTGAATTTTCAAAGGGAAATACTGAATAATGTAAGGGAGGAGTTTTCAGGTAAACTTTAGAACTGCTGAAATAATAATTCAGTGTTTGAAGTTAAGCTAGTCTGGGAGGAAAAAAAAAAAAACCTTCAGAGAAAGATTTTTAATATTCAAATGTCATGCAAAGGCAAAGGACTCTCTTGTATAACATCAGATTCCAGTGAAGGGCCTGCCTGGGCTTTGCTTCCACTCATCCTACCAGAACGAGCTATAGTTGAGCTTTGCCAATGTGAGGGATGAAGCTGAATGAAGGCTCTGTGTGTCAGCCAGACACTGCCATCAGCCTCAGCACACTTCACACCAACAGAGAGTGCCTTTTAAAAGTGTCCAAGGGAAGCAAGGCTTCCCAAGAACAATGTGTTACAATACCTTGATGTGTCCTGGTCTATTCAGGCCTCTAGAGATTACTTCTTATCTGAATGTCTTCCTTTGTTATTTCATTCAAGATCAAGGACAGTACATTTCTTAACACAATTACAGTGTGAAAGCTTTTAGTTTAAAGGAAAAAGAAACTTGTGAGCTCTTCTCAGCAGGATCAGTGTCATCTTTGGTCTCTCTAAAGCACTTAACCCAGGAGGGTTCAAGGGATGCACTGCCTGATCTTGAAATAGGAGTTGCCAGTCCTCACCCTGATTGCAACTTTTTTTGGCTCTGCTGAAGTGGAAAAATGTGGCTTCCTAATTCTAGACGTGTGTACTCAAAGGATCAGTAATGTTGCATTGTCTGTCAATTATGTGTCCACATACTGTCCATCTCTTCTGATGGTGAGTGTTTAGAAAAAATATTGCACGTTAATACATGGCTAACATGTCCTGCATGATTGATTTTGTCAAAGACAAGTTCTAACAATTTGGTAATTTCTGTTCATCCTCACCACAGCAAGGCCTGATCCCCCAACCCCTCCCAAGATGTTTGAACAACTTTCTGTTCAATCCTGACACTTTCCCCCAGAGAAAAATAACTCTGTATTAGAACTCTGATTTCCATATTAATCCAGTAACTGCTGTTTTTCTTAACTCTGTGTTACTGGGTATGTGTAACCATGCAAGAATCCTTACTTTTATGCACCATCCTCCCGCCCAAAAAACGAAAAAATCAAATTATATTTCTTGTGGAGAAAGTTTTGGTATTCATGGAATGATTCCTTTTTCAAATTGCTAGGTAGATGAGGAAGAAATTAAGTAATCATAGAAATCTTTATCCTGTTTTAGAGAAAGAAAGGTGATTTTTTAGTAGTGCTAATAGAGAATAAAAGAAATATGCCTTTACTTCTGCCTTTTATTTGGAAAAGAGTGTAATAAAATGTTTTTGCCAGAGTAAGATGATAAAACACATTGTATTTGTTCACAGTGAAAGGTGAATTAAACAGTAATTATTAGTGCTCAGAAGAGGATGAAGAGGTAGCAAGGTTAGAGATGTGAAAAAGTCTAGAATTTTTTTTTCTTTTCTTTTTTCTACTGCAGCACCTTTTCTAGCTTCTTGAAAGATCTGGATCATTATAGTAATTACTTGCTTATTGAAACTAAATATTATCTGAGAGTAGGGAATGTCTTATGAATAATTTATTTAAACCTTGACAGCATTTAAGAAGTACTTATGCATGCCTATTATTTCCAAGTAATACCAAATATAACTAGCATGAAAGGTGGAGCTGCACTGTGCTCTAAAATTTGTGGTCACTTCAGTATTTCTGAAATAAGCAGAGGAAAAAAATTTAACGCTTACTCTTGGTCTGAAACAAAATCCTTTTTCTATATTAAGAAGATTTAAAAAATGCAAATCTGTTGTTATAATGTATGTACAAAAAACTACCATGGCATTTTGCAACAGAATTAGTTGATCTTTTTTGTATTTAAATTATTTTTAAATAAACTCTATTTTTAATACACATATATGTACACATTGAATGAATGTATGAGTGTATGTAAGCTAGTTTGGACTAAATTTATATCCTTTATAGTCCAAGTATAGTCTATAGTGTATTCCTAAATTATATAGGGAAGACCATTTATGGTTTAGACACATAAGCAGTTGTGCAAAAATAATTCAGCTGGCAAGTCAGAGCATCAAAATGAGAGAAGAAACTGTAAGATAAGATGGACAGAAAAAAAAGAAAAGCCAAACATAGAAACAGAAAAGGACATTTGGAACAACAAGAGCTCAGAGATTCAACAGTTATGAAAAAAACAAGCCCAGGGGAGGCATGAAGAAGATGTCCCAGGTGACTTAACCAGTCCTTCTTAACAATCAACAGAAACTGAATTCCACTGTGTTTTGTATAGGGTGGAAAAGCTAACTGGGCAGTTGCTAGATTTCCTGCATATCTACTAATTTCAAATGTTAGAAGGACCTTGGATTTTTTTGGTGCTTTGGTAGTCACTTTGATGACTTCTGAGAGTGAGTGATGGCTCTTGGAAGTGTCCTTATCTCAGTATTGGCCAAAGGTGAAGGGGTTTTAAAGAAATCGAAAGCAATGCTGAAGGGAAAGTGGCCGAGCAGAAGTCAGGAATAGGAAAGCAAAACATAACTGTTCCTAGGTTAGCCTAATCTGAATTAAAGAAATCAGGCACAGAGCCTGGTTATTGGGCTGACTGCCAAGCCTCATGAGAAAATGACTTATGGATTCTGGAGTCCAAAGAGGTAGAGTCTGAGTGTCTGATGTGAGTAGTTCATACAAAGCAGTGTGGGGGGAAAAACCAAAGCATAACCTAAGGCCTTTTAGCATATGTTAACAATGCTTATAGCAAGATACTGGATTAATTTTTCTATTACTGAATCTGCAAACCTTATTTTAAATTTTTTGTTGTTATTGTTTTCTGGCTTTTTTATTATTATTGTTTTAAGGAGAGTGAAGAGGTGTTGCAGACCTCTCTATTTCCTTCAGTGACTTTTCTCAGGTCCTTGTTTGCTGGTCTGTTTTTCAAGGTTGTCATACTTTTTGAACCCTTTTTGTAGGGAACCTACTTCATGCCTTTGTCCAACAGGTGTCCCATGCTATAAAAGCTAAGAGAATGTAGCAATTATTATTACCTTGTGCCATTTGTGCTCCTTGTAACATAAAAGAAAAGCAGTCCAAGTGTCTGTGCAGTCCTCCACCCACACAAAGACTGTGTCTAACCTGGCAATCTCATGTAAATTTCTTCATTAACCTTCCCTATGGAAACAGTGTTACTCTTGTTTTTTCCTGTTTCCTACTTGTTTATAAGTAGCATCAGATACTGTCCCATCCTCCTGTTTATGTCCAGATGGAAAGCAACTGTTTAATACTGGAAAAATGGGACCTTTTCCCAAATATATTTCTAAATAGAACACTATTATCGCTTTTTTCCAGTGACTTCAATATATAGTCACTTCTATTTAACCCTGGTGTTTCAAGGAGTTTTAAGTACAAGCACTTAAAGAAACACAGGAAGTTGAATCAAGTGCTCTACTTTATAATGACCTTTCATGTCAATTACAAGATGTTTTAAAAGTAGGTTGAACAATGTACTGTTAAAAACTGTATTTCCCAACCTATATTCATTCTTAAGGATAATGGTGGAAAAAAATGCTGGCATATTAAAGTATCACCTCCTCAAGGTGCCCAAACCAACAAGCTTGCATAAGGCTTAATCACTTGTACATGACATGGTCCTCTCTTCATGATGATGAAAACCTTGCACTCTAGCTCACATTTGTGCTTAATTTATACAGAGTGCCTCATGTAATGTAGGTGCAATCAGAGAAGTAGTGGTCTATTGGTGCTTCCCTTTACTCACTTCACAGCTGTATCTAGTTACTATCATCAAGGGTAGCCACACATTTAAATAAAAATATAAAAATTTATTTGTAGTGATTTGTTACACAGACATGTTTTTTCACTCTGCTTGACATAGCTGCTTGGATGTAAAGATCTAAATTGGTATGAAGTCAGAAAAAGTACACATATATTGCTAGGTCAGTCTGGGTTTAAGTATGGAAAAACACTCCATCCGACTGTGTTTTAAATTGTTGGGTTTTCTCCCTTGAAGCTGCTGAACACTATTCTAGTTTCCTATAGATTTTTATCCTATGCCTGTGCCCTCTCTTCCCTGTGACCTTCATTCCCCCTAAGTCATCCCTTCCCATTGTGTGCTCCTTGCCCACCTATCACCATAATGCTTTATCAGCAGAGAGGTAGGTATCATTGCCTGTGTCCTTCTTGAACTACCAACTGGCAAGTATAACAAAAATTAAAAGAAATAATCTCAGAGTTGAGACTGCATTTGAATCTCTCCATTTTACTTTAATAAGTGTCACTTATTAAACTTGTGTTCTATGAAGGTATTCAAGCGTAATGCTGAAACCTCAGACCCTCTGCCAAGCCTGGTCAGCAGTGGTAAGCTTAATAAACAAAACAAAATAAAACAAAACAACAACAAAAAAAAGAAAACAATGAAAAAAAAGTCTGATTTGCATTTAAGTAATTTTATCACTGTGTGGTAGTTTTTATGTGTCTAGTAGAAGTCAGGATGCTGATGTAGATACCTGTCTTGTAGAAAATGTCTCTGATCCTTTTCTGAGCAGAGACATTTTCTTTCTTAGTGTAACTGACCAGAGATGAAGAATCAATTTTGTGTAAAATCCTTTATACATGCTCTGGGAGGTCTTTAAATGGTGCATCAAATGGCCAATAATTGCAGTCACATGAGGTTCAGATTCTTGAGCAGAGGAGATGATAGAAATAAATAACACAAGTGGAACAGTTAGGAGTAAGGCCTTTTCCCCAGTAAGTTACCAGTTTAAATTTAGCTGCCCCCAATGCCCAAATGAGTTTTCTCATGAGCTACTTCTATGCACTTACCTTATTACAGCTTCTTCTAAAATACTGTTAGTGGAATTTTATGTAGCCCATTAAATTTATTAAATTAATGTTGTGTTTGTCTAATAAGACCAAAATGTCTTATTAGAGGTAATAGCAGATCAAGATAAAATGCTGATTTCTCTTTTGGCAAGAGGCAATGTTCTTTTTATGAATTGTAGTATAGCTAGGGTTGTTAATTTAGCATCCAGATTATGTTTCATATGTACAGAACTCAACTACTACACTTAATACTTGGATAGTTTTGCAACACTTTTTTAAATTTGTGCAAAATAATACATGAAAAGGGGAAAGAATACAAGTAATCAAGATGAGGATGTTTCTAAAATACAGTTTATTTAAAACAAGTGTTTCTTTAAAAATCAATTTTTATTGAATGATGAAATTGTAAAATAAAGAAAGGTAGAACTGGAAGTGTTTTGGTTGGTTGGTTTCAATTTTTTTTTTTTAATAGGACATAAAAAAAATTAAGGTATTTGCAGTGAGAATGATTTTTCTTGGTTAGTGGATCATAGTCAAATGCCTTTTTCCTGGAATTCTCTACCATGACATAGAAAAATCCTTCCCACCATGTTAGACATAGATAAGTAAGACTAGAAAAGCTCACAGCTGCAGTAAGAACTTGAATGCAAATTAATGAGGTTTCACCCTACAGTCTCTAGGTAGTGCCTTCCCTTTAAATGGAGGCAATGTCTTCCCTTTAAATGTATGGCTGAAATACAGCTCCAGTAGAAAAGGCACTCACCTCATTATTTTGTGGAATGAAGGAGGCTGAACAATTTCACACAGTAAATGCAGTAACAGAAAAATTTAAAATTGCTGGATGCAAGTATGCCCAGAGTCTAAAAACCACTGCACTTCCTCCTAAACAGAAAAGTCTTAACAGTTTCTGTGGTTTAGCTGCCTTCTTATAACACACTAAAACACGTACATGGCAATAGAATAAATCCATCTGGCATATATATATATATATATATATATATATATATATACACACATCCATGTTTATAAGTATATATAAATATATATACTTTTTCACATATATATAGTCCTAATTTCCTAGAAATAAGCTACATTCAAATGGCTACACTACTACCAACTGGTTAAAAATATGGGGTTTTTTTTGATTCAAGGAAAAATGGGAACAGCTACAACAGAAAAATATTTGAAGTATGAGGTTGCATATTCAGAAACCTAAGATACTTTGATAAATGTACATTCTGAACTGTGGCATGGACGATGCACCATGCAGGACTCACTGTGCAAAGATCCTGTACTCGTGTTTCCTTTTCTAAAATTAATGGAAAAACTTTCCTATTAAGTACAGCAGGTTAGTTTCATCACTTCAGATCTACTCTTGACTGAATCAGTGTAACTAACAAGATTTTGCACTAGACATCAGTCTGCAAGCAAGTGAACCAAAAATAATCTTGTGTGACACTTCAGCATTTCTGAAAACCATTAGTGAACACTAAGTATAAATTACAGAAGAGTTGGAAGGAAAAGCGAACCAAACGCAGTCATGTAATTTCAGAGACTTTTCTGAAAGTATTCCTCTGTTTAAAAGATACAGAATTCCGTAACAGTTATGAATAAGAAATAAGAGTTAAACAAAGACTAGAAACACCAAGACAAATTTCTGAACAAAATAAATCTGGTAAACAAGGAAAAGTAGAATAAATTTAATTGTTAGCATAAAAAATAATGGACTGTCTACAAGGAAGATAGTCACTAGAGAAAACTGTTAAGCTGGCCAAGAGCGAATGTGATGTTATGGGGCTAAAAGCAAACAACTTAAAAAGTGTAAATGCCAAAGAATTTTCTGCTGCTTTCCTACTGCAAAAAATGAAACATGAGAAAAAGCTGACAGTGTTCGGGCAAAACTGAAACCCCTAAAGAAAAATTTAATATGTTGTCATGTAATGTTAGTATGTTTATATTTAAAAGTTTGGACAAAAGGTAGTTGTTAATGTGTTTGATAAGGGAACATGTGAAAATACTTGTGCTTCATGAAAATAGTATAAAGTCCTACAAATACTGTTACTATTGCACTCATTCTGAAGGTAAAAGCACCATCTCTAAATCCCAACACTTCTGCAAATTTCCATTAATTATCAATTATTCAGCAATTATTATGAATTACGTTATTTCATGCTGTGAGATATCCCTCATGTGTGACAGAATGCCCTGAAGTTAGCACAGTGCTTTATCAGCTTACTTTGCACAATTTTTGGACAATAACAAAGCATGTCTGGTTCTGTAGAGGCTGCCTGGTCGATTTGCAGCCATCTCATCTGGGAGAGATATTTGTCAGACATTCTAAGCAGATTCAAACAAACACATAAAAAGTTTAAGATTTTTTTTTTTTTTTTCATTTTGGACTATTTAAGTGGGATCAGTGGGACATTCTGTAACATCTTGCTAATACAGAAGCAAATTTTTTATGGTCTCTATCATCAGTAACAGTCCTGTCAGGCTGAACCCTTGCATCATGTATCTTAAAGTTTTGCCACCACTTACGCATTTTAGAGCATTTAGGTCTCACATGAACCAAGTTGCTCATATATGCAGTGTAGAACATTGTCTAAAATCCCCTGGTTCTGTTCACTAGAGGAGAGCAATAAATTTCAGGTTGATTAACTGATTGATATTCTATGTAGTTCAACTTCCCTTGCTTCAAGTTCTGTTGCAGCTTTTGCTGTGGTAATGCTTAATTGCTGTCTCTGTACTTGGTTCTTGTTTTAGGAATGAGAAACAATACTGCTGTATGCCATATGGTATTCAAAGAGTTCATGAGGTGTGTGTGGATTATTAAAGTTGAAATAATACATGCACATATAGAATTATCTCTGTGTACATTTTTAATGAAAGTATTAAACAGTCATCTGGGTGGAGCAGATATGTATCCTCTTACAACGGTATTCAAAATTATCAGATGGCATGAAGAGCTGAAAAATGAACTTTTTTCCCCTCAACCTGAGGACTCAATTTGGAATAGAAGGAAATCAAACACTGTCTTCTAGTTAAACTGTACACTTTTCATAAATAATTTAGCACTGGAGACATAACTTCAATCTATAAACATGGCTGAGAAAATAGCAAAGAATAGATGAGACAGACAGTAGCTGGAGAAAAGTCAATCCGTTTGAAACAGACTGAACAATAGTTTGCAATATCAGACAGCCTGTGACCTTTCAATATCTTTTGCTTGTTATGCCTTAAACATTTAGAAGGAATTGTCATAATTTTTTATGGCATAAAGAATACTATACAGAAATTTATTCGCTTTTTTTTTTTAAGTCTTTAAAATAAACATGGAAATTTTTTTTCCTCCAAGTTCAGAGTACTACTTGTGTGCTTTTTTGGATCATTAAGTAGTGCTGCTAAATCACATGCCTATAAAAACTGGAGAAGAGCAGAAGGTAAAAACATATTGAGAATTGGTTTTGATTATTTGAATTTGTTATAGATTGTCAAGGCAAGGATGGTGTAGTGCTATTTCCTTTTTTATTACTCTAGCAAAAATGAAAAAAGATAAAGCTGAAATTTAAATATCTAATAAAGCAATTATAAATTCTGAGAAATTATACATCTCACAGTAGTAAGTAGTAAGTTTTGAACAGTTTAATAATTCAGGAGTCCTTTTTTCACTAGCAAATTGTCATAGTGTATCAATAAAGGCACCAGTTAGATCTTAGTGATTGTAAAACAATTATTAGGTATATATCAATTTGATTACTTTGACAAAATATATTTTTGGTGTATAAAGGAGTGGAACAGACAAAACTATAAATCTATCCTTCTAAAAAGGTCTACAGCTGGATATAACTATATAGTAAATTAATAATGAGATGTAAGTAACATATATAAAACTACTTGATTAGTTCATTTACAATAAACAGAATATGACAGATCAGCTCTTTTTAGTTAAGATTTGACTTCAGAAATTCATCCCCTGCAGTAATTATGTCAGAAGACTTAGTAAAGTTTCTTTCACGTAACTGAAAGAGTGACACAGCCAAATCAAAAAACTATTAGGTTTTTTTTTTTTTATTTGTCTTCCCAATCAGCGAAGGCAAATTTCACAGAGCATTTCAGGATGACTTTTGCCTTTGCCTGAATTCTTCCTAATACTAAAATAGAAACAAACTGGTATTACTTGTGGTTGCTGTTTCTTTTCCTGTTGTGTATTTATGGAGAAAGAAAAAAACAGAAACTATAATATCAACAAAATATTATTGATAGACACGGGGTTCCTCCATCTGACTAAACATAAAAATGTAAGAGTGAAGTATGTGTGGGACTTTACATTTCAGAAGCACTAGGAAAAATGCATAGAGTGGGTGACAAAACATGCATTGTAGTCTATAATATCAAACTTGACCAAATGAAGTTAAACTTTTTGCTTCTGTTCTTGGTATGATTGAGTAAAAATGGAGGAAAATAACTTCATTTTTAAAGTTATAGAACATTCCATGAAATTCCATAAAATTCAACTGTCAAGGTCTGGAACACTATTTAAAAATGTTATTTCTTTTTTGTAAAGCTTTCAGTTCATTATTCAGGCAACAATAAAATGTCTGATCTTCAAAAACAAAATACCTAGGAATTCCCTGTTATTTTTATACTTTTTTTTCTTTTCTAAATACCAGGCTTTCTGGATTTTTTATGTATTTTGCTACGTATATGTGGATGCACAATCACTGTGATTGCATGCTATACAGGGGGACATGAATGTAAGTAGGAAATAATGCCTTCTATTACAGAAATATCAAATCTTCTTTATGTCCAGTGGTTTATTTTAGCCAAGAGATTTGGACAATGTTATAGCAAAGAAGTAAGTATTATTCCTTAAACCTAATGTACTGAAACATGTTAAAATTACTTCATATCATACTGCCTGGAGTGGTTTTGAAACTTGTTCAAGTGTTAAATCTCTCCATGAAAAAAAGCTTAAATAGTTAAGGAGGTTTTTTATTTTCCTCGGTAAAACTGCTGATGCCCACTCATGTACTGAAGTACCTTGTAATGCACAGTGTAGTCTGGAACTGGAAATACACCCGGGAAACTAAAAACCCAAGTGCTATCTAGACTTCCAGATTTCTCTGAACAAAAAAAAATCTGTCTCTGTCAAGAAAAATTCAACTGCATGTAGAGTATAAATTACATTAATATCTGCTCCATTTTAAGAATCATATATTTGAGAGGATGCAAAATTTTGAGTAGGAAAATAACACAAAAAACAAGAGCATAAGAATTTAGAATTCTGCTAACAGTATTTTCAATTATTTTCTAAGGCATATAAAAATTTAAAGAGTGTGTGAGTGTATGAAAGACTTCTAAACAACAGAAATGCATTTCCTATTGCTCTTTCCTTTAATTGAAACTGTTAATTCTTACCCATGTCAGTGCAGCTTCATATTCATTAAGGGATTTCTTTCTGCTCATTCCTACTTATTCCCATTGATATCACAGCAGTTTTCTCACCCACAATATTTGTCCTTCTTTGACAGCTCTCCTGCCTACTGTTGGCACCTTTTTCTTCTCCCTTACCTGCAGGTGTCATCCCAGTGACTACAGCCTCATTGCTAGTAATTCTCTGAGACATCTCCTTTTTACTGTTTTTTTGCCTTCAGCCATAGATGTTACCTTTATCCACAGCCTCTCTTCACCTCCCAATAATTGCACCCTCTCTGCACTTTTCTCAAGAGCCCTTTCATTAAGAGCTGTAGACATCCCTGCTCAGCTTCATGATCAGCTGTTAGGGGTGTGAAGAAAATGGTCCTCTGAGAACAGAGGATCTAGGCTGCTCTTGAGCCCTAGTGATTTGTATAAATATATAAATACATTTCTTTTTTATATGAATGATTTTCCATTTTGATTAGAGATCTACTTCACTTACCTCTCTGACACTCAAAGTGTTCACTCTAATTCAGCTGCAATACAACTGATGAGATCACCTTCTGTATTTGCTGATGCAGAAACCCTACATTTCCTTTTGAATCCTCTTTCTGGTTTCCAGTATTAGATTTACATTGCTTGGTTTTTTGGCAAAGTTTTGCATTTTCTTATTCATCCAGCTTTCTGCTCTCTTTCATGCTGCTTTCTGCACAGCCTACCTAGGATTTTTAGAGACAGGGAAATACACATAGTCTGGTTCCTCTTATTGTTAGGCAACTTGTAACAAACAATAGTGAAAACATACTTCCAAATTATTATTTCTGTTAGATTTTCCAGTGTCTGCTTATGTCAACAGTAGTTCGTCCTTGGTCCAAACTGACAAATGGGTTTTCTTTGTGAACAAAGCTCTGTCCATACATAAGGAAAACAGAATTCTACTACCAATAATAATACTTTCTCATTGACATGCACGTGGATATTTTGAGTATGAGGAGTTCTTACAAAGTAGAGTGCAAAATCTATTCTGTTTTATGTGTGCTCATTGCCTCACAGACCATGGATAAAGTGGTCTTCACTGAAGAGAATTGTGTTGTAGTTAAAATTGCTTTAATGATAATTCTTTCTCCTAGGTTTAGGCAAGAAGAATTATAAATATTGTCAATGTTCAAGTTAATCACAAGAAAAATATGTAGTCTTGTCTTCAAGGTATCAGACATTATTATCAAAGAAAACCAGGTAATTGTGAGGCACCAAGTTTACACTGTTTGTCTCACTTTGGGAGTAGAGAGCACTTCTGGGAAACAGTTTCTAGTGCATCAAACTGCTGAAGTAGGTGTTTGCACATGAATTAAACATCAAGCAACCTGGTATTTGACAGCTGTTCTGTTTAATTTTCTGTACCTGTGATTGAAGCTACAGCTAGCAATCTGACAGAAATAAATTTCCTAGTTTGTGAAGGCATTCTGACACAATCTGGTCAAAAACTTGTTCAAATTCACCAAAGTGAGATTATACATTATTTTAAAATATATTTACCAGTTAAAAAAATCCCCAAACCCAAAACCAACCCCCAATGATATGAACATAGAAAAGGGATCTCCAAGTGACTTCTTAGATAGGTAATGTCTGGTTTTGCTACCTTTTTTTTTTTTTGTAGAGGCTACATTTGGGTAAGAAATTAGACAAATGAAGGCTCTGCCTCCGAGTTAAGATTTCCCAGCCTTGTTAACTGTTTGAAGTCTTTGTCATAATTTACCCCGATGCTGGTCAGAAACCTCTTCCCAACTTCTGTCCTAATTTTAGTAATGGATATTTGACCACCACTACAATTTTTTATCACATCTATGTCTTTTTCTTGCCAGCATTTATTTTATTCAATGATTTTCGGAACAATAGTCATAAGGCATTTTTTGGTTTGTGATCTCTGTGCTAAGTACATCTGTGGTTCTCTGGTAAGACAGACTTTGTGGTTGGTTCCCTGCTTCCTCTGAGTGTATTTTCTATATACCCCTTCCTTGTTTTAGGACTATAAAAATGGATTGCCTATACAATGAACAGGGAGATTTTCTAATGCCTCAAAAAATAGCTTTAATATTTACTTATTTCTGATGGAGGAAAAAGAATTTGAAACAAATGTAGTTGAGATATAGGAAGATCAAGCTTATCCTTCATATTGTAGTATAGCAGGGACTAAATCATATGTGCTTCTACTGCATAGAAGAGAATAAGAACAATTTAAACATGGCCATAATTAATCAGATGAAAGATCCTTCTATTGTGTTTCCCACATTGTTCACAAGGAAATGCCTGGGGGAAAATAAAATTGGAGGGAGTGTGTACAATGCTTCTATGCAAAGCACTTCTATCTTCTAATTAGTTTCAGCTGAAAGACTTCTTGAGTAACGCGTATATTGTTATTTAGCAATCCTCAGTGGATCCTTTCCTATTGCATTTGCAGCTTTCCTTCTTAGACAAGGAGACCTATAGTACCTATGATTGTGGTAATAAATATTATAAATTGCTGCCCCTTTGCTGAGCTTCTAGTCTTCGTGAATGTGTTGAACCTGGATTTGATGCTCAGTATACATTCAGAAAGAAAGAAAATGTGGAAAGCTGATCCCCCCTACATTCTCTCCCACATTCTCTCCACACTCCTCGTAATTTTGTAGAGCTTCTTCATATTCTAATAAATTTGTTTTCCATATCAAAAATTTACAGGTTATTCAGTTGTTCTGAATATATTATTATTTGTTCATATAACAGGTTTTACTTCCTTTTTTATATCCTCTTTGAGGTGAGGGTCTGGACCTCCAGGTTATGTCCGAACTGTAGATAAAGCACTTTTTACAGTGGCAGAACTCTTTTCTCTGTACTCCTATACTAGCATTTAATTTGCTTTTTAACTGCCACTGAGCATTGAAATTACTCTTTCATGGAACTATTTATTATAATCTTAAGGTCTCTCTTCTGAATAGTAATGGTTAGCTCAGAGCTCATCATTTTTATGTGAAATTAGGATATTCTTTTCCCCCATGTGGCACTTTACATTTATCTACACTTAATTTCATTCATTCAGGTTCATAAGACATATTCTGCTGCAGTTCTTCACGGTACTCTCTCATCCTTACTACTCGAAATAATTTAGTATCACCAGAAAACTTTCTTGTCTCTCTGCTCACCCTCTTTCCCATATAGCTTATGAGTACGCTGAACATTACAGGTATCAGAAAAACTCAACTGCAGATTTCCAGTGTTAGAATTCAACATTGTCTAATGCTTCTCTTTTAACCATTTAAGGGGCCTTCCATGCCCTACAAGGCTTCATCACATAAAAAACCTTGGGTGAGGAACATTTTCCACGGCTTTATGGAAAATTTAATTGATCACATTTATCCACACGCACATTTGCTCTTTTCATGGACTTCGGTGGATTGGTAATAATGGATTTGTAAAAGCCAAGCTTACTCTTCTGAAGTAGATCATAATTACTTGTAAGACTTTGTCTAACATAGATGCCAATCTGCTTTTTTCCCTTGCTCTCTGAAGGATGTTTTTTTAAAACTGACACCCTCCTGTGGTGAGGCACAACAGCAGTTTCAGGTGAGAATTTAAATACAACATTGTTAATAATTCAGCTGTTTCATCTGTGAGTTGCTTTAGAACCCATGGCTGAATACTGCCTGGCCTTCGTGGTTTGTTACTTTTTATTCTGACTATTTGTTTCAAAACTGCTTCAAACTGAATTATTGACAAAACCCCTTAGAAAGAAGAAATTCACAAGGGACATCACCCCAGTTTCGTCCAGAGAATGCAAAGAATGCATTTCACTTTTCTGCCACTGCTTTCCTTTTATATTCTGTTCATTTATCTGTTAGTGTTTCAATGTCTAGAAGTCTGTGTTCTTTTGACATGTTTGAAGAAAGATTTATTACTAATTTTGTTTTGGTATCTGATAATACAGTCCATAGATCTCACTTATTACCCACTTTTTCCCCAAAGAATAAAAGAAATCATCATTTGGTTCCTAGGTGATGTTGTCCTCTGGCTTTGCTGTCTCCTAAGATTTAGTGCATTTTTCATGTTTGATAGTTTTTCCTTGACCTTGGAAGAAACTTCAAACTTCATGTCGCTGTGCATTCATTATCATATGCCTTACTTTCTCAGAGTTAACAATGAAATAATGCAAACCCCAAGAATGATTCTTGAAAAGCTCAACCAAACAATTCTCGTCTTCATTCACTTATCACATTCTCTTGCCTCTTTTCCAAAGTTTACACTATTTGCCATCTTCTCTATCTCAATTCCTAATCTCCTATGAATGAATAACAAACAGTATATTGAAATTCCTTATATTCCATCTCTGTTACTTAAAAGGAAAAAAAAAAAAAAAACAAAAAAACCCAAAGGGGGGGAAAAAACCCAAAAAACCCCACAAACCCAGCCAAAAAATACAACGAACTTTAATGTGGAAGACCTATCAGATGGGTTAGTTTAGCTCCTTGCTATTGATGGGTTTTATTGTTTCTCAAAGATTTATATGTCTTTCTTTGCTTCAAGATGTATTTAGTGATCAAAGTCTTTAGTTTTTTTATGCAGCTATTTTGCCTTCCTTGAACCGGAAAAATATATAGTTTACTTTCAAATGCTTGTCATTGTCTTTGTTCCTTACTCCCTATTGCATAAATTTGAAGAATTCATAAATCCTGGCAAAAGGATTTAGCATTTCATGTGCAATATTCTCCATTCTGCTCCGTGTAAAAATTACTTTCTGTTGTGTCAGACATTGTGTCTATAGGTTTTGTTTCTGACGGGATCATTTTCATTTTGAGTCTTTTTTTATTAGTTATTTTGCTTTTGCAGCCTACTTCCATTTTCGTCTACCTTAACAAAAAAATAAAAAATTCACCCGAGTATTCATTTCCTAACATGAACACCTCTACTCATTTATCACAACGAAATACTTCTTTCATGCTGTCTCATGATTTCTGTCATGCGGCAAGATCATCTTTTCCATTTAGTACCTTCTGCCCAATCCACAAGTAATATTCACTCTCTTCTACTTGGAAAGTTTTTTTCTCATCACCCTCTCGGTCTCGCCTCCGCAGCCACTGGAGCTGACCACTCCCGGAGTGACCGGCGGAGACTGCTAATTCCGCCACTCCCAGGTTCTCAGAACCCCGAGTAGTGGCTCCGTCTGCTGTGTGTCGATGCCGGCGGGAGCAGAACTGCGAAGTGCTGAGGCAAAGGAATGAAAGGGGGGACACGCGTGTGGATGATGCCAAGGCGCTTTATTAGCCCGGGTGGGGCCAGCGACGGTGTCAGGGAAAAGCCGTCAGAGAGGCACCGATAAAGGGGACGGGGGTAACGGAAGGAGACACGAAGGACCAATGAGCAAAGCCCAGGGGAGGAGCGAGGGACACACTGAACCAATAGAAATGGCCCAGGGGAGGGAAAAGGCTCAGAGGACAAATCATATGTTAGGTAAGGGAAGATTGACATAGAAATTTCTCGAAAAGAAAGGGGGACAGTTACAATGATTGACAGGTAACAGGTGGGGGAACCAGGACGGTTACAATGACTGACAGGTAACAGGTGGGAGGAACAAACAAACAAAGGGGGAACCGAGGGTAAAACCAAATTCTTAACTTCTAAAAAATAACAACTTTACAACAAAACCTATATAAAACACGCAATACTACACCCTCTCTTTTCAGACTATAAGTTAATAAGAGGTTCTGTTTAGGGGGGATCTATGTGGAAAGAGAGAATATCATATCATGCATGTCGACCATGACACATCCTCTGTATCCCAATTTTTCTGTGATCCAGTAAGATCAGCCTTGCTGCTTAAGGAGAGGATGTTTTGGACTTCATTAAAGTATAAGCAAGGGATACAGGATTGTACAGATTTTCACTAACAAAAGAACTTTTCATTAATGTTAGGATCATATCTATTTAGAAAAGTACTTACGAATTCTTTTTAAAAATTCACACGATAAATTATTAATTTTGGTTTGTTGGGTTTTTTTTAATTTCAACTCTCTCTAATGATTATAGTAAAGGATTTTTTGGAAATGTAGTGTTTCTTTACTGTACAAATTTAATGCAATTTTGGACAGCGTTCTGGAAGGCTCTGCTTATACAAAGCCCTACTCTGCAATCCGGAACTGTCTTACCTCATTGAGCAGGCAATACTTAAAGTATCTGCTGTTCCAGAAACATGAAATCAGCTTGAGATAGAGACTTAATCAGACCCAGAAAATACCTAATGCAACCACTAATTTCCAGATTTCTGCTGTTAGCAGACCTTTGTCACCAGAAGTTGACATAAATGTGCACATATTTGCTGGCTCTAGAATAGCAGATTACTTTTTTTTCAGTTTTTTTGCTGTTCTTTCTTCTTCCCTACCCCACTATGTTCTTTTCCCTGTTTTAAGGCTTTTGAGAGCTCAATACTATTATCCCAGTACTTAATGTTGGGCTCTTTGTAAAAAAGTTTGTTCTTTCATGACTTTTATGGCCTTTAAGTTGCATCAGCACACTTACAGTCTGAGAAGACACATTTATTTTAATTCATAATTTAAGTAGAAGTATAAATAGTTCAGAAATCTTGTAGATGTCTGAATTGATAAACTTTCTTCTGAATAGAAATGTAGTGCCTCACTTGGGCCTAGAATGGGTCAGGTCACTTGCTCAAATATTTCAAATATTATGTCAAGATGTATCTGTTAAAGCCAAGTGCATTGTTTGAGCTCCACACAACAATTTTTCAGCATAGCCCTAAGGGTTTAATGCTACTTTCAGGAGTACAGCCTTGCATAGCCATGATTAGAACCAACTTCTTATATATTCTCATCATTTACTGCTGTAGTTCTTTTTCCCTTAACACAAAAAAAAAACCCGTGAGAAGTCAGCATTCTAAATCACAGATGATGTGCAAAGAAAGCAGAGCTGACTTACTGATTGCCCTGCTGGAGCAAAAGATAAGATACTCAGTATTCTTGCTGTGAAAAGTTCTAAAATCCTTCCTCTTAGGAGGACCTCTCATGAGCAAGCAAATCACCTTCCTAAACACAGGCAGTGACTTAGATGTCTAGGTATTCAGCTGAGATGCACTTGGGGTTATTTGGAAGCAGAGGTAAAAAACTGAGCTACAGTTATAAAATATAAGTGAACATTTAGAAACTTTTCTTTATATTCTTACACTGATACCTAATTTTGATATATTTTTATTTTATAAAATTTTTATTTTTATTTTATAATGATCTTTTATCCTCTATAAAAGAGCACTGTACAGTTTTGCTGTTTTAAAAGTAGGTTTTGTTAGCTATGGATTAAACGAGGAATAATAAAAGGCTGCTCTATCATGGTTTTATATTTTGTAAATTCAGAGCTCCAGTAACAATCTTAAAAAAAAAAAATCTCATCCCGTATTATTTATAGTACTTTTAAGCCTATAATTTTTTCATTTTACCATTTATTGTATCACTCCATAGATCCAGGTTAACACTTTAGGGACTTCTAGATTTTAGAATCACAGTTTGATGGCAAAACGATTTGAGCCAATTACTTTACTCAATTATTATGTCTACACATAGTGATGAATTTGCCAGCCCAGACAAATGACTCCATCTTAAATGCAATCTAATAGGATTTTGGGATTTTTTTATTCCCAGGCATTAAACTTCTGTCAAAACTGAGCCCAAAATACACTGATCCCAAATACATAACTAAACCCAAATACTCTGATCTGTATAAATGAAGAAATATATATTAATTTCCATATGAACCTTCTACTCTATATGTTTCCCTGGCATGGAATACCTAGAATACCTCTATTTGTGCAAGCAACTGTTACCAGAACAGGCAGAATTGTAATCTAAATTTCTTCACTGAACTAAGTTTCTATTGCTAGAAGTAGAGAACCCTGGAGCAGGATTAATCTCATACATAGACACGTGTTCTAAGCACCTACTGTGAAAATCCATGTCCTGACTTTAGGTACCCAGCACCAGCTGAGAGACACCTTGGGCATGCTGCCCTGCCACAAGCTGCTGGTTAGTATCAGACCTCCTGTGTCACATCTGCTGAGCTGGTAGGGATGTCTTGGTAGTCTAGCATGTTTGTCACTCCAATTTACCACCTACATTAAGCTCTTGAATCATAGAATTATAGACATAGACATATTGACATAGCTAAGAGGTTGGAATGGACCTTAAAGGTCATCCAGTTCCCTGCCAGGTACAGGGACACCTCCTACTAGACCAAGTTATCAAGGCCTTATCCACCCTGGCCTTGATCACTGTCAGGGTTGAGGCATCCACAGTGTCCTTGGACAACCTCTTCCAGTGCGTAACCACACTCATAATAAACAATTTCTTCTTAGCTAATCTAAATTTCCTCTCTTTCAATTTGTACCCATTACTCTGTGTTCTATCGCTACAGTTCCTGACAAAGAGCCCCTCTCCAGCTTCTTTCTAGGATTCTTCAGATACTGGAAGGTTCCTCTAAGGTCTCCACACAACCTTCTCTTTTCCAGGATGAACAGCCTCAGCTTTCTCAGCCCGTGTTCTGAGAAAGGAAGGGGAGACGCTCCAGCCCTCTTACCAACTTTGCAGCTCTCCTCTTGGCTTGCTCCAATAGTTCCATGTCCTTTTAATGCTGGGGACAGCACAGTACTCCAGGTGGAGTCACATGTGAGAAGACTAGAGGAGCAGAATCACCTCATTTGACCTGCTGGCCACGCTCCTTGTGATGCAGCCCAGGATTCAATTGGCTTTCGGAGCTGTGAGCACACACAGCTGGCTCGTGTGGAGTTTTTCCTCACCTGTAACCCCCAGGCCTTTCTTAGCAGGGCTGCTCTCAGTCACTTCTCTGCCCAAGCCATTCGTGTGTCTGCATTGACCCAGGTGTAGGACCTTGCACTTTGTTTGTTGAAGTTAGAGAGGTTTGCATCAAACCATCTCTCAAGCCTGTCAAGGTCCCTCTGGATGGCATTATCGTTTCCTTCCAGTGCACCACCACAGAGCTTGGTGTCATCTGTAAGCTTTCTGAGAGTGCACTTGATCCCACTGTCCATATTACCACCAAAAATGTTGTATAACAACTGGTCCTAGTACCAACCCCCAAGGAACACCACTGGTGTCGGTGTGGACTCTTTGTCACCTAGCCAGTTCCTTATCCACCCAATGGTCCATCCATCAAATTCGTATCTCTCTAACTTGGAGACAAGAACATTCTGTAGGGCAGTATCAAACACTTGGCATAAGTCCAGATAGGCAAAGTCAGTTCCTCTGTCCCTGTCCACTAGTACTGTAGCCCTGTCATAGAAGGTCTCCAGATTTTCAGGCATGATTTCCCTTTTGTGAAGCCACCTATTACCAATCACATGTTTCTTTTCCTTGTACCTTAGCACAATTTAGAGGAGAATCTGCTTCATGACCTTGCCTGGCATAGAGGTGAGACTGATTGGTCTGTAGTTCCTCCAGTCTTCAGCTTTTCCTTTTTTTTGAAAATGAGACTTACATTTCCCTTTTTTTTCCAGTCATCAAGGAATTTACCTGACTGGCAGGATTTTTCAAAAATTACGAAGAGTAGTTTAGTCAATTCATCTGCCAGCTCCCTCAGAACCCACAGGTGAACCTCATTGGGTCTCATGGACTGGTGTACATTGAGTTTCCTTGGATGGTCTCAAACCTGATCCTTTCCTTACAGGGGCCTCAGTGTTTTCATTCTCCCAGTCCTTTCCCTTCTTGATTTGGGTGGTGTGGCTGGAGCACTTGCCATTGAAGACTGAGGCACAGAAGTTGTTGAGAATCCCCAGACTTCTCTTTGTCCAGCATAGTCATGTCTCCCTTTTTTTCTGGAGAGGGCCCACATTATCCCTATCCTTTATCTTGTTTGCAACATATGTGTAAAAGCCTTTCCTTTTATCCTGAGTGCCCCTGGCCAAACTCAATTCTAACTGGGCTTTGGCTTCCCTAACCTTGTCTCTAGCTTCCCATACAATTTTCCTGTATTCCTCTCAGGCCACCTGTCCTTGTGCACCCTTTCTGAAAGCTTCTTTTTTTCACTTTGAGTTTGCACAGCAGCTCCTTATCCATCCCTAGAGGCCTTCTGGCATTTTTGCTCAGTCTCCTTGTTGAGATACCGAGCTTGGAGGAGGTGATCCTTAAAATTCAGCCAGTGATCTTGGGCCCCTCTGTCTTCCAGGGCTCTGTCCAATGGGACTCTACCAAATAGGTCCTTGGAGAGGCCAAAGTCTGCTCTCCTGCAGTCAGGGCAGTGAGCTTGCTGCATGCCCTCCTTGCTATCCTCAGCATCATAAACTCCATCTCCTGGTCACTGCAGCCAAGCCTGCCTTGAAGCACTGCATTCCCCACCAGCTCCTTCCTCTTGGTGAGCACAAGCTCCAGTGTGGTACCTTCTTATTGGATTTTCAGTCACCTGTCTAGGGAAGTTGTTAACCCATTTGAGGAAGCTCTGGGATTGCTTGTGCCCTGCCGTGTTCTCCCTCCAACAGATGGTGGTTGAAATCCTGCATGAGGACAAGAGCTTACAAGTGTGAGGCCACTCCTGTCTGCCTATAGAGGGCTTCATCTGCACCATCCTCTTGATTGGTCTGCTACAGGCTCTCACTATAACATCCCCTGTCCCTGCCTTCCCTTTAATCTTCTCCCATAAACTCTCAGCTGGATCGTCATCCTTCCCTAAGTAGAGTTCCATACTCTCCAGCCAGTTACTGACATGACTACTTGCCTCCCTAGCCTCTCCTAAAAAGCCCAAATTTCCCATACCAATGGAATGTTTGATGGGTGATGACCCATTCCCTAGATTCTGCGCCCTACCATTGTGACCTGCCTGCAGAACATCTGAGCAAACTGCTGTGCCACACCCTTCTCATGCCCCACACCCTTCTAATGTGCCTCGCCCTGTTTGCCAGCTCTGTGTGCTGCCCTCATGGCTGCTCACGCTCCCTGGAAACGTTTAAATGGCAACGTCCTGACAATGGCTCCTGGCAATGCCCCCTCTTTCCTGATGGGCTCCTGAGGGCTGCAGGGTCCTGAGGGGGCCTTGGGCAGCTGATCAGGTGTCCCTGAGCTTGGGATCCTCCCATACCGCACAATCCAACAGTTTCCCCAAGACTGACCTTGGTCACCACTGATATCTCTGCTGTTGCCTCTTCAACTAACTCTTGAACACTTACCCCAGCTCAGAGAAGTGTCTCGTTTCAAGATGGCACTTAACATTTTAGCCATTTAACCTAATTCTGCGTAAGTGTGTGCATGATGTGAAGTATGTGATTAAGATGTGCTTGATGTTCCATAATGAATTCATATTTCTGTGCCTTATTTCTTCTATTTTCATCTCCTGTCATTAAGATAAATCTGTGATTGGGGATGCAGAGGCAGTGCCCTCTCCCTTGCAAAGATGCAATTCCCTGAGCCATACTTATCAGAATGCCTCTTCAGCACTGCAAGCTGCAATGTCCCATCCTCAGGGCCTGGGTTCTGCTGCTTCCTGTTTTACCCAGACCAGACATGTGAGAGAAGGATACACCACCCTTTCCATGCTGGCAGACCCAGGCAGAGTGGGATTAATCCTATCACTATAAACAGGATGGAGCAGAATCACCTGGAGCAAAAATCCAGTTGCTGCCCGGGAGGAGATTTTAACTCTTCTGTGAGATGCCATCTACTCCTTCTTCTCCACACTTCAAACTGTTTGTCTTTCCAGTATAGCTCAAGACACAAATCATGCCAGGACTATGGCAAGCTATTGGGAGAAAGAGGCTCTTGGGCCACTTACTCTCCTTCAGCCCCCTCTCTGGCTTTTACATTAGCAGTTGTTTTCTGATGTGTTGTTATGACAGGAAGGAGAAGTAAGATTTCCTCAAGTGTTGTAATTCCAATAATAACACCAGTACTTGAGATATACAATGTAAAGCTGTTTAAAAGCCTAGCACAGTCATCTGCTGCTTGAGATAGATAGCTCCAAAAAAATAAATTCAGCAGCGTCTCTAAATACGTTCTTTAATTTTTCACACTCTACGTTTCTTAGGGATGGAGGATGTAAATCATTTTGCATACATCAATGCAAATGCAATTCAACTTAGTACTGACATGCAGTCTAATTGGCTTTAAAATGGAATTTTGTTTTTTGAGTGCTAATTTTCAGGTAATGACTTTCTAATTGATTTTCTTTTTATGAAGGACCATTGATTCACTCCCTTCAATGAAATTCAGTGTGCTTCCCAAGAGAATTTATGAAAAGCTGTTGAAAACAAGGATCTATCACTGCTGCTTTCTTCCCACCTTACTTTGCTCTTCATTCTGTCTAAAGTATAAATTTTATTATTTTTCCATGACCAAGCCTATCTTAACAGGGCTGAATAATTATATTGTGTATATAAATGAGTCTGAAACGGTATCTTTAAAAAATCCCTAATGTCTTAATTCAAAGGTGGATTGAATTTTTTGTTACATTCTTCCTAAAACCTGGATATTAACCATGGTCTCCAATGCATTAATATGACAGCTACTTAATATTTCTCTTAGTTATTCTAAGTCATCAGTTTGGATCACACAGAGATTATCTGAACAAAAAAAAAATTGATGATTTTTAAAAGGAAGTATGAGTTATTGTGTTACCATATTGCTTGTATCATTGTCACAGATGAGTTTGCATGAAGCATACTGGAGACTGCCTAAAAGTTTTCTTTTATCATACAGTATCACAGTCCCAGCTAGATTTTAATGCATAATGTAATGATAATTGGAAACCTTTTGGTGATCCTGTTTTGAATCTTGGTATTTAAGTCAGTGACATGACAACAGAATGAATTCCACAAAAAATGAATGGAAATCCAAGCTGTTATTTTAGCCTGATTTTTCACATCCATTGTGGGAAGAGAGGAGGGAAGCTAGTGGCTCTAAAAGAAAGCCTGTAAAGGTTTTGGAAGACGGGTCATGTTGTCATTTTGCAAGTTGTCCCAGACAAATTACATATTTTGCTTAATTACCTGATTATTCTGGTGTTATAGCAACACAGTGAGTATTTTCTCCCTAGTTTTCCAGGTTCTTAAAAAGAAGTTATCCATAATAGTGAACTATTCTTAGATATAGAGCAAAAGGTGTAGTAAGATCCAGTGACTAGATGAACTAACCAAGTAGAAATAAAGCATATATTTAACACTGAATATAAGTATGGAAAGGCTTCTCTAGAGGTGTGATAAATTTGATTTTTTTATCACTTTCAGTTTTGGAATCAAGACAGGATAACTTCACGAATGATGCACTGTATCCCAGACTGTGAACTTGTTAACTGAACTATTGAGTGGGAGTTGGCATTGTGTCTACTGAGCTCCAGAACAGATTATCATAATCCTCTCCTCTGGCCACCAAAATCAATTAATCTCTTTGATTTTTTGGGTTTGGTTTATTATTTATTTATTTATTTATTTAGGTGAGCAGAGATGTAAAAATCAGTGAATGGATTGGTTTTGTTTTTAAACAATCAGTGCATAAATAATAGCTAATGAATTCTCAACAAACACTTCCAAGAGAATTATCTCTGTCTTACAGGCAGAATGAGTTTCAGAGGCATTGGGATGTCGGTCTCAGTTCACACAGTATGTAAGCAGCAAACACAACTGCCAGCAGTCATTCCTGACTGCTGTGCTTATGCTATTACAAGTATTTACAGACTTTTATCAAATGTCTGTAAAGGCAATTGCTGCAGGTGCTTTCTGTGATCCTGTAGAGAAACAGAGTAACATTATGATGGCCTCTTTCATCTGAAGAGCTCCAAATTCGTTCTGAGCCTTTGCAAGCATGTTTTCAAAATACTCCCAGGCAGTAAATAAATAAGTCGAGAAGTCAGAGAAAGCAAAAGATATGGAGATCCTGGTACCTTTGTCTTTCCACTCTTCTTTCCTATAAATATCGACAAAAGGATGTTTTTGGTTTCTCTTGTATTAGTTTTAGAGAAAAGGATATAACAGACTAATAGCAACAAGATAATGGTGTCTTCACTCTTGTAAAGCTGGTGATGCTACAAACACTTTCCCTGACTGGAAAACAGCAGCGTCAGTGTGACCTAGCTTCATAAAAAAAATAAACAAGAAGATTCACTGAGTAACTGCCAGCCTTTTCCTGATCAATTTGGGCCTTTGCATAGGAACAGAACCATAACCATCTTCTCTGTGCTGCAGCAAATCTTTGTCACAGACAATTAGAATCATGTAAAACAAGTACTGCACCTAAGTAATAAAGATCTTTGTACATCAGAAAATCCACATGAAGCTGTCAATAACAACAATGTTGCTCTACTGACATCTAACTCTTCTTTTAAGTTAGTGGCCTTGCCAGCTGTTGATCCTGCAAATTGATGGAAAAGAGTGCAATGAAGTTATGCTAAGCTCAAAATGTCACTGCCTCCTTGGCCAGGGAAGCATGTGTCCTGGCTGCAAAAATAAATAAACCAGAAATATCTGAGTCAGATAAAATTGCCAGTGCTTGTGAGGAAAAAAATTGGCTTGCACGCAACTAGTAATCAATTGACTCTAATGTTCAATCCCCTAAGATTTATGACACAGCTTAAAATTAAATTTAGGAAGTCTCTGTTGAAAGAAAATTAGGCCTTTACATCACTTTAGTACTTGTTTAATGAATTTTAAAGAAAGAAGTGGAGAGGTGATCAAAATTTTAAAACCCTTTCCTCTTTCAATTATTGTTTTCAAACTAGATTTACATTTGGTGATTATTAAACAAAGGTTTTGATTTATGAAAATCTTCCTATTTCAGATGCTAACAGCCATTTGAAGGCGTTTCAACTAAAAGATGTCTATGCAGTTACCTTTGCAGTAGTAGTTGGTGCAAACCTGAACAAAACAGCATATGGAAATTCTAGATGCATATTACCTCTGCAAAAGGAAAAAATAAAACTTCTGAAAGCATGCAGTTGCAAAAGAGGGAATGGGATGAAATCAAATTATACACTTTAAAACAAAAATAGCCCCTTCAGTATTTCTTATTCTGTTATAGTCTTTTTTGTTAAGACATCTAACAGTTTACTAAATTCACAGGATTTTCAAATCAAAGATTACTTCTTACTCTGAACTTCTCATATAGATACTACACACTTTTTGTATGAAGACTGAGAAAGGACTTGAGCAGAAACACAAGAATTCTGCATTTATCCCAAAATTCTTTCAGTCATGCTCGTCTTAGCAGGAAAAATGAAAAAAGAAAAGAAATCCTTCAAGAAAGAAGTAGCTTATGACAATTCAGATATTTCTTTCCACATTCCTTTGTAAAATATTCTTGTGGTATCATTTTGGTATCATTTCAAAAAGCCAAGTGGTTAAAACTGTCCTTATTTCCCTAGAAAGATGAGCAGCTATTGAATTCAAGTTGAAGGACAAGCTGGCATGGTTGAAGCCTGTCCCATACTGTAATTCTGCCTTTGGGGGTTTCTTAGCAATATTCCTTTGATCAGTTTGAAGAGACTGTTCTGAGGAATTCTGCTCCAGGTAATCTTTCCGAGACAAGAATTTTGTGTTTGCTTGCATGCCATTTTGCTTATGATTCTCTGCACCTAAAACCCTTTTTAACCTTACACTGACTTTTAGAAAGGAGCTACACATTTTTCATTGACATCTTTCATTGATATTTTCATCTCATGTTTACATGTTGGTTACAGGTTGTTTTTTTTTACTCTTGTCGTGGTTCACAGACTGGAAGGCTCTAAACTTGTGAACCTTCTTCAGGAAGATCTTAATGAAGATGGTGATTTTTAGAGTATGGGCTCTGCTTAGGGTGAACAGGAGGAAACAAAAGGAAAATGATTAGTGAGTTCTTGTATCATAGTTGTATTGCCTGCATCACCCCTTGGTTAGTGTATGTGAAATATTTTGGATAATTTACTTTCATTTTCTTTCATCTTGACATATTATGAGTGTACTGTACCTACAGTTAGAAACTGAAACATGTTAGTGTTAGATGGCAAGAGTGCTATTTTTACTTTTTTTTTCTTTAGTAATTTTTTGCTAAATCTGGACTTAATATTATATGTGAACTTCATTTATTTCCTAAACTTTGCAACTTGGAAGCATGCAAAAACAAAACAAAATATTCAGAATTATTTCTAATGCATAATTTTTATTTTTTTATAATTATAAATCAATTTTGTAATGTTTTAATATTATTTAAGGACAGGTGAAACATGTTTAAAGACAGCTTATTGGCTTTTTTAATCCAGTTTTATTTCCCATTACTGGGAAGCTTATCTGAATTGTGGATAATATAAGTGCTATTTGCAATTAACTAAAATCCCAGCATTAAATAGATGCTGAAAGTATAAAAGAAAAGCACCTGTTTATTTAAATTTTGTGTTCAAAGTTTGTTTATTTTATCTCAGTATACACTATTAACTTTATATATGAAGCAATTAATACAGAATAACCAGACTTTATTCCTCACTGCTTGTTTTACAATTGTATTCTTGCAACTCTTTCAGATATGCAAAGTTTTGTTTCATAGTTGTTTCTTGCATGCTAATAGTCTAGTCAGAATTGGAATGATCTGGAAAGCCGTCTCTGGACTCTTCTGCAAATGAAACATAGCAGTGAAAACTATTCATAACTGAGAAAAGTTTACCTTAAATATTAACAATCGTGCTTAGCATATGACTCAAAACAAATGAATATAAAACCAGCAAGTGCAATAATTTTTATTTATAGTTACAAACTGAAGTCACAAATCAGTATTTTATATTATGAGTAAAGATTGCTGTTTAGATTGATATTAACTAATTAGGAGCTAAAAAGCTTTCTGTAGTTGCTATGCCCTTACTGCAGATAGATGATTCTCAACAGTATTTAAAAAACAGATTTTAACTTTGTACTTTTTCCTGCAGGGAGTTTTAGTTTTTTAATCAAAAGCACTAAGTCAGGGGTGTGGAATGACACTGCTGAGTTTGTGCTTTCCTCCCCTGAGTGTGCCCTCTGGTAAAAGCCTCAACAGCTTGGGTGGCAAATAACCCAGAAGAGTAGTGGGGCTGTGCAGAAGAGATACAAGAAGCTTTGAGGCAAGAGTGAGGCAAGGAGTACCATTCTGAAAATTACTGAAAAGCTACTTTAAAATCATCAAAGTGTGCAAAAATTTCTAAATACATCAGTAGTAGAGAGGGAAAGAAACCAAGGACCTGAGTTCCTCTGTGTTTGACCTTCTCAAGGTGAGAGCTGCTGTTACTGCCGAGCTCTGTGGACCAGAAGCCAGTGATCAGAGAGCTGTTGCTGGTATTATTTCAGTAATGATTGCAATTGTGCTTGGTGTTTTGGAAACACATTCTTCCTGTCTCTCTTTCATTCTACAGAAGATGCAGCAGAAGTAATTTTTTGTGTATTAATGAATAAAATCTCACAGCTCCTGTAGAGAAAAGCAGGTTTTATCCTGTCTGTACAATCATTTTGCACTGATTTTTGTATTCTTTTTCTTTTAACATAAACCAGTCAGTGGGCAACTTTTTGGAACTAAGGTGTTGATCACATTCTTTATTTTGTAGACTACATTTATATTGTACCCAGAAAAATTTATATTGCACTGTGCAGCAACTGAAGAGTGGCAAGCCTTTAATTTAGTTCCTATCTCCCACTTTGCTTCACTGACCACTAAGGCTCAGCTTTCTAATTTAGACACCCTTGTGAATATTTGACAAAGTGCTTAATAAGAATGATTTTATTTTTACAACCCTATAAAATAATTTAATTTTTTACTCCATATTCCATATATGTGGAACAGAGACAGTGAAGATTAAGTCAAAACTACCTAATCATTTTGTGTCTCCCTGGAACTATACTAAGTGCCACAGAAAATTTTTTTGCAACTTTGTTGTCTAGCATCACGTGGGAACTGTCACAAAGAGAGTCCAGCACCTGTGCTGTAGGGCACACTCTGTCTGTTGACTTCGTGGGAGATGGCCCATTCCCATCTGGCAGTCCACAGGCATGGACGTTGTATACTTCATTCACTCATGGAAATAAAGGAGCTGTCTTAGAGATACCAGTCTTATTCATTATGAAACCTCACGCTGCTCCTGGAGTGGGTCCTGCAGTGTCTAAGTGTTAAAATCTGTTTAGTTTGTTTAAGACTAAGAGCAAGATAATGATTACTCCCCAATGTGTTCAGAAGCTGCTACTAATAAAGCAATTCGTTGATCTTAACAACAAAGATAGAATGTTATTCAGTGGTGGAAAGGTTGCATTTTCTCAATTTAAATCAAAATGGATACTAAATCTTGGGAACAAATTTCAAAAGACTAGGACCGGCTTCCATCGGCAAATTTTTCCACATCAAGCTCGTGTGTTTTTCCTCATCAAGCTCACGTGTTTTTTCCTCTTGAAATTAGATATGGTTAAAAATGAGAAAAACAAACAAACCACCCTTAAACCTCAAGGTATTTCAGCCTCAGTTGTTTATTGAATCAGGATGAACAATCACAATTTTCTCTCTGGGAACTGTATGAATCTCTGGGGAATTAATAGCAGGTAATTATGTACATAAATTAATATCATAATGATATTCAGGAATTTGTTAAGACTCTGCAGGAAACATAGCTTCTACTAGCAGTGTTGACTTTACAACCCTATTTATATATATTTTTTTTTCTTGTGTATAGCTTAGGTTGAAAAGAATTTTAGTATTGTTCCCACTTTCTGTCAAGGTGAACAAAACCTATATGGCTCAGCATAGGGGTTAAAATTTCTTCTTCATTATACAGGCCAGAAAATAATTTAGGAGTTTTGTTAATATCTGTTTTAGAAATTTTACATGTTATGTTTGATGTTTTTACCAAATAGGGAAGAATACCTTTGCCACTAAGATATTTCACACATTTCTGAAATAGTGTATTCAATTTCAGGACGTAGAGAAACGTGACACTGTTGGTGCCTTTGCTCTGGTGCTGTGGTGTCCCATAAAGTAAAATTTAACAGTATCCATGTGTCCGTGTCCCTTGTTCATGAGTCAAAAGGTCAGGGGAATAGGGTTTTTAAATGGATTTCTGGGTAAAAGAAAAAGAAACAAAACCCTTCAGTCTGTACACGTGCATTGTCAGATGTCCTGCCTCAAGTATTCCAATGATACAAAGTCAACAAAGGGTTGCTGTCCAGTCCTTAAAGGAAGTCAGTTTCCCTAAAAAAAATCAGATAACTTGGTAATATTTCTGTGCATAAATATAGGATGAACAATTGTACATAGAAGGATGAGAAAAGCACTTAATTCTTGTGTTTGGGACTTATGAGCAAGATGGATAGGGAGTTCTTTGTTTGCTTAGGCTTCATTACTCAAAGTAAATTAAACAAAAATAATATCCTACAATAGTGCCAGAAGACAAAAGAATGTTTCACTTACATCCAGTTACTGAGTCACGTTCTGGAGTCAGTAGTTGGGAGTGAGTGGGGATTTTTGTTTTGTGTTTGTTTGTGCTTAGGAGTTTCATTTGTTTCTGGTTTTAAAAGAAAAACTGCAAACATCAATACATTAAAACTCAATTGATAATGAATCTCATATTTGTAATTTTTCTTTCAGGTATCTAAAATTATACTCAGGTATCATATCTTGCTCTTCAATTTTCTATATTTAAGTTTTAAAAATATTTTCTAGGTACATTATACAGAACTGAATCCCTACAAGTTATCTGTGAATAAAAATGACAATATTCCTTAAATTTTTTTTTTAAATTAGAGATTTCTGGAGGTTTCTGTTAAAATTAAAAAAAATCAAAGTTCCAGCAGAAGAGGCTGAGTTCTTTATGAGTAGAAGAGTAGTTATCAGGCTATAAAATGTTGGCGTATTTTGTAGTAAAGATCAATAATGTTATGTTGCTAAATAATTTTTTTTTGTTTTGAAATGCGAAAGCCTAAAAGGCAGCAAATAAGCTTTTGGCTTTTGTCTTTGCATGTAATGATAATTCCATTATATTATTCATTAAATTATGCTGAATGTATGGTTGGAATGTGTTTTTCAGCATACAAAGAGAGAATTTGAACTGGAAAGTAAGCTTCCTAGGAAGCAGTAGAGAATATAATGGTGTAAGGTGAACAAAAAGATGGAAAGATGGATCTGATTAAAAAATGCTAGGGAAGGTTTTGAGTATGGGACAAAAATGTGTACTCAGTTCTAGTGAAAGCCTGCAACTAGATGTTCCTTACCTTGAGTATGTGAGTAGTTTTCCAGAAATTTTTAGCACTACACACATAACATTGGGGTTATATATATATATATATATATATATATATATATATATATATATATATATATATATGCACACAGTCATTTATATAAAAGGGAGAAATGTGGCTGAGGGAAGTATATGGATAGCCACTGAAACTGGGATTTACTGCTAGCACTGATAATAGAATCAAGTTCATATGAGCTCATCATCGGCAGCATTATAATGTTTAGTTGATCCCATTTGTTGTTAATCCTGAGCTCTTAGGAGTTCTGGTCATTTTAAAACCATAAATCTCAAAGACTAAATTCAGCACCTGATGAGTCATTTGAGGATTTCATCATATGGGATAAGGGAAATACCTGCTATAGCTTTTAATTACTTTCAGATGCTTTTTTTTTCTATTCAGATGCATTTCTCTGTGAGGTGATTATGCAGAATGCTGTAGATATATTATTTTGCTTTTAACGTGTTGGTTTTTAGGCAAAGAGTAGAGTATGCAAATTGTTGTCTTACTAATTGTGCTGTTCAGTGGAGAGAATGCAGAAATCTTTCTTCAAGGAAAAGATTACTGCTTCCTATGACTTATTTTTACTCCCAGGGAAGAGATGAAAGTATAGCAACCTGTCAAAACTGAGGTAAATTGGAAATAACCTAGATCTGTTACTTTCTGATGCATTATTTTTTTTTCATTTGCTATTATTCTTTCTTTCTGCAACATGTTTTCCTACCATATTTATTTTATATCTTTTTTCCCCCCTTCTTCTTGAAGTTATCTCTTGCATTCTCCTTTACCTAGTCCTCTTATTCTTGCTGTTTGAGTTTGCATGACACAGTTGGGCTGGGTTGTCATAGGTATTAAGCAAATCTTCACCAGCAAGGAGAAATTGATGAACTTCAGGTTTTGGTTTTTTTTCTTAAATGTCCAAGTAGTAAAGTAGGAACAAATTTTTTAAACGTCTTGTCTTCTCTGACATCTGCTGTAGATTTCAGTCAGCTTGTGCAGTTCATGATGTGAATTTTTCTAGGGCTCCTGGATTTGATCTGCCTTGCAATGCCAAACATCATTCCACTGCACTGCTGGTGGAGAGCTTCCAGCACCCAGCCAGCCCTGCTCTGCTCATTGATGGTCCAGATTCCTGAAAATTCAAGTGTAAAACACTTTCCAGATTTTCTTTTTTGTGCAGTCAGAGGGCTGGCAGCCATAACCAAAGCTGTCAACATCTCACTTTTGTAATCCTTCTAGTTTTTGAAAAAAATATTTGGTTTGGAATTTGGAGGTTTTTCTATAAAATAAAAATTTCAAAGTTTAGTCAGCTTGGCTCACGTTGGAGTCCCAAAAAGACCCCAGTTATGTTTCCTGAAGACATATTCTGCCTGCCTGTGGGTGTTTCCATATTTTATAATGGTATTTCTATTTCCTATTTCTGCTCTTTATAGAGCTATAGTCCCAGGAAACACAGACTCTGTACTGTTTTCATTATTGCAGTGTCAAAATAAAGCTAGAAGCATAGATTTTTTTTCCCCAGAAATTCAGAGACATAAATTATTTCTTACCTTGATAAAAAGGCAAAAAATAACTATCAAGAGTATAACAGTGAGTATAAAATCAAAGTAGTGAAAAAAGTACTGGTAATTAAAGAAAGCTATGAAAAAAATTTAGTAGTTCCTCATTTAGGAAAAGAAATGTCATCCTCCTGTTCCATGCATTGCCCTATTTTTACATCATCCTAGAAAGAGCCTACACTGAAGCAATTTTAGTACTCATCTCTGAATAGATCATTAATTTGAATGGAGAATTCTTCACCTGAATTAAGTGAAGGGAAGAATTAATTTTCCCCTTAACTAAGTTAGATCCTCTGGTATATATGGAATGATGTTTTTCGGTGAAATATGGGATTTTTTCTCTGCTTCGCAGAGAGCTGAGAGATTGCAAACATCTTTTTGTTTATCTGGTTGAGGACCTAACCACAATCCTTCCATCATTTTACTCTTTGGTTAAAGTATGAAAGTGTCCACTTTTGTTCACTTAACATTCCAGGCATTTCTGTGCCTTCTTATTTCAGAGATAAATTCTTTAAAGCTGAGAATTTCTTTTTAACCCTTTATTGTAAAAAGCAATTTCTCAAAAGGAGATTTGGTAATGTTCTTTCTTTGTCCATAGAATTGAGTCCTGTAAAATGGTTGTAAACTATCCTGTTACAGGAAGCTAAAAACATTTTGGCCAGTTCTACTTACATACTACTGCTAAGCTATGTAATGTTTCATTACAATACTTATGTGAATTTATGTTTTAGCTCTACCATTTTTACTTATTGATTAGAATGTAGTTGTTCTTTAAGTATAAGATAAAAAATTACGTCTGAATCTTAACTTTCCATAGCTTTGCTTCCAAGTTTGCCAAACTCTTACCTTCACTTTTCTCCAGGTTCTTTAGTAGTGGAAAGAGAATTATACTGCATGTCTCTCCGGTGTCCCCATGTACAGTGGGGTGGCTGAAGCATACTGGTAAAGCCAAAGTGAAATTTAAAAATCACACAATTTTTGCTGCAAACTCTGTTGAATTATTGATTATTTATTTAATTTATTAATTTTAAACCGTTTTAGTTGGCCTGTTAAAGTATGCTATCTTTCCTATAAAACAGCCCTGTTAAAATTTGAAAATTATTTGGAGCTAAACAGTTTCCTCTTAAGGAGTGACAAAAATCTCGGTGAATATGTTTGAAAGCTCCATTTAATATATGTTCAAAAACAATGTTTAGAAAAGATTTGGGGACTTACTTTCTTATCTTTTTTTGTTTTCATTCTGTTGCTATCCTGTGGAGCACTACCTTTGAGAAAACTGGTTAATAACATTCCCAGTCTTTTTGTTGCAATGTGAGCTGAAATATGAAGCAGCTTACAGAAGTTAGTATCCATTCCAAAAAGATAAATGGTTTATAGAACAAAGAATTTTGGAGTCGGGCTCATGAGTCAGTATTTTTTAAGTTAAGTGAGCCATTTTGATAATTTTCCCAGTTTGGGTTAAAGAAAAAGCATGATATCTGGCATTAATGTTTAAGTGACTTAATGAGATTAATAATCTGAAAAACTTGTCTAATTTATATAGGTATTTACCCTTATTTTCTGAAAAAAATAGTTTAGTTTTTCAAGAAGGTTTCTTATTGTAAAATACTATATTTTATTTTTCTTTTTAGCCAGAGATTCACTCCCTGTTAAAAAAAAAAAAATCCCCTATTAGAGTTGTGGGCCTAAATTATACTTTTAAATCCTATTGGCCAGAAAAGGAGATTTTACAGCAATTGTGCATAATTTTCAAGGTCTTGTAAATTGATTTTTCAGTCTTGCAATAATGGATTTTGGCCTGGTATTTGCATTATCCACAAAGCGTGTATTACTGTTTCCCATTTATTTAAATGAAGGCTGTGTTTAAAAGATATTCTTCTGCTGGAGACTAAATAGAATGTGTTTTATTAATCTGGGACTGCCTTATTCTCTGTTGACTGTGTTTATGCATTCAGCAGAGGTTACTGATTCATATGGCAATAGGAACCCTTGAAATGCCAGGTACCTGCTGGGATCAGCTCTCTTTCTGACAAAGGACTGGTAAAGCACAAGTCAGGTTAAAAAGCTTGGAGAGCTATAGAAAATACTTTTGATTTTGAGAATCTTTTTCATCTATAATTTAATTAAATTATGTAGAAAATATTGTGTTTTCCTATGTTCAGCTTCCTTTAACTATAACACTTCTAGGAAATGAAAAAAAGTACAAATAAACCTGAACCAAAACAACCAGCAAACCTACATTTAGCAGGGTTTTGATAAGATTATACCAAGCATCATAAGATTAAAACATTTCCAAATAGAATTTTTCTTGATCTATGGAGCAATATTTTTCATGCTCAGTAAAGCATACATATTTAAAGGAATCAAAATTTTTATTCTCTCGATGAAGTTCTGTGATTCCTAGAACAAGATTAAGAAAGCAGGCAGCTGCTCAGCAGGATTTTTTGTCATTGGTCACTGTATGCTTTCCTTTGTCCTCTCTTCAGCTCAGGACTGTTCACTTTCTTATACAACCCAAATATATAAGTACTTCAAAGACACTAATTAATGTTTTTTACTAACTTATTTATGAAGGGAGGAGTGCCATCATCATTGTTTAGCGCATCAATATTTGCAGCACAGAAAAAAAAATAAGGTGAATGGAACTGTTTACATGTTTTAATTTTGTGAGTCCACCAAAGAACGGATCCTGTGCATCTTCCTTACATCTACCACCACCTGGATCTGCTATGCATGGTACAAAATAATTACTCTTCTAAGACATATTTTTTGAATAAGTAGTGTCTGAGCATGTATTATAGGATTTTATATATATTTCTTCAGATGCCAGCTAGAACTGATAGGCACTAGAACTGATTTTTTTTTTTCTTTTTTCCCTTAGGCATTTCCTGGAAATACAAACTCTGACAGCGTGGTCCGGCATGATTTACAACATCCAGTTATTGCTCGCTATGTAAGGATAGTTCCTTTGGACTGGAATGGAGAAGGCCAAATTGGGTTAAGAATTGAAGTCTATGGTTGCTCCTACTGTAAGTTTTTCCATTATGATCCTTTTTTTCTCCCCTAAATAAAAACTCGCTTTGAATTTTGGATTAAATCCAAATGTCAAAGACTTTAGTCTAGCTGTGTTGCCTAGGGCTTCATGAAATATTTGTTGGAACTTTAATTCTGAGCTGATATTTTGGTCTTCTCTGGAAGATAGAACATTGGAATTTACAATACTGCATTGAAGTTTCTCGTTTCCATTTTCATGGTTTCTGTTGTAGAAGGCTTTGGCTATTGTATAAGCTTGATTGGGACATTTGAGGAAGAGATCATGTTCAAACAAATGTCGTGTTGGGTCTTGAAAGATAAAATGGAAACAGGGCATAATTTATTGCCTGGTGCGAGAGGTAAAATTAAAGCAGTAAATTACAGTTCTGTCAGAATAACTCAGATTGTCTAAATATCTGACACGTTTTTCTGTGATATTTTGTAGAGTATTTGAATGGGACTTCAAAATTTCTTCTGAAATCTGGGTGAGCACTGGTATAAGTGCTTGCATAGCTAAGAGTAGAACTGATAATGCTTTAGGAAATTATGCCCTTTCTTTAATAAAATCCAGCCAGTGCTTCAGTTGGCAAACCTGCAAAACTGAATTTATGATATCCTATTTCTATATACTTTTTAGGCAGTATTCTGGATTTGTTGGTATTTTAGCTGGAAGATGTTATTTGAGATTTGTCTTTTAATAACCAAACTTTAGAATAAAATGTGGAAGACTCATCACTGACTTTCTTGGGTGACATAAGACCTATTGGAGTCCTTTGCCATCCTGACTAGCAAAAAGAGCTGTGATTTCAACTGTTGGTTTTTTTTTTATTTGATTAGATAGTCAAAAGACTCCATACTTCCATTCAACACCAATAGAACCATGAGGAATAGAGTTTTGATACTATTTTCTTATTTCCATACAATGTATGTTTTAAAAATGTACATTGAATCACAGAGAATTTCCCAACAGCTGGAACTTAGTTGAGAAATCAAATCAAACTTGCTATGGTATTGGTGCTGCTGTGCTGGGGGTACACATGATTGTTATAAATATTTGCAAAAATACAAGAGCAGGATCTATTGCAATGAGACAAAGGATAATGGTTTTAAACTAATAGGGGCTCAATTTAGATTAGATATAAGGAAGACATTTTTACAGTGAGGGTTCTAGAACACTGTAACAATTTCCCACAGAGGCAGTGGATGCTCCTCCATCCCTGGAAACATGGAAACATTTATTGGAACTCTGAGGAACCTGATCTAGTTGAAAACGTCTCTGATTATTGCAGAGGGATTGAACTAGATGGCCTTTAAAGGTCCCTTCCAACCCAAACTGTTTCATGTTTCTATGATATCTGTTGCCTGAGGAACTGTAGATTACACTAAAATTAATTCTTACTCAAAGAGATTGAGCTTCTGAATTTTTGGGTACAACTCTGGTTATTCAGTACACTGCTCTTAATAAACAAGTGTTTACCATCATACTGCTAAAATGTTTTATGTGCTGTTTTAAGTACACCAAACACTACAGCACGGCTAATTTTCCATCAAAATAAATACTTGCTTCTAAGTATACCTGCTTGCTTGTACATCAAATGTAAATTCAGGCCTTTGATACAAGAAGCCAACATCTAGTTTACTGTCAAATATAAATCTCTTTAACAGAATAAAAATGTAGCAGAATCAAACAAGAAACCCACTATATTTACTGCAATATTTACACATAAAAATGGTACATTTTGATGAAATGAATAGACGAAATGCTGTAGGTACACAAGAAGATACTTTTAGAGGCTTAAAGTAAATGTAAGAAAAACACAGCTTGATGACAAAATTATTTTAGTTGTTTGATGGAAAGTTGCTTGCTTGCTGAACTTTTGGAGGAGAATAAAAGGCCCCTGCCAAGGACACAATATATGGAACCATAAAAATAATGATAAAATGTGTCTTCAGAGAAGAACTAAGGTGGCCCAATATAATTTCATAATTTTACTGATAGAGTATTACTGGTCTGTTTGTATTAGAAATTATTTCCGTAATCACTGGAGATTTTTTTATTGTAAGATTTAAAATAATATATTCTGGTTTTATGTGTAAAGGGACTTTTCTTTCAACATTTCTGCTGCAATACAGTTTGGATTTTACATGCAGGAATTGGGCTGCTCCCAAAATGGTATCAGTAGAGAGCAGCAGAGCGGCTGAGAAGAAAAACTAAAAAATAACTGTGTAAAGAGAGAGGAAGGCAGCCCTTTGGTATGAATACTGTAACCAGGGAGTACTGTTTACAAATTCCCAACTTGTCTTCAAATGAATTATTTGGAGCCAGGTGTAAATGCTGCACCTTTCCATGCAGATGTGTCCTTTGGCAGAGGCCAAGTTTTTAACCTTATGATTAGAAGTGCATATATTTGCATATAAATATAAGCACTGCCATTAACCAGTGTTATTTGCAGATTAATCCTTCTGTCATTTAAGGAACTAACCATTTAGATAATTACCAATTTTAAAGCCTGATTAAAAAACAGGCTTCTACTTAAATCTGCCCCAATTTTTCGAACTATTACCTAAATAAAAGGCTGCCCAATATATAACAATTTTAATTTTTCTTTTAGTTAACAAATTAATGTATTCTTTTATTTAGATCTATTCAGATGCAAAATTCAGATTTTCCCACATTGCACACAAGGTTTAATTGGGAAGCCATGCACACTGACTATTAAAACTCTTTCCTTGCACAATGCTGCAACCTGGTCATTAGCCTCAGCCCTTTAAGAAAAATGCTTGCTCATATTGAACTGCTTATTCAAATATCAGGTCACTAATTGCCATATTTCTGGTTCATGTTTTGTTTGTATATATATAAGATACGCATTTAACTTTTTTGCACCGGGGTGAAATCCATGCCCTTTCTTCCCTAGCAAATCAAGTTTAAAAAGAGGTGTGTTTTCCAGAGAGCAATTAGACTTCACATCTGTACCCTGAAGAAGTTAATAGCATTACCAAGTCTTCTTCTTTTAGTGTTGGCTTGCTTAAAGTTTAAAATCTGTTCTGTCTTTTAAATTTCATCTCTGTATTTTGTGTAGATGAGATCTGTGGGGGTGTCTTCTATCAGAAATTACCAAAAAAGAATTATGGCTTCAGAAGGAAATTTGTGTTGTTTTTTTTTTTTTTTTTCTTTTTCCTATAGTGGAAAACTGACCATATCTTATTAAAAAATAAAAAAATTACAATTGGGTAAAATCTTGCTTAATAGCTACATTACGCAGAAATTGCATGAGCAAAATAAGCTTGAAAAATCACAGCAAACAGACTGTTAAATAACATAAAAACCACTTTTTTGCCAATGAAACTTTTAGCTTTTATCTTAAAATTATGAATTTCATAAACCATAAAGGGGAAAACAGTACTTACACTTGAAGTAACATAATATATCTAAAAGCAAGTCACAAAGAAGAAAGCAATATAACCAAAGTCAAAATATCCACTGAAATCAGTTGCATGAATATTGATGGCCAAATTTTGTTTGTGCTCTTTTGGAGATAGAGAGCAATGGCACATGACATGGATCTTCCACCATGTTCACGTTTTTGAATTTTTGAGACAGGCAGCAAAGACATGGCATCTGGAGGCCATGAAAACTACAATATAATACTTTTACTGCTGATTCATGAAGATCATAACAAGCTCCTGCAGGCTCATTGCCATATGAATAGTTCCCTTAATTTCCATCCTGTGGCAGATGAATGCCTACAAAAAAAGGGCAAAAAGCATATTATTGCATAGGCTTATGGCTATGCTTTTCAAGGTAGCTGTAAGAGACCTTCTGGGTCATGAAATCCTATGAGAGGGAGAACACTCATGATACCTTTATTCATAGAGGAGTTTTTATATGGCTGTGCTGATTTTCTGGATCTAAACAGTACATTCATATATTTTTAATGCAATTGTACATTTGATGGTAAAAATTTTTAAATTTCCCATGACTCGCTTCTGAATTGTAGGATTTACTTGAAAAAAAAAACAAACAACACCTGGAGATGGCAGAAAGCCATGCAAATATTCAATATACTCAAGGCAGGAACAATTATACAGCTCCATAAATGGCTACAAGCCAAGGTTTTTGCATTTACTGACCAGCTCTATTTGCTAACACTTAGGAAACAGTGGGACTGAACAAATGTCATATGACCTGTATTTGCAAGGCTGTTCTTTTTCAGATATTAGCTCAACTACATGTACTGCTAGGTCAAATGTAACTGTTTCAGTTTTCTGATTGATGACTGGTTTGGGGTTTTTTTTAGAGAGGGAGAGAAAAGAAGCAAAAATAGTAACCACAATCCTGTGGTTATTCATGAAATAATGAATATTTTTATGGTGAGCATTTACTCTACAAATAGTAAAATGAATGAAACTTTGGTCATGGAATCATGTTACAAGAACTAAAATGAAATTTGTAGGTGCTCTTAAGGGGTGAGCCAAATGAATATTTGCAAGAACCGATTAGGAAGTATTGAAGTGGTAAAACCTGTGGGCTGAACAAATCTTTTGGTTGCTGTAGTTAATCTGGTTTGCCTGCGGTGACTTTGAGTTAAAACACTGTTTCCTTTGACAGTTCATTCTGCTATACTTATACTTACTTATACTTACACTATAGCATTCAGCTATACTTAGCTGCGAGGAAATTTACTTATTTGAAATCTGCTTAGCTTGGTTTCATGCTACAGGCATTGACTAACTATCCATGTCTCACTGCGCCCCATGGTTGCCATACACACTTAAAAGAGAAACTTCCATATTGTCCAGAATAATCTGTTGCATCCACATACCAAAATGCCTGTTTAAGGTAGATGAGAAAGCTGCTTTATTTCCCTTTTGTTGAATCTTATCAATTTTCACATGTCCAGATCCAGAGGTACACCCTGGACATTGTGTTTTACCAGAATATAGCATAAAAAAGGTCCCTTAAAGTGTCATGACTCCTATTGAAATACCCTGTGGTATATAAAATAAATTATAATGTGTTAATAGCTGTATACATACATATTTCTGCTCTTGCACTTTTGGTATGTATGTGAATATATGCCTAAGTAGTGAAGGTACTTGTGTAGTCCAGTAATCTGCATAAAATTTCCTAGCTCTTCTTATGATATTTTATTACTTACAATAAATGTGCCACTAAGTTTTCTGGTCAGACTTTTCTGCTCCCTTAAGTGATGAAACTTCATAAAAATATTAACTGTCAGAAAAGAAGAATAATTTTTAAGTGTTCATTTTGTGGAATTGTATAATATTTCTAGAAACTTTACTAACTTGCTGTAAGCGACAGTTCTTTGAACATAAAGGAATTGTAATGTAGGGGGAAAACAGAATTAAAAGAATCATTTAGCAGAGGCTGCTGTGAGCTACAAAATCTTTCCTTGTATCAGTGGTTTGGACAGTAAAGAGTTCTGCTAAGCATCTAGCTGTTTTTCCCCTTTTCTCTCAAATTTCAGTATTTCTGTCCTGGGAGCATCTCTACCTATTTAGGCCTATGTGTTTGATTTTTAGCCTTCATCTTCACAGCTCATCAGTGGCTAACATAACTTGATATTCTCCTTCTGACATTAAAGGTGCATGGATGAATACTTATATCTAAACTATGGAGAGTGAGGGAAAAGAACTGTGAACTTTTTCTTTGCTGACTTTTAAAGATCTGTTTGGATTTGTGCTCTGTTGCTAAGTTTGCTTCCTTGTTAGTGTATTTTTTTCTATCTTTTTGTCAGACAAGAGATTTGGTTTTTTCTGAAGGTCATGAAAATGGACACCTTTTATCCTCCATATAGTCTCAGGTCATGTTAGTCATTTAACAGAAGAGTTTTGTAATTTAGGACTAAAAATACACTCTGTCTTTATAAGTATTCTCAGTACAGATTTTTCTTCTCCATGGCCTCTCCAGGAAAGAGCTCTTGTGACTGTTCCTATACACATTTTCATATATTTTGGCATGAAAAATAAGTGAGAATAGGCTTCAGTCCATTTATTACCTTCGGATGTTATCATTTACAAACATAGGCCACTTTTGGTGATAGATTCCACTTAAATTTTAAAATAATAAAAACAAGTTATGTTTTTTTGTTTAGTGCATTAAGAAATAAACTTCTAAAATCAGAAGATTCAGGCTGAAACAAAACAAATAGTTCCAAATACCTTATCATTTAAAATTTTTTTTCTAAAACAAATATTTCAGAAATATTTGACATAAAGGAATTTTTAGTAGAAAATGGTTTGGTTTATTCTTCATCTTTTTGTTAATCTGATGCAATATGAGGTATTTTCCCCTCTCTCAACTTTTTGCATCCAGTAGAAAAATGAAAAATCCATTATTTTCCACTTGTAATTGTAATGAGGCTACAGGCAGATATTCTCAAGCACCACAGCTTTGAGAAGTGCAACGACTGTGTGTATTCTTTACAGGTTCGTTTGGTAGCTGGCAATGAAAATATAATCAGTGTGCTGGTTTCAGCTGTGGCAGAGTTAATTTTCTTCACAGTGGCTGGTGTGGGGCTGTGTTTTGGATTTGTGCTATACCCAGGGTTGATGATACAGAGATGTTTTTGTTGTTGCTGAGCAGGGCCTGCACAGAGCCCAGATCTTTTCTGTTTCTTGTACAGTCACATTGATGAGAAAGTTGGTGCTGCCTGGGAGGCTGGGAGGAGACACAGCCAGGATAGGTGACCCAAACAGACCAAAGGGACATTCCATACTGTATGGCATCTTGTTCAGCATATAAAGTAGGGAGAAGAAAGAAAAAGGGGGAGATGTTTGAGGTGGTGGTGTTTATCTTTCCAAGTAACCATCACATGTGATAGGGCCCTGCGCTCCTGGAGATGGCTGAACACCTGCCTACCCATGGGAAGTGGTGATTGAATTTTTTGTTTTGCTCTGCCTGTGGCTTTTCCTTTCCTTATTAAACTATCTTTATCTCAACCCATGAGTTTTCTACCTTTTACTCTGCCACTATTTTCCCCAATCTTGCTGGTGAGGGAGTGAGTGGCTGTGTGGGGCTTTGTTCCTGGCTGGGGTTAAACCATGACAGTCAGTCAGAGAAAAACAAGTATATTTTGTATGAATACATGACCCACCAGCTTTTTAAGTCATATTCCTACAGAATTTTCAATTACACTTGAATATTTTTTTAATCATTCATAATTTCCTTTAGAAGAATGTAAGCAGCTGGCTTGTTTGTTATTTTAGTTCTTTTTTGCTGTGAAATGAAGGAAAACTTTTCCCGAGCATATAAACAGAATTTATGGCCAAATTTGATAAAATATTGCAGGATTTGATGAATGTTTTTTAAAGTCAGATATGGCTGTTGTGTAAAAATAACAGACTAATGTTTTCTAATCGGTTTTCCAGCAACTGCCCACACACATCACAGAAGGGATCCTCCTTACAGTGATCTGTAACCAGTGAATAGGAAGATGGAGATTTAAGATATCCTTCAATAAGCATCTGAAAACATCAAAACCAGAAGCAGAAATAGAGTGTGCTTTTTCACAAAGTAAGAATGGTAGGATTTAGGTAACTACAGTCAAAAAACTTCAGTCTAATCACAACAGTCTTGCCTTTAATCTTTTTTGCCTGAATGAAGGCTCATGATGTCTATGCCCAGCATCATCTTCTTGTGTTCCTGTAAGTGATGATTGATCCCTTTGTCCATGGTGACATTCACTAGAGAAATCAGGTAGGCTTTTATTTTTCTCATGAAACAAAAAAATCCAGCAGATTTCAAACTCTAGGTCTTGATTCTATGCAATTGATTTGAAGCCTTAAGAACCTCACTGGTATTTATTTTCTTGAATGTCTGAAATAAAATATATTAAGGATGCAGTTACTTCCAGAGTCAGTTCAATTTATTCTGCTTTTTCTCAGAAGTCTGGGTGAAGATGATGTGTTTTGTATCTTTTATTTTAGGCATGGCAAGTGGAGTCTTACTGTGAGTAAATTCTTATTTCCTCTCTGCCAAAGGTTAGTGTTCTCTGATTAGAAAGTGCACCTATCAAAGAGTAAACATTACTGACAGGAAAAAACAAATTTAACTCTTCATAGTAATGCTTTTATAAGGTTGGAACAAGCCTTGGTGTTTATATGTAGTATATCCCTATACAGAGTTATATTTCTAGACAGTCCTGTTTCAAAGCTGGGCCCTCATCTTCATGAGCATCCCTTTGGAGAGTTAGGTCACTGGCATGCCAGCTTCTCCCTAAATCCTCTAAAATAAGGGAAAAGTTCAGGTTTTTCTGTCTCATGAAGGTGACATTGTATGGCCTTTCTCTAGTGGCGAGTAAGGGTCCCCTCACCTTCCACTCACTGCTGCTATTTTCCTTCAAAAGTACAAAAGAGTACAGCTGGAAGGGACCTATTCCAGTCCAGTTGCTTGACCAATTCAGGGTTGGCCAAAACTTACAGTATTAGAGCTTTTCAAACACTGTAGCTCTGTTAATTGCTCTTGCAAGACTGCATGGGATGCTTTTTAAAGCTAAAGTGAAGAATGCATTGTCCTGCTCCTGGCTGCACATGCACATTGTGTTAATGCTTGTGAGCATTGTCTCTGAAACAGAGTCAGAAAAATAAAATTAAATCCTGTTTCCAGTTGTAACCTTTGTGTTATATGTCTTTCAGAGACTGCTGGCATTTCAGACAAATATTAGCATTGTTATTCAACTCATGGCAAGCATGGGGAATGGAATAGAATGAAATAGAACAGAAGGGAACAGAATAGAATAGAGCATAACAGAACACAACTGAACATTTATGTTTTGTTGTGCCCAGAGCTCTGCAGGAGAAGCTATGATCCGGGTCTGAGGACTCCACCCTGGAGAACAGCTCTCTGCAGTGCAGGTGGCAGGGCCATCCAGGTGACAGGGTCACCAGTGTCCTCACAGCTCTGGGACGAGACCAGAGCTTTCAGTTTATCCTATATAATTCCCATCCTGCTTCTGTTCGTGTATTTAATGTATAAATATTTAGACGTGCTCTTAAATTCGTAGTCCCCCCTGGAGCAGCATAAATTTCCCAACAGCACGTCCACTCTGAGACAGTGTCTTGCTAAGCCTTGCCTTATCTTCAACTTTCCTGATGGTATCCCTTCCCAAAGAAGGAACATTTACCTTTCTGTCCAGCCTCTTCTGCAGGTGCAACTAACTGGAGAATGAGGTAAAGGTACCCACAGTGTCCTGGTGACATCCATCCAGTCCAATTGTTGCTAAAATCCCGTAAGAAAACAAACAGTCAAACTTTTGGGTGTGTTTCTTGTACCATACAATTCTTGTATTGTATCTTGTACCACTATAATTCTTGTAGTGAATTATACTAAAATAAAGAAATATTTAGCTTAGCTAAGGAATATCGTAGATTAAATTACTTTGGTTATGAAGGCGTCAAATGTCTCATAAGCTTTCTGAGATTGGATTCTTTGCTGCTTTTCTTTTAGTCAAAGTATTTCTTAGGCTGTCACAAGAAGTTATTAATTCACAATGGAAGTGTTCCATGCAATATGTATGGAAAAATGTTAGCTCTCTTCAGATGTAGCCCTTTTTATTAGAAGATTTTAGGCTCCGTGGTGTTGGAGCATTTCTGGTTTTGTTCTGACTGTAATGCTAAAAAAAGGAAAACAAAGGAAATTCTTTCTCTTGAATATAGTTCAAGTTTAAGTACATTTTTGTATGGTTTCATCTGGATATTTAGATGGCTTCCTAAATTGCTCATTGAATAGAAAAGGGTTAGAAAGTTCACTTTCTAAGTACCTGTTTTATGCTTGGTGCAGATTGAGGTGAAGGAAAATCCTTTAAATAACAATAGTTGTGATTTTTTAGAAATGCCACTGTGCATCAGAGATGATTAAAGCATTTATAGTGCTCTGTCTTTTTTATAGTGCATGTAATAGTAGTAAAATGGATGTAGAAATATGGGGGGAAAAATTAGCTGTCTTTTAAAGATTAAGAATTCATGGCAGATTATAATTTGACTCTGCTTTAGGAATTCATGGTGAAACTGGTTAAATACTGCAGGAAAAATTTAAATATGTTCATAAGTTTACGCACATTAATTTGAAATTCTGTTTTAACATTTGGCAAAGGTTTAGTCAAACAATGACAAGGTACAAGTCAAAATGGCAACCATAAGCAAAGAGTGAAAATTCACATTCAAATTTGGGTGTAGTCTTTGTATTTTCATGGTGACTTGAATTCTGAGATCTACATTCATTAAAAAGAACATAAAGTCATGTTAAATGAACTGTATCATATGCACATATACCTATTCCAAGTACTTAGTCTGATCTGTTTCTAAATGAGCAGCTGCCATTTCTGTACTATCTAGAAGCTAAGAAAACCAAGCTCTTCACATAAGTGCCTAGCAATTCTAAAATTTAAGAGTACATCTTTAAATAATGAAGAAAACCGTGGAAATTTTGTAAATAATGTAAGTCAATCAAAAAGAAAAGAGAAAAAACTGCTTTTTATACATTCTAATTCTGTATATTCCTCAGATTTTATCAGCCATCATTTTAAAGTTTCATATGGATTACTCTTAAAAAATAATGAATCTCTTATTAATAAATAATAAATATTAAAAAATAATGAATAGCTTATGGGATAGGATCTGATCCTACTAATCCTCTAGAAACTTTCTAGAGGAAATGTTTCTATCTTTAATTTTCCAGATTGACAAGGTAATTGGAGTGTAATTCTTTAAGTAGGGACATGCTCTTTACTACTTTTTTTTTTCCTAATAGACCATATGTCTTTAATTGTCTTCTTGGTCTTAAATAAAATTAAGAACTTGAGAAATTGGCTTTCTAAAGCCGCAGCTATAAAAAAAAAAATAGGGTCAATAATTTTCTTACCTAAAAAAAGCCCTAAAAATTTATTAGGAAGAACTGCAATTTTTGTACCAAACCCATATGCAAGGCTGGCAATGCTGTTTTGTAGTGATTTGTTTTGGTAATTATCTTTGTTTATGGTGAGTCAGACCCAGGATATTTTGTTAAGGGGTAATGAATCAATAAAGAGAAGCAAACTTTCAGTAAACATGGACAGGCCAGAGAAGGTAGTTGCTCATTTTCTTCAAGGTGGGAGGACATTTTTGTAGCTGTGGTAGAGGATGTTGGCAATAGTGTGATATGAGAAATGCCTGTTGAGCTTGTATCTTACAGTAAATGGTTTTAAAACTGATGCAACAGTTCTAATAAACATCTTCAGTACTGCCCTTTTATTGACTGCTGTTCCAAGAGATTCAAAAGGAGCCTAGTAAAGCCCATGTTTCAGCTGTTTATCATTGCAGCCTTTCATTCACTGACATAATTTTTCTCTCCCTTCCATTTTTAGTTTTTTTTTTCCAAAAGTCTCTGCTATGACTTCTGTCCCATTCTTTAATTGTGTATAGTTTCCTGATTCCGGTCATTCCTTGTCTGATTTTTTATAAGTATGGCATGAAAAACAAGGGAATATTCAGGATTTTTTTCTGAATTTTGAATGACAGCAGAAATACACAGTCCTTTTCATCCATTAAGATAATGAATTTGTGCCCAGCCTGTGAGTAAAAGTTAATTGCCTTGAAGTCCTCACTTGTGGAAAAATGTTAGAGTGATTTGAGTTGAATTATTTACATAATCAGCGGTTTTGTACCTCATCATCATTTAAATTCTTTCTATAATATGGGTATGAGACAGTGGAAAATTTTTGGAAATGTCGGGTTCTGAATATATGATAAATTTCAAACTCAGATGGCAGAGTTTCTGCTCTTTCAAAATTCAACAAAGGACTTACATAAATTTATGAATGAGATTATTTGTGGCAAGTTCAGGGGGAGGCTTTTGTCATCATTAGTTTTAATGTAACTAATCACAAGTATTAGTTGTACACAGCATTGGTTTTGGAGGAAAACTGGCAGGATAATTGCCCAGGCACTGAGTATGCCTCTGTAAGCCTAAGCAAGCTCACAGTATAAATCACCCAATCTGAAAACTGAAAGAAGGTAGTGCCATGTCTTACACATTGCTGAAGGTTTCTATTAACTTGTGGTAAATTTTGGTGTAACAACTGGGAAAGAAGTCTGCTGGAAGTTTTTCCACTGCACACTTTTAGTAAGACCTGGTGACATCTCACCAAAGGCTTTCTGACAGCTATGATTACATGCTTACACCATTTTCATACATTACGTGCAGGCAAGACTTCAAATCAAACACAACTCTGAGTTATGTGGCAATTCTTCTGAAAACCTTTAATTTTGCATTATTCCAACTTAATTCTGACCTTAGGTTTGACAGCTCTGTCTTAGGATAGCTGCAGACACAGTGAATGAAATCTCTTTGTGTAGCACTGTATTTTCTACAGATGAAGTAGGGGAATTTGAGCGATTGATCTTCTGCCATAATGCAGACATTAAATACTTGCTGTGAATAAACCAACCTCTTCCTTTTATTAAATCCAGCTGTAGAGAGGAACTTCATCAAGCTAGACAAGCACATACCCCTAGGTTATTTCACCCAAGAGAGAGCTCAAATATATTTTCCATGTACTTTGAGTTTTATTTATGTTAGTAAATTTATAAAGCCAGTATTATTCTTGTATTTGAGCTTGCAAGTTTCAATGTTTCTAATAAAATCCTTAGTTTGAGCTGAAGGAACAATACTTTGAACAATTCAAATCCCATTGAACCTTGGAAAAACACCTCTCCAAAATTAGGACAGGCTGAAAGTTGTTTTCCTTTCCTAATAAATTCTGATAATTTGGAAAAGTTTACAGCTCGGCTGTGTGAGAAAGGCCAACTAGAAATTTAATATCCATTTTTTAAACTTGCTTTACTTTCTTGTAACTTATAAAAGACTTGAAAATGACTGAGTTTCATTTGTAAAATAATGAAAGTAAAATATCTCAGCAGTTAATATTTTTTCTGTAAAATAAGAAATCTTGTCTAGTTGTCACAAATTTTACAGTCAGCTTTTGATGATGCAATTTATCTTTGGATTTTCTACAATTTTCTGTTGATGATTTTAAGTCAAAAGAATCTGCAAATCGTCAGGTTCTGCTGAAAAACATTCTGCTGCATAATTTTCATCCACCCATACTAAATCCAATAATAACAAAATACTTTTAAACTTGTGCCATAATTTATTTCAAAGAAATTTTCCTTGTTCTTACTGAGGTGCCATTTCCCTTGACTTTAGGGGAACAATAGTAAAACTGCACTTGACAGCTTAACAAAAATATAGTATTTAAAATCACAAACTTACTTAAGACATTTATAGAAAATTGCAATAGTTTATTTTTTCTAGCTTTATACATGTATTCTCCTGCATTGCAGAGCTCAAGAGAAGAGCTTATACAATTCAGCTGTTTAAGAATGTTGGCATAGAATGTATCTTAGTTCCTTTTATTTTTTGCATGTATTGTTTTAAAGGGTATCAGTCTGTTTTTCTCAGCTTTCTCCCATTTCTCTTTTCTTGACTCAGTTTTCTGAACTCAAGAATTACTTGTCTATGCAATCAGTATTATGTGATTGTAAACTGTATTGGCTCTCAAGAAATTAACACTGGAATTTCTGGTCAGATGCTACCAGAACAGACTTATGATGAGCCTGCTGTACCTGAGAACTGTTGCTGGTTTTAGAGAATATTTGTGATGTAAGCAGCCAGTATAGTCTATACTCAGTTCAGGGTCAGAATTATGCAACCAGTGGGGATAATGCAGCCTCTGGGGATAAGGCAGAAGTTAGAGACAGAGAAGATGAATACATGATTTTAAAATAAATGTTGTTCTTTATTTCTTCCTTTTCCCTCCAGCATCCACATTAAATCGTAGGTTCTATAAAGAATAGTGATTTGGGTCCTTCATGATCTTGTCCATCAAGTAGTCCCAATTTCTGCTCTCTCTCTTCAGATCCATTGATTTTCAGTCTCCAGCTCCTTCTTTTTGTCAGACATGATATTTATTCAGCACACTGGTTTTCAGCTTAAATTTATTTCAGCTTCTTTCAAGATTTCTCATACTTTTGTGAACAACTTTATGGTACAAAGTGACCTGGACCTCTGTTGTCTTCAAGGATTTAAAGTGTAGGACTTTCCCAAAGTTTCTGGTTTTAACAGTAAATCGGCTTTGTTTAAATGATGTTTCATATCTCTAACAAACTCCTTAGTCAACATTATATTGAATTTTATAAGAAAAAAGTTGCTATTAAAGTTTCTGAATCTTATATCTCAAATTCTGGATGTATATGTTTCATTTAATCAAACCTTAGACTTTTTACAGATAAAAAAGCAATAAAACTGACACTAATATCTGTCATTCATTTTTGACTGTTAAGATTGCAAATATTTATTTTTTCTTTTTCTTCATGATGGATTAGAGATGGGGTGGAGAAAGAAGCTAGCATTTTCTGAGGAAAGAACATTTTGATTTTAAGCTTCACAGAAAAACAAGTTATGAACATTTACATTGAGGACAGTAAACTAATTTGGAAAGAAAAAAATGTTTATTCAATTTTGAAAATTTGCAATGGTGCATTATCTCCTTTAAAAAAATAGTGACCAGCTTTTGTAACTACTTGTTTGTTCAGGATATACTTAGCAGCACAGAAACCTCCCTCAAAGCTCTGTAGTCATTTGCAATCCAAAACAAAACTTTGTCCAAGTGTTTCAGAGCAGAATAATCTGAGTGGGACATTTTAGTCTGCCACTTGAAGATTACAATTTAGGTCTTGTGGATGGGAGAAAAAAAAAGAAAAAGAGGTCGTGATCCCAGAATAAACACACTATCAGAAATGAAGCAAAGGAATTAGTACAGTCATTGCAGTAAGACCCTTGAATCAATCTGGTGTTGTGTCAAAAAGACATAATCCAGAATGACACCTAAGGAGAAACATGTTTTACCTGCTTAGTGCTTAAAAGCTTAAAATATGTAACAATAATGCCATAATGAAAACATACTACCAATTAGTGCATGTCATACTGAAACCATATAAACCTGTGGAGCTAAAATTTAAAATAAACAGAAGAAAATCAAGCTGGCCATTTGTTGTTTAGTCTCAAAACTAAATTTACAGTTCATAATATCCCAGTAAGTGCTCTTGTTTCTCAAACCACGTGAGATCAAATACTTCCCAGTAGTACATTAGCACTGGTAGTACAGGGATCCATGGATGAGCTGAGACAGGGCAGGGTTGTCATGCCAATGTCCAGCCCTCTGTTCTGTAAAGTTTCTGGGGCTGGAAATAGTCAGGCTTTGATGCATTCTTTGCTAGTGTGTGAGAGAGATAAGTGGGCCTTTCAGTTCTTGGCCACCCTTATACGTCAGCTTTGTGTCTTTCAGAGCGCAAGGACGTGAGAGCATTTTTACATCCCATTTATTTAATTCAAATTTGCATGGTATACTTATTAGAATTCTCTTCCAAAACTCCATAATGTGATAGAGGAGCAATTTTTTTTGTCATGATGTCTAAGCCCTCCCTTCCAGCATGAAGGCTAACCTACCAAGATCTAATCTGTCTTGTTACATGATGAGAGCAATAGTGCTGCTAAGTTTACATATGTAATCTTAAATTTCTTAGTCTGTTTTTCTAGATTTAAAGGGGAAAAAAAAACTTTTTCAAAGCTCTCTGTGAATATAAACCTTACTGTAAGCATTGCACATAGCTTGTTCTAAACACTTTGATTAGTTAACGTGAGCCATTTCATACAGTCACATAAAGTATTGGCAGCATTTAGGAATCAATTTTGGAAACTTTGAATTGAAAAAGTCTTCCTAAATGTTTTCAATACTTCAGCCTATATAAAAAGATTACTCTGAATCTCTTGATGATTAACTAAAAATAGTTTCTCCAGAATGTTGCAATAATTGGGCAACGTTTGCTTTTCAATGTCAGATGAGTCACAGATTAAAGAATTACCTGGGTTATGGCCTATATATTCTAACAGGATGCTCAGATTACTAGAAAAGCTCCTTTTTGTTTGAGGCTTTACTCTAGTGGCCTGCATTTGTTACCTACAGGGATGAGTATTTACTTTGCAAGAGAAACCATCAAAGTAGGAGCAACAGTAATACTGATGCGGCTTAATATTCAACAGGATTGTTCTAAAACCAGCTGCACATTAATGGCATAAAAGTTTGAAATAGATAAAGCTCTATTATGGAGGCACTGTGATATTTTTCTGCATCTCTCTGAAGTTGCTACATTCTGTGTTTTCTCTAATTCCTTTAAACCTTTGTATGTTTTCTCTAATTCCTTTAAACCTTGTCCTGTTTCTCCTATCCTTTTTTTAGCACAAAATTTCATTTACCCAGTTACTTCAGCTGACACCAGCATGGCTTTTCATATTACTGTACATTCCGTTGTGATAGGCTTTGACCATGAACCCAGGAGTGACTGTCACATAGCTATTAAAATGGGATCCATTAATTATATTTTTGCCTGACTGTCTTTGTGTCAGAGAAACAGAACTGCCAATGCATTAGTGGTACCTTCCAGGTGTTTGCTCTTCAGAGCCGTCAGCTCCTCCTCAAGGAGGCCAAAGGACTGGCTTGTCTCCCACAAGGTTACTGATCCAACATGAGTAAAGCATGAAATAATGAAGATACTTCACATTTTAGAAGTGAAAATAAAGCTTAAATATTGAAACTCTTAGAAATAAGAAAAGTATATAAGAAAACTGCTGGTGGCCTTATATAAGCTACTGCTAAGGGATAGAACTTTAATTCTTAGCCTTCCTAAGGTTTTCTTTACAGAAACGTAACATAAACCAAATCAGAGTTAAGTACTGTTCCAATTAAGATTGCTCTGTTAGTACAGCATCACAGTGCTCCTAAAAAGAAGGAGTTTTTTTTGAACAATTTGGAGGTTCTGTTTCTTTACCTCTGACTGTCTCATACAGTCATTTGGTACTTATATTGGTTGGTTTTCATTTTGGATGAACCATAATTTCATGACACAGAAAGTTAAATTTGGAGCAGCTTTATTCTCTTTCCTGTTTTCTTGCATCTATGTATCTAATAATAATCCTCAGTTTTTTTCTATATTTCTACTCAGGAACTATGAATTTGATGAATGAAGAGAGGTTTTTAGCATTTCTTAGAAAATCAAAATTCCCATTAATTTGCCCTACATAAAGACAGGGAATAATGAATACTATAAAATAATGAAGTTATTTTCTTTCACGGGAGGCATTGTTGGCAGAAATTCAGGGGTATTTTGGATAAGCTGAAGAGTCTTTGGTCCCTTTACATCTATTTACTGCAGTTTGCTTATAATAGTAATTAAACATTTATTGCCTGACCACAGTGTTCAGCACTTCCTCTGGATGACAGAAATGTTTCAGAGAAGTGAAACCATTCCATGTGTTTTATTGCAGTTCCTTGGTACTTTGCTTACTTTTCTACTGCAATTTTTCAGTGCAATCAGATTTTTAAAGTATTATACTGGTGATGTAGGTAGGTAAACAAAAGCAGCATAAAAATGCCTAATAATGTTCCCAACAGCAACCAATTAATCACTGTATTCTCTGAAAATCCAAAGTAGTTTCAAGCATTACTAGTAAAATATGTTACTAAATCAGATCACAGTTCCCATCCTGTACTTTTTTCTTGTCCCCAGGCTGTACAGAGTTAGTAATTCATCTCTGCCATGGAATAATGATGCAGAAAAACATTCTGATTCCTCCCGAGGAATTTTCTCAGATTTTGTGTTTATTTTAAAAAAATTACTCTGATTTCCAGAATTCTTTTTTATTGAATATGGCTTTAAGGGAATGCTCTGTATGCAATTTGGGGTGGGTTTTTTGTGGTTATTCTAGAACAATTTCACTCAATTTCATTTTAACCCTCAGATTTTACAAAATACTCAAAATTTTTAAAACTTATTAATAATTTTCTAATTAGTAAGCAAGATGCAGATTCCACTAGACTCAAATGCTATACTATGCTAAGCTGAAATAGCAGGATAATCTGTAAATAATATTTATCTAAAACATGTATGACATTAAGCAGGAAAACATGGCCATTTAAGAATTGTATCTTATACCCTTGTTCTGAAGAGATGCATGAGTTTCCTCAGCAGGATCTATGAGCTCTGATGACTTCTGTTATTTATGTGGCAAAATAAGTTGGGTTCTTATTTGAAATGCAAATGTATACTTGCAAACATTTGGTAAAAAGGGCATAGTTACCCATAGATTTATATACAGAAGGAGTATTTTTCACAGAATGAGTGATTATCATTATTATTAGATTAGTACATACTTCCATTTGATTTGCATCACAGCTATGTCTACTACCTATAAAATTCTGGCACATTTTCTTGAAAGAAACAGAGCTCCCAGGGTTCCTGTGCTTCTGGTGTTTAGCAAGGGAGATGTAAAGAGCAAAAGCAAAGGACAGCCAAGTTTCTGTGCTCCCTATTATCACAAAACCCAGGCAAATGTCCCATTTTAAAAACACTGTGGAATTCAACATGTGCATACACACACTGAAAAAGTAAATAAGCATTTACAAATCCTTGAAATTTTTCACATGTAGAAACTAAACTTCGAGTGTGTTGTCATATTATTATGTATTACAGAGTGAAAAGGAGCTGGCTTTAAAATATTCCTTTTTATTTTTATGAATAAAGTGTCCAAGCATAAAAGAGTTTTGATAATATTCTGAGATTTTTTTTTTCTTGGAATCAGTACTAATGATTCAATTCAATTGCATTACATATTAGAAATTGCCATTTTATTGTCATTGCTCAGAGAGAAATATTTTAAAAGTCAAAAAAATAACACATTGCAATTCAACAGGCATGAGATATTTGCTGTTTACCTTTGTTGTAAGAATAATATTGTCCTTCAACTGTATGCACTGTGTAATCAGAAATCAAAAAAGTCTATTTATACAAAGGATTACCTCTTTTCTAGCAGCTCAGTACCAGTCATATCAGAGATATGAGATTTATTATGGTATGTCCTTTGGCAATAGCAATATCCATGCTCTTAAGATATTTTGTTACTGAAACACCAGAGCAGTCATTTGGAAGCTGTCCAAAAGTCATATGGATTTTACAAAGAAAATGAAACAATATACATCTAATGCAGGAAAGCATGTAAGAACTGAGGTACTCATAGGAAAATTGCACTATTAGCTTATGTCAGAAAACACTTGTCAGTTTAATCTGTTTGTGGCTATGCTGAAACAGAGGCTCAGAGAAGAGAGATGGACAGGGTGGGCTTTGTCCCTCTTATAGAGGAACTTAGGCACACAGTGAAATTATCCTTTGGGGAAAGGCTGTGAGAGGTTGTGTCTGCAAGAACCTGAAAGGAGGTTGTCTCAAGTTGATCTTGGTCTTTTCTCCCAGATTACAAGTGATAGGCTAAGAGGAAATGGCCTTAGTGGAGTTTTTGACAGATATTAGGAGAAATTTCTTCACCAAGGTTACAGAGCCCTGGAACAGGCTGCCTGGGGAAGTGTGTGATTCATCACCCTGGAGGGATTTAAAAGACCTGTAGATGTAGTGATTAGGGACGTGGTTTAGTGGTGAAGTTGGCAGTGTTAGGTAATGGCTGAACCCAGTGGTCTTAGAGGTCATTTCCACCCTAAGTGAATTTATGATGATTCTATGATTTTAAAAGCATAATGTTTTAGAATGCACGTCTCATATAGCAAGCACAGCCAGAAAAACTTTCTTTCACTGATACCTGAGTGTTTCTTGGTAATGTAGACTTGCCATCCACTGGGTACAGTATATCTGCAGTCTCTCAATAGTCTCGAAGAGACACATTTTTCCTCCAGTAGTAGTAGTCCAGTGTTTGATATACTTAATGTACTGTATTTCATTTTCATTTATGTCTTCATGGACATTTGTATTGTGGACTGTCAAATGGTGTGTGATCATAAAATCTGGGAAAGAGACAAGCAGGAAAAAGCTATTCTGATGTTCAATTTATATATATAGTTGAATGCTTGTGATACAAAATATTAGAGTTAGATACTGAGTACGGCAAAGAAAGTCATGCATATAATAAATCACCAAGCTATAAAAAATATTCATATTCTCAGGCCCCAGGTATTATCAGTTGGAGTCAGAACAAATATCAACATGTTCTCTAGTGGCTCAAGAACAAGAAAATAAAAAATATTTTGAACAATAAGGCTAAAGATGTAATTTATAAACTATAGATTCAGCCAGAAATTGTTGTACTGGGATCAATATATTAAAAAAAGAATATATAAATTAAAAGATTTAATCTTGTCTAGTAGCTTAGTGGTGGTGGTGGTAGTTATTTTTATGGGATAAGGATTTTCGTTCAGTGTAGACTGAACTACACAAAAAAGGAACTTAAGATGAGAAACAGACAAAGGGAAGGTGATTTTATTTTCAGTATGTTGCAGGATAAATCTCTTTCCATATTTAAATTATAAACTTATCATCTACTATTTTATTAAGAACCTTCTGTTGGTCATTAGAAGAGCAGAGAGAAGTCCCACTGTACCCAGACCCTAGCTGAAGCATGATGAGAAATGGCACTTAAGACATGACAAATACCTTCTCCCATCTGTTCTCCTGAGTATCAATCTATCTCTAAATGCGTATATGTATATATATATATATATATATATATACACACACATACACACTGTTTCATTCTGTTCCAAGGTGAACAGATAATTTTTTAAGAAATATATTTGCGCAGAGGATTTTAAGAAGAGATACAACCCTGTTTATGTATACTTGTGAGCATATATATTAGATATTCTACCCTTTTAGTTCATCTTGGTAAAGCTGAAAATTATTTACCTAGGATATAAATTTGACTGACAGGTAAGTACATGGACTCATTTGTTGAAATTATGTGGTATGAACCACTTTAAATTTGTACTATGAGCCATAATGGAGTAAGAGCCCATCATAGGTCAGAGCCTTAGGCAGACTGTCAAGAGTAGGTCTGAAAAGGAACAAAGAAAAGTAGATTGTATAAGACATGGTGAAGGTGCTTCACAAGACGGAATGCTCCCTTCTTGAGAAGAAGAATTCTGCTCTGTTTTATGGCCAGACTTTCAGAAAAGTCTTAAAGTTTTCTTGTGTTTATTCTGACTGCGGGGCAATTAGTTTCTAATCAAGTCTAATTCTAAGAGAAGTAATTTCCACCTAAATATCTATTTTTTCATTTGAATTTTGTCTTCAGTCCTCTGAAAAGATAACTATTAGATTGTTAACATGTGATAGCACATGAGGTTTTCTCAGAAAAAGATAGTTGCAGTATAAAACTGAAGGTTGGTTAGAGACTGTGGTAGGTGCACCCACTCTGCCTTTTTCTGACTTCCTGCTTCTGCAAGAGGAGGAGAAAAATATAAGGACTGTGAAAACACTCATGCACTGAGATAATGACAGTTTAGTAGAATAGAAAAATACACACACACAAGCAAAGCAAAAAGAGGAAATATTTCATTATTTTCCATCAACACGAAGATGTCCAGCCTAAGAAACTGAGCTCAGTATACCCAATGGTTGCTTGAGTAGACAAATGCCACGACCACAGATGTCTACCCCTTCCGTGTCTTTTCTCTGGGCTGTCATTGCTGAGCCTGATGTCATTTGTAATGGAATATCCCTCTGTTCAGGTCAGCCGTCTTGACTATGCCCCCTCCCAAACTTTTGTCTGCCTCCAACCCACTGACATTGGGGGTGGTGAGTATGTGGAGACAGACTCAAGTGATAACTTTGGCAGATTTCAAAGATGCAGGTGCTTCTTTTTGTCTGATTTTTCTTATTCTATTACTGATATTTATCCTGAACACATAATCAATGTAGTATTTAGTCAATGTAGTATGTAATCTAGTATTATGATGGACTTATCTATCATACCACTAGAGTGGAAAAACATAAACGATGTAAATCAGAATAAATTTATAATGCATTTATTACTTTGCTATCTAATAATATAGCCTGTTCTAATAATGAATGTCTTGTTTGTCAGTCATCTATTTTGAATGGGGTTATAGGTTAGAATTCTTTTCACTGCTGTCAGAACATATTTGTATAACACTGCAGAGTACATGCTGGTTTGTGAATCTAGCAGCATCAGAATACTCTGTGAGCCTTAATGCAAGTATTCCATCAAGATTTTTTTAATTATTTGAGGAGACAATAAACTTAATAGATAATTTAATAATGTTATAAAATACAATATTTTAGGCAAAAGTCATTTCCCTTGCATGTTGCAATTGTTCTGAAATATTATTATAGGGTCTCCAGTCTTTGTACATTTCTGAAAAGTACTCAGAGATAATAATCAGTATTATTTTGATACAAAATGTTAAAATGCATAAATGGACACAAAGTTTAGCTTTGTAGAGGATAGAGAACACTAAGGAGGAGTTAGAGAGGGACTCAAGTCATCCTTTTACTGTATATTCCATGGTGGGTTTTGAAACAAATAAAGATGTGTTCAACGATTTGAGACAGTCAGCTTTGTCTCTGATTGTGGAAGTCCTCATTGTCCTGTATTTCTGATTCTAAGGTATATCCTAATGTACATATCAAATATCCATAGAGTGGATTTTCACCTCTATGTACCCAGGAGAAATAAGAAAAGGATGGGGCAGCTATGTGTGAGAAAAGTGGGAAAGGAGAAATACAACTCAGAGTCCTGAGGTGTGCCTGAAGTCTGGGCAAAATGCTGGAACACAAGATAATTTTCTGTCATTCTTTGGAGCTTTGCTGGCAACCTGCTTCCCACTAAAACATTTGGGATGTGCCAACATCCTGTATATCAGCCTAACTGAGCTCCTGCCTACTTAGATGGTATTTAGAATTGAGCCAATATCTCAAGGCATTCATGCAGTGCTGAAACTGCAATTGTGATTGGAATGGGACAGGAAAAATTCACCTGCTCTGAGAAATTTTGTAGATTCTGGCAAAACTTACAGCTGTCAGTGAATGGAAGTAAATGTGCTAAATTTTGGAAGCTTTAGCATGGTTCCCAACATGAATAATCGTGGTTTTTTCTGCAGGACAAATGTTTTCTTCCTGTGATAGTAACTTCCATGTAACATCTATGGAGAAGTTGTTCCAAGGCAATATTTATAGGATAGCCATAAATAGGATAACTGTTCTAGATAAAATCAAAGAGGTGTGCAGAATAATGTCAGTAATTTTTCTGTTTCCTTAAATATGCTACAACCAAGGTGAGCTGTCTCTGTTAATAATCAGATCAAACTGAAAAGGACAATTTTCCTCTAAAATTTGAGGAAAGGTGATCTGAGGTTTGGAGGCATTTTGTCATTTATTGGAGGAGTTGAGATCATTGTCTTTGATAGAAATAATTTTTTTAGACTGTTAACCTGTTTGTTGCAATTCTTGGAATTCTTAACATCAGAGTACTTAGGGATACAGCTACAAGGCACACCGATATCTAGAGATACTTATTTTATGAATCTTATAGATGGGAGTATCTCCTCATCTTATAGATGGGAGTATCTCCTCCTAATTTTGAAAATCCTTCCAGCTGTCATTCTGGATCTTGCAGCACTAGTAAAAAATCTGGTCTTCGAATTAGGAAAAAAAGATATGTCTCTCCCCAGACCACTGCTAATTAGAACAACCTAGATCAAAATAATTTTTTTCCAGACATCAGAAGCCTTACATGTCAGACATTTTGAAAAGTCATTTTTATCTTTTGTATTGATGTCATGTTTTAGATATTTTTCCATAATAAGCTGCATGCCACCCATGAAGATAGAAATTATGCTCAGTAAAGCACATAATTTTCAGTTATGCAAGAAGCACTTTTGTTTCTCTAATCATAACATGAGATACGAGATGAGTTAGAGCTGATTTTACTAGCCCACGTTTTATCAGAGTAAAAATCAAAATAAAGTGTTCCATATGTAATTACAAAATAAAAATAATTACATTACCTTTTTTTCTTTGTTTCTATGAAATCAGCTGGTATATTTGCTATAATAGTTTGGATTTTACAGAGGGATGAGGGTTACTTTAATTTTATATAACTTTTCATTATTTCGCCTCAAAATTCTAATGGTTTTTATCAAAAAATTGTGCTTCAGAACCAATTCTGTAATTCAAAAAATACTCAGCTTTAAAAATAAAAGCTCTCTTAGTAGGCAGGAATGCAAAAATAACTTTTTTAAATAATTATATAGAATTTTTTAGCATGTTACCGAAGCATAAACTACTGAAAATCAAGCAAGACTGTGGTGCCAGTTGTTTGCCATCTTATTTTTTTCTCACCCAACTGTTGGAAATTTGATCTAATTCATTAGCCAACTCTGTAAAAATGCTTGAAATAATATATAATCACCCATGAGAAGTGTTTTTAGTTTTTATACTGCTGGTAATAAAGATTCATTGCAATGATGAAATTGCATTTTAGGCCATATTCTAGAATCTTCAGTACTATTATTTTGTGCATGAAATGAATCTGTTTTAGATAGAAGAAAAGCCACCTCAGAGGGATGGAGAATAAAGAAGTATCATGAAAAACTTTAGTTTTCAGTTAGTCAAGATGTACTAATGTCCCATTCTCCAGCTCATCATGATAATGTATAATCTGACATATTTAATGCTTTAGCAATGCTTTAGCAATTCCAAAGACTTATACCCAACTCTATAAACTTCTCTTATAAGAATACTGCATTTTTTTGATCCCATTTAATTTCTATGTTTGTCATATTTAAAGTGTTTATGAATTTTGATGACAAAAATAAGGTGCCTCTAAGTTCTAGACATTTCATAGTTTTGGATGTCAAAAGGAACCTCTAGATATTATTCTAATTCTGCACAAGAATATTAACAAAGATTCAAAATTGGTGTTTGTGATATATGCAACAGCTTACAAGAAGAATCCGACTAATTAAATTGTTGCTTTCACTATTTAAAAATAGTAAAAATAGGTTTATTTTATTGTAAAATAGGAAACCCCTTATTTTTAATATCCTAGAAAGCAAAATAATGTGATCAGATGTGTTCTTTGAATCTACTGGTTAGTACAGCACAAATTCTGCTTGTTAAAGTAAATTAATTTTCTGTAATTTATGGTTAATATAAATTGCTTTCAGAAAAATTGCCTAGTGAGTCCTGAAAGTTGTGAGCACTACTATCAATGGGATCTTAATTTATTTGCCATACTTCCAACCTTTCAACTTTTCTGGTCCCTGGGAGGCAACTGGTAAGAAGGCAACCAGAAAAATGAGTGGTAAATTCTCAAGGAAGCTTGTTTTGGCCAATGTCTTTCACATTTCTTTTTCATATTTGTATGGTGCTGTAAGGAAATACAAGACTTAAGTTCTTGTGAGTACATGCAGCCTGTTGAAGTGTCTTTTCCAAGTGCCATTTTTGTATGACTTCACAAAAGTTATAAATGAACTTTAAGGCACTTCACTGTGAAATGCCAACACATAAAAAGAGACAGCCTTATTAGTAAAATTGAGGAAGAAGCAGGGAATGAAAAATAAGGGACATGGCAGAGACAGAGATGGAGAAGAGAAACAGCTCACTGGCAGGAATAAGAATTATTTACAGGAAATAAACCACATCCTTCTTAACAAAAGCCTGATAAGGTTGTGGGCATGGGTGGAAGATGAGACGCTGACAAACGCATGAACATCACACATAAGTAATTCAAGCAATAAATATTTCTGAGCCTCCCACCAGCCTTCTCCTCCCGCACTTCTTTGTAATTTCACTGACTTATCTCTGCAGTAAAAAAATCTAATTAGATTGCCAAGAGTAGCACATTAATTAACAGATAAACTAACAGTATTAAACAGCAATAGTCTAGAAGCTGACTCTGGTCTTCCTAATTAGGCAGCTCTCTCAGCGTGAAGTAGGAAAAGCAACTAACAGAACAGTGTAACATAAAGGGCAAGAGGGCCCATTATGCTGGTAGGCAATGAAGAAAAAAAGAGACACAAGAAAAAAAAAATCTCTTATGCTTAGTGAGCTATAACTGCTCCATGAGTTGCCCTGAGATTATGACTGATTTATATTCAGCATATTTGATAAGTTCTAATGTTATCTATTTTTCTTAGGAAAAGCATCTCAAAGAGTCAGATGGCAGGCATCAAAATGGTGTCTTTGAGTTGTCTTAACTGAGATGAAAGAGTGTAATTATTTATTTAGGCATTTAGGTAAAATGCTTTTTCCTATTCACTTTGTAAATCTCAGCCAGGCTTGGTGGAACAACAGGTTTCTTTTTATTTCAAAGTATTTCAACTTTCAAGTTGTGTATTTATTTTATATTTTTTTACTGTTTCACTTTTGTATTTTACTGGTTAAAGCTCAATGAAAAAAGATTGTGCCTGAAACCTTTTCTGTACATGAAGGACATTCAATAGCTGAGAAATTCCCATTAAGTTCAGTGAGATTTTTTGCCATTAGTAGCTCAGGCAATGAGGAGCTAATGTTGTAAATATATTAACTCAAAAGCTGGATACTACACATCCCTTGAGCGAAAAACAGACTACAGAACTGACCTGTACCGGATGCTCTGAAGATATGTGTCATATCTAGAAGATGCAAAAAGACTTGTTTTCCCTCACTGAGGTTAAAAAGTACCTGGAAAATCCTGTCTTTATTTTAAATTTAATTTACCTTGCAGATCTTACAGTAGGAACCAACTCTAAATCTGTTACCAAATCAGTGTATACAAAGCCTGTAAAAGAAAGAAAAGATAATTTGGACAATACTGCCTGTGGTAAATGAGGCAATACATTTGTTGTCTCTCTGTAAAGGAATACTTAAATATCAGTATTATTAAGTGGTTTATTTCATCTGGTAAAAAAAAAATGCAGAGCTGTTCCTTAAAAGATGATTGAATAAAACTTGCCCATAGGAGTTGGAGACTAAGAATTGTTGTTTACAGTGAGGCTATTTTACATTAAACAGACAAAATTTGCCATAACATGGATACTATGATAGGATATCAGCAGATGTTCTTGAAAGTACTGCTGTTGCTCAGTGATCTACTCAAAAATTCAAAGCAATACTGATGCTACTGAAGCTGAAATAGCTTTGGTAGTGATGAGATTTTCTCGTAATAATTCTTCTGTGTAGACAAGGTCATCTAAAGCAGTTTAAGCACCTTTAAATGAAAAGAGTGTACAGTCCATTTGATCTCCCCTTGGCTTTAATTACATCTGCCTGCACAGCAGTGCCCTAAAGGATCAAGGATCTTCAGAAGAAAGAATTTCCAAGGACTCAAAAAATTACTACCAGAAGGACCCATCCTTATTAAAATAAATTAGGGAAAAGAATATGGATTGAGGTTTTTTGATTGGTCTTGGTTTTGCTTGTTTTAACTCTTACTACAACTTTCTTTAAAACTAAAATGCTGAAAATATATTTATTTAAATATATTAGAAAATTCAATGAAGAATTTTGTTGAGGGGAGTAGAAAAAAAGTAAGAATTAAAAGTCAATAGGAACTGGGAGTCTAAGATCTTGTAAGTTTATAATTTTTAGTACAGCTAGAGATTTTTTCCCCAAAGGACATTGAATAATGGAGAGATGCCCTACTGTTGTAACATAGAGGTCAAAGACTATTGAAAAGCTCTTAGATGTCCAGGTATTTCTGTACAGTGTCTTCTTCCTACTTTTTGAAGTAAGTGGAAGATTGCTCTGCACTGAAAGCATAATCCTTTGAGGAAGATTTACTCCCCAGAACTGTCCCAACAGGAGCTTGGTGTCTGCAAGGCTGAGCAAAAAAAAATTTGGTTGAGTTACGCATGGTGTGATATCTCAGGTTCAGCAGCAATAGTAGTCATTTGTAAACTCTTTAATTAACTTAGACTGGCAGTGTGTCAGTGGGTTATTCTCTCTGCAAAATTCTTTCCTCGTTATCATACGCATCTTGCAAAATCCTTAGAGCATCCTGAAATAAGTTTTTAAAAAAACCTGCATATATTTTACCTTTTACCTTTCGTTCTCCTGTGTTTATTGCTTATTGGAAGTAAGCCCGACTTTCCACTGAAGCTCAGTTGTGTGGAGGGGGAAATATTGCTTTCACACAACAATAAGGGTAGTGTATGATTTCTCTGCGAGTTTACAGCCATTCATCAAAAAACTAAACAAAAATATCCATATTTCATTCCAAAATGAAAGCTATCAATATAAACAGTTTTATATTCTTATTTTTCCCCTTCCTTCGTAAACTCAGGATTACTTCCTGAGCTGTTTTAGGATATGTAGTTTGGGTGTCTTCTCTCCTTGGGATTTGATTTCTGACCAGATACATTGCTATAAAACACTAGGGACAGTCTTCCTGTTATTTAATGCAATTGCTCAAACGAGCACAAAAACAGAGAAGGAAACACAACCCACAGGCTGAAAAAAGAAAGAAATGAAGCAATATTATACAGAATACATCTGCTAGAAGGCGCTGAATTGGTGCTTTTCAACAGTTTAGAAATTACAAGACAGTGTTATTTTTAATCATTCTCCAAAGCCTGTTAATGTGCACCAGTGTACACAGTTTCAAGACACCAGTGATACAGAGCTACTTACCTAAAGCAATAATTGGACCAGAATAATTCCATATTTAGCAAGATGCAAACAGACGTGTACATCTACACCTGGACAGCATTGCATGTGCAATCTTCATTGTTCATGAATACAATGTATATACCATTTTTTGGCTTTATTTGAGTGTGTTTGCTTGTTTGACTTGGAAATGAAAATTAAAAGGCAGATACAGATTGTATAAAAATGCCTTCAACGATTACTCATCAGAGTAAGTAGCTTTTTGGTTTTGTTAGGAAAACTAGTGTGAGTCACTTGTTACAAGAGCAGAATTTTTAATCAGTAAAGATTTTTTTCCCTTTATTTGTAATGATGTATAAATGATATCTCATCTTCACTTGCTACACATTAAATATTTTATGCATTTCTTGTATTTACAACGCTGCCTTTATGATGCTCAATTTTCAATTAGCTATTCTTACATTTTGATGAACCCCCCCAGAAATGAATGGGCTGTAATCTGTAAGTAAAAGTTAAAGGTTAAAAATAATTTCAGTACTTCTGTGTAAGTTAGGGATATGAATTTTTGAGCAAATACTTATACTTAGTGGCTTGAGAACAGAAATTGTAATTTTCTTAAATTAAATTATCTTATTGCAGTCAAATAGTAAACAATGAGTTTATCCAAGGCTAGAATTTCATAAGCAGAAAAAAAAAAAACAGTGAAGATGGTCTAGGAGGGATTTTTTGGGGTTTTTTTTAATATGCATGAGTCCTCCATTGATTCATAAGATGGCTCTTTGTAATGGATTTTATTTGTTATTAAAATATCTACTTGGATAACAGTAATTAGTCAGAAGTTCTCAAACTGATGTAAAAGCATAGGAACCTGATTACAATTTTAAATATTTACATAAAATGGCTTATTTTTCTCCCATTGATTTCTGACTGAATAGATTGTTCTTAATGCTTTTGAACATCAAAGACATTTCTGTAAGTACTTATGTGCTGACCTTCTAACCACTATTTCAGAACCTTTTTTTGCCTCATTAAAGATGAAAAAGTGAAATGTATGTTTAGATTTTCTTTCCTTAAAAGAGAATTGGTAGACAGCACAGGACTTAGTCAGTTGTCCTTGTTGAATAGGTGGAAGTCTAATTCTTCACTGGTATTAGTGATGAAAAATATGGTTTCTGATAGAACATCTTTAGGAAGTCAGGAGTCTGGAAACTGACTCTGCTGGTTCAGCAATACTCTCACGAGGGAAAATGTTAGGACAAGAGGAACAGCACTGACTGCACAAAAAGCTCTTGCATGCACAAACTAAATATGAATTGTCAGGTTAATAGCCTCTTCATGGATTTCTTCTACTGAGGAATTAGATTTTAAAATATACTGACAATAGTATCTGCATTTATATTGGCATTGATTTTTTTTTTTGTTTAGGATGCTGCCATGTGGACAGAAAGAGTTCACAAAAGCTTATGTGTCCATTACTTATTACCTTACTTAGATTTTTTCTGTTTTGATAAAGTCATCTCCTATATTTATAAAGTCTTTCTCCCATATACCTGTCAAAATAACCTGTTAAACCCAAAATGAAACAATTTTCCTTTACAAACCAAATCCATGTGTGGATAATCCAAGATGCACCTATCACACTACATATTAGGTTGTATTCCAGTGTAGTAAGCCAAGACCATGTCTGCTATGTGCTTTACTTATTTCATTTATTCCAAACAATGTTGTCTGGATAAAGGGTGAAAAATAACTTTCCAACACGAGATTAATCACAGCCAAATCTGTAGGGAAAATGTCTCTGGATGCCCTGTTTCAGCATAAAGGAAGAGCACTTTAAAAAATGGAATGTGGCAATTTTAAGCAATAAAATTTACTTATCCACATCTGAGTTTTAAGAAAGCATCTTCCCCTTTTATTCATGTGTAGCATTCATTGCTTCATGATAGAATAGCAGCATCATATGAAGCTGGAGTGAGTTGCCTGTACACACTTGCATACATTTCTTACCTACTTGGAAATATCTTGAGTGTTATCCTCCCTTTTTTAGTTAAGCATAATCAATTGTAGCCTAAGTAGGGGATGTAAAATTTCATCCCTTATGTGAATATGTGTATTTTCTGTAGTGCCAGTCGCTAACATACAGAGCTGGTTGAATTATTTTTAAGAATCGGATACAGGTTTTTGAAAATTACTGTTGAAAAATAATTTCATTAATTGCACAATCTCAAAAAATCTTTCATAATTTGAAGACTGAAAGAAAATGTTTTTTCAAATAATTTGCAAACATAGTTCGGGTATCTCTAATAACAGATAAATGGCCTCAAAAAAGAAAAATGTTCCCATCTGAAAGAAAAGCTATATGTATGCTCTTACTCAGACTCCCTTTTTGGGGTGGGGGGGGGGGGAATAGAATTTGACAGATTTTGGTGAAATTTCTTTTCTGGGAGATACAGTCTTATGATATTTTGAGCCTTCCAGACATTTCAAACTGATTGACCTAAAATGAAATTCCTTTTTGTTACTTAATCTGATTCTTCTATTAAGCAACAAGATTGACTTTTATTTCTCTCTCAGGAGCCTGTAAATTTAGAGACAAACACTTGAAAATGTTTGAAGAAATTAAGCAAAAGTCTTAGATTCTAGTATCAATATTTAATTTAGAGCTTGAAAACTTAAATGAAATTACCCCCTTAGCTCAGAAAAAATAAATCAGTCATCATGGATGAAGAATTGAAATTATAGGAGTAATGTACTTTGCGATTGTAAGTATTGAACCTGCTGCATGTTAATCTGTGTTAACTGTATGTAAAGGGGTCTCTTGCAGTTTTCCTGAGAAGAAACTCTCATCCTACTGCATGGTTTTTTAGCTTTTACTGCATTTTTTTTTAGCTTTTAGTGATGGAGAATAATCAAAAGTTCAGGAAACTGAATTGCTGGCACTGGCTGAGCAAGGAACCCTGAAATGCATGGTAGAGTTCCTAAGGGAGGAACAGCCAGTCACACAGCTGAGATACCATAAGCAAACTCCTGCTGGAGAGGCTGTTGTGGCAAGTGGGGAATTTAGAGGTCTTAAGCTCTGCAACACCAGAAACTCTTGAACTGTAAACCCTGCTAGAAGTTATAGATAGATCATGTATGGCTGTAGGGAGGGAGGCACAATATATCACTGACCTTGGAAAGTGCAGTCTGATAAACACAAGGAAAATCACTTGTTGATAAAGCAAATCTTCTGTTTCCTTGTTCAGTTAAGGAAAAAAGGTGAAAACCCAGTTAAATGAAACTCAGCGCTTCTGGCAGAATTAAATGTACAAATAAACTCTGAGCATGTGGGTTGCACTAGATGAAATCTATAGGTCCCTTTTAACCTTCATGATGTTCTGACTTGGTGCTCTTACCTGATGTACTTGTCACGGTGAATATTTTTGCAACAAAAATTATTTTTCCCTCTCGGGGAAGTAGCTCACTTTACATGTGTGATATAATGCAAGTTAAGCATTTCATATTGCTATATATTGAATCCTTCTGGGATTTTCTTTCCCAGAGTGTAAGCAGTGTTGCAAGTGAGGCTGATGCAGTACCATCAATCCTTACATTTTAGCTAATTTTTATTCAAGTACAGCGCTCATTCACTTAATATTGGTAACTGTATGCCCTTTTACAGTAGTGCCTTAATCCAGTAGCACTGGAGGCTGTTTACCTGTTAAATTTTTAGACTTTCACTGAACCAAGACAGAACCTAATGAATGTAGATCATCTGAAATAATGCTTTGACTTGTAACCTTGAGTATGAGTGGGGCTTTTAAATTGAACACACTAAAATAAATACAAAGGATAGTAAACACTGGAATCAGCCGAAGTTCACACTTGATCTATGCATGACAGAGTCTGAGGCTCAGATTTTATGGTTTACAAGTTTGGAATCCAAACACTTTCTTACATCACAATGTCCAGGACATCATTGAGTAAGGAGTACAGTATGCATGATCTTAGATATGTTGGATGTTAGGCAGGAGAGGAAAAAATTTTTGACTGAATTACTTATTTTGAATTATTTGTCCGCTATCAAGTTCCAATGCTCTGCTTTTCCTATGTTGTGTTAAGCACAAGATATTAATCTCTGATTAATTTGGAAATAAAACAGTGAAATTGAACTGTATAAATATACAAAATTGTTCTGCTATGATGTTAAAGAATTTTCTTCTATTAACTCATAATTTTGAATTGAAATACATTAGCTAAAAGTAGCAACTCACTTTCGTTTCTGTTTCCATAAAATGAATTCATACACCAAGATGGAATTATCAGCAGCTGACTCACAGTTGCAATAAAGGACTAGACATCTGATAGAAATGGGGTTTAATGACACACATTTTTTGTCCTTAGGCAATAGTGAGGTTACTTACTATTGTGACCAATTGAGTAATAAATGGGAGTGTTCCATGGCCAGGTCTGTCTCAGTCTTGCACTCCATGCTTTTTGCAGTCAACTGCAGAAATTTGAATGACAATTGTAAAGTTTTTACTGTATGAGACTTAACTGAGCACAGGAACTTGAAACAGTCCACGCTCCTTAATCATTGTCGTTGCAGCTCACTTTTGAGAGTTCAATTTAAATTTAAATACAAGCTCTATGATTGGAAGAAGTAAAGAATATGTGTTTGAGAGTGATTTTGTGAATAAAGGATATAGACCATGATTGAGAAATAAGAATTTGGACTTGAGAAATGGGTGTTCTGAGAGCATCCAGATATTAAAAGACATGGAAAGATTGTAAAGCAGGAGATTATTGAATTGGATGGCATCAGCTAAAAAGAGAACTTCTAAAGCAGTATTTTGTGGGCCAGCTGTGTGTCTTTGTGTTTTCATGTAGCTGTAAACATTAAAACAAAGGTTTAGCTAGTCATCCATTTCCTTAATGTTTCAATAGATTTTCTTGTCCAGTTTGCAGATCACTTATTCACTGAGTAAACTTAGTATAAAGTTGTAAGACATGGTACAGCTTTTTTCTTTGCTGTAGTTCTTTTATTAAGTAATGAATAAGTTCAGCAGTGTAATAAGGATTGAGACCTGTTTTGGCCATTTACTGTGCGAGAGTCAGAGCTGTCTTTTTTTATTGACCTGGAGCTCTTGTGATTTACCTTTTTAATAAACAGTGAAAACATTAGTAGAGGCTAGCTGTTTTCAAGTAAATTAAGTATTGTACCTAGGTTTAGAGTTTAATGATATACTTTAATGTTCCCATTGAGATCCAATGTCAAATGATGGGTTTCAAAATGAAGAACAGAATGAAATGTATTTACGATTGCAAGGAATGCTTCTGGCTTGTAAATCAGCATGATAAGATACAAAAAAAACCAGACTTTCTTCAGAGTATTTGAATTATACATTTATTTTTAGCAGATTTATTTTAAAGTACCATAGCTAAAGAATGGTAGATCATAGAGAATATTTTGTTGCACATAGTTCACAGTTGCAAGGTGCCTGAATTTTAATTTTTGCAATCATAAATGAACCATATAAAGCTATACATATGAAAACTTTTCAAAGTGTAAAAACTCATGTACAGCTATCAAAGAAGTGTTTTTATTGATGCTGAATCTCTTTTCTTCCCTAGGAATAGAATACTTTATATAGACTGTATCTCTTAGCATCCATTGTAATTGTCCTTCTGGAGTCATAAAGCAGAATAGATTGTGGAAAGAAAGGTTTTTGTCTGAGGTGAAGATCATCTTGGTTACAGTCTTAGTTCTCTCTGGCACTGGTAGTAGTCCATGATAGGAGACTACTATGTACTGTTCAGTATGATTTCTTTTGCAAACTGTGGTTAGAATGCATAAGCTTAAAACTGAATTGCAAAGTATACTACGAATATGTTCACTTTTTAGTTTATCCACCTTATAGTCAAAACAGAGCATATATAAAAATGTTTCCAATTAGTTTTTAAATTAATTATATTTTTGAAATTTGAAGAACCAATGAAAGAAAATTTGCTTGAAAATCTTCAACCAAAAAAATCATTAACTTTACATTAAGTTCTTGAAAAATTCTCCTATTTACCCACACACTTAAGAAAATAATTTTGTAGTGTATTCTGAAGCCTCATCTAAGTTCATAAAATTTTCAAATGCTTTAGTGTTTTCTTCTGTGTATATGGCAACTAATTCAAGTTAGTTGAAACTACACAGAACTTCACTTGTCACAAAATTATTGTCTTAAGGAACAATTAGCTTGTCTAAAAATTTAGTTTAATAGCATCAGAAAGAACACAATTTTCCTACCAAAAAAAAAAAAATAAAGTGGGAGGACACACACACATGCATACACTTGGAGACACGGGACAACTTCAGCCAGGGTCATTATATTAATATCTTTATATATATTCTATATTCTTTTGTTTTTCTTTCTTCTTTAATTTTGCTTCTACTTCTTTTTCATATCACTTGTTGCATTTGTTCTTATTAGATAGAAAATTATGACAAAGCCACATGTTTATAAACATTTTCACAGGAGTTAGAAAAATTAATTGTAAATACCACCATTATAGTAACTACCATTTTTTTAGTAGGAATATTGTATTAGGATAAACATAGGGGAAAATGTCTGTGCTTTGAAATTCAGGAAAAAAATTTAACGTACCAAGTGTTTTTTATATATCTTAAGTGTATTTTTCGCTCAGAATTTGTCAAACCATTCTCACTACTTTAGCAAATGCTCCCTCACAGATTTATTTGGAGAGTTTCTGGCAGGCATCTAAAAAATAAGAGTAAAGTTTCTGTCATTTACCCAAGCATTGATTTAAAAATTCACCTTGAAAAAACTCTTACTACTTTGATACTGCATTGCCATATGTACACTGTATGTAATGTAAAGAAAAGTGAGGAAGAAATTCCACACCTCCTTACAAAGGTATTTTTTCTATTTCAAACATTGACATCACTTGACAGATAACAACAGGATTCAGGCTCAGTGCATTGGAAACTAAGCAGGCAAGAGAAGCATAAGATTGATTTTCTTTCACCCTGTGCTTCCAGAATATGAATAAGTACACATTATTGTAAATACAACGTACATCTGTATCTGTATTAGCTTTTTGCTCCTTTGTGGCAGGTGCCTTGACTTTTGAAAAAGGGAGTAAAGGCAATGTCAATTTGGCTGCAGCAGACTTCAGGCCAGAGCTGCCCGAGCTCTTACAGCTGGGCTGTAGTGCCTGAAGGCAGTGCCCAAACACAGTACCTTTGGCTCTCTGCCTCATTGTAAAAAAACATAAAAGAGGAGGTAAGCTTTTGACTGCTGTGCTGGGACTTTTGAATGCTGTGCTGAGCCATAGCTTTTTTTTTTTTTAGGGGTATTTTTTTGGTGAAATGAGGTGTAGCAGTGCATCTCTAAAATGAGCTCAGCTAACTTAATTCCTCTGAGGCTCAAGCTGCAAAGACCCCAGTGGCAAATTCAGCATGCTATCATGTCGACAACATATGGAACTACTGAAAAATAATATTAGGATTTTCTGAAGAAATTTCTGCATATGCAGTTTTTTTTTGTGAGTAATAACAAAATGAGGCTTTATTCTTGGTATGATTTTGAGCCTTATCCCTTGCTTTCTTAGAAGAAAACATACTTTTTTGCTGTTACAGTATGTAAACAATACACTGTTTATGTGTTTATATTTCCCATAATGATAGTTTAGAACCCATGACTATAGCTATAAGTGAAGCTACAGATATGGAACAGTTTGGGCCAGGCAAAAATGCTTTGATGTTCATCTGATATTTTTAGACGGTAGATGCTCAATGTATGGCTATTATCATCTATTACTATACTACTAGCACATCAGAGATAAGGTTCAAACTATGGGGTAAGAAAAGAATGCTAAAAGTGAGGATCTTTTCCCTAAAGCTCATTTAGTCTAAACAGGCAATTTAAGCAGATGAAAAAATGGATGAGAGATAACAGAGTGGGAAAATTTCACCGAAGGTCGCTGTCAGTCAGTTGTACAGAACTTTTATATCTTTAATCCCACTGAAATATTCTGTAAAGGCTTTGAAGAGTCAATCATTCAGAGATCAGTAGCAATTTAAAAATATGTGTACATGTTAAATTTGTAATTTAGGAGGAGAAACATATTGCCATGGTTTTTGTTCACGGTATGGTAAACATTTTTCTGGAAAGCACTTTGCTGTTCTGCTTTGTTTTGATCACTGTTATTTTACTCTGTCAGAAAGCAGGGATTTTTTAGTAACTCCAGGCAATACCTTGATCAAAGCAGCTAAGTAGTTGTGAAGAAGTGTCAGTACCTCATGAGTCTTTGTGAATGAACACTTCTTCATTCTTAAAGTGCTGGCATTGAAGATAGTTATATTTCTTTCACAAGAAATGGAGTAAATAGAGAACTTCCGGAGCTTGAGTCTGAATTGGGGCTGTTACTTTATAATTAGTTGATAAGTTGTTTTGGAGTATCAAATAAAATGCCATCAAATAGATTTGATGCCCAGATCGAATTTTGCCAAATCCTGCATATAGCCAAAAGTACAGGACAAAAGCATATAGGTAGGAAGACCTGTGGCTGGGGATTTAGCTTCCTTGGAGATTTGTGAATAGGACCACATTTGTTACCCAATATCCTGTCAATCTTTGCAAGGCTTTCTGTGATATTTTTAGAGGAAAATTGATGATGCATTAACTAATGAAAGGACTTTAATGTTGTCTCAAGCATTTACTGTGATAAGGCCTAACACATCTATCTAGCCAAAGGAAAGTGGTATTATATTTTTACTATTTTGACACTGTTTTCCAATCTATCTATATAATAGGAAATGCAGTGGGGCAGAAATCAAATTACAAGTAATCAAATTTGTACTTCCTATTTCCATGTAATTAAAAAAAAAATCAGGTTTTCTTTCCCCCTTCTTTCTTCATTTTCTTCTTCTTTCTTCTCTTTCTCTCTCTTTTTTTTAACTTTATCATTTCTTATGAAGGTTTTCCCCATTGCAGCAGTAGCCTTTGACAACAGTCACTGACTGCAGGTGTAAATACTTCATGTGATGGCTTAGGTCTTTTTCCTACTAATGCTCATAGATGAGTGGCTAAGGAGGAGAAAAATTATATATTTACACTGCAATTATAGGAATTATATGGTACACTATCTGAGCAGCATTCTGCATTGTGGTAATTATCATGATATTAAATATCTGAGTGCCATCATAGAAAGAACACAAGTCATTACTACAGTCTACATATGATAACTCTTAAGCATAATTGCTGTGTAATCTTCAGGTGATTGAATTATCATTCAGACCCATGCTGGCAGTACAGCCATGCCTAAAAAAAACCTGCTTAATCAAAGATTACTGCAACATTTTTTTTTGCTTGAATTATTTTCAAAACATGGAAATTCAGGGACAGATTCTGGAAAAATGTGGCCTTTTTACTCAGCTTTGTTAAAATGTGTAATATAAATTTTCTTCAAAGAATGAGTACACCTATACAACCGTACCAGTAATGAAGGAATGGAAGGGATACTTGCATTGTCGTGGACATCTTGTGAATCCAAAAAACTGCATGGTCCTGACCAGCTGTGGGTCAGATCCCTGACTGTTAAGCCAGCTTTTTCAGATGTTACAAAATGGTACTGGCTGGCCTTAGGGGAAAACTGATATACCCCATACACAAGTTTCTGTAACCATCAGAAAGTAAATTTAAGAAATTTTATGGAAGACAGTCCCAGACATTGCATGTGGAATCATCTTTTTATGATGTATATTTGGCATGAAGGTTACTTAAGGTGTAATATCCATCAATTTTCTTTCATTTATAACACTTGTGCCAGGCAGTTGTATGTAGATTCAAAAGAGCAGGATGTCTATAGCAAATTTACTTTACATAAAGGTAAGATTTTTGTGAAAAAAGGGTGACTTTCATACTGCATTTTTTTCTATAAACAGATTTCATGTTTTTCTAAAAGTTGCTTTTGTTTTTTTTTTTCCATAAACTATATAAAAAATCTCAAGACTTAATTTCTCAGATCTCTTGGCAGCTTGCAAGGCAAACAAAACCAACTGGTTCATATAATCTTTGTTACATTATTTTTCTAACAATTTATTTGTTTCTTAAAAAAATGAATCATTCCAGAAGTAATGGATATACTTGAGCCATGATAACCACACTTCTGAAATTCAATTTGTTGCTTCTGAATACTTCTGCATCTATGCCTAAGTAAATATGCCCTCTTTCATGCTGGTAACTTCTAAATGGATTTATTGCACAACAAATAAAACATACCATTTTGATATTTAACTTAGAGCTGACTCCCATGGTTGGAATTTGTCATTTGGAAGAACCAGATCAGGCTGAGAGTTCTAGTTGAACTTAAAGCTTAATGCATATTTATTATTGAAATTTGCAATTTAAGAGGTGTTTTATAAAGAAAAGTGATATTTCTAATATATATTGCTGAATTCTGACAAAAATGAGATATATGTTGATAATTATGGGATATCACAGTCATTTCTAAGGCTCATATTTTATGTACCGAATAAAATTCTTCACAATTTAGTTGGCATAAACAATAAGGGGATCACAATTTATGACTTCTTCAGAAGTCTTTGCAGATTTAGGAAGACTTGGCCATGTAAATTCAAGTTGAAATATATGCAGTTAGGCATAGTGTTTTAATGGAGTTTTGAAACAGGCTTCTGTGTTAATTACACAACAGAAATATGTTTGTTTCTGTGTTTTTGAGAGGGGATGGAAGTTTTAAATTAATTCCCACAATAATACAAAAACAAGTTAGGAATTTTAAAAAGTTGCAAGGAATCACTGAAGAGCAGACCACAGAAGAAGGCAAAAATCAGATGTGGTTGAGGAATAGATGATAAAATGCCATCCTCCTTTTCATTAAGAGCATGAATGAATATGGTCTGTCAATCAGGAGTGTAAATGCTTTTGAAAAACAAGAAGAATTTTACTTAACAACTATTCAAATTGTAAGTTGTCAACAGTGAGGATGAAATGTTCATACAAATAGCTGCTAAGACACTGGTGATTTGATTATTAGCAACTTACAAAAGGGATTTCTTAAATATGTGTAAATTTTTATAGATAAATATCTGTTTGAAATCTTTCACAGAACTCACCTTAAGTGACAGGATTCAATATTCAGCATAAATGCATCTGAATGGAATCCGGTTCTGCAGCTATTTTTACTGGGATCTAGCATCCAGAAAATTGTGGAAAATTTGTGTTCATTCTTTACTTTAAAGATTGCATCATGAAAATAAGACAAAACAAAATTTTGTAGTGTTATTTTGAAATGTGTATATATATATGAATATTGGATTGACCTTAAATGTTTGCATCCCTCAGTTTCCATATATTTTGAACAAAAACCAAACATGAAAAAAAATGCTTCAAATGACAGAGTTAGTTTTTGTTCTTCTCAAAATTAGTTGAGATCACAACTTACTTGCCATTTCATTAAATATACAAGGCTTATGTCTGTTTTATATAAAGTCTAAAATTGCCAGGCAGTTACTCTGGGCTCATGTTTTATTGTTTACAGTCCTTGCAGATACCTATAGTGAATTTTAAAGACATATCAAATGATTTATTAATGACCACTCAGACGTTTACCTTTCATTTTGAGCTATAATTAGGTAAATGTACATGGCAGCAACTGTATTTGAGAGAAACTGAAAGTCATTGAGTACAGTTGTAGCATTTTTCCACCCAAATCTGATTTGTTTCTATTTTAACTTTATATGGATTAAATTTATATTTTGCCTACTTCTTACTTTTTATGGCATTAAATTGTGGACAAAAGAAAATGTATTTATAATGTATTCACACTTGCACATTTTTTCTTCTGTTAAGGTACAATCTCCATATGGCATGTCTGTTTTTCCAGTGGCCATAGAAATATATAAATCGCTCATCAATGATTTTATTTTCTTTTTCCTTTAGGGGCTGATGTTATCAATTTTGATGGCCATGTAGTGTTACCATACAGATTCAGGAACAAGAAAATGAAAACACTGAAAGATGTCATCTCTCTGAAATTTAAGACCTCTGAAAGCGAAGGTGTAATCTTCCACGGAGAAGGACAGCAAGGAGATTATATCACCTTGGAACTGAAGAAAGCCAAACTTGTTCTAAATTTAAATTTAGGTGTGTTTTGATTGTTTAGTTTTGTAGTAGTTTTTTACCTCTCCCACAGAAATTTTAACTCTCTTTCCCACAGTAATTTGGTAAGCTGCATCATGTAATCAGACACTTTGTTGAAAATGTTGTTAATTCCCTTCCTGTATGTTGGGGGAGTGTGTGTGTGTGTGTGTTTAGTTCCATCCTGTCCCTTTTGCTCTGTGTGAGATACTCTGGAAAGATCATACAGGAAAGCAAGATCAGCAGTATATTGTCATTACTGCAAACAAAAAAGAAAAAAATAGCTTGCCAGAATTGTATTTGGTCTCAGCTGCAGCTTTGTGTGAGAGAAGCACACTGTTGTCACTTCTGAAGGAATAAAGGTCACACTTAGGAACCTTGCAGAAAAAAAAAAAAATCAGTCTACTAAGCTACAGGCTACATGGAGTTCAGCAGCTTTCCTAGAGTCTGAGGAGGGCTAGGAAAAGAAAAGAAATAGATTGTTTAATCAGGCAATCTTATGATGAAATCCTGTACATATTAATCTAGTTCCAGTCCTCCCAGAAGAGGACAACAGGCTCATAAGTGACTGGATTTATAAAGTACATTTATTAAGAAAAAGACCCACATTTATCTGGTTTGAGGTATTTTTCCATTCAAACAAAAGAACCTTAGAAAACGATTTCATGCAATTTTCCTTAGTTCTCTTATAGACACATGAAGAGTAAATTGTTCCATTTGTTATTTACATTGAACAATACTTATTTCCACTAGCATTTTCTACTGTTCTTTTTCTAACAATCAACATGAACAGATGATGAAGTAACTATAGCAGTTACCTATTTTTAAGAATTTTAATTGCAATAGTAACCCTTTCATTTCCTGTTCCTCTATAATCTTCAGCACAAACTGTCTTTTTAAGCTACTATAACTTCCATATATGAGTTTGGTGAGGATACTCTTAAATCATTAGGCTGATAAATGGGACTAGACCCTGTGACACACACTCAATAAACAGATGTAATGCTTTATGGTGTTATTATCCCTCTGTCTGAGAGTACTGTCTTTGCATCAGACACAGCAAAAAAGCATGCTCATCTTGCCTGGTGAGATCCAGTGACTTAGTTTCAAACACCAGGGACTGGGGGAAGGATGGGGAGACAGAAGTGGGTTTAGGTTTCACTTTGCACTGCATTTGAGTTTGCATTGAAGAAACTGAGGCTCAATGACATGCATGCAATTCTATTTTTTTTTTTAACCAACACGACAATTGGCCTTCAACAGGACAATTAGCCTTCAGCATAAAGGCAGGGTGGTCATTTGTAGGGAAGTAATGTCTTAAGCCATAGAAGTGGGATTTGCCGGAATGTGTTTTCAGCATGCACAAACTTTAATGTCTCAGTTGCAGGCATTCTTAAGGGTAAGAAATTATCAGCCTCAGAAATGCTTTAAGTCCTCATGTATTCAGAACATGGAAGATTGCATTGAGTTATTGAGCAGTGCAGCAATTTTTTACACTTACTGCTGAATTAGTCATTTGCTGCTTCAGTTGGGATCCATGCTATCAACCTTTGCTGGCTTAGCTATGTCAGTCAGATGGCAGTGAGATGTGATCTCTGACTAGCACAGCTACACTGGCAAAACCCCCTGGATAACACAGCAGAGAATTGCAGAACTGTTCTCTTGCTAGTAGTTTGACTTCCAGAATAGAAGATTGCTTCAGGATAACATAGCAAAATAAACTGTATCAGCAGAAGATGGTTTTTGCTGTTGTTAGTCCAGTCTGCACTGAGCCTTTTCCCCTCTGCTTGCTGGTGTAATGATACTGGTAAAGACCACAAAGCATAAAACTCAAGAGTGAGATTTTGGCTTTTTTTGCCAAAGTGTGTTATCAGGCTCCATGTCCTCCCCAACATTCATAAATCAGAATATTGCAGCTCAGGATCTGGCCCAGAGGTGACAGCTTTTTTTTCTGTGGAGTAGGAGCAAAAGCAGAAAACCCTTGATGAAAACACCTTTACAACTGGAAATAGGTATTGCTTCTCAGGTTAATTTCCAAATAGCTGCTGTTATGAATTTATACATATATTTAGACGGTTCAGTGATCAGATGCTTGCTGTTTTGTATTGGTGGCAGCAACTCTCCACTGGGCAGATCCCAACTTCATAGCACACTGACTTCCTCCAGTTAATTGCATGTCTGGTATGATTCAGGTGAAACATTGACAAAGAGGAAAATGTTTGCCTAATTGTATGAGGTGAGAAATGCTATTGTTTCTGTTCTCAGGCAGCAACCAGCTTGGCTCTATATTTGGCCACACATCTGTGACGACAGGCAGCCTCTTGGATGATCACCACTGGCACTCCATCATCATAGAGCGCCACGGCAGGAACATCAATCTCACCCTCGACAGACACATGCAGCACTTCAGAACAAATGGAGAATTTGATTATCTGGACCTGGACTATGAGGTAGAGAGTGAAACTTCTTTCTTCTCATTCAAATTGCTTTTATAAAATCCAATAAGAAAGCGAACATAATTTAAGATGTTTTCTTAATTTTTCATACATTAGTTTTGATTACTTATTCCTTTACATTTCCTGAAACTTTGTTTCCAACAGTGTTCTCATTTAATTGTAAATTATGTTCCTCTTAATTAGCCTACCAAGTTCCATCTGGTGTAACAATCAGCAACCCTTTGTTTTAAAGTGGGAGATGTGTGTTATTCAGTAAGATAGGCATGCATGGTTTAAAAAATCTCTAAAAGCAGCTGCTGTAAGCAGGAAGTATATTTTAAAAAGTATGGTGCAATCTGTTGTTTCACTCAGGTGATAATTTTGCTCGAGTCAGAAAGCCTTAATCTGAGGGGTTAGTATTTATTTTTAGTAAAAGAAGCAGGTTAGAACCTTTTTATTAATACAGATCTTGATCTGTCCTGTCTTAGGTAGGTAGATACTTCCTTGTATTTTCACAAATATGGCATCAGTAACTTCATTCATGAAAGAAGCAATGAGGAGTTAGGAAAGTTGTAAGAAAACTTGTTTAATCAATCAGGTTAATGCACACAAGTGCTGGTGGTAATTAAATGTGGATTTATTGTTTGATTACACTACAGCTTCAGCTATTATGAACTTGTTCTGTTCCTCTAATCTGTACATGAAGTTCAAAACATTGGTTATTGCAATCTTTGTATAATATTTTCTTACACTCTTTACTGTTTCTAATGAGAATTAATTTGGTTGACTGCACCAGATATGTAATTTCCACCCTACAACTTTTTAAGATGTAAGAGCGAATATAAATGATGTAATGGAAAAAAGTTTGAATAACTCGTGTGTTTTTATTTTTACCAATTTTTGACCAAGAGCATATGAAATGTTTGAAAAAAGTAATTAGAACTGTAAATGTTTCTGAGTCAAATATTTGATCATATTCCAAAAAATGTTTATGGATACATTATTTACTGGCAGCTCTAACACGAAAATAACAAGCAAATTTTCCTGTACCCCTATTAATTATTGAGCACTGAAGATCTGAACTGAGCTACTTAAAACTCATATAAATAGATTTTATTAAAGGCTTCTAAGTGAATGAGAAAAAGGCTGAATGCTATAAGCCACGGTTGTACAATTTCTGCACGTGTGTATATGTATAGATATAATGTTTACATAAGAAACATATTGAATATAAAAAGTGTAACCCCAGTAAGAGGTGAATTCAGTGCATTCACCTTCCCATCCTCTCTGCTTAAAGAGACCTCACTGGCAGTTCTCAAAGATACATTTAATTTTCCATATACATGGATCTCCTTGTATTTAATTGAACTTCTTTGTGTGTGAGTGTGTATATATGTCTGTAGTTTATATAAACTCAAGAGAATTAATCTCCTTCCTTTCCTCACTGTTATCTCCCTGATTTTGGAGCTAGACACCACAGACTAAATTTAAAGGTGTTGTCTTTGGGATTAACAGGGAATAAAGCCAAAAGAATCAAATCTATTTTTCATAGACAAAATAGTTTTCTAGATTAACCACAGTTAGTCACATTATATGTTTTTTGCTTTTTCTTCTTTTCCTCAAAATTCTTTTTTATTTAATTTTTTATATTTAATTTAATCCAAACACTGGCATAAAATATTTGCCAACTATTAAAATATTACAGTTCCATTCTCCATATGAAGAGCTGTATCTTCTCTAAAGTCAAGTCACGTCAATTTACAATAGCTGAGGATATCCCCACAAGACTTGTACACACCAAAAGCTGGTGTGTGTGGTTTATAAAGGTTTTAGATTTCAGCTGTATAGTTTTAGCTCTTTGTATATGCCAAGTGGAAGCTTCCTCTTTGGGATAGAAACTGATATCTCACATGCATTTAAAACTGAAAATAGCCTAGAGCTCTGTTTTCCTTCTGTTGGTAATAACAAATGGAACGGACAATGAATAATGGTTAAAAGCTTCATTCTGCCAAATCTTAGCAGTAGACTACAAATTGATATTTTTCTGAACATTTGTGAGGCAGGAAAGCAAGCTGTCATTACTATTTACGCCATCATCTAATGGATATAATTACCTAACACTGATTGCAGGGACTAATCTCATGAGACCCTTATTCTTGGCATTTGAGCTACAAAATATTAATGAAAACATGTAACATTAAACAATTCTAATAATTTCCATAAAGACCTTTATGTGGCAGAGACCCGTATCATCTCTATGGAGTGACAAAGATGTCACTCATTGAAGATAAACACTTTTAGTTTGTAAATATTTGGGTTTCTAAGTTTTTAGCACTATAGATTATGGATAACCCAGAATCAATTAGCCAGGGTAATTGTTCAACTGTTCAAATGTTCAAGTTCAGCTGTAAGACAAAAACCAATTCCTATTTGAGTTTGATGACTGACTCCTTGCAGGGGTTGTCTTGATCTTCTCTAAGGAGATAATTTAACCAGATAAATCAAGGGGAAACTCCTCCTTGACTATAACTACATGACAAAAGCATGTTCTTGGTAGTGAAAGGTCCTTCTGTCTATCAGGGGATTGCATCTCTAACTGTGCGATTCTGTAAATTCTTCTGGGTGAAGTAGATGTATAAGCATTACAGAAGAATTACATGCCACATTGGAGCCCACCACTGCTGTGCTGCAGTCTGAGCTCTGGCACACAGTTAGAGCTGAGTGAATGATTTGAATCAGATTATCTGGCTAATTTAATGTCTACTTTTGTTTAGAAAAACACTGTGATGGAAATTTGTCCCAGTGTCCTTGTTTGAAATGCTTATTTTCCAATATCAATCAGAAGAACTATTCACATATGAACAACTGTGATGTGTGTCTGTTCACTGTTTGGACAATTGGAATAATACTTGGGTTTGGCTACCATAAATAATTGAAATTAATTACAATTATTTTGTCTGCTTTTGCAGTATTTATTCTGATACATCTTTTTTCTGTAAAGAGTGCTGCCAGCTCTCTACTTTGCCATGGTTGAGTGTTCAAAGAAAGTAATGTGTACAACAAAATTCTTTAAAAGACTTTGCCTTCCAGTAACTATCTGCCATTTTTCTGTTTCATTTGAAGATAACCTTTGGAGGCATGCCTTTTTCTGGCAAGCCCAGTTCTAACAGTAGGAAAAATTTCAAAGGCTGCATGGAGAGCATCAACTACAATGGCAATAATATCACTGATCTTGCCAGGAGGAAGAAATTGGAACCTTCAAATGTGGTAAGATCATAATTTCATGGTCATCTACCCTTCTGCTTCTACTTCTAAAGAAGACTAGAAGGTTTTGAGGTTGTGTAGCTGATATTTTTGTGATATACTGCAATAATATAAAAAAGCAAATTTTACCACAAATCCAAAGATCTTATTGTATGTACATTTGTGACTTAAAAAAAAATATTATCATGTTTGAACATTTTATTTCTGGGGTCTTGTTTCATCTTTCAAAAATTAACCTTTAGTGTAAGTCAGATAGTTTTGGTTTTGTTTTTTTAAAGAAAATCAACTGAAGCAGTAAGTGCTTTTTCCCTTTCTTCTCAAATTATACTAGTCCAAAACCAATGCAGACAAGATTTATTGTTAAATGAATTGCAGCTTTCTTGTGGCTTTTAAATCCTGGTAATATTCCATCCCTGCTGAGCTAGTTGGATTGCTTTAGTGCAAAAGGCTTTGGATGAGAATGCTTCTACAGTCTTTTCTGATCTATCTGAAAAACCTCAAGATATTATAGTTGAAAATCATTATTTGCTTATTAACATTACAGAGGTTATTAGCATTTTACTCTATTTTTGCTGCAGATTAAGTGTTCATAGCTGCTTTCATGTGTAGACTTGTGGCTTTATGGGCAGGGTGATTAAGAAAGAATGTACTTTAATTTCTCTGGTTTTTAAGTTCTAAATGTTTCTGAAAATTCTTCCTGGCATATAAAGGCATCTAGGTAAGAAATATATGTATTATTGCCATCAGTTTGAGATGGTTTGAATAACTTTTCAAGACTTTCTTCTGTACAAGCTTACACACTTCACAAATTCCTAACAGTATGGAGGTTTACGCAATTTCATTATCCTTTATGTAATAAATTGTTAAGATAGGCATATGTAGTAATAATGTCATGCAAAGGATTGATTATCCCTGGATAGTAAAACTGAAGCTTCATGTCATTGTATGACTAAATGGTCAAGGAAATCCAAAGGATAATCATGAGTTTGTGATGTTTGCCTATACAAACTCAGTAATACAGCCTGACATGTATAACATTTTCTACACATAAATTTCTTCAGTATTGTCAAAGGCAAAGAATATGATATATATTCCTTTCATTAAGACACCACTTTTAAAATTTTTTCAACCCAATCTAATGAACTCCTGAAACTTTAACCTTTTTTTAATATTTGTTTTTCATAATTACAAGAGATTTCCTTTCTGCAGGGCATTTTCAGCTTTAATGTAAGCATGATTTTGAAAGATTAATGCCTGAATTTAAAAAGAAGCTTTGTGCAGGAGCAAACTTTCCATTTTGCTCAATCAAGTCCGCTGCAAGTTAGTAGGACATATTCTTAAAGCCTCTTTCTGAACAGAAATGTTGCTTAAGTTCCTATAGTGCAAATCCCGTCCTTTAAAGTCCAAGCATCTCAAAAGTGTGACATAGCTAGCAGACATGTAAAGTCTCTGAAAAATCATATTTTGGATTGTTTCTCTCTTTGTTTGGTTCTTTACTTTAAAATTCTGTTACACATAACATGAAACTCTGGCAGTATTAGTGCCACAACAAGAGGTGATATGCCAGTTCAATTTGATGCTTCTGTTGATTTCCAATTCTGAGAATGACTAGAAAAATAGAAGTGACCTTTGTTTTCAGTAGAAATACTTAAATTGCTTCAGTTCTTCAAAGGCAAAATCAATTTTACTCTAACTAAATCAACATGGATTTTTATGTTTTTTACAAAAACATTTTTCTCCTAGTTTTTAGCCTGATTTAGCAAAAGAAATAGACCTTCTTGAACTTATTGTTGTTGTTAAGCACCTTGATGATGATGGCGCTCCAACAGGGATCCAAGCAATCCAATGGGGATCAAAGCTCCATTGTAGGAGATTCTGTACAAGCACATAACAGGAGACACCCCTTCCCTTGAAAAGGCATGACACACACAATATAGTGTGGCTGAATACAAGCAAAGTAATCAGTCTGGTTGTGAGAAGTATTACAAAGACAGCATAAATTGAGAGAAAAGAAGAATTTTAAAGGGGTGTCAAACAAAAGAAAATAATATTCCTAGATGAAGGCAGTTGAATTTCAGAAGTCACACATTGAAAGGGACTTGACAAATTGATTATAAAAAATGAGATGACCCAGAAAATCAGAGATGATAAGAAGATTATGATCTTCATTTTTCCTGAACAAAATTAAATTTTTTAAAAAATTGTGTCTCATATACATACATGTTATGAGCAAAAAAGCACCATCAAGCACTTTTTGCTTTGTTGAAGAGTAAGGATAAAAAGACAAATTAGAAGTATTTTAAATTTAAATAAGGTCCAATGCTGACTTTAGTAACATATTTGATTTAGATTCAGAAGGTAAAGGGGAAAAATTATTTTTATCCTTTTGTGATATTTAAGATCCTGATTTAGCAGTTAGTATAGTCTTAATAAACTTATTACCTGTCTTCTGGGAGCTTCCTATTCAGCCAGTAGATCTTTTAATTGGGAAAGGTATTTACTGTCGTATTTTACACAAGGGATTATGTTTGAATGTGCATAGGCAAAATTGATTTATAAGTAAACATGAATCTAATTTGCCATATAGATGAAAGATCACGGTGCACAGCTCAAGCTACACAAATTAAGTTGTTTTTAGCTTTTCCCTGCCAATGTAGTATGAAAAAGTCTCTAATAAGACCAAGAGTTTCAATATAAATGCATAGTATATATTTGACTTGCAGATGTCATTGCCCAGAAAAACTATTCTGCAAGTCACTCTGAATCTACAGAAAATAATCTCATTCTCTTTGAAAAATGAAGAGGCTGTTACAGAGACAAGCTGCAGATTAACTCAAAACCTTGACCTAGAACTAGTGAGCAATCTATATAAGATGGGCTGTACTTAAAAGAGGAGTCATCTTGTGAACTACAGTCATAGAAGGGATCCACAATCCAGTTCATATTAATCTAAATAGCGCAGTAGGGAAAATGCTAACTAGGAGGAAATTAGAATTATGTGTTACTTTCTCAAGAAAAGTTTAATGCAGCTAGGCTTTTCATGGGAAATGCATTCACTGATGTGAAAAAGGATTTGAATGCATTCTGCGCCAATAACATTATTAGGTGTTATGCATGCAAGTATCCAAAACATCAGGATGACAGGAGAGTGTCAATTGGATATAAAAGCCTTCTTGTAACTAGGAAATTGTTAGTTCCTCTTGGTTACAAGGCAGAAAAAGGAACTCTTAAATAAAAGTCCAACAGAATGCTCTCTGAACACTTCTTAATTGAGATCTGTGACTGAACCGTGAGATGACAACTCTCAAAAAATGATGTTGCCTTCCGTGTCGGCGCAGGACTGCCTTAAACTCTGTAAGAGAAGTTGTGTCTATGCACAGGGTGACCATTACACTGGGAATGATATCCAAGGCTTACAGAGAGTATTTCAGACACTCTCCACTTTCTTTTAACTGTATGTAAAATTTGTAGTTTAAGCCAAAGTATTCTGTAGCAAACTTGGAAATGTTTAGATTAAAACTACTCAAACAAATGAGTTAACTATTTTGATTTCGTGTCTCGCTGGTTAAAAGTGTAAAATTAAAAATCTCCAGGCACCTTTTAAACCTCGCCGCCCCAAAAAATCCAAACCAAAACAAAAGCCAAAACAAAACCACAAAAAATCATCCCAGAACTGGCAAGCAGCTTAGCAGGGGAATCTTTACTCATAAAGTAGCTTTAATTTCTCTTATCACATAGTTATCTAAAAGTTATCTTTAGTTGTGTCAGCTAGTTTTTTCCCAGTTCCTTGGATTGGTTTTTTTTTTTATTTATCCATGGAACTTGGGCACCGGAAAATGATGTGACTTGTAATGCCAAGATTTTATCATAAAATTTGGGAATAAATCTAGGAGAGCACTTTAAAGAAATCTCCAGTTCCAGTTTACTGGACACATCAGTGTTCCTTAATTGATCGTGGAGGCTGCCAACTTGATAGTATAGCTACTACTAATTCTACTGGCCTTTAAAGGTAGACTCTGTACAACTTCTCCTGTTCTGCAGAAAAAAGAAGTTTTTATGCAAAATAATCAAAGTATTTATTCTAGTGGTCAATAAAATATTATTTTTATTCATTTGGTTTTTTTACACAGAAATCCATTATAGGAAGCTGAGTCTGCCAGACCAGTTGTATCTTGCTATTATACACATAAGCTGTTCTCTGATGTGATGTTCTTTTAAAAAGTGATGGGTTTGGACATTGGAAAATGACTGCTAAAACTTGCTTTTTGATGTCATCTGTCATCTCCAATTGAATATAATTACTTCTTAAAAAAATTTACTTAGGTCTTTCCTGCCACACATTTTCAGACACAAAATTCCTATCTTGCTTCCAAATTCTCTACTTTCCCTCAAGATGAACTGTCAGATGCATTTATACACTATGAATACAGAAATGTGACATAAAAGTCTAGATCAGGAAGTCAGTAATATGAAATTTAAAAATAATTATGCAAAAAAGATGATGACTGACTTCTGCTGGGATTCTGAGCACTGCTTAGGTAGACCACGTCTCTAAACATCTATGTACCTCCAAAAATGTTGTTCAAGTCTTATTTTTATTTTAAATGTTAAAAAAGTATCAGAGGAATTGCTATCTTGATTTTAGTAATAATTTCTGTACTGGATCAGATAAAATTATTTATTCTCAAATAGAACAAATATTGCCACATAATTGCCACCTGCAACAGTGCATGAGAAAGCCTAACCATAGGACAGGATCCATTTTGCCACATATTATAGGAATTTTTCAGCAGAGGAAGTTTTCCTGTTGCATTTGAATTCATGCAGTAATAAATTAATTCTGGACATAGATTATTACAAAGTACAAATTTTAATTAAAAAAATTGTAATACCCTAAAAATATTACCAAGTGGTAATATCCTACCAGTTTGGTCTCTTGTTGTGAGAAATTACATGAGAACCAGAGAGAAAAATTTGTGTCTCTATTCTGGTCTTGTTTACAGATAGGCTGTTTAAAACCTTGTAGATCAACAGTTGACTGGATCTTTTTTCAATTGACTGAAGAATAATATTTTACACAGTAGAAACTGCAGTTTCCTTTACAGGCAAAATTATTTACTATCCAAAAATATTGGTGTTGTTCATGATCAGCTACTCCAAATCCTTCTGCTTCATGAACTGAAATATTAGCATAAGTAGTATCACGTGGTGGAAAGCATAGCAGAGAGGCTGACTGTTCAGATATTACACATCATTATTTTGGAACATCATGTATTGTATTGATTCACACATTGATATCACGGTATTTGGAAATCTGTACTTATTTTTTATGCTGTTCTGTTATAGGTTTCTCTGGGGACCACAGAAAAGCCCAAGTTTACCTGTGATTAATTTATCTTTTAACTAGAAATAATAATGTTTTCATCTAAGCTTGAGAGCCTACAACTCTTCAGGGCCAGCTGCCTGTTTTTTTGTGCATGTACAGTACAGTACAAAATATAATGGGGCCACTGCTAGAAAAAAAAAAAACAACAGAAAAATTAGTAACTATTATAGTAGCAACAATAAAGATAACATTAGTACAACATCTTTAGTAGCAGTGTGCATTGATTACAGTAGTCTCTAGGTTGAATGAAATCTAGAATACTTTTCTAGAGGTACCTATGAATTTAGTGGAATCTCACCATTTTCCTTTTTCTTTTTTTCTTTATTTTTGTGTTTTACTTAGGGAAATTTAAGTTTTTCTTGTGTGGAGCCACACACAGTGCCTGTCTTTTTCAATGCCACCAGTTACCTTGAGGTTCCTGGTCGTCCAAGCCAAGATGTGTTTTCAGTCAGTTTCCTCTTCCGGACCTGGAACCCAAATGGACTTCTTCTCTTCAGCCACTTTTCAGATGACCTGGGGAATGTTGAGATTGACATAAATGAGGGCAAAGTCAGTGTCCATATCAATGTCTCCCAAGTGAAGAAGAACCGGATAGACATCTCATCGGGTAAGTGTGTTTGTGATTTTTTTAATTTGATATAATTGTGGTTTGTGTTGTTTAAAATCATTATGTACCTAAAGACTGGAACAATTTTTTTACAAAATTTAAGATTTGTTTTGCAACTATTTTAAATCTTTTATGGTTTCATTGAGTAAGAGGTACAAGAATGTTGAAATAGTTGTTAGATCAAAAGAAAAAAAAAATCTTATTCTGTCAAGAAATCACCCCTTATCTATAAGACAGCATTCCTTCTTTTTTCTTTCTTCCTTCTGTCTTGCAGTTTTCTCTGCAAGAAAACTGAAAAAAAATGGTTTCAAAATATTTGGTTTCACAATGGGTGTGTACTCCCTTTCTAGGTGTAGTCAAATAATTAGACTGTTCCTAATATTTTCCAATAACTAGGGAATCTCATAAAAAAAAATCCATTCATAACAATTATTTGCATGGATTTTTTAGATCTGTATAGCTATCCTGCAAAAACTTATATTCATTTCAATGCTTTAATGTTATTTTGTTGCAATAGGCATTTCAGTGCCTGTGAAATTAATTGTGTGTGTGAACATAGAAAAGGAAAATATGACATCTGCCAGGTAAGGCTGCAGAAAGAATGCTGTTGTTGTACAGTAAATATCACAGCAAACTTCTTTTTCCCTTCTTCTGCAGGGAATTAACAGATGTCATAATAAAAACCTACTGGGTTTTCTAGAAGTCAAAATGGTCTGCCTTTGGCATAAAGATTTCTGACCGCTGTGGTCCTATTAATAAATGGTGCACAGTTTTTTTCATTGGCTATTTTTAACAGCTGAAAAATGAGAATTTTACATAGTCAAGTGTGCATGTATGTGTAGGGTATGAATGTTCTGTATGTGTAGGGTATGAATAATTCTATAGGGTATTAATAGACTCTACTGGGAGGAATGCAGCCTGGCTATCACAAAACATTAGACTAACTAAAACCACAGCCTCAATGCATATCTGTTTTGGGTTTCATATCTGCTGTATTTATTCCTGTCACCTGTAATAGCACATTTTTCCAGAAGCAAATTAAAGTCTCTTAGTATTTCCTCTACATGGTTCTCATAATTTACAGACTTGCTTACATTAGCAGGTTTAATGTCAGTTTTCAAATTGACATGGGGACATCAGTACTTCATTCTGGGTCACAGTGTAATTCTGGTTATAGACGTAGCAGTTGTACTGACTGGTAGGACTCATGTGAGAGAGCTGTAAGTAGATGTGCAGGTGGCAGAGCCTTTTACCTTCACAGCTCTGCAGTTAAGGTGCTTATATGGAACAGAGTTCTGGTTTATCTGGTCTGATTGTCACAATTTCCCTTGAATACCTTAAAGTTGTACGCACCGACACAGGGTGCTCTAACTTAGCAGGTACAGATTTCAGATAAACAGGGAAGTCTAGAGTCCCACTTTTTCAAATATAGTTGAATTCCCACTTTTCTCTCTGGTAGCTGGGCACTGCTAATCTCCTTACCTAACTACTGCTTTATGAAGTGCTTCTTGATGACTAGGAGGGATCAGAGAGTAGAAGAAAAAGGTTTTCTTGTTGACTTGACAGAACTTTCATACCTAATTCATGTGTGCATTTTGTTTAAGGAGAGAAAGGCAGCTGCAACTTTATATATTTTGATGACACTTTGCAAATGTAAAAATGAAATAATTATGCATAGAAGTGCAGTGAATGAAGAGATACAATACTCTAAAATGATCAAATAAAAAGCAGGGATGCAAAACATTTTTCTGTGTAAATACAGTGGTCATGAGAGGTTACATAGCATGCTGTGGGAAAACATTTTGATAATAGTAGGTAATTCATTGGAATCATAAAGCAGACATTGCTTTGCATTTAAAATCAGAGAAATGGAGAGCTGCCATCAGGCAGTCTGTTCTTAGCAGTTTTGTCTCCCTCCCTTTCCTGCTGTCTGTTCAGTTTTTGTCAGGGATAATTTTTCCATGGTGTTAGCAGATCCCAGCTAGAGCCTCATTTCATGTTATCCTTTGGTCTTCAAAAAAGCATTTAATTGTTCCTTCATTTATTTAACTTCATGTCCTACCTGCTAGAGATTTCACTGTATTCAATTCTTCATTAAATTCTCTGTCTCTTAATCAATTTTATTCATCTTTATTGGCAGGATAAGTCATCACACTACTTTATTCTTGGAAGATGTAAAAGAAAAATAATGCTGGTACAATTATTAAAATGGTCTTGTGTATCTGAAGCTTCTTCTCTCATTGTTTGAGGTTCAAAATTATCTTTAGCATGAGACATTCCTACTTTCTGTCATGCTTTAATTACCTCTCTCATTCTGTTGTTACTGGTTTTTTAAAGAAACCACAGTTTATATTTGCATCAGAAGTTTCTAGAAAATTTTCTATAGATCACTTCTGGTTTTGGCAAAATACATTTTATTTTCTTCTTTGGTTAGGTTAGATACTGTTTACCTTGCTGCTCCTTTCATGCCTTCAGTCACTTTCAAGCCATAACCTCAACTCTACACGTCTGATAATTAAATCTATCCAGATTATGAACATTTCATATTTATTTTACATGGGCTGAAAACAATTGGGGATGATTGCAAGTATATATTGTATATAGTACATACAATTTCTGTGTTACAACTAAAAAGCAACTGACTTTTGTGTTGACCTGGCAGAATTTCAGGTTTTAATTGACCTGTCTGTAAGTTTTTTAAGAGTGATGCAATGATTAGTCCATGACCTGTCCTGGGCTTCAAAGAGGTAAATGCTAGAGGCAATAAAGAGCTGGTAAAAAACAGTAATAAATGTTTTACTGTGTTAGTAACGTGTACTCTGATGCCCATAACAAAATGCTCAGTGTAACAGAGTCTTTTACATTAATATGCGCATGAACTTTCAGTTTGCATTACATATGAGAACGAAAAAGATGATTAGCCCTTAGACTTACTGCCTGATTTTCTTCCTGAGCAAATTATTTTCTTTTTTTCATCATCTTGCAAATTGTACTTTCAAAACAGGTTTCTAAACAGTAAAAAAATGCATGCCTTGTCCAGCATTCTGTTAAGCATCCAGTAAGCACTGCTTAGCTGTGAACAGACTGGCAAAACTCTTGTGCAAAGTCAATAACTTTGATTTTGCTTTTTTCTTACATTAATCTCATTAAAATGCTACCACCATTTGATTGATGAGAGTTATATTAATAAACTTGCTGTTAGTAAGAGGAAAATCAGGCCCACTGAGAGCTGAAATAAAGATTTAATTAGAAGAAATAAGCTACTGACTGTGCAGAATTACACAGGTGAAATCCTTAAAGCTTGTGTATAAATCAAGACTTAAACATCCTATTGACTTTTTCTCTGCAAAGTAAACTTTGATTAATATCTTTACAATTGTGTATGCCCCAGCATGGGGAATAATAATAGGAAAGAATCTCAGAAAACAGTCAAGAGATTTATCTTTACTGCTCTGCATAGTTTTGGACTAAATTCTTGGTTTTGTCATTATGCAATTCAGGCAAACTTTCTAGAAATTGACACAAGGGATTGATGGAAGTAATGCTAGGCTGACAAGATGGAAGATGTGATCTTGTTTTTGGAACATTGTGAAAGCAGATTTCCATTGTAGTTTTGCATATCAAAGGATTCTGATATTCTGCTGCAGTTTAAAAGTAATTTAGTTTGAATACATACTAAGAGCCTACTCAGTTTTTGTAATCATGCAATTAGAATTTCTAAGTTGTTGATGAAGTTGTTTTTATTTATAAGCTTCAACAAGCTAATGTCTTCTTTCTTGAAAAATAAGAAACTGGAAAATGTCATGCTCCCAAGCGTCTCTTGGCTATAAAAACTTTTAATGGAACTTTTCCAAAGCCATATGCAAATGCAGTTCAGTGCAGGGTTAAGCCACAGCCTGTGTCCCAGTTACCTCCTTTTCTTCTACTTAGTTTTATCTACCTGCTTCAGCAACTTAACCCAAATTCCTTCCTAATGAAGCCAAAGGTTTCTGAAGCTTTCAACATGGGAAAAATGGGTAACATTAAAAACCACAAAGAGTATTACTTTGCTCAAAGAAACAATAGTAAATTTCAAAACAACACTCCAGAGGCATCGTCTAATGGCTTTGCAATGTGTTTTTAAAGCAAACCTCAAATCCCTGTTTCAATATAGAATAGAATGTTCTCTGCCTGTTGAGGAAAGGCTGGGTTTTCATGATGGCAGATTCTAAAATAATCTCTTAATTTATCCTCTGTTTATTTTCTCACTCATCTTTTCATAGGCAGTTTTAACCTTTCATATCTAAGCATTCTCTGCTCTACTTAAGTATCGGATGGTCTATGAAGATCCCTTGGACTTTACTCTGTAGTACAGATGATAGGTCATTGCAAAAAGGACATAATCTCCTTCAGCCCATAAGAAACAGAGAAACTTTCGGTATCTAAAATTTCCTGCCTTTCACTTGAATTCATCTGCTTGAATCTTCTTTTTTCCTCCTCCAACTCTCTTAGTTAACATCTTATATTAGCTGCTGCTCAAGACTTCTGTTCTTCCTGTCAAGCATAAACTTATTAAAACTTGGGATATGAATATCTTTTTGTCATATTTATCTGTATTAAATAAATCGGCCTTCTCCCTGTGGAATCTCTGGGAAGCTTTCCACCCTTCTTTCTTTCTGGTAGCTCTCAAGTCATCTGAATTGCAGTTCATTTATATTTTAGACCTTGGGTTAAGATAGCATCCTTCAGGTAATAAAATGTCTCTCTCTGACAGATCTAAAGTGGTACTCTTCCAGTGACAATTCCTTGGGGCACTTTATGTGGGAATCAAGAAGTATTTTTGCCTTAGTGGTTAAATGAAGGCTTAAATAGGGAATGTGTGTACACAGAGCACAAGTGCACTTCTGGTGGGAAGATAAAATTTCCCACTAGGTCTTTCTCACATTACTGGTAGTAGATTATACAGTGAATGTTATTAAGTGGAGGCAGATACCCCTGAGGAGCCTGTCAGCATGATCAAGATGAGAGACAGAAATTCTGCCCATGAAAGACAGAATGATGACTTAGCATCAGACAAGTCTGAATATTAGAAACTTAGAATGTTCACAGATAGCCAGGTTTGTCCCTCTGTTTCTCTCTGTATATTTTTGGCTATTGACCTTAAGCAGTGGATGCAGCTACATGAATAGGCATTTGTGAGTTTGAATTTCACAGAACTAAGACACAGAAATACTTGTAGTATAGTTATTTTTATGACACATTTTCCCTGTAGACTGGTTTAGCATCTCAGTACAGTATACTCAAACCAATCAGATTAAGAAATAGAGTTCCTGATTGCAGGCTTTCTTTGTCTAAAAAAATGGATGAGTTTAGTTCAGGACTTTGTGAATTCTGCTTCATCGGTCACCGATTTTCACTGGAGAGTTGCCTAAAAAGCACAAGGTATACATTCTAAAGCATCGATGGTACCTTTTTCAGATATCTCCCTGAGAGCAATGGAACTCTCTATTGGTTGCGCTGACATTTTGCAGGGATGGAAGAACCCAAGAATCAATGAAACAGGGTGTTGTCCTTGATAAGCTTTCTCAATTTATACAGGAGGCTGAAGTCCAGTTTACTTGTTTTGGTCTCATTTCCTCTGGGCTGTTGAACAGAGTTAGATGGGACCTTGCTGATGGGACCTTGCTGATCACTATTTTAGCATGAAAGATGAGATAAGGTTTTTTACAACTATTATTTGAACACTCACTGTGTTGCACTGAATTTCTTTCAGGACAGAACCCCTGAGATAGTCAGTGGTTAAATGACAATCCTAACTTGCTGCTAGAAGGAGCATAATTTATGTGAGTAGATCTGAACAGAACTAGCTGGAAACATACCCTTTCTAATTCTTTTTTACTTCCGTAAGTTTGACAGGAAGTGAACTCAATTTTTGTTGCTTTCCATGTTGCCTTTTCTTACTACACCTGCATCAGATATTGATAGTCTGGTTCTAGTCAAGTCTGTGAAAATTTTGGTTTTGACTTTGATGAATGGAAGATAAGCCCCTTAGCTCTGAATGCTACAGAGGTGTCCAATATTTTGCAGTTACCTTAAGAACATAGATTTTTACTTTAGTGTATTCTCTGCATATTTTTTCTTGAATGCAAAAGAGCATGAAAAGACTTGTCTCTAAAGATTGGTTTATCAAGCCAAGGATGCTTATTTAATACCAGCATTATGTCTTGGATCAGAAAGATAGGGTTGTTGGAACAGACATTATAAAATATTCTTAAGTTTACGTTTTAAACTCTTCTCATGTACTGTTTGAAGTGAATGTGTGGGAATTTTTTTTCCATTATTACTTTCTTTTTTGATTATAATAATGAAATAAGCAAAAGTATACAATAGAAACTGGAGCTATAGTTATATTTGTTGTGTTTATGCACAACCCAACAACAGTACTCCAAGGACACCACAACATATTCATATAATATAAAGGGAAATTAAAGGAATGTTTTCTAATAATATCAGAAAGACTGCATGTCCAAAATATTATATTCTTTCCCCCAGCATGCTAGTTTTCCATCTCTGCCTCTTCTTCCATACAGGTGGTTCTTGGAGAAAACCCATTTCCAGGATTCCCACACCTATGTTGACCAAAGTTTGTCATAGATGGCAACATGATGGCAACCACACAATAAGGTTAGCCAGGTCTTTCAGCAATGACACAAATATCTTCCAGCACAATTTAAACTTCCTAATTGTGGAAAAACATGGATTGCTGTTAATAACAGGGTATAGGGGTTCTTGTGAACTTTTCTGTAGGTGATAGTATTACTGGAGAAATGTGATTGGACTCCGTGCTGTCTTAGCTCTTCAGTTTACCTTGTATCAGATTTAATTTCTACTGCAAACGAGTGAGAAAAAGTACACAATCTATTTGAAGTGTGTTTTTCACTTGGTATCTATTTGAGAGAGAAGTAGTTGACTAAGCACATCTCGTGATAACCCAGCATATGATTAACCATTTCTAATAACTCTAAGATACACTGCTGCTGCCTGTTTAGTTTGGCAGTTATGGTGTTCTGTAAATGGTTATGAGCCAGTGGAGTAGCAGAAGGTAAAAGGAATGCAGTCACTTTTTAATCAATAGTAGAAGTTACAGTCACTGTACATATGCATATGTACCATTGTGCATATAGCCATGTCTCAGAGAGTTTACCAAGCTAATTTGCCGACTACAATGAGCAGGAAGTTCACAAATCAGTATTTGGTAAAAAAAGGAAAACCATTTGAATGGATTCAGGAGACCCAGGGTGCTCCTTGTTTAATCTCAAGGTCCTGTTGCTATAACTGTCCCCTTGGACACAGGCTGCATCATTTCTAAGGTATCATCTTCCTACAGGATCAATAGTTTCTCCACAATCAGCACTGAGATCCAAGAATAGTTCAGTAGTTAGACTGCTCTGGAGTCCATTACAACAGACAGTATGGACAAAACAGTTCTTACTCTGCCAGCCTGGCTTGCCCTCCAACACATCTCTGCAAGAGTTTGTCCTCTTACAGATTCTTATGCCCCTTTCTTCCGCCTCTACTGCCCCTCCTCCTTCTGCACACACCACAAATTCCAGATGTAATTGCTTAAAAAGTGCAAACCATCACAGGCTACGAGGTAACATTATTATTCACCACTTTATGAAGAGATGCCCATTTTTAAAGTCATAATATTCCCAAGGTGTCTGCAACCCAAAGAAGGACACGCAGGATTGGGGAAGAGCCAAGCTCTTGTGATAAAGCTGCTGTAGCTGTGGCCATGTAATTCTAATGGCATGACAGGCAGGAGCTGTCAGTGTTGCTCAGGGCTTACACAGTGTGGGCATCTGGATCAACAGGGTGAAACCCCAGGGTGAGGATCCTGGTCCAGAGATGCCTCCACATGCTGTATAGTGGGGCCAGAGATGGATCATCCCTTGGGCCTGGCTACAAAGATGGTAGAGACACATCCTGCCTCATTTCAGAAGTAAGAAACTACAGCAGAGTGGGTGAAGAACAGGAGGTGGCTTGCAGATGTAGAAACAAAGGGAAAGTTCTCAGATTTGGAAATATGATCTGCCATCATCACCTCATTTACTCAACGTCTGTTGTTTTAGAAAAATCTTTGGTGTGCATAAAACCTTGCTGATGAAGGAAAGCAATTGTGATTAAAAAAAAAGAGAGGCGAGAAGGAAAAAACTGGAGACTCAATCTCCAGTTAGAACATAGGATATTCAGTTTCTGTAAGCTTACAAAAATATTTACTGACAGATTTGGAGATCAAAGGTCTTGAACATATACTATCTAACAGTGTTTCAAAAAAATGGTACAGAATCTTCAAGCAGTGTGTAAAACACTGTGGTGTGAAGCTATCAACTATGTAAATTAAACCAGCCAGTGCTCTTTTCACCTTTTCGTCTTATCCAAATGCAAGGGAAAGAAACGAGAATTTTCTATATTTTTAAAGTCAACATTTACAGCACTTGCACTTTGAGTAAAACCAGGAATAATAGTCTTTCTAGAGCAAATGTCCTTGCAAGTAATTTGCGTTTTTTGAAATTTTTAATTTTTAATCTTATTTATCACTAATCCTCAACTAAGTGTTCCACAACATCTCTAGCCTATTACTTACAAGAAAATAATTAAAATTCACTGTAATATTAAACACAATTATTTTTCAGGGGGAAACATGACCTAATTACAGGCACAGAACTTTAATTTATGTGCTGGGAACTGACACTCAATATCTTCTTTTTCATTGCTATTCAGGAACCTGGAAAATAGATTATTATCTGTGACAGGTTTCTGGCAGTCCCTCTTGGTTTGACAGTGTTATTTTAGAGAGAAGAGAAAGTCACTTTTGTATATAATGAAAGGAAAAGTTGTCAAGCATTCATACATATTTTATGCTGCATAAAACTTAAGTGCTAGAGGAGAGATTCTGTTTTCAGTCATGCCATTGTAAATTCATGTTGCTTCTGCTGACCTCCAGGCTTGCTTCAATGACACAGGATGGCATCTGGCCCAAAGGATTAATTCCATTTTTTTACACAAGCAATGCAGCTCTTGTAAGTCAGCTGGGCCCTTACTGGGTTTTTTTAGTTAGCACAGTCATGCATAACTGTGATGTGTATTTTGGCATTTTGGCATTTTCTACTGACATTGACAGAACTAAAAGCAATTTCTATCAAAGTACTTTCTTGAAATGGCATCAGGCATAGTCTGTATTGTCTATTTTTTTTTTTTTTTATGGAAGCGGTAACTCTCCTGCAAAAAATTGACTTGGGGAGAAAAACATTTTCTGGTTGTATGTTGCTAGCTCTGCCTTTAGTCTGTTCTTGTAAAAGATGGTGAGTCCCTTCAGGCATTTTTGCTCATTGTTTGTTTTCATTTCCCAAAGTTGCTGAAGCAGCATCACATGAGCACTGAGGTGAAACAGAGCAACCAAAGTAGTTTTGGTTTCTGTAAGCTGAATGGAAGATGATATTGTCTTTAAAAAGCTTACTCATTAAGTTTATATATTTGATAGGGAGAAAAAGAATCTCAATTCTCTTACTGTGAGGCAGCTACTGTAAAATACATAGTCTATTTTAGCAGTAACCAGTGTCCACACAGGCACTGTTTCACTGAGGACAAAAGCAAAGTTCTACACATATCCTTCCCAGAGTATTTCCTTACTAAAGAAAAACATGTTTAGAGTCATGACTTCACCTATGCTTTTTCCAAGAAAGGTATGCACATACAGTGAATTTGAGGGATTCATTATTTTAAAATACAATATTAACTGCTTTTTTTTTTTGCAGATTCAAAGTAGTGGAACATGAGATTGCATGCCCTCAAGTATAAGGTTTTCATTGGTTGACCTTTTGTAGCTTTTTTAACAGCTCATTTTCATAATTAGCACATACATTAAAACAAACTGCTGAGTGGAATTAACTTTTCTGGAGCACTAGCAAGAGAAAATAACATTCTTAGCATTCTGCTGTTGGTACTTAGATAATTACCTGTAATAGTTCTTGCCATATCTCTTCGTTCTGGAATTTACAACACAGGGCTGATATTCTTGACTGCGCCGAATCTGGGAAAGAATAATGTGGTACAGAGGAATCTTTGGGAGGCTTAGGCTTGTCTCAGTAGCATTGGAAACAAGTGATGGTTCATCAAATTTGCTGTGTCATAAAGATTTGTTGTATGCTAAACAAGAATATCTGATCCAAGGCAAACTACCTTCATATTTTAAAGCATCTTCCAAAGGCATAGAACTGAGCACAACACAGCTCTGCCTTCTTTCCCTTCCCAGGTGCCTGTGAAGCATATGCATATATATGTATATATACACACACACATTTCTCCACAGAGAGAGAAAAAGAGAGAAATATGATGCTTTATTAGCAGCCCCTTGTAAAAACAAGCAAACAAAACAAAAATTACTAGAGCATTTATTTAATTTTTCTTTGTCAGGATGACTCTGAGTTACATTTCTATTGAACAAACTTGGAGCACTAAGAATGAACTTACTTCTTCTACCATTTTCTTTTTCTTTCTAGCTTTGAGCAGTACAGTATGAAGTGTTCTTTTCTGATTTTGTTTGCAGGAAAATGCTGTTATGAATGTGATGTTTGTTTCATCTTTCTTTTAATATAAAATTTCCTGCAGCAGGCTGCTATCTTTGGGAAACTTTTTTTTTTTTAGCTTCATAATTGTGGCATTTTAGAGTTCCATTTCTTACTGCAAGAAAGGATTATAACAACATAATGTTAATACTATTAGCTCATTTTGCTACTCATAATAAATAATAATGTTACTAGAACCATTATAGCCCAGCCTGTCCTATGTACCATTCAGCTCAATTAGCATTTGAGTGTTATTTCTTCCCCATGTCAGGAATCTCTGATCAGTGTTATAGTTTATTAGTTTCCACAAGGCTATTTTATAGTTAGTACAAGGTTTTGTGCTTTTAAACAATGACCAAAAAAAAAAAAAACCCATACAGAAGCAGTAAATATCTGAAATATGATCATCCAGCAGGAAAATCTACTTATATCATCATAAGCAGACACTGCTTTCACCTGTTGCTCCAGGTGCTCTGCAGCTGGAGACAACATCTTAAGTTCTTTTTTGGCAGAAAGACTGAGTGTCCATTACATTTTTGAAGGTTTCATCAGGCATTTTCAGTATTAGGTCTCCCTGCCATTCCTATCATCATGAATCAGAGCCAATGCAACCAGGATTTTTTTTAGGTGGTGAGTCATTGAACAGTCATATGATAGGGGAATGTGGCATGTCTCTGGAAAAATTTGGGTTTTCCCAAGCAGGATTTTTCCCCAAGATTTTTATGTCTTACTTTGTTCTACTGGTATTCCATCATTATTTTTAAGAGTTAGCAGAAAGGGGTTGTACCAAGGAAAGAGATGTTAGATGTGTCATATAACTGTACACTGAGGCAGATAAAGGTTGGGAGAGGACTTAAGTCAATGCTGGATGAAGATTTTTGGAAAACATGCTTATATATATATACAAAAAATATTATATTTTTTTATATCTTATATTGGTAGCTCTGCAAGAAGTTAGAAAGAAATGTGCCACTTTACCCCTTCCTGGTTTTACTGATTCTTTATGGAATCTTTTGTTCTGCTTTGGTTTGTTAATACAGATATACTACTTATTCCTCAGTTACTACAGCTTCCTTAGAAGTTTCCTAGCATATGGTGTTAAATTCCCATTGAAAAATATGCAGAGAAAATAAGCTTTGCTAATGTACAGGCATTTGCCACATACAAACAAGTGAAGAATATTGCTTAGCTATTTTTTCCTTTTAAAGTAAGTGTTATTTTTATGGAAATAGTCTGAGGTCCAATATAATGTCCTCAGAATATGTCCTCAGAACAATTTCATCATCAACATTGAATATAAATCTACAAGTGGGAAAATGAATTATACAGTTCTAAAAAAAGGCTCAATAGTAGTGGATTTTTTTTCTTTTTTTTTTTCCTTTTTTTCTTTTCAAAAACTGTTATATTAAACATGTAGCCCTGGAGTTTGTTCCTTAAAGTAAATTCAAATTCTACAGAACTTTTTTAAACCAGAAGGATATATCCTCATCAAATTCTAATGAAAGACAATTTTAAAAAGCTTGAGAGAATTCAGTAATATTTTGGAAATGTCTTTTGCATGATAAACAGGATAACATTCAGTACTGATATTGCTTTTATATTAATAGTACATTTAATAGCTCTTTCTTTTATCATATTTTACATGCACAAGAGGAACTTTTCCTTTCATTTTAATAATCTATGGAAAAGATATTTGTATGCTCAGTTATGTCACCCAAGTGTTTCTAAGTAGAATTATTTTTTAATACTATTAATAGTTTCTGTGAAATTCAGTTTCGTTTATTAAAAAAATGGATCTGCACTGTCATAAAAGTGATGAGAAAATTGTAGTAGGCGTAAAATTAAATGACATACCCTTGTGTTATTCATAATTTAAAAGAAATTGTATTCTTAAATAACATTCTTAATTTTCTGGGTATCATTAACATCACTATAACAGAGGTGAGTAGAAAGAAGCATCATATTCAATTGCTCAAGTTTAGTTTGGATCAAAACTTTCAACTCAGATTTGCTTTTGGCATTTGTTAAGTTTAACCAGAAATTTAAATATACATAATTACAAGCAAACATGAAAATATGTTGACTTGAAATTCTGATTACACTGTTACACTGAACTAGCAAGGGGGTATGCAGTAAATCAGTTTTTTGGCCATTGTATGTATCGGATGTAATGGATGTAATGGATCATACACTTAGCATTCAGAAGCCCAAAATAACATTTTGTCTCCACTCAAAGCCAGTACAGTCTCATAGGAAAAGTGGTATTATGTTATTTTGAGTTGTTGAGATCTTTGATAGCTGCCATGTATCCTCAGTTCACACTGGAAGCAGTAGAAATTTGTGCATTGTAGTTAAGAGCCCAGAAAGGCCAGGATGCTCACACTTCCAGTCCTGAAGTCAAAATCAGTCAAAATCTCAGGCCAAATTAAATCCAATGAGAATTTGAATCTGTCTGCTTCTGGGAAAGGCTCTGCCATACACCTTTTTTTTGAAAACCCAGTTATTTGAAAGTTACTCTTTAGATTATCTAAGCATGGTAGCAAAAGGTCCAGGAATGTGCAAGGTCCTTTCCTCTGAGTATTCACAGCAGCTCACACCATGTCAATGATGCCTGTCTGGTGCTTGTCAGGACTGTCAGCACTCACTGCCTGCCTCTGGAAGTTCTATTTTCAGTTCATTCCATATTCATTTAATGTAAAAGGCAGGTGAGGAGGAGTGACAACAGGGATCAGAAAGCCCTTCTCCAGAACCTTACTTGTTATCATTTGATCCTTTGAGATTTAGCCTGTCAACTTAAAAACTTTATTTCACAGTCTTTGAAGTTTTTGCATTAGAAAGTGCTGGTTGGGGGTATAAAATTTGACTAATATCTGCAGTGCCATTCTCTTTAGAATCTGATTATTTTTATTATGGAAGTTAATTTGGAACTCTAAGTACTGCTACTTTGAGAAGGAATATAGTATATATATATTTTCTGCATGTAAATGAGTAGAAAAAGATGTACATGGCATATAGAAACATTCATAAGACTGGTTGAGTCTTACGAATGTTTCTGTAGCCAAGCAGCAAAAACAGAAGCAGTTATTCATTTCAGATTAAACAAGAGTCCCAAATATTTTATCTTTTTATTTATCTTTTTATTTAGAGCGTTACAGATTCATTAAACTAATCCTTTTTTTTTTCTTTTTTTTTTTTTTTTTGTGCCATGAATTCTTTGACTAGGACATTTTTGCAAAGGTTGTCACTGCCCAGGGTAGATGACTAGTAGATGAAATCTAGCAGAGTTCTACCACCTGTACTCATGAGAGACTGTCTGAAAGGTTACAAGGAAATGCCACCCGTCACTCATTCTCATGTGTCAGGACTCTCACCTGTCCCATTCTGACAAGGAGAGGGAGCAGTATTTTAGTACTTGCAGGAAAAGATGTCATTGGCACTAAACTGTCAAGCCTGCAAGGGCCATTGAGGATATTATAAAAATGTACTGGAATAAATCTCTATTTCTATAGATATAAACATTCTTATGTTAAAAGAAAACTGCTGGTTTTCCTCATTCCCAATCAGTTCAAGACTTCCAAGTGTTGCATCTCCATGCTGACGCCCAGGCATGTACATGGACACAGTCCTTAAGACGTGCACCACACTTATTTTAAAATCAATAGCAAAGTAAGCAGGATCCCTTGATACCTTTCCTTGCCATTCAAGCTCCTGGAACACACAGTGTGGAAGAGTTGTAGCTCTGCAGAAGGTTTATAAGAATCTGTTCAGTCTTTACCCTTTTTCCTTTCTCCTCTTGTTTGAGGCAAGGAAAAAATTACAGCTCAGAGATCTGGCAATTTTATTCCTTATGGCTCAATGAATAGATGACTTCAAATTCTGTTATAACAATAAAATTACTGTGGGAATAATGCATGATACACCATCCTACTTAGAAATGGGACATGGTTCTGGGTAAGTGCTTAGCTCATCCTGATGTATTTCAGCATTGGTAAAATGTTTTGTGCTGTCGAAGGACATTAAAAAGATGTGCTGAGTTTGTTGGTTTTGATTTTTTTTTAAATTAGGAATGACCTTAATCAAATTTTAATGTTGTAAAAGCAAACATTAAGAAGTCGTTTTCTCATTGAAAATATGCTGAGTTACATTTCTTGTTCCATGCCACCATAATCAGTCTTTAAAATTATTTTTGGGATAGTAACTATGATGGAAAAAGCCACATACCATATGCATAGTGTAGCCAAATCTGATGGGTTTTACTATATTTATCTCCTCAAGCAGACAAAATATTTTTAGGATTTTACTAGATTTTGTCCCATAGAATCAAATATTTAGTATAAATAAATCAATTAGACAGAGAGGTTCATCGTTATTACTTATCATTATGAGAAACATATTGCACTTTGAAAAATAATCCTAGGAGAATAATTAATTTGCTTTTCACAAACTGATCATTGTTATATATGATCAAAAAGCACTAGCATAATCAAATGCTTCTTATTTTGACATGTGGACTCTTGCAATGTACAAACATGCAGACAGATGGGAAATACATTGATTGAAAACCTGTGCTATGAATGTGAATATTGGAAAAAACCTTTCAGATTTTAGAGGGCTTTAACAAAATATTTACTGTTTAGCATCTTTTTCTGCATTTCTACTTCATTCATCATCTGAAGCCTGACATAGTGTCATTCTTCTGAGTCAGTTTGGCAACAAATCAGGAAAACCCAAGCGATTACTCAAGCAAAGCATATGTAGAAGGTGGGGGGATATGAAGGGAGCCAACCCAAAATCTAATAAATTGTGTTTAAAACTTCAGCTCTTTCCTAGTTAGGTTGTGAAGGTATCAGATGAGTTTATCCACAAGCTGGCAACCCTTCAGGCTCAATATTCCAGCTGCCTGTGTGGTAGGGAAATTATCTAGATTCTCAGAATTTTTATGAAGCTGACAGGGAGGGAAAATCACAGAATGTTTCTGTGCAAACCACATGAATGTGAAGACATTAAGAGAATGCATTCTCCAATGATAAAAATCTGTGCCTGAGCAAACTAAGCATCCTATGAAACAATATTAAGAGTAGCACAAAACGATGAATTTTAAAAATTTATGAGCCTAGTCCTCGCACATTGTGAAATGGCCTTTTAGGTTGAAACTGGTTTTAAGATTTTTCATGTCCTTTGAGCTTCTGAGAACTCAACAGCATAAAATGACTTTTTTTTTCCAGTGTATTTTGTTTTTATAGTGGCTGAGATCCTCTTGTAATCACTTTTCTCCAGAAATTTTCTCCTTCAGTAAAGCCTAAGATACATTAAGGTGAGATAAAAGCACAAGTTAGAGGCACGAATTGCTGTCTGTTGTGAGAGCTGGGAGGAATAAGCCCTACGTGTCTCTGCTGCTAAGTTTCCAGACACCTACCTTTTCCACTGCTGATTCCTTTTTCTTCAAACGGAAAAGCAGGTGACAAGAAGCTTATGCCTCAGAAAACACGAAGAGAAGGATCATTCAAGCAACTAGCTGTGGGTAGCAGAGGCCAGATAATGCAGCCAGCCACTTCCAGCATTCTGCATGAGCTGTGTATTACAGACCTGAGATATCAGGAGGGAGTTTCCTTTGGAAGGCACAGCTGAAAGGAAGCCTATTTCCTTCAGCAGCAGGGAACAGCATAAAAAAATATTTGTGGAGAGCATTGCAGGAAGATGGAATAAGGAGAATCAGAGTATCTCTGTGTAGATAAGAGTGAAGTTGTATGTTCTTACAAATAGGCTGAGGTGAAATGTTTGATTTCTGTTTGTTGCTACTTGATAGTGATAGTTTTCCTTACCCAAAGTAAGGGGTGCATTGCATTATTACGCGTGTGTTTCTATCAGTGTATTACTGGAATGATATAAGAATGCTACATTAAGTATAAGCAAATGGCCTGAGTGTATTCCTTACCAAAGCTGAGGGATAATTTTTGTATTCCACACTGAGCTTCATGATGTTTTACACTGAGTAGTACTCTAGCAGTACTCTTCATGTCATTTATGTGTGAATATATGGCATACAAAAGTACCTTTGGCTGAAGTGCAGCCATGCCTTCAGTGTCTAAAGTAAGGATGCACTGGTCCAAAACTGCTAAGTGTTCTGAGTCTGATTCAAATGTATTATAGAAGATTTTTTTTTTTGAAGCTAAGAGGAGAGAAACCGCTTACAATTGTCAGACAGAGTTGTCCAAAGATTGAAAAGAAAAATTAGTTTAATGCAATTATAAGAAACCTGTTCTTTTAAAAACATGCATGAAGTTGTAGATAACACTCCCTAAACTTACAGGCCTTCTCTTCATCATAGTTTTCTGTGTCATACTTCTTTCAGATTCAGATGCTAGAATAGTTGGAACATCCTTCATTCAGTACATGCTCTGTGGCAGTCATACATCGTTGGATTTTTTTTGTAGTCTGGGTTTAGTGTGGGTACTCAGACTGGGGACACGATGTTCAGCATTGTTATGACAAACACATGGTGCAGTGATTTTAATTCATCACCAATAGTGGGTAAATTTATGAAATTTTTAATTCCCAAGCCATAAATAAAATAACTTAAGTATTTTATCTTTAATGGTACAATTTTGATGACTCTTGATTTCTCACTTTCTCCCAAAAAAATCTCTCCACATCATTATTTGTGTCTAATTCCTTACTTACTCAGATCTATTTTTGAAACAATTTGTGGACCACACCTTATTCAAACATTCGGTTCTCCATGTTTTTCCCACTCATAGTATTTTGCTTTTCATCTTCTTAATTTTTTGTATGTAAAGGAGAGTAAAACCGATCAAAACAGTGTTATGGGAACTAAGGGAGAAGAGATCTTAAAATATAAACACACGTACTAATTTTAACAACATGGATGGTTTTACAAGTATAAATAAATTTAGAAAAGTATATTAATTTTCTGAAAGCAGTTCAGTAGTGTAGCCATCGGGGAGGTATAACAGCATTTTAAGAGTAAGGAAAATTATTGGGATAATAATAAGGGGATATAAACTGGCCATGGATCACTTCAGACTGTAATTCAGAATAGAACAGAACAAGTAGAACAATAATGCTCTGGTGAGTCCAGATTGTAGCAGATAGAAAGCATCACATCAAGTCCTGAATGTAAAATGTGTATTCCTGCAGAACTGAATTCACAACTGTAATATATTAAAAAAAAAAAAATTATGCTGGTTCTTAATATCCTTTCTCTTCTTGGCAAACTCATCTTGCAGCATAACTGCTTGGGTTTATTTTTACAATGCAGAGTTAAACTTAGAGTAAAATTCTATCAAGTTTGCCCAGTTGCTCATATTGCATTAGTGTCTCAGTTTTTGTTCATGGATGATTTGTACTCATGGGGAAAAAAAAAAAAAAAAAAGAAAACAACAAAACAACCCCAAACCCAAACAAAGCCTACTATAATTACATAAGCACATTTCCTTAAAAATACCCTTTGCAGCTCAGCAAGCAATATGCCGCTATGTGCTGCTAACAGACCTTTTCACTAGCCTCAATTTTCTTGCCAGGTTGGGCTTCCTATCTTTTGGGCCAGATTTCCCATCCCTTGCATAAATTCTTTTATCTCTTCTACCCAGTCCAGTTAGCCAGGTCTTAAAATATGAACATCCATTGATCTTTTGTCACACACTGTATCTTTTTGCCTCTGTGGGCATATGGGTCATTAAAATCCATATTTTTATCTACTCTGTGTATTTAAGGTTTTTTGCCATTACTACTTTTATTTTCTGCCCAGAAAATGTGACTCTTTCTCTGTCTGGAATCTTGAGTATGTTTTTGCTTCTTTGCTCCTTTTCATTTCATTTTTATTTCTAACAAGGATATTGAAAAGACTAACATTGATGTTTGTCAAGTTTATATTCATTTTCTTGAGCTTTTAGCAATGAGTTAAAAGTTAAGCAGGGTTTCTTTCCAATAACTCAGTGCTGCAAATGATTTTTTTTTTTTCTAGCTAAGAAATAGAACAGTGGACTTTTTCACCCACATTTACTACAGGGGGATACACATTCATTATCTGGAATGCAGTGATGAGTGAAGATAGGACTAAAATTCTCTTAGATGCTACAGGTAGCTGAAAAACAGCTATATAGGTTAATCTCTACTGTTTGCAAATACCTCTAATAGATATATCACGTTTCTATAAATAGCAGTGTCCATTAAATGTTATTAAACAATAGTAGATATATCATGTTCCCATCAATAGTGGTATATTTTTAATGTTGTTAACATCCCATAATTTTTGATGTCTAGTCATCATAAGAACACTAAGAGGCAGCTCTTCCTTAGGGAGCAGCAGATCCATTCCACAGAGCACTGCACAGTGCAGCCAACTGCTGGATAATGGGGTTATTATGGAGAGGTGGGTCATGATTCCTATTGCTTCTAAATTTTCTAATACTTACTGTGTCTTAGGGAAATTAGTTTTTTTTTAAATTCATGTTCAAGTGTCTTTTTGTATCTCACAACATGGTTCCCCTTTAGAAACTCTTTGTAATTACCTTTGAATTTGGTTTTCACTGTTCCTGAAAAAATACTCCTGCTCTCACAGTGGACTGATTCATTAGATTGGATTTCACTCACAGGCACAATACAGCATATACTCACATATGTCCTCTCTGAAAAGAGCTGGTATGAACAAGCATGGGCTTGCACAAACTCCTAAGAGGTTTACAAAAATCAATTGGAAATTCTTCCATTACCTCAGACTTGTTTCACTTCTTTTTAACTACAAAATACATGTTGGGGATTACTATCTCACTCAATGTATTCCTAGGAGTAAACATCTCAAATATAAGTATACTAGTTCTCAACAGCTCATTAAAAACTAATCCATTAACATATTTTTACATACATCTTCACAATATAAATTATTTATGTATTATAAAAAAAATTTAAGCAGAAGGAAATTAAAATCCAGTGCTTGGTAAAATTAGGATTTATTATTTTTTTAGCTAAACACAAATTATAATTTGCATTTCTTATCATTATTTAGAGTTGGAACAAAATTTTTAGTCAGCTTTTCACCTATAAATGAATTTTTTTATATTTAAACACAGATATTATTCTTTTAGCATAGAAAGTTTTAAATTGTCAATATAATATTTAACTCCTTTTTTTCTGCTGGAGTCCTTACATTACACATGTAAGGCAAAATTAGAAACCTGCAGCCAAAGAGCCAACAATTTCATCCCACTTTTAGGAAAATCAAATCATATTTATCATCTGAATGAATTGTGGCTTTGACTAAAATGTGTCATTTATATTGAGTGCACTAATAATGATACACTAGTAAGCAAAAGGCTATTTATTAAATGATAGAATAACTGTAGTTTCTATAAACTTCCACTCTGAACGCCACGCTTCTATATGCTCTGTTACAAAATAATGAGGTCTGAATAAACTTTGAACAGAACTGTATTGTAGATTTGAGGAAATCTGTCTCTGATTGTGTAGAAACTTCACTGCATCAGCTAAATAAAGAGTCCTGTTTAATTAGCTATCCCATCACATTGGGCAGAGAGAGTAGGTTTGCCACAAGAGAAATCCAGCTCAGTTGGTGACAGAGATGAGATCAGAGATTGCTTGGATGATGCTCTGTTCTTTCCTCTAGCAGACTCATGAGGAAAAGGAACTTTAGGGTAAGTACCAGGGACTTACTGTGATAATACCAGAAACAGGCTTCTTGACAAAGCAGGAACATCCCTCCCTTTACTTGTTTATATGTGCATATTTCAAATTAGGACATCTGGTTCATCTGGGGAAAAAGAAACAAACAAAAAATGCAAACATTCAAGATGAGTCCAGTCTTCAAGCTCCAAGCCTGAAATTGTGTCCAGTTCTCCAATTATATCACTTTATGAAAATTATTATTTTTGCATATAGATTTTGTTGTCCTTACATCCTTTAATCACCACAGCTGTTCCACTACTGTAAATGTTGAAGGGAAGTAAACTTCTTAATAATCACTGGTGCCTATACTCATATATGTTTGCCAGATACAGTCTGTATTCATATATTTTTTTGTGGTGCATTACTATCCTTCAGTTTTGTTCTACTTCCATCAGAGCAGATGTTTTGCAATGTCCCTGCCACAATAGGAAAAAAAATATTCCCCGTGCAAGTCATGTATGTGCAGATGTTTTCATTGCATGCTTCATTCCTCCTGTGTTTTGCTGATAACTTTTGCAGTGGGAAAAAATGTCATTTGCAGCCTGTGCTACAGCAATGAGGATTCTCTTGATTTCAGAGTCTGCATGACTAAAACCAGTTCAGTAAGACTGTCTTTCCTTTTAGTTATTTTGTCTTTTTGTTTTTCTTGAATATAGAAGATGAAACTCTATTTTTGGTGTATATCTGCTTTTTAGAAAGATAGACAATATCTACAGTTGTTACCATATGATTATTAGAAGATTCAGCAGTGTCAAAAGCAGTAAGCAATTCCCTTGCCAGAAGAGAAGCACGTCTCTAAATGCATCATATCCCACTCTTTGCTGGTGATTATACCAGTATGTCAGAAATTCCCTTCTAACTCTGTAGTTTTGAAAATCAGTAACAGCTTTTGAGAGTCCCTTTGGGCTAAGATTAGCCAATTCTTGATCAACAAGCTAAGGCTTTAAAAAAAAGGGAAGCCTTAGTATGACTAACTCTATGGTTTATGCTTAGAGGAAGAAGAGATACAAAGTTGACATTTGATGAACTGAACCCAGAAACTGGGATTTAATTGCTCTTAAGAGCAAAAGATAGAAACTTTGAAAAGAGGCTGTAGTGTTATCATATTATTTGAGAGGCACATCAGAGTTTCTGCATCATGTGTTGTTATCATAGAATAATCTCCCCATTCTGCTTTCCTTATGATTCTAGAAGGCAAATACCACTAGTGGTTTAAAGAAGAGCATATTTGGTCAGTTCCATGTAAAAAGAGATTAAGCAATTAGTATCCAAAGGGCAACAAAGATAGTGAAGGGCCTTGAGAGGAGGCCGCTGAGGAGCAGCTGAGGTCACTTGGTCTGTTCAGCCCGGAGGAGACTGAGGGCAGACCTCATTGCAGTTACAGCTTCTTCATGAGGGGAACAGGAGGGGCAGACACTGATTTCTCTCCGTAGTGACCACTGACAGGACCTGAGGGAATGGCTTAGAGCTGTGTCAGGGGAGGTTTAGGTTCAATATTAAAAAAAAACATTATAGGATGGCTGAGCACTAGAACAGGCACCCCGGGGAAGCAGTCACAGCCCCAGGCCTGACACAGTTCAAGGAGTGTTTGGACAATGCTCTCAGGCATATGGTGTGACTTTTGAGGCATCCTGTGCAGGGCCAGGAGCTGGACTCGCTGATCCTTGTGGATCCCTTCCAACTCAGCATATTCTGTGATATCTAAACCATGTCCCTCTAATGGAAAGGACAGGTGCTCATACAATTGTGCTGCATATCAGGGCAGGGTTGCATTGCTTCCCCCATTGCTGTATTTTTGTGAAATCATTGTAATTGAAGAGATGGATCAGCTTTTGCTAATCCAGCCATACCCTCTAATATCTCTGTTCTGCATTCTGTGCTGTGCCTTTAAAGACTGCTTTTTAAGCCTAGAAGAAATTCTCTGCGTTTAATTTGAAGAGAGATTTTTATTTGGATGCATTAATTTTATTCCATATTATGCTGATGTGAAATTTGATCGTCTATAAATTATTAGGTCTTGTAAGTTCAGTAAACATTCCATAATGCCTATCATGAGCAGACCTGAGTGTTCTTGACTATTTTTTGTGTGATAAAAGCTTAACATTCATGAAATTTTTGCTTGTTTTGGTTTCCTTTTGACATAATTTAAAGATTATTATGTGTGTTTGAAAGAAAAAGCAATACTTTTCATACTTGAGAAATTAAATGTTTCAATTCATCTAAATCAAAGCAGCAGTAACAGTCACCTCATTACCTTGATGATGTGAGAACTAGAAATATAATGCTGGGTCTTTTAAATGCTGTATGAAGGACTAGAGCATCTTATTTTTCAGTGTTTTATTAAAAAAAAGAGAATCAATAAAATAAAATTAAAACCAAAGAAAGTTTACTTTTTCAGTCAGCTTTTAAATTAAAAGCAACTCATGAAATGTGCCTCTGCAATAAAAAGGAATAATAAAATTTTGCTTACAGATGCCACACATCTTTTCTAATCATATCACTTAAATATTATTGTCTATTGTATAAAAATGGCTGATATTTGTGTTAAAAATTTGAAAAACTTTCACCCTGATGATTGTCCTGATGCTTGGCTGAAATTTAGAGGCTTACAGTCTGTTTCCATTCAAAGCAGAGATGGTTGCTGCTGTTTACTGATTCAGTCTGGTGTTTCTCCAGTGCAGTCCTTTTTGTTTGTTCTGACTGGCCAGACTCCCATTGCCCTGGCCCAGTGGGAACCAGGCAAGAGAGAGGATTTCTTTCCTTATGTTTTCAAGTTCATTTCAATCACAAAAGCTTACTTTCCTTTGACTTTTTACCACTGTCATCTTAAAAGTGTTTTCTGACTGCCTCAATGTGGTCCTCCCTGCCTTTTTAGTGGATTTTTACCACTTTTCCTAAGCACATGAAAACATATTTGTGCAGCTGTACCTATGTTATCTCTGCCTGGCTTAATCTCATGGATGGAAGAAAGTAGACTACACTGCCTGATTTCCCACTGGCGTAATAGTCATTAAATTAGTGAATTCATATGTGCTTTCCTATGTTATTTAGGGAAAAGTCTTGCAATTTTTATGATGGCAAAGGCAGATGTCTTCATTCATTTCCAGGCCATGTTCCTGATTTTAATAATGGAGTTGTTTGTGGAACCATCTTCTATGTGGGTCTCAGATACGAATGATAATCTGGATTTTTTTTTTTTTTTTAAACCTGCTATTGTTCATCTGATTTAGAGCACAGTCTCATGAGTAGTTTCAAGGACCTGATTGAAAATGCATTAACCACAGAGTAGGAAATACAAAGAAGAGAGGAGAAGGCTACCCTTGAAGGTCAACCAGGTGTGCTTATGGAAAAAGAGTAAGCTATGATTCTAATGTGAAAAGAGTTCTCCATGAGAGTGAACAATACTGTGGTTTGTTAGAGAAAGAGCATCCTTCAATTCTATTATTGTTGTGGCATTGTGGCAAGAAGATTCAGTCCATGATTTTAGAGTGCAAAAACATTCTGTAGCGGTTTTGTTGCATTCGAGTTGCAGATTTAGAAACAAACCTATGAAAATACTCTTTTATTCTAAATTTCCTCTATGATTAGGTTCTCAGCTGTGGTTTCTGAAGTAGATGTTTCAGCCGAATGGATGAGTTAGTATTTTGTAGCACAGAAGAAAAAAATGAGAGGCAAGAAAAAATACTAAAATAATAGCCTTAATTGATACTGATTTAAACAATTTGTCATTGGATTGTGGCTTAGAAGCTCATTATAATGAACTAGAAAATAATCATACCTCAATAATTACGTATAAATATTTACTTTTATAAATAAAACAAAAACTGAAGTGAATCTTAGAGGCTTAGTCCACTGTGCACTGAATATTGCAAAAGGCCAATTTGCTTCCAGTGCTCTGGGTATGTTTTGAGAAAGACAATTGTCATCAGCTAAATCATTGGTTCCTACTTTTAGAAATAAAACCATGCTTCATTGTTGTCTTTCAGATCAGGTGACTGGGAGAGGTTCCATTCATAGGAAGAATAAGATTCAAAAAAGCAACAAATATCTATTTTTAAAATACTAATTTTAAAATAAAAGGTCCATTATTGTCTAACGTGTCAATATCACAGTATAAATATTTTCTAGACCATATTCTTTTTTTATATGTGTGTGTGTTCTTTGACTTCCTGCTGTGTATTATTCTTTTCTTGGATAACCACCAAAGTTTAACCTGCTCCTGCTCTGAAATATCACACACTTTTTGATCAAAATTATAGTCCTCAGGGTATTACTGAGAAGCTTGTATTTTGCAGAGGAACTGATATTATCTCCTTTAGAGTGATTTCAAGTCAGTACAAGAGAGCATTTTATGTACTTTTATTATTGTTGGTTTAAAAGGACCTATTTTTTTCAGTTAGGAATTTGCTGTGGTTTGACTGAAGTCTGTCTGGAGGAATCTTTGTTCTTTTTAACCCATTAAGTGTTGAAATTATTTATGGGTCTTGAACAGATGAGAGATTTCAAATGGCTTTCTCAAGAAGTGACAGAAGAGCTCAGTCTAGGAAAAAACCCAGTGAGGTTGCACTCTCTGTCCAATAAGGCTATCAGCACAATGCACTACCACTGTTGTATTTCCAGTTGTGATGACACTTTATGTTTTTATTAGGTATTTAAAACCCTGCTATGACTGCAAAGTCAAACATTAGGAAATCTAAGGCATCTAAAGCTTTTGCAACTTTAGTTTGTCATGGTTTAATATATGCAGTAAGAAGCTCTCTAATTAAATAATGGTTCTCCCCTTATACCCTGGAAGAATTCATTTAGTGTGCAAAATGGTCTACGCATACTTAAAAAGTGGTTACTCAATGTGGTTTTTTGTCTGAGTGATAAGAAAAAAAGGTTTTTTCCTTGTCCCTCAGAAATGTAGCCATAAGCTTAATTGGTTGCTGTAAGTACAGAATTGCCCATTTACATGTGACCATCCATATGGTGCCTATGGGGCTGCCTTAGGAAAATTTCTCCATTTCTTTTCACATCTGCAGTCCCCTTCATCTGCTTCTGCAAATGCCATGCTGAAGCGCATAAGTAAAATGTAAAAATGTCCAGTAATACCAGCTGCCTTTGTTGTGATGTGGCATTTTGTATCTTGATTTGCATCTCTTAGCACCATTTTGTATTAAATCCCTGGCATATCAAGCCTCTCTGAAAATAAGGATTGGAATATGTTTCTTTTCTGTTAGTAGGTATCATCAAATAAAAAAATCTGTGGTAGAAGTAGGAGGAAAAGTATCCATTTTTGTAAGGCAGCATTTTTTCACTTCCAGAGCTTACTTTTCCTGTTTAACATTTTCCTGCATAGGCCTTCCCACTTCTATAAAAAATGAAGTAGAAAATTCTATGTGCAACATCTGAGGCTGGGCCATGACATCATTCTGGACACAAATGGGAAAAACTATGAAATGGGATCACTGTGATACTCCTTCAGAAGGGTCGAGAAGCCGAATTAGAAATTTTGCATCCAACCTACAGAACAAAACTGAGCAAATCTTGTGCATGTTCAGTTTGTGTACAAACAAATCTCAGACAAATCTCAGAAAGAAATCAGAAATCATTGGTTGCTCTGGGATTCCGGTGGTATATCCTATTTTAGGTAATCATTTTAGTTGTTCCCTTCTTTGACTTGTCCAGCTATTTTTCTTGTGTTTCTGTTGCTGCCTGAGTTAGCTGTTTGCTGCCCTATTTGCTAAACAGATCTTTAATTCTGATTTTTGTCCATTTGATTGTAGCCTCCTGGCTAGCCAGGCTGAGTTCTTTCCCAGGTTGCTGTTTCTCCAGCTAGGTCTGTGTTCCTTCTTTGACTCTTGCTGGGCACATTATCCATCTGTGACTTGTTCTTCTCCATGGCTTTGCAGTTCCTTCCTACATCTGTTGATAATATCTACTCTCAATCAATTCTTCTCTACATGTTTCTTCCCCGACGTTTAACCTTTTTGGTTTTATTTAGTTGATGTCATTCTCCTGGCACTACAGATTCTTTTCTTATTTGTCCTGTATCCATCTCCTTCCCCTTCAGTCCTGGTATGGCTTCATCAAGATAATCCTTCCAAAATTTCAGCCTTCACTTGGCCAGATGTTGAGACTTTTCCCTTGTCCAACACCAGTTGCTTCTTGGTCTCTCCTGATGTATAACTCTCACTTTTAGTCCTTTTTAATCAGTTCTATCTTTCCTTCCACACTCACACTTTTGCTCTTACCATCAACAAGTTCAATTTAATAATGGTTTCACTTTATGCTATTTTTTTTCATTCTCCTTCCAGAGTGTTTGCCCAATTCCTTCCTTTCTGTACATGAATAAGTTGGTTTGCTTTTCTGGAAAAAGTAGACAGCAGATGGGAGATGGACTCTGTCTTGCAGCAAACAAAATGGAAAGAAAAAAAAAGAAAAGCCTTCATCCCCATAAATGTGATCATCGGTTTGCCTTCTAGGGACGTCTTTGTTCTTTCTTATTATAGTTTATAGTGGATTCTGGGTTTACCAGGTATACTAGCACAATTTTTTCTGAAATCTTAGCATTAATATTGAACAAGTCTTGTTGGTTATGCACAAATTCTGGGTTTTTTCTGAAGAATAGTTTACAGGTAAAAGTAGAAAAAATGTTTAAACATAAAGAACAAATTGTATATAGGTATTATTGAAGTAATTTCCTACCTAATTTAAATTTTATTCAGAAGTTTCTGAATCTCTACAACCCCTCTCTCCCCTATTGTAGCAGACAAGATCTGTATTTATTTTTCTTCTTCCTCCTAAAACTCTTCCTTGTTTGCCCTGAAACCTTTTTAAGAGAAAAATACTAAATTGAAGTAAACAGTTATCACAAACCATTTTTGAGAAAATAAATACAAATTTGTAATGGTCTACAAATTGAGAACGAAATTTTAATATATCAAGGATTTTATAATTAAAAAAAAACCCTTAATTGACCTTCTATTCAAAATCCTCATAAGCGTTCCTTATATTTGGATCTTACTGAAGGAACAGCTGATAAGGAACTTGAGTCCTTATCACATACCTACACATGAAAGTAAATACTATTTTCAATGAAAAACCCAATGTGCATTCCAAAAGAAACCGGTGTAGCTTTTCTGCAGAATACGAAACAGCTGTAGTCCTTAGGGCATGCTAACTTTCAAAAATGAGAACAGGCAACATTTTAATAGGCAATCTTAAGGGAAAGGATAGTCTCTCTTCCTGCAGAAAGTTCACCATGAAAATACTTTCTATAAATATTTGACCTTTTCAAAAACAAACTGGTCATAATTGTTCTTTTTCCACAGGTAGTATGCTAGTGTGTAAGAAACTGAATAACATGGGAAAAATACAGAAGTTTTCTTGCTTCTGATAAAAAAAATAGATTGGGATTGGACTTGCTTATCTGCACAAATGAGAAAGCTGGAGAATGTAGACCATACTAATATGCTGTATCTGACGGTGAAAAGTAAAATTACTACCCTCAGTCTCACAGCAACCAATCTTTGCCTTTCTCCAGACACATGATTAGTGAATGGCAAGAGACATGCTTCAGTATCCCAGTGTAGCCCCAGCTATAAGTGTACTGATAAATAACCATTCTTATTTTTAATATTCTCAGGAAAGGAGAAAACAATGTCAGCTCTCGTTACTGTTACTTCACTAAGTACCTTCTGACCACCTTCTCTCTCCTATTCCCTACCTTGGCTTAGAAGAAGTTCAACATTTAAGTAGTCTAAGCTTTTCTATGTCTCCTAATTACAGTAAGATCTGGTTATAGGGTACATGTCATGAATGACATGAGCGTCAATTATAGATTTAGTTCTTCATTATATATTTTTCTGCTAAATCGTGTAGGACTAAACTTTTCCGCTAAAGAGTGTAGGACTATTAAAAATGCAAGATGTACAGTAAATGGCATTTTAAAAGCATGTATTCTAAGGCTTTCCAAAATGTTATTCATTAATTCTGTGGAAAGCTAGGTGTTTATAGGACACAAGCCCTCCTTACTAGCTGTAAATAAAAGAAAATAAAAATATCTACATGCTCTTTTAATATTGTTTCTATGATCTGTCTGCTAATGCGATTTTATGTATATTGTACATGCAGAAGGTGAAAGAGAAGTTTCTTTTTTAAAACTAATGTGATACCTTTGTTAAAGTAGAACCTTTTTCAGGAAAAAAAACCATTTAAAACAGTATCCATCTTCTGAATAATGACATTATTGAGCTGTTGACAAAGAAGGAATAATAGATTTTGCATGAATGACCTCTTGAATTACATTAGTTATACACTTATTTTAGAATTATTTGTGTAAATTAAGTGTGAGTCTAGTTAGGTCATATTTTATATATTTATATTCTGATTTGCATTATGGTTTCATTAACAGCTGTCCCCAAGTCTTAACCCTGCCTTTATACTACTCCATGCCAAAACTAATTTTCATTTACATGGTCTCAGTTTTGTCCGTAATGTGTTTATGTTTCATAAGGGCATAAATTAATTTTAAAAATTAGCAAGTGATTCCATTTATGCCTCTCTCTTTTACTTGAAAATTATCTATGTGATAAGTAATATTAGCATCACACTGCCTGCTTCTGCTATTGTTTTTATCCCATTATAGTCTCACAGGCAATTAATATCCTGGCCAGAAGACTTGGAAGAAGGCTATTATACTTGCATTTAACAGGCTGTTGCCTGTTCTTTACCTTGAAATTAGTCTGTATTTACATGATTTTAAAAAACTCAATATTTATTTATTTATTTATTTATTTATTTATTTATTTTATGGGAGGATTTTGGGGGGGTTGGTTTGGAGTTCTCTTCTGCTGCAGTATAGGGGTATATGTATTTGACTTTTTTAGATGACCTTTGCTTTACACTCAAAATACAGAGACTGTGCTTTGAAATGCACTGTGTGCTACATTATGAGGCACTAGTCAGTGTAATTCAATTTTAAGCTGAATATAAATTGAATTTTGTTAAAATAACTGTCCAATTTTGTTCATGAGTAGATGCTCAATCTCTCTTTATTTCCCTCTCTTAAATAATGTATTTTGTTGCTACATGCTTTCTCAGTTTCTTCAGTGGTGTTCCAAAACACACAGAATTTGTTACAGACAAACAACAAAAACCATCCTGATGAGACCCCCTGCCCTCCCTCCTCACAGACATTAAAGGTTGTAAGAATGGCTGGTAGAAATAGCATTTAGATGAGTGGTGATTAACCTTTTTCTCTCGGTGATTTTTGCAAATTTTGGAGATGGTCTGTGCTTTTAAGGAGCATTAAGGAACAGATAGTAAGGAAGAAAAACATATCACTTCACTGTATGTGTCTGGACTGGTTAAGGCTGCTACATTTGGCTTCCTATTATCTCAGAAAGTGGTCAGTTCTGCCTTTGTCTTGCTGAAAAATGTTATGATAATGAGGTGGTTTTTTAATGTGGACAAATACTTCCCTGTACCTCAAAAGCTTTCTGTACTTCCATTTCCTGGCATATAGTTGGGCTCCTTAAGGATATCCTTAAAGGATAAGTATCTAATGCTTGTGCTTTCCTGGAGATGGGAAATGTACAACAGATTCAAATGAGGAAATACATCAGTTAGTCTCATGAACCATCTTGTCCTGAGACAAGAATGTTGCTCTATGACATTTTATGTAAGAATGCTGTCTAGGGATCCTGTTGATGACCAAACCTTATAATACAGCCCTTGAAAGCCGCAGTGTCACAGACATGTTTTATGAAAAATCCTTTCCTTAGGATTTTTCTCCTGAGAAGCTGAGAGGCCTCAGGAACAAAATGTAAACGATGGTTATCTGCTGCTGTGGAATGCAACAGGTGCATCTTTGATTAGTCTGATGTGGCTGTTTTTAATTAATGGCCAGTCACAGTCCAGCTGTACGAACTGTCTCAGTCAGCCACAAGATTTTATTATCATTCTTTTTCTTGCTTGCTAGCCTTCTGATGAAATCCTTTCTTCTATTCTTTATTATAGTTTTAATATAATATGCATCATAAAATAATAAATTAAGCCTTCTGAAACTTGGAGTCAGATCCTCATCTCTTCCCTAGTCCTGGGACCCCTGCAAACACCACCACACCACAGAACTACTCCCATGCCTGAAATTTTCTTGAGAATAGATTTTAGGATGTTTTGGCTCAGATGCCGATGCTATCAAGCCTGCCACAGGCACAAACAGCAATACCAATATGTTCAATCTGTTTGTCTGTGAGCCTTCCTGCTGAGTGTGGACCCTTCTCAGCAACTTCTTGCTTCACCTGCTGGATGGGAAAGCAGGTTTGACCTGTGTAATATGGTCAGTACATGGGTAGCTTTATTGTCCTTATTGAGACTGCACAGAGTTCTCCAGCAAGGACCCCTAAACAGCACTAATTACATGGTTTGCATTTCTAGTTACTCCTTTTCCTGACTTTCCCTTTTTGCCACCTTCCTACCTGCCATTTTCTGCCCTGCTCTCCTGTCAGGTAAACAATGTTCTAGCAACTACTTTCTCCCCATTTTTCCCCTTTTCTCTACACCCATATTTGATATTTCTGATATTGTTACCTAGATGATTTTTGTTTATGTAGTATTACCAAAAGAGTTACCAAGATTCTGCTGGCCTTGCACAACTTCACTCCCCAAAGGCATCCAGTTCTTCCCATCAGAGGTCTGTGAAGCCTGACCATTTCTCACCTTACTCCACCTATGAGCTGATGAAATTCTGCTATCCCTCGTGGCACTATCTGTAGATTTTGTCAGCTTCTCATTTCATACATAACATGTCTGGCAATTTCTTTTCTTATGTCCTATCCAGCACTTTTCTATGTCCTATCTAGTTAGCCTAACCTCAGTGAGTATCAAATTGGTCTTTTCATTTTCTTACACCACTAACAGCACAGAGGTGCAATCAAGTCTGAGGGATGTTTTGGAAGCTAAAAGATATTCTAAGTTCCTAGAATAGACACTAAAATATGAACTGCAAAAGGAGACATGCCAATAAATCTAAAACTTCTCTTTGACACTGCTAGTCAGCTGTGTTTTATATTGTTCATTTAAAATTTAACACAAGGATTGTGCCTGGAAGAGACAGAATTTGAAATTATTTAGCAACTGCCTATTAATATTGAACAGCAAGTTGTGAGCAATAAAATACCTTGATCATTGCATATATTCTTGATTCAGCATATTGAACATTTATTTCAATTGAATTTGAATAGATGCAAAAAATGAAGTCCAATATTGTAAGTTTTGATATAGAAATGCAGAATGCATTGCATTCAGAGGATGCAAGAGAACTTTCAAGAGCTCAAAGAGAATTTATACAGGCCTATAGTCTTGTGAAAATTGTAGGATTTTGTAATGATGGCGAGGGATTTAAACCTGTTCTCTGTTTCTTAAAACAGTTCCTTTATATTTTCGTGAGATATAAAGTTTTAGTAGTTGCTCTGGGGGAAGAATGGCATCTCCTGAATCATACCTCTTCAGTAATGAATGGTAAAGGTCAAACCAAAGTAGGCAAACACTGGAGCACTCAGGAGACAAAGTCCCTCCCCACACAATTCTGAAAGCTTAGGAAAGGTAATCCTAGCACAGAGAAAAAAAAACTTCAAGAAAGGGACATACTGTAACCAGTGAGAAGATTATGATGGTCTGAAAGGTGAACCTTTTTGCAATTATATAATAATAATTTCAACATGTCCTTTTGTTTGAGCTTCACTTTATTGCGTTAACATTGCTCATAAAATTGTAACTACAAGAATTTCTCAGAAACCTAAGTAGAAAATACAATATTTGTATATATCTTTTGTTACCTAGGAAAGTTTAGCTTAGAAGGCGCCTTTTCTCATAATTTTCTTTGTGTCATTTTAACTAATAAACAACTTTCTTATTCTGTATCTTCCTTAATAAAGCAATCAGAATTTTGGTGGGGTTTTTTTGGTTGTGTTCTCAGATAATCTTTGTTTTGTTTCTTCAAATCTATGTTAAGCCTACTTCTCAATGCACAAGAATGAGTCAATGTGATTGTTGGTGCTCTGTGGCTCACCCCTTAGAAATTTAATCATTCATTTGAAATTGCAACACAATCATGAGGGATTATTTTTGTTGAGCTATGTGGGTGTGATCAGTGATCTCATATTAAGCTGCACAAAACTGGTATCTCAATACAGAACACTTTCCTAAATTGCTCTCCTGCTGTACTTCTGATGGATGCCTACATGGCAGTGGGTGGTGGATCCTTCTAGTTACTCAGGCTTCATAGTGATGTTTCATGTGAAAAATATATGACAAGGAATACAATATACATAACAAGCCAGCAGTGAGTTGAAAATTTATACATGAAAAGGTAGGTAATGTAGATTTAACTTTATCTTTTTAATATTGGAAATGGAGCCTATCAGCTTTATACAAATTAAAAACTTGAAAGAAAGTTGAATTCTAAGGCTGAAGTGGAATCTTTGGTATTTCAGAGATAGTAAACCCCATTTTCTCGCTGGTTTCATGAAGCCAAAACAATTTCTATTCTGTTTCCTTGCTTGGTTGTGCGGGGATAAAATATAAGAAAATAAAGATAGTGTAGAAAGTAATCTTACCCCTAAGGAGTTGCAGCTGGGCCAATTATCAAAGATTAGGAACACGCCTGACTTTAACAGGCCACAGCTGTAACCAATGAGAAGAAGAGTGCTATAAAAGAGTGGGGTGGCTGGTTGAGAAGGGAACTGGAGTTAGTTGGTTCCTTTGTGAAGAAGAAAGAGTCAGTGCTCTGAGGAGATGCCTGTGAGAAAACACTGAGAAGGTATGAAACCTTTGTGATAAGGAGACAACATTATGGAACCTCTGCAATAGGATGACAACACTTGGTGTCAGCCTTTTAGCAGGAACTGGAGGTAAGAGAGTCTGTAAAAAAGAAGAAGAAAAGAAAAAGGGGTAAAGGGAGACTATTTAGAGAATCCAAAGACTATTTGTCTTGACTTAAAGAAAAAACAGATAGATCCTAGGATCTTTTTAAAACAGGAAAAACTGTAATGCAAAGGAGGGCATAGGAGAAGAATTCTTAGGAAATGAATTCAATGCTGGAAGTCAACTAAGATGGATGGATGTATATATGTTGATTTCAAATTTATAATGACATGATCTAAGGTAGCCAAAGATTGTACAGCTTGCAATAGTTGTCTGTGACAGCAGAGACCTGGACTTGATACTGTGGGAGATTCCTTTCACTCCTGTGTAGACTATTTCAGTTGTTCCTGTACTAAAGGTTCCAGTGTTATCATCCATGCTGAAACAGAAGGTATTCCCTGATTTAAAATACATAGTCTACATTTATAAATAGAAGTTTATTTTGTACAATGTTTTCAGTAAAGAGGAGCATCTACAATTCTGTTTTCCTTTAGTACCTTCTGCTTTTCTTTATTAACCTAGAACTCTCTTCAATATTTACAAGAAAAACCCAAAAAACCAAGTTTTTCTATCAAAAACTTGTGAGTTTGTGGAAGCAAGAATACAGGGGCATGACATTTAACTACTTGTGGTTTACAAGGTTCATAATCTCATTCTGGAATTTATGTAGTGCTTCATGTAGAAATAATGATTACCCACATATATCTTTTCATTCAAAAAAATGGGGAAAGTGAATATAAGTTTACCTTTTTCAAAGGTAAAAAACAGACTTATTTTATTCTGAAGTCATACAATGGATTTTATACTCTTGAGAGTTTCATTAGCAAATCATATAAAATATTGATGCCTATTGAGTCACAAACATGCAATTTTGCTTTGAAAAATAATTTTCATTCCTTCCCTGTCCCTTTCATAAAGCATATAATAGGCTGAATATTAATCCTCATTACATCTGTATATTAATTGTCAACTGTTTTCTCTAAACCTATTACTCTGTTAAAAATGAATGAAGATTGTTGTTATCGAAAGAGAGAAAAAAATACAAAAAACTTGCTAGCAACCTCCTGTTCTGTAAATTCCTTCTCGTATAATATTTTTCCTTTGTGAAAGAAACTCAAAAACATTCAATCATTACAATCTAGGCCACAGAGACACAAAAAAATAATTTTCTCATTTTTCCCTGAAGCCTTAAAAATCTTGAAAGGATCTTCTCCAAAAAAAGAAATTTCTATGTTACACAGATGCAGTCATATTTGAAAAAACCTTTACTGCTACATGGGCAGGTCAAAATTGTTTTTCCTTTGTGAAACAGCAAAAGTGTTTCCATCACATCCAAGAGAACTGGAATGGAAGTTTTAGCATGAAGAAACTTGGCATATTTTGACTGTACTTCAAAAATTTTGAGATATTTGGTTGTCCTGACTGATTGTTTATCTACTGGAAATCAATGTCCAAAATGTCTGTCTCAGATTAAGTCTTTCTATGAATCTTCAAATCCTTTAGTATCCTTCAAGAAAGGCTTTTACTTAATATAAATATATATATTATGCAAGGTACCCCTACTATTAACTTCTTTTTTCAACAGAACATAAAAATCTGGAAAAAAAAAATCACTGCTACAGATCTTTAAAAAAGAAATGTGGTTTTTTGCTCTTTTTGGGTTACCTAGCCACCTTTTTTATTTGTTTGCATGTCTTTGTTACACTTACCTGAGATTGTCATCATCATGGGGAGTGGAAGAATCAGGAATTGTAAAAATCTTTTACAAAAGAGACTAGGGAAACACCCCAATGAAGGTAGAGTGGGAAAAATAAATGAGGCTTTTTGTTTTACTTGGTGTGTCATATTACTGCTCTGAAAATACTTTTGAAAATTTGCACAGATAAACATATTGCTCATTCCTGCTATTGCTCTGCCCTTCTACCTTACTATAGCATAAGAAATAGGATTTTAAGGAATGCAGGCAAATATAGATTGTGATCTCCAAACTCCCATAATTTTCTCTGTTGACATGATAGAAATTTCAATTGTATCTGCCAATGTTGGCAGGTTGCCAACATGGAAACTTAGCGTGAAGTCCAATCTTTTATCTCTTAAATTCAGCTATCAGTATACAGCTGGTTTTAAGGTCTCATTGTGAGGTAGAGTATATTCCCAGCCTGTTTTCAGAGCAGAAGCTCTCCAGCCCCCAGTCGTTCTCATGGCCCTCCTCTGGACCCACTCAAGCAGGTCCATATCTTTCTCACACTGGAAGACCTAGAGCTTAATGACATAAGCCCATTAAAAAAAAAATTAAAAAAAAAAAAAAAAAACCAAACAAAAAACAAACAGTCCTTGAGGCTGTATGTTTCAATTGGGGCTTCTTTCAGTCTTCTGAAGTTCAGAATCCTGAAGGCTGTGAATAAGATATGTAAGTTCAATGTAGCAGGAAAACTATAAGAAAAACAACCCCCTTGTTATTCATGTTGCTAAGATTCAAAACTTCTAGTGGTTTCTTTTAGCTTTTTAATAGCTTGTAACCAGGTGTATTTTTAAAATTGATTTTTCCTGATCTCCCTTAAGGTTGTGTCATGCAAATGAGGATTTATAATCTCTTTCCAAAAAATTTATTTTGTACCTATATTTAATTTACATTACTCTGTTGATTTCAAGTCATCTGGAATAACTGCAAATTGAAAGCTTGCTATAATCACCAATTAAGCTTTTATTAGTTAAGAGCAGAACTTTGAACTCAGAAGGAAACTAAAGCCTGTGAAGGTCACAGAAGATGTTTGTATGTCTTTTGCAGCTAATCACATTTACAAGTTCCAATTTCTGAAGCTAAAGTGTTTTTCTCTTCTATTGGAAGGCGATTTATTTTATACCATTCTAAGGTGGTCATAACAGTCAGTCAGTCATACGCATGAGAGATCCAGAAGATGGGTGAGCCACAGATCTCTTGAGATCTCTGCTGTTGATACCAGTAATGGAAATTTTAAAAAATCCTCCTCCAGCACTGCAGAAGTGCTTATAGGTCACACCTGATTATAATGCAGATTACAGTATTTGAAAGGGAGGTGGGTTCTGCATGCTTCCTCAAAATATCATGTAGTTTCTGGGAACAGGATTCTCCATGGAGCAGAGTGATGAGGTGAGCTAGAGACAGGCAGCGATTCTGCAGATTCCCCATTCTTTGGATTATTTCTGAAGAGCAGAACTTTCCTGCATCCCTGATGTGTATGTCCTCTGTAGGAGTATAGCCACGGAGGGAAATGCTTTGTCTCCCGGTAATACTGCAATCTTTTGATCCTCCTTTTACCAGCTTTTGGCTGGACAAGCATGCTCTATAGCATTTCTGTCACTTTGAATTATTTTTATTCCTTTACATATGATGAAGATTAATTCTCTGGAGAGTACTTTTAAACCCTGAGGCCAAGAAGCTGTGTTCTTATATCATGGTGAATTTACATGTAAATGTAGTCAGGATTAAATTAGAGCCTCCAAGTAAAGAATTAATTTGGTGCTTGTTGACTGTTTTAATTCCCTTCCTTGCAAATAACGCTTTCCCCCTGGTTTCAGTGTTCATGAAATACTTAAATGTTTAAAAGGCTTTAAGAAAACAGTATTATTATTTTGTTGTATTTGCAGCCAGTATGCATTTGCCAAGGCTCAGTCAGAGAATGATGGTTCTTTTCTCTCTATGAGGCCATCAGTTATCAGCAGAGTGATCATCATCAAAAGTGCCTGAAAGCACAGATTCTTCCATAATAAAACAGATTTCTGTGGGACAGTGTGGCTGGTGATGCCTGATTCTACAATTGTGCAGGTAACATCAGAGCTTGCTGTTAAGTCCTATCAACATGGTCAGTCTTCAGAAGGGTTTTTTTTTTTTTTTGCTTTAGCTCAGGGAAAGGAATAGAGATTGGGTTTCTTTGCTTTGTTAAAGAGGGAGCCAAGAGTGGAAAGATTGGTCTTTCATTTTATAAGCAATTGTTTTTATAAATACCAGGCTCACTGCTATGCATGGGGATGTGTATCATCAATAAACACAGGCCAATAAACAAACAATAAACAATTTTTGTAATCCATCAGTGCACTGTTTCTCTGACTAAAAAATCACTTTGGAGTTGAACCATGTCCCAGGGGTGTATCAGATGTCATGTCTGATTTTTAATCTTGGGCTAGTACTTATAAAAATCATACAGACTCATGCTTTTCACAAGGAGTACTAACTTGGCAAGAATTACTGATGTTTAATCTTCTGCTTTTGAAGATCAGAATGGAATACAGAAAACTGTTTCCAAAGTTCCCTAAAAATGAGTCTGTATGAATCTGTGACATATGGCATAAATGTGTTCAATAAGCTTTGACTTTAACTGTTAATGCTTCATGCTTGTCAAAAAGTCCTCTGAAATGTAATTTACAAACCTCAGCATCAGAGTACAATTACAGAATTGGATTATGTTGGTTGAACTGCACTCCAGCTAGGGAACAAAATGATAGCAGTCAGATCTTTGGATTACTATCCCATCAACTTCTGTGGAAGGGAGACTCTCTCAGTATTTATAGAGATATTTATTCAGTCATACTAACTCCTTGGCTTGCAGGATAAACAGGATTTTGGGACAAAATATAACCAGGCTGCATGACATTAGAGATACTTGGGGTATCCAGCAACCTTGCTCATAATTGAGGCTTTGCTGTTGCTATGCTTTTTTAATATTTAGAAGATTCAGCTGAGCTAACACTTTTAGAAGGAAAAATTCTATCTTTATTCTTTCTTTTTCTTAACCCTTGAAAGTGAACTATGTTAAGCCTGCAGATTATCTGATAGTCAGAAATGGGGCCTCACAGGTAAACAAGAAACAAAACCCAAAAACTTCTGTTGAAATATGCCAATATCAGTCTGAAGGTGGAATAACAACCATATTCAAGCAGAGATGGAGTCTGAATGTGAGGGAGGTAAGGAGCAGAACTCATTTTGTAATTCCCTTTTCACCTAAATGAGGACTAAATTTATCTGGCCATGCTGCTCTGTGAATGTTTTGATGTTTATTTGTTTTGTCTCCAAAACAGAAATCTAATTTTAAAAAGACATTTGTAGTTATCTGGTCTTCTTATGGAAAAACAGGCACTTGGGATGGTGTGTTATTGTTTGGGGGGGGGTGGGAGGGTGTGGATTGCATTTTTTTACATGTTCTAAGCTAATTAAAATCCTGCTTCTTATTTGCTATAAACAAAAAAAAGGCAAGACAAAAAACAAACCCAAAAAAACACAGCAAAAAACCAAACCCAAATGAAAAACCCCTTTCCTTCTGCCATTCTTTCTTAAAATTCCTACAGAATTACATCCTGAAAGTAATACACTCATGGCTGGGAGTATTTTTCTGTGCTTTTTGTAGCATTTGTGAGTGGTATATGCATCCCAATAAAAGATTTTTGGCCCACAGTGGGGCAGCATTTTCACAACAGCATGAAGTTTTCAAATCTTTTTCTAAGAGGAGGAGAAAAAACCAAACTACTACATCTTTCAGATTTGTTGTTAACTGTACCTGAAATTATACCAACATATGCAAAAATAGATACGGGTAGAAATATGAACTGACACTTCTGAGCAATTCTGTTCCTACTTCGTATATGAAAGCGCGATACCCTAACACTTCTGTCCTCTCTAAAATACAGCTCATGTTGAAGTCTACTGAAAGTGGTTCCATTCTCAGTGTTTTTCAGGTCATAATTATTCATTCCACTTATGTATTTATCTTTATTTCAATGTACTTTACATAGCATCTTGTTTCATTTCATATCCTAAAAGCTGTCAACTGCTAAGAAAAGCTACTTAGAAACTCACCAGGAAAAATAAAATAATCCTACAGACAAGCAAGGTCACATGAAATGGTACTGGATTTACTTGCTCACCTATTTGATCTAATTTACTAAAAATACAGAGGCCATTTTTTATTCATGCAGATTACAATAGTTGTTTTTATTTTTTTGAAACCTGGGCTCTGGACATGTGAGGAGGTTTTGAAAATCCACCCCTCTTGTGTTGACTTGTATCTTCCATAACCACTGGTGTGCATTTTGACTGTTGGATTCTCCTACTGTATTTTAAACCATGATATGACCTTATGAACTGCTCCCATGGAATTCTCAATATTGCATTGGGGCAGAAAAAGAAGCCTAATCAGGGATTTGGTTTTTTGTAACACAAAGGTTCTCACATTAATAAACTGTTCATGTCTTTATGAAGGTATCACTGAACAACATAAGTTTTCTAACTCATTTCAAATGTTGAAATTATATAGATGGATTGCACAGCTTCACTATTTTGAGGCTTGAGCAAGGTGAAGAAAGCTGAATAAATTTTATTTCTCATATCCCTGGGAGTTTCCTTTTTGGAATCTCTACTGTTATAATTTGTTTTAAAATCTAGCAGCAAGAATCCTTCCTCTTTTTTCAAGCTCCATCGTATCAACAGAAAAATTTTGGTTCATGTGGTTGAGTATAGAATTGTCTCTATATAGGACTTCAAATTTCAGCTGTTATAGCAAGAAGCAACTTTCTATGAAAGTAAGCAAACTTTGTCAATAAGATGGAAAACTGCTGTTAGCAGAGGTCTATTTTAGCAAAAGAAAATTCAAACCCTGGTTTTAAAACACCCCTGTATATGAGTTTCTTACAAATGCCTCAGCTGGCAGTTATAACAAAGACTGCCTGCCATTTTACTGTTGAAAGATGAGATTTTTAGATGAGAAGCCTTAAGTTTCAAGCTCATCTCTGCTAACATAAGTGTTTTGAAATGAAAGGTATTGGTATAAAACATCAACAAAACTGGCCTAAACCACAAATTTAATTTCTATAAATTGTCAATATGTTTCCTTGGGTTTAAATAGCAGACAGCATATAGCAGATATGCTTCATTTTTAAATTGCAATCTGCAAAGGTGTTATCAAAGTTTTTTGAATGTAGTTGCATATTGTGTGTCTGATATGAGAATATTAGACATTGGGAGCTCTATGATTGTAATAAGCACCTTTCAACTTACTTAAACCTGTAATTAACTATGATACCTAATGAGTGTTTCTTAATGCCTCTGTCAAACCTTTATAAATTCTACATGAACTCATACCTTTTCTCCAAAATATTAATAAATTGGTATCAGTATACTTAAAATTTTCATATATGAACAAATGCAGTTCTTGTTGACTTATAAAGCAGCCTGCTAATAATATTTTAATATTTTGAAATTGTATTAACAAAATTGTCTTAAATTAAATTCATGATGGAGAATCTTTTTTGCTTTTGGCAGTAGAATTTTTGATTTTATTATTCCAGCATCTACACTTCTTCAGACATGAATCTTCCTTTGTTTGCCACCTGCTACATTTTTTCAGCTCCTATTATTGTTACAGAACAGGAAACATATGAGCTGAGCCTGCTCACAGAAACAGAAAATCAGGACAGCACCGTGCGCCAGGTCAGAGACAGATATCCTGGGGCAATTAATCCCTAATCACTGGTGGCAACAAGCAGACCATATGTACTTTGAATATAAAGCTTTTGTTCAAGGCACATCCCCCTTTTACTCTTCTGGTCTTTAATACCTTCCCAAGAGTTCCAGGTCCCCAAAAGTTAATATAACAAGATTGGATCTATGAATTCTGAGCCACAGTGTAAAGCAGACTTCAATATTTATTTTTTCCTCTTTGGACTATCAGCACCTACTGTGTGTTGCCTGCTACTGTGTCAGTAGAAAGATAAAACAAAATTAGTATCTCTCTGAAGCTTGAGGGCTGATGGCATGTTGCTATGTGTGATGGCCATGGAGCATACTAAAAGAAAGGAATTTAATTGCAAACCTTCAACATAAATCACCTTGAGCAATGATGTACAGATCACCTTGTCAGATATGCTTCCTATGTGTGGTTGTCTGGCAAATTGAAGAATTAATATAGCATTAAACTATGTCAGTCTTAGCTGGATTTAACATACAGTAACATTATGATCACATAAAGCTCTTTGTGAATTAGATTTGAAAAATGTTAACTGCGCTAATCTCAAAGGATCAGAGCTACGAATATGATGGTGTGTCTGTGATGGCTATTTCTACTTAGCTACCTAAATGTATTAGAGAAACTGGAAGACTAAATTCAAAGGTAGAAAGTGAATTTTAGGTAGTATTATAGAATAAAGCTCCCTGGACAAATTCAATGCCATTTAATGATATATATCATAAAGAGATTTTGTTTTAATCCACAGATAATGCTCTAGTATAGGAAGTGTGGATTTTTGAATTCTAGGATTTTTGGGATTTTTTTTTAGCAGGTAAAACTTAATTTTTTTAAATGAAATCTTATGTATTAACAGGATGCATTATCTTACAACATCAAATTTGTATGGATAAGCATTAGCACAGATGCAGCCTCTATGTCAGGGAAGAAGAGCCTGCAGTCTCTCCAACCGTGCCTTATATACTCCCTTTTAGTTTGGGACAGCAACTGAGCGCCTTAGTATTAAAAAGAGAAAACCAGTTAGGAAGGATAATTGGAATTCACTGCAGTTCTCAATAGCTATTATAACCTTCCCAGTTTAGCTCTCTGTTAGCCCAATTTATTTATTCTAGATTCATGTACATCTTGTTTACCCAAATGTGATGTTGAAAATTCATTAGACTTTTAGCATAATCCTATAATTACTTACATAACTTTATATAAGGATATCCTTACTTATATATCCCTACTATCCTACTTTTTTCCCTATATAGCATTGCCTGCCTATAGTCTGCTACTGTTCTGCTGAGGACTTCAATACTTCCTTTAGTCAAGATGGATCTCCTGCCACTTGTTTTTCCTTTGCTATACATTACCCCTTATCACTGCTATAGAGGAATGTGGTCTTTCTGAAATAAGAGCTCATGAAATATGAGGACTCAGAACTTGCTTAACTGCCTCTAGGAGCTGATTGAGGGCCCATCACTGTTCCAGGCTCTGCAGTGCTAAACTTTGAGGGGTAGCAAAAACCTCAGAAGCTAAGGCTGCAGTGAAGTGGTTCAAGAAACTGTAGAGCTAGTAAGGTCTGTAGAGCAAGAAATTTGATGTGTTGGTAAAGTACTCCCCTCCATTCATGCCTCCAGTATTTTCTTAGAGTTCATTTTTCTAAGGTCACATTAGCCATTTAATCATATATTCATATGAATTCTTGTGAATTGTTTATTTTTCATTGGCTTTTAGCTTTGTCTCTTCATAATTATCTCAAAAAATATTACTCTCTTCACAGCTGGCTACTAATGTTTAGTGTTTGTGTCTGTTCTTTTTAGATGGTTTGATCTTCATTATTACCTGGTATATTTTCAATGCCGATCTACAAGATATGGATATTTTTTTCAATATCACAGCAGAGCCCAAGTTGCTTAAAGGAAAAGATATCGCCTGCCAATAGCCAAAGCCTTGGTGTCAATACTGAAACAGGCAGTGTGCTCTCAGCTGAACTAAACCTGTACCCTGCTGTACTAGATTAAAACAAATAATCACAAATAGCTAATACACCTTTAGCTAAAAAGGTTCAGTTTGAGCCTATGTGTCCATGTCAGTAGTGGAAGACAGGGTAGTTCCTACAGAATGTATTAAAATGTCAGCTTTAATGGCGACTAATAGTGGATTATCAAGAAGAGGTCCTAAAGTTGAGACGTTTAGAAATTTACGTGCCTGGCATTTTAAAATACGCTTCAGTGGCTACTTCAATTGAAGTAAATGTATAATATGTGCCTCTGATTAATGTATGTCTTAACCTGGGACACAGATGCTAAACTCAGTGAAGCCAACTAATAGATGATAAAATCTTATCTTTCCAGTGCAATTACCTTTTAAAATGAGGAGAACCTTTCACTGAAAAGATAAACCGGTCCATAGCAGGGCTTTAGAATCTTGAAAGATGATGTACATGGGCAGGTCATTGGCTAAGACTAATACTAGACTAAGAGTAAAAAACTAAGAGTATCTCTTAGTTTTTGCAATAAATCCAAAGTAAGGTTATAGCATCCTTAGGAAACAGTTCCTTAATTAGAGGTTATCCTTCAAGGTACTCACAATGTCTTATCAGTGCTTCTTTTATCTTAAAGGTAGTTTTGATGGCAGCTTACTGATGTGATCAAGCTATTTGATAATCAGCATCCATTTTCCAGTCGTCCTGTTCTTGCTTTGAAGATGTTCTTCCTTTTCAATCGATAATAATATTTTTAAATTGAGGATTATGTGATTAAAATAAGATTAGTGTTAATTTTAAAGGCAGTATATTGATATTGAATTGCATTTTTATGTGAGGTGACTTTTCTTATGGGAGATAATTCTCCCTCTCTAGTCTGCCCTTGTGAAACTGGAGTACTGTGTGCACCTCCAGGGCTCTCAGCACAAGGGAGACATCAATTCATTGGAGGCAGTCCAGAGGAGAGCCACTGAGCTAGTCAGAGGCCTGGAGCACCTTTTACAAAGAGACTGAAAGACCTGGGGCTGTGCACCCTGGAGAAGAGAAGGCTCCAAGGAGACCCCATTGTGGCCTTCCAGTACCCAAAGGGAGCCTGCCAGAGTCCCTGGAGAGGGACTTTTCACAGGGGTGTGTTGTGCTAGGACAAGGGAGATGGTCTTACGCTGAAGGAGGTTACATTTAGATTAGATATTAGGAAGAAACTCTTCACAATGAGGGTGGTAAGGAACTGTCACAGGTTGCACAGAGAGATTATGGACTCCTCATCCCTGAAAGTGATGAGGAAGGCCAGGCTGTATGGGGTTCTAAGTAACCTGGTCTGGTCGAAGGAGTCGCTGCCTGTGAAAGGGGAGGTGAAACTAGATGATCTTTTGGTCCCAATCCAAACCATTCTATGATTCCATCTAATTTGTGCTGTTCAAGAGCCTAAAGTGTATATGCATCCCGGTGTCAGCTAGGATAGAGCCAGTTACTTCTCAGTAGCTGTTCCGCTGCTGCGTTCTCAATTCAGAATGAGAACAGTATTGATAACGTGCTGATGTTTTGGCTTTGGCTAAGTTGTGTTTATCCCAAGTCAAGGACTTTTCATTCTTGTGACATGCTCTGGCAGCAAGGAGGTGAGCAAAGGAAACTGGAAGAGAGCATAGCTGGGACAGGTGACCTGAACCGTCCAAATAGGTATTCCACACCAGACAACATCATCCCCAGCATGTAAAATGGGATATTTCCTGGCAGGAAAGTTGGTCTGGGTTTGGGAAGGGGAAATACAGCATTGGTCAGTGGGTGGTGAGCAATTGCATTGTTCATAATTTATTTCCTTTTTATTATCATTATTGTTATTGTTCTAATTATTATTAACCATTATTATTGTAGCTTACTTTGTTATAGTTATTAAATTGTTCATATCTCAACATAGAATTTTTACTTTGATTCTCTACCCCATTCCACTGGGGTAGGTGGGGAAGAAAGGGGTAGGTTGAGTGAATGGCTGCATTGTGCTTTATTTCTGTCTGGGCTTAAACCATCACAATATAGTAGATATCTTTTGGCTAATGTGGTATTTCATTGTTAGAGTTTAATTTTGATTATTTTATGAAGTCAGAAATCCTTTAGCCTTTCCTATGAATTCAGCCTTAAAGTTTTTTTTTCTTTCCTTCAAACCTTTCTTTCTCTCCATGTCTCCCCAGACAGATATATTGTCATTATTTTAATCCATTGTAAAATTCAATCTTTACTGACAACTCAGAATTAGTCTTCTTATTGGCTACTTGTCAACGTTATGAAATAATTTCAGAGCTGTCTCTTTTCCTTCAATGATGTTTTCTATTAAGAATTAGTAAGACCCTATCTTTGTATTGCAAAGAGTAATTGTCTTCAGCTCTGGACAAATCTCTAGCATTACCCAACTCCATCCTTTACTCTTCAGGTCTAATATTGATCATTTTAGGTGGTTTGTGGTCCTTCCTCAAGTACTTTTTTAATTTTAATAATAAAGCTGCTGTATACTTCCAATAAAATAAGGCCATGAACATAGGTCACTATAGCAACATATGTTATCTAACAATGAGGATGATTTGAGCTGTTCTAGATTACTTATCCTGCAGCATATTAATGTCCAGAATTCAGTTCCAAAATACATTGCAAAATTCAGAGTTTGTTTTTAGAAGCTTAACTATCATCTAATAAACTGAACATGGTTCAGAAATCTATTTAATTTCACTCATTTCAAATCCCTTTTCTTCAGCCTTTTACAGTAAATGCCCTCATTTTTACACTTTGTTTCTTCTATAATCATTCTATCTCTTCTAAATTTTCCCATTTTGTTGAAGAAACACTTTTTTCCCCCTGAATTAGTTATAGCATGATTTTACTGTAAAGTTGAAAGCTCACATTGTTTCTAAATTGGTATTGAAATTATGTCTTTTTAAAATTCTTTATCTGTCCAAGAAGATTTAAATCCTATTTTTCCATTCTTACATAGGACTGTAATTAAAATCATGCATAAGTTTGTTTTATTCTTATTTATAGGAGTCTGGCCTACACCACCTAACCCATGTCTAACCAAAAAGCAGAAGAATTTTGTTGATAAAATTTGCCTAGGCAAAGGTGGTATTTTTGATTGCATTATTGAATCATGGGCAGTAGTGTAATACACATAAATGTCTGCCTTTACCAGATACACAATTAGCAATGATAAATAAGGTCTTTACATGAGATGATATTTCTCTGGTCTAGACACATTTTTCTTTGCCAGTTTCATATGTGTTCCATCTGTCTAGCAAGGCAGAGTGACTGCCTCAAAAGTTTGACTGAATTTTTGGTGAGCAGGTGGCATTACACAAACAAAGATTAATATGTAAAGAAACAGCTAGTGATGTTTGCAGATAGTGAAATGTGTGTTTAATGAAAAACTCCCAAGGAAATGAAAATTGAAGTCCTAATGTCCTAATGATACTTACAACTGCTGGAAATTTTCAGTGAGCAAAGAAGCTGCCCAGACTAAATGAAACCTGTGAAATTTCAGTGGTGTAAAGTCTGTCATAAATACTCAAATACATGTATGTCTGTAAAACACAGGGCTTGTCAATCAAGGGTACTAGAGGACTCTAAAATGTGTGTAAGTTACTCAGTAGAGACTTCTTTTCTTAGTGCCTTGGTGTGACAGAACTTGGGAAACCTGGCTCTTAAATGGGAAAACTTTTCCTTACTTCAAGGTTAGTGGCTGCATTTTTAGAATGTACAGTCTCTACACTCTTTTCATATATCTTTAGTCCCTAACAAGTCCATACAAATACATAGACTGATCTAAAGATGTACCACCTAGCTGCATTTGAAAATATGATTTGAAAAAGAGATTAAGATAAATGCTATTAAAGATAAAAGGTAAATTAATGCGCATTCTAATATTGGACTCAAGGTTGGGTTTTTTAAAATTTGTTTCATGTTGTAGTTCAAAAACATTTTTTTGAATACTAAAGATAACTTTTGCACAAATGATCAAGGCAATCCATAACTGTCTTTCATGACACGTTTACAAAGCTTTCATGTTTATGCATGATTCCTGTAAAGAGGTTTGAACAGGAGGAGAAAGGAATTTTCAAACATTGGTGAGCTTCAGATAAATTATTTCATTGATTTACTTGTTCATGTAGCAAATGATTAAAATGGACTTTGAACAACATTGATATTTATCTCCCTGTATTTAATTTAATAGACAAATGTAATCAATATCAGCAAGAATCTGCTATCTTTCATAAACTTTCTCGTAGACATCTATTATTTAAGAGGACAATTCTGCATTCATTGATCATATTGAATGGTATTTTTCTTTATTTTCAAGATTTGAGTTTATGTTTTAAAAAGAAATTTCTTTACAGTTATATGGAGTAAATAGCAGTCAAGAAATAGAAATGGATTATATGAAGAGTACATCAAACTTATATTTTACTGCCCAGTCCTTTATTGGCATGTTTAATTAAAAAAAAAAAAAGGCTTTTTTTTTTTTTTTAAGAGTAAAGGTGTTTAACATGTTAGGTGACTAATTTCAGCTGCTGCAAAATCTTTTGGTTCTTTTACCATTCTTCTGATGATACAAAAATACTCGCAAATATTCCTGTAGCTGGAGAACTTGTGCTTCAGCTGGGCTACCAGGCAGCTATAAATGTTGGGTAAACACAGAGAATCCTCAAACACTCCTTAGTCAATATTTCTTTGGGAAAAACAGGAAAACCTGACGTACTTCTGTGTAGTCTTCTGCAGTCTGTCTGTGAGGTCAGCATATACGAATATTGCTGAACTGGGATAAAAAGTATGTTGGAAAATCAATCTCTCTTTTTCTCCTTAGTAGCTGTAAATATGCCCTCTAGATTTATAATGCTAGAATATAACACAAAGACATTTAGCTATTTCTAGGATAATTGCTTAAGCCATATAGAACCTCATTGGTGATGCACTACTTTGGCTTCAATAGATGCTTACAGCTTAATAGATGCTTACAGAGAGCTCTGAGCTAAGATAACTCAATGCATGGAAGATTTCTCATGTCATGGAATATATAGGGTAGGGTAAGACAAATATATCCATATTTAAAATCAGGAGTAATGCCCAAGGAATACAGAACTTGTGGACTAACACTTCCAACTTAATAATATTCTCTAGGATAATTGTAAGAAATGACAGAATTTTCTTTTTTTCTTGCAGTATATGGAGATTGAAAGGTTGAAGTTCTCTCATTTTCCAAGTTTAACATTTAAATACCTCAGCCTTCTCCTCATCCTTGGTGACAATGTTCCCCTCTACACCCAGTAAAAATGGAGTTTTTCCTTGGCCCTCCTTCTGTTGTTAATATATTTATAATAATACTTTTTATTATCTTTCACAGCAGTGGCCAGATTGAGTTCTAGCTGAGGTTTTGCCTTTCTAATTTTCTCTCTACATGAGGACATTCTTGTAGTCTCCCAAAGTTGCCTGTCCCTTGTCCCAGAGGTCATAAACTCTTTTTTCCCTGAATTATTGCAAAAGTTCCCTATTCAGCCACGCTGGTCTTCATCTCTGCTGGTTTGTCTTTCAGCACGTAGGGATAGCCTGTTCCTTCACCTTTAAGGCATCTTCTTAAATTGTGTTCACCTGCCCTTTCATGTTAAAGACTGTTTCCCATGCGGGTCTCTCAATCAGTGTCCTGAACGGGCCAAAGCCCACCCTACAGAAGTCCAAAGTAGTGGTTTGTTTGACCCCTTCCTTATTTCACCAATTGAAATTAAAACACTACCATGTCATGGTCACTGCACCCCAGATGGCCTCTGACCATCCACACCTCCACACCAGCAAACAGAATGGGGCACCAGCCCTTGCTAGGCTCCCTTCCCAGCTGTGGAAGGAAGTTTTCTTCCACACACTCCAGGAACCCCCTGGAGTGACTCCTCTCTGTTGTGTTGAGTTTCCAGCAGACATACAGCACCTTAAAGTCTCCCACAAGAACAGGGGCTAGGTAGAAGGAATAGGAATTATAGGAATAATAGGAATTATAAAAGTCAGGATGCATTATAGTATTTGAGAATAACAGAGTTATGTGTTGATAAAAGAGACGGAGTTAAGTGTTGACGCCTAGAGACAGTAGGCACTTTATTAATTCATGTCTGTTGTTTCATAATATTGGACTAATTGGATGTACTCTTAGGAGACCAGTGACATGTCTAGATATTGTTGCATTTGTAGGTTATCGAGCTCTGGACAGGCCATGAATGCTTTTTTCCTACTGGAATAATTCCAAAATTCAGTCCTGTTATCCTTTTAAAATACTGAAAATAGCAAAAATTATGACAAGCCATTGCATTCTTATGAAATCTGAGAAAAATGAAGTAACTGTCATCTCTCTGATTGCAGCACTAGGTGCTTGCACTTGAGAATCCTTCTGATTTATGTCTTATTTACATTATCCTTAGTGAAAGAGGATTACGTATATGAAACTAGTCCTCAAGTAGAGTGGGATTCCTGATTGGGTACTGTCCAGAAAATCCCATGACAATACGAAATTCAGTCTTGCAAATCAAGATTTCATTATTTAATCTAACACCTAAGGCATCTAAATGAAATGAGGAAACTTCAAAAAAAAGCTATTAAAATTGTCAAAAATATATGTCCTAGAATATGAAGAGGAATAATTAAGGCTCTAATTTGGCTTCTCAGGATATGTGTCAATATGCAAATATGCCCTGACTGTAATCACTGATGCAGTTGCTGGTGGGTCGATGCCTGAAACAAAATTGTTAAGCAGCAGTGGCTCTATTAATATGCTGATAGCTTGTAAATGGGTGCAGAAAAGTTGTTATGATAGGACGGCAGGACGGATCCTCTTGCTGAATTCTTGTGACATAGAACAAAAGAGATTTTTCTCAAGTGTTACCCACCAAAAAGCAATCTGTTGCAGATTTTCTAGCTTTTTTGGGTAGTTTTGGAAGGTCAATCACTCAGAAGACGGGTTGGTTTTGACCTATTTCATGGCTACTGTAAAATTAAAACCAGTTAATAGAGTCTATGGTTGCTTGTTATTTTAAAATTATTTTAACTGTTATTGCAAAATATTATTTTAAAGTTGGGGTTTTTCAGGACAAAATTTTATGGGCCTGCTTTTTTTTTGAAAGACTGAGAATTGTAATGAAAAAGATACATTAATATACAGGATAGCAGACTTGCAAAGATATTAAATGACATGTTTTCATAAACCCGCACAAATTACAGATATAGAAGATCTATTAATTTTCAGTTAGCTGAATTCCCTATGTATGGCAGCATTGTTCCCTTGTCATGTATTTTTCTGCGCTTTGTAAGGCTGCATTTTAAAAGACCCCTGCAACTAGACTTTTACAGCTGCCTTGGGAGATTTCCAAGGTCATGAGATGGGAAATTTCAGGGTGTTGTGTTTATCTATAGCAATGTTAATGGAACTAATAATGTATTCAGTATGTTTAAGGTTAGTTATTCAATTGTTGGCGTACTCATAAGAACTAAAATAGGCAGTTATTCTGGATTCACTTGAGGTTTGTACAAGAGAAGGGCAAAAGATCAAGAGATTCATGGGAACTTGCAATCTTTTTAATTTTTCATAATAATTATTTTTTGCTCATCTTTTAAAATATCTAGTCTTTCTAATATAGCTATTATGGGCATAACATTAGCATAGCACTTTTTTTTTCCTCCAGGAAAATTTGTGATTCTGCCCAGTGCATACAGAAATAGAAATGGACCGTGTCAATAGTTAGGGCAGTCCTCAGTAACTGGGGATAACAGGCTTAAATCCCTCACATATTTGGTATTATCTTAGCAATCTGCTTTTCTCCCCTACCCATCAACTGCCCAGGTGTATCAAAACCGTTGTAAAATTAGATATTTACCTATGTATTTACCAAGGTATTTACCTTGGCTGGATAATTCCCCTTGAGCTATTCTCATTCATCTGAGAGCCCAAACAAAGCCTGAGTTGGAAAAGTTAGAAGCTGTTCATACAGAATTCATGACACCCAACATCCTTATTTAGTGTGCAGAAGTACGGTTAGTTCCTGTGTATAGGCTGTGGACAGGCTGGATCTGAGTCTCAAAGACACAGTAAAAACCTTTAAATTGCCAGTGTCTGAAACAGAATTGCAAAAGAACCTGGATTACTATTAGATCCCAATTAATAAATAGTTTGTGGAAGTTCAGGACACAAGGTAGAGTGCTGGGCTTGGCTGAGTATATTTTTGGGAGCCTTCAGGACCAGGGTTTTGTTGGATCACTGGTATTACTGGAGAAACTCACAACAGTGCAAGTGTCCCTGGTTTTTTTACTGCGCTTGAGGTTTTCCCATTTGGAAATTCTGTTTACCAGTCACCTGGAGAAAGAAACTTCACCCCAGGTTATCAACAGAAGGTTCAGTCATCTAAATCCGTGTTTAAAACTTTGCACTGTTATGAAATGTGAATCAATCTTGGACTGCTATACATACAACATATTTCATGATAATGGAGCATGGGTTTCATGATAAGTATGAGAAAAAACAGCCACATAAAACTCTCATTTTTCTGCTTGCTAACTAATAATTTTCATTCAAAATCTACAGAAATTACATACTTAATTGCAAAATGACAAAATAATGATTTTAAGTAATTTAATTTATCCTGGTTAAGAAAGAGACATCAAAAGCTTTAAGTAACTTGTTTATAATAATTTTAATTTTTAAAATTAATTTAAATATTCAAAAGACCGGGTTTTTTTTTTTTCATAAAGCTTTTGAGCACTAGGGTAAGAAAAAGAAAATAATCAGGAAAGTAAATAGTCTTGTAGAAGAGGTATTAGTTAGATTTAGATTTTTTTTTTTTTTGTTCCTACACTTCAATGAAACAGAACAAACTATTTAATCTTGTGCCACAGAGCTTCTTTGTAAGACAGGGATAATGTTTCATTCTTTTTTCTCAAATTTTTAGAGTTTTTTTTCATCATATACTTTTGTATTACAAACACCTTGGGATGCCATTATTTTTGTTATATATATGTAGATTAAGAAATGGAGAAAAAAAGGAATTGTTTTTGTCTGGGGCAGGTGGGGCCTACATCAATATTGAAAAGCAAAGGCAAATTACCATGAAGAATATGTTTTGCATATAAGGCATTGTGTAGAAAAGTTAAAAATCTGTAGACAACCCTACAAAAGAAGTTTTGAAAAAGAAACCCTTGCCCTTCTTTTTTGGATTTCTGCCTGAGATGGTGCCTTTGAAACAAAAAAAATATTTTTCACAAGGATCACTTTCTTTCACTGAGTTTTGTGTAGAGCTGAGATGAAAAATTCTGCTCTTTTTTTATTAAGAGCAATTTCACTTATATCTGATGTTCAAACATCTGTGTTTGTGCACCAGAATTATCAAAGATACTGCCTTAGATCTGGAGGTTTTGTATTTGGTACAAAGCATTGTGTTTTACAGAAAGTAAATATCACAAAGTTTCTTTTTCCCCTAATACCTCAGTTGAAGAGCTGGATACCTTTTTTTCATCCTGATCTGAGTGGAGGAGGGGGTCAATAATTTTTTGTAGTAGGAATGTATTTTTACGTAAATACTACAGCCCAATTTAATTTCTCAAATAAGTCAAGTATTTTACTAGAAGAGAAAGTATTTTTGTTAACTGATACTTAGGAAGAACTGTAGGAGGGGTGAATTTGAGGTGAAGAAAAAGAAGACAACTGTGATTTTTTATGGGGCCCTTGCCTTTCATTTATGTTACTGATGGTTCTTATGCAGACATATGCCCCTTCTCTGCATTGTCTTTTGTTTGCTGCCTGTTTTATCGAATTAATTAATTCTTCAGGATTTACCAAGAGTTGCTACTGAGGTGGCAGGTTAGCTGGTATTGCCACGTGCTGTAAGGCTCATGCATGCCCAAGTCTAGCAAAAGGAGGAGGGAGACCTTACTAACAACTGAGGCTCCTCCATTAGCTAAATACACAGAGATCACAAAGCCTCCGCAGCAGTCATGTCATCATTGCCAATGTTTAATTATTTGAATAAGAACACCGATGTTCATTTTGAATTTCCCAACTCATTCTAGATCCGTTGAAACACCACAGCTCTGCCTGGAGCTGATTTGTGTTTATGCGCTGTGCTGTGAAACAATTTTTGGTAAAGGAAGGAAGAGACTTTGAAAATGTGAAGAATGTGACAATTTAAATTCTTGAAAAATTCCATTTCCTTGATCACAGAGGAGGAGAAAAAGCAAACTGCCAGTAATTTAAATATGATAGTTTCTGTCATAAGTTGACAGCAGATGTGAACAGGAGACAGGAAATAGATGAAGACAGAGGAAAATTGAGAGCACAGAAGCCAGTGTATGCAGAGCTGGATAATGTCTGTTGAAACAATGTGAGTTTGCTTGGTTTCTATAAATGCTCTGCAGCTAAATTAATCTAAGTCAGATTTTTTGGCAGGCAATGCTCTTTTTAACTTGGCTTATGAATGAACACTGGATCTGAAGAGATTTTTTTCTCTTCCCCATAGTAAGATCATTTAATCATTTTTCTCCTTAAACATACATGTTTCTACAAACATGTGCTACAAAACCTGGTTAGAGAGAGGAATAAAGAAGTAAATTGCTGAGGGAAACAGCAACACTAAGCTTGCAAGGCTGAGTACTCTTTATTTCCTACTTAGGATACCTGGTATAGAGTACCATGGGCTATAACAAAGATACATCTGTAAGTGGATGCATGTTGGCATACCATTGCAGTATACAATTAAGTTCCTAAAAAAACCTGCATGCTTTGATGAAGACAATTTTTAAACTCTTTTATATAAACAAAAAGAACTTGCAGGTTTTTATTGTTATTCTTGTTAAGTATTATCATTATTTTGTAGCAAAGTGGCGGGGGAGAGCTGTATTATAACTAGTACTTGTTTATTAAAACATTAATTATAAAAAAATTACTCCTTCTGTCCTTTGGTGCTGGTTTAAATTCTGAACTTATGTTCTTACAGCAGCAAATCCTATAATAATAGTCTGTGGTAAAGGCTTGGTATATTCTCCTCCCTCTGAAAATGTAGACGTTCATTTTTAAACAAGTTACCATGCAAGTTATACCTACAGAGCAAATCACATTTATATTTTTGAGGAAAAGAGGGGACAGAAGCTCTCATGTCCCCAGCTTTGCAGAGCATTAATGCATATGATTTACATCTACCATTTTTCTCCTGGTCTTTAACTCCCTGCATTTCTGTGGCCTCCTCCTCTCATCCCCAGTCTGCACTGGTCTTAGCAGCCTGGTTCTGCTGCTGCTGCCAACAGCTGCCAGTGTCAGACAAGTCTCACCTCTGGGTGCCTTTGGAGGGGAGCTTAGGAAAGGAACAACCTTCAGAACCTCTTGGTCCACTGTCTGTTCAGCAAAGAGGAAAACAGAGAAAAGACAACAAAAGTTTCTTTTTCATAATTGACATTAAATTTGTGAAAGTAATTTGAGAAAAGGCCTGTCTTATGGAATACATGGCTACCCTGATCTCAGCACTGACATCAATCTAGTCCTTTACTGTCAGAAAATTTCCATGGTTCATACATATGTTTCTGTCATGGTTTAATCCCAGAGAGTAGCCAAGCCCCACACAGCCACTTGCTCTCTTCCCCACCAATGGGACTGAGGAGAGAAATGTAAAACCCAGAAAACTCATGGGTTGAGATAAAAAGAGTTTATTAAGGATAGAAAAAGCCATACTTACAAGCAAAGCAAAAACAAGTGATTAATTCAGCACTTCCCATGCTCTTGCAGGTGGTCAGCCAACTCCAGCAGAGCAGGGTCCCATCACGTATAACAGTGACTTAGAAAGACACCATCACTTCAAACATCCCCCTCTTCCTCCTTCTTCCTCCTGCTTTATATACTGAGCATGATGTCACATGGCCTGAAATGTCACTTTGGGTCACCTGTCCTGGCTGTGTCTCCTCCCAGTCTCCCATACACCCCAAGCTTCCTGTCCAGTGTGGCAGTAGGGAATGATGAAAAGATTTCTGTATTATCAAACCTGCATTCAGCACAAGTACAAAACACAGCCCCACATAAGCTATTGTGAAGAAAATTGACTCTACTCCAGCCCAAACCAGCACAGTTTTGAAATAATTGTTTGAACCTGTTAACTGTGATTCTTCATTTGCAATGTGCTTACTTCCATTACATGGCATTATTTTAATACCTTGCACTTAAAGTATCTTGAAGAAGTCTGTCCCACAGTCTACATAATCTCCTTGGAAAATATCTTTGGATTAATGACAGGAAAACCCATACAAAAGCAGATGTATCACTGGCATGAAAGCTGGCTCATGGATGTAAGGCAGCTGGAAATTTCTGCTGTAAGTGTGTGTCATACTTCATTTACAAATAAGAACATGCCTCACTGGAGATTTTATTTTAACATGTTTCTGATGACAACATTGGAAAAGGCTGTAGACTTACAAGAAGACTTAGCCACCACTGAAAAATAGATTAAAAGTAAACTGTTTGCGCTGTACATGTTTTGCACCTGTCTAGACCCCAGCCAGTGGAAACTTTTTTTATGGATATCAGTGTGTCTTGTGTTAAAAATATACTCTGCACTTACTGCCATATTTTGTAGTTTCTTAGCTTTTTTATAGTCATGTCTAATAGCATGATATTTCAAGTGGAAAAAATGTTTTTTACTATTTAAGGTATTCTTATTTTGACCCAATAATAATAGCTATCATTCTGTCATTTCAAGACCATATAGACCAAAGATTTCGAGAGGACTGACTTCCCTCTATTTTTTCCTTTAGAAGTCTGAAATTTATTTATATGATTATTTTGGAAGTTGCTAAGATGCTTGCTTAGAAGCCATGGGCCTGTGGAACATGTGTATATTTTAAATACTTTCTATTCCCTTGCCTTTCCCTTTACATGCCAATAGAGCTAGCAGAGCTATCCAGTATTTGCATTATAGTCACAACTGTCATAAATGTTTAGAAACAAACTGTAACACGTTATAATGAATTGGCCTCGTCCACCATGTTTTATGAAAGTAAATTTTGTATATTTTTAAATGTAACTCCAGGTACTCATTCTCTGCTGGAATAGCCCCACTTAGATGACAAAACTCAGTATGTAAGTGCAAAACCATAGAAGAAATAAAATCCAGAATTCCCCCAACATTGCTATGTCATACTCAACCCATTAAAAATTGGCAAAATGGGCCAAGAACTTTTGCATTATTGACAAACAAACCATCATTCCTGCTGTTAACATGGATCCTCTGTTTTTAACTCAGAAGCCTACTCTTTTATTTTAATTCCAAAAAAAAAAAAACCCTCAGGAGACAGGGAAAGGTTTGAAGTTGAATCAAGATCTTCAGATCTCCTGACAGGAGATTATCTCCCCCATTCACATTAAGGAATTGCAGATTATTAGAAGTGTAATGGCTAAGGATGTTTAATTTGGTGTTAGCAGTACCAGCAGTACATGTGCTTGTTCCATATGACTGCAGTCAGAAAAAGAAGAGCATCAGAATTCAAATTATTATCCAGATTAAATTTTTTTTTTACTTTTCATTTGAGTCAACTTCCAGGTTTTCCATCAAAATGCAAGGTTCATTGCACTTTCTCAATGCCAGACCTGAATAGCTTTATCATAACCAACCTCATTAATTCAACAGGAGCAACTTCTCCCAAAGCATGATATATCTATGGAAACATGGAGAAAGTTCCTCCTCCTGGCTTAGACGTGCTTTTCTGAAGCACTGAATGAACTGGTGATGTCTAGGGCACAGTAGCAATAAGAACAAATGTAACATTGCAAAGATATAAACTACATGAAGAGTGACTGAGCACGATCCAGACTGTAAGCCCGACATTATTATGTGAAGCTGAAATGGTTTCCCCATTACCATGTCTTAAGAGAATGAAATTAAACAATGAGGACTTTGGTTGTTTCCTGATTTTCTATACCGCAAAGTCCTTAGCAAATGAGCTACAATTGCCAGCCTTCTCTAATAAATCAACATTTAATTACCAGTTTGACAGGTCATAGAAGCTTAAAAAGAAGTTGGCAAATTCAGAACAAGAAGGTTTATCAAGCTACCCTTATTTTCTGTGTTGTTTAACCCAATCCTAAACAAAGTTGCATGTCAAGTTTTTCTAAACAGCTGGCTAAATTATCATGCACTGAACAACTTAAAAAAGCAACGTAGAGATAAATTATTTCAGTAAAAGTATTATTTAAAGTTTTTTACTTCTACCTGTATGCTTGTCAGTAAGGGTGTTTGATTTCCATTTACATGCTTTGGAATCTGACATGGGGCTTTATTATGTTTTTTTCATCAAACCAAAACAACATTAGTTACACCATCAACTTTTCAGAAAGGTTTTGTTTAAAAATCCATTTCCAGATGGTCTCTGTGATATGAAGGCAATCATGCATGAAACAACAGATTTACTATGGTAAATATGTTTATTTACTTATTTATTTACTGTGGATTTTGAGAACAGATGCAAAGTTGTTGTCATTTTATCGTGTATTTTATTGTTGAAGTCGCTTTGTATCAGTGATGATCAAGTAGAATTTAAGGAATAAAATCATCATGTTCACATTTTTAGTAGGTCAGAAAATAAATGTATCTGAAACTGTCCCTTCAAAGGGATATTTTAGGGAATTTGGGAAAACACAGTAAGTCCTCAATAGAATTAATTTCATATTCAAATTACGTAGCTTTTTATTTACTAATTTTTATATCAAATCCCTTGTGGTAATTATTATTAAAATAGTTTAATTTTAAATGATAATTTAGATTTTTGGGGTTTGTTTTCCTCATTTCTCACTAGAACAACAAATGATAGTTCTGTAGAGTGCTAATTTTTAAAAGTAGCATCCATTCACAGAGGCATTTCTTGCGATGCTGGCCTTTCAAGCATTACAGCAGAGCAACTAGTTCTGGCAACTTTTCTTTAATGTGGGCATGTTCTGTAAAACTAGTGTGTTCAATAAAATTAGTGTTTAGAATAAAACACTCAAATTAATAAAAGATTTTTTTTTTTTGGGGGGGGGGGGTAGAGGAGGGGGTTTATCAGCCGATGTCAAATAGCTAACTGAAATTATAGATCCTCTGAACGAGAATAGGCTCTCTAAGGTGGCTTGGCCCCATCAGTCCCTAACCAGAGTCCAGGCCACCAGCAGGGGTGCAGGTGTCAGCAGCTGCTCCTGTCACAGGCAGAACGGGGCGCTCTGCAGCGTTTAAGTGACAGTGTCACAAGGCCTTTAGCGAGACTAAGCTGAGTGATTTATCACAATCCAGCTTATGAGTTGCATAGTTCAATCATCTATCTTCATAAAATGCTGGTGACAGCCTCTACTGTGCCTCAGAATGTTGCTAATCCAAGTATGATGCAAAGATAATATGTTTTCATGATTTATTGCCTGTGGGTCCTGTAATTACTAATTATGCATATGACAGACCACCTAATGCATAAAATGCAGCAGAAAACCTGCAATGAAAAATTATAATAGCAGTGCAGATCAAGTTCTTATTGAAAAGAAACTTTATGGTAAGGAGAGTGATGAAATTTTCTGACCCCCAAAAAAAACATATTTGCATTAGGAATTTTTAATAAAAATGCAGAAAAGGAAAAAACATCTACTAGATTTTAACCTCTCTATTTTCCATTGTGGTCTCACTTCTTATTTATAAACTAATGGAATTATTAACAGGGAAGTGGACAGAAAATAAAAATTGGAAAAGACCCCGTAAATAAATATAATTCATGAAGTGTCACCTTATTCCAAAGTATCACAGACAGTCTAAACTATTAATTTCCTAATCTTTTCCGATCAGACAAAATTTCTGGTAAAATTTATTTCTTCCTTTGCCTACTAGAACAAAGACAAAATTAAACAAATATAAGGACATTGGTGAAGTAAAAAGCAATAATAAAGTGGTTATTACAACTGTGTGGTCAGCAAAGAGGTTAAAAATCTTTTGAAGTGTGTGTTAGTACTGTAAGAAAACTGTTGAACTGTTAAAATCTATCATTTTTCCCCTTAACAGAATGCCTGAAGGAAAAGGAAACAAAAAACCAAAATTTTAATTTATGTATAACCTTCATACTTGAGTTAGAATCTTTGGCTTGAGTGCCTTCTTTAGAAATTAAAAAAAAAAAATTCTATAAAAATTCTATAAAAAATTACCTACTCTACAAACTGCAAGTCCTTCTATTCACACAAAGATTGATGCAGGTGCAGGAGTGGAGCTGCATTTCAAGGCAGAAGTTTGTCCTAATAACTTACTTGATGCTCAGGAGTCATTAATTTAGGTTGACACCCCCACAGATTCAGTAATTATGAGTGGGTACAGTATATGTAACCTGAGTTGGGAGCAGTATTTTTATCATGAACTCTAGTAGTAATGGTGACCGGGAAAAGTGAGTTCCTCTCCATTACAAGGATTTTGATTATCACAGGCTGTTAGGTGTGAAGGATACTGCAGCTCATCTAATCCAGCTCCATGAAACCTTGGGTTTTCTGTATGTTGGCCTAAATTCTCATCTGGTACAGATACCTGGAAGTTCAGGTCTTCAGCAGAGGCATTTTTAGTTAGCTCACCATTGCAATTTCCTCATCAGTGACATTAACCCCAGCTGAACTCCCTGTACCAAAAGGACAAAGAGGTATTTGTGTGGTTCTTTTCCACTTATTATTTCTGAGAAATATGATTTTATAATGGTAATGATAACATCGAAGTTTCAGATCTCTCAATCCCTCTGATCCTGACTAGCAGCTACTTGTTATGTGCATGTGGGTATGCATTAGTGTGTCTCCCAGTGTCCTATGAATTATATTGACAGGGCTGCTCTGTTCCTGGCTCTCCTCTCTGACAGCCAATGGATTCATTCTGCATTTCAAAGGTAGCTGCTCTAGGACCCAGCCCTGTAACAGTGCTTAGCTCTGATCTCACTGCTGTGCTGAAAGATCCACTGCTGTGTGGCTGTGTTTGAAAGAACTGCCTTTTCTCTCTTACTGGGTGTGAAGTCGTTCCTCATTTTCCAGGAGTCTGGGGAAACTCCACTGACATTCACAGTTCATCTAATGCTATATTAAGGAGCAGTAAAATAGGGCACTGTTTATTTGAAGAATAGATGGTCTGGTACCTTTTCAAAGGTGTGAGGTTGTCATTTAAACAATGTATTCCTCTTTGTCAACCCCTAGTGAAAAATGCATGTGAGGGAATGCTGCCATATCAAACTGGCAGGGGAGCTGGAGGCATTTTCAAGTTTCTTCACTTCTTAGAACTTCTTTTATGCTGAAAGGCTGCTTTTATTAGCTACTTTCTCATAAATGAACGCAGGAAATACACTCTTAAAACCCAGGACAGAGTAATGGACAGAGTCAGAGTACAGGCTATCTTGACGCTGAGATCTAACTTGCATTGTCCAACAGCAGTCCGTGAAAGGCAATATTCAGTAAAATGTAAATCAGTCATACAATGCTAGCCTTTTAAATGATGCTTATGGTTTTCTTGGAAAACCACTCTGTAAGATCCAAATATTTTTATTGTGTCTGCCTTTGAGACAGAATATATTTTATTACTGTGCTCTTAAAAAAGAAAACAGAATGTATCGTAACAATATTGTCCTATACAGACAGGACAAGAGAACGTAGCCTCAAGCTGTGCCAGGGGAGGTTCAGACTGGATAACTGGGTATCAGAAAGAATGTTTCCACTGAAACTGTGTTTAAACATTGGAGCAGGCTGCCCAGGGAGATGGTGGTGTCATTGTCTCTGGAAGTGTTCAAGGAACAACTGGAAATGGTACTTAGTGCTGTGGTTTAGTTACCGTGATGCTGCTCAGCCAAAGGCTGAACTCAATGATCTTGGAGGTCTTTACCAGCCTTAATGATTCCATGATTCTATTAAAAAACAACTTTAAGTGAGAAAATGGATCATTTGAAATTATCATTATTTTAAGACTCTATTGTTGTTCACTAAGAACTTTATTATTTATTTTTCTCTGTCAGCTTTCTGGTTTTGAAAAAGATACACCTACTTAACACAATAGAAATAGGGATCTGTGACAGCAAATACATGCAAATTATGGAGAAAATATTTTCTTCTTGGAGCAAGGAGTGTCTTGGACTTTTCCCTTGCAGAGTGCTATGGCAGGGTTTTATCACTTTTTGAGAGATAGAAGAGATAGAGGAGAACAGGCTGTTTTCCTTTTGAATCAAGACCGCAATGTCCAAAGCAAATGCTTTCAACATTTTAGACCTGGCTCTGCGTTCAGTGGCAAGCAGTGCAGCACAATAGGAGTGAGCAACAGAGCAGAACAGTTCATGCTGTGAGACCTCAAAGTCTATGCAAAGTCATTTGCACATGAGTTGGAGTTTGTGAGTTTGGGCTTAGTTTCATCTGGAGAAGATACAGCCCTCAGATGTGGAGACTTTTACTAATACAAAACAAAGTCCACTATGAGGGGACAACTGCAAGATTTGCTCTATAGACACACTTCAGCAACAAATTAAAACCACAATTCAGTTTGCATGTAAACCTTTACCTCCACCTCTATAGGACCCTGGTTCATGTGCAAAACTGCCTTCTGCTGTGCAGAGTTCTCTGCATTTGTTTTTGGCCGCAGAACTTGTCTGCAGCAAGGTTAAGTATAGCCTCAATGTGTCAGTAACAGGGTTTTAACCATCCCATGGAATGTCATTCGAAGAAAGTCAGTTTTCATATGTAGCACTGTTTGGTTCTGGCAGTGAAGTATTCCATTTTTACTTTTTTTAAGGCTTTAAATAAAAAATTGTTTAATGTAGCTTGAGTTTAATTAAAATAGATCATGAAGAAACACTGATAAATTGGTCATTAGTATTTGCTAGATAATGCCAACATTTAGTACTTTTTTTCTGGTGGGAGCAGTGGGTTTGATTTTTCTATAGTTCATGCCTCTGGAACAGAGGCAGAGGTATAAGCAAATCCTTGTAAAAAGAGCTATATTTAATTTAGAAGAAAAAATTGCAATGTTTCTCCTATTTTTTGTGAGGGCCCTATTACAACGAAGAAAAAACTATAAATGTATAATAAATTTTATATAATATAAATATACATAAAAATATATATAATATAAATAAATTGTGTATTTATAAATATAAAGATAAAATAAATTGCATAATAGTATTCATTTACCGAAGAGGGCTGCTATTCAAATTTCCTTTTAAAAACTCTGGAGCCTAGAGCTTTCTGTATCTTCTAAGCAGGAGCATATTCAAAGTGTTACAGGTGCTGATTTGAAAGTATTGCCAAATGAGCAACATAAAAGCTGGTTTTGTGTACCACAAGTTAAGTGATAAAGCTCAGTCACCTCTTCTCCCATCATATACTTCAAACTCTCAGTCATGCATTGATGACCACAAAACACGCATTGAAAAAACTGTTTGGATATCTGAGACATATTTAGGCTTCACTTTGCCAGAGTACTTTAAGATGTGCGCAGCTTTTATACCCTTGAGTAATCTCCTACTAAAAAATGTTTTTTAAATATTCTTGTTGATTCAGAGCCCAGGCTGGTAAGCTTGTCTCAAGCATTTAAAATATCAAAACAATGTTACACTTGATTTTAGTTGTTGGTCAGGCAATGTCAATTTCCTTTTAGTTCAAGGGAGTTTTTTCTGCTTTTTCTGTACCTGCTTTTTTCTTACCAACAAAACCCTCTGCACCAAGTTCTGTTCTATTTGCAATTAAGTATGCTGCTTGCACCAAAGTGAAAATGTTTAAGTTGGGAACCAGTGAAAAAAATCTAGGGAAATACTAGTCTATGTTTCTGAATCTTCCATGAATACTTCAGTACTGTGAAATTAAAAGTTACAGATTCACTTTCCTCCCCTGTCTGGAATATCTACTTATTTTATTTTTTTACATTGTTTAGCCAGCATGAATGTGCCAAAAATAAGAACTTTCTCTGTCATGGTTTTGTAGGCATCTGGACTTGATTAGTCCAAAGATAAGACAAAATACTGATGTTTAGTTGTTCTATTCTTTTCAAATTTAGCCCTTCAAATAATAAATAAACAATAAATATAAATTGTAATGATACAAAAGGGTTTCAAATTCAGAAAGGCTTTCTCAAATAAAATGAAACAAAGTATGACAGAATAATAGCCAAAAAACAAGTATCTTAAAGTTTCATAAGATGGAAAGTACTGGTTAGCTCACTTATCAAAATATTAAGATGCTTAGTGTATAAAAATAATGATTCAGTGCAGTATGGTATCTAGCAGATGGTGATTAAAATTATAAAATGAAGTTAAAGATTTATAAGTATAATGGTGTTTCTAAGATGGTTTACTTCTTATAATTCACAAGGGAAAAAATAAAACAATTTTCCAGAAAAAAAATCTGGAGTTTTCTTTTATAAATTGTGTATGTAGGATAAAGTGGAGTTAAATTGCCAGATTTGGTAATGATTATTGAAATTGCTTGACACCTAATAATAGATCATATTTTGCATTAGCATGTTTCTTGTTTTAAGTAAAGAAAGTTGATTTTGTTCCAGGTGCTCTTAGATGTAGGTAAATGTCTTCAGGTCTCAATGATGATAATTGTCTGGGTATGGGGGACGATGTTGTAAGGTAATTATAGTGTTGCCAGCCAAAAGGCAGATACAGGTAGATCCTACTCTGCAAATAGTTTTGGGGAGTTCAGAACAGCTATGCTAAATATTAATACACTAAGTTAGCATAACAGTTATGCTAAATATTATTTTTATTAGTGATGGTCATTCATGGATAATGTGTGACCATTGCCTGTTTCTTAGTAAAGATTAATCCAGGAGCTGTTCATGGAGGTGATTGCCATTGAGCATTTGTCTTGTGCAATTCCAGGGCACAGACTGCATATTGAGAACCAACATTTTCTGATGTGATACTGACTGGAATAGAGGAAGAGGGCAGTGGCAAAAATTGTGTTCGATCTCTAACAGCATTCTTTCTGCAAGCTGAAACACATATCAATATTATATTTTCCAAGTGTGTGTATTTTCATATCTAGGGCAAAATTTAACAATTCAATTTTAATTTTTAATGAGATAAAGAATGCATGATGAGCAGAAGAGAGAGGAGAAGAAAAATCCTGTGCTTGAAAAGCTAAAATTATTTCGGAAGTTGCACAAGATTCTACAAGTGTCTACACTAAAATTTGCATTTTTTTTCTGTCATTCAAGTGCAAACATTATTTTATTTGTTTTTTATTATGTTTCAGTAAGAGAACAAAAAGAAATCTTTATGAATTTGACCATTATTTGCCAGGTTTATGGTTCATTACATTAAAATCACTAGTAGCCAAGCCTTTTATAATAATATATTTGAATATCATAAAGACTCTGCAAGGTTGTAGATTTATGTATTTGTTGTATTTTCTGTTTCTCACACAACAGTATTAACTGTGGAAACAAGAAAATTACTTGCCCTTTCAAAAATGTGTCCTACACATACAAGGCTAGAGATACATATAAAGCTGAATTCTCATTTTTTCTCCTCTTGAGAATGCTATGTTTAACTTGCAGAGCAAAACCAGTATAAATTAGATATCACCAACAGGCAAAATTGGAACATTTTTCCAACTATTCATCTTAAAAAAGAACTCTGAGCTTAAACATGAGGACAAAATTTAACATAGCTGTTTTGTTTTCTGTTGGAGAACAAGGTTTTCTATCATCAAAATACCTTCAAGGACTGCATTTTACACTGTCTTATATTACTGCTCATCGGGATAGCCAAAAATGAATAAAACTTAAAATAAATTTTCTGAATCAAAAGTCCTAAAACAAATTATATACTTAGATAACTTACTGAAGAAACTCTCTAAAATATTATTTTTGAAAGAGCTGTGATTTTGCTTTTCCAATTTAAAATTGCAATTAACTAAATACAAAAAAAACACAGATCATGTAATTACATCTGGTGATTATATTTTATCTTTTTCTGATTGAATATTCATGGCATATACTGCTGTACATTTGAACACAGCTGAATGTTTCAAAGCAAACATTGTTAGCTTTTTTCTTATAGTCAGAAATAGTAGTGCAAAGTTGTACTGAGTTGGTGAGGGATTAGCCAGGAATAACAATTATGCCAACATCCTGAAATGTGGTTCTGTCTGGCTAAAGTGAAAACAATAACAAACCTTTCCCTCTGTCTTCAGGCTGAGGTTTGAGGGCTTCATCTCCCAATAGAATATGCAAGAAATTACAGTACAGAATATTTACTACAGCAGTGGGAACTAACAACCCATATGCAGCTGCATTGCCTTGCATTGCTCCAGTGCTTCATGGAGATAATGATAATATTCTTTCCTTGTTTTCTTCTTTACATTTAAACTGAATTTTGGGTTACAGTCCTACATCAAAATTAAGACAAGGTTCTGTTCTGATGTGGCAGATGTTATGGTGTTGACTTCAGAAGAATTTTGTTCATGTACATCAGTAGACTGTATAAGCTAGCACTCATTGATAGTCACTGCATGGGTCAGTACCTTTGAAAGGAAGATTTGATCACACAAGGTTATCCATAGAAGAATTTGAGACTTTTGCTACTATAGTTTTCCCTGAGGCAAAACTCGACCAGATGTTATCTTTCTGAATTCTCCATTATGTATAAAACCCTTGTACTTTTTTAGTATTCGTTAATCTAGTTCTTCCTCCATGTCTGTAATAAGCAAAACATCTGTTTCTTCTTGTTCAATCAAAGCGCCTAACTCAAGAGTCCTACTTTTAAAATAATGTCATTTAAATAGAAAACCTACATAGAGAGAATGCATTTCATTAAGATATTTAATTTACATATGAAACCATCTTTTCCGGAACTCAGTAGGGAATTTTTGGTGGCAGCAATATGTATTTCTTTTTTTTTTTCTCTCAACTTGCATACTACAAAAAGAGTAAGAAGAAAAGGAATGCAAATAAATACATATATCAGCTCAGATGAGGAAATTAAACTGCAATGAGAAACCATCATTGTGCATTTGGGATGTAGGTCATCCTAAACATTCCAGCCAAAAATTCTTTTATTGTAAGGAGGCATGATTTACTCTTACTAATAAGTCTTGGTTTACAGAAAGATTGCAGCAAGCAAAAATAATCCTTATATACATGAGGCTTTATGTGATAAAATATTACAATAGAAACAGGTCATGCAGCTATCCAAATGTATTTCCTATTTTATATATATATATATATATATATATATATATATATATATATATATGTATATGTATAATACATCATATATCCCAATAATAATTTAAGTTCCTGACACAAATCATTGTGCCTTTTATAAAGGAGGGTTAACACTACTGCTGCTAATACACATAAATAAAAAATCAGATAAAAACAGTGGCAGAGATAAAAGTTGATTTTAGTGTTTTGACTGATGACTAAAATTCTGTAAAGACAATAGTATTTGCTGAGTAGTAAAGAGTAATCCTCATTAGTATTCATCAGTAAACTACAGAAAAAAAATGTACCAGTAAGTTTTCTAAGCAAACATAAAATTGTACAAGAATTTTTGAGACAACTTTGAGCCAGAACAGTTGGGAATATTACTGTCATACTGAAAAGCTCCATGAGGATGGGTAGTACCTTTAGCTAAGTAAAGAGCCTTAATTTATGATTATTTTGCATCAATACACTGAAGAGTTCATAAAGCAGAAACAGTGTCATATTTCAGGGACTGACAGGAATGATGCTAACTTGTAGGGGCAGATATTTTTAATTCCTCAAAACAACAGTGCTTCTCCAATCATGCCTCTAGCAAGCAGCTTACAGACAGCAGTGTGTCCCCTTGCTAAATCTTGCTAAATGCTGTGCACATAGAGAGAATGCATGAAATCACTTTTACTCTTAACCTGCAGCTCTCCTCATGCTCTCATTTCTTGATCTGCTCACCCACCTTTCCTCCACCTGCTTTTTGCCTTGAGTCATTGTAATGTTCAGTTTCTCAGCATGCTGCTGGTGAGCTTGGGGGGTTTTCCCTTCACTGCACATGGGCACAGCGCAGTACAAACACAAAAGTACAGATTAGAATAACGGAAGTATTTTGCATCTCATGCCATATTTAACTTTAAAAACTTTTCTCATTAGTACTTTCAGTTCATTCTTTTATGAAGGAGTATCCTCAAGAGGTGAGGATGGTGAGCTTAGCCTTATTATGTGAAATACAGTGAATTTCCAATTTCATAGCACAGTCATCTCTCTCTAGCTCCATCAGTTGTCATGGTGGGTTCTCTCACTCCCACTCCTCAACAGGACTGAGAATTTCATGGAGTGAGATAAAGACAGGGAGATCACGTACCAATTACAGTCACAAGCAAAACAGACTCAGCTTGTGAAAATTAATTTAATTCATTGCCAATTAAAATAGATCTAGGTAGTGAGAAACAAAGGCAATCATTAAAACAACACCTTTCTTCCTCCTTCTTCTTGAAGCTCAACTTCCTCAGTCAGAACTCTTCTGCATCCTGTTCCTGAGCAGCACAGGAGGGGATGCAGGGGTAAGACCAGGACTCTTCTGCTCCTGCTCTCTTGAGCTGCTGCTCTGCTCTGGTGGCCAGGGCCCCTCCCTTCCCTGCTCCCACTCTCCCTTGGAGCTGTCAGGGCCATTTCTTCCCTGTTTTCCCTCACCTCCCCCTGTCTGGGACTGAGGGGCTTGGCTGTGCCCAGCTGTCTCTCATCTCAAGTACCACTGTGTCTTGGTTTCTGCAATCTCCCCCATTCCAGAGAGTGTTTTAGATATACCTCCCTTTGTGATGAACAGTTCATGCCACTGCTTTTGTGCCCTGTGTTTTAATAGCCAATTCTTAATTTTTGTCCAGGAGTCTCTAGTCATTGTTATTCAGTTCAAAGTAATACTAAATACCTCGATAAAAATATAAACTGGATTTTTTTAATATTAGGTCATCTCAAGCTGGAAAATTGTGGTTTTAAGTATGTTCTGATAAGCTTCAGTTGTAGTAGCACATGCTGTAACAATTTTGGTTTGGAAGTCTATAAATAATTGTATATTTTTCTTTCTTAGTTTATTATCAGTATAGAATATTTTGTCTATGTTATAATTATATGTTTTTCAGTTTCTTCTATTTTAGGAGTAATGAAAATAGAGAAAGAGCTTACAAACAAAGAAAAATTCCCTCACATTTGGTATATTAGATCTTTCTTCTGTTCTTACTCTAGTTTGAATAAGCTTACAAGCTTTAGTAGTAACATTTCTTACTGATACATTTTCAAGAGGCTTCTGCCCCTTTTATTCATACTGATGAATTTTCTGAGAATATTATGAGAAGAGCCCCGTATTTTATTTCACGACTTGATTTCATATTTTAAACAAAGATGCAATAACACTAGGGGAAAAAAAGTATTCATCCAATGTTTAGGTATATCTCTTTGCTGTGACTATTGTTTGTTCATGGAAGATAACATTCTTTTGAATATTTTGAGAAGTTATGTTGCATTATACTTCTCCTGACATTTTGCTTTCCACTTAATTTTAGAAACAGCTCATTACATTGCATTGTTCTTTATTTTGACAAATGACATTTTGCTAAGGTGACTTTATCTAGGTGGAGAAAATATTGCTTGTAAGAGATGCCAAACCTTGAAGTTTGCTTTTACTACATCATTTGCTGACCCAGCATAACCTGTCTGCAGGTTAGTAGTTAAATGAGTAGAACGAACAAGCACTCTTTGGCAGTTCTTAATGTGCCAGGCAAACTGGCTTTCTGCCAGCTGCTGGAGACAGCATTAGAAGTATACAACTTCTGTGGGTTTTAAAATATCTGAATGAATGAACAATTCCATCTTTACTGCTGCCACTATTTGGAGGATGGTGCTCCTATAAGATTGTGGGGTTTTCAGACATTTGCTGGTTTTGAAGTTCCTCTGTGATAATGTCTTCCTCTTCTCTGAGTAGCCGTACATCCCAATTAGCTGTGAATTCACCACCTACATGAGCCTTTTTCCCTCCTATTTTTACTTTCCCTTTTCTTGGAAATATCTATAACAATATCTGCCTAACATGAGCATAATGTGCCCTTTGGCACTCTTACTCACTATAGTTAATGGATGGATCGATATCTTTTTATTCTGAGCTTAATCATAGAAACAATTAAGACATATTCTTTATTAGTAAAATGCAGAATATGGCCTTTTGATAAGAAAGGTGAGTGATAACATCTGTAGCTAGATACTGTTATGCCTGTGAGCATGGACACTTCAGTAGTCCCAAGACTTATATTTATGATATAATGTGGATTCCTTTGTAATTTTTACTTTAATAACAATACCTCATTATCCCACTAAAATGATTTCATTTCTGCAGTAACCTTTATTAAACCTTATATAATGAGCCTGTGAAAGAGGCATACAAAACACTTAGAGATTGTTAATATTGGAGTAAGTAAAATGTTGCAATTTGTGTTTTTTGTTCTTCATAGGCTCTGGTCTCAATGATGGGCAATGGCATGAAGTTCGATTCCTGGCTAAGGAAAATTTTGCTGTCCTCACCATTGATGGCGATGAAGCTTCAGCTGTTAGAACTAACAGCCCTCTGCAAGTCAAGACGGGAGAAAAATATTTCTTTGGAGGTAAAAAAATATCAAATACATGCCTAAAGTGCTGTTGTCTTTTATGTATATAACAGGTGAAATGGAGTTCAGGATATAATTCATTTATGTGTATCTTATTATGGGGTAGAAGCCTAGATGTACAATACTAAACTTAATTTCACTTTCAATCTAACTCGGAATGATTTCTCAGATCTCGGAACATTTCAGAGGAAGGGGACTCGATAGTTTAAACAAAAGTCACCAAGTGAAGAAATAAATGTTTTAACTTTGAAATCCTGAAGAGAAAAAAAAGAAATAATGGTTCAGGACAGGCCCTGATTTTTTTGCTGGTTTTTAAGCTCTATCATGATTGTGGATAGTTGAGAAGCTCTCATAGGTTGAAGCCTTAGACTGTTCAGTATTTTTGTTTATTGACAGTCCATACATTAAAAAAAGGAGTGCCTTTGATATTTATTGTGCTTGGTCTTCTATGTTAGCATTATGAAAATCAAAAAAGACCATCGGAACTCTTGGATTTTGAAAACTGAAATTTAAATTTCTATATTAAAAAGTGTCTTGTGTGTTAAAAATATTTTTGTTCCAAAAAAATGCAGATTGCACTTTTGAAGTGAAACATGAATTCTTCAGATAGAGAACATAAGTTTTAAAAGCAGAATTTATCAGTGTTAAGAATTGATTTCTTTAAAACTTAAAAGGTGCATGTCTAATAAAAATAAAATAAAATATAAATGTGATACTATAAATAGTCATAACATTACCCAAGAAATGGCAAATCTAGTGTTACATAAAGTACTCTAAATAGAAAGGGAAAATAGTAATTTCAAGGTTGTTTGCATTTCATTGTTATCAAATTAAAGGTCTGTCACAAGAGTTAAACTTCCTGTTGGTGTAACATGCCTATTTTCCAATATCCATAATTCAGCTAATACTGCATTTTTAGCCTATTGCCTCAAATAAGAGTTCTAGTATAGCCAGTTTCCACATGCTAAAGTGTGAAAATTATTTTGTTGTCAAAACATAGTATGTTCAATTTGTCAAAACAATCTGTGACATTCTAATTAAATGAAGTTATTAAGCACACATAGGAGACAATGAGAAGAAATGCTGTACATAATACATCAAATGTTAAATTCTGTTAATTTTGATAGGTAAAATCCCCAGATCACTATTACATTTCTGAAGAGAGATTGACTGATTTTTTATCAGTCAATCTCTCTTTTACCTCTGTTTCTCTGTCTTTGTGGGACAGATTGACAAGTTTCTCCAGGTACCTTTTGTACCCTTTCTTAGTCAAAAGTCAGGTTGATTTGTTGTCATTTCAGTTGACTGTGAAATTTGCTCTATTTGTCATTGTGGACCTGCACTTTATAATTCCACCATTCTTCCATAAAATACAAGCATGCATGCAGATATTGTTCCAGTGGGATATGGAAGTCAATCATGAAATCCCTGAAGTCTCATTCCCACATCTGTTCATGCAAATACATGGTCCTGTTACACAAACTAGGGGGTGTTTGTTTTTCCTTAGTATCTTTTGTCCTCTGAAAGGTCTTCTAAAGTTATGTCAAAAGAACAGTGGTGCCCTAACCTTCATGTCCCAAGTTTATTTCAAAATCTGCATTTTCAACACTTTCCTCACTCACATAAATCCAGAAGCTGTGAATCTGAGAAAGCTTAACTTATAGAACCCATTTATGATATTATCTTCCCACATGAATATTTCTACATAAATGTATGTTATTTATTTATGTATATACAAATAATATATTAAAGACTGCAACTTAAAGAGAGCCTTTTGGATGCATGTTAGAAACCTAATCTTTATATTTGTGACCTGCATCTCATAAGGCAAAGGTATTTTTGTTCTGTTCCCTCCAAATGTACATGTTCCTCCTTACTTGTCTTTAGAAGCATTCAAAGTCATGGCTTTAAACAAATAACATTTGCAAGAGGATGTAGAGAAGGTGAGTATGGGGGACTTCAAAAATGGGCCAGGTGGTAATCAAAGATATTCTCACTAATTTCCTTTGGAATAAGTACAGATAAGAAAGCATCAAACAATTCTTTGCTGAAAATACACATGGTTGTTTAGTAAGAGATAGCTTCTTGAATTCAGAGGGCAGTAGCCATCTGCACAATGCTAGATGGTTGGCAGAAATAATTATCAATTCTTTGGTGATGTTTTCATTATGAAAATCAATCTAGATTTCTTTGCTAAAGAATTGAATATGATAGTTAAAGATACTTATACTGTTAAACCTTTGTATTATGAAATATAAACATATATAACAGATGCAGAAGATAAATGATGAGATTTAAAGATAGCAGTGTTATGATATTCATCCAATCCCACTGCTATATTTCTTGACCTTTCAAAACACTGAGAAAACTCAGTCCATTGAATTTGTGTTTGGAGAGGTTGTACAGCATTTCTAGCATGCTCTGAACACTCTTTGATGGCCTACTTCATCTTTGAAGGAGCTACTATATGTTTGCAAGGGTTTTGTTCTCCAAACTTTTCCTTTCTCTGATTCCAAAATAAGTGAGCCTCTTTATTTTCCTGTTTCCTGATGTCAATACAATAAATGTATACTATAGGAAATGTTATTGTCTTTGCTGAGGAAAAGATTTAGAAGTTGCATTTCAGCACTGCAGTACAATATTTTCTCAAGAATGCTTGTCATTGACCAGCACAGCCAAAATTTTACAACACACATAGTAACATTTGAGTAAAGGAGATGTGGAAATCAGAATATTTTGTGAGTTCTGCTTGTAGAACTAACTTTTCTAGTTTTGAAAAACTAGAAAAGTACTTAGTACATTTACTAGTAAGTAAATTATAAGAGTCTTATTCATTTCTCTGTCAGAGAATATTATGTTTGTACTGTTAAAATATTTTTTTCCCCTTGCTTTGTGCCTCTCCAGTGCCATCTCCCAGGAATACTGAGATCCTCCCAAGGGACAGACAGTAGTGATGTTTTATTCAAGCCTAAAGAGTAAGGGGAAGCTGTGTAAGATGAGCCATTTCTGTAGATTGTGTAAATGTGGGAGGGTGGGTGCTAATTGCCTATTGCCCTTCTGTATAACTTATTTTCTGCCCACTGGTTTTATTTTCCTTCTTTTTCTTCTCTTGAATTTGTGTTTTGGGAAAGAAGTGAATTTCCCTTCCCTACTAACCTCTAGAGAACGATGTTTCTTTGTTGTTTCCAATTATCTGCATAAAACAAAGAAACAGAACAGAGGAAGTGAATCACAGAGTGAAAATGAGTCCATTAACCTCATTTGCACTGTTGGAGATAAAGGGCTTTTGTGAAGCATCCTAAGCTTTCACCAAACCACCTAATAGCTGCCTGATGTCCATAGGAAATATTTGATTAGAGACATAATTTTAACTTGTTTCTATGGCATTTCTTTTTAATTGTGTCTACTTTTCTTCCCCTTTTCACTGGCTCAAGGATGGGAGAGTTTTTAGTATGGGTGCTAAGTTTTCATTGAGATCAAAGATATGCTGTGAGCATCAGTCAATCCACTCTGTGCTGCTTTTTCTGACAAGCAAAGATGAAGGGAATATGCAGTAAGTTTCCTATGGGACACCAGTCTGAGGTGTATAGAAAGTCCTCCCTTTCTCTGCAAAACACATGAAGTTTTCTTCCTGGAGTAGAATTTGTTTTGAAAAGTCACATTCGTCCAGAAGTCCATAAAATCAGAGGTGATGGAAGGAGGAAGGAATTTTAGGAGAAAAATTGTCTTCCTATGTTTCACATTTCCTGGACTGTTCTGTGAACATTCTCTTCTTAAAGATCTTTGTGTGGTGTGTCTAAATTTTTCAGTGTTACCCATTGTTATAATCGTGTGGATTGTTTTCATTAACAGCCATTACAGTCATGGCCACAGTACCTAGGTAGTGTCACTGGCATTTGAAAAGCATCTGAAGTATCATAACTGCAATTATTATCAGATAGGAAGGGGTCACTTTGTTGGGTTTTTTTTTGAGTGGGGGGCATGTTTCTCAAACTCAAATTCAAATTTCTACAGCAAAACCAAAGTTGAATTTTTAGGTGTCACAACAAATAAATGAGACCCAGCCAATGGCAATTCATGTTATCTGTTACCTAAAATATAAAAAAGTCCCAGCTGACTTCATTCCTGCAAGTCTGAAAGTTCTCGCATATAAATAAGTAACAATGTTTGGTTGAATTTGTATTCTTGCCGATCTTTTCTGCAGATTTTTTGTATGTCAGGGCTTCAGTTTTGCTGCCCATTTGTTGTTTGTGGTGGTTTGGGTTTTCTTTTACATGTATGACCACAAGACAGGATGCTCAAATTTCATTTCTTGTGGAAAGAGTCTTGACTTTGAAATCTTTCTTCTCATGATCATAATGCTACTGTAAACTCAAATACAAATCCATTAGGAGAACACAGAGGAAATTCCAAGTAACTCAGGGTATAATGTGATTTTTGTGCATGTTCAACATTCATCTTCAGGTATTCTCCCAAGTCAGATCTACGAAATAATGGTAAACACATGAAATGGAAATAAAAGACTTGGAATAGGTCGTATATTTTAACAGCCCTCATACCTTGGATTGTTAAATCTGGAATGTTTATAAGTCAGTACACGAGCAAAGAATGCAGATATGCAAAATTTATAAACATGAGCAAAGAGAGGAAGTGCTTGTAGCAAGTAAAAGAAAAAATTAGATGGCAGGCAATTATAAACCTCTCTCTGGTATTTAGTACATGATTGAAATTCTTTATTATTTCATCATGTCACTGGTACTATGAATGAGGAAACACAGCTGAGTTCACATTCCCTTTATACAACTGACAGAACTGAAGGGAGTCAATCATCATTTCCCATTAACTCTTGAGATTTTTATGCTTTTTTCATAATTTTAAATTTTTGTCTATTTCATTCAGATAATTTGAAGGTTAGAAAAATGAGACCAAGTAAAAGAATAGCAACTTTCTGTGCTTAATTTTTCAGTAATGTCAGTGATGTCAATATGGCAATCCACCAACACATTTTATACAACAGTACAAGCAGAAATACTGGAGATAGATTGTAGTCCTGAAAAAAAAACAGGTGTAGGCAGAAAACTGGTACAATGTGCAAGCAAATAAAAGATGAAATGCATGGTAATGGCAGTTTAGGAATGTATGTATGGGGGCATGAGTCTTGCTGGAATAACTTCAGCTTTTGAGTAAAACTCTATTAAATATGAGAAATGTCTATCCACTGAAATATAAATGGATGAAGTCTTGAAAAGTGCCCTCCTTGTTACAACATAAATCTCTCGTCAAGCTGAAGATTTTAGCCACAGAATATATATCTAGAAGCTTCTCAAAAAAAAAAGCATAGGAACTTAATCTCTTTTACTCCATTTTCTTCAACGTACTAAAGCAAATGTTTGTGTACAGCAGAAAAGAGAACATCAATTTTTTCAATACATTTTCTTTACTCTTACTGTCATTTAAAACCAAGAAGGAACAAAGGATCAGGAAGAATATATACCATAGAAAGTAAACCTGCATGGACAAGGGAAGGACTAAATTGACTTTATGGAACTCTATTGTCTCTAACTCTGTGAATATATAATTTATTTCCTTTTTCACTAAGTATAGTCATCATATTGTTCCCTGAGTCTTAGTCTGAAGCAAATAGTTCAAGTCTGTAAACATATTCCAGGAAATTAAAATAAAAGCAGAGGAAAATCCCTATCTAATACAGATCTTGACTCCAAACAGAAAAGAAAATTCTTATAAAAATTATCCACACCTCTTCTAAAGTAAACACTTTTGCATAAGGAAATTTTTGTAAAGGCCCAGAAGAAAGGTATTGGAGGCACACTCAAAAGTGAAAATTATAGCTGTATTCTATATGGCCCTCCTTTATTAGCTTTATTAGGTCAAGCAACAAGGTTTTTGGTACCAGTAATGAAAAAAGTACTGGTAGAAGGGGAAGGGCAGGCATTTCAAGAAGCAGTGAAAGTTGGTAGGAATGTTAACCAGAACTAATCACTAGTCAGTAGTGATTAGAGCTCTATGGTTTTAGAACACTTAAAACAATATAGTCTGTTGATGGCATCAGGAATCACAAGTATGTCTGTGTGTCTTGAATTGTGATGTGAAAAATAAACACATATGCTGTGGGGGAATAGAATGTAAGAAAATAAAGATAGTGCAGAAGGCAATCTAACCCCTGAGTAATTGCAGCTGTACTAATCACCAAATATTAGGAACAGGCCTGCCCTTATCAGGCCACAGCTGTGTCCAGGGAGGATGAGTGCTATAAAAGAGTGGGTTAGCTGGTGGAGAAGAGCTGGAGTTTGTTGGCCATGCTGGGAAGAAGAAGGAGTCTTTGCTGCAAGGAGCTGCCTGTGAGAAGTCACTGAGAAGGTATGGGAGTTTTGCAATAAGATGACAGCAATATGCTTTTCTTTTGTGTGAAAATAATCATACTTCTAAGTAGCGGAGAATGCTAATTAAATGCTGGAATAACACTTCTACCAACTTTAACTATTTCTCAAGGTTATCCTGGTTTGTGCGTGTGGTTATTGTCCACAGCCACAATTCAACAAACCTACACAGGAAAAAATTAATAGAAATGAGAAAAGGCTAATTCCTGGTGCCATCAATAAGCCATACTGTTTTCAGAAACTTTCCTTTCTTTGGAGAGTGACCTACTGATCCTCCTCAGTGGATTTTCCATAGCAAAATCTGTGATATTCTTCTTTAAAATCATTGGATCATAGAATCACAGAATGGCTTGGATTGGAAGGGAAGATCATGTAGCTCCAACCCCACTGTCCTGGGCAGTGGTATGTTCCACTAGACCAGATTGCTGAGAGCCCAACAACATGGCCTTAAACAATTCCAGGGACAGGGCATCCACAACTTTTCTGGGCAACCTGTTGTAGTGTCTCGCCACCCTCACAGTAAGGAAATTCTTCCTAATATCTGATCTAAACCTCCTCTCTTTCAGTTTGAAGCCATTTCTTCTCTTTCTTGTAAAGGATCCCTCTCCATATTCCTTGTAGGCTCCCTTCAGGTACTGTAATGCCAAAATCAAGTCACCTGTAAGCCTCCTGTTTCCAGGCTGAAAAATCCAGTTCTCTCAGCCTTTCCTCGTGTGAGAGGTAGTCAATCACTCTGATCACCTTGGTGACCTCCCTTTTTTCTCCCACACCTCTAAACATAAGACAAATTTTCAGTCATATTTCAATGTTTTAAGTATGTAAATGAGCACCTGTTAATATTGTAAACAACCTTAGGCAAAAAGTTGCCTTAATGCCATTGATTCTGGTGATATTCTGACAACTGACTCACTTTTCAGAGAAATCTACTTATCTAGATGATTGTGAACATTAATAACTTTTGAAATCTGATTTAATGAGTCATAAATGCATAACAGGAGAAAGAAAACTGGATATCACCAAATGTAATGTTTCTGAATGTGGGAGACAGAACAAAAATATGTTATTTAGAAAAAGGTCTGCCTGACTCATATGGTCTGAGTGGAGAATGGTTCTCAGTGCTGATTGTAAATTCTGTCACATATATGAAACCTGATTGGAGCTCCAATTATAATTACTATCTGCTGCTTCTACTATATAAGCGAGCTGCAGGTAGCCCTTTGTGTCTAGGGCTGCCAATTAAATCCTTGCATGCCTGCAGTCCCAGGTTGTTATCACCTTCTACTGAAGACAACAAATCTCATCATATAAAAGTGGCAGTCTACAGCTCTAACAAGAACACTTATTAGTGATGCTTTTGTAAATCATGAAGCAAATTTTGAAGGCTTATATCTTCCAAAGAAGGAACTTTATTGAATCTCACAGTCAGTGGTGTAGAGCTGATTTATCTGCATAAATTGGCAAAATGGAACCATGAAGCTGAAAGAGAAGGTTTAAAGACTTTTTTTTTTTTTTTTCACTTACCAGCTAAACACTGAACTTACCTGAATAGTACTTTGCAGCAGGAAGTACCAAGTTAGAGATGCACAAATCTCCAGTGTGGATTGCTGATGGAAACTGGCTTACTTCCCAGTTTGCATTAAATTACCTTATAAGTGTCAAAGTATGTCTGCTTTGAGTTTAATTTGGAATAGAGAAGGTTTGATAATTCAGTACTGAATATTTAATATTGATTATATCTTTAGGGGGGAATTGGTGGTTAACCAGTAAATTTCTAGACAATTTCGTGTTATTAAGTCCTGTCAAAGACATTGCCATTCAGTTTATTCACTGAATGACCACAGTCCTTTGACCCTTTTTTTTTTTTTTTTTAGGCGGGGAGGAGTGTTGGGTTTTTTCCTTAAGACAGAGCAATTTCTCTAAGATAGAATTAGTATAAATACTAACCATGAAGCTGTTAAAAACATCCTGTGTTTATGAATGAAGAAAAGAAATATGAGACTTTTGAGAAATGATGGTCGTTGTCAAGGTTATATTGCAAACTGGAGAAAGGAGAAGCTAGATTTGTTTCCATGGCAATAAAGAATACCCTTCATCTCTTTGCGTTCATTGCCTATCATACAAAAAGCATGCATAATTCTACTGAGAGACCTGAGAAGTGATTTTACAGACTTTCTGACTCTGGAGTGAGACCTGCATGCTTATCATTTGATCTAGTCCAACAAATCCAAGTGAGATTAGTAATATACAATGACTGAAAATCCTTTGCTGAGCAAACTTCTATCTATCAATAAAAACACGTCAAATAGCAGTGCTGCATGTAACAGTGTGCATGATATTTTTGTATTTGTGTAGGAAGTATTTTGCTTTATTCTCTAACAGCAAAAATACTCTCTAGAGGGCACTAAGGATATTTCCTTGTGAATCTTTTTTTTTCCAAGTAGACAATGAAAAAAGAAGCAAATTCTAGTGGCGCTTGAAAGTGCTTCATGTGCTCTTCATACCTAAGTTTTAGTGTTCTTACTGACCAGACTTCCTGAAACACTTTCCATACTTAGTTGACATTTTTAGTCAATTTTTTGAAAGCCAATTTTTATATTTGGTTCTCTATGTATGTATATTTCTGTGGAGCTTCAGAGTAAATGTTTTTTTTTTTCATAATTACTTGGGCCTTTTTTTGGTTTTGCTTGCATCATAACAAAATGAAGTAGAATTTTGGAATAAGATGTTCAGATCCAATATTCCCATGATTTTCATTCATGGGAACAGGTTGCACAGAGTGGATCCTCTTGCATTTCTTTATACTCTCTTATTTATACTCATTGTCTTTGCAATTCTTGTTCCCCATTGACTAGATAAGAGCTTTTCCATATCTTTTTTTTTCTGATTGCACATTCACTATTGACTTTTATTAAGAACTTGGCGAAGTACAAGGGAAAACACAACTGTGAAGGAAGGGTGTTTTATTATTTGAATGTCTTAAAAATCTTGGAGTGAGTAAACAGTACTCATGGTGATAATGACTCAGTTATTCTGTAGATGCTTGATGAAAAATCTTGAGATAGCACAAAGATAGAATACCACATAGCTCGATGCATGTTGCAGAAAGGTCACTGAGGAATTATACAACTGGAATAATAAATGAAGCTTAAATCTTTCTGAGAATAGCGGGGGTCTTTTTTGTCAGTTATATATTCCTATTTCATTTTAAAAGAGATTTTATTATATTTATGATCTCAACAAAAGTCAAATAGGACAGGTCTTTATAAATGCAGTGAGTGATCTTTTCAAGAATCCTACAAATATTAGTAAAAAGATTATAGTCATATCTCACGTTAGTGGCCAGAAATATAAAAATATCAAATCCACCTATCATTTGGTAAAGTGGAATTCTTGTCTAGTCAAAAATTGCTTTAGATATGTGCCATCAGTCACTGGGATGGTTCTACAAAATGACACAACCACATGTGCATACATGTGCACTCATTAAAAATGTGTTTAATAGAACTAATTTTATTTAATGCTTCAGCATTTTGAAGTTCAAACAAAGATGCAAAATCCATTGTTGTTACAGTTCACCTGCAGGAAAAAATTTCTGAATGTTATGCAAGCACATGAAATTTGATGAGTTTTGTATTTGTCTCTGTTCCATACTTGAACCTGTAGTAGGCAAGTACTTAGTAGATTATGCCATGTGCAAGGTCTTTTTCGCTTTTCACTGATGACTTTCAGAGTTATACTCAGGCACTGTAGCTGACACTCAAAAAATTGATTTGGCTTGCATACATGTTTCGTATAATTAATATTGTGGCATCTGAATGACCCAATAATTTAAAATTAATAAAGGCAGATCTTCAAAAGTCACATTTGATTGAGAAAGCAGAAAAATACTGCATACAACATCTCCATGGAAATTTTGCAGTAAAACTTTCCTTAATTGGGTCAAAGAAGTTTGCCATGATTCTAATATCTTTTGAAAGTATTCATTATAACTCTACTATTGCAAATGTATTAGCAGTTAGTGTAGATTACATTCCATTCTTCAGTTGAGTGTATTTGAGAAAGACTGACTAATTAATGTATTCTCAGCACGTCATTACAGTAAGGCAGCTGTCCAAGTCATTGTATTTCTCCTTTCAGATTTGTTTTCAGAGTCAAGAACAAATGTGTGTGCAGTCTGATGGAATTTCAGAACTAACTCAGATTTTACTGAGCTGAAAAAAAAAGTAATCGTTTAAGGAGGGTGATACCAACATTCAGAGAGCATTCTTAAGAAAATTTGTTTCATCCAATGTCTTTTTTTACTCTTTGGAGTATGACATACAGAGCATTTTCCTTACCCATATTTTTTCATGAAACTGCTCTGAAACTGGTCTCATTTAAAAAATTCACTCCATTTTCTGCCTTGCTATTTCACGAGATGCAAGGGCAGGAAGAATTTGATTATTAGCAGTTTCAGAAACAGCCTTAGAGTTTACCGCTCTACAGATCACAATGATTGGGACTCCCATTTCTAATCCTATTGATCTGCAGTTTCATTAACTTTCAACATCTCAGAAGCTTGCAAACTGTATCAAAGATTCTCTTACATAGTGAAATAAGTAGAAGTATTCTGTTTTCATCATAAGCTTAAGACTGTTTCAATAATACTTTGCATATAATAAAAAAACAGAGGAATTCTACAAAGTGCATGGACCATTCAAAAATAAAATTAATTAGGAATTATATTGTTATGTGTGAAGGGTTTGCATTAAAAATATATATTGGGAAGGAAAAAAAAACATATGCCCAATTTAAAAAAAGAGTTGTATGAATGTATCCCATTCCCTTTTCCTGCATCCCATTGTCAGACCCCCTGGAGGGGGATGCTTTAGTCTGCATGAACTTCATGATGGTATTTTAGTTTTCTGCTTCAGTCAAAGTGTTTGTTCTTCATTAATGCACCTTACTACTCTTAAATATGTTGTGTTACAGTGAACCACCATTTATAAATTTTAATTATTATATTTCATTGTTAAAATTCAAATTTCCTAAGCATACTTCTTTAACATAGTGGAATCACTTTGTATTTATTATCTCGGGTGAAGAATTATTGTTCTTATCTTAGTTAATAAGATGTTTATTTGACTTTTCTGATAACTTGTTTTCTGGCCTAACTAAAAATTGAAAGATAAATGTGGATTTCGCTCTTATGCTGTTAAAAATCTACCCCAGTGGAAATAAAGCGTGTGTTCCATATATTGCAGCAAGGCTGTGTGTGACCCTTAGCAAGCTATCTAATATCTGCTGTCCAGTTCAGCTACCTACAAAATTATATTAGAAGTACTAATGTAAGGGTGACTAATTAAAAATTGACTGTGGACAATACAACTGACTCTATTCCCAGTACTAATGTATTACTTATCCTTGAATATTCAGGTCCTAGTTATTTATTACTATAAATAACTATTAAAAGTTCACTTTAAGCCCCAGTGACTATATATTTACTGAAAATGGTTTATGTTCTTTTATCAGTTTTGAAATTTGAGCTTTTGTAAAAGTAATACGGCATAAAAAAAGGAAAAGTTGAATGAAAAAGCATCCTGTTGGAAATATTAGTTTTGTTTTTTAGATTTAGAAAAACATTTAATGTTATTTGTCCCATTTTAGAAAGCTTCTGTGCTTTCCAAATATACTGGATTGCAAATGACCTATATGTATATACCCATATGTGCACAAACGTGTGTGTATATATATATCTATCTATCTAGATGGATGGATGGATATTGATATGAGTATGTGTGTGGTATAAAAACATCATAATTTGATTTCCAGATGAGTTAGTTACAAAAAAAGACCCAGCTGTGTAAAGGACAATATGATGTGACCTATGGATGAAACTAAAACAGAATGAATGGATTGCTAATATAAATTCATTTTGTGAAGTGAAAACAAGTTACCTATTTACTTACTGATAAAATTCAGAATTAATTAATATAATGAGTAACTAAAATAATTTTATCATCTCCTTTATGAATCATTTGCTGATTTTTTTCTCCAAGGAAAACAGTTGTTGTATACATGTCTTCTGATAAATTACTTAGGGTTCCACTTAAATAAATTACAATCTGGGAGACTTATTACTAGACTTCTTTAAAGGGTATTTGTGAGTCAGTTTAGATTTATGACATAATGCAAATCAAATTTTCAGTTATTGTTATTGATACTAGTGTTATTAAAAGTTAATCATCTTATGCACAAGGGATAAAGATGACAAATCCAGGAATATGCTTTGAAGATGCACTGAAATTAATATTCTTGAAAGAGTAATGTGCCTGAATCTTCTTGCTTATTAGTATGTTTTTGACAAGCAGTACAGAGATTATTAAAGATTTGTATTATTAAAATATCTAATAATATAAAAAGAGTGCTGTGTTCAAGACTGAAATAATTTTAGGTAAACATAAAATAGAATGAGTTTTTCTTTTACTAATAAACACTGACAACTTTGTTTTAAAAGAGAGAAGGCTAATTTTTTAACCTAAGTTAATAAAATAACAGAAAATAGATACTTTATAATTTCCTGACAGTTTCTTCTTTCTCCTAAATAGCAGTTGTATACAGAGAGACTAATAGGAATATACTTCAGTGTTTCATTTGCATTATTTCACAACCTATGAAGGCAGATAAAGAAAAACAAAACTTATATTTTTTTCTAAGGGTTTTTTTGTAATGGAATTATATGTTTTGATATCTCAAAATCACGTTTGCAAGCTGATTGATTGTGGTATTAACAGACATGAAGGACTTCAAATGTGCTGTATTGTGTGTTTCAGTAAGGAAGCGGATTTAACCTTAGCAGTTGCCTAGGGATGCACCTTTATTTTACCATGAGGCCTCATGATGTACTAGCGCTGCCAAATTTCATTGAATCATTGCCAAAATATGAGATACATGATGAAGTAATATTTGGGAGAAGAAAATAACCATGTAATTCTTAAAATATCACTTTGGATTATATGAAAACTTACAGTCTTAAAATGTTCACTCTTTCAGCATAATAGAAACTTCATTGCATTGCTTAAAGCTTACTGAAAAAATGCTTAGGTCTGTGATCAGAACACTGTCCAGATTGTAAAACAGAATAAATTCTGTGGAAATAAATGATAGCTTTTCTTATTGTCTTACCAGGTCAGTAAGAGCAAATTCTGTGTTTATAGGAAGAGTGTGATTGAGGGGATACACACCACTTTCTATTTTCCTCTAACTTCATGCTAATGTCAGGATAAGACATTTTTAAGGAGTGATTAGAGGGCCAGTTTGTTTTTATTATTTTACTGCACACTATGTATTTACATTTCTTTTAAATAAAATTGTTACTTTAAGTGAGACCCGAAGTCTGAAAGATAAAAATTATTTCAATACTTAATCAGTCTGTGTTTCAATCTGTCTTGAAAGCTGAAGGAAAAGTGACTCAAAATATTTTGTGATATGTGAAGGAAGTTGAACTCTGCAAATGCTAGTACAGTATGTTTGTGCAAATCTGAAATATAGATGACAAAGAAGAGTATGGATGCTTCATGTTTGGGGATACATAAGATAATCAAGGATGTCAGTGGTAAGTTGTTCATAATTTCCAGTGAAATCAGAGGTGATGTCCCCGGTACCTGGTAATGGTGCCATAACATTACTCATTTGGCATCTGTCTGTAGTATGGTTTGAATAATGATGAGTTAGATGAGTCCTTTCTCAGACTCATTTTTCAAGCAATTCAGACATCTTTTTCTTATAAGCCTGTATAGTATGTGCTTATAAACCTACATATTCTAATTCCTTCCCCTTCATTATCTGGATTAACTTGTTTCTAGAAACATTAAATTTTTAATTAATGGAAATGCATTTTTGAGAACGTGTCTTTAGCTCTTATTTTGCCTCTGCACATTATCATGCTTTTTTTTACCTGGGGCTGGTTACAAGGCCCTGAATTCCTTAGTCAGTTCCTTGGTCAGAATCCTTTCTACTGTTCTTCTTCTTACTTGCCTTCCCTCCCCATGATTTTCCACTCCATCCTCCTCCCCTGTTTCCCAACACACTGCTCAGTATCGCTCAATCAAGGTGGAGAGATGGATGACTTCCTTGGCAAGAAGAGAGCACGAAGCCTGAGCACAGTGCACTCTAATTTGTCTTGTGTCAGAATGTAAAGCAGGCTCTATCACCCAGGCTGCCAGGCGAGGGTGAGGGATGGTGCCTCTGATAGGTTTATCATGTTTTTTCATCTCAAAGAAAGCTAAATGAAAATATAAAGTTCTCAGGGACTGTACAGGGGTATGTACTGATAGCATATTACTTCTGGAAATAAAACTTAGGTCCACACTGTTTTAAAAGGGACAAAGACTTTGTACTTATAATCACGAAGAAAGTAATTTCCAGGCATGCGTCATATGTCAATATAACTTTAAATTTAAAATGTAAAATATATATTACTGAACTATTTATTTCTGTTTGGATGAAGGGAAAATAACTTCACTTTCAAGTAGGCATACCAATGCACACACTGCCTCACTGGAATTTCAAATTACATTGTGGTGTATGGGTCAGAAGGAATGATGCTAATGACCCAGAATTAAAAGTTCGCACATTTGTCATAACAGTCAGAGAAGTCTGCATGAGAATAAGATGAGAATGTTTGCAGTAATTAGTTACACTGAGTCTTGTCACCAAACTTCGTAAATTAACTTCTCTCACCTATCTTGTTTGGAGTTTTTTTTTTTCCCCATGTTTCCTTTAAGACATACTTTCATGTAATTTTAGTCCCTGTTATCCCCTTTCTGCCTTCATATAGGGATACTTTTCAATCCAGGCTGATTTCTTACTCCTTCTAAAAATGTGTTATAGCTCCACTTAGGAAAGATCCCTGAAAGATTTAACTACGGTTGACCACTTTGGCACTAGCAGGGTTTTTACTAATTTTACTGTAGTAAAAATTTGTATGGGAAGTGTATTGGAAAACAGAGGTATTGTTTAGAATCTACATGGAGTCATTTCTCCCTGTGTCTATTTCTGTTGTACTTCCAAACAAATGGACCAAGACTGATGAGTCATGATGGCTAATTGCACTATTTAGGAGCTGAATGACACTTGCAGTAGGGGCTATTTCCCTAATAAATTCTAGACAGTTCTGAAGACCCCAGAAATAATTTCTGTACTGCGAAATCACCACAGAGGTCCTTTAACACTAAGGCAAATACAACCTCAGCAAATAGAAAAAGAAGAGAGCGAGAGATTTTGCATATAGAAAGAATGTTTACCCCTCAACAAAAGACTGCTTTCTACAGAGAAATCTTAATAAATCTAGATTTTCTGTTTCCAGCTCTTTTGTTTTCCTTAGTTTAGTCTGTCCCAGGAATACACAATGATTTGGCAGAAATGTGGATGCCTACAACAGTTCAAATGTAAAGATGACACTCCCTTGAGGTGAGGCTAGAAATACATTAAGGTGATATTTTTGAATTGAGAAGGATGCCACAGAAGGAGGAACTAAATGGGCTGTGCTGTGCTTATGTCATAATTTGGAATTTTGCTGTAGTTAAAGTTTATTTTCCTCTGCCTGTCTTAGGAGTACACATTCCCTAGAATATATATTCTATGCATTATTAAAATGGTCAGGAAATTACAGTTAAAATTAAGGAGATGTTCCTTCTGTAAATAATATGTAAATGAATTGCCAAAAATTTTGCAGAATGGGTCTTATTAGTTCAATATCAGAATGACAGCTGACAGTTATTCTCTTCCTCTAGGTATCCATTTTCATACTTTAATTTTTACTTAGAGGAGCATTGTAGAGTATAGCACTCCAATTCCTCCCTTGGCCACAGTAGCTTTTATCAGATTGGATAGGATTTGGTTTCTTGCAGCTTTCTGTTCAGAGGTAAGACTAGTGGGTTATAAATTATGCCATGTGAGGGGTTTTTTCAGTAAAATAAAATAGAGAAAGAGGAAGGCCTTAAAAACCTTAGCAAAATGACACATTACATGAATGTTTCTTTACTTTGTTTATCTAAACTCATATTCTCACAGAGATGTGACCTGCTCTCAGGGTAAAGGAAACTGCCTCTGTTTTTGGAGATTTATCACATTTCATCCTACCAGTTGTTCATCTGGGTTCTTGGGCTTTTCATGAGGTTAAAAGTTCTTTTATGGCTTGATTGAACAGAAGGCAAAGTCATCAAAGTTAATAATTTTGGTATTGTTCCTTGATATCACTCAATTATTTGGTCAGAAGAGGCTTTTGCTGGTTTATTCTTTCCTGTATTCCACAGGCAGCTTTCCTTTGCCTTAACGTACACAGTTCAAGCAATGCTCAGTAGTCAAAAAACAAAGAAAGACCTGTTTCATAAATTGCAGAGAAGCTACTCTAAATTCTTCATCCTGAAGTAATAGGGCTGGGACATGTAAGTGTAGGTCCATTGAAATCCCTCAACCTGCCTGCTTGGAATCTTTGATTGGGCACGCAGTAAACCACCAATGTTTACACGGCTTCAATATCTGTGTCTCCAGTAGATGAGCAATAGCTACATAATAAAAAATACACATGGAATAAAGAGAGCAGTGATCTGTGGTGGAAATAAAGAATTTTCTTGGCAAAGTGAATTTGCTGTCATTTAATCTTACTGAAAAGGTTATGTGTAATTAACTGCTTTCATTTCTGGAAAGCAGCTAATCAGGTGATTCATTGAGATGCAAATACATCATCCATTGATTTCTTGCTTAATTAACATGGAGTAAAACTAGTCTGTAGCCTTTGTAAACTGAATCAGGGAAAGTTCTTCTGGCCCTGAAGAAAACGGGTGATGAAATAAAAGTTGTGATATTAGTGAAGATGAGACGGTTCATGTTCACATTATTAAATAGTGCAGGGAAGATGAATGAGCACTCAACTTTTTAACAAAATAAGGAAGAAAAACTCCAGTGCAGGATTCAATAAATCAAGTAAGAAAGTCAGGGTCCTGCAGCTGTTTAAGTGCTTATATTTTTATTTACTCTTTCCTCTGTTCCTAATTTTCTTTGTGAGCTTATTCTCTTTCCTGTGCACTCTTTTGAGAGCATTTGCTCATTTTTTTAACTTTTCCAGTTAAATTTCTTGAGAAAAGATAATATTGAGATACAAACCAGGAAAAGACCAGATATCAGGACTTCACAAAAGTGTTGCCAATGTTTTCTTTCATTCAGCATTTGGAAGTACAGTGCTCTGAAATACTAAATTAATCATTGCTTTTTACTGAGTGGACTCTGCATTTTCTTGGTTCAAGTTTGACGGAACATTCTCACAGCTGCTCTCCTAAAATGTTTGCTTTTCTTCTCTATCCTACACCTCTCAGAAATTAGGGCTGCAAAAGAAGATATGAAGGGTTAGGCTCCTCAGTTAAGTCTGAATATGGTGAGGATGGCCCAAGAAATTTAAAATATGTTTGATTAATAAAATGAATTATTCCTAAGTGTACTACCAGCTTAACTTGGATTTGATTTATTTAAATAGCCCTTTACATTATGTTTAATTGATTTTATGTTCATGTTTCTCAACAAAACATCCTGGTGTTCTGACACTAGACTGTTTCAATATAGTAAAATTGTTCTTTGAAGAAAAGAAATATATTATTAAAAACTCCAGGAAAGGATCAGATTCCCTGAGCTGTGACCGTATGTGAAAGAGGTGCTCCCTATGGGTAACTAACAATAACATAAACCAAGCCTCAGGCTCTTATCATTCTGTTCCAGAGTATTTACTTCATTTGAAATAATTGAGAATATATTGTCAGTAAAGGTGTTTGTCATATCTCTCCTGGCTTAAAGGTTAGTCATGCAAAAGGACATTTTTAGTCATAGTTATGAAAAGATTTTTTTTTTTAGTGAAGGGGTTAATGTATTTCTATCTTCTGGTTAGACCTCAGCTGGGACCTTGGTCTAGTGTTTCTTTAGCTCATGAATATTAGCCTTTCTTTTGAATAGACCCAAGACATATGGAAAACCATCTCAGTTACATGTCTCTTGTGGGAAAAGTCTAAATGTCAAGCAGTAGCACTGAAAGCCTTTAAAATTGGATCATGTTCTGCAAACATGTTTATGAGCACAGCAATGGCTCTTTCCCAGAAGTGCCTTGCAGCCTGTATTGCTGAAATGAATGCAGATTTCTCAGCCTATGCTAGATCTGTTCAGCTACCAGTAACCTGTTTCTTGGATCTCTGTTCAGCTACCAGTAACCTGTTTCTTGGATCTCTGATCTATTTCCAAAAAAGTCCATGTCTTTTGGCACCACAGTTTGCACTTATGTCAGCTGCACAATTTGACACAGGCAATTTAGTATTCTTGAATCACTGTTTGCCAGGCAGCAATACATGGAGACACCACAGACAACTAATGCTTCATCTCATGTAACAGGTGGTCTTGAAAATTAAACATATAAGAATGCAGCAAAATATTTTCATGCTATGAAGAGAATGTTGTATTTTGTTGTCACTGTCCTGCCTTTCTTAAACTTCCACAGTTTCTGGGAAGGATCATATGGAAACTGCATTTGATCCTTTCAGCAAGTAATAGGAAAAAAAGAGTTGTTCCTTTCATCATTGTGTGTGCCCATTTTCTCTTTCACCCATCATTTGCCCTCACTTATTGTAGTTTCAGGGCCTTTCTTTGCACCATTCTCTTCTCTGGAGCTGATGACCAGTCTCTGGGTTCTAAGGAAGGAGATGGAGTGCCCTTCTGAGCCCTACTCTTGGGCTCCATCAGTGTAAACTACATGGCAGGAGGTCAGATGGACAGAGATCTTCTCTATAAGCTTAACTTCTCTGAAGTTTCACTATAATATTGCTCAATACATTACTAGGTATCCACATGTTAAAGTAAAGCAGTAGTAGATGGTTGAGTTAGGACATGGATGGCAGCAGCAGAAACTTTCTAAACTACCACCAGTCTGGGATAGTTCTGATGAATTGTGCAGAGCAAAACAATCTGGTAAGATTACTGCTCTGCATTACCACTACTCTACTTTCTCTGCAAGTGAAATTATGTTTCTAATGACTTTTTTTTTTTTTTTTGCAAAGGGGTGATAATTTTCATCTGCTTTAAATTGTATTAAGTAGTTGAACATGAAGGTGAATTTGTCAAAAACTTTGGGAGTGATGTAGGAAGTATGAAGAAAGCAGAAAGCTCTTTGGTTGTGTTACTCTGATCTCATAATTGAAATAATTCTTTGGTTTTGTTTCCTCCGGGTGTTTCTGGACCAGATGTACCTTAGACTATGACTGTCCTGTCAAACTAGACCAATCAAATGCATTTAAAATTGGATTTCGGGAACGTATATTGCCCTCCCATGTACATCTGCCCTACAGATCCTGTTCCCATGTTTGAAAGAGCTTTTGCTCAAGAGTTCTTTCTTTTGTATATTTAGATCTCCATTAGCAGTTTTCAGTCTTTAGTGGAAGGAAGGTTGTAGACAATGTTTGTATATATTGAAAGTGTGTTTGTATCATCTCTGAAATAAATAGAAATTATGCTGATTTATCTTGATAGTCTTTCATTTACAGGTTAAATGAAAAGTTCTTTAAAATGTCTGTAGTCTGCCACAGATTACTAAAGGCCAATTACCAAATGATTGTTTATTTTTGCTGAAGACAAAAATATCAGGAATAAACTCAAGTAACATCTGGAAGGTGACATGAAAAATGGTCAATCTGTCTTAGTTTTATTCGAGAGTTAGATTAAGAAATTAGCTCTAGTTACTTGTGCACACATGAAGTTTACCTTCATTACTCTGATTTGCATGAAGGAAATATATTTACAGATTCCTGTTTCCTGTGTGCACTTTCTACTTTCTTGCAACCTACATGTTTACAAGTGGGTTTTCAGTGGTCATGGCAACTTTCCACCTTTGTTTATGAATGCATTTTGGCATATTACAGCGCTTAACAGGACATTTTGCATAGTTTCTGCAGTACTGTTGGTAAAAATGAAACATTCCAACTGGACTCAGGTGTCTCACAGACAAGATAATGTTACACTGATTTTAAAAAGAAAAAATACAGCGTCTAAAATTACATGGTTTTCAATGGTATCAAGTTACTAATTTTTCTTTACTCATTCAATGGACAAAGAACATCATACTTAAAAATCTAGTGATTTCAATAGCAAGTACTCTGTAAAACCAAAGCAAACAGAAAAATTATCTTAACAGTTCTGATTTGGTTGCTTTGTTACTTTGTCTGTTATTAAGCTTTTAGAGGGTTAAACTCCCAAGCATTTTTGGCATATTCAGCCATGTGAAGTATTGGCAGTAAACATCAAACTAGGTTTACCTAGCTGATTTTCATTAAAACCTTTCACTAAAAGAACAGCCCCGGGCCTGTTTGATGTCAAGGATTTGGATTTCCATAAGACAGATCCTTTTCACTGAATAGGGATGGTTACTACATAGATTTTCATGATTTTTCTAGAAAGAATGAGATGCAGCTCAATACCTATGAGTTTCACTGAGACAGTCTTTAGAGAAGTCTTGTATGTGGACGTATGCAAACAGGAGTTTAAATAAAGATACTCCTACAGTCCAGGGTATATTAACCCATTGAATTTTATGTATGAACAGCTTACCCCTTACAAACCTGGTTAGGCCTAAAATGTAACACAAGTAAGAGAGGATGTTAACTCAACTTACACGGTGATGTGCTTGATGTCAGAATTGGAACAATAGTGTTTTTAGGACTTGAAAACAAGAAGGAACCAAGTGGAAATTTCACCTACACTTTGCAAAAATTTTCCAGAGGAAAATCTTTTTTCTTAATGCATTTAATAACTTTTCATGACACCAGGTGCTGTCCTGCATAAAGTTTGGTGAAATGCACTGCCTTAGTTTCATTTTAGTCTCTCGCCTTTATTGCCATGTGTATCATCTTCTCTAACATCACAAGGTGCTAAATGATATCACTCGTACCTGGGAGTGACAATATACATCTAGGGATCAAAATGCTCAAAACATTTAGCACAGCATATGCTTCCTGTGAAAATTTTCTATGCAAAAATATCCAATTTAGCTCTGAACAGAGCAGCAAAAGAAAAATCCACAGCTGGCAGCCTTCATCTCCGCTAATCCCAAGTGGCAGGCTAAACAAACAGGAAAAAAAGCCCTTCTGTTCACTATTCTCCCCCTCCATTCAGTGTAAGAATTGTAATAAATACATGACAAGATGCAGGAATAGAATGGCAGTACTATTTCTTACTTATTCAAGACATCTAATTATATCCAAGAACACCAAAATAGTCTCAGCTCTATAGACACTGGAAGGATTATGCATTGGGTGGCCTAGCTGAAGGCTTTACAGACTGAATGAATACACACTTTTCATTTGCTGGCTATGCAGTGAAATATTCATCATGCTACTTTGTGTTGGGGTTTCTAACTTTCCCAATCATGTTGGTTATACTTAATTTATTTTTCAATTTTCTAGGGACAAGGTGATCTTTAATATGCAAGCATTAACCCAGGTTCGCCAAATCTGGGTGCTCCTTAAGTTATTTTTATTCCTCTGTGAATTTTTTGTTACCAAATGCTATTTTTTTGTTATTTCTAATAGGAATAGTGTTTATTATTTGACAGGCTACTGCCCACCTCTGCTGTGTTCTGATGTACACAGCAGCTGGTATAATACGTGTCACGACTGGGAGCCTCAGATGCTGTCAGCATTGCTTTCAAGGCACTAAATACTGATGCAGAAAGTACTTGTGCAGGTGGTAGCAGGAGAGACACAGTAGGAACACGTGGTCATTGCTACGGTGGGAAGAGATTGCTAGTGTACTTTCAACAGAATTCCATTCTGAGAACTTTTATATTTGCTAAAAAAAATTAATTGGCATGTTGAGTGAATTAAAGACCATGAATTTTGCTTTCAGTACTGTTACATTCCAGGTAGTGAAGTTGTTCAAAAACTAACGAGAGTTTCAGAAGGATTGATGAAATAGTAAAGGGTTGCAGCTCAGATTGGAGAAGGGAAGGCTCTGGTTGCTCTTCTAGCAACCTCCCAGTACCGAAAGGACAAGTGGAAATGGATTTAACTTGAAGAAGAGTCAATTTAGATTAGATATTAGGAAGAAATTCATTACTGTGAGGAGTTTGTTGAGACACTGGAAAAGGTTGCCCAGAGACATTGTGGAGACACCATCCCTGAAAGTGTTCAAGATCAGGCTGGATGGGATTTTGGGCAACCTGGTCTAGTGGAAGGTGTCCCTTGCCATGTCAGGGGCTTGGAGCTACATACTCTCTAAGGTGCCTTCCAATCCAAATCATTTTGGGATGAAACACAGATAAAATTGGATGTAGAGGAAAGTTGAATGATGCACAAAAAAACCAATATGAAAATAGATTTACAAATGAATTCAGGGGCTTTAAGCTGACTTGCCACTTAGGATTTAGTTATTGATGTAACAGTGGAAAATGTCAAATCAGAATTCTGTAGTAAGTAAAGTAAGTAAGTAAAGTACTTAAAGCATTTTACATGATTATTCTGGAAAAGTACACACAAGAAATTAGAGAAGATTATTACATAAATCTATAGAATACCTGTACCTTCAAAACAGAAGGTGACACAATCCTTTCTGCCCAAGGAGAAATAAACATAGACTGAAGCTGGAAAATGTGACTGATATGATAGATGTCTTTAAAATCGGAAGTGTCAGGGTAAAAACGAATTGGTTGCATTTTCTTTTGGCAGAAAAAGTTGGAGACATCACATGAGATTAGCAGGTTTTTGCCTCAAAACTCAGAACAGGAGGTGATCATTCATGCATTCTGTAGTCAAGCTATGGCATTCCATGGCATGAAATGCTGGGGATGATAAAATGTGACCAAAAAAGCAATTGTATTTTTTTTTTCTTTTTTATTCCCATGGAGAGCTATTAAAAAATAGGCAGCACTTCTGCCTCAGGAATTCTCTAGCCAGCAACTTTCTGAAGGTCAAGAGGGGTTTATGGAGAGGTGTCCTTGCACAGCTAAACACTTCCAAAGAAGGGGGTTTGGGATGGGGAGACCAATATGGAGTTCCTTGCCTATGTAAAAATTTCAGGGGAAAAAAGCCAAGTGCTCCTGTTCTGTGAGCTTACTGGAAATGATGTGAAAGTGGTGTGCTCACAGTCAGGAATGATCTAGCATGTCCTTCTCAGAGGCAATCTATTAGTCTAAACCACTGTATGTGCTAAGTGTATTCATTTTTCTCTCTAAAATATTAGCAGAGCAAAAATGCATATTTTCGGAGTGTTTTTAAATTATTTGAGAAGATTTTAAATGTGCTTACAGTTCTCTTCTGTAAGACTTCAGTGGATAATTATTTCCTTCTTCTAAAGAGAGAATCTGTCATGGTTCATTTCTGGTACATTGAAAATATCAGATTAATGTGTTTCATATGATGGAGAAAGAAGGTCTGACAAAAAAAAATAAACATATTCCCATGGTTTATGCTTTGTAGGAATAGCTGACATTGCCACTATTGTCAGCAGATTTAAGGATGCCAAGTATTTCATAACCTGAATTGCATGTGATAGACTCTACTTAAAACATATGAATGAAAGAGAAAGGTCCTGGTCACACCATCTGGCACATGGCATTTACCCGAGTGAGAAAGTTCCAAATAAATAGGAAATGAGGCCAACTCCAAGTGTTAAAAATATATTTTCTGTCTAAATAAGCAGCATTTCAAACACTGTGGGTTCTGTATGCTTATGGTAATACAGAAGGTGGAGAGAGAGTGCGCCATTCAGAGAGAACAGCTGTTGTGAAAGTCATGCTATATAAAGATGGACTGGAGTCCTGATACTCTTCCAGTGCTGTCTTTTCAGGCAAAACCAAATAAAGATAGTGATATGTAACCATTAGCCAGGCATCACAGTTTTTGTTTTCTACTTCATCAACATCTACAGGCCCTGCAGAACCTCAGTTCTGTCTCCCTGGCTGCCCTTGGATGTTCAGTGTGGTGTGGCACTGTGCCTGTGTACTGCTCTGGAGTCTCAGGTTTTTGAGCTTTTCTCTGCATCTGTGAAGAGTATGGCCTCCAGGAATAAAATAATTAGATTGAACTAAGTTTGGGTGCTCCAGAATTACTAGTATCTTGTTGCCTATCTGCCCCCATACTTCTAAGCAAGCGGTCTTCATCAGAATTTGAGGATTACAGGCAAGAGTTTGAGAGTCAAGTATAAATTTGACATTTATGTAGGCCTTTTTTTTTTTTTTTTTTTTTTTTTTTTTGATTTCCAGGGCATATATATACATTGTTGGAAAAAAAACCACAAGATGTTTGCTTTTTACCCTTCCATCTCACATTCAGCTCCACATCTCTTACTTTAGGAAAAAAAATAGGGGAATCATTAAAAAAAGTAAGAAACCTGTTTTCACACTACCTGGCAAAGCATTAGCCGTAAGCTACGCCGGGTCTGGATTGATACACATATTTTGCCCAGCTTTTGTGCTGTGGGAGGTTGCCTCTTCAGTTTTAGCAAAGCAGCAGATGAGCTACCCAGCATGTAGTCAGGCTGGGGAACTAGCCCAGCGTGGCCTAAGCGTTTGCTTGTTTGTGCAAGAGAAAAAGGCAGATGTGGGGGCTTTCTGCTAAAAGCACCTGACTTTTATGTTGTTGTAGTTTGGCTGCTACTGTTAGAGGAGCTGACTTATTTATAGCAGTAATTGCAGTGTAGATTAGCTTTGTGCCTCTGGATATGCTTTGGTGATTCCAGAAGAAGGCCATCTCTTTGAACCTCTTCACTCTAGTTTTGATGGTTTCTCACACAAACAAGCACTTTAAAATGTCCTTGGAGGATTTCTGGGGAAGGATGTCTGTCAGACCTATTTGCCTGACGTACCTGCCTTGCGCTCAGACAAGCTTAGCAATAGAAGGAGAGGTACAATCATTCTTTTGGAACCCTCTAACACACAGCAAATGTCAATTTAATTCTTTGCAGTGTCCATGCTTTTAAAGTCCTGCATCTGTCACACTACTGGAGACAGCTATTAGCTTTGGATACCAGATGCAAAATACTTGTCTGTAAAAAACCCTCTCTTACTACTGCTATGCTCTGACTGATGTCTCCCTCTGCTCCCAGAATCATAAAAAAGCAAACCCCATACATATTCTCGTGTCAGCTTCCCAGTTTTGCTGCATAGGAAAGCCAGTGGAGGCAGGCTGAACAGAAACCCTTTGATGTGTGAACTTCTCTGCTCTTAAATGTGTTTTGCAATGCATGTTTTGAAGGCAAAATAAAATAGTTGGATTCCCAGATTTAAAAGAAGTCTGAGTGAGCAGAAAACATATGAACATGTGTACTTCTTAGTGGAAGAAAGCTTGGTAATGAATAATGAGCAGAATTTTATATGGTGTATGTGGTAATTGTTTTCCTCATATTGCAAAATTATGCCTTACATTTTATTTTGGAGAAATCACACTTTTTTCCTTTATATTTTACATATAAAAATGGGGTACAAAAATATAATTTAGACATGTGAGGCAATTTCCTCACAGAAACTGAATTGCTTCTGTATTTGCAGTTACCTCCAAAATAATTGGGTCACAGCTAATGTAGTTCCTTAGATCACCCTGTGCAGACCATTATCCACACGAATACAAAATAATGACCTGAGCAAATTATCTTCATTAAAGCCTTTTGGAGATGTGATATGCATTCCCAAAGTCTGGAAATTGATTTCTCTCCCCAAATAACAAACTTGATGAAGGAAATATATACTTTTCTTTTTTTTCTTTTTTTTTTCCCAGACAGAAATAAAGAAATACTGTTACATGCACATCAAACAATTAATTTCTAACAGATAACAGTATGGCCAAATTCTGTCTAATAAAGTGTTTAGATGTTACTTCACAAGTAATTAGGAGTAGCTAGCTATTTTTGTTAATATTAGGTATGGCAACAAACCATTTAGTGAATAGTTCTGAAACAAAATAAGCCCTTCCATCATGGGTGACAAAAGTCAGTAAATATATAAATAAGCACATGAGTTGCTAGATATCCCAGTCACTTGTTTCCATGTGGATTTCTGGTTTCTCTGTGTTGCTCTGGCCAATCCTTTGGCTGTTAAGGCTTGTTCATGTGCTAGCCTATCCCATCATACTGGCCACTGACCTGTGAAGGTGCATATCATTAAGGATCAGTGCAAAATTTTTTTTTCAATTCCCTGTTTTAATCACTTTGCACTGCAAAGTTTAGTCAGCTGTGTGTTGTTACCCCAGATGTGATACCATGTGTCTCTGTATATAAGGACTCATTAGTAAAATCTCTCTGTGCGGGATCTGGGTTTCTTGGCAAAGATTTTTTTTTCATCTCTGATTCAGAAAGCTGTGTGAAACTGAATGCCTAAAAAAGGAGCCTACTCATTTGTGTTGCAAAATTTTTCACATTTCTGGATAAATGCCACATCAGAGGCATTTTAAAAATCTAAGAATCCTGTAAGATAACCAGAGCTAAGAGAACACTGTTCTTTTCTGCTTTTCTTGGAAAAAGCATCCACTTCCTTTCCTTTTACTTCTCCCTTCTTTTTCCTTAAAACTCCCTCTTTGCTCACCAGAAGTAGTCTTTATTCTGTCCTTTCATGGGAATTCTGGAATTCTAGGCAAAGAACAAGACTTAAATATCTGTCTGAGAGGTAAAAAGGACTTTATATAAAATGTCAGGATCACTTGTATTTATTTTGGGTTTAGAGGTTAACATTCCTGCATTTCTCATGCAGCAGTAAGGTTTGTCGGAACTTAATATTTTGTTTTGAATGCACAGGAGGCTGGTCTTTCACTTGTTTATTAGCCTTGTAACACATTTCTATAAGTGACTGTTATGACATTTAGAATTCAAGGACAAACTAGGTTATTTTGTATTGAAATGTAAGTCAGCATCCCTAAACTTTTAAGTGGTATGGAATATATTTGTTAAAACTGGCATCTTTCCAGAGGTCTTAGTTGGAAAAGATGTCATCACAGCAATTATACTTTAATTCATTGAGTAGCCAAATTATGAATATGGTAAAATTCAGGGACTACTTACACAATAACAGTAAATCTAAGTGAAGGAGTATATACTGACATTTGAGGGATAAGGAGCCTCATAAGACAAGTTCATACAATGATATGTGTCACAAATTCAAAGTTTATTTTAAAATCTGTAACTCTGTGAAAGGATCACTCAGTGTGAATTCCAGAGGGCTTTTCACTTAAAAGTTACTGGTTTTTCTACTTCTGTTTTTGCCTAAATTCAATGGTCAGTGTATCTTAATTTTTTTTGTTGTTTCCCTTTATGCTAACAACAAGATAACAGGAAATAGAAATAAATTAAACTGTCTTCAGAGCAGTTTTTTGCATTCTAATAATGTGCAGAAATGCAATTGGAAATCCTTTTGTGTTTAAAACTAAAAATAAAAGAATATGATTTATTTTTATTGATAAGATCCATAAAAGGAACATATAACTGACTGAATAACAGTCTCCAATCCCTAAGTAGTCAGTTGGGCTTCAATTAATGTGCAAAAGTAATAATACAAAATAAAGTATTCTAAAACCAAGAGCTCAATTAGGATAATAAAGCTATGTGCACACATTTCAGTAGAGCAGTATTTCAGCATTTATCTAATACAATTTAGAGCAAAATCTATATCTGGGGGTAATCTGAAACCTTCCTTTCCTAGGTGATTCCCTTAAAGTAGTTCTGAAGCCTACAGTCTTTCACTTAAAGGTAAACTTGTGATCTGCCAACAATTATGTGTATGAAATACTCAAATTAAGGAAAGTTCTTTGGTCAGACTGGATCTAGAAGCCTCTGTGTAACTCTGTCCCTTAGATCACCTGTAATTAATTACAAATTAAAATTTGTAGGTCAAATTGTATGAGGTGGAGGTTTTTCAGTCATACTGTTGTTAGCATGAATTCAGGTTATTTACCTTTAATATGCAAAGAAATGTAAGAAAAAGGCTTGATGATTTTATTTGTAAATATCTGTTTTAAGCAGGGCTTAAGGGTAATCATGTCACTATAACAGACTACTAAATCAGCTTACTTTTGCAAAATTTTTATGTTCATTCAGATATTTTCAGTTCAGGTAAACACCATTATGAGAGATAATCAGCCTAAATATCTCATGATTCATCTTTCTGTAAATTGAAAATCCATTGATTATGGCTTTTTAAAATAATTATTACCATTGAAATTATTGATGGTAAGATTCTGAAAGTTTGAATAAATGCTTGGCAATCTCAAACCTTAACAGGATTCACTAAACTAATTTAAATCAGGTGAAAATCTAACCAGAAAAGGGCTTTGTGCATGATTTCTTAGAGTTCTGAAAATGTTCTTCTATTAGCTTCTGACCAATACCAGTGGATTTATATGATTTTGAAGTAAAACCATTAAATTTATTTCTGGTAGCACAATATTGATCTTGATCTTACTTTAAAGGTTTTAGACTTGAAGCAGATCTTGCACTGGGCATGGACTGAGTTCATAATGAAATCCAAACCACAAAGAAGGCCTTGTGGTTTTGATTTTTTGCTGCAGACATTACCAGAATGCTAGCTGGAATCCCTGCAAACAAAGCAGATTGTTTATTTTTTTGTTGTTGGTCTTGGTGTTACAATTTATCATGAGGCTAAGTAGCATATTTAAAATTTGTAACAATTTTAAACTGTTTGCAGATGGTTGGTATCTTTTAGCTGGTTAAAGCACTTTATTTATCAGGAAAATATATCTTGATAAAATAATTACAATGGATTAAAAAAAAAGTGGGATTTTGAAGATTTTGTCACTTTTTCCTGCTGGTTATTAGTATCTAATTCTATATTTGCTTTAGTGTGATCAAATGGCAACAATTTCCAAAGGAGTCAATCAGATTCTTTGGTCCAATACTTCAAATTCCTCCCTATTTGCAACAGCTGGAAACAGTGGCCAACACACAGAAAGCATTGTGCGCCCAAGTAATTGGAGAGTAATGATTTCAGTTAGGTGCCTTGGCCTGTAAACATAACTATTCCAAAAGGGCAGAAGGAATTTCTGTGTGAGAATATAATTTAAACCTGTCTGATTTTTTCAGATTGAAACCCAAGGTACGGCAACTTCCTGTTTAGCACCCATGGGAAAACATAGGAGGCAAAAAGACCACACTGAAGTAGGATTTTAATTTCTCTCTAGTGGAAGAGGTATCTCCCTAAAGAATTAGGAGAAATTCAACATCCTGCTTTGGTAATAAGATATTTTTGTCAAACTTTTTTGCCATTTAATAATGCAAATGGTAGCAATGAGTGTTAATTATGTATTTCTCAACCAAAGTTTGATTTCAAATACAGAAAACTGCAGTTTGCTCCATATCTAACATATAAGTTTACTCCAGTAGCAACAAATTTGGTCTTAGTGTTTCTGGATGCAATTAAGAATTCAATAAACATAAAATTACAAAAATAGAATATATTTAAATTTTCTGTGCATATAAAAATATATCAATGTGGTCAGGCAGAGATGAAAATAAGGTGATAAGTGGTTGAAGTGTGTTTTCTAGTTTTTCAAAATTATTCTTGATGTAGCTGACCAGTCAAAAGTTTTAAAATTTGGCTTCCAGTGGTATATTTCTTCAGCAAAGACAAGGGAGGGGGTTAAATTTGCCTGTCCTTCTGTCATTATTGCTGTCACAAAAGTAATCTGGAATTTTGACTAAGCATTTTAGGGAAGGAACATATTCTAAGGCCTCAGTCCGAGAAGGTGCACCTAGTTACTCTTAATTAGTCAAATTGGAGATTGGCTAAGCATTAAGGGCCTATTCATGATAATGGACAGTAAAAGAATCAAGCAACTGACACCTGCATGTTTCCCAAAAAAAAGCAAAGCTAAAAGCTGATCATTCATTATTGAAAAATAATAAATAAAGATGTGTAGGTTTTTATAATGAGAACTATTTCAATAAGTAATGTTTCTCAAAGAATACAGAAATAATATACTAATGTTTATTTCTAGATATTCTTGGTAACTTGCAATAGTTTCTAATAGTCAGTATTTCTTCCATTGCTGAATGTTGAATTCCAGGTTTTATTTTGCTGTTTGTCATTCCTGATTGATCCTATTTCATGACCCAACTATGCTACCTTATATCATCTGAATCTGCATCTTCTCAGGCATTCCAAATTCAAAACTTGCATTATAAAGTTCAATTTGTGCATAAAATCATAGAATAATTTCATTGGAAGTGGCCTTTTGAGGTCATGTGATCCTATCTTCCCTGCTTACATCAGTGCTAAATTCAAGTTAAATCAGTTGTGGGATTACTAGTTTATTTTTACAGTATGATAGGTTTAAAGTCAGTGGAGGACTTGGTTTCAAAGATAGATAATGCTATTACTGAGTTTTTCATTGCTTATCTTTTGTGGCTTTTTTTTCTGCACTGATGCTGCAGAATGAATCCTGTAATGGCAGTGAAATGCAAATAGTGATCCCTGAATGTCTGACTAAGACATTCTCCTAAGAGTGTTCCAAAATCAAACTGCACTGTATTTCCAGAAAGGTCGTGTCGATATTAAACTGTTTCTTAGGTCCTTGGAGTCAGTAAAACCTTTAGCTAAAAAAGACTTTAAGTTTTGGCTTCTGTGTAAATTGTTGTTGCTGAGATAATTTAAAGACTTCACTGAAAACTGCATACTCAGAGTAACATCCCTAGATTTTTGCATTTAGTTTACTTGAATATGAAATAATTCTATTAAGTGGGTGGCTTGGCTTGGTCATTGCAACAGCAATTCCCTCCTCTGTCTCTAAAACAACGAACATTCCCCTGCAGATTTTCAATTTTCAAAGTAATAGAACTTGTGAAGAAAACATTATAGATTCAATTAAATAGTATTCAGAAAAAATCTCCCTGTTGTATTCAAGAATAATGACAGGGAAGCATATGTTTATAGAAGATAAGGTGGTGGCTCAGACTGTTGCACAGCCAGTCAGTGGAAGCAATGGGTCCAGCCTCTTGTTAAACCCAATGCCACTGCATGTGTTTTAGCTTCCTTTCCCTTCCGCTGCTTCCTCATGCTATCAAGGTCACAGTTGCCAGTAGTAATGTTTTCTTCAATCTGTCCCCCTTTGCAACTTTGTCTAAATGCATTTAAAGGAATTGCCCACATTTCAAGGTCACAGAATCACAGTGAGTCTCATGTTTAGTAGGAGTTTTGAGTGGCACGATGCTACTAAGCTGTTTCAAGTAGTCTGAAAATGTTTTTCACTCTCAGACTGACCTGGCAGATAACTGCATTAGTAAACTGCCTTCCAAAATCAAAGTCTTGTGAAGAAGTACATTTAAGGTAACTATTAAACCTTCATGCTTCTTTTAGTTGTGAACTAGTCACTGGGTATGATGAACTCCGTTTATCTTTTACCTTTTCCCGCTTGATAGAAGCTTTTGTAAGCTGTTATAATAGAACAAAATGCAAGCTAGTCAGCATTTGAGATGTCCAACCCAGAAAGAGACCTCTACATTCAAGTACCTTCTAATGTATGATTCAACTTCAACTCAAATATCTTCTTTACAAACTGTGCCAAGACTGACAACAAAAGCCATACTACTTTTGGTGTCACTGAAGTAGTATAAACATCAATGCCTTTTTGCTTTGCTCACTAAAAGCAAACTTGAACACATACTGTATAAAATACAATATGCATACCTTGTATAAAATATGCAGATTTAACAGATTAATTAGAAAGTGAAATATTAAATTTTCCCAAAAATGTTATGATAATTAATCTATGAGTTCGTTCTCTGAAATAATTTGCTATGAATTTACAGCAAAATGGTTCTGTATTATTAGGTAAACAGTCTCTAAGCCATTTCCAGGCAGATCTTACATTAAAGGCTCTTTCTTTAATGCATTAAGGGCAACTATAGAAAAGGGATTGAAGGGAAAATAGCAGTAATGTAGTTACAATTTTAATGACAGTTAATTTCCATTTGAAATTACCTTGTTTTTTAAGACTAAGTCCAGTTGTCAAGGCTTCCAGATTGATGTCCTTGACCATGACAGTTTTGCAAACTTGAAACCTTCAGCCACTGTTTGTGTCTCTCTCCTAGTTTCAGTCCAAAATTGATGTTAGGATGTTCACACTGATGGACACACATCATATGGCACAGGGCATACATTATTGCATTCTATTTATCTATCTGCATTTTAGTGGAGGCCAAAGCTGTTTACCTCTCCCACTACAGTATCATGAGCACCTACATCACTAAGAGAAATTACAGAAATCTGGTTCCTTGCTGTCTCTTGTTTCCAGGGCAGAAAAAGGACTGAACCCTAAATGAACTCTTGATTTTTGTCTTCACCCTATAGATTAACATTAGACAATCAAGACACTTTTTAAAATGGAAGTTTGAATGAGATTAAAAAGAAATTATAGCTGTTGTGGGGTGCTTTTAAAGAAACCTAAATGCTTGCATAACAGAACAACCAAAGTCCTTATATAGCTAAAAGTCATTTTATCCATATTTTAATTTTATTTACCTGTGGCTTTCTTTTTTTCCTCTCTCATTCTTATCATAGACCTTAAGTGAAAAATACTGCTAAAATATAACTGCAAATTCAGCCATTATTTGTTTTGTCTGATTAAAAAAATTCTAATATTTTAAACATAAAACTCAAACCAACATTATTTTACAGAACTTCTTTTGGACTGTACATTGTAAACTGGCTAAATATTTTCTTCTGGGGTATTTTTATAGTAAATAAATAAGAGAATATCCTCTTTTATCATCAAAGGGAATAAATTAATATTGGTAAGATAAGAAACTTTCATGTATTCTGATGCATCTCTGGCCTGGAGATACCTGGGACTCAGGAGACTTAGACAACAGCTGGGCTAGCAGAACTCAGATTTCATCCTAGAACCTGTCAGAACACAAGAAACATGGAAGGGTGGATATGCATCAACCAGAAGGGTTGTGTTAAATCAAGGAGGAACTGAGAGATCCAGCAATACCCAGTTGCTGCAGTGAAGGGACATTTTGAGTACCTAAGTGAAGAAATGTTGACAGAAGTAGATAGCCTTCACCAGAGAATTCTAATAGCAGTCAAATATGAAAAATAAGTTACTATTAACTGATTACGTATCTCTCTTTTCAACCCAGATTCTAGAAATATAGAAGCTGGGAAAAGTGGCTACACTTATTAAAGGGTAACAGGAAGAGTCTGAGAATAAATCTGATTTTTGAAGCAAGTTAGTAAAAATCTGATCAAGTGTACAAGTAATTTATGCAAGAAAATAAAGCATCTAAGTGGTTCTTGTAGAGGGCTCACAGCTGTTCATAGCAGTCAGTAAACATATGGATAAAGTACGGGCCAGCTGATGTATCTGAATTTCAAAAAAAAAGCTTAGACTAAGTTCCTTATCACAGGTTCTTAAAGAAATTGAGCAGACAAGGAATAAAAATGGCAGCTATTACCTTTATATAAATGAATGATGTCCCCCCACCTTGTGAATGTTGTGTCCATTTTGATATGATCAACTCATCTTAGAAAGATGTATTAGAAGTAGGAAAGGCTTATGAAAATTGTGATAAAGCAGATCAAGACTTCTGTATGAGAAGAGATTAAGAACAGAAAAGTCTCCTCATCTTGCTCTTGGAGGAGGAAGGATGTGATCTGGTTTTGCAGTCATAAATGACAAGGAAAATGTGCGTAGGATATGACTATTCAGTGCTTCTCACAAGCCAAGCATTATTAGCATGTGCAAATGGAATGTGAGTACATTCAAATGCAAAGCTCTGCTGCAGATGAGACCAGTGTAGCTGCCTTCAGAGAGCAGTTATGTCACTTAGCAGGAGAGAAGTCCATCAACACTATTAAATAGAAATAGGCTGGGCAAACTGGTTCAGGGTGGTCGCTTTATTGCACAGTGCAGGAATTTAGGGGAGTATATCATTGGATGCATCACCCTGTCCTTGCTGTGTTCATACATTTTTTTCCTGAGAACGTGCTCTGGTCTTAGAGACCATATGCTTGTTTTTATATTGGTACAGGGATATGAAAGTTAGGAAAAAAAAAGGTTGATATTAGACAAAAGGAACAAGAACAAACAGAAAGGAAAGGTATCAGTGAACTGTGGGAATTAGATGCTTGATAAAGCAATGAAGAAAGATACAGATGGGTAGAAAGAGAGATTGTAGCAGAAAATTAAGTAAAAAACTGGAAGGGGAGAATATGCAAAAAGGGGAAAGATCAAATATACACAAAGGAAAGTGGGGGCTTCAAAGAATGGTGAATGAATACATGGCAATGGAAATGGGAGAAAGCCCTGCATATCTGAAGAGTGGAGATTCATAATAGTGGGGAAAAGGATTCATTACTTTTTAATAACATGCAATGTCTTTGCAGGTGGCCTGGGTATGGTAGCACATTATGCATGCCTTAATAAGAGACTATGACACTTTGGTGATTGCTTTCTCATGTGCTCAGGGGCCTAATCTCCAGTCAGGGCTATTCGTTTACATGCAGGGGACTCCGCTTGTAGCATGATGTCAATCAAACAGCTGTGTTTCTGCACAACTAGAGACACTTCTAAAGTTCAGATTCTGCCAAATTTAATAAGATAGTGTCAAATGTATACAGATCAAAGCTGCTTACTTTTAGTCTTTCTGTTCCTAGATTCAATGTGAGTCTCAGGACAGAGTAGCTCATCTGAAAACAAAAATTCTGTCTATGTCTTTTCATTGCGTAAATCCTTACAAAATTATCTGTAATAAAACCTTGAATGTTAAATTTGAGAAGGACCTTTATTCTAAAATTCTTATGAATTCTTACATCACTTGCTATTCACATTACCAAAGTGCATAAGGGAGTAGTTCTTATCACCATGTAAAGTTCTTCACAATTTAGTGTCAATTATAATCAGAAGTCAACATAAGCTTTCTAACTTAGAGGAGAAAGAAGCAAGTTCTCATGTGGTGAACAGATATTCCTCTGCTAAAGTTAATGTGCTAGGCCAATTAACTCTAACCAAAGGTGCATTGTTAGTATAGTTTTCCTTTTTACAGATCAGTAATTTGCCTTGATAGTGTACTCTTTATGCAAACATGTAAACATGATTAATTACTACAAATTATTTTAAAAAGAGCTTGAATGTCAAACTTTTGGCAGAATGTCTAAAGCAGACAAGAGATATGAAAATTGTTTCCAAGAACACAGAGTTCCGTAAATTAGGGTAATAATGCACAAGTAATTAGACACCAAATATGCTAGGGATGCATTTCTGACCCAGTGTGCAAATGCCCTTAAATGCAGCTATGCAAACACTTTGCCAGTAAAATTTGCCAGTGCTTATGCACAAAATGCCGGAACAGAAAGCTGACAGGTTATGAGATAGGTAAGTTGAGCAAAAAACTTTTGAAAGGCTAGAAGTTCTGCTTTGGTCTTAACAATGCCCATGTTTGCTAACAGACATCAGAAGTTTCAAGATTTGCCTGTCTACAGAAACAGGCACAATTTCAATAGTCATTCAATGGTTTCTGCAGAGTCCAGCCAGCAGACATCTCACAATAATGTCTGCTAAGACCATCCTGTGAAATATATTGAAATAAACCAATCCAGATAAAGCAGTGCATATTATTTGTCCTGAGATTAATATTACAATTTATATTGGAGTAATTATTTTAATTAACTGTTCATGTTATGACTTTTAGTCCCTCCTCTGGACCTAATCATTAAACAATATTTTAAATGACATTTTTAAATATAAAGTATTAGAATTCAATACTAGTGTCAAGTCAGAAGTCTGCATGCTTTACAACCTTTTCTATATAATTTTACAATAGTTGCAGTGTAGATTCCTGAGGGAAGAAACTCAATAAAAAGAGCAACCTAGAAATGTGGTGAACAGATTGGTTGTGCATTCTTTACACAATCAAGTTAATGGGCAAAAGTACACAATCTCCCACAGGAAGGGACAGCAGAGTCAGTACCAGTGTCAAATTCCCGGTGTTAATTAGGAAAAAAACATCTGCAGTTATTTGTAAATAGAAGTATTCAAACTTAATTATGGAAACTTATTTAAAATTAGACTTTTTGCATATTTTACCATGTTTTGCTCTATCAAAGAACTGCTAGTAGAATGCCAGAGAAGAAAAGGGATATAACTGGTCGTTTTTTGCAATCTAGCATAATCAGCAAAAATGTTAGGCATGTTTTCCTAAGTTTTATGAGTTGCCAAGACATGGCTCCAAAGCTACAATGTTAAAATTCACCTTGAAAACCTCCCCCATGCTCTGTTAATTTTGCTAAAAATACTAAAGTTCACAGAAGCATACATTTTAGTCTTTTGGTCTGCATAATGTGATTCTGAATGGAAGGATAAAGTTTCAGGCATTAAAAGGTATATTTTTTGTTGAATGTTCTTTGTACTTTCAAATATTATATCTGAGACGTGGATTAGAAGCATAGGGTTGAAAAGTTAGTGTCTTCTGTTTCCCTCAATCCATAAAGTAGATAAACCAATGAATTTTGGGACATTTTTCCTACATACACCCTCCTGTCACAAGCACCCTAAGCCTGACTTTTGATCACAGGGAAAATTAAAGAAAAGCCTCTGAATATTTGTAACCACAGGAAAAGAATTGAAAAGCTCATGTGACAGCACCAATAGTCTAATCCTGCAGGAGCCACTGTTATATTTGAAATTTCCTATGCGTCCAGGTTAAAGGATCCTACTCACAGACCTTGAGCCTCTCCAGAAATATCTGCCACTCCAGTTAGCTGAGCATGCTAAATGAGCAGGTCAAGGGGATTCACTCGAGAATTTAAAACCTCTGGGAGCACTGCCCTTCCTGTGTCAGATTCAGTCTTGCTGTGGCAATTCAGTGCTTTACAAAAGGGTGAAAATATATCAAAAGACTATTGATATATCAAGAATTAACAAAAAAAAAAAAAAAAAAACAAACCAAATCAAAAACAAAAAAAAAAAAAAAAAACCCAAACCAAACTTAAAAAAAAAAAACCACAAACACCAAAAACCCCACCAAATATGCCCTTGCAGGTTACCAACAGAAGCCCTGAATCACAGTATTAGTACAATAGAAGTATTGTACAAACATGATGAGCATACAGCAATCCTTCTTTTTCAATTCTGCTCAGAAACATCAAACATTTACATACCAAATCTCATATCGAAACCATGATTTATTACTTGAAAATCACACTAAGCTGCCATGTGATTTCTTCCATTCATTTATCAAACATTTTAAAACACTGTAAATCCCTTTCCCCCATTATCTGACTTGCTAAGTCCAAAGTCCAATCTTTCCCCTTGAAAGATTGAGAAATATCATCTCTTTCTAATTTACTGGAAATAGAGAATGGAAGTAAGAAGGGACACAATAAATATGTGCAAATATATACTGGGTGTACATCTGTGGCACTGAATTTAAAAGCAGCCCTTGTCAAAAAGAGGAGTATGAGTAATGTTTTGGGTGGCAGTATTGCCATAGAAATCTGTATTCAATAATTTGATTAATACTTTCAAGGTAAACACTGCCTCTAACTTTTCTGCCTTGCAAATATTTGTGAAGGCAGTAGAGTTGAAAAAATATGTAGGGAACATCTCTGCTCATTTTTCTCTAAAAGCTGATGCTTGTATTCTATAAAAATAATTCTGATTTCACTATTGCATGAAAAGGCAATATTGTAGTAAATTTGATAGTTTTGAGGTTTTGCTGTTGTTACTTATGTTTGTCAGAACACATGGCTAAAATTACATTACCGAATTGGGGTAGTTGGTTTATGTAAGGTTGCAGTTTTTAAATAATTATGTTGTTTTCCAGAGTTTTTCTTCTCTTGTGTAGTAGCTACCCTATTCTTTTAATGCATTTTTTGCTGTCTGTGGAAAATCTAGCTCTAACTCTCCAGCCAAGTGTTCCTCATGTTGTGTGTATCAGAATATTTGTGAGTTAAGTGACAGAATTGAATGGTGTGACTTCTTTACCTCATGAAAACATGAGTTTAGAATGCAGTGATGTAGGGAAAAAGCAGGTTCTGCTTATAAATCATCAGTGGTAGCTTTGATAGCTCTTGTGGGCTTACAGATGAGCAGGTTAGACCTCTCCATCTGTATCACTGTGTTTATTGTTCTCATAATTAAATTTGATTTTATTTGGGATCATTGCTATCCAGTATTTTGCCTATAATGCCTTATTTGATAGACTTCAATGTCTATCAAAACTGTATAAGTAGCTGCATTTTATGATTACCAATCAGATCAATTCAGTGCAATCTAGTTGACACGATTTATAAAAATGCATCCTGACAAAGCTCTCTTCTCTTTCCTGAAGACTGACACTGCCATAATTTTGTACATATTTTCACCATTTTCCAGTTATGAGCACCTGTCTTCATTCTAAAATGGATATTTGAAAGATCTTTGACAATAAATGAACTTTTTGAGTGCAGTTTCCCTATACTACGCTAGGATATATGCATGTGTGCATGTCTGGTAAGGAAGCTTTCAGTTTTTACAAAGCTCTGAGTGCCTGTGAATCACAGAAGCCTTCACTGTCTTCATGGTTTAAGTGGAAGCACTTAAATTAATTTTAAGGTAAACCTAACTTTCCAAAAGATGTTAACTTCTCTTTAAATATAAGGTAAATTGACTCTTTTGGAAGAGAACATATATCTGTTCTCTGGATAACAGAAGGCAAAGTAATTTAAACATTATGATCTGATCTTCCTAAACTGGATACCAGGTCAAGAAATTTCTGACTTTCCGTTCCTATAAGTGCTATCAATTACTGTCTTTCTCTGCCCTTGTTGTCTTAAAGAAAGGCCTCTGGTAACATATCTTCACTGTGCTAGAGAGTGTTAAACTTGGATTTCGGTGTTAAACACTAAGAATTGGTGTTTAACAGATTTCTTTCCGGAGATACATTTTGCTCAGATGTATTGTGCAATCAAACTTGGAGAATTACCATCTTCTAATGATTGCTGTACATACAGTTGATTGATTCTAGCAATATCTTGCTTTGTCTCACTGTCTCTCCTTTTTACTCCTGTCGTGCATGTATGTAATGTCAAATGGAGTGCATATATTCCCGTGGGTGTCTCCCAGATTAGACCTGGACTTTATTTGGTTCTTTTCTTTTGTGAATATTCCAGTGAGCATCCAAATTTACCAGAATCTTCCTGCTTACTGAATATGCCCCACACATTCTTACCCAAAAGTCACAGCTTTGTGAGTGTTGACTTCTGCAGATTGCCAGCATGGAAATTAAATGTACCACACATGGACATACAGAAATAGGACCTGGCTATGACTGATACTGTATAGAAGCACATTGATTTCTGGTGGTGAGAAAATGAAGAGTGAAATGCAAACAATAGGTTTCTGTATGTAGCAGCACTATATGGTTGTTGTCATTTCACACCTGATCTCTGACTACAATAAGAGAAAGCGTCTTTTTATTTCTCAGGAATACAGGAAATATATTATATTTCCAGTTTTTCACTTGCATTTAAAATTCTCCTTACAAAATATTTAAGTAAAAAGGCAAAATAGAGGCAAGAAAAAATTTAGAATTCAGGGTATGTGATCTGACAGAGCCTAGAAATTATATGCATAGTCATTTACCACCTGTCTGGTTAATTTATCCAAGTATTGTTTGAGTCATTATGTTCAAGTCTACTTTTCAATCACACGTGCTACAAAGATCTCACTACTTAGCACCTTCTCAACACAGACAAAATTTGCTGATAATAAAGTTAGATAGGATGTAGCAATGGGTCTCCTGTGCTCTGTTGCCCTGCTATTTAAAGCAAGGTATTGCATTATCAAGATTATCAAGATATTTCTACCAACAAGATAAGATAGATATTTTGAGAGAATAATTCTTTTTTTTTTTTTGATTAAACTTCTGTATACATGGACTGACATGATTTCTTGAAAAAGGAATTATGGACTTAAACTACAAACGTAAAACCACTCTTTTTCTCTCTCTCTCTTTTTCTTTTTTTTTTTTTTTTTTTTTTTTTTTAGGGACATTTATAATTTTTAGGCTCGTGTAACCCTGTATGAAGTCAGTAATGTAGTTCATATTATCTAAGCATCTTTATTCATTTACCAAGAGAAGCTAAATGATGTTTTTGTTTCTCTTTTATCTTGTTTGATTGCACAAATTTGCTGTTCTGGTCATTTTAGACACAAAATTCAGAAGGCTTGTCTTTCACTTTTAGCAAATTCAGATAATCCAAGCCATAATCAGAGAAAATCTTTGTGGTTATCTGTCTCTTTTCTAAACCAAGTGAATCTTTAAGTGTTATTTAACTAAATACAAAATTATGAATTAGATGGGTGTGCACAGTCAGTGAACAAGTTCACAATACTTAATATCCTTGCAAAACTCATAGTTCCATCTCAGCTGTATTTTGTTTTAGTATAAGAGTTTTCTGAAATGTTTTGGTTCTTCTTCTCTTCCCTAGACATTACTTTACTGGCTTATCCAATGCCAGCATCCCCATAGTAACCTTTATGGTTTTTGTCGTTCCCTTATCTCTTCTGCAAAACCTCCTTTTGTTCCAAATGGTAACAAAATCACTGTGGTGTAACACAGCATAACTCTCCTGTAACACCTGTGCCCTACCTTTTGGCAGAGTTCATCTAGAGTCAAATCCCTCATCTTTTTTAGAGCTTCCCCAAAATGCCTATATTTCATAGACAAGAGCAAAAAATATAATCCACAGTTCTTGCTCCCCTTGCTTCAATTTCCACAAAGATCTACCAAAGCAATACTGTGAAGTTTCAAACAGCCAGCAAAGGACACAATAGGAAGGGAGTGGACAATAGGGCAATTTACATTATAATCAATTTTCCTGTTCTTTCTGAGGAAACAATAAAGAGTGTTTGTACATAAATAAATGGAGCCTAATACCAAACATCCAGCTCTGGGCTTTCTGCATAGTTAAACACATCTGTTTCAATAACTTGTATTGTTTAAAAGAAGCTATCAATAGCTATAGGGAAAAAGAGAGTACCTAAAAGAGTTCAAATGCTAGAAGGAAAGAATACACCAGGCAGAAGCAGAGATTGGCTACCCAAGAGGAATATAGAGTCATTGCCCTTAGTTCAGAGCTGAAACTGGGAAAGCTGAAGCTCAGCTGAAGTTCCAAGGGTTTAGAGAAGAAGAATCAAGTCTTTTCTTGGAGGAACAGGATAAGAAAATAAAAGGTAACAGACACTGATTAAATACAAGGACACATTTCTCAGCTATGAGAATGTCCTAGTATATGTAGTTTGTCCACAGAAGTTCTGAAATCTCCATCCTCATAGACAGCGACTGGGACATATCCCTAAGCAACCTGCCCTAATTTGGTGTTTCCTGAAGAGCAATTTGGATCACCTAAAATGAAATAAGTTTGTGATTTTATAATTTTCTTTTTCATAAATGTCTGTAATTTTGATCTTTATTTTCATGTTGTCTGAGGTCTCACTGAAGAACCCAGTGTCTGTAAAAGTGGAAGGTAACTGCCTGATCTGCTAAAGACTTTAGTTTAATTGCCAGTGAAAATAATATTTTCAATTTTATACATCATCACTTCTATGATTACTTTAAATATTTAAGAGTATAAATATTGCATTAATTGTTATACTCTTAAAACAAGAGTTTTAGGATTATAAATATTAATGTAATATTTATACAATACAAAACCCCCCAACAAAATCTTAAGATTTCTTTTATACTTGGGTAGCTGTAATATTCTTTGCATAGCTTTCCTTGACTCACTGCTCCAGTCATTTCGGTAAGAGTCATTCAGAATTACTGTAGGAGGAAATCCATCGTGGAGGCAGTATATCAATAACATTATTTTCCCTGAGTACTTTAATGTGTATATTTCCAAGAAAAGAAAAGAAAAAAAAATCTTTCTTTCAAGAAAATAACATAATTCCTTTGCATGTCAGTCAATCAATATCATGCATCCTAAAGCACTTTCAAGAGAAGATTTAATAAGGCTAGGGCAATTTATCACCGTTAAGTCCTGTAGCTTGCTATTCAAAAAAACTCTCATTGACTTTATTTGAGTCGCTACTCTATGAGGCTTTGCTGCTATACCTGCTGTGCTTTTGAACAGTCAGCCATGGTGTTTAAGAAATCTCCTTTGTGTCATTGGGCTTGATATTTCTCCTGGGAAGAAAAAAGAAGGATTATTTTGTGGTTTAAGCTTGACGTTTCCTTCAATTTCTTTGAAAACAAATTGCCTGATGGTTTTTTCATCATTATTAAAAAGACAAGAGATTGAAGTTAAATTAATTTTTGTATTGTACAATCCACAAATTCTGTACGGTATACATTCCTTGTTTTGAGTGAGCAGACTTGTAATAGAGTAAGGGCTGGATGAGCTGAGAAAGAAGAAATGCACCATAACTCAACAGCTGGAAACTTTTCCTAATTAATTTCCTAATTGTACAAGATTAAAGATCAGTTTCTAATATTTTCTTGTTTTGTTTTCTTGAGAGAGAGAGAAATAGCAATTTAGAAAGAAATAGTTAAAGAAAATGTGACAGAACGTTAGTCCTGTCCAACATTCAAGTCCTAGGGGTAAGAGAGAAATACACTCTTGTTTCTTTCTGCTTAGTGAAATGTTCCTACTCCTACGAGCTTTAAAGAATTATGGAGATAACAGAAATGAATTTTACTGTTAATATTTTGCCCAGAGTTCATTCTGATTAATTCTATGGATTTCTTCCTAATATTAAGTTGAATATGCATTGCTATGTGAGTGGTTTCCATCTACAGTACATTTAAGAGTTGATACCTTTTCACTTATAATAGTTACAAATTATGTGCTACAGATAAATCAGTTCAAATTCAGAAAGGAATCAATGTGTGTATTTACATTGTAGGGTTTCTCTGATATTTTTCTTTGCATGTTGAAAGTCAGTTTACTGGCAATCTAGTTTTGCATTTCTAAATAGGAATAAGAAAGCTAAATATTTTTAGCTAATAATGAACACCCGAAAAGGAAACAAACAAGAAAGCCAAATACCAACATTAAAAAAATACAGAAAAAAAGAACACAGAAACGTCACAACCCCTCCCCCCAAAAAATACCCCAAAACAAAAAACCCAGATATAAAGTTCTCTTCTACCGCTGAGTTAAACACTTTATTAAACCAGCCAGTCTGCCCAAATGTGTCTGTCATTTTAACTGTTTATAAATCTCTCATAATACAAGCAAATGGCATAGCTAGTCTATTAAAAAGAGCAGGGACTAAAAATCACTACTAATTACTGTGTTTACATTTTAAGTGTCAGAATGATCATGCAATTTTCTCTCTTTGCCTTTCCTTTCTTTCCTCTTGTCTTCATCTAAAACATTAAAAAATGCAACTGATAAGAAAAAAACACTTTTGATTCATATGTCTTTACAGTAATTATAAGTTCTTATTATGAACTGAAAATGTAGAAGAGCAAAAACTTAATCAATTCTGTAGTTTTTAATGCTAAGATTTTAAATTTAATTGCACTATCTATTGTACAGGATTCTAATAAGCATAAAGACAGCCTTTACATTTAATTTGGTGACATTTTATAGGAGTTTCATTAAGCACCATGTAACTTAATGTACTTAATTGCTCAAATTATATAATTTTATGTGAATATGTGTACAAATATATGATTAAACAAGTAAAATCTAAGCTTAGCCCAAAAAAAGTGAAAATTATTTTGATGACTTAAAATATTCCCTGTTTTTTAAGGGTTTTTTTTCAGTTTTTCCCTTAAGAATCAACAGTGTTGTTCCTCAAAGCCTCTTGGCATATTTAATGGGCATCCTTAGTTTTGATCTATAGAGACCATCTATAGGTTGATATACCAAATAGATGAATATGAAAGTACATAAATAGAATATAAATTGATTGATATGCTTAATGTAGTTTTGGGAGTCCGATAAATTAAATTTAAGTCTAAATTAAAATGCAGTAAGATACTGTTAACAGAAGTGTCAGAGTAGACATTTAAGATGCATTGAATATCTGAAGTCACTTCAAATCTGATCAGAATTTGTATCAGAATTTATTAGCAACCAAGCTTCAAGAAATTATTTGGAGTCAAAAGATAATTCTATTCTCTTGGTAAATCTCTGGAGAGGTTGGTACTGTCTGTAGTTATGCCTGACACAGGATGATAGGATCTCAGTGAGAAAATTGGGAATACTGGAGAACGTTCAGTGGGTGGCCTGAAACTAAAAATAGTGGCTAAGGTACCTAAACCAAATCTCAATTCTAAACTGGTGCAGTTCACCTCAAAGTAGCATACTGTGGTCATACAAACTGTAACTCAAAGGATTTGTCTCGGGTGGTTAGCTACTTATCACTAAATGCTTTTATTTTGACATCTTTGTTAACTGTACTGAAATAATAATTGTTGATTAAAATATAAATCTCTTAAGTGCAAGTAAATAATGTTAAACTGTTAGCTGAATTGGTTCAATGCCTTCTATACCACTACTTTAATCTGAAGTAAATTAAAGTTAGTGATATTGTAGCTACTACTTTGCAGTACATAAAAATACCAAATAAAATAAATTCATGTAGCAGCAACGAATAAGATTACACAATTAATGCCAACTGTGCAATGCCCACATTCTACAGCTCTTAAAGGCAGTAAATAGAGATAGAAGCAGCACAAAATACTCTATGTCCCTGACTGTAAATATCTCTGGCAATATCTAGATTTTTTTTTTTCATCGGGTAGTTTTGGCATAAGTGAAGTAACATAACTTTGAAAATATAGTGTACATTTATTTTCTTTATTATACAATAGAAAGCCTATGATAGATGTATTATATAAGTAATGCAATGTACAAATTTTCTTTAATTTAATCATTATGTGTCTTTCTGTATTTTCTACCATATCATATCCTATAAAACGATACGGAAATTGCAGTAAAGTGTTAGATTGACTTAAATTAGCCAAGACTGGTAATAGTGATCATTCTTACTTCTTCTCTGCATGTTAGTAAGTGATAATTGAAACTTGCTGCCATTACTCTTATTTGCAAATTATTTGAAGAATTATGTAAAAAGGAGTATCAGGAATATCTTCTGAGTTTAGTCCAAATCAGACCTCTTGCTGCTTTCATATTTTAGGTTTTCAGCAATGCATGCACATTTTTATTAACGGACACTGGCATATAAAGGTAATAAAACCTTAATCTTAAAACAACAGAATACATTTTTATTGTTTTTCATTTTTCAGATTATATTAAAAAAAGTGTTATTAATTTATTTGTTACTCCACTTCCTTAGAAACATTAAATGCTTCTAAGGAAGCAGAGCTGGCTTTGTACTAAGAGCATAAAGCTGTGCTTAAATGCCTCATAGTAAGTGAACTATTCAAACAATATGGGCTGTTTTCCATTTGTCTTCCATTTAATGGTGTTCTTTATATTAACTTTATTACTATCTCAGTGTCCTCATTTATTATTTTCATTGCCATTTTCCAAGTAAAGGATTAAATATATGTCAGATTTTCTCTTTTAAGTGAGTTGTTTGTCTTTTTATTCTACTTTTCCTGAGAACTGTTTATTTATGTCTTTAGTAGCTGACTACTTTCAAACTCCATTGAAGTAGGCAGGAATTAGAGTGATTTCTGGAGAAAAAGAAAAAAACACAACACAAGGAAAGTGGAACAGCAAGTAAAAAAAAAAGCTGGAAAATTATCTGTGCATTGAGTAGATAATATCTGATTTATTTCTGTTGTGATTTGAACAAGTATCAATTTTAACACCTATGTGTATTATTCATTCTATTTTACCTCATTCTTTACCTTTATGCCCCCCATTTTTAGATGCTACCATAATGTGATAGTAATTTTTTTTTTCTCAGTAGACAAGAATGTTTTAACTCTTAAATATCTGGGCAAAAGTGTAGCTTTCATCCAACCTACAGAAAACCAGAAAAACTTCAGAAACAATAATAAAGAGGGAGAAATAAAATTTCTCACAGTCATGGGACTGGGAGAGATAGGCTCATTTTCTCCATCTCTAAAATCATTAATACTAGTCTCATGCAATAATTGCATTTGTTCTCATCCACCACTGAGTGGTGGATCATCTTATATTTTGGTGACTGTTAGTATATGCCTGTGTTTGTAAGGTCTATGGCTCTGAGAGAAGAAAAGTCTACAGCAGCAATTTTCAAATAGACTATTATCATACCTGGTTTGCAACTGGTCTTTTTCCATTAAATATTTTTATGTAAGAGCACTAATAGGTGGTTTCCTTTCTGAATCTAGAAGTATTTTGGATTATCAGAAAATATTTCTTTTCCATGTCAGTATTATTTGAACTACCGTATGACGTTTTCCCACTTAAACAAACAGCAGTTTCAGGTGTCTTGGGGTATTTATTAAGGCTGAAATAATTTCTCATTAATTAAAATCATGCTTGTGTTCTGCTAAATTATGTACATTTTCTCCCAGTAACAATTAAGCACATGGATTTTTTAACATGTAGTCCAGTTTTTATGTGATCTGGGAACAATCTTCCAGACAATCTCTTTATTTGAAAATTACATGATTTACATATTTTGCAGGAAACAGCTTTGAAAATAGGAGAGCTACCATATTTATAGCTAAGGTTAACAATAAAAGAGTTCCTTTGGCACAGAAAAATAAAGGAAAAGGAACAAGATGTCAAACTTAAAGGTGAGATGTACTTCAGTGCCCACTGCAGTTCATTCCAACTCAAGTGGTGCCTTTGCCATGCAACCTGGGTTACAAGCCTATTATTTTCCAACAATATTTGGAAGCCCCAACCATATTTGAATGTCAGTTCTGTGGCAAGCCATTTGGAAAATTGTCTCAAAACAGTTTTTCTTGAGAAGTCCACTGCTGCTCACACTAAGGTTCCCGGCAATCTGAGAGAAGCACAAAATCAACAAAGCTGGTAAAAGAGACAATTATAATGTAGTCTTACCCTTCATTGTTACTGTCAGCAATTTTCCTGTTTGCTGCCAAAGACAGTATGCCTGGCTTTTGTTTATGCTTTTGTCAGTGCTTTCAAAATTCTATTCCTCTAATTTTTTTCTGGGCTGTCATCCTGGGCATTTAATATCTTATAAAATAGTATTTCTGCAAGTTGTGTTGTGGCTTGAACATAGTCTGTTCACAGCTGGTTGCTCATCTGAGTATCTTATGGACTTTTTCTTATCTTCCTGTTTTTATCTTTCTTCAATGACTACTTATAAACAATACTGGTATAATTATATGTTCAGATAACTTATTGCTCTGCATGACCTATATCCACAGCTTGGTCACATAACCTTAGAATTTCTCTCACACAAAAATAAAGGAAGTCTGTAGTGCTGAATTGGTATTCTTCATGCCTCAAGTAGAGAGGTACTAGAAGCTTTTTTTAAAAAAATCTGTATCAAGAACTTGCAAGGAAATACAGCTGGGAGTTAAGGAATGAAAAATGTCAATACTTCTCCAGAACTGGCTCCACTTAATAAGCATAAAACTGGTGATAAAATATTCTTAGAGAAGGAGGTATGGCTGAAGAGGAGATTTCCAAGGGAGACAAAAAAATCAGGAATCACACCACTGGTAGATAGTGCTGCCAATTCTTGTGAGATTGAGTTAAATTTTTCATCATACTACAAATGACATGTACAGAGAAGATTCTGGGAAGTCCACCAGAGACTTCATTAATGCTAGCTTGTTTTTACCAAGGGGCTCGTGTGTGCCCCAGGAGTGCTGGAAGCACATCATCTTCTTGTTCTAAACTCTAGCTTTAGTAAACTCTGTTTTTTCTCTCTGTATAGTCATATTTGGGTTTCTTAGGTTAGTAGTTTCGTTTTTTTGGGTTAGAATGCATTGCCTTATTGTCAACCTCTGTATTTCCATAAACAAAATAATGAGGGCAAAGTAAAGATTAATTTATTAGAAAATTACTTATTCAAGAAGTTGGTGGCTTTCTAACACACAGAGACAAATTGTAGTTCCTATTCTCGTTTGTCTTCCTACATTCCACCAACTGAAAGATGCTAAAGTCATGTTTATTTTCATCTTTATTTTCATGATTATATGATTCTATGATTATCACAACAGTTCTTACAGTTGCTAAATGTGGGATCCAAATGTCATTGCAAACTCCATCCTTAGTCCTTATATTCACCAATACAGGAAGACAACTACAGTTTAAAAAAATCTTTATAGAAATTGAAAAAAAATGTTCTATTTTTATTCACGCCGTTCATCCCATCTGCAATTTGTGTGGTTTATTTCCTGGCCTTGGAATAAGACTCTTCTAGTTTTCTAGAATTACTGCCTGTATTACACTTGACACTTAAAGCTCCATTCTGATCTGACTGAAACAAAGATAACACAGAGTGAATCTGGATAGGTAGGTGAATCAAGCTTTTGTTTCAGTGTCTTTTCCTATTTATTAACGTGTGAAACATCAGCTGTATCTTCAATCTAAGTACATTGTTAGGCACTGAGTTTGGGTTTAGTTCTGTGGCTTCAGAATAACATCTTTTAACTCTGTTTGATATATATAAAAAATTTGATTACTTGACCCTTCAATGAGACTGTGCTGCTATTTATCCTGACAGATAAAGAGCTTTGTTTCCTATCTCTCATTCTACATAGCAGGAGTCCTGGGCATATACTTGAAAACCCTACCAGTAAAAATCACTGTCAGACTTGAAATCAGTCAGTTTTTTATTGATTATCCTCCAGCTACCCATGCAACTAGTTGAAGATAATATGGATTACTGGTTAGATATCGAAGATACTAGTTGCTATTTTTTTAAATTATTTATATTTATTGTATTAAAGAAGTAAAATATCAAGTACCATCTGTATAAAGTCATTGTCCCATCATTAACCTACAAATAATATAAAAGGGAAAAAAACCCAACCATAATACCATAAAGAAAAAGTGCCTTTTTGTTACAATAGAATTTGCATTACATTTCAAAGAAAATCTGAGTGCTTAATACAGGGGGACAAATAATCTCTGATTGTACATCCAGAATCTAGTAGGACATTTCATTCTTAGATCAAATCTCAGAAATAAGTATTGTATCAGAGGTTATGACTATATATACATTCCTCTATTATTATAGCATAAACATGAATGTATTCTTCCTTCAACTTCCTTTTTTAGAATGCCTTTGGTAGAACCTTACTCAGCCGATTCAAAAAGAGACAGAATAGACACTGGAAAAGGAATATGTTATTTAATACCATAGGTGTTTTATTTCATTTTTTATAGTTTATTTAATTTGTTTATTTAATTATATTGAAGTGACTTAAAAGAAATAGCATTATATTCTAGCTTTTCTGATTTTTCTTGAAAGTTTGAACTAAAATCAGGAGCTGTATCTAGAATTTGGCTTTTCTGGGTTTAGTACAACAGAATGAAGTCCTGGAAACAATTTTTTCTTGAACACTGGAAAATTCAGATTTAATCCATGTCTGACCTTTGCAGTATAATCCCTCCCTTTTTGGTCTTTAAATATGAAAAATAAAATGGTAATGTATAGATTATTTACATCAGAAATTACAGGATAATGAAGTCTAGCTGACTTAGACTTGTGTTTGTAAGCATAAGCATGAACATTGTTTTGGACTGTGCACACTGAATTTTATGTGCATTTTGAAAATGTACATAGTTTCTTGTCAACAAGAAGATCAATGAAGTGCTGTCCAAATTGTTCATCCATTACTTAGCCTTCCTAGTGTCAGCATTACTGTCAGATTTAGTTAGAGAACCTCATTTATTTAAAATTTCATTCACTGTGGGAAGGATGAGGAAGTGAATCATGTCTCAATAATGGCAATCTGGAAGGGCAAGGCATTTTCTTGTGTATTGAGTTAAAACCACGAGGTACTAGGTCATTTTGAGGTTTGCATTTAAGGAAGAAGCTTTGCCCCAAATGATTCTGACAAGAATAATCTTAAATGTCCAGATCTCACCAAAGTTAATGGACATTAGACTGTATACCTGGTAGTTCAAAAGCAATGTGGGTAAGGCTTATCTAGTAGCTTTTCTTCTTTTTTATGGGAGCATATGGTTGAAAAAACCCATTCTTCCCTTCCCTGTGGAATGGGAATTGTTTTCTGAAATTATCTCTTAGCATAACTACCTCTTAGAGCATAGCATTACTGAAATGCTTTGACACCCAGTCAGCCCCACAGACTTATTATGAAATGTGCTGTTCTAGTGCATAAAATTCCTGCCTCTTCCAGTTTCTTACATGACTAGAAACAGCAAAGACAATAGCAGCAAGACAGGCAAACAAAGACATTTGCATGGCAAAATTAGTCTTCATCCACTGATAGAGAAAAATTCAGAATCCTAAGCTGGTTAACACTCAGGGTGCACCACTCCCTTGGATAATAGACAGAATCTTGATTTATGTAGTTAGGTTAGGAGCAGCTGCCACTCCCAGCCACTCCGCCCCACGACTCCGTCCTGCTCCAGCCAGTAAACCCAAGGACACGGGGTCTCCACCGAGGCTGAGGGACCCAGCTGCCACTTCTCTGTGCACAGGTTCAGCCAGTAGCAAACTGCAGAATGTGTCAGAGAGCAATAATAGCTGTGCACTAATACAGTGCATGCTTCAGATGCAGTGAAGCTAAGAATCTCATATTGAAATACCTCTGTGGTTAGTTCTGGAATGGTCTCAAATTGTTGAATCTAATAATACGTTTTTAACTTAGATATTTGGTTCATGCTCTTTTTGAGGTGAAGAGTGAATAGTGGCTCTCAGTTTTGATCTTACTTTTCAGTTAGTCTTTGTAGGATGGTGGATAACCTTTCATTATATTCAGATATATCTGCATAATTTTCTTGGCTTTGAAGGGTTTACACAAATATTAATGTTTATCCTGGTAACCTTGAATTTAATATTTAAACCAAAGGAATGGTGGAGGTGCTCTGAACCCAAATGTGGTATGCAGGTTTCCTGCCCTGCTCTGGTACTGCACTAAAGATCTAAATGAAAATACGCTTTGTGTTATTTTGAGGATTCTTGTCTGGGAGGGGTTCTAGGGTTCAGTGGCACTTCAGAAACATACAATTATACTGAAAGAGTAAGCTGTTTAAATATAACTGGGGAAAGAGCCTGGCAGGAACATGCAAATATTGTGCTTGCATCCGCCAAACAACACAGAACCAGCTTGCACTTTTGTCTCTCTTTTCTGTTGTCTGTAAAGCCTCACATAAATCCCTTTTATCAGTCTCTAGAAAGAACAACTTTAAGAAAGTAGGAGGCAAGTTTCTGAAAGCCCAGTCCTTTTTCATCAGATAAGTCACTAGCCAATGCCCTGCTGGAAAGATAATATAGATCATGTCCCTACAGCCTGAATTTTCTGCCTGTCCAAAATAACAATTCCTAGAGCCCATGATTATCACTTTTTTTTGGTTGATTGCTTGGTTGGGGTTTTTTTTTTTGGGGGGGTGGCGTTTGATCTGATGAAGGTATTATGGACTAGTTAGGATTTGGGGGATTCCCAAGGAGCTTTTCCTTTTCCATCAAATGTGTGTTAGTGTGAGGTTGTTATACGTGAGTCCCATAGCAGTTTGTGGCTGTCATAATTCCAGTCCAGAGCTGGTACAACCTCAAGGCAAGCACAGCTTCTTGAGATACCTGTCAGAATTAACTTTTAGCATTGTCCCAGCTTAATTACTATACCATTCCTGATTAATTCTGCTTCACCACCAGTGAGCTCTGAAGTGAATGCTTACTAAAGTGAGTCAGGGAAATTTAGAAGCTAACGAAAGCAAATTTAGCTGATGAGTGGGATCACTTTAGAAAATTTTAAAAAGTATTCATGATGATATGAAATCTCTGGCAAAGCCTTTTAGTTAGAATGTATCTTAATTAGATTTTGGCAAATATTTCTGTGTAACTAGTTGTGGGTTTTTTTATTATAGATGCTGTATTAGGCATCATCTCACCTCAAGCACCTGTTGCTTGTTTTTCTACTTGTGGCCCTCTTTTTCAGCTAGTTCAACTATTTATGTGGAATGTGAAAAACTGTATCCAGGAACAAAATTTAAAATGAAGTTCATCACTTTTTTCTGTCACTGTTTGAGTAATGTCAGTTTGATAATCTTCTATTCTCCTGTCTCCACACATGCTATTGAAGAGGCCATAAGGCATTGGAGATTGGCAAAGTGGATAAAAAAGTGGGAAAAGGAATGGGAGATGTAAAATCTGTCTTAGCCACCACAGCAAATGTGCATGATATTTTACCCTTGTCAGAAAAGTACTGCATGGCTGGCCTAGCTGAAATCTTCAACACCTTTATGAATTTTTCAGGATTTTTACCTTCTTTGCCTTATTTTCTTTTTTCTTTTCAATAAAATCTCCTCCCTCTTCTTTCCTGCTCCCATCTTAAATGAATTGTCTTTTTCTTATAAACCTTTCTTTGTTGAAGGTTTATAAGTAGTGAATTAGTCTCTCCACTGTCTTATCAAGGACATTTTTCTCAAGTAAATTGATGTGTTCGCTTTTGAAGGGCTTTCAGTTAAACAATTGCATACAAACATGTTCTGTCTCCCTGCCTTTTAGCCTAAGCAAGACACAAAGTCATTCTCATCTTTTGTAAACCACCTTCAAACACACAAGAAAATGAATGTATTCAGATCAAAAATGAAAATATTACAGAATGTCCTCAGATTCCTCAGAAGTGATCAAGGATGTTAGATTTTGGGACTATATTCAAGTTTGCATAAAGATTCCAGCACAAGTGTGAAGTATTCTTTGTCCATGAATAAAAAGACAAAGTGACAAAGACTGGAAACAGTTCTAGAGAAGTCTGAGTTGGAAATTCACTTCATGGCTGCATTTGTAGTCAGAAAAATCAGAGAAATTAGAATGGGAGTTCTAAAATATAGCAAGGAGATAAATCCTTTTCCTACTCCAAGAATATTTGTATGAGAAAGAGGAATAAGAAGCAGCAGCAGAGAATACTAGTGGAAAAGGTAGCAGAAAACTTCCATCCTTTAGACAAAAATCATCAGCTGTACTGAATAAATTCTTTCAGGTAGTTGACAATTACTTAAATCAATAACATTGCAATGTAAATTAATAATTTTATAATATTTCCTTACCACATTTCCTACCCTCATCTAGGAAACCTGTGCTTGTTTTCCTTTGAAAATATCCTGGCTTAAGTCATAGTAGATGAGGTTAATAATGCTCTTTATTTTGCTTCTCTGCAGGGCTTCCTTTACAGATGAATGACTCAGATCACTCCCTATTTGAGCATTCTTTCCAAGGATGCATGCAGAGTATTCATGTGGATGATCAGCTGGTGGATTTGCATGCAGTGGAGCAAGGAGAGCTGGGAAGCTTTGCCAATGTCACCATTGACATGTGTGCCATTATTGACAGGTAAGTTGTGGAGAGATCACCCATAGTCTGATACAATGGCATGTCCTTCATGTTCTGAAAACATACAGTGATCCAGAAGAGGTGGTCATGACACTGCCAGTGATCATGTCAAGGCTACCTTTTTAGCAGTGGGAACCAATGCTTAGGTGATGGAGATGATGCCTTTAAATTGTAGACTGTGTAGGGTGCAGTGGAAAGCAACTCTCCAACCTCTTCACCCACCAGCAGAGGAGGAGGTGAAAAGTTCCTGTAAGTCTGGCTCAGCTTATATGTCAATAATGTGGCTGCCTTGAATAGAGAAAACTCCTCACACATTTTGTCTGTTTCTTAGATGATTGTTAGGAGACCTTTTTGCAACTAGAAATTGTGGCACCCAGCTTCAGCCTCTTCTGGCTGCTCTGTGTTCGTCAGAGAATTAAAGCAGGTCTGCATGCTGGCACATCAGTGAATGTAATAAATGCTCAAACTTAATTAAAGTAATGGGTTTGGGTTTTTTTTTGTTTACTGGGTTTGTTTTTTTATCATTTCCAGTCTGAGAAGAGTAATTGAGAATCAGGGCAGCCTTTTTCTTTGGCACTACCTTTTCAACCACTTACCTGTATTAATTTTTGTTGCTTCTGATTAATGATTTCTTTGTTGGTGAAAAAAAGAAAATACCAGGAAAGACAGAAAGAGCAAGTAGCTCCTGAATGCAGGCAGCTTGGTTTATCATGAAAATTACCTTACATTAAAGCCATTGCAATCCTGCTGGAAAGCTGAAAATGGCTTTTTCAAATAGTGCTCTGAAAGAAGCAAGGAGTACTAGATCAGAGAACCCTGGAATAATTCAGCTAATAACAAACTACTGGAACTCATGTCACCCCATTAAAAGTGGGGCCAACTTCAAAGCTACGTCAGGTAACTCAGGACCAGTTGAGCTTTGTATGTCTCCAAGGATAGATATTCTACTGGCTCCATGATTTTAGATATCATCAACAAATATGTGCATAGTTGCGGTAAAAAAATGCATTCTTTTAATTTCCTACTTTATTTTAAGAGCCTCTCAGACATAGATGCTACTGTGAAAAAGCCAAAATATAACATACTGCTTTGGTCTTGCAAAATGCCTTCTCTTCCTGAAATGTAGACATCCATTTGCACTAAATGAGTTGTGGTAGGTTGACCATGGCCAGCAGCCAAACACTTCCCCTATCTTCAGCTCTCTCCCCTGTCCTGAGAGATGGGGAGAAAAACACAAGAAAGGCAAAAATACTGGTGGATTAAGAAGACAATTTAATAAGAAAAGAAAAAGCTGCACATGAAAATAAAGAAAAAAGATAAATTTGTTCACCTCTTTTCATTGGCAAGCAAATGTCCAGCTGCTCCCTGGAAAACAGAGCCTCACCTCAGCACATGTAGTCGTTGTTTCGGAAGAGAAACTTCGTAACACTAAACATGCTCCTTCCCTCTTCCATCCCCTGAGGTTTTATTGCTGGGCATGCTGTTGTACAGTGTTGAATTTCCCATGGGAAGCTGCTTCCAAAGTCCCTGCTTCCAAAGGCTCATTTTGGCTCAGCTACCCCAGCTATGTCCTTGGGCAGCCTCCTACCCACCCCTCCTCCTGGCCTTTAAGGGGAAGGGAGTGCAGAGAAGCTGTCCAGCAGCCAGAAGGGTGATCTGGTACCAGCTTTGGTTTTATTTTTTTATGGTTTTAGCTACAGCTGGGGAACACAACACCCATGGACTGCTGGGAAGAAGGTTAATTTAGTGACTCCATCCCAGCCAGACCCAGTATCCCACTGCAGTAATCTCAGGGTTATAGGACATGCTTTGTGCTGTACCAGAGAGTTGCTCTGGCATGTCAGGCCACTTTATATTGATTCTCCTCATGGACCTGTTGAAGGTTGAAGTCATAAGGAAAAGAGCATATGACAAGTTGGTGTTGTAGGGAAGAAGTTTGTTCAGTCTCCTCACACATATCTGAAATTAAAAAGAATTTCTGTGGTCAGTATTTGTCAGCTTGACTTGTTTATATTTTTAATATTTAGTTTTGGAAATGCAAACTGACTTGAAAGAAAGGACATGAAGATACAGCTAAGTCTCTGCTTTTCCTCCAGTGGATAAATTTAAGCTTATGGAACAATTTGTATTGATCTCAATGACTGAACCCATTTATGCCAGTTTCTATTAGAAAAAAATCCATTATTAGAGAAAAGTTAATCAGAATTAGGGTTTTGAAATATATTACAATGCAATTTCAAGTAACTTACAGTGTAAGTTAATTAGTATCAAAGCTTGTATTTCTTAAGTGTATCATAAAGACTTAAGGCTTCCTTTATGTTATATACATAATATACATCCAAATATTTCATATAATGCCATGTGCCACATGAAAGTTATATATAGTGGTGTTTTATAATTTGAAAATATTACTATGCTTTCTATTTTTGTGTATTATATATTAATTTTGTTACATATATATAAATACCTGTATTAATAATGGAGTTTGGCATAAATAGCAGTGTTTTATCTATGCTTACATATATATATTTATATTTTCTTTATATAAGAGAATATATTTTTAGTCTGTTTCTCTCTTCTATCACCTTGGGGGCTGATATCATGCTCATAAAAGCTAAAACTGTATGACTGTATGACTTACGTTTATGCTTTTTAAGCACAGGAAGATTGTGTTGCAAGCAGAGTAGCAGTTGTATAGTCCCAGGAAATTAGAATAATATCCAAAGAAGCTTCTTAGGGTTGGCTTTGATTTTTTTCAATGATTGAGATCCAATCAAGTTTGTGGTTTTCCCCTTAAATTTTATTTCTCGTTACTTTGCACTTTAGAACAAACTCTTTGGCTGAGAAGTAATGATGTCAAGCTTTAGATCTGACTGGATTTTCATGGCTGTCTTATTAACATCTGCAAATAAGTTTACAAGCACTTCTGCTACAATTTGACATTATATGTAACATTTTCATGTGGCTTTCTTTTAAGGAATCCAAGTACCATGTGTGCTATATGTCAACCCAATTTTACTTCCTCTGAAAGGGGAAGATACTCGTGGCTTGTCATAGTGGGATCCTCCTGTTTTTTTAAACTAGTTTGGATCTGAATCATAAAGGCTTCAGTCATCATCATCACCAACATGGAAATTGCTTTCATAGCCACACTTCAGTAAAGACCCCCAGTGGGCAAAAAGATAAGCTGTCACATTGAATTATTCTTACTACAGGCTTCTGCCATTTGGTTCAGGGGACAAAAGGTGAAGTTGTAAATGGTGGCATTTTTCATCATTAGCCAGAGTGGTTAGTAAAGAGGGGAGAGTGTTCTCAGTAAGAACATGACAAAAGAGTCTGAGGGTTGTTGAGTTTTTAGGCTGTACCTGCCTGAGGGTAACTGCTTCCAAAGTCCCAGGTTCTGCTGAGCTAAACTCTGGCCTGGTACGGAAAAGGTTTCTACATTTTATTTCCAGCAGTTTTGAAAAATGTGAGAAGAATAGTGATGCTAGAGTATTCCACTTGTACTTGGGAAATACAAGTGTTGAACCAGTGTCTTTTTATTTTGTCTTCCTCTCCTCACATGAGCATTTTTTATTGCACAGATTGCAAGCTGAGATCTAATTACAGGGGAACACCAAAGCTAAGGAACATTCTCTTTTTACCAGTAGGTAAATAGTATAAATGCATATAATTTCATGCAGGTATGTGTAATTATAGGCAGTTAAAATGCTACTGAGAAAAAAAATAATCATCCCTATTTCTGACTCTTAATTACCTATAATTACATTAGCAATGGAAGTTGCATTGTTGTCACAGTGATCCACATGTTTCATTGCTTGTGACAGCACAGGTCCCTTTTCACTTCCTTTACTTAACATCAACAACCTAACGTTGTGTTACAGTCCAGGTGGTACTGTTGTACTTTCAGATTTAAGCACAGGACACTGAGCAGGAACTATTACCCACTGTCGCAGACATCTTTTCACTAAAAATCCTTTCTTAGGATTTTTCCTGTCGAAGCTGAGAAGTTTCAGCAACAAGATGTAAACAATGGTTATCTGCTGCTGTGGAATGCATCAAGTGTGTTTTTGATTGGGCCATCTTGAATGTTTACAATTAATGGCCAACCACAGACCAGACAGCTTGGACTCTCTGTCCGAGCCACAGACCTTTGTTATTCATTCTTTTCTATTCTTAGCTTAGCTAGCTTTCTGAGGAAACCTTTCCTTCTATTTCTTTTTAGTATAGTTATAATGTAATATATATATAATAAAACAATAAATCAAGCCTTCTGGACATGGAGTCAACATTCTCATCTCTTCCCTCATCCAAGAACCCTTGTGACCACTGTCACAACCCACAACTAATTTATCCCAACAGTCTTGGAGAATTCCAAAGCTTTTCTGACTTTATTATAGCCGGAATTATGGATTTTAATCACAAAATCATAATGAGGAAATGCTAAAATAATTTCAAAATACAGTGTCAAATCTGCCATTGGAAATTATGCAGCACGTAAGCCAATTTTGATGAAAATTTCTCTGTTACATGTGAAAGAATGAAGAAAATGAAAATTTTTCATGTTGCTAGTTGCTTGTTTCTGGTGTTTTATGAATGTGTAAACAGTGTGATTCTCTCTGTAACACAGTAAGATGAATTAGGTACCAGTTTTTGAGAATAATTTCACATTGAAGATTAATTTAAGTAATCAGATACATGCAGCAGAACATTTCTGGGTGATTATTACTTACCTGCTGTGGGGATACATTCTGTATGACAGAGTGCCAGCATCCAGCTTTAATCCCATACAGCCCCATTCTGTCAACTGATTTTTTGATTGCTAATCAAAGTTTGAAATAATTAATCCAAATAACAGAACACAGCAAGCATATTGGTGCATAAATATGGCCACAATGTAACTGGCAGCAAGAAAAGTATCTTTGGAGTTAAAAATTGTCATGTCAAATAGTATTAAAGTTCTTCATTTCTGGATCTATACACAGACTTAAGATCCTGCCCTTCCTTGCTGTTCTTTCCCTCTTTCTGCCAGTTCAGTGGTTAGACAGACAGACAGACAGAAAGACAGAAAGACATCACCCAGCAGTGCTCTGCATGAGGAACAGATGATATAACAATGTCTTGACTGGAAGCAAAACCTGCTTTGTAGTTGAGATTTTCCAACTCAAATTCACAGAAAGGAAGTTATGTAGGACTGGGGAAGGGCTGAAACTATCCCATGGCTTCAGCCTGCAGATATTCCTGACCATATGGCTGGAAGGCACCTCCCACATGTGCCTTCTCCTTCTCCTCTTCTCCCCACATCTCTTTGTAACCACACAGGCTTTCTACATGGAAATGGAGATGAAAGCTGCCTTTCAATGAGAGAGATTCATGTGCATTTGCATAATAATCTATCTCAGTCCAGGAAGGTGACTTTGTAGGCAGAGATTATGCCTCCGATGGCAATGCTTTTAATACTGTGTATTATGTCCATTGTGTCCATTATGAACCAGAGTACACAGTGACAACTGCCATGTTATTAACATGGATCAGTAGATGGCTAGAAGGCTAAAAATTCTGCAGAGCTAACCACAAAATAGGAGTAGTTGAATTACCTTTCTTTTTGAAGTATAACTTAGTTTTTTGCAATATTTTTTGCTATGAAAAATCTCCATTCTCAAAAAAAAGGGGGATGGGGGAGAATATTGTAAAAATCACAGAAAAGAAAGCTTGAGAAATATTAAAAATTGAATAAACTGGGGTTTTCTCTGTGTTAAACCTTGTCCTTTGCACGCAGCTGGAAATATTTTAATAACTTGCAAAATTTAACAGTTTATTGCAGTACTTTGCTATCATCAAGAACTTGGCTGGACCTTGCAGCTGTCATTAGTTAGAATGGGACTCTCAAAAACAACAGAAAGACAGAGTAAGATGATGATTAGATCATGGAGGTGTCAAAAAAAAAAAAAAAGCCACTTTTAAATACTGTAATAGAGTAATCAGTAATTCTTTAAACAAGTTTGAATGGTTTGAAATGCAGATGGTTTGAATGCTATTTTATTGCCTTTTCCATGGTGTTTTTTTCACTTTATCCTATATTACACAGGTTACAGTAGTCAATAACATCCTTATAAGCCTCTTTCAAGTAACTGTGTAGGTTGTACATCATCTTGTAGCTGGATGCCTGAACATTTTGAAATCTCAGAAAATCCTCAGTTGTTCTTTGTCTTGTATTTAGTTCTATATAAGATCAGCACAGAGAGGAAAAAAAGATCTTTCATTTTAACTCTAAGGAATACTAATATCTTTGTTTATTATAATTATTATTTAAAAATGTTGGCTATTGAAATAATTATCTTGAGGAAGGGGATTATTTGCTCATGAAAAACACTTGTTCGTGCTACAACAAGAGCTAAGTCAGTAAACATTTAGGTACACTTCAGAGGAGGAGGGGTATATAATGCAGAGCTCTGCATAACTTGACAGATAACAGAGGTAGCCTCTGAGCTGCAGGATTGTTTTTCTCCATGGTCTGAAAGACAGGTAACAGCATGGGGTTTGTTCTTGGGAGCCAAGTGGCAGAGAACGCGTCATTGTCACCCAGCAGCTGTACCGAGTACTTAAGGATTTGAAGAAAAGTTGATAATAATGGCAAACATTCACCAAGGACAGGGACAGCATGCTGGGCCCCCTGGCACAGGGACTGCCTTGGGTGGAGGACGTGACTGTTGCAAGTGGAATTGGGAATGGAGCACACTGTCACCCTTGTGACACAGTGCCACCATCTTGCAACACCACAGTCACAGTGCCCTGGAACAGGATAAATGGGAGCACCTTCCCATCTCCCATTACTGTAGTTGGCTTGAAGTCAGCTGGAATACATCAGAGAGAAGTTCTTGAAGAGCTGATAGAATCACTTGAAGCTGAGGGAGGGGAACTGGAGGCTGGACAGCTCTTCCAGAGATGCTCCACCACAAAACCAGCTCCCAGCAGGGTCCCTTCAAAGTTCATCTGAGGGATTGATCTTTTTTTAGCTGGATAGCCATGGCAACACAAAGGGAATGTACTTAGGAAGTACTCCAGAACTCCCTGTCCTCATACTCCGTGTGGAGCCAGGGGCAGCAGTCATAGGAAAAGAGGTGCAGAGGTTTTGCAAGGGATCCCAGTGCTTGGAGCGCACACTGGGGCCCTGCCTGGTGCAGGAAGGAATCTTGCTCCCAAGGTAGATCAGGCCAAGGGCATTTGCCCTTGGAAGACCCTGCCCTGGACCCAGGTGGAGCAGAATAGAAGTCAGTCTTCTCCTGGGAGGTATGCCCACTGTGTGGGCTGAGGAAGCAGGTCTTGTACAGCTCAGGGAATAGCTGATTACCACCTTTGGGGTCAGGAAGGAATTTTCCACTGGGGAAGACTGGCACTGGCCCTTGGCAGGTTTTTGCTGTCCTCTGCAGCATCAAGCATGTTCTGTTAAGGTTTTCTCTGGGCACTGTTGGCCAGGTTGCTGCCTACTGCCCCATGAAGATGGGCAGCCACTTGTCCCCTGCAGCACCTATTGCCTTCCTCTGCAGCACTGAGCACAGACCTTGGCCTCCTTTGGGCCATTTTGACCAGGTACCTGCTGCCCTCACGCCTCCCATCCAGTGGAAAGAAGCTTCCTAAATTTCCAGGGTGGGCCTAGGCGTTTCTTGTCCTTGGTGGCATTGAGCACAGCCCTTGTCAGGGCTCCTCGGGGTCCCTGGGGCTCTGTTCCTGCCTGCTGCATTGCACCTCCAAGGCACCACTCCTACCCTGGATCTTTCTGGCTGTCTTCCAGTCCCTTCACCATCTTTGATGCCCTTCTTGGGATGCAGTCAAGGACTTTAGCATAGTTTTTATAAAAGGTGAGGCCACAGTTAGAGGGGTTCCTGCCATCAAGGCATACACCTGCTAATGTTTACTAATCTGGTAAGATTAGCGGGGAAAGGATTTGAAGAAAAGTTGATAATAGTGGCAAACTTTTAAAACATCATTTAAATAATTTTTCAAGTTGTTTTGGCAAAACCCTTGCTCTTTTTTTGCTATCTGCAACAACATAACTAATATAGGAACAGCTTAATCAAATGGAGTTATCTATAATTTATAAAAGTCGTGAGCAAAATCTTCGTGTGGAAATGAATTTCTTGGGTTTTCTTACATGCATTAGTTTGCTCAGGGGACTTGATTGAATGTACAGCTTGTATTACATTCATACGTAATTATTATTTTATTCTCATTCTCCTGTGGGGAAGATGAGAGCACTGAGCAAACATCCAGAAAGCTCTCTCTTGAACATGAAATTTATACTCTCCCACGATTAGATGCTAAATATTTACCTGATCCCATAATAAAACTGTTGGAACTAGCTCCCTGGTTACTCAACTGAGTTCTGAAGTCAAACTGCTTTGATGACTGTGTCAAGTTATTCATCACTTATTGCTCCTCATCAGTTCATAACTGAAAAAGATAATATATTATGCAGATTGCTTATTTTTATGTGATTAAGGTATCTTCTCCTGCATGAACAATGCTGCTATTCTTAATAAAACTGTCTCTATACATTCATTCTGCAAAATAAAGGAACCAGGTTGTTGTCTCAATTTTAAAGTTGACAAAACATTTAACCAATGCAAAGAAGTTTCAGGAACTGTCTGAATTACTACTAATCCTTAAATAAGACTAAAATTGCATCATCCTCTCATTTGCATTTGTTAACTATGAATGTCTCAGTTATGAATATCAATACTTCTACTACTTTTTCCCAGTAAAAGAAAGTGGATAATCATTATCCAAACAAGTAGACTGTCTGTCTACCACCAACTGTAATAGATTTGATTATATTCTATAATTAGTAGGCATGCTAATATTTGATATGTATGACATAATGTTGTAATAAGTAATAATGCCAGATGCTCTAAATATTTTCCAGATACTAGAAAAAAATTCTTGTAGGCATTTTCTTTCTGCACAGTACAATTACAGTTATAAATAGTTTTATGACTGCAGCTCTGAATTTATCATCTGCTATCAAGCTATGAGTAAATTTAACCCATTCATTAGAACTATGTGCATCTGGAGGACAGCCAGTCCTGTTGGATTGCTAGAATTTTTACTGGATATGTTATGAAGAAGTTAAACCATAGAATAACCATTTCATAATCAGGTAATATCTTTCAGTAGTAATAATTTTGAACAAATGTCTCTCTTACTGAAATGTTGGGTCCATCTCTTGTTCATGCAGGCAAACAATAAAGTCTCCAAAAATAAGTAGTTTACCTTGCATAAAACACTGCTACAAATAAGTATAGCTCTTTCTGATGCAGCTTGACTTTTGGCAGAATTTCCTTTGCTGTACAGTTCCTTCTGGATTTACATTCTTTCTTTTTTTTTCAGAAATCATTATAATTTTAAAATGAGCATATTGAACTCATGCAGAATATTCACACTGGTGAGAGTTATAATAAAAAATAGAGTTATAAGTCTAATAGATTAAAAGTGGTCTGTAGTAGTAACTGGTTGCTCTTTAAAACATGAAAAAAAGGAGATTACTATGCCATCATTGGCAATCATTAGTAATAGTAATAATGTCTAGATAAGTGCATTAGGCTTAATACTGTCTCTGTACCTCTCCAGCTTCCTTTTCTCAAAAAGAAGTGCTTATTTCAGTATTTCTGCTGGTAGAGAGTGTTTGCTAGTGTTAGACTTTCAAAAAATTACAGTCTGTCCATTGAGGAAGGTGTTATTTCCTGTTCAATATATTTCTCCCAGATACTTATTCCTCAGATCTTTTGCAGAACAATACAGTGCCACCTAAAAGTAAATAAATGTGATCAAATTCATTTCTGCTACTAGCACATTGGACAGAACAGGTTCACCTTACTTATTTTATGCTTTTCTCTAGCCAGCAATATTAAATTCCTGAGTATTCCAGTATTTCTGTTGTGTTTCTCATGACCTCTTCCTTTAAAGAAAATGCAGCTAGAGAAAGGTTAAGGCCTAGATTCTTTCCAGTATTTACATGTGCTAATGCTCCCTAAGCTTTTTGGCTGACTGTGTGACTGGCATGGATTGACTTGAATTCTGCATGGCCTAAATAAGCAGACATGAGCTTTGAAGAATGGGACTAACCACAGACAAAATACTGAGCAAGGTATTGAGATGAATCTAGGCAGAATTTTATGGCCTAGAAATATCTCAAATGAGAACATACATGTATGTCATAGGGAGGGGAGAACCTAACACACAACCCTTGTGTTGTACTTCAGCACATGACATAATTAGTTGGAAGATGCAGAAGGGTTTGACAGTAAAGAGAGGGAAGAGAGGTTTGGTTTTTCCCTTGCTTGTTATGTAAACTTTAGGTGGTGAAGCAGCCAGATGGTGTTTTCCTGCATAAGTTTCTCTGTAGGCACATAAGTGGTTTTGGGGCCACATGGTGGTTGACCAGGATGACACATAAACTTTGAGGCTGACCACAGATTTGAACTCTGTCTCTCCAGTTCCACATCAAACCTGTTTTCCAGTTAAATTGATCTTCCTTCCTGCATTATATTGAAGAGATTTAAAGCTAATGCACAAAAAGTTTATGATGCATTTTAATATTTGTGAGTCTGCAGATTTCTGTTGTGCATCAAATTAAAAGCAGGTGGCAATTCTTGATGAGAAATTGAGTTAAAACCTAACCAGATTTCTTCTAAGAAATTGGAAAGAACAAAAGTCCTTGAGGAATATGTGTCAGATGCTACTTGCTTAATCCATGATTTCTTCCTGGAAGATAGTTTAAGTGAACTAACTGATATAAGGTTTCAGTAAACAGGTCTTCATTCATTCCCTGTGAATGTTGCCAGTAGATTAGATTATATTAGCTGTTTTTAGAAGGAGGGTGCAGAAAGGAAATGAATATTGAATAGAGATCAAGATTAGGAGAGATGTGAATAGAACTGGGTTTCACCAGAAGTAAAAATTGTAATCTGTGCAGTAACTGTGTTTTTTTCCTCCTGATATTATTAAAAAAATAAATTAAAAATAACATAAGGTGGAACCTTACCTGAGAGATCCCAAAAGTAAAGTTATTTTTACAGGCCTGTTAATTTAGAGGAATGCTTAATGGTGCAATACTTTATTTATAACTGCAGAATAAATATCTTTTGTATTTATAATTTCTAAGACTTTTTAGTGGTGCAATATATCACCAAAAAAAAAGAGAAAAATTCATAGCTATAACATTTTTTCCAGAATTTTATATCAAGTCTATACTTGTACATTTGCAACAAAATGTTTCCTGGCACTTAGGTCTTTCAATTTCTGTTACAAAAAATTCTCAATTTTGAGGAATAAGATTACAATCCTTGGAGCTTTCTTATAAAACAGTAATGAAAATAAAATGATGGAAATATGCGTATTCCTACACAAGCCATTCTGTAATGCTTTTCTTTGGTTATTAAGCTGTGTTTTTTGCTGTTTCACCAGAGCTCTAAAGTTGTTAATTAAGATAACATTCTGACACACCAGTAAAATTGGCCATTCTGTTATTATGAGAGACAAAGAAATTCAGATGTTTTATGATAAATAAAGCTATATTAAATAATGTATATAATGAGAGATATAAACAGACTTATTTATTAGAAGATTCTCAGTGATGCCAAAGCCAGTTGGATTGCTTAGCACCTCTGTGCATCCCCCATATGTGCTTTTGTGTTCAAGGGAGTGTCCCCCATCTGTGGTGGGTCCCAGTTTGGTGATCAATATTCAGACAGGCAGCAGAAGAAGCAGAGTAGCATTCAAGGCTTCTCATGTCCTCCTTTCCGTCTTAGTTGACTGTGGTAGGAGAAACAGGTTTGTTTCTGTCTCAGAGAGTATATCCAGACAGAAATGTCTGCCTGGTCAAGCTCTATTAATTGGTTGTCCTTTGTTAGTTGCCTGATTACTGCTTAGGAGAATGTAAAAGCCCTGCAGAAGTATCTTTCAGGCCAGCTTCAGCCACAGCCTGTAAGCTAGACTTAACATTGCTAAATTTAGGTACCCTAAACTAACCGGTGCAACAATTTTGCAAAATTTGGCATATTTATTCAAAACAATGTGTAAATTACCCAAAAAAGAAGCCAAAGAAACCTATGCAGCTGGTTTGTTATTAGGTTTAAGGCAGGTGAGGGAGATAAACTCTCATAGTCTACTTTCTGATTTCTAGAAAAGCATAGAAATAATGCCTATGCATTTTACATTGGCAGGGTTTTATTTCAGTGGAATACTCATTATACATTTTTCTTATTAGAAACAATTCTGGTGAATAAGAAACTGAGTGTTCAATGCCAATTAGTGCAACACTTTTCCCCTGGGGGAGTTGAAGAAGAGATTTTAATCCCATAGCATAAATAAGTGCTTAGATATGAAAAACATCATGTGTTTGTACTTGTACCTAGGATTTCAAAGCCTTTGCAACTGCCTGTAAAGACCCTTGGATCAAGAATTTGAATCAAATTGACATGAATATAACAATAGCAGACAATTTCTCTAGGGGATTATAGATGTCAGACCTAAGGAGATAATTTTGTGCCTTGGAAAAAAATCTGATTCTTATTTCTTGAAAAAATGACTATTGCTTGTACATTTGTTACATTTATCTGTTGCCATGCATTCTGCCAATAACATCCCTATTTTTCGGTCAATGCAATCAGTTTCATTGTTCAGACATACTTGATACAGAGCAGCAGTTAATTTGACTTCCACCTTCTATTTCGGCAAAAAAATAGTTACTCTATCAGCCAGAAGGTTTTTTTTTTTTATCTAAACAGAAGTTTTCATTGGTCCTTCTTATAATTTTTCATGTCACAACATTGCAATTGTTGTGATTAATCTGTATGATCCTGTATGGATTTCATATAATCAGTGTTAGCTTTTGTAGATCATTGTTCAGAGATTGATTCAAACAAGTTTGTAGAAGGATTTATTTTGTTTATTTATATCTGCTCATCCTTATTTTCTCACAGATTTACATGGTCATTTCTAAGGCAACATTGTGAAATGTGATTCAGAAATATTGACCCAACTGTGATTGATAGATTAACTACTGCTTACTATACTGTAATTGCAGGGGAAATGCTTTCAGAGTTCTTGAGAAGAACTGGTGCATAATATGTAATATAATATACTTTGATTTTCAAAGTTTAAATCATTAAATAACCTGTGCATTAAATGCATTATATGGAAAGTTATCATCTAAAGAGAAGATTTATTTCACATTGAAATACCATGCAAATTTTTCTTTACTTTGTTCGTTTCAGACAGTTAATGAACAAGCAAACAAAGAAAATTAATCCTAAATAAATATTGAACAAGTCAACCTGTGATGTGAGTCAAATAACAATGCTATCTTACTCTCAGTGCTCATTTCACTCAGCCTCACAATTTTTAAGGGCTTCTAATTTTCTCACTTAAGGTTTTCTTGGTAGGTAAGGATGTTACTGGTCCATCCTCCTGGATTTCTATTAAATTCTGGATTCCTTCCAGATCAAATTCCTAAAACTTTAGAGACTGAAAATTTTCTAGACATTATAATGCTTATGGTGCTAGCCAATTTGTACACAAGCACAAGGAGAGTCTTTGATACATCTTATCTATTAAATTCATATTCTTCAAAAGAAAGCTGGAAATTCACTGTCAGTTTTAGTGAAGGCAGTTGTTATTTTCACCTGTCTTTTCATTTTTCTAGTAAAAAGAAGAATACCAACCTACAGAGAATTCTGGGGGAAAGAAAAAATCCAACTCCTATAATGTTTCTTTTCACTTCAACATGAAAGGCAATATGTGCTCTTTTTCTCTTTTATATCAAGAGGTTGATCTGCCTTTTCAATAGCACGATTTCTGCACTTTTTATAGTACTGTACACCTTTGTTCTGACTGTTCCTCTGTGGTTGCTCTATAAACTCCAGACAGACACTAACTTGGTGCTATTACACAAACTGACCCAAAATCATTAACTCAACAAACAAAATTACTCCTTTCTCAGATTCAACACTGTTCATTGTAGAATTTACTGATGTTTCTTTCTCCTTAATTCTCCCTAAAGCTCTAGTTACCTTTTAAAACTATATTTTGTACTAATACTATGATAAGATCTCTCCTGCATGGTATGGTGCCCATTGTATTAAATTTACTCATCTGAAACATTGCTCAAGGGGCCAGTAGTTATAATATCTGTTCTTTTATTAATATCTGTATCTTTGATTCAGGACCTCCACAAACAGTAACAAGTTTTCAGCATACCAGTTTTCCTCTGGTGGTTTCTTATTTTCACTCAAGATCAATCATAGGATCAAAGGTTAACTACTCCAGCATTTAGTCAGATAACCCCCCTAACATTTATTTTGCATGTTTAGTATTGACAGCACTTACTTGGACTTGTCTTGCCAATTTTTTATGCTTTTACCTTGGTGGTTGTCAGCACGTTTCAACTTTCTAATGTTTCACTGGCCATAGCAACATTAGTCAGAAAATGGCAAAAAATAAATGATGACTTTAACTCTGCTGCTGTAACTCACTCTCCTTCATCTGCTTATATAGTAGCAACCTTGTGTATCTTATTTATACAGTCTTACTTTTGCTGTTCTGAAAACCTTCATTTTATTATTGTTGCCTCCTAGAAATGCCTTTATATCTGTCTTACTGACTCTATCTTCCTTTCAAATTTTGTAGAATATATTCTTCTCCATCTCTCTTAACTTAATGTTTTTCTCTCTGGTATTGTTTGTTATTTGACTGTGTAACTCTTATTTATCTCTGTGGTACATTTTATAATGCAGTTTGTATGAAATGTGCTCTGCAAAGTATAGCTGCATTGTATCATTTCATAAAAGTACACAGTGGTTTCAGTAGTTTTCTTTGAACAGTATAATTATGTTTTTAAAGAAGTAAAGTTCCTTATTTAAGCATATAATGCTAGTATTTGATGTTAGAAATACATTTGAACACATGGCATTTGTCCTTGAAAAATACGCTTTCTCCTTTTTTAATGCTACCAGTCACTTTCATGTATTATTTAAACCTAACAGATGTATACCTATGGGCTCATTTATTTTATCCTACCAAAGTACAAGCAGTCAAGGAAAATGCAATTGCTAATCACTGTAATGTGAAATACTTTTTGAAAAGTCTGTGCCTCTGTTAAAATAGGTAATTTATTATCCTAAAATATGAGAGAAAGGAAAAGAAAGTAAGAGAGAGAGAGAAAAAGAAAGAAAGAGGTAAAGAAACAAGGAAGGAAGTGGCAGAAGGAAGTGGCGGAAAGAAGGAAGGAAGTGGCGGAAGGAAGTGGCGAAAGGAAGTGGCGGAAGTGGCGGAAGGAAGGAAGGAAAAGTTTTTAGTGAAGGAGTTGAGAAATGTGTACAACTTTAAAAAGTGAAGTGTTTGCAGGTTTAAAAAGCAGAATTGGAACATGTAAGCATTGCTTTACACAAGGTTTGAAGGGCTTGAACAGTGCTCTATCTTGCCTTGGCAGAGCTGCTACTTTTATTACAAAGTGTACTGGTTTTGCTGTAAAAAGTGACAGTGGGTTGTAGCTACAGAAATCTTAGGTCAGGATGAACAGTAAATTGACTTAAAAATAGGAAACTAGATTTTTAAACCAGACAGACATATAAGCCACATAGCTTTTAAATGGTTTAAGCACAAGCTAAATCCTTGGGGCAGAGGGCAAAAGGGCTTTCTGCATTAATGAATCCTATATGATCAATAACTGTGCTCTTTTAAGTGAGGAAAAATGACCCAGATACCAAAGCCAAATATTGCTCTCTCCTGGACCTCTTCACAGGTCCTAGCTTGTATAAGGGAACAAGTTGCTTTAGATTTGGTGCATGTCTAAAATTGTCTACTCTGTAAGTCCATGTTGTTTCTACTAGTTTTAATTGGGTAGACCATATGGACAAATTGTGTGCGCTATATCAAAGAAGAAAGTACTTAGAGCTCCAGTGCTGATATTTGATGATAAGAAATCTGTATTTTTCTTTTTTTTTTTTTTTTAATTAAGGGAGCCTTTAGATCAACTTCTTCCTCCTTCAGGACTAATTGATGGGTGGTAGGGGCTACAAAATGTTTTCTCTGTGTTGTTGAATGTGCTTCTAAATGCTAGCTGGTTATATGATCAGTGGTCATAGAGTATTCATTAGCCATTTTCAGCTCCTGTGGAAATGAATTCTAAATGTTTTAATTTTATGATAATTATAGACAAATAGTAGCCTTGGGTCAGAAAAGTTTTAGAAGGAAGCCCCTTTACCCAGAGAGAAAATGCAAAGGCCAAATACACTATGAAATTAATTTTTTAAAATGATATCATGTTTTTGCCTTCAAAATGACTAGCAGGAATTGAAATAATGGAATAGTGATGTGTCAGAACTTCTACATAATACATACTTGTCATAATTCTTGCCATGGTATTCTGGAAATACTGGATAAAAACACATGTTAATAGAGATACAGAAAAAAATGCATCTAAGCTATGCATCTCTATTTCTTTTTAAGGTCCCAGATACTCTACTGTATTATAAAATGGGAATTCAAATATAAATGTCAACTTGAGCTGGTTAATGTTAATTTTCAAAGTTTGCTTCTATCTTGGTATTCAGTAGACAGAAAAAAACCCAACATTTTGGCACATAATCATGACATAGTCCAATCATCCTCTGTGTCATTATTTTCTTCGTGTTCTGATTATTCAGTCCATTTGCTCTAATTGCTTTGAACTGTAGTGGTGTAATTGATAAAGTAGCATAAAATTCTCCCTGCTAAAAGGTACTGATGATACCACTAAATGGAAAAAAATATGACAAAAGTCTGTCCTAGGGATGTACACAGGTATCTTCATTGAGATTTTTTGAATAAAACAAGAAAACTTGTAATAAGGTGAAAAATAACCTACCTACCATTAGTAGTTTTTAGTGCATAGCATTTTGGCTTTTAGGGCAATTATTCTTTCTTGCAGGTTTTGAGACCTGTGAATGGCTAATTATCAGAGCAAGCACTGTGCTATCCAGCAGTGCATTAGAATATTCATGTTATAGTCCCTTCTCTTTGTGTTTCTAAGGTTTTCAGCCTGTACTTTAGAAATCCTGACTAGGGATACTATTCATTGAAGACTTTGTTTTTGCTAAATTTTCCAAGACATCTCTGGTTGGAATTGTAGGCAAATTAAATCACTCTGTGGGAATCAAAGAAAAGATTGCCATGGATTACAGTCAGAACAACCCAGTAAAACCATTTAGCTGAAGCATCTTGCATTACAGGAAATAAATAATTTTACTACATGAATACTTCAAAAGTGGTATCATCTCCTATTTAGCTTTTCTCTTCTTGTTTTTCTTTTTTTTAAAGACAATTTTCATCTATTTATTTCAAGATATAGAAAGCTTCTACATCTTCAGATAATTGCTCATTATTGTTTTCTTCTGAGTTAAAAATATGTATCTTATTTCAATCCTGAATTTGTCTAGCTTCAACTTGGAGCTTTCAGTTCTCAGTACTAGTTTTCTACCTAAAGCAAAAAAAAAGTCCTCAAAATTTTCTTCATTGTGCACACAAGAAGGTTCTGTGACTGAACAGGTGAATTTACTAAACTCATATAACTCTTTCTTTTGGAATTCATCAGTGTTATTTTTTCTAAAAGTAAACTTGTACCCCAGACACATGATTTTCGCCATCACTAGTGACAGAAATAATGACAGAGGCTTTGTGTTGGCCTGAGAGAACAGGATCCCAGGGCACGTCTGGGTTTGCCTTGGCCAGACCTTGGATAAGAGTTTCCAGTGGCCACGTGTGGAGTGGTGCTTGCTCCAGATGGATTTCCTCTTGGTGAATTCCCCAGATGAAACCCCCATGCAGCAAACAGTAACCCTTTGTGTGACCTGCAGGTATGGATGGTTGTTGTGCAACTGTCAACCTTCAGGTTAGGAATACAGAAAAATGACTGTGGTTGGAAATGTATAAAAGTAGCCACAAGGGGATACAAACTTAACTTTATTCTACATAGACTTTTTTCTCTACTAATTAAACAATTTGAATTACTATACTGTTAGTATTAGCTGGACTGACATGGAATTTTTACCTCCACTTGCCATACATGTTCTTTTGCTCATGACAAGATTTTGAGTGTAGTAGACAGAACTAGGAGCAAGACAATAAGTAAAGGTCTCACTAATCCTGTATGCCTAAGCACATGTTTTTCCCTGTATAGTCTTCTGTTATGTACATGGGACTCACATTGCTTTCCTTATATGAAATATCAGTTTTCAAGTCTAGACTTCTCCATTGCTGGATTCCACAGTACTGTCCTTTTATCTAAAGATTTTATTCCAAGAACTTGCTTTCAAGTGTATGAGAATGTAAATTGACAATCTTCTCAGCTAATCTTTTTGGTGCTCTCGGATACAATTTACCTCACCCTAAAAAGTTTGGAAGATCACTAGAAGAGTTGTTACTTCACATCGCTGAAGCTGTTACTCAACAGAATATATTTTGTTATTGTTTTAGCATGAGTGATTCTCTATTGTATTTGCTGGGAAATCTCCCAGCGAAGGCAGGAATGATGAATCTGACTCCATGTTCTCAGAAGGCTACTTTATTACTTTATAATACTATATTATATTAAAGAATACTATACTAACTATACTAAAGAATACAGAAAGGATACTTACTCAAACCTAAAAAACTAATAATAAAAACTTGTGACTCTGGTTTCCAGAGTCTCGACACAGCTTGGCCCTGATTGGCCAATGAGTCAAAACTACTCATACCAGAATCCAATGAAACAATCACCTGTGGGTAAACAATCGCCTAACACATTCCACATGAGGGAAACACAGGAGAAGCAAATGAGATAAGAATTGTTTTCCTTTTCTTTGAGGCTTCTCAGCTTCCCAGGAGAAAAATCCCAGGCAAAGGGACTTTTTCAGAGAATGTGAATGCCACGATTCTCCTTCTGTGTAAGTAGTGAAGAAAAATGATAATTCAATAATTCACATTTTTCTGTTTTATAGTTTAGTTTTACCCTTCTAGTATGGTGTCAGATGTTCAATAGTATTAAGTTTTAATTTACCACAGTATGTCTTCCTAAGTTTGTAAAGAAAAGCTTTGCTTATAATTGATGTTCTTAATTTCATATTAGTGCAGGTAATAAGTAACCCAACCTGTTACCCCCCCAACAATTATGCAAGCATTCCTGGACTTCCCACACCATTTTCTCTGTATTTCTTGGGAGTTTCCTGTGATGCTAGATGCAGACTCTCCTTTGTCTTTTACTTTAAATAATCTTGTAAATACCTTTTTGATACTTAGATGTGTTCATAATTTTCTTCCCAGTTTAGAATCAGGACTTTTTATGCCACAGTGTGCATTTAGCCACCATGGTATTATAGTACCACTATGGCTAAATATATTGGCACTGTAAAATCTGCTAGAAACTCATGAAATTGTGCTATAATCACTCATACTTATGAAAAATCATCAGTTTCAGCCCAGGGACCCATTTATCTTTCAACCTGCTGTCTTATGTAGGACTGCCTTAAGCAATGTGTTTCTGCTAGCAAGTTCTTATGTAGAATTCATAGGAACATTAAGGCTGTTTTACCAATGGCAGCTTTAGACCTCCAGCATATGTCTTACAGGTTGAAATACCACAAAATGACAGATTTTTTTCTACATATATATTATAGGTTTTGCAGCTTTATATGGCACTACTTTTTTCCAAAGCCTCAAGCAGTAGCTAAGCAAGATGCCTGTGGGTATTTTGAAACTGCCTGTGGGTAGATAATGACAATTTTAATATCCACAGAATTCTACTGAAACATAAAGCAAAGAAAATGTACAATGGGATTTGTCCATATGAGTTAAATCAATGGATGATCATTGCACGCTACATAACCTCAGAGCAGTGAAAACTATTAAACACGTAGGTCACTACACATGTAATTTTTGAATGAAGTGATAATGTTCTTCCTTACTCCTAGTCCAAGGAAAAAAGGCAAATAATGTGAAAACAATAGTACCTTCCAATTTAATCTGTACCAGTTTTCAACTATCTGTAAGAATTTTGATGTTATCAGTCATAAGATGTATTACATTATTCACTTATAAAAGAGTAGGATGGAAGCCTAGTAAGCTGCAAATTGCAGTAACAGAAAAAAATCAAATGCCATAAGCAAAGAACAGGGGAATAATTGAGAATTAATAGATTGTTTTGTCTCAACAAAGAGGTATAGTCAAGGAAGCTGAGATATGCTCAGTGAAATTCTGTTCTTTTTAACTTTGCTGAACTCATCAATGCTAGCCATTCTCAGCATGTTACCTATTTTCTCTCTTAGTAATTATGTGTAGTATATTTTTTTTGTTCTGTGAGAACTACATCCTGGTATTTGAAGGCAAAATTGGATCTAAAGTAGCATGTGTTATGCATAAGCAATTGTGATAAGATCCTTAAAATTTTCTTACTAAATGTGTCCATTTGAAGCAAAGTACATCCTTTAAAGGTTAGTGGATACAAAGCTATAGCTGTTAGCACGTTTGCTTATGAAGTTTTTTTCCCTCTGCTTGGGAGCCTTTGTCAGCTTGCAGTGATCCTCAAGAGCATAGTTTCCAACATGGAAACATATAGAAAAACCTGATGACTGTCTTTCAATACACAAGTGGTGGGAAGAGTGTATATAACCACCACTGACAGATAATACACACTGGCATCTCAGTAGTGGAATCACAGTTCTCTGTTCTGTGCATGACTAAATCTCCTTACCAGAAATACTCTCATGGTATTCTCAGCCAATCTTGTGATCTGTAAAGATTCTCTGGGATCCAGTCCTCCTCTGGACTGCTTTTCCTCTCAACCACTTCTTTCTTTGCCCTCAGATCTCCTCTTTTCTATAGATACCTTAACACTGATTAGCTGCTTCCCAGCAAAATGCTAGAGTGAAGAACAGGGCACACAGAGACCCAATCTGGTTCAGCAGGGAAGCAGTGAAGTCTTCTGAAGGAGGCTTTTCAGCTGGCAACAACCCTGGGCACTCCAAGATCATGCCAGCACTTTTTTTATCTCCTAAAGCATCCAGCTATGACTCCCTGCCTCCTTGCCCAGGCTCCATTCACTGCTGGATTTAATCTCCAACCCATCCTGCAAGCAGAGCTGGTGGAACTGGGCAAGTTTCACTTGAGAGCTGAAGGTGTCTATGGATCATTTTTTGTATATGCAACACTCTCCAGCACCACTTTTCAGTTATCTCTGCAATGAGTCCCACCGGGGAAAATAGTGATCTGTGTCCATCCGTGTTGGAGCTATTAGTTGGAAAACAGAGGCTCAGGAATGTGGAAAACATTCCTGAAATCCAGCAGACCTTTCTCCCAAAAGGTTTAGCAGTGTTTTTATTGGCCATGTGTTTGCATGAATGCTACAAAAGATTTAAACAAAATTGCCATCATTTATAGAAGTTTTTTTTTTCCAGTGTTTCTTCGTATGAATCGCTACTTTCCCAGAGTAAGGAATAAAGCCACAATAACGATGTAATAATGTTCAGTTCAGACTGTTAACTTAAGAAAACACTTCCTTTAGGCAAAAGAATTTTTCTGTTACTAGACTGGTGCATATCTAGATTCTGATTTGTTGATTACTGTAAAAGGTGTTTCTTCTGTTATGTATTTCCACATTCAATCAAATTACTATTGTTGATTTTGAGATTCCCAAAGATCTAGTCATAGCTTTCATATGGTCTCTGTATAATTACTCCCATCTTCCATTAATTCATATGAATTGCAGCATATCATGGTCTTTGCGCAATAGCAAATTGTGTTCTTGGATCCTAAATTTTTATGAAAAAAATCGAAAATTCACATCCAGTCACTAGACAAGTGATGGTTTTTCAATTTAACCTACAAAACTAATGTATTTATAGCTTATAGATTATGTGGTGTAGATATAGATATTATATTTGTAGCTTAATGTATTTGTCATTTTCTCACTAGTTGTTGCAGGTGGTACTAGCAGGGAGAGACTCCTTCTATGTGTTGCATCACTTTTGTAGCCCAGGGAATTAGGGGAGTACTGTGGTGTAAATGGCATCAGGTGTCAGAGTTGCTAGGGACTTACACTGATTCACTGATTTGATAGCATACTGTGAGGGTAGGAAACAGGCAAGCAGAATGTCTGTAATTCATGAAAGATGAGTCAGAATGTATTTTTAAAATAGACTTCAGTCTCTGTTATGTTTTTACCACTTTTTTTTTTATTATTTTATTTTATTTTATTTTTAAAATCTGATTTCTGCTTGCTTAAGAATCTGGGGGGAAAAAAGTCTATTGATACCCATACCTAAAAAGCTGGTTGTCAGAACTAAGTTGCTGAATTGTGATATTACAAAAAGGTTAAAATCTTCCCCAAGAGAAAGACAATTAGTAGAACTAGCATCAATAACAGTAAAAGCAAGAATTAAAGCTCAAAATTCAAAATGAGGGTTACTACTTTGTTATGCAAATAAAAACTAAACTACCCCACCTGAAGTTCAAAACAAGGTTGAATAACAAGAATTAATTTATTTTAGCACTTAACAGTTTGCAAATGTCAAGAGGAAAATTAAAAACCAATCTTGACTTCATCTGACAGGTGAGTGTATAGCTTCCTTAGAAAATTTACAAAAGTTGTGTGGTGATAACTGCATTATTTTGTACTTTACCCTTTATGGTGCATTGCTTGAGTGGTTTATCATCCTTGCCGTCACTTGCGGTTTCTATCAGCTTCATTTGTATTCATGGAAAAGGCTTGGGCAGGGGGTGGTAGACACCTTTTTCGTTTCCTTTTTTGATTTCTTTTGATTTGTTTTGTTTTAATCACCTGTTCACAGAGCAGTTCTTCTTGTTCCTATCTGACACAGTAAAGAAAATATAGCCAAAGGCAAGGGCATCAACCACCCTTTTGAAGGTCTCAGGTAAACTATTATTTATATGACTTCAGGGAACCTGTTTCATATTTTAAAGGGCAGAATAACCAAGCTGAGAAACATGCTTATGAAAATACATCATCCATTAACCTTATCAGCTTTCCTGACATGGGGCTGAAAAGGTTTACTGAAACCTAAGGAAGTGCTGTAGTAGAGCAGCGCTTTGTGATCTTAAGTCAAGATTTTTGGCCTATATCATTTCACTTTGAGTGTTTTTCCTCTTTGGAAAAAAAAAAGTCATAAAATATTAAGATAACTATCTCAAATGATGTTATTTAGTATAGCTTTCAAGGGTTGAGGTAGCATTTTCAAAAATTCTTGCAACTTTGTCTAAGCCTAAGTTTTTATGTGTATAGAGTAAGCTTCCTTACTTACGGAATAGTATCTACTGTGGCTGAAGGTATCTTTCCATCATAAAAGTATTTGCTGTCAGAAGCACATAATTAAGATTTTCCAGTCTAATTGATTTTGTGATTCTGTTTTTCCTGAAGACAGTTGTCAAAAGCACCCTTTGAACAAAAAATTATTGTGAACAAAGTACCACTTGGAAATGGAATTACAGTCTGATTTTTTATGGTATCTTTGCACATTCTTTTCACACTTACTACCACCAATCTTATTTAGAGGCCAGGTTCTAGTACCTTAGAAATTAAACAATGTGTGCACTGGTGATTACAAATGGATGCAGCATTTGCTAAAAGCAACCTGCAAAAGAATAGGTGGTTAACAACATTCTGAGGCCATTTGTTAGTAAAATCAAGCAGAAATAGTAACTCATTCAGTAATGTAGCCAGCTCATCTAATTAAATGTCTCTCAGCCCAACATCTGTCTTTATAATTATCCTGGTGCTTTTAGGCAATAACTGCATCCTGCTTTTATGTTTGAATTAATGCTGATAACCTGTGGATGACATATGTAAGGTTGATGATAAAATATCCAGATTTCACCACCTTCATATTTACTGAAATAAAGGTATGCAATCCTCTAGCCATTCCTCCTCTATGATTTAAAAATTACACATGCCAAATCTGTAATGTACAATCTCACCTGTTGTATCCAGCCTAATCTGTGTTCATAGATGAGAAATATAGGATGTATATACTCTATTCCACTCAAATTATTAAAGTGGTAAAATCTACCTGGTCTTGTGATGTACACAACTTCCCATAATTTATTTTTAAATCTGATTAAAATGGTAGCTATTTTTTTTGTAATATGCCCTCAGGCTAGTATATATTTTCCATATAAAAGGCCTTTGATCACATTTAAATGTTTTAAAATGTTAAAACTTTTAAATGCAGAAGCCATTTTTATCCCTGCTAATCCTGAGCTGATTGTTACTCACTAGTTATTTTCAGTGACTGAAATTTCCAAGACTGCTTTAAATGAGAAGAGAAAATACAAATTTCTTATAAACAGTTGACCTCTTTCATTATTTGTCAGACAGGTGGTTTATAGTAATAGAGTGTATTTTCCTTTTTCAAGTCATTCATTATAACATTTTTGCCAAAAGGTACTTGCAATTCCCTCTCCACATTTCCATTCTAATTTCTTTCCATTCTGGTCCAGTGAGATGTGCTTTCGCACCAAATATGGTAATTTCTTTTAGATAACCAGATTTGCCAGCTGTTTTCCATAGACTTTTACAATAGTTTCTGTAGAACAATATAGCTAAGAAGGCAATTCAGAAACTGCTGCTCTAAATTGCCCTTTACTTAGACTCCTCCTTGAAGATGAGGCAATTGAGAATTGTGTTAAGAGGCAACAAATGCTACAGGCTGAAGGATGTTACATATTATATTGGCATTGTTTTCCTCAAGGCCTTTAGTTCTTTATCAAATGTGAAGAGGCAGAACTTTATTCTCAACCTCTTTGATATGGTAGCTATCTCCAACATAATGAACTCTAGTGGGTTGCTTTTCTTCCCTTCAGCCTTCTTGTTCCTGTGACTAAACTATCTCCTCCATCACAGTAGCAACACCTTCAGAGGGCTGTGTGCAGCTCTGCTCATTCTTGTTTTGCATTCCTGGGGTAAGAAGACTGTACAAGGTCTTGTTAGATGTTATTTTTTCATGAGAAAAATCAAATCAGTGTGAAGAGAGGTGAAGATAAAGCACAAATAATACAATTTACTCTGTTTCCAAAGGCAAACTCTCACTGTTATTTTTAAAAAATGCACCAAACACCAAATTGGGGTGTAGAACATATAAAGAATAAAGCAATTTTCACATGTTAAAACTAAGATGGCAAAGATCTCCTGTTAAGAACCGGAGATTCTGAAAATACTTTGGCACCATAAAAACTCAGGGAAATTTCTAATAATTGTAAGTATTTAATGAACCATACATCTCTCAAACTCTAGTTCTAGGGCTTTCTTTGAAGAGAGCAGTTGGTAATAGTAATAGACAGAGTTAATAATGAAATATGGGTGCGAGAATGCTTTCCTGTTTTGAATCTGAATGCCAACATGAATGTAATTGCACAATAAAAGATTTGCTGAGAAAGCCATCATCTCAATAACATATCTGCTTCTACCAGCTTAAGAGGTAATTAAACCAAAATATACCTCCCAGACAGGGGTAAAACATAACCAGCAACCTGTGTTTGCTGTTCTTGGATTGAACTAGCAATTAATTATATGTTTGACCAATGAAAAATGTCATATATTGTGATCTAAATTTTGTTACACTGAATTCTGGCAATTTTCTGAAAGGAGTATGTTTCAAAGGTTACACCACCAACAGTATAGAAGATTGTAATAATAGGCTACAAGTGATAAAAGGAAACACATCAGCCACTATCATAATGTGCTCTTTCTAAATGAAGTGAAAAGTTCTACTGAAACCAGTGTTATAATGAGAGTGGAGCAGAAATGTGTGCGCTGAATACAAGGAAGTCTAACCCTTAGGTAAATGGAGTTCAGCTCTTAAAAATAAGGGATTTTTTCCTATGCCTGAAATGCATCAGAAAGCTTACATAGTACAGTCAATGTATTGGTGGAGCAAGCGAACAAACAAATATCAGGGTTGAGTGCAGCCTCTCACCTCTCACTGGTCTTAGTGGTTTGGTTGCCCGGGCCAAGGGTCAGATTTTGGTTCAGCTGCCTGTCTTTGTACCAGAGAGCATTGTAATGAAGAGTTATGAGAAGCTTCTCCACCTCTTTGCTTTCATGCTTCTGTCTTTGAGCTACACTGTAGCTTGGCCAGTGTCTGGCAATGTGCCTCACTAATTCAAGCCCTGACCCACTGATTTCATCTTCTGGCTTGATTTTCTACCTGCCTTATTGACAGATTGGCTGATGGTGCAGAGCAGCAGGTGGGTATGGCCCATCTTGCTTGGTATTGTGGGACTTATCAGTGAGTTTCATGCCCTGCCTGCCTTGATTCCCTCTAGCTTCCCAGGAAATCTTCCCTTACAGAGCAGCCCATTCTTGCTGTTCTCTGGCAATGCTTTCTAAAAAGGGCACCATCAAAACTAGGTGAGAACTGCTTCGGCCCTCAAGTTTCATGGCTTCCGTCAGATGCCTTGGGAAAACATTCAAGAACAGGGTAAGTGCAGGTTAATATTTTCTTGGTCTATTTTCCAAACATCAGTAGTTTAAGAAAGTCTTGACTGAGAGGGTGCAGTCATGTTCATCTTCTCTGTAGTTTTTCTACTCTGTTTTTAAGTCTTTTCTGCTTTATATTCCCCTGTCTTGCCCTTAAACGCAAATGTAGTGATCGCTATAGTGGAAAAACACAATGAAGGACTTCCTTTGGTTTTGGCCCTGTACCTCTGTACTGCAAGAACAATGCCTACTCATTGCTGCTGCCAGTTTACCACACCATTAAAACCTGGTGTTTTATCAGCCCTTAGCTGTCCTCTTCCAAGGCTGTGTTAGCCTCTTATTCTTTGAGATGAGAAGGAAGAAATACATGCTGTATTCCAATGTGGGGCAACATGCATATCTTTAGTGGCAATTGTTGCTTTCAAAATCTTTGATTCTTACTTCATTCTATCATAAGTCTTAGCATTCTTCTTGCCTTTTTTGTCTGCTTTTGAACACTGAGCTGTCACCTACAGGAAGTTTTCCAAGACAACCTTCCAAGCAAGTAGCAGATTTGTTGCCCTTTATTGTATAGTTGTAGAGCTGTGTTTTTTTCAGAAGCTTTTTGGCACTTGAATAACTTCTCCCACTTAAAAAACACGTTCTTCCATTCTATGCAAATTCTACTTATAATATTCCAGCAAATCCACTTGACAGCATGTTGAAATTAGTTCTATTGCAGAGAAGTAGCAAATGGCTTGCGGGGTTTAATATTAAAGGAGAAGTGAGCCATTCAGGCATAAATCAGAGAAATCAATTAGAGCTAGGACTCATGTAATTTCAAACTTCAGGAGAACAAAGGCTTAGTCATTGCACTGAGAATGTGAACTTCACTGATAAGGAGGTTTCCTATGTTCCCAACAGAATTCCACAGTTTTTCCTTAAACACTTCCACTGTTTTTTCATGTGAAGACAATTTTTGTTTGTTTCTGCCTAAGTTTCCTCTCTTAGCTTCTGTATGTGTGCTGAAATCTGGGGAAGACAGGGACTGTATTTATTAGAGACAATATAAAAGTAATTGGTTTGTGTTATCCCTTGTTCATTTGGTCATTAAACAGGAGGATGACAGGAAACATCACAGAAAACATCTTAGGCTGACAAAATGATCCTGTCCTCTAAAATGGAAGATATTTATTTGCATTAGTACTGGCCTCAAAATTTTGCTGTCAATTTTCAGGTAAGAGACCAAGGTCTAGCTGTTATATGGTACGAAACAACTTTCAAGCAACACTCTGAAAATTTGAATGATAGAGCATAAAATTTATCTAGAGGTGGTGCCATCTGTTGTTCTGGTATTGGTTCCTGCAGTAACATCGAAATCAATTGGGATCTAATCATTATCCTTCTGCCAGAGGAAAAGATAAATCCTTCATGATAAGAGAAATGGGGCATCCATGAGGGTTATGCTATACTGTCTTCTGGCTAACTGGCTTCCTAAAGTTGGGGCCAGGTGAAGGATTCATGGGTGTATACTGAGAGCTTGTCTGCCCAGTTTCACCCTGCAGAAAATCCCTTGCAGGTAGAGGTGGCTTTTCACTACACCTGAGTCTATCTCAGGATCAATTGTTTGCCTCCTCTTCCTCCAACACAAATAAGATGGTACCAAGCCTATTGGTTTGGTTTTCCTTTTGCTTCCTTTATCTGTCTGGTCTCATCCACCACCAGGAGAGAAGATACTTGTGGTAATTCCTCTGTACAGGGTCTTTTATATGGTACAGTTTTAAAATATCCATGAAAAAGCCCCACTGCATAACCATTTGCTTTAAGTTAAAAAAATAACTATTAAGGAGGCAGTTTAATTTTCCCCACTAAGTAAAGCACTTAGCATGATCTCGCTTGCTTAAGGTAATTAATTATAGGCATGGTGCCTATTCAGCTCCTTGCTTCTTTAAAAAGGATATAAATTAATGCAAAGAATAATATCAAAAATCTACTGCAGTTATATATGATGGGCACTTAATGCAGAATTCTTTAGTATATTTTTACATACTTCTAGATCTATGGCTAACTCTCAGCCTTCCATTCCGAAGTCTTATCCTCTATCTAGCAGACATTGCAAAGGGGCCGTGGTAACTGAAAATGTTCATAGTGTGATGTGGTCTTAGGATACTCATCTATCTCTGCTCACTGTATTCTGTGTGGTGTGCTCTAATGTAAGTCTCAATCTTTCTTCAAAGAAGAGGGTAGCCAAGTGATCTCTTTCTTTCTTCACTGAGGAAAGAGGAGACCTGATTTTTTGTGTGTGAAGCTATCTTTATTGCTATGCATAAAAAATGGCTCTGACTTACAGTAAGAGATAACCTGGTGAACTAGATTTATATATTGCTATTAAAAAGCTAACCATATCTGTAGTGTACCAAAATGTAAATGTAAAAAAAGGCAGGGGAAGGTAAAGGAGGAGGGAGGTGCAGATGGCAAAAAAAGGTTATTCTGGATCTACTAATTTCTCAAATGTGAGTTTAACATTTTAGGCTTATACAAAAAGGTTGCCCCTTTTAGCCGCAGATTTTTCTATTTAAAATTCTATTGTTGGAATACAAATTAGGTTATATGTTAATGTTATATACTAGGAGCTGAAAAGAGAAAGCTCACCCTTTCAGTTGTAGTGGGGAAGTGTTTGCACAGCCAGCCTCTGGAAAATATTGGGTACCTATATACAGGTTGCAGAACTTATTGCAGACTCCAGCTGTGATCAGAGTCTGGTACACAAGCTGGGTGCTTGCTGTCACTGCTGTCTCCCTCCTTTGCCCTGCCAGTGCGCCATGCCTGCCATCTTGCTCCAGCATGCTGCCATGCTGAAATTAATGTCAGCTGACCACCTCAAAGTGCTGTATTGCAGTGGGAGTTATGTCTCACACAAGGGAAGAATTGCCCACTGGTTTGTTGGTTAAATGTGATGACAGAGGAGGCCCTATTTAAAGTGCAGCATTGGCACACCTTAGACAACAGTGGGGAATGGAGCCATTTTAAATGCTTGGTTTGAACACTTGCACCCAGGACACCTTCTTGGAGAGCCCCACAGCATAAGGCTACTGCAGCAGCAGCACCAGAATGGCCTAGTGGGCATCCTTTGGCTCCTAATCTTGTTCCTAGTTGTAAGATAGAAATAAAACTCATGCATCATGTTACAGTCCTAAATTTCATTAGAACAGCATATTTGGGAGTTGATGTGAGATACTTTGACACCATCTACACTTCACGATTTTTGTGGCAAGTGTTGTGCTGTAGGAAATTTCCAGAAGATGGTAGAAATTAAAATGTATTAGGATATAAGAATAACAAATTATGACAGCCCAAGAAGAGGTCAGAATGAGACACTGACATTTTAAAGCATATGTTCACATATTTTGAATGTTTCTTGTGAGTAATAAAACTGAGATACTTATCCCTGCTGGCTGCTAATGATCTTCCTGTATTTTTTTCATGAGGATAGCATAATGAAGCTCTGTGTCCTAACTTCAGTAACTCTTACCGATCATTCTTATTTCCCCTTGTGCATTTTAGTCATCTGAAGCAGTTTTTGTATTTTTAGTTCTTTATCTGTTGTTTTCTTTGCAAGTAAAATTAATCATTCATCCTGGGCTTTACTACACAGTCAAAACTTGACAGCACATGCTACCTTGTTTTCATTCAATTGAATCCCACTGAGAGCCTTGGTGCTAGCTATGTGACCTCATGTTTCACTCTTGGGTAACCCCAGGACTCTTAAATATGAGACCTTTTATGACCCTACCATACTTCTAATCTAACGGGAATCCTGGCTCACATGAGGCCCATACATTGCAAAAGGCTCAAAAATTTTATAGGCATGGAAGATCCTCACCTGAGTGTCTCCCAGGATTTAAAATTAAAGAAAAAACTTCCTTTCCAACCTATGAGGAAAATGATCTACTACAGATCTTAGCAAGTTTTAAAAACCATATGTAGATTTACTTCTGGATATAAACAGCAAGGGCAATAAAGTACCTAAACAGCAAAAAGAAGACTAGGGGAAATGTAGGCCTACTGCTGAAAGGGGCTAGAAAATGATGAACAAGTAACATGGAACAGACTGAGGTATTGAACACCTTTTTGCCTTAGTCTTGGCCAGTAAAACTGGGCTTCAGGAGCCTGAGGCCCCTTGGACCAGAGATCTGGAGCAAGCAAGGCTTACTCTTTGTGGAAGACCAGGTTTAAGAAGCACTTCCAAGAGGATGAACCTACATAAGTCCATGGAGCCTGATGGGTTTGTACTCACAAATGCAGCAGAAATGGGCTGAAACCTTTGCAAGGCCAGCATCAATCACATTTGAAAAGTTGTGGTAACTGGGAGATGTTCCAGAAGATTAGAAGAGACAAAATTCCCCTCCTATCTTCAAGAAAAACAAGAAAAAAACACTCATGGGAATACAGGCTGGTGAGCATCATTTCAGTGCCTGGGAAGGAACCATTTCTAGGTACAGGAAGAACACAAGGTTTACTGGGGGTAGTCAGCACGGATTTATGAAGAGAAAGTCATGCATATTCAACCTAAAGCCTCCTTACAATAAGGTGATTGGATTGGTGGGCAAGGGGGTGAGGACATTGGGTGTTCTTTACTTTGCCTTCAGTAAAGCATTTGACAGTGTCTCCCATGTCACCTTCACAGAGCAGCTGAAAAAGTGCATTTGGTAAGTGGATAGGGAGGCAGGTTGAACACCAGCTGAAGGGCTGGGCCCAGGTGTTGTGATTGGTGGCACAAAGTCCAGTTGACATCACGTGGTTGCTGAGACTTGATTGTTAACCCAGGTATCAATAATGAAGCCAATACAGTGTAATATTTTCCTTAATGACTTGGATGCTGGAACAAAGTGCACCCTGAGCAACTTTGCAGATGATAACTTTGCGCTGGGAAGAGTGGTGATACATGACATATCAGAGGTTCTACTGGCATCGGGAGGAGCACAAGAAGGCTGGAGAAAGGGGCTGTCAGGATCCTCATGAAGTTCAACAAAGATGAATGAAAAGTCCTGAACCTGGGGTGAACTATCTCATGCACCAGAACAAGCTGGAGGCTGACCAGCTGGAAAGCAGCTTGGCAGAAAAGGCTCTGGTGGTGCTGGTGCATACCAAGCCGGCAATATCCTGGGGTGCATTAGGAAAAGCATTGCCAGAAGGATGAGGGACATGATCCTAACCTTCTTTTCAACCTTAGTGAAGCCACAACTGGATTACTGTGTCCACTTTTAGTTCCCAGTAGAAGAGACAGAGAAATGGTCATGTTGGAGAGAGTCCAGAAAAAGCACCACTAATGTCATTAAGGGGCTGGAATGTCTCTCCTGTGAGGGGACTCTGAGAGAGTTGGGACTGTTTCAGAAGAGAAAGCTTGCAGAAGGTGAGATAAGAAACTTCTTTTAGAACAGAATTCTCTTTGTCTTTTTCTAGATCACATATTCACTAACATTCTTTCTCCTTCTCTTGTGTGACAAACTTCCCTTTCCTACATCACAGATTTTTTTTTAATTTAAACCCTATAAAACCTAAATTTTTTTGATGATTTTATGACTTCAGAATTCCAGGAAACAGGTTCTTTCTGAGCTTCTGATTTTGATTGTTTTTTGTAGCCCACTAGGAACCATGTACTCTTCTGTCTGTGAGGACTATCATTATCTTGTAAACTACACTCAGTTTTGCACAGAAATTGGTAGCATTTTGTCCTTTTCCACTATAATTCAGGGACAGCTTATTTGTATAGCACTCCTATTTATAATATATTGCTTAGAAATAATTTATCTTTGTAGCTGAGCAAATTGCAGTATAATTTCACTGCTCTTGCATAGACATTTCCCTTGTTTATAACAGTGATTTCTGAGTTACAATCTCTCCAATATAAATAATGCATTAGTTCATAATTTAAATGTGACCTATCTTTGCAAGACTGGTGACTCACTATAAAAGTTCTTTTTGAGTAGCTTCAAAACTTCAAGCAGATATTGGTGGCTGATTTATCTCTTCTGATCTGTAACGTGTTGTGAAGGTTTAGCTTTTATACATTTGACAGTGCTGTGAGGACCAAAACTGCTAAGAGTCCCTTAGTATGAAAGAAAGTGGCTCACTAGAGAATCAGACTAACCTGGGCTCTGCTAGAATATCATGCTCTAAAATCAGGGGCCTAGCATTTTAGTTACAAAATAGGTTTTCTTTCGTGGAAAAGATGATTGACATAGTTCATTTCCACTTCTGTAGTCCTGGTGGTGTTGATTCTTAGAGTTTGTAAAGTATCAGGATTTAAACCCCATTGTCAACATAAACATCTAAAAACATAGAATCAAAGCCATTGCAGGGGTAAAGAAAAAGAGCTGCATATTTCTTAAACTGTGTTTGTTATCAAATAACACCAGTAAGGTCATCCTAATTCTCTGCTGTCACTAAATAGGTATTTTTCACAGAGACCATACTGCACAAAGGGATGAGTGAAAGGAAGCTAAATCCACTGCATCCTGTTGATACCACTTAAGAGCTCTAAATGAGACAGTGATTCTATGTCTCCAGTAACATTTACAGGTTTGAAGTTAAGAACTTGCATTCACCTTTCCCCCAAACTGACAATAGTAAAAGAAAAGAGGAAGACCAATGAAAAATGAGATAAATTTAGGATAGACCCTGATTTTTTGGAAGATATCGAGACCCTTATTTTTTTAGCACAATGTAAATCCAGTAAATCCAGGGCATGTACTTAAGGGCTTTCAAATTACCTGCAAAAAAGAAAAAGGTAAAAATTATATTTTTTATATATATATATATATATATATATATATATATATAAATTACCCCACAAGCCCTCATGAAGAACAAAAAGGCATTCTGTGGGCTACATTACATTTACTCTATACCAAACATTCACACTTCAAGTTTTAGGTATGCATCTATATAAGAAATGGAAAAACAAAGAATGGTGTTTTCACATAATGGCATTATTTCCAATTGCATTTACTTTTTTGTTTATCAGGCATACTTGAACTTGGTATTTGTGCAATAATTGTATACAGGTGGAATTTTTCCAAGGCCTAAATAATACAAAATTTCTTCTCACTGCATTTGTCTAGAAAAATGTCTCTTTGAATGAATCAAGTAGCACAGTCACAATGTAACTCTCTATTGAGAGCATATGCAGTAGTATTCCCCAGTAAAAGAAATACACATCTAGCATTCTTGAATTTTCTCCCTTTTTGGATAATTTCCATTGCATTTTTTAAATTCTCATTGAAACATTAATAATTGTGCTTTACACACCATCAAGAGAAGTAGAATTATGTTTTCCAAGTTTTCTAGGTGTATTGGCAATTTTAGTTTGGACCTGTTGCCATTAATCAGTACTATAGAACATTATATAAATGAGACAGAGCAATTGTTCACTTTTCATAGAGCTTGAAGAAACTCCTTGTAGATTTAAAGTATTAAGATGGAAATCACTACTCACAAATAAATAGCTAAGACTTTTAAGAGTTTTTCCATTTTTAGGGGAAAAGTTACAAAGTCTTTTAAGTTACTAGAATAAGCTAATTGGGAGTATCACTAAAAGCATTTTGGGAACGTGATTGTATTTTTTGGTAAGTTTGATGTGGAGTCTGATAGACTGGAAGAAAAAGTCACATAGGCTACCACTTTCACATCTGGTTTGCTTTCAATTGCTCCTTATTTTTTTGTTTTGAAGTATTAGAGAAATAAATATATCGAGTTATTAAATCTTAATTTACTGTATTTCTGAGCTGAAGCTTTAAATTTCTTATGCATTGGTGCTGAGCTACAACAAATTAAACTACAACAAATTCTTCTTAACTGGGTTTACATAGCTTGGTCAAATCCTGATTTCTAAGGTGAAGAGCCAAAAATCAGGATTTATGGAAGTCTAAGAATTAAGTACAGACTGTTTATCAGATCTTAATTCATATGATGCTATCTTAAATATAATTAATTACATAATTTTATGTAGTAAAATGTAAAGAATGGCTGTACCACACCACTGTATGCAACCACTTTGTATAGCCTTGATTCCAGTGCTCCGCATCTGAACACTGGACAGAAAGAAAAATATCTTTCCATGAAACACTGAAATGTTAAATTTTTAGGAGGAAGAGAATAAGAATTTGTTTTTCAAAGTTGGAATGTTTCCTTTTGCTTTGTTTTCTGAGTTATCTTTAAAAAAGAAAAAAAAGAACCCCCCCCCCCCAAAAAAAAAAAAAAAAAAACTGCAGAAAATTTCCCTCTCTGTCTGTTTAGCTTTGCTTTGCAGAGCAGGATGCAGGCCCTGCTTTATTAAAAAACAGGATCCATGGATGCCTACCAGGGAACCTGGCTCTTCTGGCAATGCTTTACAGGGTGGCTGTGTATTCCACACGAGGCTTCCAAAGCTTTATTGACTTATTCCTGTTGGAATAATTCATATAAACTTTAGTTTAATTTCTCTGGATCATATTTGTAAATTCTAATTCATAGGTTTTGTTTTATTTCATGATCCAGAAACACTTTTTCTAACTACAGTAGAGCATTAGTACAGAGGCTACAACCTAAGCATTAGCACTGTTAGGGTTACTGTAAATAAATTATACATATCTGACAAGAGTATAATCTATGTCTGACACCCTGTGGATGCAAACATTCAATGGCATTATAAAACTTTGGGTTCCATAAAGGCTTTTATGATATTATTAAGGATTCTTTTTCTGACTAGAAATATTCATAGCAGTGAAAGGTAGAAAGAAGAGATGTGTATCTGAGGGTAAAGCAGACCTAAAGTAACATACCAAGTTGGTTGGTATTGTAGGTAAAGTGGGGAAAAAAGAGTCATGTCCTTGCCTGTGGCTCCTGACCAGAGGTTACTGCAACTGGGACTTTTTGTTATGACTCACCATATTTATTATTTTGTAAGTACAGGTATAATCATTACTGTACAGCATAATCTTTACTGGAATCTGGGAAACTGTTTCTCTGCATCAATCACTCTTACATTATCTGTTAAATGCAGATCTTCCAGAAAAGAGAGAAGAGCTTCAAAGCTCTTGATGTAGGCAATATTCAGTAAAAAAAGACTTAACCAGAGGAAGGTGTTACTTCAGCATTTCTTTCCAATCTATCATATAACAGGGAGATGAAGCAGTCAGAATTTTTTGCATGTTTTTAACATGCTAAAGTTAAGGGACAAGGACTAACTAAACAAAGGTTTAGAAGAAAAAAATGTATATTATATACCTGATATTTCAAAATAATTAAACAATTAAAAGATATATCCTTTTTGCAGCAGTTGCCATGGTTGCGTTCTTCTTTTGTACATATGGCACCACATCCCTTTGGATATAAGGTAAATTGAAGGCCTTAGCAGATTTCCACAAATCAGTCAAAATAGCTTGAGTTTAAAGAGAAGGATCAAAAAGAGAAACAATTAGATCTTTTTCAGTGCCAGTATGCAAGTGCAAGTATCTTGACATGATGAGTTGATTATATTGTTTCATGCGTCCCAAAACAGTAATTTTATTAGCACTTGAGGTTACAGTAGTTCATCTCTTTCCTGTCCTTGGAGTCTGTGTTGTTTCCTTATTTTCTTATTTTAAGCAGCTCTCCACTTTCTGTTTTTCAAGTAATTTGAAATACTTCCACCAAGAGCGCTCACACTTGTGATTAAACATTTTTTTCCCCATTTTTTTTCTTCTCCTTCACTTTTGTCTTCTACATACAGTGTCTCTCTATATCTCCTTTTCATTTTTCAGTTTAAATTCCTTTCTCAACATTGATGCGGCCAATGGTGCACAACTAGTTTAGATTGCTCCCATATCAGATCTGCTGAATTTCAGGCTAACTCTTATTCCCAGTTCAGCTGTCAGTGCAGCTATCAAAGCTGCAGAGGTTCTTTCACTAGTTTTCTTACATACTGCCCTACTCAATGGCTCCCAACCCATTTTTCCCTCAGGAAAATATTTGAAAGTATACTTTCAATTTGAAAGAGTGAGTTGGAATGTATTATTACCTGTCTTGGTACAGTCCCATCCATATAGTATATTTTACATCACATTTAAAAATGAAAAAAACATTTTACACTGAAAAAGATACTCTTCATTTGGAACATGTCAAATGAAATTTTTCAAGAACTTCAACGTGTTTTCCAACATTTTTCAAGTTGAGATATTAATCAAATCTGGCCCATTACTCTGAAGGATCTGTTTCAAGAAGTGTCAAAGATTTGATGACAAAATGTCTGGAAAGCAAAAGGAAAATATTGGGTAAGGATTCTTTCCTTATTTTCCTCTTCTATTTAAAGAAAAACCTCTAAAACTATCTACCAACCTGTCCTTACTCTCCTGGAATGCTAACTGCATGAACTACTTCAGAACCAATCCTGGAAGTATGCTACTATTTTTTCCGTTCCAGCTTATGCTTTGTTTGCTGAATTTCTGGCATAAAATTTATAACAGAAATATAAACCCTTGAGAAATCAAAGCTTATAATAAACTGAAATACTGACAGACCCTGAACTATGGTTCCCAAATTGCAGTGCTTGAAATGCAGAAAAACAGAATCAGGGCCCTTTAAAGAACTCCAAATTATGGTCTATCAATTGTTCTATAGGGCAATCACAAGCCTATTTTGGTAGAATAATAGAATCCCATCAATGAGCTATTTGTAGCTAAAATTAGGCATACCAGGGTCATGTCATTACATATTTTATAGTCAAGCACATGTTATTAGGACTGTCTAATCCTCCAGTTACATTTTCCATAAAAACAATTTTGCTCTAAACATGAATTGTTTTCTTGAAAGGACTTCCATTTTCAGAAATTGCCATAATTCTTGGAAAAAGCATGTGTATATGTTTATGCATATTGAATGTAGGTGTGAGAACAGAAAAGCACCTGTGTGCGTGCACTTATACCTACTTATTACTTCAACAGGAAGCCTCCTGGCTCCAAGGCACTATATTGCACAAGTTCAAGGTAATAAATGAATTGTTTATTACGTACAGTACATATCTGTTTTCAGCAAATTGGAAATGAATTGAATAATAGGTTGTGAGTAGAGCACTGTATTAGTATATTTATCACAGAGCTGTGACCGCACTGCAGCAGAGCTGCAAATTCATTGGCACATCCTTGCTTTTCATGTCTTTAGACTACAACACTCATTATACAGCAATTTATAAAATGTTTTAGGACTTATATAAAAGAATAAAATACTGATGTGCACTAAAACAGAGATGAAAGACAGGGGAATAAGTCCGTTTAACCTATATGCTTCATGTTTTATACATGATATTTTAGCTGAGCATATTGCTGTTTCTGGTAGATGGCAGAATTGTCAGAGTACAGGGAAAAAAGCAGATTGTGTACATTTTAGCATATGCTCTATGTTAATTTGAAGGCAAATAGAGCAGTGCAAAAAGATAATTCATTTCTGTGTTACTGTTTATTGCTATTGTGACTCATGATGACTGCAATGATAGGGAGGAGGAAATTCCATCGTGATAACATCCTATGCAAATATAAATTAAACCCTTTTTTCTGATCCAAAAATATTGAAAAGTAAAAAGATGAGAAATGGGAATAGTGAAGGGGGAAAGGGTTGCAAGTAAATATGCATATTACATTGCCTCTAACCAATGATGAAATATAATTAAGCTTTGTGACTCTATGGGTCAGCTCAGGGAGAGTGTTCCATGTGAAGTAAATAATGTGTGAATGCTGTCTACATCTGATTCATTCATGATTGATCCAAGTCAAATTTAAATTAATGACTCAGAGGACCTAGTCTATATGTCCTTGCTGATATTGAGCAAACTAGGAGTTGGCAAGGATGAACTGCAAGAAAAGCAGTACTGCAAGAAAAGCATGTTGACCTCAGCTCTTCCTCTACAGTAGAGTGGGATAACTAAAGGTGTTAGTCGTTTGGTTTTTTTTACTCTACCAATAAGGAAGATCTGACTTTCTCTCAGAGGCAGGAGAAATTAGTATCCTTGACTTAGATGTTCTACTAGGGACCTAATAATGAATCTGGCACTTACACCAGTCATTAATAAATGCCTCAGAAAAAGTTCACATTTGCTTCCATCTCACATTTGCTTTATTGCATAGATGGTGTGTTTTGCTCTACCACCAAGATTATGTTTTTGTTTTGAAGGGGAAAGCCTTCACTGCTCAGACAGAAAATGTTTTCTACAACACTTACAGAACAGACTCTTCTGGTCGCATGGTTACTAGAACAATTAACCATTTAGCATCCGAATGGTAATGCAAGATCCACGGTTTCTGTCAAAACATTCGGTCTTGTCTTAACTTTACCATCAAATTGGTATTTGTAAGATAAATGGTTCCTAGGAGAAGCTTCCAGTTTGTCTCTATTGCTGTAAAGAAAGTGGCCAGATTCCTAATAGTAATGATAGCAAATAGTGAAATAATAGTAAGTATAATAATTTTAAAAGGCGGTTTACATAAATCAAATCAAAATCAAAAGTTAGTCATACCAGGCAAGTAAAAGACCACTTGCTGTAGTGATTTTTTTTTAGGACTACCACTACTTTTTAGTATTTTCAAACAAAGTCATTAAGGCAATGTGCACTTTTCAGGATCAGCATCATTTTGGTAGTACCAAATCATGTTTTACCTCAAGTTTCCTTTAAATCACAATGCCATAGCAACTGGGACATTGACTTTCAATATGTTCAACTCAAAACCTACCAGTTACAAATACAACGCCATCTCATCATGTCATAGTCAGATTAGTAAATTAGAATGCCAAGCCAAGACTGTACTTATATCAATAGTATCTGATGGCTTCACAACCATCAAGGTGATTTGTATGCTCTACATTTGCCAAGCAAGAGATATTTCATGGGTTGTGCTTTTTGCATATGATGCAGCAAAATTTTGTCGCCTATTTGAAGATGAGATCATTTTTGTCCCTCATTAAAAGGCAGGCAATCAAGACAAGTAATGCAAAATATAAGATCCTCTATGTTGTGCACCAGTACAAAACCATCTATCAGTATTATACTCATCTTTATTACTGAGTAATTCTTTACATTAAGGGAAGAAACATAAAAATTTCTAATTACCAGTTTCCTCAGTTTCTTTAGTCCCCAAAATATAAATTTAGGTGTAATCTCATTTAAAACACAGCTCTTTAAATTCTGTATTTGCATGGGGATTCAGTGTGTGATCAGTTGTGTTTATTAGCAGGGAATATTGTACTCACTGTTCTGTATTACATGGGCTGTTCACTGGTGCACATGCTCTGATAATTATGATCTTCTAAAAAATAAGAACAACTTTCTTCAAATGTCAAACTTGGATTATAAAGTTGACATCATAAAATCTCAGGAGTTGTATTTAATTAAAGCCCCCCCCCCAAAAAAAAAAAAAAAAGAAGAAATAATAAAGAATTAACAAGATACCAAAGAATCTATTTCATGGTTTGTTCTCAAGCCCAGACAGTATGTTCCACTTTACCTATTTGAAATAGCAAAAGAGAGGTGATTAGATGAATACAAAACTAATCCAGTCAGATTTTGAACAGGGCAATACTTGGAAAGGTTTAAAAATTTCTTCAGAGACTTAGTAATTAAAACCCATGAGATTCTTCTGGAGAGTCTCAGTGCTTAACTCATATTCTAATATCCCCAAGAGGTCTGAGCTGTGCCCACGTGGCACAGTTAGGTTGGTGAATAACTGTCACTCCTGTGTGTTTGTTCAAATAATAAACTGACACATCGGTCCAAAAATAATTGTTACACAGAGCAACTTCTAGAAAGCCTTAACCTGGTTAATGACTAGGCAAAGGTCTTCAGAAGGTAGTGGAAAAGTTTCAAAACAAACCCCTAGGAGATAAATAATATTTTGTAGCTGGCCTTTTATAAAAGTTTATTCTTCCTTTTTTCAACTCATTTAACTGGCTTAAGACATACGCAAATGTTCTTGTTTACACCAGCTAAAAACCTAAGCCTCAGTTTTCTGACTAAAGCAGTGTGCAACAGATTGTCGTTTTCATCTAGCCTGATTAGTTCATTTTATGAATTTCTATGTTTATCATCGACCTCTGTAAGATTGTCATAGCACAATCTAATTTGCGGCTTTTGGACTATATGCAGCCTATGGGCCATTTACACTCACTTTATCCTCATGTTCCCAACTCCCTGCCCTGCCCCGCTCCAGAGAAGATAGACTACACCTGAGAAAGTGCTGCCAAATGCACAATTTCCTCCAGCTTCAACTCCACACAGAGCTGGTCTCCTGCGGTCATGATACAATTGGTGGGAACTGACAGAATGGATTCCAGGGCTGTGAAACTCCCTCTTGTTAACTGTTGCTGGAGATTCATCCTCCCCTGCTTTGCTTCAGCAGAAGTGGCAACAGTTGGAGTTGGACGTAATAGTTTTCCAGCCATCAAGACACCGTAGAGCCTAGCTTATGCATAACATACAGGTACAGAAAATTGTCTACAACAAATGCAGAAAAATGGCTTATCCAGATCCTGCAATTGCTAAAGTGGAACCATCATGATTTAATTCTAAGGACCTAATTCATGAAGTGCCCTGAAAATTAAGAACAGTAGAAAAGAAAGGAGAAATTAGTCTCTACATTGTTGTGTGCAAAATAAAAACTGAATAAATCCAAGAGGATCATTTAATCCATATGAGTTAACTGTGGTACTTTATCTATTAAATTCTCCATTAATCATTCTAATGCAAACAATTTAGCATGGAACCTTACAGATCTGAAGACAACACCAAAAAAAATATTTGACAGCCTTTACTGGGAATATGGCATAAAGGGACTTTTCTTAATCAAATGTCACTGCATATTTTAAAATGTATTTTTCTTTTGCAAATCACAGTCTTTAAAAGTGCAGAGCATTTTTTTTGATCTTGTGACAGAACAAGTTTGACAATGTCCACCAAAGAAACATGAAGGCCTTGTAGTGCTGTAAGTGACAAAGAAAGGATAGGTACTTCTTGTTTCAGGTTTATTTAGTTCTGCCATTGTTGATTATATGCATGTGTGCACAATTAGCTTAGAAGTCAGCAGCAAATTAAACTAGTTTGGGAATTATTGTGAATCTAAATTAATTTTACAGTCTCTTCCATCTGCCCTTTGTGTTGCCTTGCGTAGGAGTTCTAAATCCTATTGCTGAAAATCTCAAGGTCAATTTAAACACTTGTTACCTTGTAAGAAGTCAGAAATAATCTTACAGGCAGATCAGCTTGGTTTACTTTCATTTGGTATACTGTGAAAAACATGGACTCTCTATGGAATGGTTAATTTTAACCTAATATTGGTACAGTAGGACTCTGCAATAGCACTATGTCCTTGATTGGGTTATCTTATTTTCGGTATGCTTTTACCATTATGAGTGCAACACCTCCTATTGCATTAAAGAACAACCTCACTGCAAACAGATATATATGTTTAGAATGCTTTTGTGATTTGGTTACCAGTTTACAGATTTTCTTTTAAATAAACAAACAGATCTTCAGCGGTTCAAGATACCAGCTGAAAGCTTTTTGTCCTAGAAATTATTTTCCTTATATGTTAATTTATAAATGTAATCTTTCACAGTCTTCTCGAGCAATCAGGTAATCCTGAAGAGTAAAAAACTTCTAAATTTTCATAATGTGTGGATAATCTTTTTGTGGGTGTGAATAAAGGTAGATGGTGACAGAACATGCTCAAAAAGACAGAAGACCGCATTTAGGAGGACCTTTGCAAAAAATGGTGATAAAAAATACAGATCTGAAGGGTATGTTTGGAGGCATTAAAAAGGGCAACTAGTGGACAAATACTGGAAAACCACTCAAAACAAACTGATAGTGGTTAGTTCTGAGGCAGAGAAAAGGACAAAAAGGCAGAACAGAAGCAATTTGGCAGAGAAATGAGAGGTGAGGTGTGAGCATGAGGAAGATTAGATAGGGATTTGATGAGGAGAAGGAAAAGATTGAACTTCATGTTAAGCATAATTCATCCTGGGTTATTTTCCTTTGCAAAAAGCCTTTAACATTTTGTTCTGCTCAACAGAAATTCTCATGCTGTCATTATCACTGTAGCATTTGAGTTCTTTTCACTACTGCTGCAGGCAGTACATATCAAATATTTTGTGGGGTGTGTGTGTTCCTTTTGACCTCTCAGGTGGAGGATCAGTTACAGAAGTGAATGTTTTGTTTTGGTGATTTCTCAGCTTGATTGTTTTAAATGTGTATATAAAGAGCATTGGTTTAGGTTGTATCTAAGCACAAGATGTATCTTGCACTTATGTGTAAAAGGGAAGCAGGAAGGGAAAAGGCAGGGAAATTAAGGAAAGGTCTGTGTTTTACAGGAGAGAATTTTGAGATTGTTGGTGGTTCTTCAATACTGAGGGACTTTATTTAACAGTCTGCAAGTGGCCATGTGGACATTTGCCTTTCTGCACAAAAGAACTTTTTATCTTCTTGCTCAAATGATCTCTAAACCTAAAAATTGGACTCAAATACACTTTGGGCACAATATGTCTAGGCAAGCTAGTTAATGTTTTAAATAACCCTGCCCTGAGGGATTTGGTCCTCTCAAAAGACTGAGGCAGTGACCTGTTGACTTACAGAGGATAAACGGCACATTTACAACATTTAGAAAACATAATCACATAATAAGAAAAAAGAGATTGAAATAAATGCTTTCTGTTTCTTATGGAATATGAAAATATCCAGATTAGAAAGGTGTCTGGAGAGATCTCAGCTCCTGCCTTCAGGCAGACCAAGCATATTTAAGTCATTTCTGATGTATGTTGAGTTGCTTCTGAAAATACTTTCTACCACTAATGAACCTCATTGCATCTTTGCCCTTCCCCTGTGGACATTTCTAACAGTTTTTAACCTTCCTGTTTCCAAGAACTTTTGTGCAATTGAAAATCAGCCATTGCTCATTTCTACTGAATAGGCTGTGACGATTTCTACATGGGTCTGATATCACTCTCCTTCTTATACTAAAGTTATGAGATACCTATCCTTTGTCTTCTCTTTTTTTCTTTCTTGCTATCAATAGTATGTTGGGCTCATTTAGGATGACGTGTGGAACAAATCAAACTTAAAACCACAAAAAACCTCCAAATAAACAAAAAACAAAAAACAAAAAAAAACCTAAAACAAACAAATGCAACAAACCACACCAAACAAAACCAACCAAATAACAGCAGAAAAAGCCCTGAATTTTTAAAAAAGCTCATGATTTTTTATTATGAGGTGACAGACTTAACCTGATGTAATTTAACAAACAGAGAAATCCAGATCACCAGACACCTATTAATCTTCCTTTAGTAGTTTTATTATGTTTTTGAGGAAAACAATGAGTTATCCTGAAGTAAATGCAAGGTAGAGTAGAATGCAGCAGATGTTTATCAACAGTGGATTATTCAAGATTAATATCATCTCCTTCTCTGGTAAAGCACAGTACCTTTTGTCTCAGACAGGAGAAAAGTAATAGATCTATTTTGCCAGATGTCAATAAAATATTTGATATATTGTAATGATGGAAATTATTAGCTAAACCAGGAAAGATGGTGTTTGAGAGAGGAATTGCAAAGTAAGTTGTGAACTGTCAAATGGAATTGCCTCTCAATTTATACTGATGGGCTAATGGCTGGCTGGGAGATGAGAGTTGCTCAGAGATCAGTACCAGAGAAAATCCTATTTAATTCTTCAGCCTTGGCTCAAAACTAGGAATATCTTGATGAAACATGCTGATGATCCAGATTCAGCCCAGAAAAATAACCTGAATGATTTGAATGACACAATGGAATTTATGATACACAGTAGTGCTGTTAGAAACAGTAGCAAAATTTTCTGTATGTAATGGAAGTCATTGGTTGGAAGTGATGAAAAGAAGTAGGATGGGAATTTAGTAAAGGTCTTTAACATGTTGAGCAATCTCAGGATGACTTTAAGCCATTATTCTTTGGTAGTCAGCAAAATACTATATATTAAATAAAATAATTTCATTAAAGAAATCCAAAAATTCTGATCAACTCTGAAATCAAAAAACACTGGTAAGATCTCCTCTAGAACACTCAGCAGAATGCAAGGGCAAATAGGAGCAGAGCTACAAGGAAGAACTGACGGAAAATATATTTTCCAACAGGAGGCTTCATCTCACAAAACTACAGAGTAAAAGAAGTTATGATTGCTCCCTGCAAAGTACTGAGATGTAAATCTGAAAGGAAAACAAACACTGTTTAATAAACAAATCAAAGTTTCCAAATAAAATACCAAACCAAACAGCACCTGTAAACTCTCTATGGATAAATTTTGGGGTGGAAATTAAAAGACAGCATATCATACTTGAAGGGATGAAATTGTAGACTTGCCTTTCAGAAGGAGCCATAGAGCAAGAAAGTTCTCAAAATGGAGTCTGCAACATTTAGTAAGCTCTTGAAATATAGGTATCCACAATGGGAGGAGACACGACTTGGTAATGAGGAACTTACTTGCAGTTCTGTTTTGAGAGGGTTTCTAACTTCAGAGCCTGGTTTAGGAGGGAAGTGCTGTTTTGAACGTTTGTTTTGTTTATGGGTTTATTCCTAAAGGAGAAGAAAGAACTGAGTTGCTTAGAAACATAATCTTTTAATACAAATTATCTGCAAATCATGCATGCATTGAATTTTTTTGAGGTTTTAAGTGTATAAATTTTGAGTGTCTACTAAATGATGAGCATAAGATAGATAAATGTAATGATTATATCCACTCAAAATACAAATTTCATAGTAAGATGTTTGTATATTGAAAATTGTAGATTGGTCTCATTCTACAGAAAGAAATGTGTTTGAAAAATAATGGTTTTTACAGTGATAAATGTTATTTTTCATTATATTGTTTATTGACATCAAACAGATTTTTTTCATTTTTTTGGGTTTTTTTGTAATTTCTACATTCTGGATATCTAGCATTTCCTGTAAACTCTATTATAGTAGGTAGGGTTTGTCCAAAATATGGACAGATGAGCACCAGATTATGTTACAGAAGTTTGCTAATGGACTTAATAGAAAATATATCTTATCATTCTATCTGATAAAATAAATTAACAGAAAAGAGGGTGAAGGAAGAATGTCAGAAAATGATCCTATAATCTGATTTAAATTTCAGTGTGCACTAATATTAAAATATTGTTTACTCTATTTTTCTAAATGCGTCATCTTTAGAACAGCAAAAATCAGACATAAAAAGAAATTTTGCAAATGCAGATCCAACCATCTACTGGAAGCCATTACACTAATCCAACCATCATACTGGAAGCATAAAATTAACATCAAGGAGTTTGCTGAATATCTCTGTTTTTATGACTTACTACGCTCCATTAAATGATACAGATAAATATCTAGTTTTCATCTTTCTGAAGATTAAGTCATTTGCCTCAGTTATATAGTCAGTAATGCAGTCTCTTTACTAGTTATGTTGCAATAAAAGTAAGTTATATTGCACTAAAATGTGAAACTAGTTGCGAGCATTACGTATGAGAGTTCATATAAATATCTAGTAAAATTCACAAAGAAAAATGTTTAGTTTGGTCATTGGAAAATTACTTTTCAAGTAATGCATTTTCAAATGTAAATGAAGAAGAAAATACATAAAAAGAAGTTATTTTGAAAAGCTGGGAAAAATACAAAACCATATACAGATTTAGGAACTTTTGTAGTTATTTACAGCCCTGCGTAAAAGTTACTTTTACAAGATTATTTTTGAAATGTCATTGCTCTTTGCTTTCCCTACTCTTGTACCCAGGAGCTATGGATTCATGTAAATTGTTAATTGTTTGTCTGTTTAGAAATGTGCTACTATATGCTCTTGTTTTTCTTCTGCCGTGTTGAGAACACAACTGGATAGCAGTAATCAGCTCAACTCTTCATTTAGCCTGCCACACTTATAAAACTAAATTAATTAATTTAAACCATGCTGAAGACATAATTTATTGAACTGTGATAATTGCCTCAGGTATTTTCACTGCATTTTACCATGAAAAGAAGATTTTTAAATGCTTTCTTTCTTGCATTAGAAGAGCATTTCTTTCAGAACTATTTTTAACCATGCCAGTATTTTCTGATCTTTTTGGAAAAGAATGGGTAGCCTTGAGTTCTAAAGGCTGATATAGGACATAAGGCATCTATATTCTGTATATTTTGAGGTACATGTACTGGCGCGCACGAAACAAAAAATCATTTCTAAAAGAGAGTACATAATATTCAATTCTCAAATGCGTATTGTAACACAAATTATTCCTGGTTGTTGAGCCATGAATGCCAGTGCTGTTAACTGGAAATTAAGGAAATCAGAGACTGTAAGCTTATTGAGGAATGACCCAGATCTTTTCAGTTTCAGTAAGTTTCTACATAGGAAAGCAAAACTTTCCTTGGGTGTTGTTTATGAGAGCATTATTAACTGTCACAGGAATATTATGAACTTCAGATTTATCTTAGAGATAAGAGCACTTATTTTTTAATGCATTACTGAAAAGATCCTCTTTGTCTAATAGGGTGTCTCTTAATTTTAGTTTTTAATTTCATAATAAAAAAATATAGATTTGGCCAAAAATACATGAAAGGAAAACTCCTTTGTTTCTTGATCAAAAAGGCAGAGCCCGTACTGAGTCTGATTATAACTAATTTAATAAGGAAAAAAACATTCTTTGAAATGGTATTTCAAAGCCCTTTCAAGGAAAAAAAGTTTAATAGTTTCAGAGGTGAAAGTAAATGGTAATTCCCATTTTTAACTATATTTGATAGAAAAGAACCTGGCCAAATTCAAATCTCTGAAATCACATTTGGATAATATTTCAAACAATAAATATTTATTTAGCTATAACTTTAGGGTTTTGCTGTTCCACTTTTTCATTCCTTCCTCTCTCCAGAAGCAGTGTAGCTGGAAGGAAGAAAAAGCAGGCATGTGGGAGAAAGGTGAACAACTCCTGCCACAAACCCCTGTGACGAGAAAAAAATTACACAACTATTATAACAAAGCCTATAGTTAAATAGTGCAGCTTTACTAATTTCCTTCCATCCTAGCCAGCAGGTAACCTGTCTCCCTTTTATCCCATTGCTGGCAACAGAAAGATGAAGAGCAAGCCAGTGGCATTTTGTTTTTCACATCCAGTCAGCTGTGGGATTGGGCTCCTTGAGGCGTGACACCACCTGCACAGCAGGAGGAGGTGTGACATGTGATGTTCTTTTTGTTTTGAAAGCTGGGTACCAGTCATATGTTACTTAGAACCCAGATTTATGAGGATGAATCTATTCCACCTTTAGCATGCATTTTTTACTGTCTGTGCAAAGGCTTCAGCAAAGCCTTCAGGAGTCTTTTATGCAGTTGTGTGTTCAGATACAAATTCTGTTAATACACCTAAAATAGCAAGGATTAATTACTAGACAAGGACATGATACACTGCTTGTGCAGCTCAGTGTAGGACATGAAATAACAAGATACGCACACACTGCTGTCAAGGCAAAAAAAAGGGAAAGTTTATTTTCTGACTCCAACATTTATAGATTTCCAAAAGTGACAGTGGGTTGGAGGGTGAAAGTGACACCTCTCCAATGACACTGGATAAACCAACAGTCCATCAAATTTCTCCTCTTCAATAAAAGAATGCAAAACAATAAGTTATTTACAGAAAGTGTGTGAGAAAGTTCGTTGCAATAATGTAAACATCAGAAGGCTTAGAAAATCTTGAAAAATCAGGGTGACAGCTCAAAATTTTGCTTTGTGAAAATCTCAGTGCTCATTTTGGTTTCTCTTTCTGTCTTTGCATCTCGTCCTGACAGGTGTGTGCCCAATCACTGTGAACACGATGGTAAATGCACCCAGACGTGGGACAGCTTCAAGTGCACTTGCGACGGAACTAATTACAGTGGTGCCACTTGTCATAACTGTAAGCTACCCTGCAGTTTCAAAATTTCAATGGACTAGGGAAGTCTCTCATGTCTTTTGGTTGAGATTTTAAAAAATCATTCTTCCTTTCTTGTTGTTAAAGATCCTCAAGCCGCTTTCGAAAGAAAAATGTTGGCTTAATCAGCTTCTCCATTCCCTGCATCATGATGTGTTTACAGAGCACTGTACAGTGTCGTGCTACTCACCAAAACAGTTCAACAGCAGCTGGGTGTACTGAGCAAACACATTCTTAGCAGTTGCATATGAGATACAGCTTCTAATGGAAACTGAATCTGCCCTGAGCTGTTAGGGAAAGCTGCTGACTGCTGCTTGAGATGCTGGTTTAGGTTGCTAATCACAAAGGGTGTTTACACACTGATTATCAGCCAGCTTAAAATCTAATTATTTGCTCTGTGGTTATGAGTTTCTGAAATAAGAATATTTCCTATGAGCTCCACATGCCCTACACTATAAAAGCACAGAAAGAAGAAAGGTGCTGTTGCCCTTTTATAGGTCCTGAACCATGCATGCTGAGCCGTGGCATGCATCTTCTGCTCCTCCTCTCATTTGCTAAAAAAGAAGGATTTTGATCTGCAAAAATACCTAAGACACAGAGAAAATATATCCAGTCCTTACTTTTGTTCACTTCTTCCTTTTGACAACAATATCCTAATATTGAGACAAGAGTAAAAGTGCTTCAGAACAGGCAATCAGTTGAAATTGAATTTCAGAATTTATAGAGATACAAGTTTATATAACTTTACTCTTTACCTTAAATACAGCTATGTATAATTCTACAATGATGATTGCAGAATTTTTTTCAATTTTAACCAAAAACCCCAAACCAATGAGAAAATTTTTGACCATTCACAGTTTTCTGGATAAAACAAAAACATAACTTATGGTTAAAGACTATATATATGTAAGGGGGAATATGCTTTAGGTAATAACTATTAATACACTGAGTGGCAAAGTTCTCTGCGATCTAGCTATTGAAACTATAAAACTAAGAGTTAAATAGAAAATTAATTTTTATTAAAGAGAAATATTTAAGGTACCAAGGCCTGTAGGAGAGATGGCATGGCAGCCCTTTATGCGCCAAGAGGGAATGTGCACAGTGATGGCATAGTTGCATCGAATTTTAGGAAAGAAAACACAGAATTTATGTCTGTCCATGCCCCTTTGTGGTGTGCAGACCAGCTTTTAAGACATAGCTGAACATAGTTAAGCTTTCTTCTTGAGTTCCAAAGAGAAGTAGCAAGGACAAACGGATGACATCACTTTTCTGAAATCACATTTATTACAAAGGGGAGAAATTATAATCCAAGGGGATGTGACAATTTTCTTAATAAGATTTTCACCTGCCTTTTATGGATAAAACAGTGCAATAGGGCAAATAAAAGGCATTGCTGAACTGCAGTACCAAAAGAGGGATTTGGAGTATATTGTCCTGTCTTTATGGAATGTATAAAGTGGATGGGATTACATACACTCTCCAGGTCATTTGGAGACACATTGTTCAAGAACTTTTACTTTCCTAGTTCAGGCAAAGTTTCTGACTTAGTGGTGTAAGCTTCAGTTTTGTTACTTTTTTTGTTTTAAGAACATAATTTTTGTTTTTACCGTGTGCTGCTATACTTTAGAAGTCTTTCTTACAAAACAAGGTTGAGCAGAAAGTTATTCACTTGACAGATATCCTGTCAGAATGTGTGAAGTCCTATGCCTTTCTAGAGTATTGAAGTTAATGGCACAAAAATGAGCAAAAATAAAAAGTTCCATCATCAAGATACAGACTGAGACAACCTTAACTCTTCCTTTATTGAGCAGGCAATAGCTGTCAGTTTTTACAGCAGCATGTTACAGATACAGCTGCAAATAATGAGGGGATTTGTTGAAACTTGCCAGGGGTTGCAGTCATGCTGTCCTGAGGTCTGGGACCTCAGCTCTGCTGCACTGATGCTGACCCTACTGTCCTTTCCTAATTTTGTAGTGTGTGTGTGTGTATTCAGACACACTTAGTGTGCTGCCTTTTGCTTTTGAATTCTAAAGTCTGTGGCAGCAGCAGGATGAAAGATATGCTGGGGAAGGGGGGAAGCTGGAATGATAAGTGTTGTGTGGTACAAAAAGTGCTGTAAGTGATTTTAAACAGCATTGCAGATCTCATGAAAAATATAGCAGACGTCGTGATTCTGTGGAGCTGAAAGTGTTTAAGTGCAGATAGCACTTGTTCAGTACCATTTTACTTAAAGATAATATTATTTTACAAAGCAAACTGTATTATATGCCACAGTAAAATATGTTTTTCTTTTCTCAATGGACGCTTTTGTGGGGAGCATAACAGCATTTCTCAAAGAGGTTGGAGACAAGACTATGTTAGTGGGGATTGTAACTGTATTTGATAATTTTTAATGAGTTTCAGTTATGCTAAACTAAAAGGAACAAGATAATTCTGTGTTACTGAAGGGGTTTTTTCAGTGAATTGATTTTGCTTTGGTCAGGTAATTCAACACTTTCCTGAGCTCTTGACCTGAAACAAGGCAAAACTTTGCAGCCTTGACTGGATTTCAGATTGCAGTTTTAGGTTCCTTTGAAGTTGAAACTCAAAGAAAAACTCAAGGGATGAACTCCTTGAAGTGAAACAGAGAAAAAGGTTTGCATGAAAACCTTATGAATCGAAATGACTTTGTTTCACACAGGTCTGGCCATAAAATATTATATGATAGTGAAAACAACAGTTATAGATATGGAGAAATATGTATTCTGGGAATGAGACATAGTGTGGACTATAAACCAGAAATAAATAGCTAGAAAAAGAAAAGTTCCAAATAAATAAATCTGAAATAAAAACTTTAGTTCTCCAACTGTGTAAATCAATTACACTAATTTTCTATTTTAATATTATGAAATAATTTTCTTTTTGAAATATGACACTGTTACAGGAAGGTTCCTCACCTCTCAGAGAAACACCAGAATCTCCAAGCTCTGTGTCCATATCTTGTTATTTCTCAGCAACTTAAGCTGCCATTCAGAAGAAATGATGATTTGTTTCATCCATCTACAGCTGGATCCCTTGATCCCAATGGAAAATTAACCAAAAGTACTGGAAAGTTGTACTTCTCATTGCATATTAAATACCCTAGGAATCTACCAGATTTCTTTCAGCTAAGGGCTATTTATGCCCAGCAAAATGCTGCGGCCTGGCAAATATCAGACTAGAGCATTGATTTTACCAATAGGCAAGACTGAAAGATAAATGAATGTATTTATTCAAAAACAATGATTTACAGTGATGCAATATTTATAAAATTATTTAAAAATTAATTGAGTTATAATTAACTGCAAGTATCATCCTTGCTAACTTTATTGTATTATCTATATTTTAAACCCTGACTAACTTTTGCAGCCTACCAAAGGCTGGCCCACTCATGCAGAGTTCTTAGAGCAATACTTTTCTAGAGTTTATTAGTAAATGGTTCCTGAAACCTTTGCAATCAGGAGCTCTTTTTCCTGATTACTTCTCATCTCCACCACTTTGCACCTGTTTATTCATCTAGTTTTATGTTCTAATATTTTTCCTGCTGTTTACAGCTTCTTTAAAACAGAATGGTATAATTTTAAAAATTGTCTATTGGGATAACTAATGATCATTCAAGCTTCTTTTTCTGAGTTTTTTTTATAATATAGGTCAAAGCAAGCTTTCTCTAGAATCTGCATTTCAGATGAACACAAGAAAGAACTTACAGAGTTTACCATGATGGTGATGTATCTTACCTTCCACTTCTTGCATAAAATTCATTTGATTTAGGGAAAAGCCAGGAGCACCTTATTTGATTATATTTGCCTTCTCCTAATGATTTTCATTAACAAAAATGTTCAATTTGCACTTAAAAGATTAATCTTAATGCTCATAGGATCATAGAATTGTTTGGGTTGGAAGAGACTATAAAGATCATCTAGTTCCAACCCCTGTGCCAAGGACGAGGCCACTTTTCACTAGACCAAGTGTCTCAGAGCCCCTTCCAGGCTTGTTCTGAACACCTCCAGGGATAGGACATCCACAGCTTCTCCAGGAAAGCTGTTCCAGTACCCCACAACCCTGACAGTAAAGAATTTCTTCCTAATATCCAATCTAAGCCTGCCCTCTTTCAGTTTAAAACCATTCTCTCTTTTCTTAATAGTACATGCTTTTGTAAGAAGTCCCTCTCCAGCTCCCTTGTAGGCTCCTTTGGGGACTGGAAGTTGCTATAGGACCTCTTCAGAGCATTCTCTTATGAAAGACGTGTTCTTCCTGATCAAGTTATTTTTCTTTAATTTCACCTTCAAACACTGTCCTTGCTTATGAAACTGTACAGATTCCTTTAAGAATACTAGACAGGAAAAGGTTTTCTTAAAAACCTTTAGTTAGTCCATAGGAGGGACTGCCATCCAGATCACATCTGCTGACTGTTAGTCCTGTAAGCCAGCAGGAGAAATACAAACTTACCTGCTCCTGCCCCTAGAAGAGGCACTAATTGCATCAAAATATACAGAGAATACAACTCTACTGAGAAAGAACATACGGGATTTTTACATTTTTAGGTTGGTGGTTTGCTGTAAGTTTTTCCAAAAAGACTTTTGGAAACAATGTTGTGATTCTTAGTTTCCATATAAGGGAGCTTGACCTCTGAATTCTCTGTCTTCTCCCAGCTTGGTGGGAATAAATGTTATCCTATATTTTGGAACCTGATTCAAAATTAATGATGAATAAAACTTCTCTTGAAATGATAAGTACATTAAATGTCACTGGAATCTAATGGGCAATGATATTTTTCCAAGCAATATTAACTACCTCCCTGAAACAAAATATTGCTTTAATAATGAATTTAATACTTTCTAGAAACACACTTTAGGTAAGAATGAGTAAGAAATGTTGTAGAAGCAGTGATAATTCTCATTGCTGGCTATTGCCAAAAGTAATAGTCATGAACAAAAATTTAATCTGCATAGGCTCTGATCTTCAGCAAGACTTCCATCATTTAGTTTGTAATATCTGATTTTCGTGTATTTCTGTAAACAGGAAGCAACCAGAACACTGGGCTTTATATATTCAGGGTCTAGATAGGAAAGAAGGTCATGGCAGGGGTGTTCTCCTGTCAGAAATTTGGGAAATAGTGAAAAAATAAATGGATAATTTGGCAAAACAATGCTCTAAAATTTACTTCAGGGGAAAGAAAAACAATGAACTCCATAATTTTTCTAGTCATCTCAAACAAGAAGAGCATGGGTTTCCATTTCACTGGAGGCTAGAGGAATTATGAGAATAACATTGTTATCTTTGTGATAGCAAACTGATTTACTAGAGAAAGCAGATACTTTGCACTTTCATAAGCATATTAAAGAATTATTTTATCAGGAAAAAAATCAATAAATACTTCCATGATCAGCAACTGTGATACATAAGATATTCCTGTGAAAGGATGTTCTAATCCAAAGACGGGAAGAATGTTGCTTTTTAATACACTTGAAGCAGAAGATACAACCTAATCAGAAATGCCCTATATTTTGAGAAGGCTTGGCATAAAACCATGTCACATTCAGTTGTCCTGTGGGTATTTATGTGCAGGGCTGTTATGAACTATCACCTTGACATTTCTGAATCTTTGCCAGTGAAGCTTGATGTTTAAGTCACTTAGTTTAGCAGCATTTTGCATAAACAAATCATGGATTCCAGAATTGGCCCTTCTGCAGAAAGTGAAATAGTGATATATGCTACGGATTTGTGAACATGCTATATCTGATTTTAGTGAGATTTAGCACAAGTCCAGCACCCATATGACTGAACAGATCACACAAGCCCAAATGATTTCCCAGTAGCAAATGAAGAATTTCCATTAGGAAACTTGTAGAAAGACAACAAAAGACAGCACAGAGCAGAACAAAAACATACAACACATACAAGCATATGAAACAGCAACAGAATTTTCTGGGTTGAGTTTCTGCAGTGGAAAGCTGACATTTAAGGCATGCCGTGGGACAATGCTGATTAGACTTGTTCATGGCAGATAGGTTGCTTGAATTATGTGGAAGGAAGAAGAACAATACTGGGAAGCCAAACTGCTTACTTTTAAAAACATGAAAGAGGAGCTTTCAGTAGGGCAAAATCTGAGTTGCTCCCATTGCCCCCTCATGTGTTGGGCATAATTTGCTTCATTTGGACTGAGGAAGGACAGCACCTCTGGGATGCACTAATGGGAATGAGGAGCTTTGTAGGGAGGTGAACTGTGAACTTTGAGGAAAGTGAGGTTGGAGAAATTATAAGAATTATTTTGACAGGGCTGCTTGGTTTGAGGAGGCTGGGGTTTGAGGAAGTATTTATAAAATTAACACAGCGATGACAAAAGGGTTAACAGCTCTTCTAGCACTGATATTAAAGACTGATTTGTACTAAATGCTGTAAGAATAAGATGCTGTTCCTCACCCTATCACCTCTTCCTCTTGTGAGCTGTTGTTTGGGTGTCCTGGACGAAGACTATGTTTTTTTTTTAATTGCTGCTTTGAGTCCCTGATTTGAGACTTACTTGAGACCAGAGTCTAAGTAAAGTAGTTTCCAGGAGGTGAATTATTCCACATTCAAACTCAGCAGTATGTATGGGTTAGTAATGCTGGTTTTGGAGAGATAGGGGATGAAAAATAAGCTAAAATTTCTGAAATCTCTAGAAAGAGCCTTTGTTTTCTTCTGCTCTCATCCTGAGAAAGCACTTCCAACTACTGATTGTTCTCTGCCAGTTATGTTGCTACCACTTTATTTTTCTCCTCTTCTTGCACACTGAATCAAGTAATCAAAGTTCAAATTTCATACATGCTCTGCTAAACCTTATTTCTCAGATGTTTATTTCCTTTGAGAATAGAGATTCTCAACGCCTGTTTATAAGGACTTTTGTTTACAGTGGTTTATTAAAAGGATCGTATAATCAATATGCTACCTTTCTAAGGAAGCTAATCTTTTTTTCAATAATGCTTTTCAAAGAAATTGTCATCATAATTTATAATTGTCCTTGTGAATTCATATTTTTATTACATGTTTTCAAAGGATTTACCATAATGCATGTCTTTTCAAATGTAAAAGACTCTATTAAATTACCTCTTTTTATTAAAATCTAGTTTTAAAACAAGACTGAATTGTTGGTTTAGTCTTCTTTACTAATTTTCCACATGTAACATATAAGCCCAAAATTGTTGCATCTTTTCACCTATTCCTGCAAAACTGAAAAAGACAAGCTTTTTACTCTGTTAATTTTTTTGTTTGTTTTTTTTTGTTTCGGGACATTGCAATTTTCTTGTTTTGAGCCCCAATATTTGTTTAAAAATCAGATTGTTCTTATTGTCAGTGTTATAAACTATAGTTCTTCTATTACTAATTTATTATCAGCTGAGCTGAGAGTTGCTCTGCACCAGGTGGTTATGAAATGCAGAATGTGTAATAAATTGGTAGCAACTTGCATTTTTATTGTAAGTCAATGAATGTAGTCTGTGTTCAGGCCAGAAAGGGCTGCAGTTCCAATATGTGCAATAGCACCAGGAGTATTTGGTGAAGGTAAAGTGGAGAAAATTAATATTAGGATGCAAAGCAGAATATGAATAATCAACCAGCAGTAATTATGCTGAAATTAAAAAATCAGCTGCAAATAGCTCTACTGGATGAGGTTTGAGAGAGACTATAAGGGCTGAAACTGGACTTCAGGTTTCACCTGTTTGTATAGCTGAGTGTTTATATATGGCTCTGCATTAAAATCAAGTGTTACGAGCTTTGAAACTAAATTTCTACCAGGTGGGGTCACATAGAAGAACAGTATGAAGTCAGGGTCTAACTCGGAGCATTTTCTTAACTTATTTGTAGCTAACTCTTGTAAAACTACCTAAATAACATTCCTGAATTGCAGCCTGCTTTTGGGAAAACTTGGGTATTAGCTGAGTTTTTTGCAGGCTACTGTAACCATTCTCTATTGTTGTTCACAATGCACAACAAAATATTGTTTCCAAGGGACAGTTAAAAGAGAACATGTAATTAACAATAGATAACTTTAAAACAGCTCATTTATACCATAAGATCAAAGCCAGAATTAATTCATAGCCAGAAAAGAACTCTGCAAATAAAGACTTCAAAATTAATTAGCTTTTTCTTAAACTTTTCCATTAAGACAATCTAATATATTGCGTACTTCACTGTTAATGCTTTTTTTGCAATTAAAGTTTTTTAAGGTGCTGATATTAAAATCCCCTTGACAGCCATTAGACAGAAAAAACATGTTTTGAAGTCACTCTAATCCTATTTTTTCAGATGTGAGAGAATGAAATTAATGCAAATATCAACTGTTAAATATGTACCATAGTCAAAGTAATGAGAATTTCTTTGGATATGCATGCAGACATATTTTTATCTGAAATTGTTCTTTTAAAAGTTTTTTAACAATTCAAATTAGAAGAACATAATGGGAATAGTTAGGCTTGCTATTAAAAGACACTATGCACCAATGGATGAGCAGTGGATATGCATTATTCACAGTTTGTAGCATTTTTATGTACATCACCTAGTGCAGAAAAACTTGATAAATTCTATCTTTACAATGAATTTTCCAATGTGTTGAGGACTGTATGATCAATCTCATAGGACTGTGGATTGAAGAAAAAAAAATTATTAAAAGGGGTGAAACTCTGAGATACTTCTTGTGCATTCTACACCATATTTTGTCTTAATAACTAGTATAACAATGATTATAACAGTAATTGTATGGCTTCTGCAGTAAATAAGCATAAATAATTATTATTATTGTCAATTCTCTTATGATACTTCTGTGTGAATGATATGTGTTCTAGTTTGTAGCTTCTCATTTTCTCAGTAGAAGCCTTTACTACTTTCACATACTTAACTGTATATTTAGCAGTATTAATTTTATTGTACTGGAAGCATAGTCTTTCTTTAACTCTCATCTTGCAAATTTTTAAGCTCACGTATCCCTATGTAGCTTTTACACCAGCTCATTCATCCCATCCCTACTCCCTGATGGCCTAACCACTTGCATATAAAACTTTAAATTTACTTGTGTCTGTGGTTGCTGTATTTTATATGATATGTTTTCAGTATACTTTGAGGTTCAGAAGGAGCTAATAGATGTTCTAAAACAGAGAGGAAAACACAATGTGTTGTTTGCAACTACTTTTTTTTTTCTTTTTATTTTCTACTTCAGAGCACTATAAATAGCACTGCATTTCTCAGTTTCATGCTCAGGCTAACTGAGCTATGTCTTTCTGAAATTCTTAACTACTACTCTCCTTTTCAAGCCCTCTTCTGTCCCCAATTATAAGGTTTCTCAATTTCTTTGTGCTTTCCTATCAACCTCAACAGTTTGTTTCCCCCTTTCATCATTCTTTCTCTAATCATTGCTCTGATTATTTTCCTCCTCAGTCTGTCTTCACAGCCACATACTCACACATGTGTGCACACAGGAGCACCATGCCCAGGAAAGATTTGGAAAGGAATTTAACAAGAAGGCAGAATAGACTGTGCTGGATGCAATCAGGCAAGCATACTTACCACACCACTATTTATAGTTACCCCTCTTTTTATTCTGCACCTTTTTCCCCTCTCCAAAATGTGTAGCCCTCTGTTTTTCCCTGCCTTTTGTTCCATCCCTAAATACCCTGTAAGTCTTGTGCAATCCTGAGCTACATTTTCCATGCATCCCATGATGCATGGCAGAAACTCTTGGTCACCTTCCAAGGCAGAAACTCCCTTGGTCTGAAAGGTTTTGGGGGGAACTACTACCAGCGGCTCATGGTGATGGGGGTGATGGGCTCCATGCCCACTTTCTGCAGCTGAAGCTGTGATGTGACAGCCCCAGACAGGATTTTTGTTACTTGTGTGCTTCCTCAATTTGAGTCAAACGGGTTTGAATGGTTTGATGGCTCCTGTGGTGGGCCTGGGAGCAGCCTGGCAGGGTATTATTCTGGCTTCTGCCCTGCCATTGGTTCTCTGAGCTCCTCAGTAGGTATGCAGAAGGGCATTTTTTCTCAGAACCTGACACTTTCTCTATTTTCTCATCCCCTCAGTAAATAGTCTAAATTAATACTCTACAGTGCTGTTATTGAAACAGATACTGACAAAGCAGAGTGTGTGCCAACCAGGGCAGCCCCCAAGGTACCCATCTAACATCTTACTAATCTCACAGCTCATCCATTATGTGAAAAAGACGTAAAAGTGATTTCTAGGAAGTTGCCAGGACACAGTCATTCCCATTTGAAAGCATCGAAGGGAAAGAATGGAAAAAAGGGGATGTGGAGCAGATGTTTGTTCTGATATTTTTATGTCGGTTAAAAAGGTTGAATTCTGTTGGCAGTGCAAGTTGCTTAGTGATTAATGGAAATGACAAACATGATGCATTCCCTCTAAATTGGTGTCATGTTGATAGAAGACATTTTGATTTAGATAATGTAAATGTTGATGTGAGGATTTGTTTATAATGTTATAGTTCTTTACTGTTCATTGAATCAGGTGCTCAGCTCCTCTGGAAAACCCACTATTTGGTTAAGTGTCTGTCAGTCTGTGTGCATAGCAGTGGTTTTGTAAGCAAGTTACTGTTCTGTGGTTTAGTGTTTGGGTTTTCTCAAACATAAACATAAGCTTTTAAACTGAGATTTTTAAGAAGTTTTATTTAACCAGTTGTTGGTTTGTTTGGATTTTTTTCTCAATAACTTGCCGTTTCCCTCAAGTATATCTTGTATTCAGATACAACCAAGAAAGGTACCATAATTTCCTTCACAGGATTGCTGGTTATGAGAAGGTTGTATACAAAAACATTTAGGGGTCTGGGGTGGGGAAAAGAAAAAAGGGGCAGGAAATTGTGACAATTGCAACTGTTGAGGCTAGTAAAAATAAATTGGATTACAAAGAATTGGATTACAGTCCTATAAATGAACATGTGTGTAATGGATTTTGGGAACACTAATATTTGTGAACAAACAAAAACTGACACTGCAGTCTCTTTCAAAGCTGGGTAATGAGAATATCTCCATGTTCATCTGAGCATTATTTAACATTGATTAGGATGCTAAGGTCTGAAGAAAGATCAAATGCTCTGATATCCATGGCAGGAAAGAAGCAGTATATACTTAGTGAGGGAGAATACTTTGGTTTATTCAGTGTCTTTGCTATTTGTAGCCACTTACAGATAGCTTGTGTTAAAATAAGGTTCCAGATAATCTGTATCTTTGACCTGACTTTACTGGAGTTATCACTCCTGCTTTGGCCCTGATATAATTTGCTGAGGTTTCCACTTGTCTGTGTTCACTGTAGAGAGTAACCAAGGATTTGTATTACACTGATGGGAAATTGTAAAGCCAAGGTTTGGCCCTCGTCACTTCTCCTTTCCATTACCCTGCCAATCCAAAGTAAATGAGAACTGGAGTAGAACTCATACTTTTTCTTTAAGGGTGTGGATTTTTCAAAATTTGTTTTTATACTAACCTTGAAGCTTCTTGCATGGAAGAGAGGGGTAGGAGGAAGAAGGGAACAAGATGGTGTCGGCAGTGTTCCTGTTGCCTCCCAGCTGGAGAGGACTCAAACGAGCTCCAGGCAGCTCTGAAGCTTTCTGTGGCTGGGCTCAGTGTAAGATCAACATGAGTATGGTGAATACCTGAGTTTCTCTGACATCCTTCCCTCTCAGAGGCAGGACCCAGGAATGAAGTACAGCTCCACAAATGTGCAGCACCTTCCAGATTTAGAATGAAACTGTGCCATCTCTATCCCGAACACTGTTTTGTTCAGTCCCAAAACCCATGCTTGGTTTTTATTTTTGGGTTGATTTTTTTTTGTTGTGTTTTTATTTTTTTTTTGATTGGCTGGGTTTTTTGTGTTTGTGTATCCTTGGATGACTTCATTCACAAAAGTACCTTGTTAAAAATTGGTGCCTAATTATACTTTCTTGTAATGTCTGTAGGCAGACACGGTTACAAAGATGCTAATTGTGTAATCCATGGCTTGTAATTTAAAATCACTGTTAAATTTGTTTAAAAATCCATTTTGGTTCAGCCATTTGTATTTAAATTATTTTCTCTCTTCCTTCCCTCTCCCAGCCCAAAGCAAAGAACAAAGATGAGAGAGAAACAGAAGCACCTCTCATTTTGCCATTAATGGGTTGGCTTTTTCTGTATTCATAGCAAATTCCTGGGTTGAGCTACTGTATAGTACCTCAAATTGCAGTTCTCACCGCTATAGGAGTAATTTTCCTTGTTATCCCAGTGGCAAATAAACTTGTGCTCTTTCTCTCTCTGATGGCAAAGCCTCTATTTTGTTCCCTTTTTTATCACAATGGTGATTGTCATGTTTATCTCTGACATAACTGAGCCTAGAGTAAACTTGACACAAAATCTGCTAATTTCCACATATCTTATTTTAATTTTTACTGCTTTTAATTTAATTTCTGTTTCTATGGGGCATATTTGGATATTGTGCTAATGGTGAGAACACTTTACATGTTCATTAGGTCACAGTTAAAGGCAGAGGAAATGTGTGAGGAAGATGCAGAAGCTTTTAGAAAGCTGAAGCTTAGATCAATGGCAGTGTGAAGAAGGTTTATGCTCAGTCATGAAGGAGCTCTGCTTTTGGAAAGTTTTACTGGCATGAGAGCCAGTGCAGCAATGGACAGAAATGAAAACTAATCCAGATAAAAAACACTGAAATTGCCTCTATTGGTTTACCTTCCCTATTAAATACAAAAAAAAAAAAAAAACCCAACACAAAACTGTACTGTCTATCTATATAATTTTTATTTCTATAGTTTATTTTTAGGATTCATGTGTATATAATACTATATGTACACTATTCTGTAAATATGAAAATATAAGAATGTTTTTCCTTTGGGAAGCTATTTTATGGATTTTGAGTTGCAAAGCTACTGAGCATTGGGAAGGATTATGCTTGGGGGGATTAACCAATTGTAGAAGCAAGGGTTGAGGGAAAGTGCTGACTTGTGTTTCATTTTTTAATTCAGTTTTGTAGAAGTGATGGTTATTGATGGCTGATTTTCCTTGTAGTTCATTGCTTAAGATTCTGTGAATAAATAAAACATCATTTAGGCTTGAATTAACATAAGTAAAAATTATGGAATATGTAAATTAATCTGACTGTGCTGGCCATTTTCCATTTTCATACACTAAGCTTCATGAAAAAAATGGAGAATCCAGAGAAGAGAGAAAATAATATAACACCCAGAAAATGCAACCAGTGATCGAAATGAACAAACTTGGCCATTTTAATATAGAGAAAAGACTTGTGTCCGCAAATAGACAAAAAATGGTTGCAAGGAGGAGTGCAGTAACTTATCCTCCAAACTCATTGCGAATAAAAAGAGAAATAATAAGTTTAAGTTGCAGCAGAACAGCCCCACAGTGTAGAGAGTTGAACAAATGGTGATACTGAAGTGATGGTGCAGGTCTAGGCTGCCTTGGTGTGTCAAGAAATTTACGTAATTTTAAACCAGACTGTGTCAGGAATGATACATGGATGTAATTGTAATTTTTTTTTTGGGAGGTGGATTCGATTATCTTTGAGGTTCACCACAGCCATGTGATTCTGTTGTTATACTAATTATGACCACAAAATTATTCTGGTTTTTATCTCAGTGCTTATTTCTTCAAATACAGTTTGAGGAATTGAACTACCTTTTCCAGGAATAATCTTGTAGAATGATGGAGTATTTATATAATGGGATATTGAGGGTAAGAGAATTAAAGTCTTGGGCTTTAGGTTAACTTTGTATATGAACTCTCATGAGTAAAATAGTTGTGTGGTGTGGAAAAGACTTTTGCTAATGTCATGTGATGATAGTGAAAGGATGAAGCTTTGCATTCTTAGAACTCATGTTCTTGCCCTAGTAACCCGTGAGTAAACCAAGGGCCCCTAAAATGATGGTAACCCAGAAAAAACAAATCCCAGTTTCACTGGGAAGTTATTTCAAGATGCCAGGTGTTGTTTTTTCTTTAATTCTGGGACTGCAGTAACTCAGTTCAGCTTCTGGCTGAGGAGGCAACCTAGTCATGGATGAAAATAGTACTTGATCTGAGTTTTCCTACAACTGAAAAATCAGTGCCTAAAGCATGGGCCATGTCATACACATCTGCCATTTGGTGGACTTGTTCATGGTACCTTCTAATTTTCTCCAAGTCTCTTTTATACAGTGAAACTTACCAATTGCCTAATGGTACTTATATGTGAAAATTGTATTTTTTGCTGAGTGCTGTTCATGTATAGCAAGATTTCTTTAGGAACAGAGTAAATTAGTTTTCTTGCAGATGCAATATGAGCGCACAAATTGTAAGTATTACAGTTGGGCTTTAGAGGTTTTAGTTTACTCAAATTTTCAGTTATGCATGAAGTCAAGAAAGGCGGGTTTTCTGTTTTCCACTGTCTTTAATAATAAGGTGATATTGAAAAGGCAAGGGCATGTCACATTTTGACTTCTTTCTTAGTCTTTGTTTTTTTAACCTGGAAAGTCATTTGATTGTAACTGAATGAACTGTAACTGCATCTAGAGTAGCTGTATTTCTTCAGAAAGAAATTTCGGAGTTCCACAGTAGATCCATTTCAGATATAAAAATTAATCTTTTTATGTCCAGTTTATGTACACACCATATTTAGGATGTGCATAAAGCTGCAAATCATTGAGAAGTTGTTTCCTTCCTGCCCATGAACTTCACTGCGGTTGCTGGTGCATCCAGGTGTAGCTTCCAAGTGCTCACAGACTGGGCACAGAAATTCAGTATTGCAGCCAGCTGGGTGTGCTGGCCTATTCCTGCTGCTCTGGCCTGTCCAGGTGAGCACACTGTGAGCAGCCACAGCTGCTTCCTGCACTGTGAGGGCCAGCAGCCTTGAAGGTCTTACAGCTTTGTCCTGTTAGAGCCGTATATTTTGCTGAAAGTGCTGCTTGCTGTGCTTTTCCTCATCAAGGTAACCTAACTTTACAGGGGCATTCTAGCTGAAGCTATCTAATATTTAGTATGTGGCTTGTGGTGATCCACCTTCTGGTCATGCAGAACTTGCTCTCTCTAAGAGTCCATCATAAATTTAACATGAGGAACTGCTGTTGTGGTGGCAAGACAATTTTTTTTGTCTAGTTAGGATTTTTATCTTTTTTCTTCACTGCCATCTTTTATTTAGGAAAGGGTGTTATTTTAGCAAATATTTTCAAGATACTTTTTAATCAAGAAAGACTTTTTAAAGGCATCTTTGGCAGTATGCAGAAAGCAGACCAGGTGTTTCATTACCTTTTGGTTTTTTGCATTATATTATTGTGTAATCAGTAAAAATGGCATCAAAAGGTCTTGGTTACCTTAGAACCTTCCCTGTGCGGGATCAGATTATTTTAGGTATTTTTTTATGTTTTGGAGCTCTTTTTCAGATGAATGTGCATACATTTAGAATGATAAGTAGAAGTGTATTCAAATAACTCAAAGAATTTTAGATACATATGCAGTTCTATATCAAAATGGTGGTTTCTTCCTTAGCTTTCATTTCCTCCTTCTGTTTGACTAAGAGTTTTTTGGGTGCTGGTAGTGGGTGGGTTTTGATTTGTGATTAATTTTCAACTTCAGCTCTCACAGCTGAAGGGGTTGTGAGCGTCTGTAAGCTGGCAGCCTAAAAAGGTGGAGAGGTCAAAGCCAGGAATGTTCAGCAGAAGTTTCAACATTTTCTTTTCCAATAGCAAATGAACAAGGGCACCCCTAATATTTGGGAACCTGGTAAATACTACATCAGAAAACATTTCATCTCAAAGTCATATCTGAAAAAGGTGAATTCTCACAGTGTGAGATGTAAAAGCCAATACTTGTTCACACTTATTTTTGTCTGACTTTAACAGCATATATGCTTATTTTAAGTTAATTATAACTGGAAAATGAATTTTTAAATTTATTTTACTTTTCCTGGTTTTAGACATTATAACATTGAGTTCCAAACTACAGAATTTTTATATCCAGACTTGAAAAAACTGGCAGACATAAGGCTTGGTTCTGGCCATTACAGACATTGTCCTACAGAACAGCAAGAATATTGAAGCAGTGTTGCATCATGTTGGCATTTTGTGGAGCTTTTTAAAAACTTTTTAATATACTTGAGGTAGTACAGCAACCCAGCAGCTGTGTGTCAGAATACAGAAGGATATTTTTCTTTCATATACATCTTGTTTTAACTATGATGAAATATCTAGTTCTTTTAACTCGCCTTAAAAGAATTGTAAGACATAATTTCTCCAAGACATAGAATTGCAATGTGTAAAAGGTGAGTATAGGTTTAATGTAAATGTGCACTGAGAGAAAATTCTGCTGACGGAGCAGGAGCTTATGGTGCGCATGTATTGATGTATAGAAATTTATTTTTTAACATTTTCCATTTCCAGTTATCTTCTGAATATATGTTGTAACAAAGCAACAAATCTTATTTTATTCTTTTAAAATAAATTTCAGGTATGACATTTCAGTGTGCAGCTATTTTTTGAGTTAAGCTTGGAGTTTTTTCCCCCTTCATTGTACATTTGTGCTTTTGGGGCTCAAACGCTGAAACCAGTTTGAGTTACATAAACCCAAGCGCCTCACAGTCTATTTAGCTTTCAGTATTTTTTGAGGAAGTTGAAAGTGCTGGAGAGACATAGCTGGACTTTGTGGATCTGATGCATTGCCTGTTTTTGTCACTTTTGCTGTCATTTAATTCCATCAATTTTTCTGTATCTACACCTTTGCTATGTTCCTGTAAAGCTGAGATTTATTCCTATATTAGCAGATGTTTAAAAGGAGTGTATTCCCTGCAGCAACCACATTCACTGACAGAAACAAAACATATTGCAACACATTCATTGAGCCACATACTGCAGACTGTCATGCCAGGTAATCTATTTATAATGAGCTTTGCACTTATAAAAGGAGGCTGTTTGTCAGCCCTAAAATTAAAGCTGCCTTTTCCCAGAGTAATGGAAAAACTGTAGTTCACCAAGGTGCTAATGAAATTTTATGGGAACATCATATAGGGCCACAGAGTTTCTAAATTCTTTTTGTCATTCAGCTATTCTGCTTTTTGGAGATAGCCAGCAGCTGTGCCACCTGTGCAGGATGACTATCCCTTGATTTTTACACCAGTCAGGAAGTAAAACAGGAGTGAGAACATCTGCTTCCCTCAATCACTTAAGAGCCACTGAAATCTAAGAGGTGTCGGTTCTTTCCAGCTTTTGACTAAGATTCTTGAGCTGGAAAAAACTATTCTGTAAACTCTTCAAACTATTTTCTTTTCCTCTAATGTTTAAAATAGAGGGTGCTGAAAACTCAGGAATGAGTGTTACTTCCCCATCTGTCCCCACATCCCCTTCTGGTTTCCAGAACCAATGAAGAAAGGCAGCAATGAAAATGCTCTTAAAGTCTGTGCTCCTTAAGTCTGTGCAGCTACAAGGTTTGTTGTTAGTATTTGTTTCACTCTAGGCTGTTCTCCCTTAGCCTAGTTACCTAATCAAGCTTTTCTAAGAAAATATAATTTTCCCCTCAAGCCATGCTCATTCAAATTCACTGTTGCAAATGTTAGCTTAGTTAATGGTGAACTTCAAAATGCATTCATAGTTGCATTTGTTAGCTAATTTAAATGGCTGGGTTTTCTGCCTAGACTAAGAAGCTTAGAGAAGCTTGATGCTTCACACAGAAAGTTACAGTGATTTTTAGATTTTTTTTTTATGTTTATAGTTGTAAAACTTCTTATCTTCATGTTGGAACACATCAAACCATTCAAATTATATCATGAAATGAATTTAGTGGTCTCAGTTTTATCTGTATTATTCAGGAAATTAAACTTTAAAAAGGCTATTGCATTTCCTGGTGCTCTTCTCTTTCTAGTTGTGATTCTTTTTGTGCATACTTTTTTCCTCATTCTAAAAGCTTCTATCACTGTTCTGACCAGGTTTTCACCTCTTGCAGCTTGTAGACAATTTTGGATGCAATGTGAAAGCATGTAAAGAGTGAAGAAGCTGTTTGTAGGCAGGGGATTTTTTCCCTTATTCTCCTCAGAAAGAATAGGAGTGACCTTTGAGAAACCCTAACAAACTGACAGCTGGATTTATTATGCTAGAAATAGCTTTTCCAGACATCAGGGTGCATGTGAGCTTTTACATTTAGCTTGGAATATTTTGAGGTTTACTGCTATTCTGAAGTCCCTTAAGACTACATATGTTGTGTATTTGGACCAGGTAGCAAGAAAGCAAATATATGTTTTTGGCATTTCACTTCTACTGGCTTGAAAAGCAAAAATCTGTTACCCTTGTGTCCTCAGTTCTCCCACATTTTTGTTTGTTTATTTTTCTTTCCTTTCTTCCAGATGGAGTCAGCACTACAAAGCCCTTCCCTCTCTCCCTCTGCCTCCTCTGTATGTGGATATTTGCAGCCATTTCTCCTAATTTGCATGTGAACACTGTAAACTTTATATCCAAATCTTGTGTTTTGCTTTCTTGTCTTTTCTTAGCTCAGTTAGGTCTTTTGCTTTTTTATTGTCACCTTTAGCAGTTTTCTCATTATAGCATTTTTGATTCTGCCATGGTCTCTTCCTTGTATTCTGTGTTCATTTTCTTCTCTGTTTTAGCATGCTTGGGTGACTTCTAAAACAGCATTCCTTAAATGTTCATCCTTTCATCTACTCTAGGTTTTCTTTGAGTTTCCTAATTTCTGTTTTCACCCATTCTGTCTTACACACTACTGTTCTTTTTGTGTAACACTTGCAAAAGCAAGTAGTGGCTGATAAAATGATCCTGTGCTGTCTTTCTTTCTATGCCATCATCCACTTCAACATCTTGGTATCATGTCTTACTTTCCTCTGCTTCAGAGCTGCCTTCTGCCTGATGCTTGCTGCTTTTGTTCTTTTCTTTATTCTTTTTCTTTTTCAAGTGGCTACCCTTTGCCATCCAAAGTCAACAATAATACCTCTTTCTGTCATCAATTGTCTTCATACAATAAACATACATGAACATAACTGCTGTTTCCTATTGCACCTTTAATTACTCGTTATTTTGTCGGTATGTGAATTCACTTGTCCCTTCACTTTGTTCCTATGTGCCTGTGAAGTGGTTTTTGTTACTGCTCACTGCACTGGTGCCACCTTTTCAGTTTTATTGATTCCCATTTTTAAGATCTTTATGCATCTTTATAAATGGCCTCAAGTTGTGCTAGAGGGGTACAGAGTCACATAATGGGTTGTAAAGCATTGTAACATACTGCCAGGGAAGTGGTGAAGTCATCATCCCTGGAACTCTTCAATGAAACCTGTAGATTCAGCACTTTGAGGACATGGTTTAGTAGTGAATGTGGTGGTGATAGGTTGATGGTTGGACATGATGATCTTCAAGATCTTTTCCAACCTTAATTTTAGGATTCTATACATATTCATAATACCTCCCAGAAAACTATCCCACACTCATAACACTTTTCACAAGTTGAATTTGTTTAAAATATCCCATTCTTTTGCCTTCATTTGAAGAACAATCTTAATTTTTATTAGTTAGTGTTCAACATAATGTTGAAGTTCAACAAAGCTGACTTATTAAAAAGCAGCCTTTTCTGTGCTATAAAACTAATACCTACATACCACTCTTTATTTTTCCTATCCTAGAAGAACAGAAAGAAGGGTGTTATATCTAAACCCCTGATTTTCTATAAAAAAACATTTAACTTCCATATAACACTCTTTAATGTTGGTTTCTGAGTTGTAGCAGTATCTCTTTACAAAAATTGGCCTGCATTCTCAAAGGCAGCAAACTTGGATAAAAATGTCATATGGCCTTACATAAAGGTCTGGTTACTACAGAGACAAACCTCCCCTGATTTTCTGAAAGAGTTTAGAAAATGAAAACACAAAACTTCATTAAGATCACAAGCAATATTTCTTATCTTCTTGACTTGATGCAGAGTGCATCCATTAAAATTTGCCTATTGGTATCACAGCAATTATACATTGATGAAGTTAGTATTTTATGACATATTTTAGATAGTGTGTAGAAAGTGAGGGAAACGCTTCTGAACAAAATAGGTTATGAATTCCTTATAAATTCTGCATGAAGTGCCTGAAAACAGACACAGAGTCTCCTTGTAAATGGAAGAATCTGTTGACCTTTGTTTGTGGAGAAAGGGGAAATGGCTTGTAATGTCTTACAATTTAATTAAAGTGCCATCTTCTTGTATAAAATTTACTTTATATCCTCTAATGAGCACATAAAACTTTCCAGAAAAGTCCTTATCTTATAGCATCACAAGGAAATTGTAGATAGATAACAGCCTTTTGCCTTGCATTCATGCCACATCAACATTTGTTGTTTGTTTTTTTTTTTAACTCCACTTTCCTTCCCATATCTTGATATTTGGTTAGAGGCCTTAAATGTGCATGTGTGATCAGTCACTCATCATCATCAGAGCCCAGCAAAACAGCTCATCCTTATGGACATTTGAAATAAAGCCAGTCCTAGCAAAGAGATTGCTTGCAAGAATTGCCAACAAATTAGATGAATTTTTAGAGTGGCTATGAAGTCTGGTTAAACAAACATTTCAATTCTTTTAGCAGCTGATTGATTGATTCCAAACAAAAAAGCTGTGCCATCTGGTACTTAACAGCAAAGCAGCATTACGCATTTATTTTTAAATAATTGTATAGGAAAAATATCTATGTAATTCACCCTTTCATGCATATATACACACACAAAAATTTCTATAAATTATCAGGTTTTCCTTTTCTTTGTGTAAAAGTATTTCTTCATATTTAATGCACATAACTTTGTAAAACTATACATTTGTAAGGAAATATGGGAATTACTAGAAAAAGTTCTATCTACAATGCTTTTTATTATGTCCCAGCTATTCATCATACATTTTGACAAACAATTTTATTTCTTGAAATAGAAAGCAGCATTCAAAGAAAAACTGAAGCAAACCTGTCTACTATATCAATTCAACCTATTCCAGCAAATGCTGTGACATTTCAGACCTTGCTGGGCCAGAGAATTAGTTCTGTATATATTTAATAGAGTAACTGCAGAGCTGTGTAGAGACAGATATTGCAGGTAGGGAAAAATTTCACAATTTTGAAACTCTCTTATTCTGAGTTGTAATAAAACATAATTAAAAAATTTACAGGGAGAAAACTCATAAGCTTTTTTAGCATCTCTTGGAAAAAAGCTTAAGGGTAAAAGTATGTTGTATCAATAGAAGTAATAGAATCTTAAATAAGAATATGAACAAAGTTATGAACTATATTGTTAAAAACAGTTTAAATATACTCTTGAACAAGTATTATTTTTCTTCTCTCTCCCCAAGTTGTTAGAATTGTCTTCCTATTCTTACTTTTCCTCACATTACAAAAGCAGAAATTATGTCCTGCAAGCTTTTAATCACTTCTATAATTTTGGAAAGGTGCTTTGTTTTCTGTGACCCTCAATGATATAGCTTTAATGTCAGAGGAACAATTCTTTGTATATAAACAGGATCCGTTAATTGTCCTAAGAATTTTCCCCCCAAGTTACAACTATACTTATTGCTCTGTTTTATTTCATTTCAGCTATTTATGAACTCTCTTGTGAAGCATACAAACACTTGGGCAAAACTTCAAATTACTACTGGATAGATCCAGATGGCAGTGGGGCACTGGGACCTTTGAAAGTTTACTGCAACATGACAGGTAACTGCATTGTATTTACTAATTACGTTGGTTGAAGGGGGAATTTGGTTTTTTGGGTCTTTTTAAATGTAGTTAGGACAAAGAGGATGTTCACGTTTCATATTTCTTGTTAAAAGAAAAATAATTGCTAAGAGCTTTTCATCAGGGATCATCAAATCTGCAGTCACTATTCGGGATAGACTGAGCAAGGCAGTAGCTACTCCATTTAATAAGCTTTTTGAATTGCACCTATTAGTCTTAATAGGTCTTCGTGTCTTCAGTGTTGCATCATTAAAAAAAAAATTAAAGTCAATAGATATGGCCATTTACCAAAGCTGTTGTATATCAGCCTAGTAGAGTTCAGTTGTATCTGTTGTTCGTGGTGTGTTGCAGAAGACAGCTTACCATCACAGGCAGGGAATAGAAATTAATTACTGAAAAAGCAAAATTTTTAAGCTTTCTTAATGTTCTGTTTTGACTTTTAAACTGTTTTTCTAACACCAGTTATACTCTGGAGATAATATTTATATAACTACATTAATTTATTTTTATTTTGTTGCGTGTTTTGTCTTATGCTTTTAAGATTAGTTTTGTATTCTCACCAAAAGTATCTAATTTTAGTCATCTGTGTTGCCATGATGAGGCAGGAAAATATGTTAGTGAAAAACAGGACAATTTTTTGCACTAAGAATATATTTCTCTGTTCTGTTAATGCATAGCAGTTGTCTCAGGACTTTTTCTGGTATGAAATATTGCATAGCTAATAAAACAAACATGTGCTTTGACTTTCCCCAAATGTCTACATAAAAAGTTAGAATTTCATTATGTTTGAATTGGAAATATGGTGTATGCCTGAGTCCTCAGACTCCATCATCAGCAACATGAAGGTGAAGGCACTGTCATAGGTTGAAACGCTGTCTCTGACTTTCTAGGTATAACAGGTACTCAAGTTCCCACAATGCTCCTGGAGGCAGAAATCTGGGGCTGTGGGATGGGTTTTATCCAACTGGAATGGGAGAGATGGGGAGGGATACATGGCATATGCAGCAAACCCCAGACCAGGTGCTCGTGGGTAGACAGCCTGTTGGAGAACAGGAGAATACTGCTGTTCCATGTTGCCATTAATGTTGCTTTTTGTATAATACATGCAATACCTAGAAAGGAGCTTGATCTAAGATCTGGAAGTGCTGTCAATCCCATTTGGACTGGAGAGACAGGCCAACCCATCTGTCCTGAGACACAGGTGTGAAGGCATTCTTTCAGATCCTGAGCCATGTAGAGCTTTTTTAATCATAACTAGGTGCCTTGAACAGCGTCAGTAACTAGTCAGGCAGGCACTACAGGAAACAAGGCCAAGAATGCTGTCATTTAAGTGATTTCTGCTGTTCAGAACTGCTGTTTTCAGTGCTAGCTATAGCTTTTGGTTACTCTTCAAGGGTAAATTTGTAAATTCAAAATATACTGCCCTAGTGGGGTTAGGCACAGAAAAGTACGTTCATCCAGTACTGCAGTATTGCTCATTCATTTTAAATATAAAAATACAACAGAAAGTCCTAGTAGCTTCTTCAACACTGGAGGAAAAAAAAGAAGTAAAATTAATAATTTGATTTTACTAACATTTCTCATCTACAAAACAATTTCAGAGTATATAAATGTGACCTTTTCCTAACTAGTGCAAGGAGATCATGAACATTAGGATACATTATTTAATTCGCTTGGCTATGAAGCATGCTGTGGAAAAATGCAGCTTTCTCTTTAACTGGATTGCTCTCATCAGCAGCTCTTTGCTGCAAGAAAAAGGCAATTTGCACTAACATCCGTATAAATGTTGCAGTTTTGAAAAAAAAACTAAACCAACTATTTCTTCATTACAATGCAAATGACTGCAAGAGATGTATGAAAATTGATGGAAAGTAATTTTAATCTGTGCTTCTAAAACTGGCAGTTGTTCCCAGCAGAGTAAAGCTCATCACCTCTGTACATACTGTGAAGTGCCCATACGTTGCAGGTTTCACAGTTTTTGTTTTCTTTTGATTACTGGTCATCTGAGGCGCTAAGACTGGAGGGCCAAGAGCTATAATTTCAGCACAACACCCTAAATCTTTTTCTGAATCTATATAGGGTATTATCAGCAGCACATATACCTAGTGTAGGGAAGGAGATTACTTGAGTACTTTGCTTCATCAGTAACACAGTTCTGTAGAATTCTGTAGCAATGATACATACCTTGTCATATAACAGCACTGAAGCATGCAAGAATCAGAGCAGAACTCTCAAAAAAATTTAGTATCCAGCTTATGCAGGTCTATGGTTTTGCTATAGCTATATTTGAAAAAAAGTTAAACTAGCTGAAATACAATTAAATATTTTTTTGTGAACATAAAGCTAAGTAACCTACAAATTTAGCTAAACTGATTGGTGTGTGGAGTATACTAAAGGAATACAAATAATATGGCAAGGTAGTGATATTTTATTGTGATAGAGATTCTTAACTGTATTTTCTTCTCTAGTCTGAGAGTCAAATCTAAATGTTCCTATTCTTCCACAATGTAAAACAAACATCTCCATATTAAATTAGTACACAAGATACTAATGCACATTTTAAATTCACCTTCTTTCATTCAGGTGAAACAAGCAAGTAGAGAACATCTTAACAACTAAAAATGTGAAGTGCAACTTTCTAGTTCCATTCCTTGACAAAGCAAGTCCAAAAAGTAGGCAAAGTAAATATCAATCTTTGCAAAACAAGGTGGTTTAACAGCTATGTACTACTTTCACAATTACTGTAGTATAGTTTTACTAGAGCAAAATGTTGGATAATAAGCATCACTCTCAATTGACTGTAAGCCTTCTGGGTCAAGGACAATATCTGAAAAGCCACTGAAATTATTTGTTATGAAATTATGTCTTGAGCCCTTTCATATACCATATCACAAATACGGAGCCACAGAATTCATAATTTCATCATTATATCAGCATTTCACCTACAGAGTCTATAGTCAGAAAGCATTAGCATACCCAAATGTGACAAACAATATTAAAAAGAGAAAATTGTGGTGCAGAAGACAGCTGTCTGGGCATATTTCTGGGCATAATCCATATCCAAATTTAGTGTATCTTAATTTAGTAAACTGGCAAGTGTCATGACAAGCCCCCCTCCCCCCCCCCCCCCCTTCACAGATGTTGCTGTGGTAACTAAAAATTGTTCTGGTTTCTAAGATGTGCTGGTGATTCAATAGTGCAAAGTCAGAAATATGTAATTGCATGTGGTCCCCACAGCAGTTCATGGTCTCTACAAATAAGCATATTTTCAAAGAAATCCCAAGCTTCTCCTTCCAAGTCTCTTGTCCTTGTCTTCTCCAAATAAAGATTGTATTCAGAGCTGTGTTCTGATAGTGAAGAGGAACTAAGCACTTATACTTTATGTCCTCATAGTGGAATGAAGATGTCTGAGATATTACTTTCCAACTATTTCTGATGCAATAAAATAGCTTTTTAAAATCTAGGGCATTGCTGTTCATGTTATGCAGTTTTCCAAATAGTTATCTGTAGTAACTATATAAATTTTAGGAAGCTTTTTTCCTTTGCCTTTCTTTTTTCTTTTTATGAAAAACAGTATTGGAAATGCTTTAGAGGTAGAAAGTTGGAATTTTTCAATTTAAGTCACTTTTGGAAAAAGTGACTTGATGCTGTGTTGTGGCACAATGTTTAACCATTAGACTGCTTTTCGGTTTAGCCTCTTTTATTGCTAAGGTCAACAGGGAACTCTTTCAAAGCTCTGTCATCATACCCTCTTTTAGAGGCAAGTCCACAAGGTAAAGTTAGACTCTGTATTCAAACTGGTTTTTTTCCCAAGTTGGAGGGTTGCTCTCTTAGTAACCAGTTTGACCTTTCCTATTTTCTCCTTAATTGTCATTAGAGCAGCAGCTGTAGTGGAAAGAATTGCTCTTTTAAGGTATTTGTTAAAATATCTTAATATCCTAATTTTTTTTTGTGCAAAGTTTGACTATATTGCAGCTTCATTCCATGCTCTGTATAGTATTGCTGAATCTCTAGGCCTGTTTTCTTTTCCTCTGACAGATTAGTTTTAGTCCCATTGAAAAAGACACAAGAAAGAAACTGGTTACTTCCCATTTTTAATGCTTCTCTTTTTATCTGTTTTTTATGAGGATGGGGAAAAAGTGTCAGTTGAGTAAGATTATTAAGATCTTAGAACTCTGTGTATTTGTCCTGCAAGAATTTTTAGAATGAGGAATAAGTAGAAGAACAATGCAGGGGGACCATAAGGGCCGAGTTATTTATCCTAATGGCTGTAAGGGATGTCAGCAGGAGAGGAAGATCTGCACTCCTGTAGTTGCTTGAGGCTTTAAGCTGAGGAGAGGAAAATCATAGCCTGCTGTTTCTAGTGGTTCATCACTTAGACTACTGATGCAAAATAGAACAGAAAGGTTTCATAATGTATTTTACCAGAAGATATGTCAGTTAATTCTTTCTATTGGTCCTGAAGTCTTTATTCCTCCATGATGCAGCTTTTATCTCATTTCAGGATCCAAATAGCTGCAAGCATAATGGCTCCATTTGAGTGGTACTTAGCCTATCTCCTTTCTAGTACAATTCATTTGCCTCAAGCTGCTCATCTTCAAACAGTTTGAGAAATCATTATGAGTACTCATAGCCTGCCTCATTAAGGTCAAATGTACGAGGTGACTTCTCTACCCACTCTACTCCTTCCCTTCTCTCTTCATTTTTTTTTTTAACAGAAGTGGCACATGTGATAATTACTAGAATGACTTTGTGAGCAGACATTAAACAACCACAACTGTTGTATCCTGTGACTTTTCTCTCTTCTCTCTGTAAATAGTGGGTCAATGGAGTGTTTTACACTATGAAATATGTAGAAACATATGGCATGAATATAAATGTGCCATCACTATATCCTAAATAAAAGTGCCCTAGAAGCAGTAAAGGTTTGATTGTATTGCTCGTATCCATATAATCAGTTCTCTCATATGAGAATTCTTACCTGAGAACTGCATTACTGAACTTCCAAGATACCAGAACTTTTATTCATGTGTATATATAAAAAAAACAAAATGTTGAGCAATTTAATGCAATAAAGTAAATATTTAGGGAAGAAGTTAATATTTTTAGTAGTTAACTAGAATAGAATGAATTGATGCATATTTAAAATGAATAAACAAAATTTTGTCATTGTGCAATGCTAAGTTGTTTAGGGACGATTATAGAGACCTTACCTAGTGTAATCTCATTGCAGAAAGCTTTATATAATAATATTTCAGTCCCTTTCCTAAAACAGAGCAAGAAAAATAGCTTCATTGTCTCAATGCTTACATATGAAATGAATATTTTATTTCTAACAGCATCTCATACACTTTTCTTTCCATTGTAGAGGGGTTTTGGGAGGCTTTTTTAATAGTCTGACAGTCATTTTTTCAAGTTAAAATTACATTTGAGAGGTAAAAGAGGAACAAATATTTGAAATGAATTGGGGCTGTTGTTGCAGGGTGTCCAATCTTGTTTCCTTGCAGATGAAACAAGAACAGAAACAAACATAGCAAAAAAAAGGGAAAAGCGTCAACACATTTAGGAATTTAGGACACTGTTTTTCATTGTTTTGACTTATCAAGCTAGACTCTCTGTAAGAAAAGAAAAGATAAAAAGTACTGAGAAAGAAGAAAATAATCATTGAAGTATTGGGGCATCATGTCTAGAGCAGCTACTCTGATGGCAGACTTTACTCCTAAGGTGAGTTCATCTTCCAAGCATCAGAGTAAAATAATAGACCTGCAAGAAACCTGGAAACAGAGCAGACTATGTTTACATCTTTGCCTGCCAAGTTGGCTGAAGCATCCTGCATCTCAGCTTTAGTTCATTGATTATATTTTTCATCTGCTCTTATTTACAAGGCATGTCCTTTTTATTCTAGGTTTCATGGGTACATATTTTCATTTTTAATCAGCTTTTCTTGTTGTTGTTATTTTTAGTTTATGTCAAGTTTGGCTTTCTTGCTCGTTGTGGTACTTTAATGTATCTCAACAAATTTGGCTAGTGTATTTTTCCCCCTTGCTGTGGAACACAGTACTGACTTGCTACAAAAGTGATCATGGTTGTTTTTCCATCTGGACACAACTTTTCACTCAGCCTCAATCAGTTGACAGACTGTAATTATTAGCTTTACCTGGACTCATCTTGATCAGGTGCAGCTTGCTGTCTGGGGTCTTTGTGAAATAAATCAGGATGTTTTTCTGTTTGGTTTGTTGGGTGTGCCTCAGGTTATCACTAAAATGATGTTGCTGGGCATCCTTGTGCCTGGCAGTTATTTGAGTCTGACTGGTTAAAGCCACTATCTAGATGGCAAGGAATGAGTGAGAGCAATCTGTTGCTGTATTCTGTGACAGAATGTCAAGTTTGTCATATTGTCAGGCTTTTAAGGATGGACGAGTAAAGGACTGCAGCCTGGCATTAAGGGCCAAGGGATTGTGAGGGTTGTTTTTACTTATCTTTTATAATGTTCATGTCTTAAACATATACTGCCATAGAAACAGCCTCCATACAGACATGAAGGTTCTAATAATTTCAGGGCTCTTCATAATATAAAATCATAAAATTCTGTACGGGGGAAGGAAAGGTTGTGAATCAATACCTGGTGACTTCATTAAGCAAAAACGTGTAATAATGAAAATGGGATGTCATGACTTTAGGGTTTGAGTAAATCATGTTAAATTCACATGACCCTAAATAACGTTCGAATATCTCTAGATATTTTCTGCAGTCCTCCTTGCACGTGTAGAAAGTGAAAAGCTACTGCAGTTTGCAACTGCAGAGAAAATATCTAAATCATATAACAAAAAAATATGATGTAAAGTCTGTACTCCAGGACAAAGTTCTTGATTTTCTCTCTTTCAGAAGAGAACAAGCTTTATCATTGACACTCAAGCTGGATTCTTAAGTTACCAAGTGATAGAAACATCTCTGGCTGTCTGACTACATTCCTGTAATTCTTCCTCTTTTTTTTCTGCCCCACTTCAAACTCTGAAGCATCCTATAAAAAATATACATGAATAAAAAATATAAATATAAAAAATAAAAGTATGTCATATCATGTCATCTTAATGCATTTCAGAGGCTCATAGCTGGAGAAAACATTCATATATCAGGCATAAGATGATTAAATATGTGATTACCTGAAAGCATGAGAACAAATTGGCTTTTGAGAGTGACACAGGAAACTTAGTTGAAAATAAAGCGGAGTCTTTGTTTTGCTGAATTATTTGGTTTAGGAGGAGCAAAAAATGCTCACATCACCTGCAATCAGAAAATATTCCTCATTTGTTGGAAACCAAGCTCTCAGAAGTTAGAATACAACAATCATTTTTTAGAATTCTGTGCATTGCAGGACCCCACAAGCCTATATTTCAAGAAATACGTCCATAACTGGGGGAGCAGAAAAAAGGGATGGTTGGAAATATGAGTAGTACCATCTACCTCAAACTGCTACTGTGAATGTTAGAAGCAAATATTTAGCTCTGGATTTACTCCCACACACTTGTTCCCTACTGGGGATGTAAGGAACTTGGCACAAGCTGCTTCAGGCCAGTGATATGCTTCAGTTATCCCTAGAAAATTGTTCCTGTAGAGAATATTATTGAAAGGCCAAACAAAACTTGTGTTTTCTGTAGAACTTTTATTATTGCTTTTGGTCAGAAAATTAAGGTCAAGTTAAGGCTAGACAGTTAAATTACCCCTGAAATAGTGGGAGTTGGTAGTGGTGTTTTGCAAACTTTATTTTATTGTGATGATAATATTTTCTCAGAGTTTTTTTGTTGTTTGCGGGGGAGGGGTACAGATGATGTAAGGTGTGTGTTTTTGTGTACTCCCTATATTACTGGGAAAGCTGCTCTGTGCTTCTGTGGGCTTTTAGCTGTACTGCCTCAAAGCCTGGAAGGTGTGAGTCACTAAGTTCTTGTGGGACTTGTGGTATACAGGAACACTTTCCCGTATGTGCTTCTCCCTTACTGCTTCCTTGTCCTTAATCAACAGTGCAAAGAACATCTTGCAAAGAATATCTTCTCATCAAATCCTATCCAGGGCTGCTTCTTATTGACTGCTACTGATGCCTCAGATTTTAGCTTTTATATTTTTTGGATTCTGTACTGCTTTAGTGTGTAGTTCTGACCTTCATATAACGGGATAGTAAGCTCTCTTCACAGAGTAGGTGGACAAAACCATTCTTTCTGAGGACCAAGGACAAATGATCCTAATCTCAGACCCATGAGCATAAACAACGGTGGATTGAAGAGAGAAAAACAAGAATGGGAATTCATAAGTTAAAGCTATAATTGGACAATTAACTCCAATATGCTAATGGACCAAAACTTATAAAAGTGAGAGACCCCATGACCAGCCGTCCATTTTTGTGACCATTTCGGGTTCATCTTGGGTGTAGCCCTGGCTGGGCTCTTGTGGTGCCCAAGGTGTATCCATTGAGGCCTTTAAATTAATACCTACTTTATTCTTTAACTCTCTCTAGCCTGTGTTCTAGGTCAACCTTCACAGGACATCACTACTACTGTCTTGTCTAGCTGACTGTGGGACTAGGAAGAACACTGATTACCTGTTCAGAATGTTGTTCCTATTGTTAATTTCTCTGAAACTGGAACAACGTAGCTAAATATTCAAAGAGCAGATTAGTTAAAAGGAAATATCTGAAGTCCCATTCAGACTTCAAATGATACATTAAGTTCACTTATTTCTGAAACAGATAAACAGGTGATGAAAAAAATTGCAGGCAATTTCTAGGAGTGGAAAGAGATTCATTCTACTCTAGAATTTCCAACCAGCATTCAGGGTGCAGTGCTGCCACCCTGATGTGTAATTTTCTAAATAAATTTGCCTAGAAGGGCAGGTAAACTGTGTTGTCACTATTGTTGTTAAAAAATTCTTAGGCTTTCTTTTATGCTCTGAAAGACAAGTTATAAAAATAAATTACTTGGGCAATGAATAAGCTGCAGAAGATATCCATTTTGATCTGTGCTTACACATCTAGGGAATGTACTGCTGAAGGAGTTTCCCCCGGCAGGCAGAAGATTACAGAATGATTCCCTCATGCCTCCCTCCCAGGACTTGCTAATAAGTGAATTAATATAGATTATGTAAGAATGCGAGTGTAACAGTGTTATGAAGTTTTTGTGTGAGGGCTATATTTGAGTGCTCCAAGAAGACCTCAAGATTATTTACCTGTTTGTATTTTATCACTTAAAATTAGTCTTACTGCTTTGCTACAGAAGAGAACGAATGTACAGTGATTATAATGTGAACCTAGAGACAACATTTTTTATCAATTTGGAATATGGGCACTCAGTACACTTTCTAGGGCACCACCAGAAGTATGCTGTAAACTCCCCTCCACCACTTCCACGTGGTGGGAAAAAGACTGAAAGGGAATAGCAATGAGGGCAGAAATTACTTAAATCTGATATCATCTGGTAACTGGCCTTCTTCTTTTCTTTTTTTGCTTCAAGGTCACAGAAAGTAGCACTTCCTCTGAAAATATAGTAGTCAATCAGAAAATGTTATGAAGAGACAACTTAGATCCATTAAAACCAATGAGGAATTTTCCTGGAAGAGCCAGACTTGGTTTCAACCTACTGAGATTTTCTCGTGCTCCACAGCACCAGAAAGTGAAGAATGGTTGAAATAAGCAGGATACAATTCAAGAACTAATGCTAGAATTCCATATGGTTTGGTGAGAAGAGTCCGACCAACACAACCATAAGATGAGCTGTGAAACTTTGTACATTGAGTAGGGAACATCTACAGCCAGAGAACTTGCAGAGAAAATCTTTAGATTTTGAATGGAAAGATGCAGTTGCAAACCAGGTCTCTTGTTCAGAAAGTCTTAACTGATAGGTGTAAGGATCTTCCACTTGTGTACTGGAAGTCAAATCTTTCAAAATTAGGGGTCTGAGTTAATTTCTATTGTGTTCAGAGTTCACATTAAGAGAATTAACATGCTTTTTATGCTTCCTGCTTTAGAGTTTTTTCCTTTGCTAAGCCCAAGTTTTCTTTTCTTCAGGAGGCCTGGAAATATTGGCTTTATCTAGTATGTTTCAGGATATGCTTCCCTGAGTGAGAGCTATCGAGGTAATAATCTTCAATTGTCCTAGATAAGATTTATTAGACTAACTCTGCACACACTGAAACACTCAATAGTAAGCAAGTTAGGAAAACTGATAAGAAATTATCTTCCTAATATTATTTTTGCCATTTTTGCCAAAGCAGTACCCTAAGCCTTAGGATGATACTTCTCCAAAGAGAATCATCATCTTCCTGTTGGGATGCACTTGTGCATCACAAATGGAAATCACAGTAGATATTTTTTCTGAACAGTGTTTGCTGACTACAGTAGAATTAAGCTTGTCAGTGATTATAAAAATAATTAAGTATGTTTAATATCATGTCAGTAGGAGTAGGAAAAAATACTGTCACAAAATAATTTGAAATGGCAATATTGTAAATAATTGTGTTGGATACCTAGGGCCATCACTACTCAATTGGATTCCCTTTTTCTTAGCAATAGCTTGGTGGACAGGAATTGGTGCTCTCACAGAGACATGGATATCCTATAGAAGCTGACTTAGCTCTCCAAAGCCTGAGTGTGTATTAGTGTGTAATATTTGTGGGTGTAGATCATGAGCATGTTTCCGTCAAAAGCATTTTTCTGCTTGAAGATGCATTATCACTAATTTTGTTCTGGTAACTACCGCAGAACTAAGCTGAAACAGTCAATCTTACTCATGTTGTATGGGGAGCATCTGATGAACAACCAGCTGAGCCTGTTGGATGCTCACCAAAAAGTGTACTGAAACTATTCAGGTGACCGACATCTCTGCTAGGCAGAGTAGAAACAACAAGGGCAGACTCATAAGTGTTTCTGGTCAAGGGTCATTAGCAAAAGGACTTACTTATGAACTTGCTTTGTGCACTGGCATGAATATTCATGGCTTGTCTCTCTCACTGCATAAACCAAATTACTTAGAAATTAAAGATAAATGGGAAATGAAAACTACAAAAAAAGGCACTAACCTACTTAATTCATGTTAATATTCAGAGGGGCTATCTGACATTTCTGCAGCCTTTACCACTGTGTCCTGGAGCTCTGAGTGGTAGCTTCATTTCTGCCTGACACTGTCACAGATTTTTGCTACTACTGTCAGATTAATGTAAAAACCGTGTTACTTAACACTCTGCTGTATTGCAAACCTATACTTTCAAATGCTTTGCAGGGCTTTGTGGCATCTGCAGTGGAAAAGAAGCACTGCAGATGCCAGAGATCAGCAAATTTTGTTTCACCAGAGATCACATTTTTTGTTACATCAGAGACAGAAGAATCAAATTAGAGTAGCTGCTGTTTCAGCCCTCTTCCTAGGTAGAAGTCACTAATCAATCTTACCGTGCCAGACCCAGGCAATTTTTCAAGATTAAATTTTAATGTTTTCAAATCGCATGTTTTTTGAAAATGTAACTAGAACAAAGATAATTTCTCTTAAAATTACTTCTGTTCCACCCCATCCTTTTGTTTCCAGGTCTGGGAGATGTCTTCTATTAACTAAGTTGCTAAGTTGAAATGTATTGTAAACTCATATTTTAATACCAACATCAATATTGTTTCTATTCCTATTCCCTTTTCAATAATGTTTTTTGCTTTATATGGTCTCTAAGCTATTTCTTCAGATTCATGAATGACACTGCATGTGGAGCAAGTGTCAGTATTATCTGAGTGCTTTTGAGCAAATAATAAAAGTAAACCTAAATCCCGGCCAGACCTGTGGATGTCTTGAGGTAGTCAGTTCCATCAAATTGTCTGTTCTTTTATCTCTGTAAAAAATTCCAGAATTTATTTAATGTTTTATTTCTTTTAGGTAGGTATGTTTTTAGGTTTGGAGGTTTTTGTTTGCTTGTTCATTTTTTTAAGGTAATAGAAGGATCTTTATATTTCATTTATTTGCAACATATTCTTATGCCAGAGTGAGTATCTGCCAAGTGACTGCAATAAAATAGATTTTGAAGAAAACAGGACTGTTCACCCCTTTTCTATACAGTGCAAAGATTTTTCCATTATTAGGAAATTCTTAAAAGCTTTATTTTGATCTTTTGCTTTTGTTGAATTTAGTGTTCACTGAATTTCAGCATTGAATTTCAACATTTTAATGCCAGATATTTTCATAGATGGCATATCTTTCATATCTTTGCTTTTGGGATACAATCTTTTTTCATGGGCTAAAAAATGCTACAAATGAAAGCTAGTTTTATATCTAAAAACTGATACTAGTTTTGGTTCTTGAATTAATGATGGAAGCCTTTTACTTTGTGATAAATTTCCTGAGCTATCCAGTCTGCATATTTAGTAAAATTTTTACTCGCTAAGTAGATACTCAGTAGATTACATTATAGTGAAATTTCAGCTCTACTGAAATTTTTGAGTCACATCAGCTACTTTGAAACAGTTTTCTAGGTACTAGAAATTAGGAGACCCCACTGTAAGCAAATGTATTAGTGCTGGGTAAGGAACAGTGTCTGAATCCTGCATGCTCTACTCTGTGAACAGTTCATGCAGAGGAAACCAAAAGCTTCTTTTCACCTCTGACATCCCTACACCGAAAGCAATGTACAGGAACAAATGCCTAGACTCACATTGTCTGAATGCCCAGATTACTCTAAAGGGACACCCAGCAGCTATGTGAAGTACAAGGCCAGCAAGGGAGGGACAGGTCCCTGGGCAGGAAAACTTGTCCTGCCCATGAGCTGTTCTTTAGACACTAGTGGCTGTCCACTTTGCAGACCACTATCCCTCCTCAGGAAGCTGTAGGGGAGCAGTGAGGTCGCCCCTCAGCCTCCTCCTCTCCAAACTAGACAAACCCAGTGCCCTTAATCACTCCTCAGAGAACATTCCTGCCAGCCCCTTCCCCAGCTTTGGTGTCTTCCTATGATCGCATTCAAGTATCATAATTCTTTTTTTTAAAATTATGAGGCCCATAACCTCACACAATAATTAGGGAGAGACCACACTGGTGCTAAATAGGATAATCATTTGTTTTGACTGGCTGGTGATGCTGTGTTTGATGCACTCCAGGATAGGATTTACCCTCCTGGCTGCCAGAGCACACACTGCTGGCTCCTGTGGAGCTTCCAGACCCTTCTATGCTGCCACTCCTCTCCCAGCCTAGACTTGCGTCTGCTGTTGCTGCATCCCAGGTGGAGAGCCCAACATATGCTCTTGTCAAATTTCATGCCATGGATGGTTCCACAGTACTCCAATTCATCCAGATCCCTGTACAAGGCCTCTTGTCCCCCCTCCTGAAAGAGTCAACAATACCTCCCAGTTTAGAATCCTCTGCAGACTTGCTCAACATGCATTCAACTAATGCATCCAGATCACTGATGCAAATATTGAACAGAACTGGCTCTAGAATTGCTCTCCAAGGAACACCACTGATCACTGGTCACCAGCCAGATCTAGCCCAATTCACCACAACCCTTTGAGCCTCACCTTTCAGCCAGTTCTTCACTCAGTGGACCATGAACCTGGAGTCTGAGGGGGTTAGGGTATTTTCCTCCCCTTTCTTACCGTTTCCCCTCTCAATCGGTGCAGAAGTCTGTTTCAGAGAAGCAGAATGAAACCTTTGGCCCATTGAATTATTGGGGAAATTTTGTGCCTACTTTTGTTTCCTTATGCACCAAAATTTTGTGTGTTTGTGCATTTTGAATTGTTTTAATAATATGGAAGGAATAAATATGCATAGTCAATTATGCAAGTTTTCAGACCTACATTTGCAAGGAGATTGATTTCTGCAGCTTCTCAGAACGTAACAAAGTCAATAGCCTTCATAAAATCTTAGAATTTTGTTCAAGCGTTTCATTTTCTGTAATGAGTAGTATTTAGAAGTTAAGCAATGAGCATTATCTGCAGTAGCGTACACTTAATATATGTGGCATTCACATAACCTGAAAAACTTCCTTTGCCCAGGATTTCTCTCCTGGGAAGCTGAGAGGCCTCAGAGAAAGGAAAACAATTCTTATCTAATTTGCTTCTCCGGTGTTGTGCTTGTCTGGAGTGTGTTTAGAGATTGTTTACCCAAAGGTGATTGCCTGATTGGTCTCCAGTGTGAGTTGTTTTGGCTCTTTGGCCAATCGGGGCCAAGCTGTGTCAAGTCTCTAAAAAGAGTCACAAGTTTTCATTATTATCTTTTTAGCATTCAATAAGTATCTGTTCTGTATTCTTTAATATAGTTAGTATAGTATTCTTTAATATAATATAGTGTAATAAAGTAATAAATTAGCCTTCTAATAAGATAGAGTTAGATGCATCATTCCTACCTTTGCTGGTACATTCTCTGCAAATACAATAAATATACATATGTACATGTGTATCTCTGATGGGCAAGAGGAACTTAACAAACTTTTTGAATGTCACTATTTTAATTGATCTATGGATAGTTTAATTGTTCTTGGAGAACCCCATGGAATTCAGAGGGCTGCCTTAATATTCAAGGGGTATAATTTGTTTGTCTTCTTCAAGGAAATAAACTTCCTATTTGTTGGATAATGTTCATTAGGTTTTCTTGGGGAAACCTAATGAAATAAATAGCAAAGTGGTTAATAATTAGAGAAGGCACTTGAAGACCCCTAAATAGTTGATTGCTAAATGGTTTCCGTCATTGTTGAAAATTACACTTCAAAAGTACTTATTTTATTCCAGACATCATCTTTTTATACTGTGATGGAGAAATAATTTAAAATTCTAAATAAAATGTAGTCAAACAGCTTAGTTGCCAGGAAAGTTGCATGAGGTGCATGTGTACTTACCAAGAGAAAAGATTATGTACATGTAAAGAAGAGCAATGGACAGAGGCCAAAGGGTAGGTTCAGGCCAAGCAAGCTGGAGTACATGGATAAGCTGCAGTCAACTTTTGCAGGAATCAGCTTAACCATTTGTGGAATTTGTCTGGTCCAGTGTAGTATACTCCATATCCTCTAAATATCAGGCTGATGAATGCGAAGAGATGTTTCCTTGCAAATTTATCATTGCTCTAGAAAATGTTTTGCTGTTGTAAGGGTTGGCTTCTGTATATATTTGGTACCTCAGTAGGAATAGAGGCAGTGATACCTCTTTTTCCCGATAATGATACAACAAAACACTTAGCTAGTCAGTTCTGTTGAACCTGAACTACAAAGTTCAATTATTCACAGTAGTGAATTTTTCAGCATCTCAGAATTATTAATTTAAAATATATAATTTCTGCATAATGAGATGTGTTAAAGTTATTCACAGATGGTGTTACATTTCTTAGTGGATTTGGAGTATATGGGATAGCATATGTAATCCTTTGATGAAAAAGAAAGTAATATTAAATCTAGTAAAAAAGCAACTTCATTTTCACATACACCACCCTCTTCTCCAAATTCTGTGGTGTTTTCTGTATGCTGTGATTTCTATATAGATGCATAGCAAGACTACTCAGTAACACTAGGTTTATGGAAATAGACATATTCCTTCATTTCTTCTCACGTTATAGAGAATTTTCTGAAAGCAAGAATCTGTTGGATATCTGCTAGCAGGAGACCAGTGAGGCAGCTGGTGCAGCACTGGGCTTTCTCAGAGTGCTGTTTTTACACAGCACTGTCTTTGAGCTACATGACACTTTGGGTGCAACTTTTAAGACGGGTAAAGGATACTTGGAGTAGGAGACTGCAAGGATAGTTGGAGTTTCTGAAAATGCTAATTTGTATTTTCTTAAAAGAAGCATTTGTATAAAAACACTCTTTTCCTTCAGATGGAAATAATGTCCCCTGAATGGGTTATGGTGTTTTAATGGTAGTCCTGAGATGAGAGGGAAAGAGAAGGCACCCTTTGTCTAAAAGGAAGTGAAAAACTTAGCATTCAAGAATTTCCAGAAGTTGAAAGTTTCTTATTGATCTAGCATGATCTTTATTCCCCATTCTTATAGTATTTTTAATTCTTCCATTAGAAGAATTATTCTTGTGAACTTTACTACTCATAAATGGAAACGGGATATTTGTCCTTTCTCAGGACCAAGCCATGTCTTTTACTGTAAACTAGCATAGAAATTTGTTTTTTCTCTTCTACTGTCAAATTTAGATTGAAACAGAATGAGATAGCATTCAGAATAGGAAAATCTTTTAAGCATACTTTATTAAATTTGCTGACTTTACTATGAAGTCTGATTCACTTCTTCTTCCCTCCTAATGTCACTCTGTACCACATATCAAACCACAGGTGTACTAAAAATTTTCATAGACTGTCTTAAAATAACGGATGGCATGGTACTTTAGTATAGAATTCAAGTCATGCTTTGTTTGAGAGATTACAAATAAAGACATTGAAGACATCAAAATTCTTCTGTAAGTCACAACATAACTAAACTTCATTCTGCTGTCCATCTTGTCCATCCAATATCAATATTTTTTGAATTATCTAAAGAGATTTTAGCACAGTTGTCAAAAAATACAGGAAACATGATTTTGTACTAAAATAAGTATAATAGTAGTTTTTGTTATTTAATTAGGCCATGCTTAGGTTTATGTAGTAATTAAAATGGGATTCCTAAATTTAAGTGGGGCCAATATGATTCAGAATAATGATGAAATAATTGCAAACTACCAAGAACATGCACTAAAACTTGGAAGTATAAGTTCTCCAGTCTGGAGGTGCCTTTTGAAAGAAAAATAAAGTTTTTTCAGGAGGTTGCCTAGCATTCAGTTTATTGATGCAATAATTAGAAAGGGTACTTCAGCACACTATATTCCTTTTCCTGTCTGTTTACGGAGTGGAGTTAGCAGGATGTGAGAGAGGAGAGTGGCGTAAGTTCTCTCAAGAAGAACAAAGTTGCATCAGTGTAGAGTATGGTGGGGATCCAAGCACTTAGCTGATGGTGGAATGAAAGATAATGGGAGTTTTTAGTGGTAGCACTTGAGACCTGCATTAGTGTCTTTTCTGTCTCTCCACGAAAATAAAGTCAGCCAGAACAGCTCAAGAAACATTTTCTTATGGTCCTTGCTAACATAGTGAAAGCTTTGAAGGACCCTTTTCTTCAGGATGTCCTTTGAAATATATTTTTTATAACTGTGCTACTTTTTTTCAGTGATTCTAGGAAGACTTGTTTGGGATCATAGCTAAAGGATTGTGCTATGTTGCTCTATGAAAGAAAACATCATGCAGTAGTTCATTTTTTTTATGTGCATATGCTCCTATGATATGCTAGAATGAACTGAAAGATGCTTCAAAGGAGACATATTCGATCTTTCTGTTTGTACAGTACTTGTCTATATGTGAGGCTGCTCCCCAGAAAGTAGAATCAGTTCTTGATTCTTCAGTTATTGAACTGTTAAAAAGTTTCCAGCCTTTGCCCATATTCTGCTCACTGTGCTGAAAACAACCACACTGTTAATTTCTTTATGTCCTTTGTTCTTGACTTTAATGTTCCTTAATCTAAACTGAACTGCAATTGCCATCTGTTAGACCAGGCACTTAAATGATCCGAGTCCTCCTTCATATGGCTGTACTGTATCTCATTATTTATTGTTCCTTTCAATAGAGGATTTTTTTTAAACTCATGTCTCTAATAACACCCATAGGAGGTATTTTTTGACATTAGGGCACAGATCAGATTTAAGCTATTTTCCCCAGGCACTGTTTTTCAGCATAACAATATCTGTTCTTGCAGTCTCTTTTATTTGAAGGCGTGAGTGATCTCTATTCTGTTTCTCAAGGTAGTCTTGTCGTTAGCTTTTCACATACAACTGTGTTAAATAGTTCAAAATCATCTCTGGTAATTCAGAGAATTCATTCTCTACTTCTACTTCACTAGCATCCCTTGAGATTTCTAACAAGTTTCATTGGAACAGACATTTCATTATCACTTCTCTGGAAACTTTTGGTTCCCACAAAACTGTGTTTTGGTCACTTCTACTCTATTTTGTAAAGTATATTAATTTATCTGTTGTATATAAATTATTAGAAAATTATATCCTTCAATATCACTGTAAGTTCACAAAATAAATAAAATTTTCTCATTCCTGAACTGTTATGAAAGAGCCTATGTAAATACAAGGGCAGTGTATTGCTTCACAGGACACCGTTGTAAGTAAAAAAGAACTTAAGAGTCTCAGTTAAATTTGAAGATTCATTATTATCTTGATCAAGAAAGAATGGAAGGAAGGAATGAAAGGAGTAGACATAGAAAATGAGCACAGGAATGGCTCAATTACATTTTCAGATTGCTTCTATTCTCCACCTAAACAGATTAAGAAACTGACTGGCTTTCTCTTTTTTTGTTTTCTGAATATTGTATTTCTCTGTCTAAACCCCATTTTCTGCATTAGTAAGATGTTAGCAGTTCATACCACCACAGTAACTGTACTGCAAAATTGACATTTCCAAATCTCAGACAAGATTGTCAAAGCACTCATTATTTCAAACGAATGTATATTTTTCATTTTTATAAACTCAACTGTAGCTCCTTTGAATTCCACATCAGAATTCATTTTAAATTGCTATATATAGGTTTGAGCTTTTATATATAAACACACACTGAGAGAAATATAAAAGGATGGAGAAGAGGCTATGGCCTGCTGTAGTTTTTTCCACATCAGTTGGGTACATCAGGTCTTGTGTCTGCAAAACTGTTGCAAAAAAAGTGCTTAGTTTATTCATGTTGCTAATGACTGTTGTGTTACCATCCCACACCATTTAACAATACCAAGTAGGCTCTTATCAGAAAATAAAATTGCAGGCCTTATAATATGAGATTATTACAATTCCAATTTTTGTCCTCCCTAGAACGCAGTCCACTTTTAAATGGGTTATCCTGTCTAGTTTCTTGAGTGATTTGTCGTGTAGCATATCGTAAAACATACTGCAGTATCACAGAATTTCTAGGTTGGAAGAGACCTTCAAGATCATTGAGTCCAACCCATGCTCTAACACCTCAACTAGATCATGGCTCCAAGTGCCACATCCAGTCTTTTTTTAAACACATCGAGGGATGGTGACTCCACCACCTCCCTGGGCAGATGATTCCAGTATTTGACCACTCTTTCTGTGAAAAACTTCCTCCTTAATTCTAGCCTGCATCTCCCTTGGCGCAGCTTGAGACTGTGTCCTCTTGTTCTGTCTGTTGTTGCCCGGAGAAAGAGACCGACCCCCAGCTCACCAGAGCCACCCTTCAGGAAGCTGAAGAGAGTGATAAGGTCACCCCTGAGTCTGCTTTTCTCCAGGCTGAACAAGCCCAGTTCCCTCAGTCGTTCTTCATACGGCTTGTGTTCCAAGCCGCTCACCAGCCTCGTTGCTCTCCTTTGGACACGCTCAAGCATCTCAACGTCCCTCCTAAAGTGAGGGGCCCAGAACTGGATGCAATACTCCAGGTGTGGCCTCACCAGTGCCGAGTACAGGGGAAGAAGGACCTCCCTGCTCCTGCTGGCCACACTGTTCCTGATACTGGCCAGGATGCCCTTGGCCTTCTTGACCACCTGGGCACACTGCTGGCTCATGTTCAGCTGACTGTCAACCAGCACCCCCAGGTCCCTTTCTGCCTGAACACTGTCCAGCCACACTGTCCCCAGCCTATAACATTGCAGGGGGTTATTGTGGCCAAAGTGCAGGACTCAGCGCTTGGACTCATTGAACTTCATCCCATTAGATTCTGCCCATCCATCCAATCATTCCAAGTCCCTCTGCAAAGCCCTCCGTCCCTCTAACAGATCAACATATGCTCCCAGCTTAGTGTCATTTGCAAATTTGCTAATGAAAGACTCTAAACCCTCATCCATGTCATCAATAAAAATATTGAACAGAACTGGCCCCAGCACAGACACTTGAGGGACACCACTGGTGACTGGCTGCCAGCAGGATGCAGCACCGTTCACCATCACTCTCTGGGCCCGGCCATGCAGCCAGTTCCTAACCCAGCAAAGAGTGCTCCCAAGCCGTGGGCTGCCAGCTTGTCTAGGAGTGTGCTGTGGGAGACAGTGGCAAAGGCCTTGCTGAAATCCAAATAAACAACATCTACATCCTTCCCTGCATCCACTAGGCGGGTTACCTGGTCATAAAAGATGACCAGGCTGGTTAAAACATGACCTACCCTTCCTAAACCCATGCTGGCTGGGTCTGATACCCTGGCCATCCTGTAAATTCTGTGTGATGACATTTAATATAAATGGTTCCATTATTTTGCCAGGTACTGAGGTCAGGCTGACTGGTCTATAATTACCAGGATCCTCCTTTGCACCCTTTTTGTGAATGGGTATCACATTGGCCAGCTTCCAGTCATCCAGAACCTCACCAGTGAGCCAGGACTGCTGGTAAATGATAGAGAGTGGCTTTGCAAGCTCATTTGCCAGTTCTCTCATTACCATGGGGTGTATCCCGTCCGGTCCCATGGATTTATGAACATCCAAGCAGTTCAGTAGTTCTTTGACTGCCTCCTCTTGGATAATGGGGGGACCATTCTGTTCCCTGACACCATCAACCAGCCCAGGTGGGCAAGTGTCTTGAGGGCAAGTCATCTTCCCACTAAAAACTGAGGCAAAGTAATCTAATTTGAAGGGACAAAAGGACTGATGATGGCAAAAATCAGGAGGCCTAGTAAGGAACCACCTCTAGGCTTTTATATGCTCAGGAATTGTCAAAATCGTCTTCTCCAAGGTTTGAACCAGGAACCAAGGTGCTCTCATGCATCAGCCAAATTTTAGGTCAGGAAACTGCATCCATCAAAACACCCACCACAGATATATTGAGGAAAAGAGAGAGAGAGAGCAGATAAGCTTTCCTGAGAAATCAAACTGTTTTCTGATTTCTTGAAAACACCTAATAAAATAGTATCTTAAGCATATAAGTCCATTAAATAAATTTTTAAAAAGGTAAAACTCTAATAGCAATACATATAACTGTCAATTAAAATAAAAGGGGAAAAATGCATCCATAGCTGTGGAATAAAAGCATTATGTTTTCAGAAATTTATTTTTCAAACTTATTATCAGTAATTATCATTACAAAAGATTACTTAATTTGTTTGTGAGAAGCAAGTTCTTCTTGCTTAACTGAGCACCAAGCAAATGAGTAAAGTTCAGTGATAGCAGAAACTGACTATGCAAAACATTCAATAGCATAATGATAAATATCATCTTAGCATCATGAAATACACTGAATATTAAGTGGGAAAAATCACTTATGTTAATATTTGATTTGATCACTTGAATAGCTGGTGAACAAAGAAATATTTTATTTCATTTCTCTTTTTATTAGTGAACCATTACTAACACTTATTGATTATTTTATTAGCCACCTACTTCACTTTTTATTGGAAAAAGGAGTAGTGAGTGGGTAGAACTGTAGGTCAGTCATTGCAACTGAAAAGTACTTTCAGCAAAATAAATTATGTCACTTTATTGTCATTTTAAGGACATAAATGACAGTGGTAATTTCCTTTCTTAAAAAATTATTCTTAAATTAAGAAACTTAATCTCTACTATAATATATCTGTTAGAGAAGAACAGCTTCAGCAAAGAGTAATGTACAGACTAAATTACAGGGAACCTTTTTTCCCTATAATTGCATCAAATGTATCAGCAGTTTGGATCTAATTAGATTGTTCTTGCTGAAAACCATTATGAATTCTATTAAAAATCTATGGATACTGGCTTTTGGCATTCTATTCAAAGAAAATTATACTTCACCTTCACTGCTAAAAACAAAATAATGGCAGAATCCTTTTTTTTTTTTTTCCTGTGCAACTGCAACACACTATGCACCGTTAAAAAAACCTCTAAGATATGCATTTGAATGAAGAAGTGGTCATCTTGGAGGCCCTTATTTTCCTGAAGTGTTAGCAATTAGCTAGTGCTGGTACTCTGTCCTCCAGTGATAAAACTAGAATCCGCCTAGTAAATCCAGTTAGGACCTCATGTACTTCCATGTGTAGGGGAAATGTATTTTGGTGGTGCCTAAGTCCTACTTAGGCTGTGGCTGACAAATTGTCTCTAAACACTTGTGGTTAGCAATACCCATATGCCAGGTGTTCTTCAAATAACTGCTTGTGTTTTAGGGGAATACTCATTCCAGTGTTACGGTGACAGGAATTGCCAGGAATATGTATCAAATTACTGTTAACTAGGACAGATTTTTCACTTCTGCATACCTTAAATGGGACTTCTGTGTACTATTGACAGAAAATAAGGATATATTAACTATTAATACCATATCCTGCTCTCAGCTACATGGGGACAATGTCACAAATGGTGAAGATACAGATATTTGAGATAGTGTGAACTATCTGCATTGACTTTTCTGTAACAGAAGATGACTGCAAGCAAGGTACTGATTCCATCTCTCAAGAATGGTCTCAAGAAATAAGGAGTTTCTAAGAAACTGAAAACATGAGTGAAGATATTGGCCTTATCTTCAAGTTATAAATGCCTAGCTGATGTCCATGGGAAGTATAAACACATTAACAAATTTTTAAGACTAAAAGGCAAAAAGTAGTTTATAATGAACACTCAGTAAATAAGGTTGAGATTTCTGCCTAGCATCTATCTCCTTTGAGCCTTTTCAGACACCTTGAAGCCAGCCCCACAAATGTATAATGATATGTATTCAAGAATCTGCATTTGGTGTGGAGGGGAGATAGATTTTTGTCTGTTAATGTGTTTTCCCAGCTCAGGAAAGGCCATACCATTCCTGTACAGTTTTGGTCCTTGTGTCATGGCAGTGCTTTACGCTTAAATCAGGAAAATATGTGAAGAGCATGAATACCCAGAGAAGAAACTTCCCTCCCTGTACACCAGCAGCAACTTCTGCCCCACCCTCTCTATGTGCCTTACCTGCAGGCACAGATGCTTCAGCTTCCAAAGTTTGGACAAGACAGCTTGTTGAATGTGTTCATGGGTCATTTGAGCCAGACTATCAAAAAATTAGTTGCAAGTGAAGACCTAGGTTTATTTTCAGTGATTGACCAGATGCATGCTAATCAATGTCTCATCATCTTTTAGACAGCAGGAAGAGATTAAGTTGCTTTTCTGTAAAAGATTATTGACTTTATGCACATATGTATGTTTATTAATAAAAAGATCAGTTACAAGGTGCAACAAGCCTTTAACCATTAGTAGTACATGTATTTTGACAGAAATGTTCTGAAGTTGTTCAGCGGATGCACTTGACTGACAGGAGTATGTTTATATCATCTTTAGTACAGTGTGCCGCAGTAAAGATTAAACTTCCTAACTTGGAGGGGAAGTGACTGTATATTGGCTAGAATCTACTATCCATAGGAAAATTCCTCCTCAAACATAGTGCCTAACACAATTCCTACTGCTAGTCACATTCTGTACCTTCTTAGGGGCTAGACTAGGAGTCTTAGCTGGATCAAAAATTCAAGATGAGGCTCTAACTGTCCTAGCACATTCCTTACTGACACTTTTCTGTTCTTACATGTACAATGTTTTCTGCCAAACATGAGAGGTTTTTGTCAGTGAATGTATAAACTATCTCAATTCTTTCTTGAAAATGAATCTGCAGTAAACTTCCATACAAGGCTCTTAACAAAACTGTATCTTAACAAAACTTTATATAATTTTACAGGTGACAATTAAAAATTTTTATTGGTACTTGGGAGAAGGATTCCTTTCTCCTGTTTTTTTACTTTCTTTTTTTCAATGCAAGAGTATAGCTGCGTTTTACAAAGAGCTTTGGACTAAGGATATGAATACTAAAATAATAACCATCTTGCATCACATGCTGAATTTCATCTCATTTAGCTAGTCATGTGTACAACCTGTGGAGGATTTGTCTGCTTTACTTACCTTATCTCTGAACATTTGATTAGAAAGACTTAACACCATATCAGTTGCAAACACATGGGTCCACATGATTCCAATATAATCCAAAATAACCTGACACTATAGAGTAAAAATTAAGACTGGAAAATAAGGCAGAGCACAGAATCCTGGAGATAAGGATAATCATAATGTGGAGAGCTATCTTCACCCTGGGTCACACCAAAGCTCATCAGTGGATGTGAGCACATTCCAGTGAACTTGGTGTAGAATTGCTGAAGCACTTTTGAGTGTGTGTCAGTTCAGAAAAGTGTTTCCATGTAGCTAAAATATCAAAGTGCAGGCCACAAGTTTTAGAATGACTGAGATTTGCATTAACAGGCAAGAGATTTACATAGGAGAATTGAAAACATACTGCAATGCACTACTTTTTATGGGTTTTATCATACTTATTCACCTGACAGATGTACGGTGCATCTGTCAGGTGAATAAGTATATTTAGAAAATGCCAGGTGATCTCCCTGGAGAGTCTGTTTTTGTGATAAATACAGCAAAGTTAGCAGTGTGGGTGTGTTTTGTTTCTGCATCTCTGAAGGAGAATTGTGGTCAGTGGTGTTGCTTGACAGAACAGCTGAGGCAAAGGCCTGACTCATTTGGGAATCTGGGCTTTCCTAAAAGTCAGTTTAAGGCAACAGAGTAGATTCTTAGTGATGTTTTTAAGGTTTATTTTTTATCCCAAGACAGATTTCTTTGACTTTGCTCTCAGGGGTAGAAATATATAAGGCAGAAGAATTAAGAGAAAAACTGAAAAACAACTTAAAATGTGAAAAAACCTTACATGACAAATATTACTGACAAAATCTGATTCACTTTTAGGAAGTTTTGTGGTGATGTGTTTCAGGTTAATGTCTAGAGAAAAGAGAATTTTATGTGATTTGTTTACAGAGGATAATTGACCTATTTCAGCCCTTGTCTATGTGAGATGCATAATATGAGTAGTACATTTCAGCTGAGATAGTGGATTTTTAGAGTGGTACCTTGTCAACCTAAATTTTAAAAATTCATCATACCGAAGTGATAGAATAGCATTCTTACAGGAAAACAGTATCAATAATATTGACCAAATCTTCATAGTTTTCATTCTGAAGCCCTGTATTACTCAGATAATATTTTTTTTCATTTTGGTTCAGTGGAATGTCCCTCTAAGAAAAATAGATGGTTGGTCCATAACAGCAAAGTTTCTGTGCCTTGTCTTTGTTTCCTTTCTCAACTCCTTTCCAACTTCAACAAATCTTGCCATAAAAGGAGTGTGGAATGTGATGTTTCATTATTATAATACTTCATCTTAAATCTTCTCTGGTAACTCATGACAAATGGTTCACAGTAACATTTCCAGTGACTTGCTTTTCAGTAGTTTAGAGAAACAAAATGTATACAGACATTGTTCTGGGCTGGATATAACACACTTTCTGCATTATCCTGCAAAAAAGTTTGTTGCAGGTGTTGAGATTTGGCCAATATTGCTGTATTAGTTATCAAAAATTTGCAGTTCTCCTTCTTCCTTCTTTGTGTCTTTTCACAACTAAACAGAAGATTTTGTATTTCCATTCTACTTCAATTAGGTCCTGTGGTGCCATCTGTACCATAACCATAATCAGTATAGTTATATGGTGCTGCTGTTTTAAAATATTTAAGTCTCAATAAGCAGTAATTTTGTTTTACCCTAGAACATATCCTGGGTAAAAAATGTGGAAAAATTTTTGGTCTTAATTGCTAAATGTGTAACCACATGAGAATTTGGTGCATCCTTGTTGTTACTTTACTACTGCTTTACTAAAGCAGTGTTTCTCTCCAGCCCACAGCAATTTACCATGCACAGTGAATGTTCTTCACATAAAGGCTTTGAATCTTTAGGACATCAGCCTTCTGCCTTTCTAGCTGAAGTTAATTCTTATTGGTTCCATATGTAACTATAAGCATCAGTTGTTTAAGGAAGACTTCTCACATGGTATATTTGGTATTTTTTCATAAAGGTGATCAGAGTCTCTTCCCTTCATCAGTTCATAGTTGGAACTACGCTGTCACATGATGGCCTTTCATGTGCAGTGCCCTCCTTCCCCACTACCAAATATCAACAAATATCTTGTAGAACAGTTTTATCTTTTGTCAAAGGCCTAAATTTATTTGAACTCAGTTCCTCTGTCTGTCTCTTACCAGTTCTTGTCTTGTCTTTCTTGCCCTCTCTTTTAGAGGATAAAGTATGGACAACTGTGTACCATGATCTGCAAATGCAGACTTCTGTGGGAGCCAGCAGCCCGGAGAAGTCATCTGTGCTGCAGCTGAACTACAGTGCAACAATGGACCAGATTTCTGCCATTACCAGTAGTGCTGAATACTGTGAGCAGTTTATCTCCTATTCTTGCAAAATGTCCCGGCTGCTGAATACACCAGGTAGGCTGAGAATGGGATATCCATTAAATATGGTGTTAAATTGCTTTAGCTCAACAATTAACAGGTATTGCTGTTAGGTAAGTCCGTCCATTGAACATACTTCTTTGTTTTTGTTTGTTAAAGTAGACAAAGAGGGTGAAAATACAGGAGACATTATTTTCTTAAGAAAATTTGCCTGTTTGCTCGCTACTAAAATGATTGGTATTGCACCGAGTGCTTGTGTGTTCTCCTCTCAGGTCTGTTGCTCCTTAAAGCAGGTGGCATTCGGTAAACACAGTAACTTTTAAAGTTTAATCAATAGAGGCATTGAAAAATTTCTTTGAACTGTATCCTGTTTTTCTGGTTGTCAGCTTTCATATGCTACAGTCAGCAAGGGCACTGGTTGAATGAAGGTTAGAATTTTTCCAGGAACCCTTTTGAAACAGTTTCTTAAATGCAGAGCATTTGTGGGTAATCAGATGTTTTATACATTGTAGAGAATGGCATGGTCAGAAATGCAATTGTGCGAGAAATTATATGCTATTACCTACAAGTAGATTAAGTATAAGATTCTTTTGCTGTGTAGTTTTACTGGAAAAGAGACCCTTTCTATATGTGCCTCCTCAACAAATGTTACCTGTAACCAATAAAGACAAAAGTATTAGTTGTTACGGAATTAGCACACAAAGAAGGAATTGTATTTTAAAAGCTCTATTAATATGGAGCAAGTACTTTATATATGCTCTCATTGTGTATGATAAATTTTGATGTTGAATAAATCTTAATGATACTTAGGGAAAACTGGTTTATAAGTGGAAACATATAACACATTTTTGTGACTGTGAACTGAGTTCATTGTGATAAGAGTAATTCAAATGTATTTCAGATTAATTTAGTGGCTGCATGCTTACAGTGTTACACTTTAGGTTGTTTTCCCTCATAATTTTTTTAATATTTTCTCATGGTGCTATAGATAAGTATTCATTTGGAATGCATGTGTATCTTATTCCTATTTCCATAAGCATTCCATTAGTTAATAGATGCTGTAATGCTTGTTACTCCTCTCCATCCTCCCTGCTGTTTTTTAACTATTTCTAATGCATGGTTTGTCTCTGTTGCTGTTATTTTGCTAAATTTAGCGTAGCACAGAAACCTTGCAATGTGGGAAATGATTTCTTCCTTCTTGAGCCTTAATGCACAGGATCCTGAATCATGTTCATAACTAGAGGTGTTCTGATTAGGTTCTGCTGATGGATACAAGCTCCCTACTTGCATATGCTTCAGAAAAGTTGTATATGAATGCAGCTTTAGCAGGTATTTAGAAGGCAAATTTATTTGGTAATAGAGCTGGAGATACTGGGCTTAGAAAGCTCATAGTTTGCACAGAGTATTAGATTCTTCTTCTTGATATGTATAATACTATTATTTCAATTTGTACTTGTTAATATAAGTTTATATTAGAATAAATGTATGCTGTAATTGCAGGTGTTTACCCTAGTTTCTAGATTTAAAGGACAATTAAGCAGCGCACAAAATAATAACTTGCTGATTTTTTTGTTTGTTTTAAGGAACAGGCAGTTCCAAATACTTACATTTTTAAGGTTCTTAGAAAATTTTGAGCATACTTTGCAGGTATCTCCTTCTTCATGTTTTCACCTTTATATGGAAAAATAATTTCTCTTAGAAATTCTTTATAAGGCTTTTTTTTGTCTGGAAAATGACTTTGAACAAATTTTCTATAACATGGGTTTAGGATTTGTTTCCTTTTAAGTGAGAGAAAGAAGCAACAATGATTATTTTTACCTAGACAGTAACAAAAAATCACGCTGCAGTGTTTGCATAACACCTGTGGTGGTTTGTACACGTAGGACAACGGTGATTTGTGTGTTAGTGGGAAAGAGGCCAATACATTTTCTTTCTATGGGTTCTTGGCTTCAGTGTACGGTTTCTAAACTAAGGAAATAATTTTTCATACCTTTCTCTGTTCTGGAGGATTGCCATATTTGCTGAATATATAATGACACCCTATTCTTCTCACAGCACAGCTAAAAGCACTGCTGTGGCATCTTCCACCACTGAGCTTTGCATATAAATCATTGCAGTACAGTTCCCACACAAAGAAATGAAGAAAAAAAAAAAAGAAGGAAAAAAAAAAAAAGATTTTCTATTTCTCAGGAAGAGAGAAAAGTGCTGGCAATAGTAAAACCTCTATTAGCATCATGGGATCAGGATAGTGTTTGTGTCCTTGACCTTAACACATACACATCTCAGACGTTTAAAAACTGCTAAGGATAGAAAGGTCCTTTTGTTTTAAAGTGCATCAAAGAGAACTGAGAAAACAGAGAAGATAGTTAAGCAATTCAACTTTTTCACTTTTTTGTCTCTTGTGAATCCTGTTGCTTTACAACATGGTTCCTTCCAGGGAGAAATTGATCAGTTAGCATATTTAAACAAGTCAGGACTCCAGCTGTTTATTGATCTATTAATGACAGGTAATTAGCTGTAAGTGGACTACAGCTTTTGCTGCTTATTTCCTGACAAGGTAGAGATATATACAATTCCACTGATTCTACTGCTAATAATAGCTTAAATAACATTTTGGGTGTGAAACAGAAACTACATCAAAATTCTGTGTTTGAGAAAAACTTTCATATTAATAAGCCTGTTTTGTTGTGAGGTTTTTCTGGCTGCAGGCACATCACTCAAAGAATTCTCATTGTCATGTTATTTTAGAGGGATATATGAAAATTAGTCTGTACAAACTAGGAATTCTCATTCTTCTTTTATGAGTTTTAGACTTAAAGACTTTACTGTTTCATGTCCATGTCTTTTTTTCCTTAATAATGAGTTTTCATCCAAGCAAAGTAACATGTACATCCTAGCAAACAGTTTAAAATCATTGCTGACAAGAGGGATTGGGAGTGATTTTACAGGTAATAATGCCACTGCCTTTCTATTTAGTCTGAGGGAAGATAGTAATAACTTCCATGTAAATGAAGTAATAAGTGACTTCTGAAAACATACCTAGGGATCTCATAAGGCTGTAGGATAATTCAGGTTTGAAGGTCATCTGGTTCAATTTTCTGCTGAAAGCTGGATGAACAGTCCTTGTCTAGTAATCAGCAAAGGCTATCTGGAAATGCAATTTTCTGTCTTTTCTGTTTTGGTTTGGGTTTTTTTTTTTTTTTGTTTTAAACTTGCAGCCCAATATGTTATGAATTATGTTCAAACCTAGGGATCTGTTTCAAAGCCTCACTAAAGATAATCCAAAAAACAAAATTAGTCAAGATAGCTTGGTGACTTTCTTAAGGAAGTACAAAACCAGACACCTCTGCTAAAAAAACACTATGTTATCACAAGAAACAGTAAAATTATGGGTACACCATACATTTCTGAGGATACTGTTTTTGATCGGGGATCCTGCAGTGGCTGCAGTTGTCTCACAACTTTTATGCTCCTGACTTTGGTGAAGATTTGCTCTGACTGCTGCAGATTTTGTTGTTGTTTTTTTGGTTTTGTTTTTTTTTTGTATCAGTGTGAGATTGATGCTTCCTATTGTCTATTTAGATATGCTTTTTTAGAATAGTAATTCCTTTATGAGTATGCAGTTATTATCATGATAGAGGTTTAATCTTGGCAATTCAAGTAACTGTGGTAGTTAATAAATGAATGAAATAGTAAGTCCATGGATCATAATTACAATGTAATACCATAAATATATGTAAATTTGAAAAAAAAATTAAAGTCTAGATTTTTGGGGGTTGTTTTTCTCTTTTACAATTGCATTTCTCATATCCTCTTTTCTGCTTGTTCCCTTGGAAACATCCATTTTGAGAGGATAATAATATGTTTAGTACTGAGGACATGCAGAATGCTGTCTAGTTTTGAGGTTCTTGATGCCCATATACTTTCCAGTTGATATGGGAGGTGATAGGACATTTCCCTTATTTGCAAAGAGGAGCCTGGGGGTGGAAGAAAGTCCTTTTGTGCCCACTGGTTAACAAGGGGGAAAGAGGCAGGGCAATATGTAGTATCAATTTACTCTTATAGAAAGAAGCTTCCCTTCTTTGCTGTAGAAACCAAATTATACAGAGAAGCATTGATACAATATAGTCATAGAATGCAAAATGTTAGTTAACAAAATTGTACATCTTCATCCACTCTTTTCATGAGACTTCCTAATAATACCCACTTGTGACTTTCTTGGTATGAAATTTTCCATGAGCCACTGATCTTTGCCTGGGAAGAGGGGAGGGAACAGCATGCTGATTCTGCCATCCTTCCTCTCACCCTGGGAATGAAACCCTGAAGGGAGAAGGGCTGCTGCATTCACAGTATCTGTGTCTGCCATTTCCCAGAGCTATAGGAATTGTAACAAATAATCAGAGAGTGGGAGCTAAAAGCATAGATACAAAGAACAGAGCAAGATCTGCTGGTGTTTTGTTCCAATTTTTGTTCCTATTCACTGTGCCTGCAGGCAGCATATGAAAAACATATAGCAGAGTTATTGCAGTACATGAATTACTGTTTCATGCCTGTTTGTCTCTGGAGGAAATGAGACAACAGCTTCATGAATTTAGGAGCTAAACAGGTGAAATAGAAAACTTAATTTGATGTTTGGTTGTTTCAGTTACAATAAAGCAATCATAATACCAGTAGGAAGTAAGATTTATGTGTAGACTGAGATAAAAACAAAGCTTAAAATTGTAATATGCTATTTTTCCTCAGTACCTCTCCAAATCAGAACTTAATGAACTTATGAACTTTGCCATCACTACCCATTAACTGATCTAGAGTGTTAGTTGCAGATATAATTCCTGCTTAACAGGAGTTTTTGAAAAAGAGTTTGAGGGAGAAATGGGATTTCTGCAGTACTACAGTGATGAATAGAAGTCTCTCTAAAACTTGCTCTGGCTTCATCATTCTGTTTTCAATCTTCTTCCAGAAAACATGCCCCTAAGCTGTCATGTATCTCATCCAGCCTTAATAATATTGATTAACCATTTCTTCTCAGTGTTCTAGAAATGCTGATTTCAACTTCCAGTGATTTTTAAAGCACTAGAATAGCAGGAATAATAACCTTGCTCCATTCTGATCTACATGTTCTTGTCCTAGAAGTGGAAACCATTTGCTTTTGGGGATTTCTTTTTCCATTAGTCATCGTTGTGCTGCCATACAACAGAAGCACAAAATAATTCATATGCCATATATTTCTCATTAAATACACATCAGTCCTCTTAGGTAAATGGTAGACAAATTATTATCTTCAGGTCATTTTTTTCCAGACAGTTGTTAATACACCCTTCTCTGTTTTGCTCTGCCCCTTTGCTTGCTCTTACCAATTTCTTTGAGGTTTTTTGATACTGTAATCACTGAGTCTCCTAATTTTACTCAATCTTCATCATTCTTTTAGTTGGTGAACCATTTCTGCTAATTTTCCAAGTTTTCATTGCTATCCTGTAGGAATTAGATTTAATCCAGTATCACTAAAGTGGAAAAGGGTGCATGTTGCTTTGATATTTGTTAGAAATAGCAGTAGCTGATAAGAGCCTTGTGAATATTAGAAACCCTCTATGGAAATTGTAACTGCACTGCAGTGAACTCTAAGGGGTTGTTTTACTATGCCTTTTTAAGAAAAAGTTATGCATATGAGTTTTAACTTTCCAATTCTAGCAGAATATTCCAAACCAATTGTTTCTCATGCCCTCTCTCTATGTGAATGTGATCTACCTATTGTGGGAAGAGATTCATTATTTTTAGAGAAAGTCAATAATTTTCCCACTGCTGTTATTGTATCATGCTTTATAAAAGTTGTTCAAAACTGTTCATGGTTGATGTTTTCATAGAAATAATCACAGACACTGCTTCTGCACAAGCCCAGGTTGTTCTGGGGAAAAGTTATACTTCCTGGTGAATGACCAAAACACATTGGTTTATTCATTTCTCAGACAAAATGGATCTGGGTGGTGTATCATTGTGTGTCTTGTCAAGAATTTCTCCTTACCATATCCTAAATGCATTTGCAGTGCCCTGAGTATATTTTTCCTATGCAAATATGCAGTAAAAATATCCAGTGTTTCTTTCTTCACTCCCATCCCTGAGATGAATGTGACAGAAAGAACAGTATGAATAATCCAGCTATACCTACACAGTTAAAATGGCATTTTCTAGGGCATAAAACAGAGCTCCATTCCCTATTGTGTTATGGCCTTCCCTTCGTCTTTTCTTCATTAATTGCCCTGTGTTTTGCATCATAAGATAACAAGGGTTCAACTATTATTAAAACATTGCCTGCCCTGTTTTCATGGATGAGGTTGTACTGTTTGATTTCTTGAGGCTGGGGCTTTTACCCTTCTTCTGAAGGTTAGAGTTAGGCTTTCCTACATTCTACCCTGACAGCCTGGGGCATCGAGCTATAACTTGTGTATTTGGAAAGATTTCTACCCTCTTTAAATAGTTCTCAGTTAATGTCTGGAACTGCTTTGTAAGAATTGTTTTTTGTTGTTAGTAATGTTGCCAGATCCCACCCTTGATATCGTGCAGGCTTTTCCTGGTGAGTTCAGTTAAACCTCTGGAACACAGCAGAATGTGTACAAACAGAATATGGAGCATGTGTATGGTGTGATTATTAATATATGTGTGACTATTTGAGGTATGAACCACACCAGACACATCTTATTCCAGGAGTATTTTTTTATTATACTTTTTATGTATTTATGCTAGATGTTATCAAATCAGTCTATTAAAATGTTTTTTCTGGATTGTATCAGAAACAGAGTGCCGGAAATACTTTCCCCTTTTCACCTTGTGAGTAATTCCACATGCATTTTCTCTGCTTTTCCATGTTTTATTTGTAATGTACATTCTTTCCATGAATTGCCTCCAATGACTTCATACATTGTCTGCATATATTTGTGAATGATAAAACGATGCCAGCACTGCCTGGGTGTATATGAGGACAGAAATAGGGTTTACTAAAGCTTAAAGGGAGTGTGAGAAAAGTACAGCCTGTTATAAAATCAGGTTCATGCAGCATCATTGCCACTATAATCTGAGGGAGGAGAGTTCATTGTCCTCTTGAACTTTTGTGCCTGTATGTGCCTGTTGCACATGCCATAGGTACCTGCAGATTTCTTGGTGGAGATCTATATCCCTACAGGTGTTTATATAGATGACCTCCTTCTTTTTAGAAGGAATCACTTCAACAAGATCCTTTTCTGATACACCTTTTGAAATAGTTTGTAATGTGAGATTACTCAATGTGAGAAGACAAAAAATCTTAATTATCCTCTGATTTTCCATAAGATAGACACTTTACTGAAAAGACATATGGACAATAAATTCTGTTTTCAGGAAATTTGTGTTGCCAGCCAAAATGATTAATGACCACTTCCTATGATTCTTAGAATAAGTGGGAAAGGTACTTCATTTGATTAATAGGATTTATTGATTAAAATAAAATCAATAACAATATTTTCTGGAAAATCGGATCTTCAGATTTAAAAGCAACAACAAAAAACAAAAGATTAAAGGATGCTTACCATTTCTACTGGTGGAAATTAAACTTTGAATATGGATATTTGTTGTCCAGTGTAATGGTTTAAAACAGAGCTGCTCACAAGATGCAAAAGATTGAAATTCAGTCCAGCTTTTCAGAAGCAGCAGCTAAAGATTTGGAAGCAGTTACCAATTTAGCAGCTGAACTATAATCAGTTTCAGAAAGCTACAGCAAATTAGTGCTTGCTGCTGTCTCAGTTACCATTGAAAGGACCTATAGCATATTTTACTCATTTCCTTTGGAAGTGTACCCTGCTTTGGAATACTTTGGTAGTCAACGTGGACTCTGTAAAGCAAATATATTCTCCACTGCTAATAGTGGGGTTTCACCAGTAACATTTTAAGATCTTGTGCATTGACACGACAGCAAAAATGATGCTTTTTGTAAACTACAGATGTCTAATTAGATACATGGTACTTAGAGGATAGATCTTACTAATTCATGAACTCAAGATATATTTAATATCTGTCAAGCTATTTTTAAAATGACCTAGCACTTCCGTAAATTCATGGCTATAATGAGTGTATTGTATTGAGGTTAAATTGTATTCACAAAAATATTTGGAGTTTGGAACATTATGTATCATTTAAGGAAATCTCTTCTCCCAACACCTTAAGAATAAATAATCTGCTTTCTGCTAGCATTGATCCATCTCAAAACTTCTTCTAACAGTTTTTTCTCTTTTCACTACTAATTCCTCTTTGATGTCTCTTTCTGTCTCTACCTCTGATATTTGTAACATAATCTGATTTAATATATGCTTTTGTAAAATCTTAATAGTATTTACAGTAGTGCTACTGTTGTATGACACAGGTGTAAGAGATCAAAGCTTCTCTTCTTTTTAATCATCTGTGCCCTATGGCATGGATTTTGTTTTTATAATTTTGGGTTTTTTTGCAAAGCACTGTGTCAAGTAGCAAGAATGTTTGGAAGAGATACTGAACCAACTTATTTTTTTGAAAACCTGAAATTGTGAACTGGACAAAAAAAAATTGTCAAACATATAGGATAATCCATGTGTGATGACGCTCTTTGCCATTATGCCAATTTTTTCACCCACGAATAACAAAATCTCCAAGTGTTAGGGATTTTTGGTTTGCTTGAATTTGGTTTTGCCTGTTTAAAATTTTCTGTGCAGTGTCTTGGAATGCAGCAGTACTGAGGAGCTGAGATGGTTACTGGCCACAGTTTAGTGCTCAGTGCAGATCAACATTTACCATGCTCAGCAAAGGGCAAACTACTCTCACTGAACCAAAATATCTTGACCCTTGCTCTGATTAATACTGGACCTTGATTTTTGGTCTAATGGCAAATTCTGTTGTTCACAGTCATGTTCCAGTACAAGATTTAACTTTATTCAAGGTAGTGCAACCATATGAGCAAATGCTCAGAGAAAGAGAAAAAAGGCTCAATAGTATTTGAACGTCGTGCTATCTCCAGTCATCTTTTCATTATATACCTATTCATCAAGAATTCACTGTCTATCTATATTTTAAGAGCAAGCACACAAAAAATTTCCTCTCAATTCAGTGTATTAAAGGATCATTTTTCTGCGTCCCAAACTTTGTAATCCTTGCTAGGAGTTATGACTGAAAGATGATGATAGAATAGCTTCTCATCTTCGTCAATGACTGAAAAATAGCAATGCTTTCTTGCTAACAAAATCATTAATAAATAAGTTGAGCAGGATCAAAACAAATTTTAAAATTATTCCTGTCCTACTTCAAGATATTCTTTTAGATTTCTCTCAGGTTAATTGTACTGCTACACTAAGGGAAGAAACATGGACCTTACTGAAATCCTGTCTCCTGTATTAAGACTGACTATTAACAGCAGTTCACTAAACTAGGGTGGTGAGCATCTTCTTGCTGCTATTTTATTCCCCATGCCTCTATACTTCATCAGTAAAGTTGGTGTCATCTTCAAATTGTCATTTTTTCTCTTTATAAGTCGCCCTTATCTCTTGTTAATTTTAAAAAGTATTTTGATTCATAAAATATTTTGACTTCTAATAGAAGGAGTTCTCAAATATCAGGCATATGGCACTAGGTTTGATCTGTCTGTGAATTTAGTGAGGGTAACATTGAGAGCAAGGAACATTTGCATTGCTTCTCAGAGCCTTGCTCTCCAAATACAGCCTGGATGTGCCCTAAGCAACCTGAACACCTTGTTTCCTGCCTGTCTGGATATCCTTCCAAGGCAAATGGGTAGGCATTGGTAGGCAGGCAGGCATGACAGTTATTATAGATTGTCTAATGAAAATTAAAGAAGGAACAAAGTGGAAAAGCCCTCCAGAATGTATCTTTCCTTTACAGTCAGGACTCCTGGGACTTGCATGCCCTGGAGCACTGGGGCAGGACGCGAGGAGCTCTTAGCTCTATTCAGCTCTGCTGAAGGGTAGTACAAGCCCTCTCTGAAGCCACAGAAGATTTCTTTGCACTGTGCAACAGGTTTGGCAGATGGAAAATGGCATACACGAGTGCATTCTCTCTCATATTCACATGGCTTGGCATGATTCTTAGTAGAAAAATATATTTCACTTTGCAGAAGCTTTTATTTGCAGTCCTGCAAGCTGAAGGAATAGCTTTCTTTCTTTGCAAGTCACAGAACACCTTGAGAGTGTGTTCCTGGTATACTAATTTATCCAAGACAGCAAGTAATAGCTTCCTTAGATCTGTATCAAAGAGCAAAATCTGTAATTAACAGGAAGTTTCATTAATAAAGTTGAAGAGGAGTTACAGCAAGCAACTTTTTCTGTCTTCTCTATCTCTCTGGCTTTTAAATAATCCACTTTAGGGGATTATTCATTATTTAAGGAAAAACTTAAGAAATGGTAATGACTGGGATTAGTGTAATTCTAGAAAAAGTAGGACTCTTCTGTTGTGTATCTTCTTATACAAAAATAATGTGACGAAATTTTAAATAATGTATCAAACTTGGTAATGCCAATGATTGCCAGAGGGCATAACTAAACCTGCACATCTATGCATAGGACTACAGAAATACACGATAATTGGCCAGAGTCCATGATTAAGAGTTTCATAATAAAATCCAAATAGGAATCTACCAATATTCCTCCTATATTAATGAAGAAATTTGTAATATCTATAATTATCTATAGTAAAAAAACATAACCAACAAGAAAAATGTCTCAAATTTAAATGCAGATTACAATCCTGTGATTATCAACACCACAAATTGCTGTTTATTTCTGATGATTTAGTTTTACTGAAATATACATATTTACAGAAATAGATCATTTTAACATTGAAGAGAAATTATTTTTCTGTTGCCATTTGTGTGATGTTCTTTCTATAAACTTAATCTAATAATTTTATTTCATATTTTATCCCTCATAGCTTGGTACTCTTTTTTACCCATACACCTTATTGTTATTAGGATTTTCAAAGAGTTTAGAATGCTATTTCTTTTATATATCTATTATGGTAAAAGTTGTTCAAATATATCTAAGAGTTATCACTTCTTAAATACAGGCATGTCAGAAGGTCAGGAATATTCAAAAAAGTTACAATATACAGTCTAAATTTTCAACTCAAGATGAGCATTTTAATATTAACTTTGTAAAAAAAAAAGTAAAACATATATTAATGTATAGCTTCAATACTGTCTAATTTGAAAGCTGCTTGGGAGGAAGGTAATAGTGCAATTTTTAGGAGATGATGGAGAATTCAAATCACTGTGTGTATAGTAGATGAAAGCTTTCCGGAAACCAATGAAAATACACTGAGGGGATCATTGTTGACCTTAATTTCTTCATTCTCAAATTGGAGTTAATTTGGAACTATTGTACTAAGACTAGCTTCACTGGGGGAAACTAAGATGAGTGCCATGGAAGGACTGTAGAAAGTGCAGAGGTGGTGCAGAATAATAAAAATATGGAATATTAAAAATTGTTGGATAGCTTTATGCAGTTGGAAAAATTCAACAGTACTTCAAAGTTCTAAGTTGAATAAAGTCACATCCAGTGTAACTTCCTTGAGGTCAGTAGAATACTGAAAATTCAATTTGTCACACAAGCTGCTTTCAGGTTTTGAAGAACTTTAGTGGGATTTGCTGTGTTTTAAAAATGAAGCCTTTTGAGAATGCAGAGGAAGCTGTAGGTCAAAAAATAACAAAATGGCTTTGAGTGTCTGGACATGTCCTGGACAGTGAAGCAAAAAACAGCTGCTGTTGCTTTCATTCAAAAACATTTTAGAACTAAGTGCTTTCCAGTTTCATATGAAACATCACAGGATTTTTATGGTACATTAAATCCACATTTGCTTTGATGAACACAGAACTTTTAGAAATATGTCCTAATCTAAAGTGGCTTTGAAATTGAACTAGTCCCTTAAAGAGCAGAACTCTTGAGTTCTGCTTTTAGGATACACTAAAAAATCTCTTCATAATCTCTTGAGGTCAGTACACTTTTCACTCTCTGATATGAAATTATCTAAATAAAAGTTTAAAAGGAATCACAATCCAAGAAGTTCCTTTCCTAGAGTCTCCTTAGAAGATTCAACCAAGTGCATCTGATCAATTAAAGTATTAACTCTAATCTAATGTGTTCTAATTTAATTCAAAACCTGCAATTGGAGAACATAAAGCAGCTGGAAGGTTTGCATCACAAATGCTTTTAATAATTATATTTATAGAAAATTATATAGTATTTATAGAAAATTCTGAAAATATTGAAATGCAGAGCTCTACAATTGGGTCTGACCATTTTGGATCCCACACAAAACAGTAGTGCTTGAAAATTGTGTTTACTGTGTGGCTGATCAGCTATCAAGATAAAATGAAAGTCTCAGTCTACTTCATCCTGGTGATATGCTGAATGTAATATAATCTTCACCTGGCACCTATCAGATGGCCAGCAGTCTCCTACGACAGCTGATATAGGGTTGTGTGAGCAATTTATTTTTGTTTGACTGAATGTTGGGGAGAATAAGACAGAACAAATAACACAGAACAAATATTTTTTTTAAATCTAGTTTTTAAAGATCAGCTTCATCAGGTCAAGTCATTTTATGATTTATGTTTTACAACTAATCAATAAATAATAACTGTATTATTGTTTTGAAAATATAAAATAGTAATTCAGTTTTTATGGGTTCTTTTTTTTCTTCCATTGTCTTTGCTATAAACAGTGTGCTAAGTTTGACAGTGAAGTTTCTTTAGCTGAAATCCATGTTTTCAGAAGGGAAAGATGTTTAGATACCAAAATTTATTTGTTCCAAGTTGCAGCGGTCAGGCTTGTGCTGAGTTAGTGCATTTGCATAGTTTCTTCTTGATTTGCATTTATATGTAAGATGGACAACCTTTATCAGAGTTATTAAAGAATCTAGCCATTTTTATTGTAATTTATTTTTATTAAGTTAATTGCCAGGTGAAATTACTACAGTTATATTTTAATATATGATTTCTGTCCGTAAGACATACTGAAGTGCACTGTGTTTAAGAGGAAAATAATTTCATGCATTCCTATATATATATACTATATACTTCCGAAGTATTGCTGGATAAGGTTCCGGCTTTTTACACTAAGTAACAAAGTACAGATCTTGTTTATTTGCCAATTAATTGTCCTTTCATCAACTTAAATGAGAACTTGATTGACTTTTAAGGACCAGGGACTAAATTTTGCTTGCAACTTATTTTTCAAAATGGAAATGGAAGTGATTTCATATCCTAGTAAAAGAAATAGGCCTGAGAGAAAACCTGTTATTTAACTTGCTCTGATGTTTGGTGAATTTAGAAGAATACTTCTATAAAAAAGAATATATTTCAATCTGGTCAGCACAATATTACATGTATGGTAGTCAAAATTATTCTTTCACATTACAGATATTTCAGTATTTGTGTTATAGTGTTTTTCCTTCCAATTTATTTATGGCATTTTTCTCATTTGCTGTTTGAATTTGCTGCTGGCCCAGTGCAACAGGTCAGCATACTTTGCCTGGAAAATGTTTTTTGAACTGTATTAAATATGGATATTTACATCAGGAATGAACTTACATAGCTAATTCCTCCATCCTGTCAGCTGTAAATAAGAACTGATATTAGGAAGGTGGCAATTTATGTTAATAATAGTGTGAAAAGCATTGGTACGATGCTCTTTATATGGGTTCATGCAAATGGTTTGTTGCTACTGAAGTGTGCATTAACATGGAGCATATCCTTAGGTAATTTATGGGAAAATTACAAGATATGAAATACTGAGTGAAGCAATGATCAGTGAGCAATATCATTGCCTCAGATCAGCACACGTTGGCAGAATGGTGTTCATCTTTTCTTTGCAAAAGGAAAAGATATGCTGTACAAAGAAAAAGGAATTGTAATACACATGATAGTGCTTAGAGACATAATTATGCTTTCATAAGCACTGCAACTTTGGAGCATTATGTTTTTAAGGTGCACTCAAAAAAAAAGATAATTAAGGGTTTGAAACCAAGAATAAAAATGTGATGGGGAAAAGTAAATATTCATGGAATCATGGAATTGTCATGCATAAAAGCTCTGGGGTAGAGGAAGAAAATGTTCAGTGTGATTTTCTAGTTAACGGGTGCTTGGAGAGTGGCTGGGCAGTGGTCTGCATGAATGGCATCAGGAGGGATTTCCTTTGCATTCTTTTTTTTCTTTCTCTTTCCTTCACTAAGCATAGTGTTTACCTGCCAGAAGGTGTTTGCCATCAGATTTGTCTGACTGTAGTATTCAGTCACATACTGAACCTTTGGAGATGGAAAATAGCCATTGGTCAAAACCAAATAGCCAGCTGAAGAATATGTGCACAGCAACAGCCACAACTGCAACAAAGCGTTACCCAGAAAATAATTTAAAATTATTAGTCAACCCAACAACCTTATGAAATATAATGTTCTCAATTAATTTTCATATTTAATAACATGCTAATGCCATCATTATGAATTTTGAAAAAAATTATCTTCAAATGAACCATCCACTCTAATTAAACTCATACAGTACCATTTCAGTTCTTCTGTCATCATAATTAGAGGTGTTGTTTCCGTTTTCCATATTGGCAATTCAGTAGGTAAAACTGTCTTAAAACAATAATAGATTAAATTTGCAGAATTGTTTACTTTTCCATATTGTAACATGGAAGATTATGCAAAAGGCTTTCTGATTTAGGTTAGGGGTTTTTTTGTTGAACTCAAGATCAAGCAAGACAGTTTGTTGCTTCTGTTTTCAGCCTAATTTTTAAACTCTGCCAATCTTGAGACAGATATTTTTGTCCAGTTGGCATGCATACAAAGATTCACTGAATATTTTGTTCATTGTCAGATCAATGTTTTTTCAGCTTTTCCATTTAGATTCCTTATGATAATAGAGTATTTTTTAATGTTCTTTTCTTCTTAAGGACATAATATTGAAAGATTTTTTAGTCAGTTTGGTTAATTGTGATAATATCTGAGGAAGAAAAAATTCTGTGAAAATAACTGAATTTCAACTTTTCAATTACTTAATTACCTGCATTCACAGGAAGACTGAAAGTCTCTCCATACTGATTGTGAAAACAGTACCATATCTTTATCTAACATCTTTAATTGGTTTCACTCAGGAGACACCAGGTTTATGGTAGCACAATATGCAAATTTTTAGGAGGGTGAAAATGCAGGGTACCAGAGTTATTCAAAGGTAGCCTTGACTTACTCCTTTGTACAAATAGATGTTCTGTATCATTTGCTATTGTTGCCCTAGAAATACACACTAAAACTAAGAAGTGTGCAAATATTCTAGTAAATTAATTAAGAACTGTTTTATGTAGACGCTAATTACTTACTTGGCTTTAAGTTATTTTTTGGGACACTCAAGGATAAATTTTTAAACAACACCATTTCTGTTTTGAAAAGCAGTAGTCCTGGGATTTAAGCTGAAAGAAAGATTGGTAATGTCATAAAAGAGTATTCTTCAAATAAATCATAGAAATACAACAAAATATTTGGAATTATAAATAGGGAGAAATCTGGTGATGTTATCATTTCTATTCTCAGAGTACTGGAAAGTAAAAGAGATGTTGAGGCAGCAGAGTCTTTCATTATTGTATTTAGTTTGCATTTAAATGATCCATTCCTACTGGAAAACTATTCTAATTAGGGCTGTAATTATATTCTGCCTTAATTATTGTTGACTTAATTTGTCCTTTTTCTTTTCTTTGTTTTTTCCACCCCCACTAATTAACTATTGTTATCAGTAGGGCGCAAATCCTTAAAGATACTGAGATAGTTCTACCCTCATATACTTGCCCCATGGAGAGGCAAAAAGGAGAGTGCAAGTACTTACAGCTGTCTCAGCTTAAGAGGAGGTGAGGACAGAATTCAATGGAAAAAAGATAGCTAAGGATAGAGTTCAATGAAAAAAAACCACAGATTTTGACAACAAAACACTGAAAAATTAGGATAATGTAATAGTAAAAAATAGGAAAGGGTTAATGAATGAATATATAGAACTCCTATGCAACCCCCTCTCCCAACATGTAATATTAATATATTTTTACTGCAGCACATTGAGTTATAGAATTTAATTTTTCATTGTATTTTCACCTTAGTGCATGGAATGTTTGAACACCTCAGCCATAAATCTATTGGTTATTTTGCCTTTTTGAGCCAAGTTCAGCTTTTACATAGTAGTGATTTTGAGGTGATAAGCTATGTTAAAATAAAACTGAAAAGATTTCTGATGCAGAGTAATACAGCTCCTGACTAGAGGATCTACTCCCAACAAGTTACTTCAGGTTTGCATAAATCCTTCTGCCCATATTTTGCTTCAGTTAAATAATATTTATGGATTGTTACTGATACCAGACTTTGATTCAAATGCTTGGAGGTTAAATTGTTGCTTCATGAACATCTGTTTAGTGAGAAGAAACTCCTAACATAATTGTAACTCTCTCTTTTATCCTTATTGCTGCTCTAGTAGTCTGGCATACCTCCCTTGATTGCTGTTATTTCTTGATTTTTGTTATTACTGTAAGTGCCATTAATCCTTCATTTCTTTTGCTTCTACTACAGTTTGCAACATCTGTCATTGACTCTATGTAATTACATAGTTTTGTCTTCATCTTGCTCTTTCCTGCTTAGAAGTTGTAACAAATGAAACTTGGAAGGGAGTGTTTTAACATCAGAAGATCCATAACAATGATAACTTGTTTTCTACCAGAAACGTTTTCTGTGATTAAGCATACTTCTGCTTCATAGGAAGGCTTCTGAAAATGCTTCTGAAAAGAAGAATCTAAGAGTCTCTAGTTCAAGTCAAGGCTGACTGACACTTTGTCAAAATCTCCTCTTAGATATTCTTTAATGGGTGCAACATTTCATGCGCAATCCTCAGAGAAGAAAAATACTTTATGGCAGTTGATAGGGCTATCTGGAGGAAGGACAGATTGAAACCAATCCTGCTTTAATCAGCCACATCAGGAAAAGAGAGCAATTGACTCATCTGAGCATATTTTCTGGTAGAGGTTTCTGCTCATATATGGATTTCCAGAGAAACTTTTCAGGTCTGTGGCCCTTTCCTTGCACTTAATCATGCACTAATAGGTAGGATTTAATTTCAATTTGGGAAGGATAAGCCATCTAGAGGGACATGAAACTCTTTTTGGACAAGTGCCTTGAAGCACAAACGCTTCTGTGATGTCTTCCAACTCTGGTCTCAGCTCTCACCACCTATGATCATTCAGTTAGATCATGCAGTAATTTCCAATGACCATGTTATGTCTTTCAGCAAGAAATTAGTTTCTTGGAAACAGACCACATAATCAAAGTTGCTCTGGAACCTGGACTAATAACAAATTCTTCTGAGATAATTTAAAAAAATGCAGTGGAATAACTTGACAAAAGGGATGTTAATCTTACATATGCACTGGCTGTAGATGAAAATACTCCATCTAAATATAATGTATGTGCTATATAAGTATATACTCTTTTTTCTGAATTATTTTTGATTATTTGAGTTGGTTATCTCATGATAATGTTTTCTTTTAACGCCTCTGTGTGTGTGTGAACAAATGTATTGGTAGAAGTTTATTTCCCTATTCATATTATACATATATCTCTAAAATATTATTTATAAGTTGTACTTTAGAATTAAGGAGTGGGATGCAGACTGCTTTTTCTGATTGAATAGTACGCAGTGCTATTGAGTTATTTTGGACGTAATTGTGAGAAGCTGATTGAGAGCTGTAGCCTGAATGCACAAAAAGAGCACATGAAACTATAGATCATGGAAAAAAATGGCCTTAACCTTGCAGATCCATCAGTCACACTCATAAAAAATGTTGTAGTATTTATCTGCAAATAGACCAGTGAGGTTTTTATTGGGATATTCATAGCAAAATGAAAAAGGCATTAGCAGCATTATTTTTCATCCAGACTTTGCACTCCTGATGAAATGTCAAAGGTGATCCTCTTCATCTAACATCCTTTGTTATTTTGGCATCGATGTATGAGTGGTAGGTTAGGATAATGCTGCTCTGATACTCTTCTGTGTGCTTTCTTTAACAGAAGACAACAAATTGAATAGATGTACTCTTTCTAAAAGGGGCTTCAAAATCAATGATTTTCTCTTCATGGGTAGTTCAATCCCCATCATTCTGTCTTTACAGCTGGCTAATTTTTTTAAACAAATACCTATCACTCTGGACTATAAAGGGGGATAGAGTGAGGGTTGTTTGATAGCATGGTGTTTTCATGTCAAAATACCAGCAAATTGTCAGGAGTGTAGCATATATAATTACAGTTTTGATATTTCCAAAGAATTTACAGTACATTGCATTTTGCATGAAAGCCTATAATGACATATACGAGTATAAGGGTGGTAGAGCTGAACCGATTCAGAAACGTGAAGAGTGTGAATTTCTTGAAAGTCCTTGTTTTTTGGTTTTTGTCTTTTTATGGCTTTTTAAATCTCTGGAGGGTGCATGTGGCCAAAATTTCTTGATTGCATGAATTGTAACTTAGCTTTATGCATTTTAAAGTAATTTAATCAAGCACATTTGTTGGTCTCTAGTACTGTTCGTCACCAAGTACGTTGAATTATTAAATTCCTAATAAAAGTAAAAGTGCATCACAGCTGTGTCAAGCTATACAGACAGCTTGAAAGAATTTAGGCTTTGGATGAGCACCATTAACTCCTTGAAGGACTAGATTATCCAGTTGTAGTATGCAGTGTGTCTGTGTGAGTTGTGTCCCTCAGGGGTTAAACATGCTGAAGGCAGTGTGTTAGAGGAACCAGCGGTGGGGATGTTTCCCAAAGAGATTAGGTTTAGCCTGTCACTACACACTGCTGAGTTTATTCAGCTGAGCCACCTAGAATTTTGAAAGGAAGCCAAAGTAGTACTCAAAGTTTGCTCAGTTGTTTAGACAGTGAAGGTAGTGCTCAAAGTGATTTTCATTCACCTCTGTCCTTCTAAGCAAAGATGTAAGGCTGTGCATGAGCAGTGCTGTGAATGTTTCACCCTTCTGCCCTCAGCACATAGGGTCAAATCCCAACAAGACCTTTATGAAATTAAAGGTGTTATGGGAATTGCTTCCTCATTGACATAGTTTATTCTTTTCAGTACATGGTGAATCAATTATTATTTCTATTTTCTTCACTTTTTTTTTTTGTTCTCATGTACCCAAGGGTTCAGAATTCTCTATGACATTTAAAAGTGCTTGGTGTTGATGAAAGGGAAGAAAAAAACCAGCCTCAGCTAAACAGATCTGAGTGTATTACTAACACAACTAGACTTAGTTTGATGAAGTAAAACATTCCTGGTAACTATATATGTGATTTTTTTTTCCTATTGAATAAGAAGCAAGCCACACACACCTAGATAAATCAAGAAGTAACAGTAGATATCAAGTCCAGAGTGGCAACCAGAGAGCAGAGGCAGAAGGAAAATAGGGTTTGGCTTACTTATGCTTATTGAGTGGAAACACCTCTTTAAAGTAGTTCTCTATTAGTATCTGAAGCCAAATGCATTTGCATACCAATCAGAAATCTTTATTCTGTTTCATTTCTCCTCTGAGAAGGTATTTTGTTTCATGATTTAAGGGAAATTACAGTTCAGATAAGGGTCATTATTTCATTTGCAATCTTTTATCATAATTTGTCTGTGAAATTGTTTAAACCTTTCTTCATCTAAGGAAAGATATGGTTTCTTTTATAGAGATCTTCCTTTTCCTGTCATTTCAAGGATGGCTTACATCCTGGCTGGGGAGCTTAAATGTATAATGGCTACAGAATAAATGCAGGAATTGGATGACTGGGATTTCCACTATTAGCCCTGCAATTGGTTCATAGTATGTTACTGGGCTCCCATCATGGGTTTTCGCTTTTTTTCCTCCATCTACAATACCGAGGTTGGTGAGATTGTACTCCTTAGAAGCATATTTTTTACGTTATTAAAAAAAAAACACATGGAAGATCTAATTATTAATTTGATCAATATATTTCCAATGTGCTTTCTGTTACTTTTTTGTACTTCGGTTATTGTGTTCCCTTTCATTGCAGATCAGTCAAGATATTTCTACTTGGCTGAGGCTGTCTGTTGTTTTTTTCACAGGAATGTCTTTCTTGTATTTTATTAGATAAGCCACATTTCTGTCCAACACTCAGGTCACAGGGACTGCCCTGCAGTGACTGGGGACGTTCTACCCCACATCCCTTGTCTCATTTCTAGGCAGCAACACTAGTGACAGCTCTCTGTCAAGGCAGCTCTTTCATGCAGACTCATTTGTTCTTATCAGGGAAATGTCATATGAAGTGCACCTTCCTAAGCTCATAGTTTCATGACTGGGAAAGGGTAGAGTGACAACAGAGAAAGTTTGCAAATATCTGGACTTTTTTTTTTATTTTCATAGGATCATAGAGTTATTTAGGTTGAAACAGACCCTTAAGATCACCAAGTGAGCCATATGTTCCATTTAGTTGATCCCAAAAAGGATTTTTCCTCCCTGGCACCCTGTCTACCTAAAATTATGCTACAAGTAACTAAAACTCCTCAAATTACTTTCCTGATAAACTAGTTATGAAGATCCAGATATTGGAGGAAATGCAGAAACAGCTTTGGAAGTAATTTATCTTCTCTCCAAACCATCAACCAGAGGTGGAATATTCAAAAACTTACTGAGTTCATGTCATTGCTCATTAGACATTGCCATTTAGACAAAGAAGTGAAAGAGCTTTAACCTCTATTTGGAAGGTGTAGGAAGAATCTAATTATTAAATCCATTATATCTGTGTATACACCAGATTAACAGCACCTTGAACAATCCTGTGATTCTCATGATGGACACAAGCTAATTGAAGTCATTAGAGGCACTGCCCATATCTGTATTGACATCTTCTGGGACAATGAATCTTGGAGACTTCATTACACTCTTTGACAGCAGCTATTTCTCTTTGGATAGAAGAGAAACCAGGAACCTAGAGGTGGCCTTTGTGTCTGTGTGTAATTTCAATCTGATTGTATTCTTGCATTTGTTATACATGTGCATTGGTATGTTCCATTCCACTAATTTTTTGTTTAAAATGGAACATCTTCAGCTTGAATAATCTCCTCTTTACCCTTGTAAGACTTTTGTTATCCCAAATGTAGATATTTGGGGTAACAAAAGCCTCACAGAGTGAGTTGACTACTATGGCAAATTTCAGTGATATTTCAATTGCTTCATGTAAACTTCTTCTCCTTTTTTTTTTTTTTTTTAAGATCTAGAAGAAAAAGAAGTAGTCCTTGTGTCATAGGAATTTCATATTTCCCAGAAAGCATATTACTAACTTATAGGGAAATAGACCTTGAGTTTGTATGGAAACAGCATGCTTCTGCCATGAGGCAGGGGTTTGGTCACTTAAGTAGCATGAATAAATGCTGTCAGCAGTTGCAGTAGCTAAAGTAGAACTTACAGTCTGCTACATTATGTTGTAACATAGTGCAAGCCTCATCTGTGGTTATGACTAGATATCCCACTGCTGTGCAGAAATACATAATCACTTTTATCACTTTCCTCAGTTTTTTCTGAAACATCTGGTGTTGCCCATTGCTATAGACCAGAGGAGCAAACCATAGGAGACCGTTAAGTGGCTTAACACAGCAGTTTCTGTCCTTTAGAAGGTCACATGCAGTATTCCATGCAGATATCCAGACATATGTAAGGGATTTGAATGTTGCTTAATCTTTTTGTTATAAATGTGCATGGAAAATATTTCTTGTGTGGGATTGGAGGCTTTCCAGATCTGAGCAGGTGAACAGTTGGATTTATTTTTTTTTATCCTCGTTCATTGTTACAGGTGTTGTAGATAGTTCATGTTTGGATGATGAAGCATATGCATAAAGAAGGCTTCAGAAGCAAACAAGGAGGTGGTTTGATATTAATATCATCTTTATTCGATATACCTTTCGGCTAAACTGAAGGGGAGGGTGAAAGATGCGAGGAGGATTTGGCTTTCTTCAGGCAGTTAAATAGAAATAATTTCTCCTTAATTCTCATCTGCATACTACAATTTGCATTTCAATTTTAATATTTTGGAGTGTAAAAGCATATTTAGGAAATGGACTAATTAGATCTCTGTAAACAGCCATATGCTGCCATTTTTATTAAATTTAAAGGGTGGTTAGAATGACAAAGATTTTATTACTCACAGGAAAAAGGACATAGACACCCACCTACAAGATATATCCATTTTTTTCTTCTTTTAAAATAGTGCTTCAATTGCATTTGTTCCTAAGTTAGTTTTGAAAAATAAAGAAATGAGAAATTGCACACAAGGTAATCCAATTATGTCCTCTTATGAGGTGATGAATACATCATAAATGCCTATCTGGAGCCAGGTTCTCTTCTCCTTACTTATAATCATAAGTGTAAATCGTTTTTGGCAGTAATACTTGAGGACTTCTGCAAGGACTATTAGAATTTAGCATACAGCAAGTGGTCTCTGTGGTGGCAGTCACACCAGCTTCCTCTTGAATTTGCTCTTAAAGCTGGGTAAATGAGTCCAGGTACCGGTGTGTACTCAGGTTAGTTGTATGTCAATTCCTCTGGAAGGGAAACTTGTGTTGGCTGAGGTTGAAATGCCAGAGTGGTGCCTGGTGCCAAACCTGACTTGCCACACCTTGAATTCTGCTATATTGCCCCTCCACAAAAAATATATTTGCATGAATTTGACCGTGCTTCATGCCTGGAAAGTATTACTTCAGCTGTTAGTAAGAGCTTCCCTGGGAAGAGCCAACTCTATGGAACTCTATCACCCAGTTCAGTTTTTACACAATGGGACAGGAGGGCAGGTCCATGCGATAAATCTGAAGGCTGTATGCAAGAGAGTGACTGAATTTCTGGAGTTTCATGCAATGCTCTGTTTTTCTGAAAAATAAAATGATCATTATAATGAGGAGACTTCTACAGATGAGTCTTCAGAGATGTTTCTGCCAGCTGGCTCAATGAACTTCATTCAGGCACAGAATGGTGCTTAATCTCTGCAGTAACCTTGAACTTCACTATTTTCTTAAATGTTCATTATTATTTCAAAATTCAGCCACAAAAGGTACTACTCAATAAAACAATGAGAGACATAAAAGTGACCCATTTGCGTTGTCATTCATTATTTTATGAGCTATCCCTTTGAGTGATCACACTATAAAATGTTACTTAAAATACTGTCATGATTTAATATGTCAAAGTGTTTTCTGTTATAACAGTAATGAAAAAGAGTTGCTAAAAAAATCACTTTTACCATTTTTGACCTAGAAGAAAGAATGGAAATAGTTTTAGGCAGGGACTGTAATTTTTAGGGGAACCAATTTACATCATGCTTTCAAGTCCAGCTTGAGTTAGGATGGTGAGTAAACAGAGCAAACCATGCAAAAATCAAGATTCTTTCTTGGTGTCTGCAATACGATATCTGGCAGTTTGACATCATCTCTATAATACCATTCTGTAGGTGTCTGTAAAACCTGTTAAATTTTTTGTCATAGTTTGTCCCTTAAAAGGAGAGTTTAATAAGCATATGAAATAAATTGAACCAATTAGTAAAAGCTATTATTCTTGGAATATGAATGTGCCAGAAGAGATCTCTTAAACTGTACAAGCTTTGAAAATAATAACATCTATCAGTGTTTGGCATATGGGCTTACCCTCAAAAAGATGTGATTGTCTATATATTTGGTCCATGTGAATGCTCTCAAGGTTCAGTTACCATACTGGGCTGAGAAGCAAGTCATCCAGTGCCCTTGTAGTTCGACAGGTTAAATGTGATAAGCCATCTCAGTTGTCCTAAATCATTCATCTTCTTGAGACTGGGAAAGTATTTCTTATTGCCTAACACAAAAAATTTTCTCAGAGCCGTTCTGGAAAGATTACCTTCCCATCCCTCTGTTTCACTTTTCTTTAGTCTTTGTGAGACAGGTTGGGCAAAATCTGTAGCTTCCCATACTAGCTTTCTTGTTTACCATTGCACATGATCCTGATCAGATACTTTAAAACACCCATCTTTGGTTCATGAGCATTTTGATATCACAAAGTATGCTTCGTACTTAACTGTTCAGATCTACCCATCTGGTAGACTGAGACATTCAGAGAGATAGATTTCGGTAAGAGAAAAAAATCAAAATCTATAGCAAGTTTATTTCCTGTAAACAGAAAGAATTGAGAGATGCTTTTCTGATTAAAGAAGGTGATTCTTTAATCTATATGTGAATGAAGGAATTTCACAAAATAGAACCTTTCATGAAATGTTCAGTACTCTGGGGGAAGGAAACTATATTGAAAAGAGAGACATTACAGATGCATTCCAAGATGTCTGGCTTAGATGTGGAGACACTTCTTGTCCTCTATAAGGTTAGGGGCTTGGGATAAATCCACTGTAGTTCATATTGAAATAACAGCTTTCATTTTTTTCTTTTAACCTTTCTATTCTGTTAATCTTTAATGTTTTAATTCAATACTATCAAATTAATATTAACATTTTCTCAGGTTTAATATTTACTCTGTGCTCTCACCATAAGCCTAGAATCTTTAAACCACAGTGGGGAAGGTCCTTGGGCTTGGGTTATTGGTACAGTTTTTATTACCAGGTTGTAGCAGTTAATCAAGTTTACAGTGTAGGTTGTTGCTACTACAGAAGTTGTAATTAGAATCACTCAATAATTCCTTTATTCTTAAGGGATGTCTGCAGGTCATCAAGCTGAGCCCACAATAAGGATGTATTTGGTCTTCAGTATTGGAGAAGATGGACCTGTGGACGAGTAGTTCCACAGCTGGCTCATGAAACTGGGCTCTGCCCTTCCCACTGTCACACAGGGCTCCATGAGCAGTGCAAGAGCAGGCCTAGACTTGCTGCTGCTAAAATGCTTTGCTGATACTCTCTGAGCCTTATGGCAGTAGAATTAGATGATTAGATGTTTAAGATTGTTGGGATTTGCATTTTGCTGTGCAGAAGCTGTACCTTCGACTGTATCTTGTAACTGTGCAGGATTCCATCATTGGGAGTGGAATGTTTGCTAGTACAAGACAGGGTGAAGCATTTCTTTATTCATACCTTGAGGATAAGTCTGAAATTAGTGGGTTGCATTTCTTACAACTTGAAACATCCATAGGAAGTATGGGAGGTATTGAGATTTTGGTTGCTTTGTATGTAGGTGCTGAAATCTCTAAGCAAATAGAAAATAACTGGGTTTTTTCTGTTGTTGCAAGGTAGCCTACATGCCTGTCAACTTAACTTGCAGTTCTAAGGGAAAATCTCTATTTTTCTATTCATAATCAACACAATATTTTTCTTTCTACCTTCTTTTTTTTATTGAGTTTTCAAGAGTAATGAATGGATGAGCTTTGGGGAATCATTTGGCTTATGGTGAATGATGCAGGAAATGAAAAATCTCCATCCAATTCACATAGCAAATGCACTCAGGTCAAAAGAATCTCATCTGTACTCAGCTCTTTGCTTTGTGCTAGTTTACAGAGATGAGCACAGAACATTTAACTCAGACATAACCAGCAAATGTTGCAAAGCCTAATGGCTTCTAAGTGGTGATTCACAAACTCCCAAGCTAACCTCATCATTTCTGTTCACCTTGCAAGAAGTGTGACTTCATCTTCCATTGCAAGGGTAAATCCTTTAGGAAAACCACTGGAATCTTATGAAATTTGATTGGATCTAGTATCTATTTTCTGCTTCCTCTGTTTTAATTTAAATTAGTCACCCCAGGACAATGAGAAATCAAAATTATGAAAGGTTAATATACACACTATATATATGTGAATGTATGTAATATTCTCATCTACTCAAAAGCTGACTTCCAGCTTTGATTAGTTAATACCAATGCTTTTTGTTTTGAGTTTTGGACTAGACTGAATTTTTTCATTTTCTGTCCTTTCAAAAGTTAAGAGCTGTAAATGAGTTCCTGAAATGTTTATGAAATTAAATGATAGATGAAGAATTACCAATGTAAAATAAAGTGAAACATTTGAGTTTTTATTCAGCTCAAGCTTTGCCTCAAGATTCTGGGTTTTTTCTCAAGGCAAGTTGAAGATGCAGCAAACTCACACATATCAAAAATTAACACAGGGATAATAGATATATTCTGAAACCAAGATGGAAGTTATTTTTATTGGTCTGGTAAATAGAAGGATACTATGCATCTTCAGAAATCAAGGTAGTCACTTTCTGTATCAGATTTAATTGTCTGAAGAAGCTGGGTAACACAGACTGACTTTTTTCATTTGCTTTCTTATATTCAATTTTATGAATACAGTATCCCTGTGAGCTTACAATATGGCATCAAATGAGACATGATTGCACTTTTAACTTTTTAGACAATGTTACATTTCCTGATGGATAACTGCCAAAGGATTTAGTTATGGATTGCTACCTCAGAGACAATACTCATTTGAAGCTATTCATTTCAGACTGATAAATTACTTTGTATCTCATATATGACTCTGGCAATTCTTAAAACTTAACTTCCTGAATTGCATTAACTTGGTCTTATTGCATATTACAATTCCAAACAGTAGACAAGCAAAGCACTTAGTCAAACGAAAATAGTACTAGAAAATGCCATTTTGATTTAATTCTATGTTGATCAGGCAATGGAATACAAATGCAGGGAATGTAATATGGATGGAATGCTAGTCTGTGAATACACTAGACACATGTTAATCATATCTACATGAAATTTAGCCAGTTGTAGTCAAGAGGATGTATTATGTAAGGATTAACATTTGTATGCTTATACAATTTTGTCAGGACAGCTGGACATAGATCACAAGTTCAATTTCTTATTCATACTCATTTCTAAAATATCCTTCAGTTTAAAATTCAGTACGATTTTCACCATTTGCATCTCATCTGGCTGGTGCCTATTTATCTATAAACTGAACCAGAATATTCAACCACAGGCATCAAACCAATATGCACTTTAAGTAATATTTCTGAGTTTTCAGGCATTTATAATATAAACACTAAACATGCAAATGAAAGTTCTATATGTAAGCACAATGTATTTTAAAGGAGAAAGGATAAAACTGAGCGGAATATCTTAACTCAGAAAAAGAAATTTCTCTTTCTATGTACAGCATGACATGAATTTTACTTATTGGAGCCTTTTTTTCCAAAGCACTGATAAAAGGATATTCTGGTTTCAAGGACAGCATTTCCTTCTTTTGATTTCTTTTTTTTTTTAAATTTTCTTCTGTGTTACACTGAACTTCTCAGCTTTGCTTTGGACTGAGCCAAAATTCCAAGGTTCTATTTCTGGGAGTGTTTCAGCTTCAGATCACTTAAAGTTTTATGCAATATTTGTTAAAATAACTTGTAATTTTTGGGGCCTCTATTTTTGATGCATCACTTTAAAAGAACCTTATTTCCAGGTTAAAAGATTAGGAGTTTCCAAAATTAGAGCTTCCTTCTCTCCCCACCACCCCTAGGACATTATGTGTGAAATATCTCAAATGACACACATACATAAGAGCATCTTGGGTTTGAAATTGTTTTCATTGTTTTCATACCCAGCAATTACAGAAATTTTTAAGTCTTCATTTTTGTAAAGTATTTTGAACAACAGAATTGAAGAAAACATTTATGCTTTGAATATACATTTTAAATGAAAGAGGCAACAGAGGCTTCTCTCCTGTAGTTTTCTTGAAATAGAACAATGGTGCAGTTTTACACAAAGGATCCTTTGTAGAGTTTTATCTAGATGCACAGCTGTTGTTCTTTGGTGCCTGTAGTCACTATGTTGGATTCTTAATGGAAGTGGGTTCTGTGTGTAACAGACTAAAATAAGCACCTCAATAAAAACAGCAATTCTAGGAGCTGTGGGCATACATCACTAAGCCTGTTCCTGTGACAGAGAAGTGTCCACCTTCCACTGTCACTACAGGATGACTAACATCATCTAAGACTGATGAATTAGCAGGAGCTGAAGAAAAGATGATTTCTACCCTGCCTAAAGTACACTAAATTGCTTTTTTACCTTCTCCTTTTGATACTCTACTAAGAATGACCCTACAGAAGAAACTAATGTTATCAGTGACACTGCCATGACCTTAGTCTTCCTCCATAGGAATATTATGTGACTTTACACTGAGTGGGCACCCATTACACAGTAATAGTGAATCTAGTGATTCCAAAGGCTCCTGTATTTGTTTCTTGCTACATGTTGTTTGTAGGTTCAAAGTGGTACAGCTCAATATATAAGTAAACTTGATGTTTTATTGGTCTGCACTTGGATTTCAACAACAGGAAGAAAGAAGGGTTACTGTGAGCATTAAGCTTTTAATGCACAATACGGAACAGAAAATAGCATGTTTACAAAAGCAAATTGCAATCTGAAGAATCTGAAAGCTGTGAGTCATTGCTCAGCAATCAGCAGTGACCTGTTACTACAGTTTAAAATTAGAAAGAACACCTGCCTGATATTTTGCTGAACAGAGCTGTTACCATTCTGTGTTCAAGTGAGATTCAGAAAAAAATTGAAGAAATTTATTTCTCAATGTTGTTTAAAGTTTCACTGTTATGCAACATATATTATGTTTGGTATTTGGCTTTAGGACTTTTAATTAACTGTCCTCCCCTCTCCAGGTAAATATATTGCGTACATTTTATAACATGAAATGAAAGGTGCAAAAAAAATCTTTCATGCAATCAATCTCTGTTCCAAAAGGGAAAATAACCTGTGGTGTTTTAAAATATGAGACCACTTAGCAAAGAGGCTGTATACATATACATACATATAGCTACTTGGAAAGGCTTCATCATTTATTTTTATTAAAGTCTTACTCCTGTAGCAATTCTTCAGGGTAAAGGGAAGGCAAAATTGCTCACAAGATCTGTGCATATTTTTATATGTACAGAGGCACTCATAATCTGTATCCATAAGCTATTAAAGATTGTCTCATACTAAGACTGATGGTTGTTAATGAAAGGATAAAAAAAGCTGCATTTTAGAAGATTAAAATGCTGTTAATTTCTGTATGCATTTAAGATTAATAAACTGCTCATTAGGACATGCAAATGAGCGTTTTATGAATTCCATCACAAACATTCACAAGTACCTTATACATAAATCACATTCAGTTAATGTATTTTTCTTATGTAATTGGAGAACAGATTGATGAGCCAGTCCAATTAGGTCTAATTTACATGTGTATGGAATTTTGTAATATAGTATTATGAAGCTAATATGCAAGTAAGAAAAAACTAATTATAGTATGTATTTGCTTTAGTAAGATGAAAGAAAATTGCAGCTTATCTTAAAAAATACTGCTACTTACTTGATGTAGAGGTAATATGAAAAGAACATAGAAATTTTAAAAAATTTAAAAAATTTTTCTCACGAAATAATAGTGTGATTCAATAGCAGTCTGTATGGTAACATACAGATTTTTAGTTCATGAATTCTAGGAGGTAAATCCATCAGTTACCAACAATTCCAGAAACAAACCTAGCTGTACACAGAGGATAGCAAAGGTAAAAGCAGAATAAAGTCCAGCTGTAACTGATGACAGAAGCTGTGTGGCCTTTGGCAGCCAGACGTGAAGATAGAAAAGGAAGAGAAGACTAGGGAAGAGTGAGTTCCTGCAAGCAATCCTGGTGCTTTTCAGTTTCATTGGGAATTCAAGGTCTGATTTTCTCTTAATGTATATACTGTCTTTCAAAATTGTCCATATGCGTTTCTGCTGAGTAGCACTTGCAGATGAGGTCTTCTGGCAATTGTACAACTGAAGTGTGAGGTTGCATGGACAAAGTCACACACATGGGAAGCGAAATCCTCCTCTTCTGGTGTAAATAATCTCATTCTGTGGGGCTTTTAGCAGTCATATCCTCATTTTATTATTTCCATCAACACGGTAACTTGTATTCTCATTGAGTTAATGGATCGAACTTTAAAGGTGCTTTGCTGTAACTCCTTTGAATCAGACCTTTCCTTTTCAGAGTGGAAGTATTTCCAACTTTGTATCAGCGCATTTGTGTGTGAGTCACGCTACGTGTTTCACTTGGTGATAGAAAATAGCATTGGCACACAACATGACCCCTACTTTTTAACCTGTGAATTGAGAGAATTAAACATTTATTAGCTTTAATTTAATATGCCTTGCAGAGGTTGAACTGCAAGTCTTATTGATGGTGGTTAAAAATTATAATGTCAGAGAGGACACATTTTCAGTCACCTTCTGTCACAGAGTTTACAGCATGGACCACCTGAAAACAATTGTTGGGGGTTTTACCAGCAGTCACATGTAAACACAAGAGCTGGAGGATTATGCCCAGTTTCTTCCTGTTTCCTATTTTCAAATTACCACTCAAGAGTATAACAACAACCTGCTGGTTATTTCTGAGTCAGATTCATCCAGAAATCCTCACTGCATGTAGATAGAGTGGGCTTTATATTTAGCCACTTACAAGCAACATACTTGGGCAATGCAACATAATGTACTTCTCCCACAAAATGTCATGAATAAGGAACCCAGGGCCTGGTTAAAATCTTCCTGACTGCAGGGAACAGTAGCGCATTCCTTTATAGTATCTGACATTTCTGCTTCAAGAATAATACAATAGTCAGCATCAATGTTCAAAATAAATGAAGTACCACACTGCCTAATTCAAAGCCAGACCTTTCTGAAATGAGAAGTTGAGAAGAGAAAGGGGGAAGGAAAATGTGAATTGAACCAGGTAAATGTTTCAAAACCATCTGGAATAAAAATACACAATAAAAATGCACAAACTCTTATTGAAAGCAACTTTTATACGCTTTAAAAATATTTTAGAATTCTAGTATAAATTTGTCGCTTTATTTTCAGTAAAGGATAAAAAAAAATTGATAGATATTATATCTATATGGACACATACCTGAGTATTCTTTTTATACACCTAGGAGGAATTTTCCTTTGCTCTCTAAATATAAAATTTCTGAAAGAATAATAAGGTCATTCTATTATTTCAGACAACCAACCTCTTTAAAGGATGTGACAGGAGCAATTTATCAACAGATTAGCTCTTTTCTGAAAGACTAACCAAAGAGACCATCTTCTACTTGAAATTAAATTTGTGCTGCTTTTAACCCCTGGTGATACTCATTTCAGTGAGTGTGATGCAGGGACATACAGTACCTACTTGCCCAGTCACTGGAGATCTTGTTCTTCCATTAAAAAGCTTACTATAGAAACTAAGCTATGTGTTTCTACAAATGAAGATGGGAAAAAGGTTTTCTACACAATGTACTAAATTTTTGTTGCTTTTGTTAAAAAGAAAAAGAAAATCTTTAAAATTTTTTCTTGCTTTTGGCATCTTTATTTTCCTAATGTTATTACTGGGCATTGTATTAATTTTTTTCCTGTTTTTTTTTTTTTTTTTTTTTTTTTTGGCTAGTAAATGCTCCATGCTCTCATCTCATTGGAAACATAGAAGCTAAAGTATAACTTTTCTTAGTGGCAAGATCTTTGCCACCTTTAGTAAAGCAAATATTTTACTCTGAAACTCAGGGTAAAATGAAACTGGTATGTCTGTTCAGCCGGTTGGTAAACGGATGACAACAACTTAAAATATTTCTAATGTGAAAGAATAATAGGATTTGGTTTTCTCTTACAAAGGTATGTATCCATGTGATAGTTTATCTGACTTTCAAAAACCTAAGTCTTAGCTGGATGTTGATATTACTTCTGTATTTTCAAAGCAAGGCATAACATTACTTGGTTCACGATATTGACACCAAGTGTCGGGGTGCTAACAGGAAGGATGGTGATGTCTAATGCTAATGTCTTTGATATAACAAGTAAATGTCAGTCTCTAATGTCAGTTATTGTTATTTTGTGTGTCTTTTCCCTATCCAAACAGATGTGTTCTTTGAAAATACTCTATAAAACATATTTGGCAGGAAATACCCTGGGTCTCTTTATCACATATTTTTATAGGAAGTTCTGAAAGGAAGACATCAGAACTCTTGCACTGGTCTGTTTTACCACCAGAATAAGGATAGCAGTTTTAAAGGAGGTAGTTACAAACATATGGGCTTCTATTAGAGTTGCTGTTCCTGCAGGCTATTTAAGGAAGTCTTGTATCTATTCAGGTAAGAGTAGGCTCAAATTGAAGCTGAGCAGTGTTGACACTCTTTTAAGATGCAAACAAACCATTCTAAACAGCAGGAGATAAAAATACAGTCATGTCCTGCCTGCCTTGTACTCTAATTTTCCGGTTGGCTGATTACCATTGACTAATTAGGTAATGCAGAGGAAGTTTGTATAGAGCTCTTTGTATTGCATCTAACTGGGGGGGATGATGGGGGGAGGGTGTTCTGTGAGTGAAGTCAGAAGTTCAGTGCTTAGAATACATGGAGAATTTGTCTCCTTGATATTTAGGATTTGTAACTCAGCAGAGATATAATCGCATCATTCTACCCCTCTGACAAAATATAGAAGATACAATGGAAAACTACATTTTCTGTTATTTTGAAGAATTTATGATATGTAGGGTTATTTTCCAAGGAGTTGATAGTATTTTCTGCAATAAACCGATTAATTTGCTCCTAGAAAAAAGCATTTATTGCATTACAGTTCTAAAGTTAGAAGCATGATAGACCAGTGAGAGGAGTTGAAAACTGTAAAAGGTGAACCAGCTGCTGCCATAACATTGCACAGATTTGGAGACTAAACTGCTTTTATAACATGAGAAGAGCAAAGAAAATAATCTATAATATTTTATCTATTTTTCTGTCAATTACACTTGATACTTCACAAAACTCGTGTTAGCATTTCATATGTTTGTTTAGCAATATAACACATCTGCTTCTCCATATATTTTGTGCAGCAGCTCTCTATAACATGCTGTGTGTTGTTTGTTGGCACACATGGTTACTGTGTTAAGTATACAAGAAAAATTAAACTGTGTCTGGCATATTCCTGGAAGTTCAAATATAGAAAACCACTATTCTAATTTCTTTTTCTCTCCTTCCTTTTCTTCCATAAGCTGCCAAGGAAAGTTTTAATTGAACTCCATCAGATTTTCTGCTGCTAATAACTTTTGAAATACATTTTCAGCCAGCTGAATTGCATGTTTAGTTATTGCTTGATATATTTTTGTTTCATTTAAGATAATGGAGTATTTTTGAAAAATGTTATGATTTCTATGAATTTCTGTTAAGTCTTGTTCAGCCCCCACAATGGTGGTCTTTTGAGAAGGGTATACAACTTATGCCCAATACCAAACGCATGAAGATAATCATTCTACATCAGTAATAAAGATGCACAGTTATTTAAAAAAAATATATGTTAACATCAGTCTCAATTTTGGTAAGCAGGATAGGAGAGATGACCAAAAGAATAGATGTGCTGGCCAGCACGCTCAACCAATACTTGGTTGCACAGTGACTCTCAACTACTATGAAGGTTATTTTTTTACTCAGTTCCAGGTCCATCTTCTTAGATTTTTTCATGTTGATCTTGTTTCTTCATCAAATCTCATGCTTGCAGATTTGTTTTTTTTTTGTTTTTTTTTTTTTTTTTTGGTTTCCAAACCTTTTTCCTTAGACCATTTAACTGTCAATTTCTCTGTCTTGCCCATTACTTCCTTTGCTGGCCATGTCACTTCAGACCCTCTTAGCTTGCCATTTAGTTTACGTTCATTTTGGTTTGATAATTCTTAGTTCCCTGCCTGAATTCCCTGTTAGTATGTCTCTCTCCTGTTTTACCTCTGCATCCTTGTAGACTCTTTTGTATCTAACCATTCCCAATTTCCACCCTCTCAAAATCCACACAGACATTTGCGCATCTTCAGATCTTTCCTCTTCTTTGTATCCTAGGAAATAAGGGGCAGCTTCACTGTTGATGGTAACAGATGTACAAGTAGAGAAGTAGTTATCCAGGGATTATGTAGAAATACCATTTATTTATCAACTTTATGTCAACATGTAAGTTAATATTTTTCAGTGCACTCTTGGATATACTTTGTTGCACTCCAAATCTTGCTGTCAGTGATAAAGGAAACACAGTTGATATTAAAAGTCAAGGCTTTGTTGCCAATGTAGTTGAAATCTTAACAGTCTAATCATAGAATTATTGTAAGTACAGGTGTAATTATTAAAGACCAGGAAAATAGAGTTTTGTCACATAAAATGACAATAATAATAATCAATTAGAATTGTTATACACACACTTCCCACTACTTACCAATTTCTCTGGCATTATATCCACCCTTTTCCTTTCTGGGTCTTATAATTGATACCACCACCCTTCCTTATTCAGGGGCAGTTGACTGCAGGTCATTGGTGTCCCAAGTTCTTTGCTGGAAAAAGTTGGATGTTGGTGGAGTTTCTTCTTTTTATCTCCTCTGAGGGTTATTTGGGACTAGTTTTGTGTTTTCCAGCTTCCCCGCACTACTTCTGAATTCTCCCTATATCATGTTTTATTTAGGTTAGATGCTTGTTCTTTCTTCTCTTTGTGCTATAGCCACTTTTTCCCAGCTCCCCAGCATTCTTTTCTTCACCTGACCTCTGGGTTCATAGGTCTGCTGTCCCCAGGGACAACATGTCCCCTTATTCTTATCATTCTACTCTTGTATCCTGAACCTGTGTCCCTACTTTTCAAGGTGCCTGTTATCATGCCAGACCTGTATTCCTCTGCAGTGTGCATTATTTATAAATATTTAATTCTTCACAGAATAACTGCTTTTTTACACTACTTGTAAAACACTTGGTTTAAACTCAAGAAGAAAAGCAAGAGTTAAGTTAATTAGGCATACCCACATTGTGGGGTTTTTTTAAAGTTATTATGACAAAACAAAGTTAAAGCAGAGGTTGAGTCAGGTCAACCGCAGCTCATAAAAAAAATCTAACAAGCCTCATTCCTGAGGCCTTGCAAACTCAGGACAATGCTTACAGAAGTTAAAATCTGGGTCAAAATCTGAGTTGGAACAAAGTAATCTTTTCTAAGCTGTAGTAAAATTGTTGAGCGGGGAGGGAAGAGAGAGAGAGAAAGCAGTTACTGGCCTCCTTAAGATTTTGTTGGATGATTTCAGAAGCAATATTCCCATCACAAATTCCTTAGAAACACTTTTGTTTTAGTGAGCCACTTCACTGAAATTTATTTTACAGTGTGGAAGCCAGAGTCTATCAGGAAATATGTCTAAAGCACTACAAATTAAGTGGTGCTCATTGGTGGGTTTTTGACTTTTGGGACAAATATCTCTCCAAAGCAGTCTTCCATATCAGTGCTGTGACAGTGTTCAAATGTTTGCATCTAACATGGAGAAAAGAATAGCAATCAGATCCTAACAAAATTTTCTGTGCTTGCATTATATGTGAATCAGATTTATTCTCTCTACAAGAGTAATTGAGTATTCTGTTTAATTTTGTATTCAGTTCTTTGCTTATGTCTCTGTAGTATTCTATACAAAGCAAAATATTAGTCCCAAGCTCATCCTGAGACTGCTGGCAGTCAAGCAGCATAATATATACTATTTTTAATCATCACAGTACTTTGGATACCTTCTGCATGATCCTGCATTGGACACATAGGTCTATTGATAACACCAGAACTTCTCCTAGTGTGAGTTGTGTTTGGTTTGTGTTGCTCAAATGATGAATTTAATCCAAGACTGCATTCCTGCACTGGAGTTTAACATTATAGTCTTGGAAATAACTATTTTTCAATCAATTACAGCAATTTTTTTTTATTGAAGAGACAATCTGATAGACCAACTCTTGTTTTTAAAAAGTGTTTTTATCATTTTGGTACATTAGATATGGAAATAATTTTTCTCCATAATAAGAAATAAGTAGGGTGAGGTAATTTTGTTCATTTAATAATAAAGGCAAACTTTTTCTGAAACAAGTCCCAGTGTTCAATACTAAGAAGGTCTGAACACATTTTCCCTAGCGAGTGGTGAGCTGTATTCTCTGCTCACATTTCTTTCTGTGCAATACAGAAAGAATTTTTTTTCTAGCTGTGTTTCAAACGCTCTTAAGTCTGTATGTGTATTTTAAAGATCTCCAAATCAGGAGTCTTGAAATACATTTCCTGTTGAGGTTTTTTTCTTTTTTTTTTACATTCATTCTTAACCATGTGTTTCAGTATGTCGCTATAGAGCATGACACAGTACAGTAATACACGACTCCATCAGAAGGGTGAAAAAAGGGGCATTTTATTAAACCCACATAGCTTTTATAGTCTTTCCAGATACTGACACCCATCTAACACCTATACAGTGCCCATTGGCCATAAAAGAGAAACAAAGTTCTCAGTAGACACCCAGAGAGCCACGTCACTCTCAAGCCTGCCAGAGTCCATATCTCCCGACTTTCTCTTCTTCCTCTGGTCTCCATGGTAACGACCTTGGCATTCCTTCAGGAGAGACATAGGGCTTCTCCTTATCTTCAGGAGGCCCTGCTGGCTCACAGGGACAGCACAGAATGTCTTTCCCACATCAGTAGAGAACGTTACTGAGACCTACTCTGAACTGCTTCAAAGTCTTGGTCGGATCCCTGATGTCAATCTACAAAACAGCAGTTCTTGAAAACTGGGAAGACCCAGACTCATAGTTGAATAGCGAATTTTGTCTACAATGGCTGCTGTTTCCTAATCATACATCTCCTGTATTGATCACATTTCTTTTCTAGCTGTTTCTATTCTCATGACAACACTCCAGGGTTTTGTCATGCCATGTTAGTGTTACAATAATTACCTAACACTATGGGATATCCTTTGCTGGACATTATAAGCGCTACATAATGCAAATAATAAATCATGTTATGAACAGCTAAGAATACTTTGGAGCTGAACATTTACTAGTCTGCCTTAAGCTTCAGTAAAATGTATTCCGCTGTGACTAAAATAAAAAGAGAGCTATTTCAGGTTATTTGGTTATTTCAGAGCTATTTGGTTATTTGTAATAAACTAATATCTTTTGCAGGAGAGCATGTCATACTTCCCCAACCTTCTGTTTACTCAGATAAGTTTTGTTTTCTCTGCAGACCTTAGAAAGCATAAGTACTCTCTCTGTACTCTCATTTGTATTAAGGACAAGTTAGAAAACTGATTGCTCAGACTGATGCTTCTTTATACCAGCAAGTCTTTCCTTTGTTATGTTCATTCTGGAGATGCTTTTGCAATTTCAGAGGTGTAAAGTTACCTGTATTATCTTTATCAAATGAAAGTGTCAAGACTTACTTGAAATTAAAGGCTGAAAAGTGGTTATCTTGCAGCACTGCAGTGGATTGCTAAACATTAATTATAGATGAAGACCTTGAACCACTTGAGTAGATGACATTAAAGACAACTGCTGTGAGAAGCTAGCTTGGGAGTGCCAAATTCTGTTTATGATGGCATGCCATAAGGATAAATGAGCAAACCAGTAGTGACAATTAGTTCTGTTTCTCAAAAACAGGTTACATGAGGGCCTGATCTTAAAGACAGCGCTTACTTATAGAGGAAAAAAATAATCCACAATTAAAATAATTACTTTTTTCTCTCTCCGAATAGAGAGGAACATTAAAGCTTGTTAATTGATTGTAGAAGAAAAGGGAAATTAGATGTTCAATGTGATTAACATATGCTGACTTTGCCTTACTGAAATGTTTACTTATGAGTTCAGTACTGCTGTCACAGACAAAATGAGTCTATTTGTCTTACTTTAGTCTCTGAAAGACTGTTGCCAGCATTAGGGAGGTACTGTGTGTATTTACATTAGCATATATACATACTGTCAAAGGAGCTGGCCTTTCAGGATTGAGGAAAAGAGGTTAGAAATGGACCGGTTATTGTTGTCATGGTGAATGATCATATCCGATTGTAGCATAGCTCAACAGCTCTATAATCCTAGATTGAAAAAATATATGTTGCAAACTAGCAAGCAATTGCATTACCTTTTTCTAAAGGAGTGTAAGCTTGGTTTTGGGTTTCAAGACGCAGCTGCAGTTCCTATTGAATTTATGTTACTGAGAGCAGGTACCCTATTACGAAAGCAGGTTCTTCATATTGACGTGTGATCAGGCACACAGAAGAAATAACACTTTGAGTTATCCATGTCTAAGCTTATGTTTCAAACAATTCACTCAAAGTTCTTATTGACTGGGTTGTCCTGTTGTATGATGGCTTTGATGCATGATTGTGGTAAAAAAGGAAGGATCCTTCCTTTCCTTGTACAGCTGGGGCTGTTACAGCTGTGTAACAGGATGGGACAAATTCTTGGAGCAGAACACATGCTGCCTCTTAAAATAATCTTAAAAGATTCTTCCTACAGTCCTTCAAGAAGCAGTATGCTAGACATAGACAAAATAAGTCTCAAATTGCAGAATTTTCAACATTTCAAAAGTGAGAAGATATCATTGTTCTTGTCTTTCATCACAAATTTTTCACCACTCATCATGCATGCAACTCCTCTTTAGTCTATTGTCATCTTAGCCTTGCTTTATTTGGATAGTATTGCTTAATATTTTCTTATTGCCTTCATGCTGATTTTTTAGTTCTTTTCAAAAAAACTTTGATCCAAGACTGTGTATGGTGGTCTTATCTGGTAAATAGAAATGCATTGTGGAGATATATAGCAAAATGCAATAGAGAAGCCAGAAAGAGCAAAGTATAATATGGAAATAAATATTTTTATTGTCTGTGTTTTTCAGTACTTATATTTTATATTGCCTTGAAATAAAATTAAAAATAGCACTCATACTGCACCAAAATAGAGTGTGTCTAAAAACATTTTTATTAACAATTTCTTTGTACAGGTGGCAAATCAAATTTACTGTAGTTCTGTCACAGATTTCATAATTTATTTAGTTTGTTTCATACCTCTTGTGGTGTAGAGATCACTTGGGAAAATACCACCTTTTAATCACACTATTTTAAATTTGAAGTTTTAGATAAGGAACTCTTTTTTTACACCCTGTGTGTAAAAGCCTGCTCTCAGCACTTGTGACACTGATTTTTGCATGGGACCTGCAGGATTTGTTATATTCGTAAGTAATAGCATTGTCAGCTACTTAAAATTGGTATGCTGAAAGAATAGTTCAATATGGACAGATTTAAGGTAGAATGTAGAGGATGAAAATGCCTTTATTATAAATTCTATAGATGTCAAATATATATATATATACTATATATATATATATATATACACACTCTCTGTCTATATATATTTATATAAATAGGATAAATAGTAAAAAAATGGTGCATGGTACAGAAATGATAAATTAATTTCAACAATTCATAGATGTGTTCAGATTCATACATCTCATTTCCCAGAAGTCCTCAAAGAAATATTCAGAAAATCAACTTATCGGCTTATATTGAAAGGTACCAGAAGATTCAGGTAACAGATATTGTCTCCAAAACTATCAGTGTTCCTCAAGCTTACATTCAGCATGTGGACACCTTAGTCTGGGAGACAGAGGCAGCATTATATTGCATATTATGATACTGTATAATACTTTCTGTACTAGACTTGGGGGGAAAAATCCACACACAAGACACTGATTTTTTTCATCTGAAAGACTCAATGAATTTTTAAGGAAATGAATGTACTTGCCATAATCAATTACTGCAGAATTTTCTGATCAAGAAAGGAAATAAATTCATGATGATTTACTCATTTTAAATAATATAGCTAACAAATAAGTTTTGTCAATAGACTGAAGACACAGAATTTGCTGTTAAGTTCCCACATTAAGCATATGTCTTATATATGGACAGGTAAATATAAGGCAACAAAAAGAGTCCCAAAAATATCAATTTAAAATTTAAATAGCTAAATATTAATAGCTACATTTCTGGGGTCTTTTTAATCTTGAAGAATTGAATGTTGTGGGTTTGGTTTGGTTTGTTTGGTTTTTTTTCCCTCAGGGTTATTGCATTTAAAATATCTAAGCATTTTAATTTTATAGACATATATTGACATACATAGACAATCATCCAAAACAAAATGGTGAATTTCTTGTCTTGGAGCAATTAAGTGAAAACCCCTTGACATTCAATGGACAATTAAAAAGATCTGAATTAGTGAACTAAGAAGTAGTGTAAGGGAAGCCCAGAGAGACTATAGAAACAACACAGCAGGAAGATGCATACACTGTTTAATGTGTAAGGTATAAGAATCAAAAGTTCACTGAAAGCACTTAGTGGACATACTACATCCTGCTTATTGAAACTGCGCTCAGTGCTGAAAAGTACAAAGTTTTAATGAAGAAAACTGTCACTACCAAACACAGTATCAGATTCAGGCATTCTAGGGAAATCTGTTTTCATTCATTCACTGTTCTTCAAAAGATCAGAAATTTTTTTCTCAGCTGTATGTTTCAGTAATATTTTAGCACCAAAATATGTGTGCTGAGTACCAGTCTCAAGATATCTTCCTTGTAAGTTTTGCTGACATATTTGGGCTTATTCAGATTTCTTTTTTAATTCTCTTATTTTTTTATGATGACAGTACTTATTTTAACAGATTAAAACTAAAATGTTCAGGGCACAAAGAAACAATGCACAACATGATCAGGCTTATCTGGTTCTGGTCAAGATATGCATTAAAAACATTAATTTACAACAGCTGAATGAGTGTTCTAAGGCAAGTATTTTCATCATCATCATCAAGTTGCTTACCTACAGCAAATACTAAATAGGAAAGCAGTTTTAAAATTTTTGTGTTCTTTTGTTTTTTGTTTAATATTAAATGAATCTATTCAAGTAGGAAATTTTAAAAATATACATGTGAGTCTAGCAGTCAGTATATTCTGGGCTTGATCCCTTAAGGCATTGAGAATTTTACCCAGATTTTGAAAACTCCTTCAGCTCAGTTACCCTTGATCACAGGAAAGATTCCACAAGATCTGAAACTCCCTGTCCTGCTTCTTGTATTGATTTACCCTAGCTCAAAGAATAACCTAAAAGCTACTCTGTGTACACAGTCTTTACTCCCAATTGATTTTTATTGATGTAAGTGTAAAGACAGCTGGGGCCCAGCATGCTACAAACACCAGTGGGCTCCTTTCAACTCCAGTTGCACACTCCTGCATATGCAGCACCCTTCTTAGGTGACAGCCGATGTAGACAGGCTATATTTGATAAGAAAAACCCTGTCAAGGCCATTTTTAAATTCTGTATATCGGTGAAGTACAGGCCCTGAAGATTTAAAGCACTAGATGAGAATGAAAGAGTGATAAAATATTTATAGTGGGTAATGTCTGTAGATTTAATTTATGCATTATTTTATTTAGCAGAACTTTGGAAAGCAACTGATAGCCAGATAGGCTCTGGAGGACAGCTTTCATGACTGTCTTAAGTATCCAACACATCAGCCGAGCAGATTTTGTTCTCTCACTGTTTTCCAGGCTCTTTGACCACAAAAATATCTGGGAAAGTGGAATAAGTCCATCTTAAATCTAAAATCTTAAAATATCCACAAAATTTATAGAAGAAAGATAATTCATTTTCCTGGTGTATCTTCTTAGTCATTGCTAAGTAAATGGACTCATGCCATGCCAATATTTTCATTATAACAAAGACTTGAGTGCTGGAGACAGGGCTGATGTTGTCAAAGTCAATTTGCACTGACTCTTACTTAGTCATTGCCACTCTTGTTTGTCAAACAGAGAAAGTCCTGTATTTTCCATAGACTAAAGTGGGGGAAAAAATTGAGTAGGGCAGACAAGACAGCTGGAGCCTTGGTGCTGGTGACGGAGAGCACGTGGCAGTGTTGTGTGTTGTTACTTTAATATGACAGGACAGGAAAACAAGCAAGCCTAAGTAACAGTTATTGCAGTCACAATCTCTGAATTTACTCTAAAAATGGATGCCTTTGTGTAGAAAAATCACCCCTGCAGTTTGCTATTCCCAAAGGCTCAGTTTGCGGAGGACTTTTAGAACAGCATCCAAAAGTATGCAGCCAGTAGCTAAGCTGAGGCAGCCAGCAAAAATTGTTCTAAAAAAGGTGTTGGAAAAACAGTTTCTTTGCCTGGGTTTCCCAGCTACAGTAAAGGTAGGCATCTCAAAAAAGAAATATGTTTCTCATATTTTTTAGTAAATAAGAGAAAACCAAACTGAAATATCTGCTCCTTGGATGCAGCCAGCAGCTGTGAAATCTGGTTTCATGGTCCTTCCCTTTGAATGCCTATTTGGAGACTGAACTGAAAATGAGATCTCTTGTATTAATGCACTCTGTCCCAGCCATTAGTGCTTGCTGGAGATTTCTCCAAAGTCCTCTTGTCATACTTGATTTGCTATAAATAGCAGTCATTGAAACAGGACCTTGTAACTGTCTCTGGAACTTCATTAATTTCATAAAGATTCCACCATTATTCTTTTGAGTGAAGTCTGTTAGAGAACATAAATGAAATTAATAGACATTTCAACTGACACTGGCATGCAAAACCTGATTAGAAATTTTTCAGTATTTGTATAGGGAGGCTTTGAATAGCTTGATGGTTTCGAGAACTGGGATGTCAAGGAGGGTTTTTAATCCTGATTTTAAGCAACTTATTGAACCCGGTACATAATGTTAGCTCTTGTATGATAAAGGATCAGGATGTTATTTTAATAAATCAATAGTTCTTACTTAACCCTTTTCACTACTTGTGACTTTTATATACCTCGATTTTATCTACTCTCACTTATCTAATTTCAAGGCTGAAAAGCCCTAGACTATGTAGGCATTTTCCTCCAGGAAATTGTTCTCTACTTTTAATCATCCTGTCACTGTTCAATGCCTCTGCAGTTTTGTCATCATCTTTTAGGATGTGGGCACAGGGTGAGGTTCAGGACAAAACTGGATATGATGTTAGTGATATGATCCTCTATTTATGTACTGAAAAAAAAAAAGAGGATTTTCTGCCTTATCTGTTTCTTTCCCACTAATTGCTAGTGTTAAGGATTGTGCTGGGGATTTTTTTTTTTTTTTTTTTTGTGTGTGTGATCAATAGCAAGCTGATATTTTCACAGGATTATCTGTTAGCATTTCAAGGAGGTATGAGTTGTTGGGGGAGGGTTATTTGAGGATTTCAGGTTTTTGGGAGTGTTTTATGGGGTAAGATTTATCTGTCTGTACCTGTAGCTGCTGTCTCATTTTGAAACAAAACACCATAGTTTCTTTCTAAATCTTAACTGAATAAGAAAGATAAGCCTCTTTTAGATTTCAGCAAGGTTTTTAACCACTTTAGTATTTTTAAATATTAATCATCTTTGTGAATTTGCCTTAGTAACACCTTTAGCACATACATATGCATACTCTCAGTGTATATACAGCCAAGTTTTAACTATCTTTTTCTTGAAAGATAGTTGAAGTGAAAAATCCCACATATCAGGAGTGTTTCAGTCTTGATTTCTGTTCTGTGTTCAGTCTGGTCTTGGAGATAATCTTTTAGTTTCATCACATTTTAGTAGGAACAGCAATCTCTTCATCAGTGTGAGCACTTCAGTGTCTGGCAACCTATCATGTGTGAAATGAGAATTCTTTTAGCTCCCAAAACAGTCTGTCTTTACTTGAATCTTCCTTCAACTTCATCTTTAAAATTGCATCATTTTTAAGAAAAGGCATGATAATATGCAGCTGCTTTGGGAAGGTGAGGAAGAGACAGCAGACACTCAGTTCCACTGGTTTGCTGCATACAGGTCTGGAAACAAATGCCCAGGACCCATGTGTGCTGAAGCAGCCACTCTTTCCTGTTTCAGTGGGTATCTCTACCAGAAACTTGGTTTTGCAAACAAGGGAATGCTATTTTTCATCATTTCTGATAACACTTCCTAAAGACCACACCTTTTTGATTATCAGCAAGAAATACTTGTTTTGATGTTCTTGCAGACTTGGATGTGAAATAAGGTTTATGGCCAAAGATGCATTATCTTCTTTTGACAATTTGGGACTTGTTATATCGATAGAAACCACATACCACCAAGGGACAGAGACACTTCCAAATTCAATGAAACAAAATTTCCAATTTGTCCATATTTGTCATGATATCTCCTAAGAGTCTCCTGATCTTTCTTAGGCTTAAGCTCTGTAGTTATTATGATAAACACATTTTTAAACTTGCTTTTACTGAGATGTATTCCTCTTACAAACCAAAAGGTGATCACCTTGCTTCAGTTAATTTGTTTCTTTCATTTAGATAGTAGCCACAGTCTCCTGAATTCTTTTCATGATCTCATGAAGGGTTTCATTGCCTAGATTTTGTTCTCAGAAGAATATACTCCAGATTGGATAGTGATAACCACCTATTTATTTCCTTTCTAGCTGTTCCTATTCCCTTTGAAATTTTTTGGGCTCTGTTTTGTCAGGTTTTTTTAATCTGGTTTGCTCTGTTTTGGGTTTTTTTTTTTTTTTTTTTTTGTGGGGGAGTGTACAAGGGGGAGTGGGTTTCTTTCATTAAGAGCTTGTTGCTGATAGCTTTCTATTTCTTCTTGTTTTCTGAGTAAGCTTACTAGAGCTAGAAGAAGTTGTAGAGGTTGAGTAGACAGCTCAGTGGTGCAGTATAGGGAAGAAAAAGTTCTTAATGAGAAAAATTCTAGCTGCAAAAGAGAAATGCTACAGTTCAGTAAGGCACATGCTTTACTGAAGGTCTGGTGCCATCATCTGTTCACCACTACCCTGTTCTCATTGGGAAGTGCTGAATTCCTAAACTGAGCTGCCATGTCCCATTGTTTGGGTTTTTTTAATACCATACTAATGTGAGGAGTAGGCATGTCTATAGATATGCCATATGACAATTACTTTGTTAAAGTTTTGCCATGGCTGATTTTTTTTTCATCTTCAGAATGATCCAACAGATATTTTAAGTTGTTCTTTTATTCCCATGGATTTTCTGTAGTTTACGATAGTGATAAGAAGCACACAGAAACCAGATTGCCTGCTACTCTATTCCAAAAGCAGTCCAAAGAATCAGGTCTTTTAAGGGCATGCCTTTCCTGATTTAGCAAACACCTGGATGGATTGCCTGGCACTGATGCCTTTTGACACAAAACATCCTTCATCTTTGCTACTAATGGCATCTGGACTCTTCCAGCTGCCAAAGTGTGTTAGGAATTGTTTGCTTCAAGTGCTAGCTGAAATACTCCTAGATGATCGTATTATGGTACCATGAAATGTTCCAAGGCTGCGCTTGAAGTTAATAGTACAGGAGAATTTTCACTGTATCTCACCAGTGCACATTTTTCTTGCTCCTGCTCTAATTTATAATAGCTAGAGCCTTATGGAAAGCTAGGTCAGGTGCTACAATACTTCACCTGCCTTCTTTTTATGTGGGAACGAGTCAGGAGTAATTCTGTCCCTTGCAGAATGCCAAGAATGAAACTCTAGTTTCACTTTTGGTAAATATCCTCAACTTCTTGGGAATTGTTTTGTTACAGACACCCAGTGCCACATCTTTGACTATCCATCCTCTTAATCTGAGAACCCTAAACTAAGGATAAAATACTGAAAATATATTTTTTTTATTCATATGAGTAGGACTTAGTTTCATGAGGAAATAGAGAATTGAACATAGTGAGGAAGTAAAACAGTCCAAAAGGTTTGAAGTAGAAGTACAGTGAGCATGAAGGCAGTTGAGATTAAACAGTCAGGATTTTAAAAACGTTTGAAATCCTGCCTTAGCACGCACATGTTTTCTTTGAACCTCTGCAAGCTCTAAAGGCTGACTAAAGGTATGACTGAGATTGAGTGCTCTTGCTGGAAGTTATGAAGATAGTGGAGCCAGTTTAATTGCAGCAGTGAATGTACAATCCCACTCCCATTTCCTCTGTAGAAATGAAACAGTCCATCAGGTAAGGCTTAGTTCAGTGTGGGCCTTCTCTGATGTGTAGTCAGTGCAGTAAGGGCTTTTAGATAATTGTAGCAGGCAGCCAATTCATCTTGATACACAGGGTATAGGAGAAAAAAAATCAGCTTTAAACGTCCACCTGAGTTTTGGAAAGTAGACGTTTCATGATGTGTCAGGCTGCTGTGTGATTAAGTAGGTCATCAGTGTCAAAACACACTGAATTTCAATTCCAGAAATGCTTTTGAAAAATATCATGCATCTCTAACAGTGGAGAGTTTGTCAGTTCTTTTTTAGTTGCTATTTTCTGGTTTTGTTTTTAGACACTTGTTGTTTCTGTGCAGAGGGAACCAGAAAGGGGGAAGGAAGCCAGTTGAAACTGGTTTCTCAATAAGCAACAAAATATATCCTACTGCATATGCTTGTGCCATGGAATTTTTCAAAACTGTTACCAATTCATACTTTTAAACTGAGCTCAGAAGAGATTTTTTTTTTCTTTTGGGAGAGGTTACTTTCTTTTATTTTACTTTACTTTTAAATCATTATCCCCTTTTGTTAAACAGAAATTTTGAATTTGTATACTTGCAAGATCATTTAATTTGCATGTAAAACATCTTCATGCCAGATATTTCACTAATTTATCCTCAGAAACAGTTTGGTGAGTTATGTGCCAAAAAAAAAAAAAAAAACAGACCAACCAACAAACAAGCAAAAAATCCCCAACAAGTAAAACCAATTCAGTGGGAGTTTTATAATTCAAAGATTTTATACATGCTACATAGGCACATAGTATTAACTCGCTATTAATGTGAGAATTTTTTTTAACCCACTTTGTTTTCCTTTCCTAAATTCTCACAGAAGGGGGACTAGTAACAAAAAGAAATATTATAGTTTCAAACTCTAGATACTCCCATAGAAAAGTAGAGAGATTTTAGTAAGAAAGACTAAAAGAGTCATTCTGTGCTGAAAACAGACATTAAAACTCAAAAAACACAAAGTTTATTTTTAAGATGGTTGCTGCTAGTTGTTTTTGCTGTTCCTACAGTTGCTACATGGCAGTGTAGCAGCTCATTGGCAGAAGTCAACTGTTGCTGGTAATAAAATTGCCATAGTATTACCTTTGTCACTGAATAAGACAGGGAAAAAAAGAACCCTAATGACAGGGTTGCTTTCCTTCCCAAATAAAATGAATCTCTACAGAAAAGGATATTTTTACAAAGCTGCTTGCAACAATACCAGGAAGTATTAATAATGAAATTAAATTATTAAATATCCATTACAGTAAAACAACATAAACTTTTCAAAGCTATGTTTGTAATACAGCATTTGCAGGTGCAATTTCAGTAACTAATGAATGCAATTATAACATGGACATTTAGGTAATTTAAATGTGAAGATAATTGGATAATTGCCTGTTCTAATAAATTAATATTAACAGGAAGGAATTGTAGAGAAAGAAATGTGTAACTTGAAAGCTTTTGGTGTTATTTCAAGTGGTAGTTCTTTACTAGCAAAATATTATCATCAGTGAGCTTTTGATCACGTAAGTCTGTTTTGACATAAATTCAGTGACTTCCTTGTATATAGGGAGAGAGGTACTAAATGTAAGATTTATAAGGACAACTTGATTTCCAATCCAAATTATATTCATATTTCTTAAAATGGGGATATTTAAAGCTTTGAGGTGTCTAGAGTGATATCTCTGGTAACGGTTATTTAAAGGCTGGGGTGCTTTCTTTTGGTTAGTTGGTTGGAGTTTTTTGTGGGGGAGGAAAGGCATGTGCTTATTTTGGGATATTGTATTCTGTCTTTAAAGGAAATAACTCTGAATCTTTCTGAGAGAGTTTTTATTCAGCTCTCCTGCTTCCTGTTTAGAAGTTATCCTACTTGACAATTATAAAAAGTAAGAACTGAACATGCATTTTTCTTGGTTTTTTTTTTCTCCATCCAACTCAAACAACACTTTTGATACTACAGTGATGTTTTGGGGTTCTTTTTTCAAATTTGGTAAAGAGAAAAGTGATAACAAAGAGAGATAACATCCATTCTGTTGAGGCTAGCCACATTTACAGGGGACAAAGTTCACTTAAAACAAATTTTGGTCCTAGTATGAGAAAGATGTATGCAACTGTGAGAAAAAAAAAAACATGCAACAAGTCATGTTTTCATTCATTTCCATTTACCAGCAGTATTAGTATGCTTTCTTTGGTTTCTAACAGTCAGTGTGTCTGAGTTGGTAGAATTGGGAAGAGACAAATCATCTTTCATAGCCTAATCCTTCTTAATGATAGGAAATAAAGATCTGGAAACTGTCAAACACATGAAACAAACTACTAAAAAAATTAAATCCCTTTAAGTCTCATATTTTCTGGTAAAGTAGATAAAATTTATATTTTTTAATATTAGCAAGTATTTTCTTTGCCAAGAAAAATGTGATTTAATTAATCCTTTGTATTCTATTTGGTATAAAGTGATATGAGATTTCCCAGATAATTTCCATCTCCTTTGGGAGATCAGGATGATCTCCTTGGATCATCAGGCCTTGCATGGTAGGAAAGGCAGGTGACAGCTGCTGGAAGGCTCTTTAAGGTTGCAGGAAACATGGCATGGGCTGTTTTCTGTAAACTGTTGTCTACAACTGGAAGCATGAAGATTCATTGATATTATGGTATAATCACAATAGACATATTTCATATACACTGTTGTAAAATTTGTTGTGCTTCAATTGCCATCTGAATTATAAAAGTTTTCAAGTTGGCAACACAGTGAAAGTAAGATTAAAATTGTTCCTGCCACAATAAAAGTGTCCAGTTGTTAGGCTTTTGAACACGTGCTCCATCTTTTAACAAAACTAAATCTTTCTCTTTGAGTTTAATCTGCTCCCATATATTTTGCATCTGCTTTGTGTTTTAGTGCTCATGTGTTAAAGCTGTACATTGCAGGAGGAACAGAACTGCCTTCATGAATACTTATGTTCAGTAAATGGAAGTATTTTGCTCCGGTTTTAAAGTGCTCATTTCTGGATTTCATGCTTCTTCTTCTGAAGCTGGACACATTAATAACAATTATGAGACCTAACCAAAATTGACCCTGATTTTAGGGAAGAGTTGGACAGGCAGTCATTCTGAAGTTCCACCATTCCATTTTTTGCTAATCTGTGATTCAGTTCTCTGAAAATCCCAAACAATGGAACCCAAAAATAAATTTTCTGCTATGCAACCAGTTACTGACTCTTGCTTAGTGAGGATTTTAATGATCAAGCTCTTGATACCATGCCAGATAAAATCAGAATTTCAAGAACATAATAAGAAAAAGATGGCAAGAAATAAAGGAATTAATCTCCATTAAAAATGGATTTTAAAAAGAAACTTGAAGAGCATATCTTGGGAAAAAATAGATGTTTTGAATAATTTATAATCTCTCAAATATTAAACAGGATCAGTCTTGAGCAGTGTTGTCTTTGTGGTTTGAATGTGATTTTACAAGTGCCAGCAGATTTTTAGGTTCTTTTAACTTTTACATAGAACAAGTTTTGATCAAGGGGGTGTACTCAGACACTTCCATACTGCTCTATCAATGGTAAATATCAAAATACCTGAGACTGTCCGTAGAACATGGTGTGTGATTCATTTTGTTTCCAAGACATGTCTTCTACAAAAAGCTTTTTATTTTGAAGTCAGTAGTAGCAAACGAGTTGGAAGTTTCATTTGAACTGCCGTTGAATTTTCCACTCCTTATTGAGCTCACATTCTTGCCCATCTGAGCAAAGACTATCAATCAAAATTCCAGCAGAGTTAAAGAAGACAAAGAAGTCAACAGCTATAAGAAAAGTCTGCTTTTCCTGCTAAAGTATTATGGCACAGTTTATGGATCAAGCAGACTATCCAATCAGTAGACTATCTAATTTTTCTAAGTGGCAGAGAATTGAGTGCTTGCTGCCCAAACCTTGGATCACTGACAGAGCACAAAAGCAGGGATCTTTGCAGGAAGCAATAAAATCACTGCTACAGAACATATCTCAGATATGTCCCAAAAGGTAAGTGGTATGATTTGAGGGGACAGAAAATCCCCCCTTTCAGTGTTTATCAACAGGTTTTAGCTTGAGCCCCTACTTCAGTCTCTGGGGGAAGAGGAAATAACAGGCATGGTGTGGGATTCAGGGTTTAAGAAGATGGTAGGGATTTCAGGAGCTGATAGCAACCAATGACCCAGCTTAAGCATTTTAAGGGCACTATTGTACATAGAATTTAATGCCTTATAAAACAAAGACCAAACAGAACCTAAAAAGTCATTCAGAGCTACAAGTTCTGGAGCCTTATTTTTCAATCCCTCTCAATGGGTGTATTGTTTGTTTACTTCGTCATGCTTTTTTGGAGGTGTTTTCTTTTGGTTTTGGGGGGAAGGGGAGAGTGTTTGGTTTGTTTTTTTTTTTTTTTATCAAAAGAAAGCACTAACTCAATGATATTTAACCCTCAGATAGGGGATCTCCTGAAGGGCAAGTAAAAGTTTAATGCTGCAGTCCTGGGTAACTTTCTGTCTTCTCTTTAGCATTGGTAATTATTATCCCAATCAGTGTGGTAATACTGCTGACTTTAACTGTTTGCTCATAGATTAATAAGGGATAATTATTACTTAGCTTAATTCTTTATATTTTCTAATTTCTGTGCTGCAGTATTATAAGAAACATGACGAGAGCTTTCAAAAGTAGCCTTAAACAGTAATTCTAAGATGTCGTGTGCATGCAGGCAAAATACTTAATGCATCACTAACAAGAAGTGGTAAGGACTTACCTGAAGGAGGAAATTTAAAAAAGTGTTCCTACTGCTATCATTTTATTATTTCTTTAATTTGGTGGCAGAATGTGTTTTGATCTTTGATATAGTACATGGGATACGTTCAGTATGCACATGCCCTGTGTTCAATAGGAATTTCAAATAGAAAAGCCTCCTCTAAAATGGGATATTATGGAATGGTTAAAAGTAAAGCTTCATTTCCATAAGTCTTTGCTTAACTTTAAGACCCAGAAGTAAGCACTTTGGAATAAATATAGGCTTAAACACCTGGTGCAGGCATCGTGTAAAAAGTCCTGATACCTTGATGCAAACGGGATCAGAACAGTGTGGACAAGCAAGGATTACAGTGCTGGTTTGTTTGACTGAGCTTTTAGTTAGCCAGATATTCTGCAATGTTATAGTTACTTAAAATAGACCAGTAAATAGAAACTAGCTATAATGATAAAAAATAAGCAGTAATTATTTTTTCACATGGGCTTTCATTAAAGAAATTAAAGAGATTAAGGCTGCCCTCTTTACTGTGGCATAAATCAGAGTTGTTTTATATAGAAGTCATACTGATTTCAATATTGTGATGGATTGACCCTGGCTGAATGCCAGGCATACACTAAAGCCACTCTGTCACTCCCTTCCTGAGCTGAACAGAGGAGAGAAAATATAATGATGGTGTCATAGGTCAAGATTAAAGGCAGGGAGAGAACATTCACCAATTACCATCATGGGTGAAAAAGGCTTGCCTTAGGGAAATTTAACTGAATTTAATAACAATCAAAATCAGAGTAAGGTAATGAGCAGTAAAACCAAATCTTAAAACCACCTTGCCCCCATCCCTTCAGTCTTCCTTAACTTTACTCATTATTTTCTACCTCTTCTTCCCCAGGAGTACACGCATGTGGACAGGGAACAGGGGCTGTGGTCAGGTAATCACACATCTCTGCTGATCCTCCCTCCTCAGGGAGAGGACGCCTCACACTTTTCCCCTGCTCCAGTGTGGGGCCTCATCCATCAGAGACAATCCTTCACAAACTTCTTCAATGTAAGCCCTTCCCATAGGCTGCAGTTTTTCATTAGCTGTACCAGTGTGGGTCTGTTCCATGGGGTCACAAGTCCTATCAGCAAACCTGTTTCAGCATGGGCTCCCCTCTCCACAGTCCACAGGTCCCGACAGGAGCCTTCTCCAGTGTAGGCTTTGTTGCTGATAATAATTAATAAATCTATAATTGATTTATAGTGTTTTAGCAGAACACTACCTTCAGGAGAGTGGTTTTGAACAATTCCTTGAATTTCAGAATAATTCTTTTATGTGTATTTAAAAATACCCTTAGAATGTCTGTAGGATGACTATTCTTTTTCCTTCTTCATAATGTAATAAAAAATAGATATCTAAAATGCACATAAATTCATGTAAAGACTATAGAGTGACTGTGAGCATTTTACTTTAAACTTGAGTTGTAATTCTCAAAGTAATTTTTTGTTGGACTGCAAGAATGTTCCCCAAAGTACACTTCACATGCATTTTGCTTAGATTGTACTCAGTTAATTTTTTATCTGCAGTAGATAAAATCTCTTTGATCAAAAAAAATCTTCCATTTGAGTAAATGTTATAGTCCATCTACTTATATTTCTCTTTCAGTTACATGCAGTGTTCTCTACTTCCTTGGTTTTGGGAAACAGTTTTTTCTAGGGGATTAAGTATTTAGGCTGCAGCCACTGAAGGCCTTTGAAATGTATTTATTTTATTTTAAGTATTTTTTGGCCTTGCCCAAGTGGCATAATTTTATCTTCAGCTGGTACATTATTGCAGTGACTAATATTTTAAGTAGGGCCACCTTTTTGTTTGCTTTAATCTCTGGAGTGCTATGTAATGGCAGAGTTTTTGTATGGTTGAGCATATTGTCTGTTCTAACTTCTGTATTTGTGTCTGAAGAGCCTCCTTTTGCACTGTGCTTTCATGTTCAAATAGCATCTTAATTCTTTCTATTTGCTATGTGTCAGTGAGCTATAAATCAGCCTTCAGATCACAGGTTTTTGTAAGTTGTAAATCTTCTAGTAAAGATCAGTCAGAAATTTAGTATTCTGAAACTGTCTGCAGTGGTATGCTAGGCAAATAACATTACTTTATATTAAAGAATTAGCTAAAAACTTACTCATTTGTAGCACACAAAAATTTTAAATGATTCTTTACTTTTATTTGTTATTTGCACTATATCCAGGATCATAGCTGCCTGACCTTTCCCATGGCTTGTGTACCTTTCCACCTGAGACAACTCAGTGGGCTCTGACATTTGCCAAGCTGCAGACAGCCCTGGGAAGTTTGCTGTCTGTCTGTCTTCTGGTGAAGCCACTAAGGCATCTCTCTGCTGTGCAAGGTTGTGCCCAGAGAGTTCCACAACAGACAAATGTCAGGAGGCTTGAGAATAGCAAAGATTCTGTTGGAGGGACCCTGCCATGATGCAATGATTAGGTGACATTGAATTTTAGTTGTGGAGCACAGAAAATCTACAGCTTTAGTTGGTAAATTAAAATAAAGGATGTTGATGAAGCATTTGGACACATTTCAATTGCCATGTTTAAAGGAATGTGCCTAAGAAGAGGTTAGGAATTTTGGACATCCAAGCTGAAGAATTTAAAACTGCTTTCTTACCTAGGGTTAGGGTTCTAGCCAATTTCAAAATTATTTAAGTCCCTTCATTTCCAACACTATTTGCCAGCTGCTTGTCAAATTAAAAGAAGGAGGGATTTTAGGTGTTTGAGAAATCTCAAAATTAAGTTGTTTGTACTAGTGTTTTCTGAAGACTAACTTCATTATTCTTTCTAAAATTGTGGTAGTAATGCTTTGAGACAGTTACATATAAAGTTATCCTAATAAGCTTCCTATGTGACCTTATCTTGTTTGGTGTGAACTGAATTTTCAGAAGAGCGTTGTGATAATGCAGTTATCAAACTGCTTGAAAACCATGCCACAAGAACACCTGACATACCCTTAAAAAGACTGTGAAGATCCCAAGTGACACATTCAAAACCAGATCCTTTCAAAGAAACATACATTAAACTTGTCCTGGTATATGCTGTAACTCATAGCAACAACCTTACAGTTCTGTTTTCAACACCTTGTTGAGTTTGCTGAATTCTTTTTATAGAGTATGAGAGGTATTGCGCAAAAAGTTTTAATGTTAAAATTACAAACTTATGTCATATGTATGTCATAATTTTTGTTTTTCCAAAGTAGTGACAGTGTGCTAACTAAATTACTAGTTTGACTTTGATTTGTAGGTAAGAGATTTTTCAAGAAATTTGAGATAAGATGATTGTATTCACTTTCTAAAACTCTGGAGCAACTTTGATATAATTACCCTACCATAATATATATGCACACACACATATATATAGTGTGTATATATATATATATATATATATATATATATATATATAAGGCAGGACCTCATACATATATATGCATATATGTATGAGGTCCTGCTACTTAGTGTTAAGAATAATTAATTAATAGAGATAATGGATGTAATGAAATAATCACCTTTCATTTGCTCTCATGTTCATTTTCTTCATAACAACTTTTCCATCTCCTGTCCCCTACTATTAGAGGTGTAATCATAGCAACACCATTCCTCCAGAGTTATATTTATATTCTTATAAAAGTTCCCATTTTTCAGTTCAACCAATATAGAAAGATTGCAAGGAGTCTCTTTATAGCTTTTTGTACCAAGTAATGCCCTTTTATTACATTTTCCTTAGAAGTAACTCAATAGCCCTTGTTCTTAGGTCAGGTGTTTTCTTTCTATAATAAAACTCACCAGTGTTGACATCATCAAGAACATTTTCAGTGGGGCAAAGGTTCTGACCTATGACTTTACTTGTACTTTAATTATAGTGTTGCAATAATCACTGAAAAATTATGGAAGTCCCTATCTCCTCTGAGCATTCTTCTGTTTTAGGGGTTTACTGCTCTGTCACAAGTTTCTAATTCCTTTTGAGTGCAATTCTGATTTTCCATGCATTCAAACCTATAGCTCCATGGGTTAGTATACTAGCACATGCCAGCTCTCGATTATTACAGGGTTTCTTTCTTTCCTTGTTGACTTCTAAACACATGATTTTGCAATTTTTTTTTTATTTAGTGGCATATTCCTATTGAGTTAACTGTGTAGGTTGAAAACTGAATTCATTCTCCTGAAAGCTGCCATAAAAAAATTTTATCCTAGATAAAAGACAATATTCTACTCTCTTCCTTGGTATTTCATATTGATTATTAGTATATTTTTAGTATTATTATTATATTTTATCCATTAGCAAAAATATGCTTATCTGAAATAAAAAATGATTGGATTTTCAGTTGCTTAGGTAAAATTTTTCAAGGGTGATTTCTAGTTTGTTTTAATTAGAATTATTTTTAGGTTTTATTCTATAGGTATTTGTATTTCCTGTTGTTATTTTTATTATTCTCATTATACAACCCAAAATTTATACTACTGTAGAGCAGATTTGGATCTAAATTAGCTGTCTTGAATACTGATAAAAGTCTAATTATGGCAAGAAAAGGTTCCTGACAAGACATGGGGATCAGCATTTGCAGAGCCTAAACAGGTCTTGTCACTTTCACTGAACTTTCTGCTGATTGCAGCAGGTTTCATTACCCTTTTACCTCTGTGAAAATAAAGACTGTGTCTTTACACAGCTGCAAATTACCTTTGCTGGAATGCAATTCAGGTCTGAAAGACTTGTTACTATGTTATGAGCAAAGCTATGGTTTAAACCTTAAGTATATACTTTAAATATATATTTCCAACTTATGATAACCATTTCTTCAGACTAATGACTTCTATAGGGATAATGTAGAAAGGATAACCAAAGATTATTACTGGGTTGGCCAGTGCCAGCACTGTTGGCCAATTTGACAGCTAATGAACCAATATGATGTTGAAAGTCCATAATGTTCCAGTGAGCCAGTCATTAAATGCTGTAATGAAATTTTTTTGTAGGGATTATTACTGTTCTAAACCATGTTTAGTGATTTGTGGTAGACATTTTCTTCTTGATATTTGCATTACAGTGTAGAATCATAGAATCGTTTAGTTTGGAAAAGGCCTTAAAGATCATTGAGTTGAAACGTTAACGTAGCATTGCCAGGTCTACCACTACACCATGTCCCTAGGCACCACATCTCTGGGGTTTTTGGATACATCAAGGAATGGTGACTCAGCTTCTTCCCTGGGAAACCTGTTCCAATGCTCAGCAACCCTTTCAGTGAAGAAATTCTCTTAACATCCCCTGACACAAATTCAGGTCATTTGCTCCGGTCCTGTCACTTGTTACTTGAGAGAAGAGACCAGCGCCCACATGGCTACAACCTCCTTCCAGCTAATTGTAGAGAGTGATAAGGTGCCCCCTGAACTAATTTTCTCCAGGCTAAACACCCCCAGCCGCCTCAGCCTCTCCTCATCAGACTTGTGCTCCAGACCCTTCACCAACTCCATTGCCCAGAAGAGCCAGCACTTCTCCTTTCTGACCCTCATGCCATTGGCCTCAACCACTGCTCCAGCCTGTCCTGATCCCTCTGCACAGCCTTCTAGCCCTCCTGCAGATCAACAACTCGAAGTCATCTGTAAACTTCCTGAGAGTACTCCCCCTCCTCCAGACTGTGAGTAAAGACACCAAACAGAAACAGCTCCGATGCTGACCCCTGGGACACACCACTCGTGGCCACCCACCAGCTGCCTTTGGCTCCATCCACCCCCACTCTCTGGGCTCAGCCATCCAGCCAGGTTTTTCCCAGCTAGGAGAGCACCCCTCCAAGCCATGAGCAGAGAGTTTATAACAGGAGAATGCTGTGGGAAAGGGTGTCAAGGGCTTTACTAAATTCCAGTTGGATAACATCCACAGCTTTTCCCTCATCCACCGAGCAGATCGCCCTGTCACACAAGGACAGACAGTTAATTAAACAGCTAATAAATTATGAGGCAATGGACCTGGAAATTCTGTAATTCTTGTGTGTTTATCAAGCAAATTTCTACCAGCTACAAAGCCAGGCATACTGGGGCACACTAGGTGTGTGTGCACTTAGTAATTGTTATCAACTGAACCAACAGGATACTTACCATACTTTTTCTGCTGATATGTTTATTTGTACTTTTATTTTTATTGCTTCAAATTGATGGCCACAGAGTGTTACGATCCATTTTTATACAACATAAAGTCAATTTAAAATGAGCTGTGAATTGTAATTGAGAATATGAAAAAGGGAGTCTAACAGTAGAAGTTTGATAATCCTGTGGACACAAATGCTAGTTTCACCTTCATGCTGACCTCATGTAACACTTTATTACATTCCTGGAGGATTAGGCTGAAAGCACAAAAAGCTTAAAATCAATCCAAGGCTAAAAGAAATTCAGACTAACTCTTTATCTCCCTAGAAAGCTCATTCATTCACAGCCTCCAATCCTGTTTTCATTCATTTTATCAGGAAAAGAACTTCAGGGAAGTAATTCCTTGTAGCTGAAACACTGATCTGTAGATTAATTAATCCTCTCTTCCTGCACTAGACTCATGCACTTCCTAATACTTAAAGTTGAGTTGCATTTGTTATCCTTCAGACAAATGGAAAGTTTTTATCTTTATGTTTCAGAAGACTGTGGATTATTGTAATTATTTTTAAAAAAATCTCTTGACCTTATCTATCTTCAGGACAAAAAAGTGTCATAGTAAAACAAGTGTGTAACATTAAGTCAACTAATTTAACACTGACCAGAATTTTGTAATCATTATAGTTGAGGATGGGCTGCATAGTTAATCTGAACTTGGACCAGAGTTTTGTCATAATTTAGTTCACCCAGTGTAAAATGAGATTCTTTGTCTAACTCAGGCTCATGATCATAGTCAGCCTTATGAGAGCTTGCTTGGTACTTCAACATAAAAAAAAAAAAAAAAAAAATCTGCAGTACATCTTAAAATCATTCTCGAGTTAATAGTAAACATAATTTTTTATTTCCATTTATTGTCTATAGGTTTTTCAAAATTCTCCTGTCTTATACACTTTCTAGAGATTTGTTTGACCACCATTTATTGCAGGAACAAGGCAGTCTACCATAAGTTAATGCACATTTTTCCAATTTGAGCAACTGAAACACAAAAATCTACTAGAGTCCAGATTGTCAAAAGCATTTAGTGGACTCATTCTCATTGGTTCAATACCAGACGTGACAGTAATGGAGTGATATATCTAATTAACTATAAAAATTTGGGCCAAATAATTCAAACAAAAGCATGCAGGAAGTGTAGTTACTGTAGTTACAGGTTAAGTCTATGCCCTTAATCTTGAGGACCAGGCATTCTTTTGCCACCAGACTCATTCATCTACTAATACTTAAACATAAGTTACAGTGTTATCCTTCAATCAAACAGAAAATTTTTAACTTAGAATCTTAGCAAACTGAACTTTTTGCGTTTGTTTTTGAGGGGTTTTCTGGCAAAACATCTTGTATTTTGGTTTAAAACTAGTTTCAGGTTGTGATCCCTAAAAAAATTTCTTTGTTCCTGTTATATTTGCTGCTAAAGAGTGGTTCAAGGTAGAGGTTTTATTCTTAAATATATCCTGAAGTTTACAGAGCCACATTCTTAGTCCCTGTCAGATTGACATTAAAGATGGCAAATTTTAAATATTTCAAAAATCTTCACTGAGCTCGGAACTACAAAACACCTTGAGTTATAAAATAAAAACCTGGATGACTACAGTGTAATGTCTGATGTAAAATGATCCATCATTCCATTATGATGAAGTATCCATTTTAATTACTGAGGAAACGTGATGTTATTAACAGAGTTCTTGAAAGATTACTGCATAAGGGCTTCACAATTAGTTTTGTCATCCCAAGATTAAGACTCCATAGTTTGTCAACTTTATATCTTGTCATTCCTAATTTTAATTAAAAGACAAGGTTAACTGCCTTTTATGTTATTGTCTTGAGACACACAACCCCAAACATAATTCCAAAATATTCCTCATTTAACCACCAAACCTTAAAATAGAGGTGTGTCCCATCTCTTAAAAAAATATTCCTAAAAATATGAATTACAGAAGCATGAATCAAAAAAAAAATATTAAGAAGGCTAGAATTTGGGTTTTGAAGAACGACAGGAAGCAGAGAAATAGGAAGTCAAGATTGTAAATTGGACCTTTAAACTGGAGAGGTGTCTACAATGAAGTACATACCAATTAATCAAGTAATAATGAGAATATTTTGTGAAACTGGTTTAGGTCAATATATGCAGAATCTAAAAGAAATGCAACTAAAGCCTAAACAAAGATAAGAACCAGGAGGGCATACATAGTATGAAAATGTGTTGTGTGGGTGCAATCAAGAGAAAGGGGGAGAGAGAGCATTTCTTTCCTTTGGCAAAAGAGTCAAGAATAACCTAGTACTTCAGTCTCTACCAGTTTGTAATATCCTTTATTTTGAAGTTGGTAACCAGATGACAGTATAAATCACTCCACCATTGGAAGACTGTTGATGGTAATGTTTGGGCAGTTGATTCTCTTTGGGTTTGTACTTTTTTGAGTATAGTTACTCAAAAGCATGCCTTATCTAAGCTAAGACAATGTGACTTTGTAGGAAAACTTATCCAGCTGATGATATAAATATTGAGATTTAGGGGTCCTAGCAGATTTTTCCCAAGTCTCTCACACAGCACTAGTGAATGGAATATAAGCTCTTTTCATGTCTTGCAGCCTTTTAGCTTCATGAGGACTATAAATAGTGTTTATATAATTACCAAATAGGTAGGTTAAATATAGCATGGTACAGAGAGGACAGGTATTCTTTTCTCATTAAGAGAAAATAAACAATTCTTTTCAAGCGTGGTGAAGACAAGTTAATTTTATATACCTATTTTTTGTAACTGAAACTGAGATCCAGTTTTACCTGCACTCATGTTCACCTAAAGACTGTATATAACCTTTTGTCTGTGGCTGGCAAAGTTGCTACATGGGTTATGCCCTCCTGTGGTTTTTCACATTTCTGAAACCTGAGTTCTGATGTAGTGGTCTCAGCTGGGGCTTTTTCCTGAGTAAAGGGCACTTTACTTAGGAACCACAGTAAATAATGTCTTTAAGCTTTGAAGCACTGTCAGAAAACAGTATTTTCTGCAGTACAAACTGGATTAATTAGTAGCCATTATAACTTCCAAGTCATGGATGTCCAAACTTGCGTGTAATAGGCTCTGCATTCCCTGTATATCTGCCAATTAGATGGAAAAATATTAAAAGGATAATATGTGAAGGCAGTTTCATTTTATGTTGTACAATCAGAAGACTTGTAGTTTGCAGATAGCATCACAAGAAGCTTAGTAACAGTTGCTCATCAGCACATACTGTCCATGAATTACCAGTGAATATAAAATACAGAAACCAGACACATTCCTTCAACACGCGGCATTTGAAATATCACTGTATGCAATTATTGAGAGAAGGTTTTGTGTCATCCAAGTCAGAGACTAAAATTTGTGGTTTACTTAAATCTAGCATCATATGTGGCCAGACTCATTATTTTAAAGATGAAGGCCAGCTTCCCTTTCTGTCATTTCTCTGTGGCTAGATTTACATACACAGGTGGAGGCAGCCTAAGGTTGCTACAGCTACTGCTCCTGAGTGAAGTTTCCTGTGAGATCTAGGCCACCAGGGAAAACAGCAGATGTCACCTCTCTACTAGAGGGTCATTTACTTAGGAAAAGTAAGTGGTGAGTCAGGAAAAAGGTGGACAATAAAAAGTCAAACTCACAAGAACTCTCTCAGCTTCCTTGGTTTCGTCATCATATGAGTGCAACCAAGGACAGTATTTGTTTGGTGGAATGCATATATATAGCTACCAAAATATATACAATTTTCCCCTGAAAGTTATTGCATACTAAAGAGTTGTCACTACTAAGTGTGTATCTTTAAGTCCATTTGTGAGAAGTGCTGCCCTTTCAGCAAGCCTATAACATCCTAGTAAACATATTGCTTTTTTTCACTAGCTTTGTATGGATTAGAAACAACAGAATTAACATCTTTAAAGTATACTATTTTAGCCTAGGTGGACATTAAGGAAAGGAAATTGAATTACCTTGATGTAAAGGAACATTTGCAAGCATATGACATCATCATTATATTTTTTTAGAAACAGTTGGAGAAATTATTTTATTGGGCTTATTTTTGCACTTGCCATGCAAGGCCTCAGTATATTGTAACACTATATGCATAAAGTTTTCTCAGTCAATGAAAAAGCATTTTTCATATTCTTTGGGGAAAAAAAGTAGACTTCAGGAAATATCTCCAACAGTGTTGAAGTATCTGTGTTTTCAAGACCACCTGCTGTATGCTTCTAAAATGAGTAAGAATAGAACTCAGTGCTCAGCAGAGCCATTTTGAATTCTAATAGCTCCAGTAAATGCTTCCTGGTAGAACAGAGAAAGTCTGTCTTAACTGCTACTGGCTCTACGTGCCTTTGTGGCAGGTGGGAATGCTCTGTCTCTTGTTGAATACCAATGGTAGGTGAACTGGAAAGGGAGAATGAGCCCTATTTTGTATGCTATTTTCATTCTTTTCACTGGACGAGTAATTTCATTTATTTGTGTTTCCACTTTGCAACAAGATTTCCAGATAGGTTGATACTTTGGCATATGTAATAATACATCACTTCAGGTGAGACTATTTAAAGGTTTTCTATTGTTTTGAAGACAGAATACAGGACAAGCTCACCAATATGTTTCTGCAGCTTTGTGCCTGTTGGCACAAAGCAGCCATGAACCTGACTTAACAGACTAGTTAAATTGGTTTTATGGCCTCTTTGTGCTGTGGGAATATTGTAAAACAGCTGGAGTGCATTGCTGATGTATCTGGTCCTAAATTGCTTGCATGGTACAAAATGCTGTTGTACAGCTGTCTCATGGAGGCCCTCTCAAACTTCATTCATCTAGTGACACTGCACCAGCAAACTGGGGCTTTAAAGGAAGGCACCTGGTACATACCACATTAGGTAGCTTTCATCTTAGCAGACCTGATGAATTCAAAAGCATCAATTATTTCCTTTCAGTTAAAAGAATAACTGACTGTGACATCAGAAGCACCTACACAAATATGGCACAGTTCAGACCTGCCCTTTCAAGGGGAAGTGCCAGTCATTGCTCTTCCTGCATTGTGGCTCAGATCATGAAACTATATTGTAACATGCATTTAATCCCTTTTGAATGAAGCAAAGCACAACTCTGCACTCTGGTAGTAGCCCTATGGACCCCAACAATTAATAAGCATTAATTCTACAAGACTAGATTAAAGTTTATCCAAAATACCTGCAATGATGGTGTGTAAGCTTGCCAATAACTCTTTCACTCCAGATCTGCACTTGTGCCCTGCTACTTGCTAATGCACACAGGCAGAGGTAAGATATTGGTCCATGCTACTGTACACCCAAGAGAAATTCTAGGTTTCCTGAAATTACTTGAGTTCTTGCCATAATTTCGGGGTGACTGAGGTGAGATTCTAGCCCTTTGTGGAACCCAAGTTGAATTCCTTCCTTCATATGATAACACAACAAAAGTTTTTAATAGGTTTTCCCTCAAGTTTTCTCTTTTGCAACTTATCTTTTTTAACAACTTTATTGTAATCACATATTCTGACCCCAGCTGCTCACTACAAGAATTGCTTGTATGTTCTGTAGATCTAGAATTCTCAGAGTCTGCACACACACACTCCTGCTTTCCCCTCCCCAGAAAGAATTGTGAGTTAAGACTTCACATGGTGGGTAATTTCTCTGAGGCAGTAGATAATTCTGCCCTTAACACAGCAATGCCAACATAAAGCTGGTGCAGGGATGCTATTTGCATAGGCAGCCCTTGAGCAACTTCACCCTTAGTGACTGTCAAGACAAACCTTTTTTGTGTCATATTTGCCAGTGATAACAACTGAGTGCCATAGGCTCCAGACACACCTTTGTGAGAGATTCAGGGTGATGAGCATTAGCTATTAATACCCTGCTCGCTAAAGCAGTGCTTCCATTTAGCTTTGTATTTTATCTGGTATTTTGGGGGAGGTTGAGCCAGAGATGAGCTCTCCTGCTGTACAGAAAAGATGAGATTTCCAACTCAACATCAGAGAAAAAAGCAATGCTGAAGATTAATTGAATCAATTAGAAGAAAGTACAATATGCTGACATAAGTGCATAAGCAATGGGGTTTCTATTGTTGCCCCATGTACTTAATTTTAATTACCATCAGCTCATCAGTGTAAATCTTCAAGCATTGCACATTATGAAATGCTAATTAGTAAATGTGTGTTGCACTAAACACTGGCTTCAGTTTAAAAAGTAATTGAAGATTTTATCAAATCCTTGACCCCAAAAGTCGCATTGTTTAGGCCATGTGGAGATGGTATGAAGAAAATAAAAGGCTTGTACAAACATTAGTTATATCATAGAATCATAAAATATCTTAATGGCTTGTGCTGAAAGGGGATCTTAAAGATCATCTTGTCCATCCAACCACCCCTGCTGCCATGGTCAGGTACACTTTCAACTAGATCAGGTTGCTCAAAGCTCAGTCCAACCCAGCCTGAAACACCTCCAGAGACGGGGCATCCACAACTTCTCTGGGCAACCAGTTCCGGTGCCTCACCACTCTCACAGTATTTTTAGTAGATATGTTTTTATTTTTAGTAGATATATTTTGTTATATCTAATCTAAACCTACTCTCAGTCTGAAGTCATTCTCCTTTGTCCTGTCACTGCCTACCATTGGAAATAATCTTTCCCCATCTCTCCTGTAAGTTCCCTTCAGCTACTGAAAGGCTATAATTAAGTAACCCCAAAGCCTTCTCTTTTCCAGGCTGAGCAATCCAAATTTTCCTAGCCCTTCCTCATAGAAGAGGCGCTCCACCTCTCTGATCAGCTTGGTAGCCCTCCTTCAGACTCATGGATATGATTAGCTAGAGGAAATTCCAAAGCTACATGCCAATTGCACACTCAAAAGTTGCCAAAAAGAAGAAAATACACAATCATCCTTAACCTTTGGACTGATCTTTTCAGTAATCAGCAATTATCCATAGTGGTTTAGGTGTCTGAGTTATTTTAATTTAGCTTTCATCCAGGTCTTTGATGAGTTCCATATATCCTTTTGCAACTTTCAACAAACTATATTACATAAACAGTAGTTTAGAAAACCAGTTTTTCTTGGATAGTGAATTCTAATTTTTTGTTTGTTCTTTTAGATCCAAGGTGACGAACTATATTTGCTTGATCAATTAAAAGGGAACACTGCAGGGTTTTCCTGCAGTCATTGTAGGGTCTTTGAGCAGGAGGGACTCTTACTTGACTAGATTTACATTTGTGTGATTGTATTGCTCAGAATTGAGTTGGATTTGAGTTTGAAGAGTAGACTATAGTATGGAGAAAAATAAACAGAGGATCTTAATTAAGAAAATGAAATCTAGAAATTAGTCATTCATAGGATTCCACTCTTGTATCTCTTCTCTGTGATGCCCAATGACAAGACTAAGAGAATGGCCTGAAGTTGTGTCAGAGGAGGTTTAGGTTGAACATTAGAAAAAGGTTCTTTACCCACAGGGTAGCTGGGCACTGGAACAGGCTCCCCTGGGAAGTGGTCACAGCACCAAGCTTGCTGGAGTTCAAAAAGTATTTGGACGATGCTGTCAGGCACATGGAGAGACTCTTGGGAATGGTGCTGTGCAGGGCCAGGATTTGGATCATCCTTGTGTCACCTTTCAACTTGGCTTATTCTGTGAATTAGTAAATATACCAAGTTCTTTGGTGAGGCTAACTAATATCCAAAACCAACCACAATCTGCATGAGCAGTTTATAGACTTCATTTTATTATTTAAAAAATTTCCTACCAAAAGTATAAAAATAAAATGGTCAATTTTTCATGTTTTCAGAGATTCTGCAGCAGTAGCAAAGCCTGGCATGCATTAATTTTATGTCATCAAGTAGTGGATTCTTACAACTGAGCGATGTCACACCAATCTTGTGCATTTGTAGGGCCAAATGACATTACATCTATGAAGCACAATCTATTTTACTAGCAACATTAATACTTAAATCTGTTTTTCATGCTACTGTGAATTCATATTCTGTCTGAACTAAGGAGAGAAAATTTATGTGATAAAATTCTCTTCTATGCTGAAACCTTAAACATAAAAGCAAATTTGAAGAATTTACCATTACAGAGAAAAAAAAGCTTTTAATCCGGAGCAATTTTTTGATCAAATCATGTTTTTCTAGCTTTATCCTGTATGGAGTTTACAGCAATTCACAAATGACTGTTCATTCACATAGCCAAGTACTGATTTATAGTAGCATATTTTTAAAGATAGACCAAGAAGAAGGAGCAGTTGTGGATAATTAACGAGAAGCAAAGCAACACAGCAAATCTCTTACCACAGTTAAGATTTGCAAGGGAGCAAAATGCCAATTTTAGAAGATTGCCTTTCTCAGCTTGAAAACCCTAGCTAGTATCCAAAACCAAAGAGAGCTGACAGTGGAGAGAAATGTTGAGGAAAATTGGCGTCAGTTGCTATGCTACAAACATATTTATTCCCATTAACATCACTTATTTTTATATTAGCCATGCACTTCTTAAGTGGCATTCTGTAGGTTTTTGTTTGTTTTTCAATTAAACAGGTTGCTTGGCTGCTTGACACCTATCTGAGACACATACATAATTTATGGTAGGTTTTCAAAGTGCTTGTCTTTGTTTTCATTGTACAGAAATGTTCTCAAGGTTACTATTTTAAAAAAGGACTTCCAGGGAAACAGTGTCATTCTAGCCATCGTATGTTTGGCAGGATCTTCATTTTCCAAATCACCAGGCAAGTGAAATATTACACAGGACCAAACAGTAAGAAAGTGCAAAATAGGTTATCCCTCATTTTTAAAAAATCTATGGTTTCATTTATATTTCTAAATCTCTACATAGAATCTTAGCCTTGGGCTCTTATTATAAAGGGAAAAATAATGAATTTTAATTAATTAGAAATTATTATACCCATTATGTAGTTATAATAAATAATTAATCATATACTATATTATATTAGTAGATAATTAAATTATTATCTGTATAAGATTTAAATGGTTTTGCATTTACCAAATGCACAAGTAAATTTTCTCAAAACTACAAATTATTTTTTAATTTATTCTTCCCAGAAGGTATATTTATTATTGCTCTTCCATATCTCATACATTAACACTCCAGCCTAAAAAATATATACAGTTAAACTTTATACAATCAACTGGTCTACGTATACATTGTACTCAAGATTAGTATAATATTTGATATATTTTTCCATTGAAAAATCATCTTTTTTGTGACTGTAAAGCAGAGCTAAATCAAGGACCTTTCCAGGAAAAATGTTAAATCCATTTCACGTGACAAAGGACAATGCAAATGGTCCTTCTGACAATTTGGATTGTTGATCCCGATGTGATGTCATTTGATTCTGCACCCCAATATAAGAAATTTGCTTAAAAATAATTTTTAGAGAGACTGAGTGGCCATTTTGCCTATTTCCTCAGCAAAGCCCACAATCTGTTTTCAGACTAATTTTGACTCGCATGTGAAAGGCAGTGCTGATTTCCTTAGTCAGCTTTATCTGAGGTAGATCCATACCAGACGTCAGCTTGCAGGAGCTGGCATACAAATGAGCTGAACCAACCCCAGCATCTGCAGGAAGTTGTTTCATTAATATATAATGGACCTTATTTCTGAGAACAAACTTCACCTCTTGTTCCTTAACTGTCAGGAGTCTGTATTGGGAAACTGGTCACATGCAGTCCATCCAAGTGCATGCAGATACAGGAGACTTCCAGTAATACCCAGTAATGGGGCACACCACAAAAATATCTCTAGCTGAAAATATTGAATATGGGGGAAAAGACTGAGCAGTAATTTGCAGGGGCCTTCAGAACAGAGATATAACCAAGTACATACATAAACACATTTCCTCCCAAAAGCCTGGCCAAGAGTGCTGGCTATTAACAGAACATTAGTAGTAACATTTTTAGTCCAAATAACAAGTAATTAGCCAACCACATTAAACAATAATGAGAGCTAGTAATCATATTTTTATCAGCAAAATTAGCCTGGATCATTTTAAAACAACATTTAATGCAAGCAGCTTAATGAATATGTAAAACGTAAAAGTTATGCACAGAACCAAATGTTCTCTGGAAACCAAAGATAATTACTATATCTTGACTGTTATGCATGAACTTCTATCAAACAGTTGTTTCCCCACTGTTCATTCTTGTGCATGCATAAATTATGGAAGTTTTCTGTTAGTGTCTCCAAAGGACTTGTATGAAAATAAAACAAATTGCTGATCAATTTGATAAGTCTTTGATCAGCATTTTTTGATACACAATCTTTGAGAAGCCTACCTAAAAAATAGTAGTAATCAAATATTAATGAAAAACATTTTTAGAAGAGTACAAGGGCAAAGAAAGTATCTTCGCTGTGTAGTACTAAATAATGGGTTGAGAAGTAGGCTGAATTTATATAGACACTACTCGTGTCCGGAATTTAGGATGCATAGAAGAAATCCATAAACATGGGGTTTTTTTCCATTGAGAATTCTGTCAGTCAGTCATCAGTTCTTGAAACTGATAATGAAGTGTAGTGGCCAGTAAGATGATTAAGGGTTGGAGCACCTTACCTATGAGATAAAAAGAATTGGGATTGTTCAGCCAGGAGAAGAGAAAGTGACATAATTGAAGCCTGAAGTGCATGAACATGGTACAGAAAAAAGATGGAGAAAGACTTCTTAAAAATATGTATCATTACAAGATATAGGGAAACAGCATCAAAATAAAAGAGACTAGGTTTTAATTAGATATTAGGAAGAAGTTTTTACTGTGAGGGTGGTGAGACACTGGAACAGGTTGCCCAGAGAAGTTGTGGATATCCCATCTCTGTGTTCAAGGACAGATTGTATGGAGCTCTGAGCAACCTGGTCATGTGAAAGGTGTCCCTGCCCATGGCAGGAGGTAAGAACTGTATGATCTCTAAAGTTCCTTCCAACTCAAGCTATTCTGTGATTCTATTATTATAATTTAATATGTCCTAGAAGCTGTGCCTCAGTGACTGAAGTTATCAATTCTGGTATTGTCTTGTGAGACAAAAGACTTGAACAGTATTTTAAGTGTCCTTTCAAGCAATGCCCTTATGAAGCAGTTAGACCAAAATCTTTGGGTTTTCTTTAGCCTCAGCTGCCTTGAAACTGATTGAGCTGGTATTCCATGACAGAATTCTTCCGTTCAGTACTCTGATTTTTGTCTCTATTTTCTAATGTAGACCTTTCAATTTAGACAGAACTAGCTTCTTCAAACATGCTGAACTAAAGAAAAAAATCAGTTCCTTGTACACCACTTTCAATGATTTCTACACTATTTTACACAGTCGGTGTCTAAGCTTAACCATACAGTATTTGTAGTACCCTATGAAGAAGTTAGATAACTGGAATAGAATTAGTAAAGGTCTTGTCAACTAAAAGCCAAAGTTGATTAAGTCAAATTGTGGCAAGTCAACATATATTAAAGTAGGCAAAGGCTTTCAGAGGAAGCTTTTTTAGTAGTCTGTGATACACCTTCAGCAGCTTCAGTAGACCTGAACCTCCACTCATTTCTACTCAATCATTGGCATGATGTCTCAGGACTGAGTTAAATCAAGTCTTTAGAAATTTGGAGTAGGCTATTAATTGTCTCACCTCTGAATTCTCAGTTCTACTGAGCTTTTTCCCAAATATTACCACAGTGCATTTGATGAATATAGAACTTGACATTGCCAGAATATTTGCTCAATCCTTTACTATACTAAATCATCTAAAAAAAAAATTATTTTGAGAAATAAGATTCTATGAATGACAAATTATACACATGTATTTTTAAGGAGAAACCCACTAATACAAAAAATTAGTGACTTGAACTTCTGCTTCCATTTTCTGAATTTCCTTTGCTTTTAACAACACTGGCTCAGTTCATTAAAGTTACCTCAACTGCTAAACAGAAAGTAGGTATAGAATTAGGATAATCTCTGTATTGTCTATAGGGCTTCTTGTGACTTGACTATCATGTATTGCTAGTCCTTTCCTCCAATCTGTCTTTACTGTTTTTGTCATTCTAAATTGAAATTAATGTGGGAATATTTTATAAATGTCCATTGTCCACAACTCAAGTGCATTTTATGAATATTCATGCATAATTTTTGAGAGAAGCGTCTTATATCTAAGCCTGGTCTTCCAGGCAAAAGCAGCGACACAGATCAGGATTGCAATAATTATATGTTTATATAGATATCATTATCTACATATATAATATGTATAACATATTATATATTATAGAGTATATATGAAATATTATATATCTATAATCAGGTTATATATTTTTTATAGATTTCAATATAGAATTTTTACCTTTGCTAAATTTAGTTCTGTCTAGTGAATTCCACCTATTACAGTATGCCAGAAATTTGTCAAAGCAGAAAGCAAGAAATAAATATAACTTTATTTACAGTTTGTACATTATGTATAGCAGTAGATTATTTATCTTAATGCATCCTGCTAGATGTAAGCTGACATGGACTGCTCAGCCATTGATCTAGGAAAAGACTGAAAATGTCCTCTGTGTTAAACACAACTCTAATATTTTTCTTTTTTGCTTTTCAGTTTTTCATAAGTACTCTAAAATAGTAGAATTTAACTCCACTTGGCTACCCAAAGCAAGTTTGTGATTTTTTTTTAGCACTTTATATAATATAATTCTTACAGTTTGACCCATTGTTTTCTTGTTGAACAGAAAATAGTGGGGAAAAAAAATAGCCAGAGCTGGTTCTACCTTAGCAAAGATGATACTTGGATTTCTACTCAACAAATAAATTCACTACAACTTTTAAGACTAAAGACTCAACTTTGTCAAGTGATGAGTAAAATCTATGTATTTGTCAAAAAAACACTTAGGTCTGGTTTTACACTCATGAAATGTAAGTCATCACAACAGGGTCAAAAATAAGTAGCATATAACAAAGTTATTTCTTAATGAATTTTGTGTATGCAGATTTAAAAATCTTATATTTTGTCTCTAAAACTTTGTGGACTTTTACAACACAAGCCTTGCACTTCCATTCTGGAGAGAAATCCTTGTAGCAATAGAGCTAGGAATGATGAAAGCATTCTGCTTATGTGCTTGCTAATTTTCAACAGCTCTATAAAAGTTCTTTACAAAATGCAGCAACCTACAAACCTCATTATTTAATTGTAAGGGACATTTTCATGAATTGATTTGTCCATCTGATTGAATTAAAATGTTTCTGTTTTTTTCATGCTTGTATTGAAATGTCTTTGTCTTTAGTTCTACTTTGAAGCAGTATTAAGGAATTTGTTCAGCACAGAGAAGTTGGAGCTCTACATGTTATGGTACTAAATGTGATGGCTTGTGTAGCTGCTTCACAGGAATCAAGTTGTTGGGGCATTGGTTCTGTTCTTGTTAAAAGGCTTGCAAATTCAACACAGAGTAAGAAAGTCAAATATAGGGGTATTTTCCTTTCTCAGACACCATCACTCACAGGAAAATTCTGTTGATCAAATTATACCACAGCAATTCCTCAGCAACTCAGTCCTCTTCAGGTGCTGATTTCTGGATGACTGATAATCCCTGCCTGCTGCCTGTGGGCCTGCATAGGTGTCCCTGAGCAGGATTTGGTGAACACTGTTCTCTGTAGTGTACTAACAAAAATGCTCCTCAGTCTCCTGTTTCTGTGCTGGTGTTATCATGCACAAAGTGGCAGAAAGCAGTGGAGATTTAGCTGTGTTGTGGAACTAGGCAGAGACAATCAAAGGCGTGGTGTGGGTGGATGTGGTGAGCAGGGACATGCTGCTTTGCACAGCTGCTTTTCACAAGGGCAAAGAAGGAAGCTGTGGGAACAAGGGTCAGGAGATACAACACTTAGTACTTCTTGAGCCTTTGCTGTTTACCCTGGAAAACTTCTTGAATTAATAGTTTTCTTCTGAAACACATTTTGGGGATTATCTTAGTTATTCAGAAATTTTGTATTTGTTATTCTGTATGATGAGTCTTGAGCCTACAAAATTTTTTAGTAATTGCACAGCTGGAATTCACTCAGTCTTCTGATAGAATGAGTGGCAACTGAATTTAATATCAATCTGAAACATTCTACTGGACTTAGACATAAAATGTGTGCTTGTAACATTAAAATTTTATGTGTATTAGTAGCAACATGATAAAATATAGGAAGATTGTTCTAACGTGATTTCTGCTGTTTAGTAATTTCTTTGTTATTCATGTTATTCTTGTTTTTCATGGTGCCTGAAGTTGCCACATTCTTACAGAATTGGAGGGGAAGTACAATGCAAAGGAATGTTAAACTTTGCTGAATTATATTCTTGTAGAAGGTAATGTCTCCACAAAACTGTGCAGTTGTTTTGACTGAATATATTTTATGGAATTAGAATTTTTAAATTAGTATATTTTAATATAAAGACTTACTTGTCTCAGCTTTTTCTAATTCTTTGAGGTGTGAAATATTTTCAATTATTTTTGCAAGTTTAGTGATCTTGAATATCTTTGGAACCATAATGCAGTAAATATTTCTTGTTGCTGGTTAGCAAAATTGTATTTATCTTCTTCTCAGTGTTCAGCTTGTATGTTCTCACCTTTTACATTCCATATTCTTTTTTTTTAGTTGATACCTCAAGCACATTAAGCACATGTAAAATTGAGTTTTCTAGTCCCCCCCTTGAGAGAAACATTACTTGAATAGCACATACACAGCAAACAAGAAAATTTTGAGTTCTTGCACTCTATCATCAAAACCCTTTGAACAGAAGGAGAGGGAAAAACATTACTGTCAATCTCTGACAGTAATTCTGTAATATTTAATTACACCTCTATGTCCCTGGGCATCACTTTCTAACTGTTAACTTTTGTGATTGTAATTTTGAATTAATATCTAATATATTCTTTCACATTCCAAATATGGTGAATGAGTATTAATCCTCATTTGTAATATACATTTCCTGTAACTAAATTATTGGCTGCCTCCACAGAGTGATTGCTCCCCTGTAGAATTGCCTCTTTGATAATTTAAGCCTTGCATAAGAGTCTCCTTGTGGGCAGGATCCCTGCTGGTTTGTGCGAGGAATTTTACCTGAGTTTAGTTCAGAAGGTACAACCAAAAATATTGCCTCTGAAAGAAATCCATTTTCAATTCTTAAGTTACCAGACCTATTTTGATGTGGTAAAGAACTCAATGGCATATTAAGAGAGGGATGTGTGCTTCTAATTTAGTTACCCACATGATGTGTGAATTCTGCAGCCAATGTAATTAAAGAGTAAATTTTGAAAATAAGTGAAAAACACCACTGAGAAACAGGGTAAATTGGGTAAAATCCAAGCCCAATTCAACACTTATTTACCTTAGTATCATCCAGATAATGTTTCCATTTTTCTAGTCTGAGACTCAAAGGCTGTATAGGAATCTTTACTCTGTGTGTCATGGTTTACCTCCAGCCAGCAATTAAGCCTCACACAGCTGTTCATTTACTCTCCCACCAGCAGGATCGGGAGAATGAGAAGGGTAAAAGAAAACTCATAGGCTGAGATAAGGAGAATTTCATAGAGAAAGCAAAAGCTGCACACACAAGCAGAGCAAAAGGAGGGATTAATTCACCTCTCCCCATGGGCAGGCAGGTGTTCAGCCATCTCCAGGAGAGCAGAGCCCCCACCACATGTAACAGTGACTTGGGAAGACAAAAGCCACTGCTTCAAATATCCCTGCTTCTGTCCTTCTTCCCCCCACTTTATATACTCAGCATTATGTCAGATGGTCTGAAATGTCCCTTTGGTCAGTTTGAGTCACCTGTCCGGGCTGTGTCTCCTCCCAATATCCCATACACCCCAAGCTTCCCACCCAGCGTGGCCGTAGAAAAAGCAGAAAAATCCTTGGCTCTGTGTGAGCCCTGCTCAGCAATAACAAAATATCTCCTGTATTATCAACTCTGCATTCAGCACAAGTCCAAAACACAGCCCCACACCAGCCACTCTGCAGACAGTTGATTCTGCCCCAGCCAAAACCAGCACACCATGCAAAGAGCTCTTTAGGCCTGTATAAGTTGTGTTGCCCAGAGTCTCATTTAACTACTTTTTACCTTTCTCAGTCTTGCTGTGAGATTGGGACTTTCCTGGACTTTACATTCCAAAGCACATTCTGTGTCAATGCATATACATCTCCACCAACATGCTCATTTTGCTGAAGTTTTCAGTGGCGTGATCACAATTAAACAACACAATGCTCTAAACAAGCTCTGGTTCAGGCAACTTTAGGTTTTCTTACTGAGATAAGTGATGCAATTTGTTTTAACCAGCAATGATGTATTCTAGTTGTGTACCGGAAGATTTTTGACCTTTCAGTCCTTTCCAGTACTTTGAACACATTTGTGTCATAGTGGGCATTCATGCAAAATAGCCAAATACCATGAAGTGTCAGAAATGCTAGAACTATTACCTCGGTTTGGATTTTGATTGCCAAGGTGATCTGAGCCCACAGAAATAACTTCAGCATAAAGCCTTCAAGGAGGACCAAAAGAGTTAGACTGACACTGACTTTTAGAGAAAACTAGGAATCTGAATGCTGTTGCAAATCCCAAATATAAAGGTAGCATACTTTTACGATAAGCACAAAACTCTCACTAGTGTCAGCAGAATGCTGTGAAACTAAAGGTGTATGCACAGAGATTTGCTTCATGAGCTCAAAATGAAATAGAATTGTATACATTATGTTTACAGATCTGTACCTGACCAATCTATTTTATTATTAAGATTAGTACATTTGAGAAGAATGGTATCCATATTTTGCTGTTAACTTCTCAAGTACAAGATATTTATGTTTAAATGCAATAACTAAACAGTGTTTCCCCAGCTGTAGTTATACTTTCTTTCTGTGGTATATGATTATCCTGTCTGGATATAAGTATCTGAAGACTATGTGAAAAAAGGGGGATTTCCCCAAACATATTTTTCTTTTCTAATGTGATATGCTGAATCCAACTCTCCTCAGTTATCTCAAATCTTTCTTCTTTCCCTTAAATATGACATGAGTGCAGTGAGCATTGCTCTTTTGTATATATTGCATTTCAAATCAGAAAAGTGAAGCTCTGTCATTTACACTTAAGTAGGGAAGTGGAGGGGAAATTCAGTGGTAGTGCCTGTGGAATCCTCAGGTGCCAGTGTTCGTGGATGCTTTCTTCAGGGTACATCAGAGGATCCCAGCAGGAACAGTTTTAATTTAATTTTAGATCAATGAATAGGCAACAGTCTACTAAAAAACCCCTTGATATTTTTAATATTAAGAGATGAATCATTTCTTCATGAGAGTGGTACAATTTCTATAAAATTATTTTTTGGTTCTGAGTGAAAGAGAAAGACTGTGGATACAATGAATCAACTGTTATGAAGTCCTATTCAAAGACTTTCTTGTCTTGATTGTTCTGATCTATTCTTGTTCATCACCTTCAATTTTCTGTCCTTTCAGAGGCCTTTAATCCAAACCTTTGTTCGTTTTTAGATGTCTCATTATTATTCTTTTGCCTTATTGTTTCATTTTCCCAAGATACACCTATGAGAGGGAGCAATTAGCAAAATAGTTTTAGAAGTAAATAAAAGGTCTTATTTCTCTGCGCATATTCTTTTCATCTGTTATCTTCATGACATTTTTAACCTGTTCTAAATAAAAAAGAATATTTAATGCTACTTTTTGTAGATTGTCTTTCAATGGCTGCAGTTAATTTTAAATAATGTTCTAAATCTTGTATGTGAAAAGTGTAGACAGTGGCCTGCATATTTATATGCAGAACTTGAAAGGCTGCATACAGGTAGTATTTGACCAGGGTTTAGAATAACTACAGGTGATTTCACATATTTCACTAAAATGAGTGACCTATTTTTTTTGAGAGTATATACATCAGCTCTTTCTTTTCACTGAGACTATAAATGTCAAGGTGATGCAGAACACTTGCAGAGTGACTTGGAAAAGGTCTGTTTGTGACACAGTTCTATGAACAATATCTCTGGTGTACATATATATCGTGTATAAAGCATATCAACTGAGTGACCATAGCTTATGAATGACAGCCTACAGAGTTGCACCAGTTAACTTGATCCATTGTTTCTCTTAGCTCAGACAGTTTATAAAACCGGCTTCTAAGCTGATGAAAGAACAGCCATCCAGGAGATACAGTTCAAATGTGATTTAATTTTTCACTCGCTTGTTTTAGTACATAAATCAGAAATACTGAGTGGGCATGAAAATATTGAAAGGTGCACTGAGTCAAGTCAAATAGCCAGATTTGCATTTTTTGTCTAACAAAAGTACCATTTGCCTAGACAAGGGTATAGAAATGCAGCAGTGTTTGAGAGTAACTTTCCTCAGCCTGTCACTCAAGGACTTGCTGAATTGCAGGAGGAATCTTTGTACTACTAACATTTAAATGGATCATTTCATCCATGAATTAGGTTAGGGTTTTTTTCAAAATTTGCCTTGTTTTTTTAATCTGAATGGCTGCAATGTTGTCATAGATTGAACTTCATATTATAAATAGTCTGCATGTAAAAAATAGTTTCTTTGTTTCCAGTCTCTCTCTTGATAGTTTTGTTTCATGACAAAGTGTTATCATTTTACCAGAAACATCCATATTTTTGTTTCCCACACCATTTCTCGTAAACTAGTATTTGATCTGTTTGTTGCACTTCCTTTTCCAGTGTGGAGAAATGCAGCTTTAGCAACTCTCTGTACTCACTTTTTCCCTTGTACAGGCGCCATTACATCCTCCCCATCTTCCTCACTGCCTTTTCTAATTCTTCCATAAGATTTGTGAGGTGCTTCAAGCACTTAGGACTGCAGATAGTTTTTTAAATACACATGCATTTATATAGTAGCAGCATGATGTCTGCAGTTTTGCTCTCCACTTTTCCTTAACAATTTCTAGTTCTCAAAGTGCCTTACTGAACTTTTCACAAAAATACCTCTTACAACAACATATCTTTTCTAAGTATTTCAATGAGCATTTTCAAAGACCATTATTGTGCATGAGGATTTCTTTCCCACAAACATTGTTTCATATTTTTCAACACTTAATTTTATTTTACAGCTACTGTCTTACAATATTACTGATAGTTTTTAAATTTTGCTAACCCAAATAATTAAGCGGCTACACCAAAGTTTCACTCTGTTCCCAGGAAAGGATGGCTATAGCCCAACACTTCAGAAAAATGTCATCAAATTGTCTCCATTCTCTGTGGCTGCCTCCTCTCTAGACTCAAGGTGTCTGCAGAATCCTTTTGCCAATTCATTCCTTTGCATGAAGTTTCCAGTATTATGTGAAACTTGTTTCTGCAGTGCTTAAGGCAAAGTGTTATGAAAAGCCAATGGATTAGACTCCCACAAAAAAAAAAAAAATCACTTGGAAATTGTATATAACATCTTCATTCATTTTACCACTGCTGAACACCTATTATTCAATTTTTCACATGCTTCTGTAAAGGTGTAGTTGGGTCTTGTATTTCACAAGGTTTCTCAACCACAGCCTCATTCCACTTCACACATGCTCATTTTTCTCTTATGACCAACAAGAAGTATTATGACACATGATACAGGAAATAGTCATTTTTTTAAATTGGAAGTGAATATCCTAGGACCTATTCCAGCTATGCTCTAACTGGTTTTTAGATTTAAAGGTGCTGCTCCTAAGCCACAGTCTCCCTCTTCTTTAAAATGGTCAGTTATTTGCAAATCATGAAAAAAATTGCATTTTCCCTTCCTTTTATAAATACTGATATGCTTGATATCAGGACATTTGTAATAGAAGCTTAAAACTTGAGCTAGTTTAGTTCAAAATCTGACACTTTTTCTAGCCCATAAACTTTATTTTCTCTCTCAAAAACACTTATTTCCTTCCATTTCTTCCATCTGTGCAAATTTCAGTCCTCCTTCCTTCCTTCTGCAATAATGATCACAGGAATCTCAACAGATATCAGCATGCTGCGATGCTACTGAAGGTGCTTAGTGCCAATATTGTTAATTACTGATCTGGTAGGATATGCTGATTTAGCAGCAAGGACTCATCTAAGCTTCTCCTGAGGGCATTTTCTTAAAAACACCACCTACTGATTTTTATCTTTTTATGATTGTTTTTCTTCTTATTTTTTAATCCTACAGCATGAGGATATTTGGTAACTTCTGTTCCCAAATAATTTCATCCATTGTATTTGAATAATGCAGTACAGAACAAGAGGGTAGCCTTTCAGATAAAGAGTGGCACAGAAGCTGTATTTGTCCCAGGAGACCTAATTCTTGGAGCTCACTTTTTGGTCAACTGTAGTTTCTGTGTATCTTGAAAAGCTTTTTCTTCCACAGGCTGATGGCCTGATCCTGATTGTGTTGGATAAAAAAGGCTGTCTTTACTGCCATGACTTGCAGGATATGGCTATGATAAGAACTGTGTCCTGTGTGTAGAAGATGGAAAACTGCAAAATAGCAGGACTTAAAAGACCACCTGTTACCAGGAGAATCAGTATGAGCAAAGGTATACAGGTACACTATTTTAAATACAAAAATTCACATGCAGTTTAAAACTATTGGAAGGCCTCCAAAATGGTTTCCACCTTTTCCATCCTTCTTTTTATGGTTTAAAAAATTTTAGTAACAATTTATTACATTCTGCAACAATAGAAAAATGGGAGCCAAAACCAATTACATACCAGAAATAAATGTATAAATAATGAAAGGGTGTAGCTTTTAAATATTCATCTTCCCTGGGTGAATGATGTTCATCTCCCTAGTAAATGTGGAGGTATTTGATTGCTTTACAGTCTTTTCTACATAAGGCATCATATCCTTCCATTCATTGCCTAATTTCCCTGGCTATATTTTCCCTTTAGCACCTCAGTCTCCCAGCCAGAATAAATCTCCACTCCCAGTGCTAGCTGTTGGGTTTTCATGGATCACTGCTTTCAAAGACTCATCTGTTTTAAGGTGACAATGTCAAACATCCCTATTTATACTCACAAACACTTCATTTTAAACTGCAATAGGCAGAAGAGGCAAATAAATTTCTGTTTCTCGAGGCAAAGACCACTAGTTCAGGATTTGGAATCCAGGGAGCATTTGGGGCTGTTCAGCAAGGGAGAGATGGGAGGAAAGCATCCACTACTGGTAGGCCACTGCACCATCCCCTCGGGACTCACCATAAAAAGTGTTCTCAGTGGTAGATGGTAATGATAAACAGTAAGAGCTCTTCTGACCTGGGAAAGCATGGCTCTACATTCCCTACAAATCACCTGATCCTCAGAAAAATGCCGCCACCCCTTTAAAAATGCCCTACCTTGAGAATAAGAATGTACATCATTAGGTAATCTGTCACTTGCGGTACTTTCCCACTCCCATCTGTTCTCAAGAGCCTGCTGGCCTGGCACTTTCACCCTCATATTGGCAAATAATCCTGGCCTCAAAGTGAAGGAAAGAGGGGCTGCTGGGGAGTCAGGGGAGCCGGCCCTGGGGTAGATCAGAGCGAAAGGATCAATTGCTCCTTCCCAGCCTTGTAGGTGAGTTGTGCTAACACTGAATCACTGGGGCAGAGGTTGACTGTGGTTGGTGGCTGGGTATGTACCTTTCCAGTGTAGAAACAGGGTAATCCTTTTGTGGGTATGTTATTTCTTGTGATCTGAAAAGGGCTATGGTGAAAAACAGTTCCTCGGCATCATGTGTGTAGTAGCAGAACTGCACATATTTCAATGCAACACACAGTGCAGTGATCATGGCTCTTCCTGTGATACAGCCTTTTTTTTTTTTGTATCCTGCTTTTTATGTGGCCATAATTAACATGTCACTACTAGCAACAAAGATCTTTGAAGGTCAGAAGTGAGAGGCAAATTTTGACAGCCTCTGTTTCTGTGTACTGCTGGGAAGGAGAACTGAGCGTATTGCTTAACAAAACCAGCATTTTCTTATTATCTCTTCAAAGATTCAAGGAGGAAGTGAGGCAATTACTCCCTTACATGGGCTAGAGCAGCAGCAATCACCTTTGTCTGATGTGAGCTGCACATCAGACAGCAGAATTTAAAAATAGCAGGTCTGTCTTCCCCTGCACACCAATTCTGCTGTTGCTCTAGTGAAGCAAAGCTCCATAAATTTCCCTGAAAGCTGTCCATTTGCCTCCCCTGCAAACTGTTTTGAATGGCCAGCATGGTGGCACAAGGAGTCCAGAGCTTGGCAGGAAGGCTGGCTTGGTGTGCAGACAATTTACAAAAAGCAAGCTTATTTGGGACCATAAAAATAGAGCTAAAACACTGGGGTTTTCTCCCTTATTTCTTTGAGGCAGAAACAGTGTTCACAGCAAACATTTTAGCATGTCATTGTGCAAATGGCTTCATACTGCAGATGCAGAGAAATTAAATGTTTTTACCATGACAGATTTCCTCAGTCCTTGAACTTGTAAATTTGTTGTTTCTAGCTAACAGATACAGGAAGTATTTCAGTCTAGTGGCAACTGATGTGAGATCATAGAGCTCTGATATTTGTTCATTTTTGTCAGCCAAGGAAGTGATGACGTGATGTTTAAAAATTTTTATTCAAGAGGTGGTTGTCTGGTGTGATTTGGACAAGTCCCACTTACTTGTTGCGTGTGACTGTTGAATTTTTGTTGCTGTGACACCTCTAGCTCATTGCAGTCAGCCTCTCATCCTGTGATGTGCCAATTCCTGAAAGGCCTGGAGCAGGAGAGATGTTGCAGCTCTGCAGAACATCTGGGACTGTGCTGCCTGATGGGTTCCTGCACGCTGGGGGCTCCCAATAAAAGTCACAAAGGGTCACACATCTGCCTCTGACTGAAAGCACAGCCTCTGAAGAGAATCAACCATTTGATTAGCAAAGTTATAGAGAAAGAGGACTAGAAGAGAATTGAAGAATTCACTTAATCCATACCCTGTCTTGGTTTGAAAAGATGGCTAAGGAAAGCAGGAACCTCCCTTGAAACGGAAAATGTAAACCCCTTTCCTCCAAATTATTATAATTTTGAAATTAACAGGCTGTCGGGCAAAGATATGGGAATAGGAATAACAGTTCTTTACTAAGAAAACTGAAAATACAACTGCAATAGTACAACCAAAAAAAACCACAAAAAACACCCAAAAAAACCCCCACAAAAATAAAAGAAGAGTCAGAATACAACCTGACACCCTGTTGCTTAGGTTGTTGGTAACAGTCCTATTTAATGGTGGCTGCAGTCCTGGAGTGACAGATGTGGTTCTGTTGAAGCAGTGATCCTGTAGAAGGGTGTAGTTCTCTTCTGAAGGTCCAGTGGCAGTGTAGATGGGCCTGGTCTTTCTCTGGAAATCCAGAGGAAAAGGCTGGCTGTGGTCTTCCAAATCTCAGATTATATCCAGGTTGGAATGCTTGGCTCCTCCCCCTGGGTGGAGCATCTCTCAATGTGATGATGTAATTTTATCAGTCATGCAGTGAGACTCAATGGCCCATTAACAGCAGATATTTCCCCGGAGGGAGGACTGCTTGTGGAAGAGATAAAGAAAAACTACCCCACCTCTAACAGATGGCAAATAGAATACACACATATCTTGCAACCCAGGACATAACCATATCAAATAATGCCTTTATTATCCCTGACAGAAATTTACCTCTCACATTTTTATAAAAATCTCCACTGAGTTCCATGACTTTTCCAATATATTTCAGCAGTACTACCTTTTACTGGTAGATTTTATCCTAATCTGAATCTTTCCCACCATCAGAACAGGATGCCCAGGGTTGAATGAACATCCCTGGAGCAATTTCAAAGACCTATAGATGTGGCACTTAGGGGCATGGTTTAGGAGCAGACTTGGCAGCACTCATAATGATTAGACTCAATGATCGCAAACGTGTTTTCCAGCCTAAACAATTCTATTTTTTTTAATTATTTTGCACTAGCTCTCTAGGCCTCAAGAAGCCACTGTTCTTCACTGTTACCTGTGGACAAAGAAATCACTGTTACCTGTAGACAAAGAAACTATGTAATATAGTCTTCACAAATTAAAAAACAATTAACAAACCTTTTTCTCTGGGAAAAAGATATTAAACTTTTGCTATGCATTTGAACAAAATTAGAACATTTCATAGGTTTTACTAACCACCCTTTCTTTCACAAATTTCTAATGTTCTTAATATGAAGGGGAAAAAATATATTCAGAAAAATCTGTACCTTTAAATTTCAAGTAAATACATTACAGTTATATTTTTCTAAATAGTATTCATATCTCATTGCATCAAATCAATTTACATCTTTTGATTTGGATATGGTGAATACAAGTATTAAATCAGGATTATGAAGCAATCAGAACTTGCTTGAAAAGTTTCTCCTTATTGTCTTTTCACCTCTAAAGATGGGGGATCTGTAAAGTCTTTCTCTCAAATCTCATATCTTCTTTAAAATTTACTGCTAGTAATTAATAAATAACTCTTTAAATTCACAGCCATTCTTGGATTCTGTCATTCTTTCACTTTCCTTGCTTTACAGAGCACTTGGATATCACCAGTAGTAAAAAATGTCTCCTAAAATATCAGAGTAGTGCCCTTTATGAAAGGTGTCACAGTAAGTTCAAAACACATAAAGTTTCATTTCAGCTGCTAAACTTAGCATAATTTTGCTGCTCAATCATAAAAAGGTGCTTTAAATATGACAAAGGATATATTTAAAAGTGCTGCAACTGTTTGAGAATAAAATTTCGTTCTTTCAAATTATTCATGGATAATTTTGCGTAAGAAAAAGATCCTTGCTACTGGTAAGCCACCTCCATGTAAGGGGTACTAAACCTAGCTTAGTAAATACTAAATCCAGCTTAGTAGACCATCATTTTAGGGTTCTTCTTAAAAGATTATTCACAATGATTCTATGATTCAGATAGAGAATCTGAAAGAAGGTTGTAACAATGTTTATTGAAGAAATGTTTTTGCTCTAAATTCTCCCACAGCAATGTATTTCAGAAAATAATGACTGAAAAGCATTAAACTGATAGTAAGAAAGGTAGTTAAATGGAATAATGCAGTGGACTATGGCAGGACTATCTCTGAATTGCTCCAGGTTCCATTTTCAACTCAAATATTGTCAGCAGGTGTAAGATTGCTGTTATTCCTTGGGTATGGTTTTGCTCTGGTATAGTGTGTGCTGTTTCCTGTCTTCATCCTGAAGCACTGACTGAAGATCTGCTTCTTTTTTCTCAAGGCAGTTTCTGTTATGATTTTTTTTTATTTGTTTCATCGCTCATGAGACAGTTTCATGAAATCTAAACAAGACTGGGCCTTAAATACATTCTTCTGTATATATAGAGAGAGAGAGAGACACAGACTAACACTGTAACTACAGAATCAGGAATTCTCTCACCTTCTTTGGATTGATGTTCCAGAGTAGTATAGTTTTCGTGGTTTTATATTTACTTATTATATCCCTTTAACCTAAGTATCTGAATTTCAGTGATAGTAAATATTTGTAGTTTATCTTATGCAGGTTTGGTTTTTTAAATAAACACATAATAGAAAGCTTTGGGTTCTGAAAGTCCTGTGTTTTACATAAGCATGTACTGACAACAAGCATTTTTATATGGCAGACATTTTTCTTAAAAAGACTTTGTCATCCACTGAATGACTGTCATGCACTGGACATGATAGTGGCAGATAAAGTTCTTTTAGTACCATATGCATCAGTGTATTGTGGATCCAGATAGAAAGGGATGGAAAATATCAAAAGAGTTGCAGCCCTAGTTTGCAGGTTTTTAAAGTCTATTAAAAAGTTAGGGGCTTGTGTTTAGTTTGCAAAGCATTCAAAATCTCACACCTCAAATATTCTGAAGTTGAGAGAAGAGGTTGAGAGTTTGCAAAATGTGTTATTAAATGTGTTACTTGAACAGATGTAGAAATTTTTCACTTTTGAATTCCTGAAAAGTTAGTAGAAAAGTGATGTTTGCAGAAGACAAAGAGTTGTTTATGTAAAGAACTGTAGATGTGTCGTTTGGCTGTGATGAATCTTCCTTTTACCTATTATTCATCAAGGAATGCTGCCTGTAGCAGCTATCTTACTGCAGAGTGTATTCTGTAACTCCAGTCACTATGTCTATATAATAATTACATGGTTAATTATTGTCGAGTCATCATCACTGAAATAACTCCAGGTCAAACAACAGCTCTTTGCAGCAGAGATTATGGTTACCTTTATCTGAAGTTCTTCTTGTGTTCTGTTACGGTGCCACTGGAGTCAAGTCAGTCCAGGTCAGAGCTGTGGCTGGAGCAGCACCACACAGCTGGAAAGAGTGGGTGGTGGAAACAGGAGCAGATGTACTGGGGAAAGAGAAATCAGGATTGCCTCTGGAGCTCTCCATTCTTTGAAAGGGGACATGTATTGGACTCTGAATGAGCCCAGACAATCAAGAATCAGAGGACATCCAGGTCACAAATATTCAGATCCTAAAACAGTAGAGGTGTCTTATGCAGACTTTATGCCAAAACAGGGCTTAGCCTAGTTACTCTGGAATGAGAAATGAAGGAAAGGAACACCAAAGAGTCTCAAAAAATATAATTGTTTGTTTGTTTGATTGATTTAAAAAGAAGTTTAGGAGTAAGAAAGTAGGAGCAAAAAGAAAAAAAGCTGAAGTGTGTTTCTATTTCTGCTTATTATTTGGCAGCTTCACTTTTTGATAAGCCTGTGATTATTTGCAACTGAAGGAAATTGATTAAGTAATTAGTTCATTTTTTTTGCAGTAGTCATTAATATGGGGCCCAATAATGTGGGCAGAGGCCAGGAGCCAACATTTTGGAATGTTTAAGACTTTATTATGGTACAGTGGACCACAGATAATTTCACACTTTTCATTTTAACTTTTTATTTTCCTGTTCTTCCTTGTACTTTTCTGACTTCTCTTTAAAATAAATAAATTACTCCTATTGTTCGAAATAGCCCTAAAAAAAACAAATGAGAATGATGTATGATAGCTTTACTCTTCTTTTGTATTTATAGCAGATAGACATCTTTTCTGTTTGTTTTTCAAGAAAAAGAGAAAAATCTATTGAAAAGATGTAGATTCATATTGATGGTAGTTGTAAGTAATCAGCAGGACACACTGAAAAATTTTCCTGTCTTAGATAGAAATATTTTGTCTCTAGGTTTCTCTGACATTTACTGAGGGGAAGGAGGAAAATGTCTTATGAACAATTCAAATTAAATTCAGCCTTGATTTAGATTTTCAAGGAAATATCTTCTTATTTTCATAGTACAGTCAACAGTCTCCAAATCCCACTGGTCATTATTTAAGAGTACATTGCCATGACACAGAAATCAGTGGCTTTTTCTTCTAAGATTTTAGTTGTACTTGTGCTGAGAATAGAGAGGAAGTTCATTAAGGTGAGCACACAATAAAATCTGAGTTTGTCAAAGCTTCTTTAAACAATAGATGAATTATAATCCCTGTCCTGATCAGAATCATGACCACAATGAATTTTCTAAAATAATTTTTGTTTCCTATAAGTCAAAAAAAGAAAATAAAATAAAAATAAAAAAACACCCTCATTTTATCTGTCATAGTGAATGGATGGTGACAGTAGACTGATTTTTATGCCTAGAAAGATTAATGATGCTTCAAGAACAGATCTTTTGCATTCATCATTCAAGGGAGATTTCCATCACATTCCTAATGAATACTTTGGGACCCAAGGACTTGGGAATAGGTGTCATCACACATCACATGAGAAAAAACACAAGCCAGCTACTTCTTTTCGTAGCAGTATCTTTTATAAATGTTGCAAGCTGTATCTGTGTTGATTCTTTCAACCTTTTTGACTAAGGTTGAAACATTTCCCCTGTGTTTTACTACTTTTACATACTTTTAAGAATTATTACCCGCAAACACATGCATAAGTATTTGGTTTCATTCCATTTTTCCTTGGGTAGACATATACATTATTTCTTCTTTGTTCTCCTCTGAACCCATCCCTCCAGTAGAATTCTTCCAAAACCAACTCTCAATTGCAAATTTATCTTATTTTCTATTTTTCCAAGCTGTGCATTTTTAAAAAGTGATTTTTTTCAAAAAAGAAAAAGAATCAACACCTACTGTGTCCTTTGCAAGTGTGGATAAGGTCAAGTAATTTGGTGTCTTTATAGATGTTTTATAAAACAAATACTTGTGTTCAGAAGTCAAATACCATTTTTCCCTGTTTGTTTTATTCTCCAAAGATATATGTATCTCTTATACCTAAAAAATATACACTTGGGATTGCTTATTTTTCCTACCTGAAGCCTTGTTATGTTTTATTGTAATCAACAAAGTTCCTTATAATTTTGAGGAGCTCAAAAAAATGAGATTCTTTTGAGGCTGGTTTTGTTTCTGTTAAGTGAGGCTGGTCATGTTTCTTTTAAGTGAGAGGAAATGGCCTTTTAAAAGTCCTTCAATTAATAATCACATTATGGGTAAACACTGCTTCTGTCTGTAGGCAGGCTGTAACATGGAGTAATATAGTTACAGGATCTGACAAAGAAAATAATGATGCACAACGCGCAGTTCATCCTCATAGCCTCCCATGTGGGAGTTTATGGTTACATGAAAAGAAAACCATTTGAAATAACTCATTTTGTGTTTAGGAGGTCATGAGCATCTCTTACTAATGGGCTAAGCTCAACATCAGATAAATTAGTAAATAGAAATACTTCAAAACTAAATTTCTATACTACTTCTCTGATATTGTAATAAAATTTTATCAGAGTCCTATACAGAATAAACTAGTTCAGGATTATCTAGTTTTATTTAAATACAATAATTTCCTAATGGCTTTTGCCATTAGTTTTAACTCTGTTGGAATGTATTCAAACATTCAGCAGGAAAATAAATACAGCAAAGTATGTGTTTGTATGTCAGGTTTAGAATTTAAATCTATAGCACTGAATGGTTCTTGGAAAACCAAAGAGGAGAATTTTTATTGTTACTGAAAGACTTTGGCAGTGAATTGTTGGTACAGATTGTTACATTTGTGAGATGTTAGAATATAACTGGTAGACTGAAACATCAAGCATAAAGACATAAAGAAAATATAAGATTATTATTATTACTTGAAAATTTGTAAATATTGACCAAACAATGACTTTTAGCCAATGGGTTTATCAAGATACTCTATCCATTAGTATCTAACTAGTAAAAAAACTCAACAGAAATAAGAAAAGCAGCATTTAATTATTGAAGGTATAGCATCAGAAATTATTTACAAAAAATATTTGTAAATAATTTTTTAACATGCTATTATTAGAATGACTGGAAGAAAGTCTTGTAGTGATCTGCTTTAGGGTATTAAAATATGGTACTGGATAATTTTAAAAGGCAGACTGTACAGTATTAGAAGGTCTTAAAGGAAGGAATGAGAACTTGAATATTGGTGGTTCATTTCTCACAAAAAACAACATGAAAAGTTCCTAGTTAGGAGAATGCCAGCTCTTTAAATATTCAGCAGCATCTCACAGTAGCTTATGGTACCATGTTCATTCACCAGAAAGGTTTGTTCTGTTTTATCATCTTTGAAAAGCTGTGCCACAAAAGGAGAAATATGACTCACAAAAGCCCAACATATTTTAAGATGTCTGGATTTTTCTGCTGTTTCTGTCCTTGCATTATTATAAATGTTCTATGATTCCTTTAAGCCATATGTTACCCTGAAAATGGTAGCATATGCAAGTTTCAAAATCACCAGTGTTCATCTTTGTAACAATTAGCCATCTGCTTCCAGGGGTGGGAGAAACTGAGAGCATCTCCTTGGAAGTCAGGAAAATATTAGAATACCATACCTGCCAAGCCTTAGCCATGAGTTACCCTACACTGTAATTTGTAGTCCCCTGACAGCAGTGAGAGGCACCAAAGTTGCAAATGGAATTCTTCCTAAACATTTGTCTTAACAGACTGCTGTTTTATCAGTGACTGATAAAAGAGGTCCAGGAGCAGATGTCACACAGAAGAAGTGGATTAAAGACAAGCACAATGGGATAGAGTCGATGAAGAACAAAAATATCTCCTGAAGCTGGGACAGGTATTACTTTGGCTGTAGCTTCATCTGGGTGTGGACACATGGAAAAGAATAACTGCACATCATCCCCTTTAACCACAGTCCCTTCATCTGTTTCTACAATCTATTTATGTAGTACAACAAAAAATCTGGGGAGTTTGGGCAGTCTTATCTATGTTAGTAGCATGAATATAGGATTCATATTTTTATTCAGTGATGTGTGTGAAAAGAGAGCTTAAAAAATCCTGCTGTGGCACTGCCTAATGGCCAAACCTGGATAGCTGTGCTCAGAAGCTGGGATTGCATTGTGCAGACAAAGTATACATCATCTTCCTCAGCCACAATTGACCTTGTCACAGTAAGATCTTGCAGGTTTATTTAGTTGTTTATTTATAGGTCTACACCTTAGCATGGGATGAAAACCCTAGTATTTTCCTGGTATGTTACTTTAAGCACTAATACTTGATTCTAAAGAGATTTGCCTGTCTAAAAATGCACATGAGGAAGAGTAATCAAAGAAACATTCATTTCCCTTTCTCCTTTCATGAAAGAAATCCTTCTGTTAAATTGAAATAATCTCTAGACTCTGTATTGTGTTGCAAGAGAAAACAATTCAGACCCAGGGAAGAAATGGAAGTCTTATTGGTTTCTATCTCAAAACATACAATTGCTTAATGTGGAGGAAAGAGTAAATAGCATAGAAAAAAGCTATTAGGAAGCAGAGTCCTGGGAAAGACAGATTTTGTTTAAAAGCCCATGTTAAAATAGTTTAATTACAGGCTTTGAACTACAACATCAAGTAGGAGGTGGTGCTCCTGCCCTTGATTTTATTCTAATATCTGTCTCCTGGGTCCACTTATGATATCCCTAATTTCTGAGGAGCTAGAAAACCTGTACAGCTAACAAGGAATAAGATAGCTGCCCACAAAACAGTTCCTTACTAACAGCTCCCTGAAGAGTTAAATCATAATTTTGCTTTCCTGAGCCAGTGTAACGGAAATTATCACCATATCATGTAGAGCAATAAAAAGGAAAAAGTATCATGAAAAAAAAGAAATTTCCCCAAACAATTCACCACTTTAACTGCTAGAGGATATTAGAATTTAGATCTCTTTGTCAGTCATTTCTGTAGAAAATTCCCTTTCACATTATTTCCTCTTCCGGTTGGATCTTGCATTCTATTCCTAGGAATATTACCTATTCCAGGATAAAATCCTAATCTTTATCTGATTCTTAAAAAAAATTTAGGTGACAGCATTCACTGTGCATGTTTAGTGGATTTGGTGAATCACTTCTTTGAGGATGTCACCAACTGTATATACAAAGCATCTTTGCTTAATACAACCTCTAATCAGTATATCTCATATATCTCACATTTATTCTCTGATAATTCAGCACTGGAAACTCTGCAGATGCATGAAATTTTTACCCCTGAGCAGCAAAGAAAATCTTTGTTATAAATTATGTATGTTAAATTTGACAAGGTGCTTTCATACTAAGAAAAACCTGCCATTCACTAATCTTGTTGCTCTGCTGGGCCCCATCAAATGTCCAGAAAAACAGCTTGATGACACTGAAAATAAGCAAAGCTTTTAATAATTCTTCCTACAAAAATGATCTCATGGAAATTTAATGTGTATACGGTATATTTGGAAGATAAGTTCTACATCAACATGTAGGCTTCAAAAGGGAAACAAGGCTATCAAATAGTACATCAGAGGTAGTGTGAGATGAAAAGTTATAGTTTGATCACATAGTCTTGCTTGAAAAGTAGGATATAAATTCATAAATGTTAGTTGGGAGGGAAATGTAGAGGTGAACAGGAAAAGAAAGGTTAAATTAAAAGAGAATATGTTGGAACTAAATCAGTCTTTGAAAACAAAATAGTAAAAGGGTCTGCCAGGTACAGACAGGAAAGAAAAAGTGAAAAGTAGTTCATCAATAAACCACAGAGTAGGAAGTCAGCTACTAAAATAAAAAGCAATATTTTTTATCCAGGGAGGACATTGTAACAAATATAACTAAAGTAGAAAATTATAAAAAAAATAACTGGGGTAGAGGTTTGATATTTGATCCAGTGGGAGGGAGATAGAAAACTTAGATTAGTAATGACTTTGGTTTCAGATGATATCTACAGGTCTCGTTGGAATGCAGGCATAGAAAATTTAGCTAGCTCCAAAGGACTCTAGCTAAGGAAGTCTCTTAATTAGGAGCATGCTTCACACATGAGCATAGGAAGCCTCATCTTTTCTTCCTACATAAAATACCATTTTGCAGTTAAGGGACAATGAAGTGTATCAAATGGACAGTGCCTGTACACCCCAGCTCAGTTTGCAGCGTGGAGTGAGCCAGTGCCTCGGTGGCAGCAGTAAATTATTCTACACTCAGAGCGCTCATTGGGCTTTGGGAGCAGAAGAGAACAAATTTGTGGAGTCAAGGATCTTTTGTTAGTGCAAGTAATGTTCTAACAGCCTGACAATCCAAACCAACTAATGCCAAAAAGAAATGCTTTTTGTTAATATAATTAGTTATTATCTAAGAAAATTTCCTACTCTTTTCCCTTTTCTTCCTTTGAGTTTCTCAGCACTCCTCTGTATGCCCAGTTGGAACTGTAGTAGAGAGACTCACAATGGGCATGAGTGTCCTAGGTCCTTCTCTTCATAAAGTATAGTGCTCATGGTGAATTTTTCTTCCTCATCAGTCTTGAGTTCCCCTAGAACTCCATTTACTTGTCTTCTCATCACAGTCTGCTTCTCTCACCTGAGTCTACAGCTAAAAGTTAAAAAAGGCACAACTTCCTCTCCCACCTTCCATTAATCCAAAGGGCTGTGGTTTGTTTGTTTTGCAGGGACTACCAGGTCTGCTGGCCTTTCACTTGTCCATAGGATTCACTGGGCTGGGTTGGGCATCAGTCACGTGGCCAATGGCAATTGTTAACTAGGACAGAACCAACTCAGACCCAGGCAAACCCAGGCAAGTTCTGAGAGCTTGTTCTGTCAGGCTGGCACAAAGCCTGTTTCTGGGCCACATGTGGGAAAAAAAGTGAGAAAATTCATATTTTGGAGAATATTTCTGCCTTTGTAATTCATCAGGCAAACAATGTTATACACTGAATAAGGTTGTTGCATCAGTGAAAGTCTAGCATAGTTCTAGAAGCCAAGGTGAAATAGATTTTTATCAGTAGTGAGAATCAACTTTCATTTTAATTTCTTTAAGAGGTTACAAAGTAGTTACTATGCAAATTTTACTTGCTTTTGCAAGACCTACAGAACTGTAGGTATGTGCAGGGGTGGTTTTGGTTAACAGCTTTTTTTCTAATATTAATTTTTAATATTTTCAATTATATAGATAATCACTAGGCTAAAGAATTGTGGGATTTTTTCATTTTTTGGGGTTTTTTTAAGGGTTGCAGGCTCCATGTGCATGGATTAGATAGTATGTGTCCAGTGTACAAGCAAAAATATTTTTAAATTGCATTTTATTCCTTACATCTCTTGTGTGTTTGATTCTGCTACATCTAAGCTTAGTGCTATGTTGTCCAAGTAGCCTTATTTTCATTCAGGAAAGATATTAGGTGAAATGTAACTTGGGATTTTTTGATCTGATTTCCAAAAAGTAACAAATGAATGAGTAAATAATAGATGAATAGTAATTAACAGGCAATTCTGTGAACACTGGAAATAATGAATGGGATTGTGTCATATATTATTAGTCTACCTCCTCACTGCATTTCCTATGATAAATTTAATAATCCAGAGGAAACCACAATACTATTAATATGCTGATAAACATCTAGTGATAGCAAGGATGTTTGATATCTTCCAGAAGGTATAGGAGTTTTTTCTCAACACAGGCATAAGTTTGCATCTGTGTTCTCCTGCTTGGAATTCACAAAATTTTTAGTACCTCAGCTATCTTAGAAACTTGAGTCCCCTTTAATATTGAGTTACAAAGATTTAGTGCTAATGAAGAGAAATCAATTAAATTATTGAAAATGAGAAAATTATATTGGCCTAGACATGAAAGTTTCTTTATAATGCTCCCTTAAAAGTCATCTAGATTTGTGAAACACTTTTTCTGCACAGGGCAAAGGATTAAATACTTCTAATAGAAAATGTGTAGAGAAAAGTGAGACTTCTAGCTGAGCATAGTGAAAGAAAAAAAAACCTACATGTGAAAAGAACAGCACCCTACTTTCCACAGCAATTGCAACAAAAAATCAAAGAGGAGGATTTGTAACCTTTTGATGAAAAGATGTGAAGGGAGTTTTAGTATTGGAAAAGACTAGTCCCAGAAAAAGAAAAATTAGTTCAACATAGGTTCAATTGTGCTTATGAAATGGAAGCACTGTAATAATATTTTACAACTGAGGGTGATTTCAGTAGTAGTCAAAATGATATTTTGGAGCCAAACTTGATAAATGTGAAGCGAACAACGAATGGCATATGGTGTATTTAGAGTTTTTATTATTCATTCTTCAAGACTCAGCCCTTTTTCAAGATCACTTCCTTCAAGTCAAAATTCTGTCATAAAATTTTATCAGAAGAATCTGCAGTGAGATACATTTGGATCTCCTAAAATATGTTTCCCTATTAATAGTAGGGTGTCCAGCAGCATGTGGGTCATTTTATCCACATCTCAGCATCCATCTGAGTGGAACATCAACACAATAAAATCCTTGCAGTTACTGAAACATAAAGTACCAAAAAACCAATTCAGTTATGTGCAATGTATGTTGATATATTCAAATATCCATTGATCAAAACATTGCAAGAGTCCATTTTTGATTGGACATGCTAGACTGATCACTAAAAATGCCAGATGGAGTTACTGAACTGAAAAGGGGGAAAAGAGCATAATACACTCTGCACATATTTTAAGAAGCAAGACAATAAAACAAGTGGAAAAAGTTAACTAAGTTTTCTAAAACAGGAGATGTTCATCCACTCACTTTTCAATCATTTATAGTCATAAGTGAGACAAATAACTTCTATTTCTTCTAATTTCCAGAGGAAAAAATATTATCTTCATACCAACAGAAAGTCTGTAGACATTTCAAACAATAAAATTATGCATGTCATGAGAATAGTATACACTTTTTCCTCAAAAGCCATTTGCATATTCAATTAGCAATGCTTTTAGTATTAATTGTCTTTTGCTCAAAAAGAACTTTAAGATCTTTGAAGCTGTTGTGTATTCAGTCATCCTGCACAGTAACTCTACTGTACCCACCTTAAGATCTCCATAACTGCACAAGTTTTTAGGGACTTATCTAATTTTGGACCACCATTTAGTCTACTTGTACAGCCCTTTAGTGAGAGGCCAGGAAGACAAAATGAAGAATGATGGTATCATGGTGATATTATTCCCCCCTCTGCAGCAGCTCAGTGCAATGCCCCTGAGAGGGCAGCTTGTCCAGAATAGCATTTGTGTAAGAGGTATAGCACTCATGTCAGTCTTGTTCAGAAATAAGTTTGGACTTCACCCATAGTGGTTTAGGGATGAGGAAAGGACAAAATACATCATTGAGTACCTTTGTGTCACCTAGCCAAGATCCTAAATATGAACTCTTTTAAAGTAGAGTCCAAGGTCTGGAATAGTATGCATAGCCCCAGATGCACACAGTGTAGGAAAATGCATCCTTCAAAACATTCAACACTCACAATTGGGTAATATAATATTTCCCTCCATTACTATGAAGTGCAGAATTGGCAACATTGGAGTTTGTTAAATGGTTGTTTTTAACATTTCTACAGATCAATTATTATTGCTAGAACCTTTCATCCATTTCTGCCATTGGTCCATTATTTTTCCCCTCTCCAGCCCTTTATAATTTGTCACATAAGGCCTTATTTGTTTATCTTCTCTTTGATTTAACTTGGGTTTTGGTTGTCTTTATACAACGGTATTCCTTTTCATAACATTTTGTAGAGGGCAAGTCAATGCGGATTTTACTCTTTTACCCAGTGCCTGTATAATCTCTCTATGGCATGGTCACTGAATTTTTAGAGTTTTTTATCCTGAGGGCACAGCTAACAGCATGCTCCCATCATTCTGACCAACATCATTCATTTTTAAGATATCCTATAAAACCTAAAATTGTAGTTGATTTTTTTTCAGTTAAGACTTAAACATTGCAGTGGCATTTAGAATTTTTTACTTTGAAAATATCAATGAGAAAGGCTTCAGGAAATATAATAATTAAATTTTGTAAGTAAGTAGTCAGAAAGAGTGTACTCTAGAAATTTCTGCATAAAGGATAAATCTAAATGGGCTGTCTTTGGAGAAGTAAAATACAGTATTTTAAGAATGATGGACTAATACCAAAATGGAGCAAACAGCAAGTGGTATTTGTCTATGCTGACTGCCATTCAGTACTTAGAACTATGTAATGATAAATAGCACAGGATAGACAAGGAAAAGTTTACAGCAAGGGGTATTAAAACAGTCCAGGAAAATACAGGTCACTTCTGCTCTTATCATAAGACTCAAGGATACTTTGGGTTGTGTGTCCAGTCCAATCTCCTCCTACGTTATTAACTACTCTGTGATAATACATTGAAATCCGTCACTCTACGTGCTGTAAAAACACTCTGCTGGGCTTGTCTCAGACTATCTTTTCTCCTAAGCAATCAAAGTAAGGCAGTCCAGAGAGAAACTCATCACAGAACAAGAAATACAGGCAAGTCACTTTTGCCCAGCCACATTCCCTGTTTTGTAAGGACAGCTGACATTGGGGTCAAAGCTCATCAAAATCAGTGTTTCCATTCAATTCTAAAAAGCATTTTTAAAGGTGTTTTGGAGAGGCAAGCTGCATTGGTCAGACAGGCTTGAATTCTCACTGCTGAATAAGAATCCTGTTACCAAAAAATCTCTTGTTTGTTGAGGTCACTGAGTGGCCATGTGTAGCTAGGCCCTGGCAATGAGGATGTTTTCTCAGATGAACAGTGAACATGCATGAGCACAGGCTCAGAGGTTTTTCTCATGACCCTCACTGGCTCAGATATTCATATTAAAACAGGGATTGCCTTTTGTATTTTGTTCACCTTTTCTGCCAACTTACCTGTGGATGAAAGGGAGGGAACTTAGTGCATGACATAGGTGCTCTTAACACTGATGTAGTATGCTTTAGGAAAAAACTGATTTCTCATGATTAGAAAGTTTTGCCATTCTCAGAGCAGCATTTTAAGCAGTACAAAGATCAGGCATCATAACTTATCATAGCTCTGTCATGATGCTGATATTTAGTGTGGCTAATTTTGTTCAAAGATCACCCATCCATCATCAGTAAATAATACAAAGAAGATTGGTGATTAGTAATAAATGGGAAACAGCAAAGAAAACAAAGCCAGAAACAAGCCAAGGTGTCTCAAGCTTTGCAAGAAGGAGCAGAATCCTCAGGACTAGACAGCTTTGGATCTGCTTTTAAGCTCTCTAAGAGAATTGAACTGACAGACCTTGTGGTGAGATCCGGATGTAGATCTCAGCATGAAAGTTTTGTTTGTGAATAAGTAGAAATCAATATCTGTCATTCAATTTGACATACTTCTATGTGTTCTCAAGCAGTCAGTAAGTCTTTAATAAAGAAAAAAAAACCAAACAAGCGAGAATTTCGCTAGTTTCATGAATAATGTGTTTCCTCTACTCTCTTTCATGCTTACAGTATGATAATAAGGTACAGAACAGTAATGTTGGAGAGACCTCTAGGAGCTCACCTGGTACCTCCTGAGACAGCTGCTCCTTTGTCTTTCATGACATATTTCTGATGCAACAATAGAGCTCACAACTCACACAGGGCCACCACAGCCTCCCCAGGTCACCTGTTCCAGGACTTCACTCCCCTTACCATTAGGCAGTTTCACTGAGTTCTCTTCTGGATTTTCCTTGCTCCAATTTTAATTCTTTGCCTGCCCACTCTGAGAAAGCAAAACAGACTGCTCTCCTTTGCAGAAGTCTGTTTTGTGAGCAAGAGCTGTCATTGTGTCCCTTTTTTTCCAGAAGCTAAATCTTAACAATCTGTTCTTCTGTGTATGTCATGTTTTCTGGACCTCTGGTTATTCTCATGGCTATCTACTAGTCCCTGTCTAGTCAAACTCTCTCTTCCTCCTTGCTTTCTTTTCCCTTTCCTTCCCTTTGCTAGTTGCTGGTTTTGAATGTTAGTTGGTAATGAAGCATCCAAGAGTTGAAACAGAAAGAATCACTATGCATCTCTTGGAAGCTCTCCATGTGAGGTGATTGTTTCTTTCATGGTGCTGGTGACTCAAATTTCAGTTGTGGTTCCCCAGCTCTTCCAGTTCTCTGTCTTGTATTTGCGCTTTACATTTATCCCTACTCAGCAATGTGTAGCACTGTCTTGATCTTTTATGTTTTTCTGCAGCTTCACTTGTCATGAACTTTTAAATCACTCAAGTTACAGGATTTGTGCATGTGGTAGTTAACATAGTGAAAGTGAAAGAAATTTACAAAGCATTGAACCTTTCCATACACCAGAATTAAAATCATATTGTGCTGGGGCTCAATGCACAAAAGCAAGTCTTTAATTTTATAGGCCTGGGAATTATTAGAGAGATTTTAGCATTTCCTTGATGCTCTATCATTAAAAGTTATTAAAAGTAATTGGAGACTGAAGTCATAATACCTACTACAGAGCTATCATTCATTGATTTTCAGTTCTTTCTAGGCAGTCTTGTGAAACAAGGAATTTGAATGAGCTCCTTGAAGCGCAAGCATTTCTCTCCTCAGTCACAAAAGTGCTCCAGATGGCCATTGAGCTGGGCTGGTGGAGGTGTGGTGGGACGAGATTTCAGAAAATTGTTTTACCCTTCTATTACTCATGCTGAACATTGTAACTGAAGTGCCATTCACTGTGCTGTCAGACTGGGACTGCCAGAACAGAGAGACAGACAGATGCTATTACACAGTGCAGAATTACCAAAAGGAAAGACATTTCTTGCTAACAAAATAGACCACATGCTAGCTGGTAAAGCGAAATAAATCAGAAATGTGCATAAGTTTAAAAGATAAGTACCTGCATACACATATGGATCTCCATACATAGCTGTAAATGCATGTACACATATATATATGTTTTTCTTATCTACATATGCATACATACATACATATATGACATATTGGAATCCATTAAGCTAGCAGAGACCCCTTTTGGATTCTTTTTTTTTTTTTGTCTGCCTTGTTTCTGAGCATGGTACATACATACCTAAATTTAATGAGAGACACGTGGAGTTTCATTTGATATGGAATTACTTCATTTTGGCTTTGATTGCGTTGCCATCTTCTTATGAGGTTTCCTAAATAGATAAGCAGAGAACTATTACAATTTGGCACTCCCTTGTTTTATACACCACCTTTCTCCCTTTTAATTTTCATCTCTCTCAAACTAGAAAGCCCCTCGCTTTACAGAAGAAAAAAGGAAAAGGGATAAAAAAGAAAAAAGAAAAAAAAAAAAGAGGTAAAAATGAGGTAATGCAGATAAAAGTTAGTAGAAAAAAAGTTAATTGGATGTTAGATGCAGAATTCATAAAGAAAATAAGCATTTATTTGACAAAGGTTTGAAGGAATGCTCAGTTTTATCAGAGAGAACTTCCTAGCCATCAGCTTATTCCCTAACACCCCTGTAGCCACAAGGCCAAATCTCTTAATTTGCTTCAAGGCTGGTCTGAGCCCATTATAACATTCTTCACAGTTGAATCCTAGCAATTGACAACTGGGAAAACAGTAACCTTATGAATCTTGAAAATTAGTGACCAAAGCATGGTGGAGCTAGTAAAATAATTGTTCAGCAAACACTAATTGAACTGTATTTATTCCATGTATCAATTATCAGTTAGGTATCATCCAAGTTACCATATTTTTAGTAATTTTATATTCAAATGCATATTTTCATGCCTCACTCATTATGTCCCTTAGTTAAAAATTTTATTTTCTACTCTTTTTATAAGTAACAGTGTAGTGCTTTGACTGTTAAATTTTGCCAATTCACTGGTCAGAAATTGTACAGAAAAAATGTATATCTTACATTCCATCTTTATTCTGCATAGTAGCATAGAGGAGAAAATATTGTTTCCTCCAAAGAAATTGATCTTTTGTTATCACCTACCTCAAATGTTTCAGTGATGCTGAGATTTGTTCAGTCAGGGATCAGAATCACCCTATAATTCATTGTGGAGGTATTTGTGTCATCTTCCTTGTAGGACAGAGGGAACTAGTGCCTCATCTGAAATGCCTTGAAATTCCATTTGCAGAAAACCCATTGTGAATGGCTGGCTGTAGGGATTGCAGATGAAAAGAATTCTAATCCCTTTAATAAAAGACATAAGTTGTGCATTTGTGTGTTCTGCCTCTGCCCTTTCCCCAAAAAGAAATTGATTTTGCCTGCCATGTTTTCTTCCCATGATGGCAAGTTTTTGTTCCATTTCTGACTAATTAAAGTGATAGTTCTCATTTTGAGATCACATCTGCAACAAAAATAAATGCTATATCAAAAGAATAGGGCAAAGACCGAATTTCCTTATTTCCTGTTGCAGGGTTCTAAGCAAATAGTGCATCACAACAATCTGAGCTTTTCTTTAAAAACTATGAACTCAGCAAGCCAAAGTATCACATTATAATATTCTATTAGATAGCTATTGTTTGGTATCTTGCCTGATAAAACTGCTATACCATTGCATCTTCCTAGAAAGGTGTTGCCTTATATAGTCCTCTCATTTTTTTATTATGTTGTCAGTCAAAATTTTAAATAAATATCTGGCATGGTTCTAGAACAACAGACCTGAGCTTTGATTATACTTTTTCTCTTAGATCTTTTTTTTGTTTTTTGCAGTAATCAATGACACTGTCTGGATCAAGGAATAGAGTTTTGGAAACTTGGCAAAGAGTTGTTTTGTAACTGTTTCACAGTCATTAATATTAGATCTGTGCAGTACTAGATGAGCCAGAAATGTATATTTAATCTAGTTCAGGCAGGTGAACATCACTGAATCTCATTTGAATTTTTTGAAGATGATGCTAATACAGTTACCAGTTTCATGCACTCAGGCTGGTTTGATGTCACTTGCAGAAGAACAGATGCCAAGTGGTACCTCAGCTGGAACAGAGCTGGAGTTGCATAGACAGGCAATACTGGATGTGGAACGAAGCCTCCTAGACTGAGTCAATCCATCATTGTCTTTGGACAATTTGGACTGGTGTCCTGGTTTCAGCTGGAACAGAGTTCTTCTCTTTCCTAGTAGCTGGTACAGTGCTCTGGTTTGGCTTTAGTATGAAAATAATGTTGATCACTCAGTAACTGCTAGGTACTGCTTGTCCCATGGACTTTTCCACTTCCCAGGCTCTGTCAGGGAGCAGGTGCACAAAAAGCTGTGTGGGAGAAAGCCCAGGACAGCTGACTCAAAGTGGCCAAAGGGGTATTCCATACCCTAGAGTATGAGTCATGCTCAGTGTATAAACTGGGGGAGTAGGCTGGGAGGTGCCAATTGCTACCTGGGGACAAGGTCAGTGCTGGTGAGTGGATGATGAGCAATTGTACTGTACCTCATTCATTTCTTTTGGGTTTTTTTTTCCTCCCTTTTTATTACATTATTACTATTATTTTTGTTGGTTTTGTTATTGTTTCCATTATTGAACTGTTCTTATTTCAGCCCGTATTATGATGTTTAACTTCTTTTTTCCATTCTCCCCCCATCCCACTGCAGGTGGGGTGTGTGTGAGAAAGCAGCTGTGTGGTACCCAGTTAACAGCTGTGGTCAAACCACAGAAACTGACAGAGTTCACAGCAAATCTGTACCTTTTCCATCATCCATTTGCATTATTTCTGCTCTGGTACTAGGAGTCATAAAGCTATTACTGTATGATAGACCTGAGCAGTTTGAAATTGATTATTAAAAAATGACAAATACAAATATTCTTGATGAGTTTGGTTCCCAGCTCATTCACAGTTATTGACATTTCACACCTTATCACAGGATAGCACAGAGATAAGAGTGTATTCTGCTCCATACATAGCTCCAAATATCTTAAGAAGAGTATGTGGTTCACAACTGGAGAAACACTGAACTAGACTACTGGAACAATGGGTTATTTGGAATAAGTGAAAAAAAATCTGCATTATAATGCAAAACTAGTTTTTGCTGTTTCACTCCATGCCCATCCTTCAGTCTGTTTCCCTTTCTGAAATAATATGTCCAGTCTGAAGCCAGGATTTCCCTGGTAGTAGTTTGTTCAGATCATCCATCAATAAAACAGACTCACAGCTGCCAGTTCTGTTAGGTCAGATTGTACAATACCTCTATTTTTCCAGAGACTGACAGAGTTTAAGACTTGAAGAAGAGGCAGCAGCTGGTCATTGCTGATAAGACTCAGTGAACACAGTAAGTCATAAATAAAATATATATTTGATACAGAATGTGCAATCAATTTTATAATTTACTCATTAACAGGTCCACAGCTTGCAGAGCCTGCTGGATCTCACCCAGTAAGTCCCCACTGTACAGCTGGGTTTAGTGCTTCTTTCTGGGCATCAAAATGGTAGTTTTTACCAGTTTCTCACTAAAGGTTGTCACTATCTACAAAGTAGCAGTATGTTGTGCACAGCTGATCCAAAATTCTAACACTTCTCTCAAATTGCATCTTTGTTCTGGAATGGGATAGGATATAGACTAACTACAGTTAACTAAACAGCAATTCTATGCATACACTTGCAAGTGCCTCTAATTCAGAGATCATTCTGTATGTTCCCCAAGGGCTTTTAAAAACAATTTTAGTGGTCTCTTCTCAGACTTTTAGTGTAGATGGAGAATTAAAAGCTAGATGCAACTGCATCTATCTTAGTTCATATTAATGGAAACACTTCAAAACTTTGATAACTTTTGTCACACAATAAACTTGGTCAAGTCATTCACTTGTAGGTGAAAGATATTGGAAAAAGGCATTCTATATAACATTGAGAGTTACAGGTACCTTCTAATCTAACCTGATTTATAGGGTTAGTTCTTCCAAACAACATGCCACTAGTCACAAAAGAAGTAAAATGAAAGAAACTATTACATGTGAAAATGTAGGACTCTTCAAACAGAAATTAATCTGTCAGATCAACTGTAAATATCTGAAACCAAAGCAAGGGAAGTCTCATACCAGTCTCTCTTGCCTGAAAACCATCAGTCTTTTGGTCTATAAGGTGAGCAGAAAACTGTCTGAACAGCCAGCCTCAGAGTGTCACAGCCAGTGGTTCAGAGTCCACCTGCTGTTCCTCAGGGACTAGCATTAAAGCTAATGCTAATTAATATTTATGTCAAAAATGTTGGGACAAGATGGACCCTCAGCTACTTCACAGGTAATACCAGAGTGGTCAATAGACTAGGCTGTCACTCAGAGGAAGTTTTATATGCTGTACAAGTGGTCTGGCAGGATACTCATGCAGTTTAACAACCTAGGTTTGGACTCCGAACTGGAGGCAGTCCAAAAATGAAAATCGAGCCATGAAAATGGTTTAGAGATTGGAGAAGATAATATGGCAGTAGAAGCAGAGAAAGATAGGCTTGTTCAGATTGGAGAAGGGAATGTTAAGGAGGGATCTAAATGCTGTCTTCTGTTGCTTAAGGGGTGGTTTTATAGAAGTTAGGGGCAGATTTTTCTCCAAGATAGGCAGTGGAAAAAAGGTACAAGAGAGGAAATTCCAGCTGATCTAAAGGGAAAAAAATACTTTACTGTGAAAGTAGTGATCCACGGCAGCAAGCTGCCCAGAAGGGTTGTGAAATCCCATACTCTGGAGATTTTTCAGGTCTATAAATGCTTTGATTCAAGATTGAAGTTAACACTACTTTGAGCAGAGGTTTGGACTAAATGATTTCTGGATGTCCCTTCCATTTTACATTTTTCTGGTTTTTGACCAGGAAGTGAAGGGTAGATGAAACCATAGCAGGCTGAGGAGAGAGTTTTGTGGCAATGCCCTGTGTCGCTGAAGCATCACTGGACAATGATCAAATTATGACAGTGAAATATGAGAGAGAAAGGAGCCTCTCAGAGTCAGAACTTGAGTAATGTGGCACAGCATGAAAATAGCAACCCTAAGCTTCACTGTCAAACTTAAACAAGAATCCAGTGCTGTTTGCAGAGAAATGAGGGGGTATCCCTCTTATATAGCAAGTACAAGTGGAAATCAGTCATGATCACTAAAGGCTCCAAGTAGTTTTCAAGGGTAGCAAACAACTTCTGTTTTATTTGAAAATATTATAAGGCCAGAAGGGATTTTTACAATTGTTTATTCTGACCTCCAATTTAAAGCATGCATGGCATTTTCTCTTTACATAGAACATATATTTTAGAAAATATATTATTTTTCACTATACAAATTTTTAGTTGTAAAGAATCTAACATAACTCACAGCAAATTGTGCCAAAGGCTAATGAACTTCACTTAACTTTATGTCTAGCTTAACAATGCCTCACTTCATCTTCTACTGGTGGGTTATTTCATGCTTTGCCTGTTACAGTGAGAAATTTCATAACAACTCCTGCAACTTCTGCTTTCTCTCTAGGTGTTTAGAGAGTATCACCAAGATTTTTATGATTTTACTTCAGGGTTTTCAAGCTCGTATACCAAACATCACTCCTATAGCTGGCAGTGCATTGTGGAGCCTGTTCACTGAGGGAGAGACTTTGTGTGATAACTGGGATTCAGCAAGATAGCCCTCTTGCAAAATGCTTGTGACTCACAAGTGAAGAAGGGCTCCTTATGATAAAATTTCCAAGCCCTTCAAAATGGTCCGTTTAAACAAGCTTTTTCAGTCCATTATTTTGAATCTTCCTCCACATTTTCTTTATGGCAAGAAGGAGTGTGCATGCTGTTTCACTGACACTCTGTTGTGGTTTAGGAATGGTATTCCCCAATTTAGTGTTTCTACTGAAACTCCAAACCAGGCACCACTCATTCACTTTCCCCCTCGCCCTCCCTCAGAAGCAGGCTGGGGAGGAGAACTGGAGGTACAAAAGGTAAAGATCACATATTGAGATAGGAACAATTTCCTGGAGAGAGCAATGAGATAAGAAAATAAGCTATAAAAACTGCAGTATCAATAACAAAATGTGCAAGAGAGGCAAACAATTCACATGAGATTGTTTGGAACTGGCACTACCCAGTTGCTTCCTCCAGCTTGGAAGCAGCATTACTCCACCATTCCTTCTGCCACACTTACTCAGATGGAAGGGACCATGTGAATGCAGGAGAGAGTGGGTTGGAGACAAAGACAACAACTCACCCAATGCCCATGTGGCAACAGCGAGAGCTTTTTCTTTGAGCCCCTCTTTATAAAAGGGGTTTGAAAAACCTGATCTGGATAGCTCATTGGGATGATCTTTGATACCATCCAGCTTCCAGACCAGCAAGATGTCTGCAGCTTAGGATGGAACATAATTGGTTGAGGTTCCCATCTTTCAGCCCAGGGGCCAGTTTACAGAATCAGCTGGGTTTCTTACCTATAGCCAAATTAATTGCCCAGTACAAGCCAGCTTGTACAATAACAGGACCCTTCCCCAACAGCCCCAGCAATGACCTGGGCTGGTATAGAACAACTTCCAACCTCCATGTTCCTGCCATGCTCTTCCTTTTGCTCCTGCAAAAATCAGCCCTGTCCTGGCCAGAACCAGGACACTCATGTAAAAGGCCAAATATATCCAAAACACTTGTCTCAGTGTAAATTGTTTCTGTATCATGTGCATCAAGGTTCTCTTTAATATCACTATTTGAAGAAGGTACTTCCATATCAAGTCATGATCAGAGACAGTTTTCAGGTGCAAAGGCCAGCAGTCACTGGGTAAGTCCACAGTGACAAGACAGGTTCAAGGTCAGGCCAGAAGGCCATTTGGCCTCGGTCCAAATTGGAGAGGTGCAAGGCTGCAATGCGTGCAATGTTGCACATGTAGGAACACTGAAAAGGAGTTCTCCAGGAAAGGAAAGGGCCCCCAGTGAGGTTTCCTCACAGAGTTTTTGGGAGGAAGCCTCTGCTGAAGCATCATCCAGCTTTTTTTGGAGAAGCTTCAGAGTCAGCTAAGGCTTTTATAAAACCTCTCTGAGCAAGCTGGCCTTGAAGGCAGGAAGGTACACTCCTGGTTCTCATGAAAGAAAGCTGCATGCTCGAGCAAAAGGAGTGCAAAGAATTGACCACAGGAAATAACATTGGTGTTGTTATCTTCATCAATATGTCATTCTCCCTCTAGAGCGTGGAGCTTAAACTCTGTTGCACAAGGCAGGGGAAATCATTCATCATGTCAGTGCAGTAGTGTAGGATTTTCAAGTCAAGTTTTTCAGAAGCAAGTGAAATTGGAGTTCTGCTTCTATTGTTAATAGTGCAACTGGAACTCTGTACACTCCACCCGCATAATTCTTCTGCCCTGTGAGTATATAATGGTAGTTAAGAAATGTCATTTCAACTCATAGAATGAGATATTATCATAATATCTTATTAAGTCTTCAGTAAAGTACGTCATTAGCCAATTTCAATTTTCCCATGGAGAAATGTGAAACCCACGTGTGAGAATTAATATGCTTGAATGGACTGATGAAACAAGCTTCAGCAAGGAAAAAGACTGCCCTGAGCGCAGACTGAAGGAGGTGGTATCTTGACAATGTGAAACACATCACCTAACATTTCCGTTTTTTCAGTCTCAATCAATATGTGTGTCTGTTTTCCAGAAATCAATAGAGACATAGTTCTTTACAGTAGCCATGAAACCCAACCTGACCTGGAAGAGAATTTGTCTAAATAGCAAAGCACAAGCCCATTAACAAGGCTGACAAATTATCAGCTAAAAAAGGGTTCTGAATATTTTAATTTGCGATCCCAGCATTGGATGCAAAGAGAGTTTTCTCCAGAGTAAACTGTAGACAATGCAACATATATGTGAAGTCAGTTGCCCTACTCCCCTGCTTGCTCCCTTTCACACTGAAATTTGTATCCCTTTAAATAACTTCTGTGTAGCAACATCATCATCACTAATGTCTCATATAATTTCTAAAATCTGTGTGTATTAAGTATACCCTTTAAAAGGTTATCCATACGCTTGTATGAATTCTAATAAGAGGATATAATGGTCTGCAATAATTTACAGGTTGATCTTAAACAGCAAAAGCATTTTGAAATGAAACGGTCTGAACTGTAGAAACATGAAAATGCCTCTGAGAGGGCTTCTTTGGGAATGATATTCATTACTGTGTTTCCATTTCTGTCTCAAATGCCCTTAGCAGATGGCTTGGACTTGGACCTCCAGCTTTAATCTTTATTGGTCCCCGAATGATAGTTTTTGTGTAGTATAGCTTCCTTTATTACAATTTGGATATGCTTGATAGTCAGGCTGTTGTAAGCCTCAGTGTTGAGGCTCATTGTGCTGGTTTTTCCTCATTTGAAATCTGTATCTATTTTATGAAACACAGTGCATTGCAAATCCTGGTAATACCTGTTTGGGTCATCATTATTTCCAAAGGCTGGGATACCCTTCAGACTTGGCGGTTTGGAAAGGTGTTGCTATCATGAAAACAGGTTAATATCGGTATTCATATGTTAGTGTTAATTCTGGTTTCAAAACTGTCCATGCACACCATGTCTTTGGAAAAGGAAAAAAAAAAGGCAAATTTTCTTAGGCTGAAATATCAATGTCATTATCAAGAATTCATGGCTTTCAATACAGCAGTGGAGGAACAAAGAAACAGAAGAAGTAAAGCTAAATGTTCTGAGGTTCCTCAAGGGCCAGTGGGGAAAGACAATCAACAGCAGCAGCAGCTGCTGCAGCAGTCTCATCAACAAAAGAAAACCCTTGTTCTTCCCAAAACCAATTTCCAATAGTGCCACAGTCCACGTTCCGTATGAAGTGCCAGATATTAAGTTCACAAGGATGAAGAAAGCCTGAAGTCCTTCTGTCTCTTATAATGGCTTTTTTCTTTCAATTTAAACTACTGCTTGGGGGCAAGGAGCAGTATTTCAAAAGGATAAATACTTGCAAGAGGTATGGTACCTCCAAGGAAAGACCATTTGGAGAAAAATCTTGCATCAGTTCTGCTCACGTTGATTGTAGTTTAATTTACCTTGGGATCTTGTTAGTTTTACTTCATTTGTTAGTAAAATGATGGCATTGGCTCTTAGGGAGTTGTCATATTTAGTTTCATGTCAGCTGTAATTGCTGCAAATCAGATAAAATGGAGCAGCAAGATATTCTGGGCTGGATGATGTAGGTGCACATAAGAATTACCCATTTTCTTCTCTAAAGGCCCTCCAATGTGGGGTGTGGTGAAGCAAGAACCCAAGAATTATTTAGCTATTTTTAGCCTTTTTAAGGAATGTTGTGATTGTCTCCATTATATATTAACAGCAAGGGAATTAATCTAAAAATAAGATCACGAATATAATTCTGTGATATCACTATCACTGACATAACATTTTAGAGAACTTAATTTTTCCTTTTCCCTGTTGCCACGTAATACGTAGAACGCCACCTTACATGCTCCTCTTTTGCTCCCAGCCTGATCAAATCATTTCGGTTTGATTTTACACTAAATCATACTACTTACATGGGTAGCCATTTTTGTGCTAATAATCACAATTTCTGAAGTCTTCCAATGAGACTCTGCCATGAGTCTATGGCTACAGAAAACTTCAGAAGGAATCCTCTCACTGTTAAAAATATCATTGGTGAGTTTCCTAGGCTTATGTCCTTTTTAAGAAGCTAAACAAACCAGGAGTTTTAGCTGTATTACCCTGAAGAATGTCAATGCTAGTGGGTGCATGTAATGTGTGTATGCTGCTTACCCATCCATCAAGCTTAGGTAGAGCTAAGTTTATCAACTGACCACAAAAAGAGACAGCAAAATCATTGAATCCTCTGACTTATTGTTAGTATGCTCTTCACAAGACCATGACATGGACATGTGCATTCTGTCACCACCTGGCTGGGCAGACCCCAGGGTGAGCTGTAAGTTTGTTGTGGGACATTCCCAGCTTTGCTGTTGCTGGCACCTGTTCTACCTCAGGTGTGAAAAGTCTATTCTTAGCTGTGAAAAGTCTATTCTTTCAGAACACATGGTAAAAATTATAATTGACTGGTTTTTATTGAGTATTTATGTCTGTAAATGTTCTTTTTATTCCACAAATGACACAGTTTTTTGAAAGTACTTGCTTTTCCCCTTAGCACTACCTCAAGCTAAGACATCTATTCTTAGGCCTTAAGTGATCCAGTGAATTTACAGTACACAATTAATGGCAACAGCAGCAAGTTTGGCACACCATGCTGTTAAGGATAGCAGGGACTGTAGTGATTTTATAATGAATTAACTCTAAATCTCAGCAAATAGTAACATACAAGGACATCTGACAGCTGCTTTCCCCAGCTAAATCTCACCACTGAGACTCCATTCCAAGAAAAATAACAAGTCAGGCTTGGTTAGTAGTGCTGCAGCTTGGAATATGAGTTTTGACAAGGGAAAAAATCATTTGTACTGTACTAGCTTTTCATGAGCTGGGGCAAGGGAAGTAAATCTCTCCAATGGCAAAATAAAGCTGTCAGACAGCTTTTTTCATAAGATGCCATTGAACATCAATATGACAATTCTCCCTCCTGATCTTTTTTTATAGGTTGCTAATTCTGAAAGAAAAGTCATCTTTGCCTACATATTTGTGGATTCAGACACTGACATTTTAGGAGTTATACTAGAACAAAAATACAGACTCAATAAAAAGGAGTTCCTCTATAGCCTTGCTGAAGAGATGCTTTCGTTAAATATCTATTTCTAGGAAAAAATACTGTATTTGCTGCTTTATATTTTGAGAGTGATATATACATGTATGAAATAAGTTCTCTGAAAAATTAACAGGCAAATATCCAGGCACATGAGAATACTTTCATGAACTGAAGAACAAAATGGCAATGGCCATCAGCCTGAGGCATGTCATTATTAAGGCAGTAATTTTGTTTCCTTAAGCACTTGAATAGGTTTCCTTTTCTGTCTTTACTGAACATAAGATGAGAAAATTTGGGGTTTTCTCAGTTTGGCCACTTTATATGCACCCAAAACATTATTAAAGCCTAAGTACGGTGAAGACTGATTGCAGGAGTCTTCTCTTCCAGGTTAGGTGGGAAAGCCAGAGCTCCTGGAGGCAGATCTGAACATCTGATTTTAGTTTCTGATACTGGAGGTCAAGGAAGCTCTTCTTGTTTAGGGTTTAGGGAAGTTCTTTTAGTTCTAGGGTTATGGAGATGGTTATCTTTACCCTCACTTTAAAATACACTGCTTTATGGCTGTGGAGGAAAAGGAGACAGCAATTAACTCTGAATGCTCTTTTAAGAAAACAGTAAATACAGTGTGTTGTATTAACATTTACTGAAATTTTGTATGCTTTTCACAAGTATTTTCCAATATTTATCTTCATTTTCTATTAAAATCTTAAGAATATTTCCCTTTCATAGATTACCTTTGAGGTATGGCATAATTCTGAGTATCTTACAAAGGAAAAAAGCCAAACACTTCTTCCTAAGGACTGTTGCATTAAAATGCTTTGGCCATGAATTCAGACATCACATTGACTCTTCTATTAGCAAGCAAGGCATGTTTCAGAGTTCTCTTTCTGGGCTGCCATTAAATCTTATCTTTTCAGGCAGTTTAAACAGTCTTTGCAAATAAATAGTACTGTCAAATAGACCAACCACTTTAGTGAGCTTATAAAGAAAACAAGTGTTTGAGGCTAGTATTAGTAAAAGAAAAAAAATCATTTGCTACTAGCACTGTGAAAAAAGAGGGTAAGTCAGATGTGAGTGCCTACAAAATGAAAATTATAATAAATTGCAAACTAAAAGTTTCATTAAATGTACAAGTAGCTATAAATTAGGTGTTCCTAGTTTTCTGAAGTTGCCAAGGGTACTTTTAGTTTCTTTTCCTTTTGTTGGTAGGTTTTTGAATGTCTGGTTATTTCTCCCCCAAGTTTCCAGTGTGCTCAAATGTCTCATTCATGTTGCCATGGCGGTTTGACTAATCTCAAGTCTTAGTCATTAGAATGGTGACCACTGATGCAAACTCTATTCACAAATAGTAAGCACTCTTTATATTTTTCCCAGCTGGTTGCAAAAATAAAAAAAAAGATTTATCAGTTAACAAAATGAGAGTAGCAGCATAAGAATTGACTTCACTTACAATTCTCATATTAAATTTTGTGTATATGTTTCACAGCACATTAGTGAGCAAGAAGTGTTACTGGAAGAAATGGAAAATCAGTAAAATATTAATTAAAAAAAATAATCTCACTATAACCACATATACAAGAACCCCTTTTATTTTAGAAGGTTCACTCAAAGTCAGTTTCTACACAATGCTGTCATTGAAATGTGGAACTGTGACCTGCCAGACTCTTCCCTGAGTTCTGTTTTCTCAGTTTGAAATAATTCAGCCCTCTGGCTGATCACTGAAGCTGACAGAACCTGCTCATAATCTGCCTGAGTTGTGAGCAGGAGCAGAATCTCTCACAGTTTAGGTTCTCCAGTTGTCAGCATCCCCTCTTGCCATGAAACTGCTCAGCTGCTGGGTTTTCAGTCTAGGTGGACACTTCCCAAGACGTGAGATGGGACAGCAAACCTGCAAAGTGTCTAGTCAGCTTCATGTTGGTCCTAAACAAGCACATAAAATAAAGATGAAGGAAAATCAAATCAGCACAAAATAAACCAGGCCAGCAAAGCCTACCCAAGCTTTGACACCACTGACTTTTAAGAATCCTAAACTGGAACGTGTGGAGGTGTTTGATGTGTGAGTGACATTAAACTACTTTAGATTATTTTTTTAAAATACTAAGTCTTCAAAAGCTCAGATAAATGGCTCACAGTGTTCATTAAGAAGACTTGACCTGAGTGGAATAGATACTGCTGATGGTGTGAAGAAAAAAGCTGGCAATAAGAAGCAAGGTGAAAGCTGTGACATGCACAACCATATTAGCATGCTGAACTTTTCAAACAGTGACAAAATTATTCTTTCAGTGTCTGTTTCTTCACTGCAATAGCAGATAGAATTCCTGCACAGGTGTTAATGAACCATGACCTTAAATCAAGTTGACCTTGTGTGAGGCTAAACGTACTGAGGGTTGCAGCATAGCTGAATGCAAAATGCATGTTTAAAGTATTTTATTCATAAATAGAAGAATTATACCCAGCTTTCCACATGTGCAAATTGAATTTTATTATTTTTTCAAGTATTGTCTTTAATTTCATCATCATATATTACCCCAGGAAATAGCTTTCATTTGTACCTGTAATTAATGCAGGCGTCTAAAGTTGCAGTATGTTTTTGAAAAATGTCTTTGGGCCTATTCTGCCAATAACAATGACTGGGTAATTAATTAGAGCTGTTCCATTAAAAAATAAGTAAAAGACTACACAAAAGAATATTTTCTGAAAATAATAACAATCATACAAGTACTGTAATTGTTGTTGACATTCCTTAGTATTTAATGGGGATCTATAATACTAATGGAAACTGGAAAGAACCCATTTAATTCAAAGCTATCCAGTCCTGTAAATGAACAACTAATTTCTTTCAGGGAATAGCTAAATGTAGTTGTTAAAATTAGACAGAGTCCTCAATAAGTGATTTTCACTGGTCTTGTTTTTCAGAGGTTCTGAGACATTGATTTCCATTTCAAATTCCTAGCCTTTCTTTTTAACCATTTTCTTTGGTTTTAAGGACTATATACAGAAAAATTTCCAGAGCAAATGGAAGAGATGTATTTAACTTCTCCAGGTATTTTACAAATAAATACAGTCATCAGCATTCTAAGGTCTGTATTTTGAATGGAGTCCTCTGAATGCAGAGTGCCATGGAGCATCAGTCCACTTAATTTAGTTCCCTGACTTCTCTTACTATTGCTGCTTCAGTTACCAGTACTGAACACCTAGAAATAAGAGCCCTAAAATGTTGAAAGCAGCAGAATTTTAATTAATCAGTTGCATTTTAAAATAATAAAACCAATTGTTTATATTAAATGCTTGATAGAATATAAAGTGTACTTTCAAAAGTTATACATTTTGAGACTTCAGCTAAAGTGCACTTCAAAAAGTTATACATTTTGAGACTGTTCAGCTATATTAGAAATAAATATTATTGACTATTAAGAGTTCTGTTCATACTACATTAACTTTTGTTGGGTATGGTTTTATATTAAATGAAATGGTTCACACAAAAATGCATTTATGAGATGAAAAAGGAATCACTTTTTCATGACACTGTGAGAATACAAATAAGAGATCTGTGAGAATACAGAAAAGTATCCTTAATCTTTACTTTTTCTTGAATATTCTGCACAGGAGAACTTAGAAGACATCAGTGGCCAGATTCTTTACATACTTTGATCTAATAACTGCAAATTTGGCCTAATATTCAACAGGGTTTTAAATAAGAACCCATGCTTTGCAATAATTTTAATCAAGGTCCAGCACTGAAAAGACATTGCAACCGTTAAATGTATTACACATAAATGTTAAAGGCTTATGTGTGTGTGTCTGTGTCTGTGTCTGTGTGTGTCTGTGTGACAGAGAGAGATTGAAATCACTACAAATATGATTTTAGTCTCATGTTATAGCCATGCTCATATGGCTGCATGCCCCAATAAAATCATATTGGCCATTTTGTCCTTAGATGACTGTTCATTCTGTGAGGGTACAGGATCTCTTAAAAATTGTATATCTTTATCAATTTTCTTGGTATCCACACCTTACTCTGATAATATCATTATTTTTCTGCTAAGTCACTGAGCACACAAAACTTTGCAAGGCGCTTCTCTTCAAGAACAGACATGGAAAGGCATCCTGGTTATAACTCAGCACGCACAAACTTCAACACTTCCCACAGCAACCCACAAAGGAGAGCTGGTTTGTACCCAAAAAGCATCTGCATCAAGGCTTTGTTCTAATCAAAACCCCTTGGCAGGCAGAAAGTCTCTTTCCTCTTCCATCTTCTTATTATGCTATTTGTCCACAAAAGCTTGGGGGAGAAAAAAGCACACAGTCAATGACAACAACTAAAAAGCTTCTCATGACTCAAAATTATATGTAAGGTAAGAAAAGGTAGTTTAAAAAAGAGCAGAAGAAATATCTTCTTGTATTACTTCTCTTTGCAATACATTCAAAACTACTTTTGGTCCTTAAACTGAATTTATATACTGTTAATTCCATAAGACCAGCACTTTTGATAGTTTAGTAAAATAATAATTTTTGTTAAAATATTCTGATACTTAAAATTACATCCATTAATGATCATTCTTCACACTGGACTGCACTGCTCCTTCTACTTGGATTAGCCTTTTCCAAAACCTTCCAAAGCAGAGGAAAAAAAAAAAAAAGCAAAGGGCTCCTGAACAGAAGGATTTACATCTTCAAAAGGAGACTCTAGAGGTATAAAAGAGAATGAAGTATGAGAGAGGAGCAGTGATCCTATTTCTAATTTTTTTTTCCTGCATGATACATCCTCCTCCCTTCTACCCTTTCTTTTCTATTGTTTTTTTAATCTCTCCATTTGCAGGGTTTTACTCTTTGTTATGCTCAGTCATAGAGGTGTCTGCAGTATAACTGTATAGCATTCCCACTTTGAAGCTTATGAACTTTAGACAAAATGCTGCTTATCCTTTTCTTGGCTGGAACAAAGCAGGAAGACTGAGAAGGGCTGTTATTTGATTTGACTGATGCAGAACAGATGGGATACAACTGTGTCTCCACACCTTTTATTAACCAGAGACTATAAAGGAGTTCCAGAGCCTCTTATGTGGCCACTGTGGCACAGAATGGTCTGTTGTGACACTCATCTCATTCCTGTGCCTGGGGTTTTGTCCCACTGCATGCATGCCACCTAATGTGAGCTGTCTACCAAGATGTCCTCTGTTACAAGCCTTAGCACAATATGCCAGGCAATCAGAGTCTTGGGTGGTGTTCACAAGGCAGTGCCGGGATTATTGGTTGTGGGGATGTCTAGCAGAATATGTGCTGAATGTGAAACCCTCAAAATCATATACTACGTTCTTGACCTTTCTGGAAATTTTAAACATGTACATTAGTTTCTTCCTAAGTTTGTGTTCCTAAGCCTGAGGATCGGTCTTTTCTTCAGAATGAAGCATGGGGCTTAGCCAGTGTATATATAAAAACACACCAAACAAACAAACTAAAAAGAATAGATGTGAAAAACAGCTCTGTGTACACTAGAATACATTCATGGTTTAAAACTGTACATCAGTTGTCATTTAAACGAGTTCAAACATGCCCCATTTGTGTCTGTCATAGTGGTCCGTGACAGCCATCACTGTAGTCTGTAATTCTGCCATCGCTTTCATCTGCTTTAATCATTCTACCTGTTTCTCAATTTTTGATCGCTTTTTGACAATTCTAAGTATTTTTTTTTCTCATAGTGCTTTAATTAGCAGTCTTGCTTCCCAGTAAATTACTTGCTGACTGAATCAAGCAATCCTTCATTTGACAGAAAGGATGTAAACAAAGAGAATTTTCAGCAACAGTCAAAACAGCAGCATTGGCGCCATAGCATAGAAACTAACTTCAAAGCTGAGGTTAAAAAACCCTGTAAAATAGGCATTTCAGATATCATTAATTCTCTAGTTTGATCCAGTATTAATAAAAGCATTCTGTCATTCTCTGTGGAAAGCTAACATTTACCCTTAAATGCTTTTTAAATAATCTTTTGTAATCCAGGGCTACGTACTCTCAGAATTGCTAGATTGCATTGCAGGTTGGGAATGCTGCTCCAGCATTCACGTGGCACATTCTTCTAACTTGCAGCACTTAATTCTGTGATTATTGAGTCACAGAAGGCAAAATGACCAATTCAGAGTCTAGAATAGAGTCACACTATTGCCACCATTGCATTACCACTAGAGCTGAATGGCCATACAGTGCAGCACAGCAACATCTAATAAAAACCTTCAGCCGCCACAAATTCTTCACATTATTGTATTTTTGTTATCTTATATGATGTTAACAATTCCAATACATCGAAAAAAGAGTTTTCAGAGAGCTGAGAATTTTCAAGGTTTGGTACTCATTAAACATGTGTAGATATTTGGTTGTTCTCTTTACCTCCGGAATTTAATTTTCTTGACAGTTTGGTGTGAATTACTTTCAACTTCTCTCTGGAATAAGTAGCTTTATGGTCTAGATGATCAAATCTAATTGTGAAATGGCTATTTTAAGGATTGTGCCTGTAGTTTTGGGGGAATGTGTGAGATGTGCAAACTAAAAATTATGGAAGTTGCATATATATTATGTAGGATTTTACTGGTAAATTCATTAACCAGTGAATTCTATAGATTAATTTTATTTAATGTAATTGCAAGCAGCTGGAGGGAAAAGAGGCATTTAAAAAAAAACATGTTTATAGCTGGGCTCAATCATTATTTTTCAACGCCAAAAAGCACTACATAAATTGATACTGATTAAGAAATTAATTTTTGTTTTAAGTTCATATTTGTTGTCTTGCTGAACCAGAGAAATAAAAAATAATTTTCCAGTAAGAGCAGTTTTTCAAATTAGAAATTAGAGGGGAGGGGTTTTTTTTATTTATTTATTTACACATGATGTCTTAGTTAGTTCAAAAGGATTAGAAATAACCTCAGAGCAGTATTTGAAAATATCCAGTTGCAGACCCAATGTGAATTTACATGATTACATCAAAGTTCAGAAAACCTCTGCTAAAGTGTTACATTAAAAATATATATATATACTTCTTTTAAAACGGGTTAAAATGCTTTTGTAATTTCTCTTTATGCTTTGTTTAGCACCAGCTGGAGAGAGCATGATGAACATGTTTGTTTTCCAGTGAGAACAAAATAATTTTCCATTAAAAGTTGTTGTTTAGAAAATAAATAAATTAATTAATTAATTAATTACCAAAGGAGAAAATAAACACATTTTCCTGTGCAGCATTCAAGGTAAAATATTGATATAATCCATCTGATAGCTTAATATGTGAGTTTGAAATTATTTTAAAATAATTATGGAATCTGCCAACGTATTCTCATTATACAGAGTACAATTAAAAATTAATTTCAGTCATTATAAATTGTGTGAATACAGAAAAGAAATTGTGTCCTGTTTACCTGGCAAGGTCCTTTGAATACATTTAGTAACAATGACTTATTTTGTTTGTCGGCAATGTGGGATGGCTCCGGTCATGTGTTGTTAGCATTTGCATATTCAACATCTGAGCTCAGTTAATGCATTTTAGAGCTCTACCTCTTTGATGCATCATAACCTTGCATTTTCATTCCTTGCAGAAGGGAATCCATATACCTGGTGGGTTGGAAAAGCCAATGAGAAGCACTACTATTGGGGCGGATCAGGACCTGGCATTCAAAAATGTGCCTGTGGCATCGAACGCAACTGTACTGATCCCAAGTACTACTGCAACTGTGATGCTGATTATAAGCAATGGTGAGTGCTTTACAAGAAGGCAGAATGAGAATGACCAATTCTCCTAACTTTTATGATGCTGCCATGACTTCGAATATATCTTTTTTTCTGTATTTCCTTTCTTACCAAAGAAAAAAGGCAAAATTATTATATTTGTGATTCCTCCTGCAAAGTGTCAACCCATGCCTGGATTTCCATTTTATTCATGGTGTCTGTGACTGTTAAATATCAGGACTGTATTCATGATTTCCAGCCCACTGAGCTATAGAAAAGAAGGCTAAAATTGCAAAGGCAAGTCCTCATAGGAATGACCAGCATTTTGATTATCCATGCAACTTTTTCTCCATAAGATTCAGTTATACTTCAATACAGAATGAATTTTATCCCTGCAACTTCATGGTTTTTTCCCAGAATTTCTCCTCTTTAAAATGTTGTTTCTCAACACTTGAATGTGAGTGATATGTACTGAAATCACTCATCTAGTGCCTCCAACTCTCATTATCTGTTTTTCATGAAGAAAAATATGTTAAGAACTAGACACATATTATAGAATGAGCCTCTGTACTTCAGAGGAAGCTACCAGGCTTTGCATGAGATAACTTAATTAATTAAGGCAGAAAAAAGAAACTTGCATCTCTGATATTCCCCATAAACATGAACAGACTGCATAAAGCTCATAATCATTTTGAGTGAGACCCTCTCTGTGGTTTACAACACTTTGTGAGCCTTAATCATTTGTGTCTCTTTTCTCATGACAGGCAGGATTATACTTTACATGGTATACAATGTTCAGTGACATATTGAAACCATACTTTTATGAACATTTCTCCCATTAATAGCAACCTGTGGGTAATTTAATCAATACTGGTTCATAAACCATTTGAGGTTAATTGAGAAATTCTACAGCTATTAATGAATGTAGAGGTACAGAACTGTACTGGTATGTCAGAGACTGAAAAAGAAAAAAAAAAAAGAGAGGAGGAAGAGTCATAGAACCACAGAATCACAGAATAGCAGTATATGAAAGGGACCTCAGAGTTCCTCTAGTTCAACCCATCTGTTCAAGAAAGGTCACCTATAAACTGTTGCCCAGTACTTTGTCTGGAGAGTTTTTAAATAAATCCAAGGGTAGACTCTGCAGCTTCCCTGTGTGCATTGTCCCAGTTCTGGGCACCATTGGAAAGAATCTGACTCCGTCTGCTTTGCACCCTCCTGTTAGTTACTTATGGACATTGATGACATCCCTCTCAACCTTCTCCTGAACAGCCCCAGCTGCCTCAGTTTCTTTTCATAGGAGAGATGCCCCAGTCCTTCTGTCCTCTTAGTGGTCCTTCATTGGACTCCATCCAGCAATTCCATCTCTCTCTTGTACTGGGGACCACAGAACTGGACCCAACACTCCAAATGTGGCCTCACTAGTGCTGAGCAGGGGAGAAGGATGGCCTCCTTTGACCTGTTGGCAGAACTTTGCCTAATGCACCCCAGGATGCCATTGGCCTGCTTGGCCTCAAGTGCACATTGCTGGCTCATGTTCACCTTGGTGTCCATCAGAATCCTTAGAGTATTTTCTGCCAAGTTACTTCCCAGTTGGGTGGCTCCCAGCATATGCTGGTGCATGGGATTGTTTCCCCCACGTACAAGGCTTTACACTCTTTACTGTTGAACTTTATGACATTTCTGTGAACCCACTTCTCCAGCTTATAAAGATCCCTCCAGATAGCAGAACCCTGTTTGATGTGATCTGCAAAAAGGAAGTCTGAAAACCACAAAAACAGAGTAATAAAGGAAACTTTCCAGGCCCTGCAAAAATTGTAGATTATGATCTGGAAAATCAATTATTGCCACAGACATTGCCACCCTAAGCTTTAACATTGTTAGGACAGTAATCTGCTAGCTATGATATGGGTTGAACTACACAACACAACAGATAGAGAGGAGTCAGTTTTAGAGACACGGTAATCACACATGCTGCCAAACTTCAGAAACATAATTATATAGAGAGAATGGAGAATATAAAGTAAGATGACTCCAATCATAGGCACTAGAGCAGTGTGTCAGGAGGGATGTAAGTTTGGTTCTGTGTCAAAATGGTAACAATAAAAGGAAGATATTGTGATAATAATTACAATAATGGTAGAATTAGAAGCACTTACAGTTTTCATTGCCTAAGGCACTGGATGCATATCCATTAATAATAGGGCTCTGTACCATATGTTGACTGTTTCCCTTTACACCGAGGGAAATGTATGGAGAAAATGGCACTGGATTTTGAGCTCTTCTTGAAGATTTCCCAAGAGTCACAGATGATAATTTAATAAGCAGCTTTCACTCAATAATCTTTCTGTAACCTCTGCACCCCCTATATACAGTGAGATTATGTGGATTCTACTAATAAATAAATTCATATGGTCATTAGATTTAGATCTAAAATAGGGTTATTATCACGAAAGATCTACAACTGTTTACTCAGAACCTCATACAAGAATATTTTATTACATAAAATATTTCTTTAGATAAGTATCAGAATTTTTTAAGGACAACTACTGTTCATTGCAGGACATTTTATGAAAAGCAATCATACCACAGGATATTATATTTTAATCTGTGGTGTGTGTAAATCAAAGGAAGAAATGAAAGTTATATTATAGACTTTAAGGACATTTTGTTCAAGATTCATTTTTTCAGTTTGGTTTTGGCAGAATCTAGTCTTTTCCATAGTCATATCTTTTGGGTTTGGGAGTTATTTTGAGGAGTCCTAGTTAGGAATTTTATCTAGCCATGTTCATCAATACCTAAAAAGCAAGTGAGATCCAGAGGAAGGGAGACCTTGATGACTTCAATCATCGGGCCAGAATTCAACCCAGGCCTCCAACACATCTGTGCCCAATTCTGGTGACAGCAAAACAGCTGCTGGTTTGGACAACAGAATATGAAAGAGTTTATGATGAGCAGAACAAGTCTCAGTTCATATATTAACAAAGTAGCTTGCCACAGCTTGCCAGCATAGCTCACCAGCACAACTTATTTTAGAAGGATTTACAATCCCCTAAGAGAGAAGGGCTGAGTAAACACCAAACTGTGGCTGAGAGTTCAGGTGGGATTTTGCAGTAATTGTGTATCTTGTCCACAGCTGAGAGAACTGCATTTGCTTGTGGTATGCCCACAGTGATGTTCTGCTCCTGCCCAGACAGTGTTGGAAAAATTGTTTTGGGTTTTTTTGGGTGGTTGCAGGGGTAATATCCTGAGGGGAGAAGGCAGTAGCCAGAGCAATAACTATATTAGAAAAGGTAAGGAAGTAAAATAGGAAAAGAAGACTCTGTAGAAATTGTGAGAATCAAAGGTGAAGAAGAAAAGCAAGATTCAGGAGAAAGATTTTACAAGGAAATTGGGAAGCCACTGAAGAATTGGTCAGGCTGAATCAGAATGATGTAGTGTAAGTAGAATATTGTCCACTGTTTTTATTGTAGAAGTTAGGAATTGTGTTAGAAATTAAGAAGGAAATACAGGCTCGATGAATGATTTCATAGCAAAGGCAGGACAATGTTTCCCTGGAGATCTGGATTCTAACCCTGCCTCTGGAACCACATTCATGCATGATGTTTCCTCAGTTTCATAAACCATTTCTTCACAGAACAGTCATTAGTCTGATCCTATTTTTCTGGAAACCCAGTGTGGAAACCCAGAAGTCCACTTTGTGAAAATACCAAACATTCTCAGCTGCAACCAGAATAAGGGATCACTGTCTGAATACATCTATTGCAGTCATTCAAAGCAAAAAACAAACAAAAAACCCAAACAAAAACAAACAAACAAAAAAATAAACCCCATCAAACATGTAGGCATCTCAAATGGAGCACTAAGTATGAGTGTTTTTAGCATTAACATCTTTCAGCCTCAACATCCAATCTGTAGAATGCAAATTATGCCAGCTACACCCTAATGGAAGGACTGCAAAGATAGGTAGATTTATGAAGCCATCATCTGTTGTTTTAATGAGCACTATAAAAAATCCAACAAGAAAATGTAGTCTTTATAGAAAGATTTGAAATAACACATTGGATACAAAATGGTATCCACATATTGAAGCATAAGAGTAAATTTGGAGAGTAGGCAATGTCACACTAAATGAGTGTTGTCTGCATCCTATACTGAATATTGCTGAAGCCCTCCAGAATAAATAAAAATCAGGGACCAGTCAAGGATTGCATCATGGTGGTAGGAACAGGGGACTAATTAAAGCTCTCTTTTTCCAAAATTTTGTGTTTGGTTTTTTTCTTTTTTGAGTTTGGGTTTTTGTTTTTTTGAACAAGTATGTAAGTAATTCTATGTAAGTACATAACCAGCTGTGTTAATTATGGACTCCCTCACAATGTAAATTTTCCCAGGGATTAGTGTATACCATAGGCTTGGTAAACCTTACATCTGTATGGGTTTTCTATTAATGATTTTTTAAATTTCACATCACATCTTGTCTATCTGAATAAAACAGGTGTGTAAAATTACTTAGCATATGCCTAATGTGTTGATTATCATGCCTGGATGGTAAATAAGCCAAATGGTAAATATTGGCATGGAATATGAGATATGAAATTCAGATTTATATGTATTTCCACACATAGTCTAGAATAGAACCTGTTTCTTTAGAAACTCATGTTGTTGCTGCAATGCAAGTATTAAGTAGTCATTTTTGTCATGATAAAGAAACAAAAATCCAGATGGAAGAGCTTCACCCTGAGTAATCCTGCCAAAATTATTTTTTGGTCCCAAATTATCTATGATTTGTGTCCAAAATGAAATTAATTCGGAGTTAAATGGATCAGGTAAGAAAGGTTAGATTTGCTTGCTAATAAAGATCATTTTTTAAAGTGTGTGGTTGACATTTAAAGTCAGATTGCCTCAATCTTGAGAGAATAAAGGTAGCTTTTATGAGTAGCAAGACATTCTCTGGGTTGCTGCTAAACAAAATTATAATGAAATTATTAATTTTAGATAAAATGTAAGACTTTTTAAAAAATCTTATTTGAATAAGAACATTATTATTAGAATATTGGCAGTTCCTTTAAAAGAATGACTGGCATTGTAGAGATAGGCACACTGTACTAGTTAAGTAGAAAATGTAAAGCACTGCAAAGAAATTTTGATTCCTACTCTCATTTCAGCCTAAGGTCAGTTAAGACTCAGATTGGCCAAAGTTTCTACACCACAGGGTCTCTTGCTCAGAGAAGTCACAATAAGTCAGAAGGCTTATAATATGATGCTGTTCAAGGATTTACTCAGAAAAGGTGACATAAGAAGCTTTCTCATTTAGCACTTCCTGATGTGAATGCACTTCAGGTTACAAAGTCAGTCATGGACTTTACTTCTCACTACTGGTGTGGTTGCTAATCTTACAAAAGCTATTTGGTGGCCCAAAAGATGATCAAAAGGGTTTAAGCAGAATTTTCAGATAAAGTTGCTTTGGACAAATGAAGAAAATCAGTGGAGGGAACCTTATTTATAATCTCACAGTTTGGATATTGAAGTTTCTTTCTCCAGAGCCTGTCAAATTGCTTTATTTTTGTGCGGTGTTTTACAGAACACTCTGCAGGATGCATCCCTCTTCCCTTCACAACCCTTGTCCAACAAAGGGAGTTTCAAAAGAAAGTTTCAGGTCATGGGTAAAGATGACTAAGCAAAGCTCAGAATGACAAGTTGTTTGAGTTACAGGAATATGGGTGGATGTTGAAATGCCAGCCTGAAGCCATGGAAAGGACAGGTGGGTCATTTGTAGCCAGATTTAACAGGATATTAAGGGCTCCTGGAGTTATAGGTAGACATCAAGGCTTAAGTTTAGCATGTAATAATTACCATCGAAATCACAGAAATTTCAGTTCCTGACTCCCTGAGGCACTTTTGAAAATCCATCTGTCCTTTAACCTTGTGTGCTCTCAGTAACAGAGCTGCTGGTGCAGAGAGAGCTGGATAGTTAGAAGACACTGGCTTCTCCTGTCCTTTGTTAAAAGCTGCTAACAATGTCTCTGTATTTCTTTTTCCATTACTTTCCCATCTAGGCAGCAACTGGAGTTTCCACAGAAGTGTTACGTGATCACAAGTGTCTAGGCTACACATTCTTTGTGGAAAACAAAAACCAAAACCAAACTGAGAACTTATTGTTGTCTCTATGCAGCTACATTTTGTTTAAATTTAATTGCTGTTTCTAGCATTATGTAGGGAAATCTTAAATAGGTAAAAGGGATCAAATTTGAATATACCTAGAAGAACTTGAAGGTTTATAAAAGTGCTATTGAGGCACATGCATGACTAGAATCATATATATATATGTGTGTGTGTGTGTGTGTGTATGCAAACAAAAAATTTCAAATAAAACTAGACAGATTGCATAAAAAATCAAGCTATTATATAAACAAAAAAACCCAAACAAACAGAAAATTATCTAATAACATTTGTAATGTGCTGCTGTTTTATTTCACATCTTTATCAGATGGTTAATCACAACTTCTTAGAAATGTAGGAAACTCTGTAGAATTAGGCCACAGCGCTTTGAAAACTTTCATTCAACATTTTTGGAGAACTTAAAGACCATCAAAATGATAGACAAGAAAACAGACATTGCCATAGACATTGCCACCCTAAGCTTTGACATTGTTAGGATAGTAATTGCATGCAGTAATTATATGTCTTAATCAAATAAAAGTTGAAATATCAAAACTTTTTTTTAGTTATGCTTAAGGAATTAATTAATTTTGTTGATGAAGGCAGGGAAACTTAGCTGACAAATTGCACTATTTCAGGTGGTTGTTTTTATTGTACTCTTACAAATCCAGACAGGCTTTTTTAGGTCCTTTATCTTTACCTTACAGAGTTCCTTTGTACATTGACATTGACACCCAACGTTATATATTTCCAGCCAGTCAAAATTTAGCACTTTGACAGTATGCAATGGCACAGAATAAAAATTTGCGTGAGGAGGGACACTAAAGACAGAAAGTCAAGCATTCAAACCTTGGGAAATATATTTAGGTAGTACTTTTTTCCATGTGAATGATAAATTTGAGCTGAAACTTTCACCAACAGACAAGCTGATAGCCAGAAGCCATGAAGTTCATTCCTTCTAGTTACAATTTGGCCATTAAAACTTCTCCAATAGGGAAAAGGGTCAAGTGACTGGGTATTAAATAGGCTGCTCTCTGTCCTGTGCTTCTCAGCTGTGCTCATCAGATGTAACTGGTATGCAACATTGAAACAGATCTTGCATGCTGAAAAATGTGAAATCTTCCTTAAATAAATTCCATCCTCTTATTTTTATAACCTGTTCTGTGTTTTTATTTATAAAAATTATATATACCTTGTGTTTGTCCATTATGCACTCTTTCTTTTTTGCTTCTTCCACAAGAAAAGGCTGAATGATTTTTTACTGATAACAACAGATTAAAAGTTTGGGAGATGGAAATTTTGAAGTGGAACTCCTGGTCATGCTACAAATGTGCTGATTACCACCTTTCAAATTCTCCTTTCCTTGTGCCTTACTACCACCATAGGATTCTGGCCAAAATCCAGGATTTTGTTATGCAAGGCTGTCTACAAACAAAAAAGGACTCTTTTATTCTTCAATGCTGTGCATTCACTTCCATAAATGTGTACATAAAACTGATTTGAATGATTTAAAATTTAATCCAAGGACCAATGAAGTGCCTGTTGCTCAGTAAATTTTCAGATTATTGCTTTTATGTAGACTTGGAAGGACTTTGGTGTCTGGAATTGCCCCTGAAGCTTGTGTTGTGTGTCTAATGAGCTGGTAGCTCTAGTCCAGGATCCAGACAAACGGAGGATCCCATAGATTGCTCTTTCTTTTTTTAGAGATCTTCCATGCAAGTACTGACAACAGCCATGGTATGTAGCTCACAGGAAATTACAGATTTCCAGCCTGAACTTATACAGACTGAGGCGTTTAGGAGTTTCAAGATTCAATGAATCAGGAAACTTTCAAATTTTACTTGTGTTTTCTCTCTTTTCTCTTCTGTATTATTCTCCTTTGGAACTTGATTCAGGCCTCATTTATAGCAAGCTGGTTCTACTTCGACCTGAGCTATCATCCTACTCACTGGGAGTAGGGAAAACCTTTCCCCTAAGACTTCTGGCTCATGGCAGTGGCCAGACATGTGAGGAACAGTCTTAACATTCTCCAAATCTGAAAACACAGGAAAATGAGGGTATTGATATGACATGAAATAACTCTTTGACAACCTGTCTTTTCTTTGTTAAAATATCCCTTTCTTACTCAGCCCTGTGTATGATGATTTTCTTCCTGTAATCAATGAAAAATATGAATGAGGAAACAGGATTCTGTACTGCCTCATGCATCATGAGCAGAGTCTTTTACCTTGCTTTAAATGTGAAAATGGTCAAGTTCTAACAACCTCCTAAGGATGAGGATTATTCCTTTTTGACTTCAAGTTCATTCATTTCTCAGTGCTAGCAGTAATTAATGAACTTAAAGGGGAGAGTGACGACAAGACATTATTCTTGTTTATTTATTTACTCTGTAAATTATTGTCAGACAAAAAGAGTGTTCATCCTGCTGCCAACCTCACTTCTGAGTGTTGCTGTTCAGGTTTTCTTGTCTTCAGTTCCAGCTAGTCAAAGACAGATTGTGTCATCCAGGTCTTTTAAGTTAAAGAATCATTTAACAGCAGCACTGGAAAAAAAAATCTATCAGAATTAGGTATTTGTAATTATTACTCTCTAGCTGTTATATTCTTGCTGTTATTAAAAGAGTCCTGTCTTTCTCAGGGTATTCTAAGAAATTTCTCAGAGGGTTATGAATTAGCAGGTGAAAAGGCAGATACATGATTTTAAATTCTACCATGCAGATGATCAGAAGATAATTCCCAGCACATTTGTATACTTTTTATTATTAAACTTCATTATTAGTGTGAGTGACAAATCAAGTGAGCAAGAACAAAAATGTCTCCTATGTTTTGCACAGAAAGATGCAGACTTTTTAATCTGAATGAAAAGCTTGTAGTCCTAGCTTCAAAGCAAATGACCTTACTGTCACAGATTGTCAGGTAAGGGCAGAGTACATTGAGCATTGTGCACTGCAGAACTTTCAGCTGCCAATTATTTTCTCCTTCTCCACCTTTTATTTATGGGCTAACTTAAAGACTAATGACTTTGCCCTCAGTGCCATGCTATGAAGATGAAATCACCCCAGTGCAGACCAGCCCAATGTATTTCACTCCGTACCTGACACTGCTTAAGTCTTGAAGACGGTGCTTTTCTTCTTAAATTGTAGAACTCCCCTGACTTTTTTATTTCTGAATCAGTGCAGTCAGATGTAAAGACATCTGAAATATATGACAGCCTCTGTTATAGGGCAGATGAAGACTGCAGCACATGATTAGCTGTTATTACTATTAGCAGTCATATTTCAGCTGAAACAATCACAAGGGAGTCCATCAAGCTGAAGGTGCCTCCAGAGTAAACAAAAGATTTATCTGGTTTCACTGTTTGTTCTTTGGTGTACCAGGAGATAGATAGATAGATAGATAGATAGATAGATAGATAGATAGATAGATAGATAGATAGATAGATGATAGATAGATACATGCATACATACATAAATACATATATAGATGATATACAGATATAAGGAGAAGAATGGAAATAATCATATGGGGGGGAGAGTTGGGGGTCTTGGAGAAGAGAGAACTCATAAGCCCTTGTGATACTTCTTTTGTACCAGACTTAATGGCAATATTGTCTTCAGAGCAATTGATCAAAATATCCTGTCAGTTCATCACTTAGGTAGTTGAAAAACCTCAGCATTTGAAGAAAGAATTGTTACTTGTCTTTTTCTCATTTTGCCAAGCAGATTCTTTCCTCTGCAAAAGATCAGATGAAGAAACAGAAAATAAAAATAGACAAGACTCACCTGTAGCGGTGTGTTTGCCTGGGAATGATTGTTATATACATAATGCATTATTTTACTCTAAAGAGGAAGATGACTTACACTGTCTGTGAAAAACACTCAAAGCAATCAAATAACATTTCATAAAGCCTGGAAATTGAGCCAAAAAAGGGCAATGGTTCTAACACCTAGAGAAAAGGGAGACTATGTTTATGCTTTTTTTATCTGTATCTGTATCTGTATCTGTATCTGTATCTGTATCTGTATCTGTATCTGTATCTGTATCTGTATCTGTAGTTAGGCTTGTAGAAAAAGCTTAAATTCTATAAATTGTTTTAATGTCATGGACTAGGTGTGGGTTTATCTTAGTTACCATTCATGTTTCCCTCCTGATTTGCCCTAAGCATTCAAAATTTCTACTTGTCTGTAATTAGTTATGGCTAGATATTTTGTCCCAGCTGCAAATCTCTTTGCATCCCCCAACCCTCCCCCCCACCCCCTCCGCCAGCTGTTTTTCTTTTCCCTACCTCCTGTTCACATGCTGAATATTATACTTATGAAAATTATTAGTATAAATTACAGTCCCTGGAGACCCCAAAAAGTTTCTAAGAGCTGTCTGAGTGTGCAGTGGAGACTTAGTATATCAGGTCTAAGGTAATTTGTTGCATTTTTATCTTGAGTTTTTTTCAACACTCTTTAAACTGAAATTAAAATATTACATGGATTCTTTACAGCAGAAGTGTGTCTATATGAGCCAGCTTCCTCATAGAATTCAAATGGCTTTTTTTTCATATTTTGCTGAAAAACAAGTGATTTACTAGGAAGAAATCATTCTATCTAAACCAATACCTCAGGACAGTTACTTATTGGTGTTCCTTTATCACAAATACTATCTTTTGCTCAGCTTTTGGTCAAGTGGAATTTGATTACAGAATCACATTAAATGTAGATTAGGGAAACAAAATCTTCTTTGAGTTATGACTTAGGGCTGTTTTTTAAATTATACAAGTTCCTTTAAGGAAGTACTTGAGTATATATATGTATTTATTTATATAAATCATTAAAGAGAAATCAAAGCAGAATGAAAAGGAAGAAAAAAAACAAGTTTTCAAACAAGAAGATAGGTATAAAGTTAAACTAAAATCTGCTGACAGTGTTAAAAATTTTAATGAAAAAATACAGTAAATGCAAAAGCTATATCTATGATGCAAAAGTTTTTTCTTGGCAATGTAAAAGCACAAACAGATTTGTAGCTATTATCTCTATGAAAAAGTTTAAAATACTGTCACTAAACATGTAATCACATGTCTAAAACCAGTTATTTGCTAAATATTACATAAAATGTCATAATAACATTTACTGGTCAAGAGTTCATCTGTTCAGCTAAAGCATTTTGAAAAAAAAAAGAATTCAAGTATCTTATGTCAAATCTAAGATACCTTTTCCTGAAACAAAATTATATTAGAAATGTTTAAAGTCTTTCATAAGACTCAGGAATCAAAACCAAACTCCTGATCTACACAGCGTACTTACAAATCATGTTCTTAAAACTGCCCTTATGTTTTGCTGCCATGTCATTCAATAAAAAAGCTGAAAACCCAGAAAAAAATAAATTATTAATCTCTGACATTATAAACAGAAAACTGATATGTTCCTTTAAGGACCTTGAAAAGCCAATAACATCGATAACCTCAACTGATGGAAATCTCTTGAACCAAGAGAGCAGGTAGAAGATGACAAATGTGAACAGAAAGCTGAGAAATATTGACCGTTACTTTTTCTTATTATTATCACTGTAATTATTGTTAATAACTGTTCAATTATACGTGATGACTGTGAAGAAGAACAAACATAAATGATAAACAGGAAAAAGTGTCGCCTTCTGTTCTGAAAGCTGAAGAAAAGCAAAATTATGTTTAGAATGAAGATAGATATTGACCTGTTTAACTCTAAGGTTAAGAACTGAGATAATCATTGAAGAAAATGAGCATAGCAACAAAAGCTTATTAAATACTTTTGGTAAAGACAGATAATTTTGGAGACTCTTTGAGAGTGCTCAGGTCTTGTCCATACTCATCTATACATACACACACTCATCAGATCACAGAGTAATTCAGCCTGGGAGTGGCCTCCTGAGCCCTGGTAGTCTGACCTGCTGCTCAGGGATGGCTGAATCAAACTGGCTGAGGACTGTGTCTGTTTGAGCCCAGAGCACCTCCAAGGATGGTCATCCCAGGATCCCTCTGGAGAACCTGTGCCAGTGTTTGACCACTATCATGATATTATGTGGTGAGTTAAGGACGACAGGCATCCTTTCAAAGACTGGAACATTTGATTTAAACCAACTGTTGCTGAATAAAGCAGGTATTTCTAACAACATTTGAGGAATCAGCTTTTTCTCCGATTGCCATGGAAGATGACTATGGTTATAGAGAGGATGAAAAAGTCTGAACTAAAGACATTGAAAGTATGCTACTAGTGCATGCTTCAGATTTTTATTTCTTCTTTCATTTATAGGAAATGGATAAGGAATAACTTTTTGGCTCTAGTATATCCAATAGGCTGTCCAAGCTGAATAGTGGAGTGCCCAGTTGCAGGGCTTGCAGGGGTTAGGCTTGATAATACTGGGATCTTCCAGTTATTGTCTACTAAATATGTGAAGTGATGTGCTGTTTCTGGCTTATGTACATTTCCTGAAATTTGGGGATCTCATTTAGTTGCAAAATGATGCAACAATCTTGTGATTGGCTATGAAGTCCTTGTTTTTTTGATTTTCAGTATTTTGAAAGTGATACTGAGACAAGTTAAGAAAATTCTTTGATTCAAAATATATTTATTTGTTGGGATGGAACAAAACAATAGGCAAAAAAAGAAACAACTTCGCACAAAAAAAGACCAAAACAAAACCACCAAACAAACAAACAAGCAAACAAAAAAAAAACCTCAGTAAACAGGAGAAAGAATAACATCTGGAAACACTTTCTTCTCTTTGTGCCAGCTGGTTTTGTTTCCTAGACAAATTCAATAGTTTTGTGGTGAATTATGAGTCTGTTCACTTTCCACAGGTAGGCATTCTGAACAAGCTGCAGGTTTTTGTAAAATTCAGGGTCTGTTTCTTCTCTGACTCAATGTTAGTTTTGCTCTTGTCATCTGCAAAACATGATGAAATATATATTATAAGGAACCAATATGTAGGCAAAACATGATTTTCTTTTTGCTTTCATTATCATAGTAGTAGTTTAGCTTCAGTTGCTAAATGAGTTGTGTGTTTTTTGAATGCATATGCCAGTCTTGTCTTTTACTACATACAATATTTATGCTGAATCTCTTCTGAGAGATTTTTTATATGGAGAACTTATTTATAGGTGACAAACATAATGTGTGACTGAAATAGTTCAGGTTTGTAGGTGAAAATGGACATACTGATGATTATATCTCTAGTTATAACTTTCATTTAGTTGTACAATTAAGACAATTGTGTGCTTGATTTTTTCGCCTACCAGCTCAACCTGCTTTCACTTAACTTTCAAACCTTATTCAGCTTTCTTGAGAATTTTCCAGTGATTTACTTGAAAACTTGTAGTACCCACCTCCTCATGATTCTTAGCTAATTTCAGTTTCCACTTCTGATATATTAATGTTTCCAAATTGCTCATGATCTTGTAAAAATCATGTAAATTCAGTATTAATTATACTGATACAGCTGAAGAATGGATCAGCGAACTTCCAGGCTTTGTTGCTTTGTTATCAGCGACTCCACTATAATCTTAAAGCAGATTACTATTGTATGTAAACACGGGGGTTTTTTAAAGAAAAAGATATTTTAAAACTATTAACTCACACCTTTCTGGAAGGCTAAGAAGGGGGTCAGACTAGATGTTGTCTGGAAGCCCCTTCCCATCCCAACCATTCCATGACTGGGTGTTTTTGTTAGATAATGTGAACATAATTTCCTTGCTGACCTCCTTTCTGGTTTGTGTCATTAGGTTTGTGCCCTTTGTTCCCTTGCTCAGAAGGAACAGGGGTGTTGTTACACACACATGGAACCACTTCTTTTCTTTTGCCAAAGGAAAAGAAACAAAGGGAAGTTCACATGCAGTAGAACACTGTTACACAGTGCGCACGAGCAGAGGACAAACACAGCAAAAGCTGCTACCTACCTGCTGTCTGGGATGAGACCTGATTTAAACAGAGGGGGAAAATGTACTACTTTGCATTAGTGAACTCCTGAAACTGGCTGCCAAAGGAGGCTGTGCAAGCAGACATAGATTCAGGAAAAGATTTAACAGAGACATGGAAAACAGGTCCATAAATGGATGCTGAAAGTACTGTTCACCCTGTAACATTTTCAATGAAGAATGTCATTCTGGAATAGCTTTTAGATAAGAGTATTGGGGAAGAACAGACAAATTCTTCCTAAGCAGGCTGTTAAGCTCCACACAGCAGTTTGCTCAGAGCCCCTCACTGGGATGAAGGAGAGAAAGTCCAAAATCTTTTGGATTGCAGTAGAGACCATTTACTAGGTAAAGCAAAAGCTGCATGCTTGAGCAAAGCAAAGTAAGGAATTCATTCACCACTTCCCATGGGCAAGCAGGTCTTCAGTTATCCCCAGGAAAGCAGGGCTCCATCATGTGTAAAGACTGCTTGGGAAGACAAATGCCATCATTCCAAATATCTCACCTTCCTCCTCCACATGATGATGTGAGAAGCAGGAAAGGCCTAGACCCTTTAAGCACTGCTGTTCGATAGCAAAAACATCTCTGTGTTGGACTGGTTTGCTCACATATCCAAAGCATAACACCACAAGAGCTACTGTAAAGATAATTAGATCCCTCTTGGATTAAACTAGTACAAACATGTTTAGATTCTGCTGGACATTAGGTGTTTGTGGCTGCCTGCAGTAGCAGAAAGCTGACATCAGTGACTGGAACCTCTCTTGCATTGCATTCATAGTCTTTGCTAGAGGTAGACGTGATAGATTTCTTGGTATCCCTATGTCCACGAGGCAACATTTGTCTCATAGGTTTGTCTTAAGGTAAGAAGCATCTGCAGTAAACTACATTTAAGCTGTGAGGAAGGAAAAGACGCATCAGCAGCTAGCAAATTAACATATACCTAGCCACTGAAATGCACCTCAGCATGTGCAAGGGTCTCAGTGCACCCTCTGTGAATACTGTGAGCCCTAGGCTTTTCGACCTCTGCTATATTATGTTTTAATTTCTGTCTTCACCTTATGCTGATAAAAAATGTCACAGTCTGAAATACCAGAGAAGCACAGCTTGATTGCTTCAGGGTCAGCTTCCCCGTAAAATCTACCCAGAATTGCTTGGAGTCCTGAAAAGCACCATTCTTAGAGATACAGGGAGGGGGAATCTCACTCACTTCCTCATCAGCCTCTTTTGTTCATGACCATATTGTCACATGTTGTTAGAAATCTCAGGCCCAGAGCCATTTCAGTGCATACAGTCAGGGCTGTCACAGCAGAATTGGTAGAAAAAATCTTGGGGGAGTTCATCCAGTATCATGCTAGGAAGAGACAGGCTGAGCTTGGACAGAATTGTGCTAGGGAATGAATGGTGAGTTCTGCTAAGTTTGTGCCAGTCTTTTGTTGAGAAAAAAAATGATGATATGTAATGTAAGGAAAGTTGAGCTCAAAGGCTAACAGAAAGGATAATGGAAACCCACCAGAGCAATAAAGTGGAGTAATCTGGCTAATGAATAGGTCACTAATCCTGTATAAGTGTGATCAACAAAACGCTAAACAAATGCTTGACATTCTACAGTCAGTGCAGCAAAACAGATTTTTCTAAACAAGGGCATCTGCATTTGGCCTAATATTTAGCACAAAGTGTGGCATACCATGACTTCCCTGTGGCTCAAATCCTAATCTCTGTCACTCAGTTTTCTCATAATGCTTTGTGTAAATGCAGTGAGAGAATCTCTGTGTACAGCCCCGCAGAACCCAGCTGTCCCTGGAGCTGACAGAGCTGTACATATTGCAGGAATTACAATTTTTTTTTTAAACTTTAGTAAGTACCTTGTGTAGTATCCTTTCTCATTTCTCCAGTTACTCCACTGTGTGTGGAGATATACACACCCACAGACAAGAGGTAATGATATCACAAAAATACAAAAAGGTAAGGAAGAAATTAACCTACGGATAAATTTGCATATCACTTGAAACCAAGGTCGTCCATCTTTTCAGCAAAAGCACTAAAAAAGGAACCTAATTGAAATTAAATCAGTTCTAAGAGATATATGTGCATGTTTACTAGCAGAGGGAAAGTATCCTAGTTTTGCTTGTGCTTGATAGCAAAGTGTTTACATAATGAATACAGACATCTGTTAATTACCTCTATGCTGCACCATTGCTTTAAATGTGCTTGAATATCTTGGAGCATTCAGTTTCAGATAATTATTTCTGATGAATGTGTGTACATTTTGAATGTTTTGTAGTGGGATATTTAATTCTTCTTCTAACTAGAGTGCTTTCATGATAATAGACCCCACTTTCCTTCCTCAGTAGACACAGGAACATCATTCATTTTGTTTATAGCCCAATTTGTAGATAATCTTTTAAGGTTTCATTTTGGTAGAGTGTTTGTTTAGTGACAGTTGTTACAAATTTATTCTCCCTTTTGACTTTGGCATGTTTTAAATAGCTGTTTATTCCCCATCTACTCACTGGATCATTTAAAGGGTCTACCTTTCATAGGTCTAACAAGTTATTACAACAAAATCAAAAAATCACAGTCCTGATACAGAATTCATTTCTAGATTACTTTTACTAATTGGTTTTCAATTAGAAACAACTTCTCTACTTATTAGATAAGTAGAAAGAAAAACTAATAATTTGTAGGATCACTGAACCTACAGCTTCGAACAGCAGTAGGTTAAGAAATCCTTGTGAGGAGAAAAGAGCTACAGATGTACAAGCTGTGTGCTATATAAGAAAGGTTAAATATAGCTGATCATCTGTCCTGATGGGGTAAGTGCCACCTTGAAAGAAGAATCACTGCTGGGGATTTGCCTTCTTCCACACACTCATGAAAGTAAAATGGGAAGCAATCTTCTGGGGCTGAGACTGGAGACAAAATTAAAGTACAATGTGATAGTTGCCTCTAAGGCCTGAGATCTTTTGAGGGGACGCATATTATGTGCAATACGCTTGAAACACAGTATTTAAAGAATGTGAACTTATTATAGATACAGAAAATAAGATATTGTGGTTGGCACAACTAAATTTTGAGGTGAGGTAGAATGGAGAGAGCTTACTGAAAAATAGGCTCAAATACTTAAGTTTTCTTAAAAATCAGTACAGACGTAGTAGAGGCCTTTACAGAAAGGAAATAGTCAAATAGTAACATGGAATTTTAAGAGTACGTGACATTACTTCTTCTCCTATATTTTGCCTTTTTATTGGCTATTTAGATTATTATTTAGAAGAGGGGTGCTGGTATGCTTTTTTCTCTGTGACATCTAGCAGGTAACTTAAATTTTCTGTCACCCAAACAGAAAAATCTGTGATTTTTTCCAGTCTAAGCCTCTTCTGATGTAACTGGAGGCCATTTCCTCTTGTCCTTGTTACTTGGGAGAAAATGCCAACCCCCAGTTTTCTACAGGCTCCTCTCAGGTGGTTGTAGAGAGTGATAAAGTCTCTCCTAAGTCTCCTCTTCTCCAGGCTAAACAACTCCATTTCCTACAGCTGCTCCTCACTGGACATGTGCTCCAGACCCCTCACCTGCTTCATTGCCCTCTTTTGGTCACTCTTATCATTCATATGGAGATTTTGTGAGGTTATCTAATCAAGCACTTCATTCCAGGGTGTAATCAGTAGAAAGCTTTTCTCAAAATATTTTATGTCAAAGCTGTACAAGCAACTCAAGACATGAGCTAATTCACATCATCCTTACATTCCCAATGTGCCTGCCATAGGTTGGTTTCAGTTTTGTACAAGGTATATGCACAGATGTCATGTGAGGATGAACAATGCAGGAAGTGGCAGTGGGAGGGTAAGAGTAGTGGTAGATGCTCATACAGTTGGGTCTTACTGACATTTTCTGGATGCAGTAAGTACCATACTTCTTTCAGTTTTCTGGACCAAATTCAACACAAAGTTATGCGCTTCAGTACTGTATTGAACTCAACTGGCATATAGGGGCTGAAGTCACCATTAACTATGGCCATCTGTTATTTTTTCATGCCATAGTCAGTTATTTTTATTTAGCTCTTTCAGTCATACAAAATAAAACTGTCAAAGTTGTCAAGAACTCCAAGAAATGAAGCCTCTGAGCTGCTGCTCTGAGATTTTTAATATTTCTTCCAATACAGATCCTTGTGCCCTAAAAATCCTGCCAGAAGTAGGTTTGGTCTGATAGTTTGATAGGATGTGATCCAAAGACTTGTGGTTAGTAGAATAGATGCAGCAAAGAATTCATCATTTATCTGCATAGACCTTCCAACAGTTCTTTGAGTTGTGCAGATATTAAAAATATCTAGTGCAGATATTAAAAATATTAAAAATATTCTAGTGTCCCTTTACATAGTAAAATATTACTATCACTGTAATGCATTCAGATATAGAGAAGTGTAATTAAAATTCTTGGTGTTTTAAATTAGGTAATCTTTAAAACAGGTGAAAATAATAGAGTTCTTAATTATTTTCTTCCCTCAGAGCTACAGTAGCCTGCTGTTCCATGGGCAAGTTCAGCAGCTGTGAGGGGATCATGGAAGAAATGTAGGTTCCTCTTTGTCAAAGTGATATACGAAGAAAGACTTTCACTTTCTGGAGCATGTTGAGTAGCCGAATGGGGCATTATTTTATTGTCCTTCAATTGATTAGACCTGTTCAGAGGAGAGTTTTCTCATTTCTGTCATAAAATAAAGCATTTAAAACTTTAGGATGAATAGAAAACATCTGAGGCATTGTTAATTGTGGGATACTTTTAATATTTTTATAAAAAACTATTTTTTAAAATTATTTTCTGATTTTGAAATATTTTGAGATCAAATAATACTGATTTTAAAATGCCAAATGAGATTGAACTAACAGGAAAAAAAGTATTTGAGCAAGGTATTGCCCTTTCCAATGTCAATTTTTCCTTTAAAAATTCCTATATCACCCATTTTCAGCTCAACATTCACAGAAGTTTCTTTTCTTGGCTTCAGCTGAATCCCAAGTAATCTTGTCTCTGTAATTACCCAAGGGACATCCCAATTTAGCATTTCTTCTAAAGGAAATGCCACATATTTCCCTGACTTACTTTAAAAAAATTGAAACCCCAACATAAAATTGATTAAATTGTTGACATATGCAAAGATCAGTTAGAGCATGGTAGAATTCCTAGATTTCATTCTTAAAATATCTCAGTATAGAAATAAGAAAAATTAAAAGTCAAGTCAGAAAAGTTGCTGGACCTCAAAAGAAGAGAATCCATCAATTTCCTTTATTTCTTCACAATAACACTAAAGAAATGAAGATTTTAAGAGGAGACACTTTGCTTGAAGAGACTTGCTGTCTCATGTGGTCTTTTGGAAGGAGAATATGAGCAAAAATCTTCAGATCAGGAAGATTTTCACTGGAAACTGGTTCCATATTGTTCAAAAGAAAGCAGAGCCCCACTTGCTCTCTCCATTATTCACCTTTCTCTGTGATTATTCGCTTTCTCACAAATTCCTATTTGAAAGGAAAGTCAAGTCCTTTCAGGCAAGAGAATCTGTAGAACCAGCGTCAACTCTCTCTCTGTCTCCTTCCTGATGGATTTTTTTAAATGAGAAATATTTCTGACCAATTTCTCAGTGTATCTCCCCTTAAATTAATTTAATCTAGTCAATTCAATCCTTTGTCATTTCTAAACCAGGATTACTTGTGAATGCTGCGCCATCAGCCTCGTGTCTTTGGTATAGATTATCTTTACTAATAGAAGTCAAAGTAGGGATTCACGTCATAATTTGGGGCCTGGGATTAGATGATATTTTATCAAATTGTTTAGACTTTCAGGAGGTGAGTGGTAAAAGTAAAGTAAAAATATTTTATGCATGCTAGAAAAGCTCAATTGCCTTAAGATCAGTCTTTACTGTAAGAGTCCCTCCTTCTTTTGCTTTTAGGAGCCACATATTTCCAAGGATCCTATCCTGTCTAATGCCAAAGTATTGAAAAAACTTAAATTGAGTTATGAACTTCTGTCAGTTTTTATGACCCCGTACAGTAATGAGAAATTTTCCATAATACCCCTTGTCAGACAAATCAAGCGTGAGTCATTAGCTTCAACTTAACATATAAAGGCATCTGAGGTGACAAGACACGTAGGAAAGGGACAGAAGAGCTGTAAGAATCCCTGAAAACAGCAAAACCCAGTGGAAATAAAAACTTTTGTCCTAAAGTATATGGTCTGCAGTTTATAACTACAAAGGGCAGAGCCCTGGGTATACGGTGAATCTAAAAGCATGGCTTTAATGATCCATAATATAACTATTGAAAAGTTACCTAATTTTATCAAAACCTTTCATGAGTTAGTTTTGCTTCAATCCTAGTTTTTGTTTGCCCTGTTTTTAATCCTGTTAATTAGATCTTGTTTATTTTCAAGTAACTCAGTTCCAGATTATTACATTTGCTGCCAAAGTTGCATTGTTCATTAAATTGTCTGTAATATTCATTCTTTTTAGCAGTTTTAATATAAATAAAATTCTTGCCAGAAATTTTTGGATGAGAGAAAATACCAGCATTTAGTATTCCTGTGCCCTTCACAATGTTTTTACAGGCACTGGTTTGCAGATTCTAAGTGGACTAAACTGCTTTATACCTCCCTCAGATAGATTATGGAAATGCAGGGATTTATACAGAGGTGCTCACATAGTAAAAACCTGGGTCTTCTGAGAGGTAGGAAAATTTTATACCTTTGAAATTGTCATACTTCGGAGTTTGCATTCTTCAAACCACTGCTAATCACCAAATTATATGTGCTTAACACTATATTTTCAGTCCAGTAAATGTTTTATTTATATTATCAAATTAACCTCAGTTCCTCAAGTCATGAAACCATATCTTTTAAAACTGAGTCCATTCCTACCTGTAGTACATTCTTTATTTGTTTTACTTTGTGTGGCTGGGCTGATAATTAAGTGATGTCTAACAAAATCAGAGAAAATGAATTACTCTAGTAGCAGTAGTCTGGTTGTATTAAATCATTATATAAACAAATTAATAATGATACAGAATCTTATCGTTACTCTGAATATGTCATTTGCTGATACATATATAATGCATTTCCTTTTTACATACCACTGAATGCTTATAAAGAGTAAGTAGATGATCATAATCAAAACAATGACAAATCTCACACTAGTATCTGCTACTTTCATTCAAAGGCACCCTGAAGCACTTTGCAGACTGTTATATATAGGAAAAGAAATTAGGAATAGAAAATTACAATGAGATTTCATCAATATCTCCTGGTAATAATTACAGGATTTGATCAGATTCATTCATCTCCCATTTGGCTATTAATAGGAATATGACACTCTCTGAATTCAATCTTTATTCTCTTGAGGGGATTTTCTTTGGTGAGGAAAAACTTCAGAGACTTTCTCCACCCTATTAATGTGCAAAGTCTTTAAATACCGTCAGAAGCATTATCACTTGCAGGAATTGAGTGTTCGAGCTGTGATTATTTCCAAGTGTGTTGTACAAAGTCAAGCATAATAATCAGTCTTGGATTTAAAACTTTTTTGATTTTGTCAGCACTGATTAGTATATCCAGAGAAACCACAAGTATGTTAGAAAACCATAACAGAGCCATTCAGTCTCTGAGTCTACTTGTCTTATTTGCGCATGTATGGCCCAAAAATCATCATTATCCCATTTTTGTTAAGGGAAAGAACTACCCCGGTTCTGCTGGTGAAATGGCAATTTAACTCTCTCAACTCACAGTCCTCAATAGTTTTAGTATGGGGGGAAAATGCTACAATGATGACACGAGTTAGTGATGACCAGAAAATAATGCTATTTCCGAAAAGAACTCTAACATTTATTGTCATGGCAACGGCTTTAAAGTGACCATATCATTAAGTGCATAAATAAAATATTAAAATGAGTAAAAAATTATCAGTAAAGAGGAAGAAAATTGTTACTGCTCCTTTTTATTTCCTTCAAAGAAAGTGAAAGCCATTGGTGACAGGAAAACTTCTGCCCTCTAACATCCTTATTTGGAGCTGAAATATTAGCTGGTTTTGAGAAAGAGGAAGAAAGAAAAAGGAGAAATGCCAACAGTTTTCTTTTTACCACTCTTCGAAGAATTCTTTATTTTAAAAAGATGTGTCCAACTTTAAAATGTTCTTTGAAAGAGTAAAAATCAGGAGAGAAAGCCAGTCTCAGAGGAAAACCTCAGAAAGAGTAAAATGATGACCTACATTTATCCTCTATTAGAAGAGAGTGGGTCCCAAGGATGCAGTCTTTAGCAGCGACAAAGATTAGGTCTACATACCTGCCTTTGTCATTCACTTTTTTCTTTCTTAAATGGAAAGTCCTTTAATCTTTCTTTTCTTATACTGCTTGTCTCCAAATTGATGAAAAGGATGCCTTTGTAAAGGGCATGGCCATCAGGATCTGAGGATGATCACAATGTGCAGGAGCAGCCTGCCAGGGTTCTTGCTCTCCATTTTCCTCCCTTTCTATCAATGTCCAGTAGCAACCTCACCGACAGAGCACCTGGTGTAGCTCTGTCCAGCCAAAGAGGGCTAATGATCTCAGCAACTCAAAGAGTCACATAACACAAAGAAGCAAGTTTTCTGAAGGGGAAGAATACACAGATTAAGTAAAACAGTCACCTGCTATTTGGAAAACTCTACTAATTAAATCTCTAATTACTCTCTTCATCACAGAGAACAGACGTTAGTTCCAGTGAGCTGCTGTTCGAAAATGTGATGGCTATTTTCTTAAATAATTCAGTTGTGCTTCTTTTTAAAAGAATGTTTTGTTTTCCATCTCTTCAGATGGACCAAATAAGGGTGATGACTGGAGATGCTACAGGAAAACAGTACTGTCCTGCTGGAAGACTCTGAACATTACCACAGATTGTGCAGATCCCTGCTGCGCTGCCCAGTTATTAGCAATATAATGAGTACGATCTTGGACTCATCCAAGTTAGAGATGAAAAAGACTTTCATTTTCCTGAAATCATTGCAAGTTCTCAGTTATAATCATATTGTGTGGTTCAGTTAACTTTTCTAGATACTGAATTCATCCTTAATCCTGTGATATTTTTGAACAAAGGAATTGATTTTTTTTTAAGAACAAAAAGTTCCTTACTTTAGATACCCAATTACATGGCAGGATAGAGCTAAAAAGAAAGAGGGGGAAAAAGAGAGAGAAATAGGTGGATTTATTTTGTTTCCTCTTTCTTTCTTTTCTGTCAAAAATTTATAATCTGGACACTATATATAGGGCATTTTTGTCCATAATTTAGCCTTTTATGTGTGTGGTTATATAAAAAACAAATAAAAACACAAACAGAACAAAACAAAGAATACAAGCCAACAAAAAACATATTGCAACCAAAAAGACCCACAGAGGCAAACCAGCTGAGAGACAAAATATCCCATTAAATATTGCTTATTTCATTTTCTGTTTGGAAGAAATAACACTCTGTGCCAGTTGGGTTCATCTCTTGAAATAATAAAGGAAAAATATTGCAACTGTGCACAGTGATTTGGTCTAAGCATGAAAAAAGCACTGGGTTACTTGCTGCAGTTGAAATGAGGATCTCAAAGACATGACTATAAATTGAATTTTTGTGCTCTTGCTAACTAAAATGAGGTTTGAGTCGCATGCAATTGTTGCATGCCTATTTGTTTGGTGCTTAGATCAAGGAAAATAATTTCATATGCTTCACAATTGCTTTCCTTTTGTGTCTCTGTAATTCAGGAGGAAAGACAGTGGGATGCTGTCATACAAAGAGCACCTACCAGTCAGCCAGGTGGTGGTTGGAGACCTTGACCGGCCTGGGTCTGAAGCCAAGGTGTCCGTGGGTCCTGTGCGCTGCCAAGGAGATCGTGAGTTCTCTGGCTTTCTTCTGCTTATTCCTGGATAGAAACTCAGTTGGAAAGGGATAACTTTGGAGACATTCCATGGGAAATTATGGCTGTGTGCTCAAAAGACCTTTTGCTATGAAAGCATGATGTGATCTGAGAAATTTTGTCTATGAAAATACACTTATAATGGTTTACCTTTTCATTCACAATATCAGTATTCTATTTTATGGTAAATGTGGCAACTTGGATTATTCAACTAAGTTTACATAGATGAGCAGTAAGACAGATTGCATAATAATATCTCTCCACATCTGTGCTTCTCTTGGGCTCTCTTGTCAGCATCATTATCATTACTATGCTTCTATAAATGATGGCAAAACTCATCACTGTAATCTCTGGCTGTAGGTGTACAGAGTTTGACAAGATTGTTACTAGATGCTAACTGTATCAGAACTAGATGTTTCCATGAAAAGCAATGGGAGTTTTTTGTTGCAGTCTCTGGTTTCCAGGCTGGGTGGTGATAAGAGACGTACATCCTCCAGTTTGATCATCTACTGATAGAGTAGATCAGTATCATATATAAATTTCCACTGCACACACACTCAAAATTGGAATGCACTGAGGAAAATTGTAGTCTTGCTTCAGTCTATTTTATATTTCAGGAGGTGAAATTTACTACCAAAGGCAGAGCAACTGTTTAAGGCCCTTCTAATTCACACTTCAAAAATTCAGACTCTGCAATTGCCACAGGTTTCATTTGTCCGCTGTGTTTTAAGGTAGTTCTCTTATAATAGGTGCAAAAAGCAAAGGTTGTCTGATTTAATTTAAAACAACTAATATTTGTGTGATCTATAAATAATATAAAGCCCATTCACAATAAACAGTACTATAACTCAGCCTATAAGACAGACATGATGCAGAAGTATTCACATCATATATTTGTTGCTTGTTATTTATGATGTTTGACCAATCACAGGTCAGTCTGTGTTTGTTAGTGTCTCATGTATGCTTGATAAACGTTTTTGTAATAGGCTCTTACAACTGATGACAAAAAATAACAAATATTATTTTTATTGCACCTATATTCCTCATATTCTGAATTTGAGTGCTTCTAGAAATGTCAGTCTCTAAAGTGTGAGCCATTTCTAAATATTAGTATAAATGAAACCTCATCTGAGCAGGCAATAGCCTTTATTAGAATGTGACTGAGTGACACAGCCTTTTGGGAAACTGAACGGGTGTATTCCTACCATGCTGATTAGTTTAATTTTCTCCATAAACTTTACAGATATGATTCATAGTTTTTGAAAAACTTTGCCTATGAATAAATTTGAATTTCCTTCCATGATCATATATTACTGTCAAAAATCTAGTATAATTTTTCTCACAGGAGATAATATAGACCCCGGTCCTTTGCAAAGCTCCTGTTTTATATTCCCAGTGCATTTACTAAGCATTCCCCTTTGTATTCTTTCTTGAATGTATACAACAGCTGCTGTTTCACCTTGTGGCAAACAAGGTTTCCATTCCAGAGAAAATTCCAAAATTTTAAACTGTGCTTTTATTCCAATTTTAAAGAAAGATCCAAAGTACCAAATTTCTGAGAAGGCATTAAAAACAACAACAGCAAACCACAAACCAATTTATTTGTGTGTGTGTGTGTGTGTGTGTGTGTGTTGCATGCCTCAAAACCAACATTATTAGTACTAAAGATGTTGAGTGTCATCACAGCACAGTTCACGTTTTCAGTTAAATTCAGTTGCATGTTTAAATGAAATTCAGGTCTAGTTATGAAGACTGTCTAAGAAATACAGATTTTCATTTTGCTTGCAAAACGAAGGTAGAAAAAGTAACCAGCCAAATAAATATTTACCTATTTAGAAGAATTTCTCATAGTGGTTACAGCCAATACTGTGACAATTTACCTTGTCTTGCCCTGAGGGTTGTCCATACCATGTGTTGTATTAATCCATAGTCCAGTGATGTTTTGCAGCACATTAAGTCATATTTTCACACCAGAATTACAGAATATTTTGCCACAAACCTAATAGGTAATGTTTTGTTACTTCTAGGGACAGACAGGGACGTCACCTGGGCAAACTCACAGCTGTGCCTGAGTACAGCAGTAAGAGTACCATAGAGCTAATGGACTTTGCAGCCCTTAAAAAGAGACAGCTGAAAGCTCAATATCTGAGAACAAAGAGAATTAAAGAAAGCAAAGATATTTGTCATTTCATACAAATCACTTCTTCCCATGCTCATCAAATTCTCAAGGATCCTTTAATCAGCAGAAGCCACAACAATTAACTGTTCCTACACCATTGACTGACCAAAGTAAATCTGAAAATCATTCATCTCAGTGCAATTTGTTTTGACATGAACCAAAGAAGATTGCAGAATCATAACTGTTTTCCTGTTGCAAAAATAACTATATTCTTCTTTTGGAAATATAAGTTTTATTTTGGTCCCATAAATGACGATTGCATTTTTATTTTTGCCTGATTTATTACCTGATTAAGGCTGTTCTAGAATAGCAGCTGTTGTTGGAGATAAGGATCAGAAAACTGGTTTATGCATGATTACACACCTCTGTGTTACAGAAATATTTTTTATATTTAACTGTGCCTCACCAAACACTACTTGCATTATGAAAAGTAGTCAGCAAAAAGGGCCCTTATTACCCCTCTAAAGATCTTCTTAAGTGGCTGAATTCTATCAGAATGATGAAGTCTCATCTAGTCACTGTGGCAAAAATCCCATAAATCTGGTTTGGGGCCTGTTTTGCACCTTGGAATAAATATACAAGATGTCTCTTTCCTATTTGCCATCTTAGTGTTGAGGAATGCTTTCTTAATATCTAATGATTGGTGATCTATCAAGGAAGTAAACTTATCAAATTTCATGGAGAACAGATGCACAAAGAGGAAATTAATTTAGTGGGGGGTTTTGACACTGTATTGCAATGATTCAAAGATGAAGCAAGGTTTTCAGCAAATGTCCACTCTACACAGACTTAAAGCAAAGCAGTCCTTCGTGCCCACAGCTCTATGAGTGTTGTACTTACAGAATGACAGTGGCAGTTTATCAGCACAATCTCAATATCCTCTTAGCAGAACTGGAATTTAAAGTATAAACAAAGAAAACCAGTCCTTAGTCTCCATAGTAATACTGGATAAGGGAACTACTCTTGTTTCCCCTGAAGTAAAGTTATTCTGCGCAGGATCTCAAAAAAAGGGCACAATAAAATGACAAATTAATAATTTTTATTCTTCATTTAACCTTGGGACACTGATTAAAATCCCTTTACAGACCTATTACAGTTTTCCTAATACTTATTAGCTGACTCCTCAGCAGCCCTGCATTTAACCTGGGCCAACCAGTAATAGAAATGCCTTGTCCATCTCTTTATGCTATTTCACTGTAATGCAAAGGGGGCACCTTGAGTCTTTTCCCTTTAGAGAAGAACACAAGTGTACTGAGGGGTTTTTTGTGTCTAAGCTCAGCCTGAGGTGGTAGATCAAGGCTTCAAAAGCAGATCTGGTAATTTCTTTTGAAACCAAACTGAAGAACTTAGCTTGCCATGGTGGGGCTATTGCTACAGAGGTTTTATTGATAATCATATTGAATCAAAATTACTTTTGTGGCTTCTGGCACCTTCTGGAGAATTTTTTTCATTCCCCTTAGGAAAATACCAGTTTTCACAAAGCTTCTATATTTGCTACCTGCTAAGAGTATCCTCTTCCCAAGGACTTCCAAGGATTTTGATTTGAGTTTGCTCTTTATAAGCCCAGAGGGAAATAGACTGACTATTCTGCTCTAGATTTGCTTTTCTCCTTGAGTCTCTTTTCCTTTTGTCCCATTTCCTCTATAGCAAAGGCAGAATTTAAAGGGGAGATGTTTTTTACACAGCTCAGATTTATGCTTTTTCCATCTCCTCTGCTGTACAGTTTTTATCCTCCCAGTAAGACTTTGATTTCTGAGCCATGAATCATTTTCTTGTATATTACTTCTATTATCTGTAATCTTCAAAATGTGGAGGAGGAAGCAGCTGCATTGACTGTGGCTCTTTCTAAGCTAAGTTTTTGCGAAGACCAGTATCAGCAGTGTGCTTGTAGAACCTGCAGAGACAGACAAAAAATGTCCCCTTGACAGATAACAGAAGTTCAGGAACAAATCAAAACTCAGTTCTTCCATCAGGGCATTGAAATTTTTTTGAGTTTGTATGCATATGACCGTGCATATGTGTTCAGGGGAAATACACCTTGAGTTCTTTATTTCAGTGATTTTGATTATGGCTCATTGTTACTCCTTTCATTACTGATGCTTTGTTTCTTTAGCTTATAAATATCACTTCTGGCTTTGCTCCTTTTAGAATGTTCCAGCAGAGTTGGTTTATTTATTCAGACAATGGTATGGCCGTGCACGTTTTTTGTGACTCTGGGTTTGTATTGAAACCCCTGTGTAGTTATCTAAACCAGACAGCAACTTCCAGGGTCACTGCTTAGAGGCTGGTATCCTTGGTAAGGTGTGGGTTTGTATTCCTCAAGCACTTCTTATTCATCACCTGTGTATGTTGGTGACTCAGAACTGTCACTTGTAATGAAAATAAATTAACTGTTTCATGTGCACGCTAAATCCATTTTCATTACATTGCAAATTGAGGACCCTTTCAACATGCTGAACTTGTTTTTCAAGGGTACCACCTGAGTTTCAGGGAAAAAATAGCATAGCCTTACAGTGCAGTTTCCAGTTACACAATAAACTTATGTCTGAGGTCAATTCTCTAGAAGGATATGCAGTGTGTCCACTCAGACAAATCTGCAGTGTTGTTACTCTTAAATACATAGGTAAACTGGAAAGTATCCCAGAAAAAAAAAAAAAACAACCTATTACCAAACAACCACAATGGATGTGAATTATTAAAAGATTCAACTAGAATTGAATCCTCTACTGGAAGTAGAAACAATTTACTCCTACTCTATCTTGGACAACATTCCAGTTATATAGTGACTTGTCTTACAGTGTTTTCACTGTATCAAATGAAAATTAACATCAGTGATACCCCCTACCAAAAACCAAAACCCAGTCAGGTGCTCTCAGAAAAATACAAAAATTTGTCTTTTGAAACTCCTGAAGCAGTGATTCTGCCTAAGGCTTGTGTAGTGGGATTACAGTTCTGAAATTTAGGCAATTCCCTTTTGAGTTGTTAATTACTTCTCTCCCACTAAGGTTAGAAAACCAGTGAAAATCTCTCAATTTTTCTACATTTCCTTTTTTTTTTTTTTTTTTTTTTTTGCTTGGATTGCTAGACATATCTACCTACATTTTTATATTATTATTATTATTAATTTCTTATGATTTTCAAATAAATTGTGATATGTTCAGTAAGGAAAATACAAATCAAAACTTGATCCATCTAAGAGTTTAAATTTTTTTCACCAGTATGTATAGGTGCCTTCAGTACACATGAAAATTTTTCTGCTGTATTTCCACATCTATTACCACAGCATGTCTTTATGTGCTGTGCTGGATTGTAAATTGTGCTATTCAAGGGGAAATACAGATTCATCCAAAGAACATCAAGACATTCTACTTGCTGCTTATCACAGTTGTTCCAGTGCTACCAGCAAAACAGAAGAAAGAAAAGCATCCTTTCAATAAAAGCAGCCTGCCAGCCAAGTACTGCCAGAAGTACTGTTTCAGACTCATTTGATTTTTTCAGTGGATTATGCTGAGGGTGACAAAACTACAGTCTTCTGTTCAGATTTGGGTAGGGATCTTTGCTTTAGTTAATCAAACTGCTGAGGTTGTCTTTCATATGCAATTGTTTTCCTCAGAGACCCAAGAGATAAAAATGACCCAGTAGGTCATTTTTCTGAAACTTTTAAAGTAAAAAAACCATTCTTTTGCAGTTGTTTAACATCCAATTTAAATATTGTCATTTCTCATTCTTAAGACTTTCCCTTCACCTTCAACCCTGTTTCATAATGCATAATTAAAATTATTGTGGAGTTTAGCTAGAATTTATTTTCATCTTCATGCAGAAATATTTTCTCTAGGAAGCAGTGCTTAAATGCCCTCCTGTAGAGTCTTAATATTTCTAAGAGAACTCTTTGTTTTCTCACCTCCCAGGAAAAATTAGTGGCCTGTTATCTCATACAAGTATTGGCTGTTTCTGGCCATGTAAATAAAACTTTGCCTGTCTTGAAAATAGCAGCTGGAAAATCTCCATTGGTCCCATGAATTTAAGGCATTTCATGGTGTAACATGCCCAGAAATGTAAAGGTGGATATGGGATAAAGTATGTCTTTCTCATACATGTGTTCTTGTATCCTTCCTAAGCAGCCAAGTGCTCCAAGTGCTGGCATTCTGGCTGGTAGATTTGTCATCCTAATTGGAATCAGTTCTCTACAATTACACCCAAAAGTGATTCCCTGATGTTGTCCACCAAAAATTTTTGAATTTAATTTAGGACTCCCTGTTATGTGTGTTTTCAGCAAGATAAGCACTATCTTAGATGATCCATCATGAACAGTATCAAAATGAGAAGACCTAATATCTCTGAAATTGCAAATCAGCTGGAATTGTCTTTGAGTTTGGGCAATGGGGAGTGGTAGGCAGTGTGAACAGCATTTGAATGTGTGTAGTTGGAATTATTTAAGTTCCAAAAATATTTTCTTTGTTTGTGGTAGTACTTAAACCTAGCTAATCATTCTTGACATTTTTCTCCTACCCCTTTGCCTTTGTACAGCAGGAAACATTTTGGCCTAGATATTTGGGACAAATTAGTCTCCATAGAACTGTAAGATTCTGTGAGTGCTCTTTCTACATAAAGCTCTGGTTTGCTTCTTTTTTATATCATCTCAAAGCCCAATGGGAATTGGTAACATTAATGATTTATAAGCTCTCAGTGTTTCTACAGTACACGACCTTTATAGAGGTTTATTACATGGTCATAAAATTCTCTTTCAGTTCAAACTTTGAATATATGTGTATCCATGGAATAAATGCTTGTAAAGTGACACAGTTTTAACATAGAAACATATTGACTCATAGCTTATATATGAATATTCTCTATTGCACCCCACTCACTGTCAGGTTTTGTTCTGTTTCCCTTCTGAAAGCAAATCCTAGCCATGAGAGCTACTTATCTCACAGAGCAGGAAAAAGTACAGATCACACACAGTTTAGCCATTTTCCTATTGGACATGTCTCTTTATACTTGACTGAAGCAACAGGATGCCTGCAAATAGTGCAGGAGAAAAAAGTAACAGTAGAATCAATTTCAGTTTTGGCAAATTAGAAAAACAATGTCCCATACAGTTTGTGTCACATGAACATCAGTAACCCAAGGTAAAAAGGAAAAATGTGGACTTGTTCCCATTAGAATATACCAAGGAGAGATCATTTGAACCACAAGCAATGGCTCTTGATGCCGTTTGAGACCGTTTTTTAAAAATCTTTTCCAGCCTTGCAAAGATCCAGTAGAGCCTGGGTGCTTTGTTCAAAAGAGTGAGATTTATGATGTTTTTGCCTAGTACCTGGTAGTATATGAAAGTATTATAGATTACACTGTCACTCAGTGTGTATTTTCATTATGAATGCAATTTACATTGCTGGAGACTTTTTCCTTAAGGTCATGAAAGCAGTATGCTCTGAGTATCTGTTTTGGTAGGAAATGCTTTTCAACCTGTTCATTATTACTGTTTACCTGCCTGTAGTTACTTTCCCCGTGCATTCTCTACTGCCTTTGAAAAGGAGAGTCACACTTGTTTCACGCATATATGAATGTAGGTACAAAGAATAATGCAAGTCCACAATTTACATCTCCACCCTTCCCAGATTCATCATGAAATGTAAATCTCACAGCAAACTTTTAAGATAGGAATTGGCCTGCCTATTATAGAATAATTTTAATTCTCATACACATTCAATTCTACCGAAATGTATACGTTGGTATAAACTCCAGAAGACAGTTCATTCAAATATCAATGAACTAATAAATTTTGCTCTTTTTACATATTTGCTGAAGTAATGAAAACATATGGCAGTCAATGCCCATGTTCAATTCTCCAAGAGATCATAAAAGAAAAAAATGGTGAAGTTCCATAGAGGAGTTATGAGCTTTATGTTTCCAAGATACAGAATTCAAATGCAATTAAGAGCTAATTTTATTCAAATTCTCCTCATCATTATGATTATACTGCAGGTAATTTTATCTTCTTTAATGCAAAAAAGAAGTATCTGAAGCAGTTTACATAAAGTATTGTCTCTAGATTCCTAGGGAATCTAAGCAAGCATCGTTAGTCTGATAGATGACATACAGCAGCAGTTCATATTAAACCCAAATCCTCTTGAAGTTATGTTTTGATTATAATTTCAAAAATTTTACCATCTCTGTGATTATAATGCATATTACTATCTTACCTCTTACCTGTAGCAAAATAAGAAAAGCAATTGTGTAGGATACAAACAAAATCTAAGAATTAAATGATGAGAGAATTCCCACAGTGTATAGAAAAGTGATGAGAAGGAGATGTCAGTAAAGCCATGAGAAACTAGGAGAACTTGTGACTAAACTGGAGATTGAGAAGTTTCTGGAATCCTGTCTATTACATGTACAAATTTGCAGCCACCTTTAAATTTCACCCCATTAGCCTGAGTTTTCTTAGAAATGAGGTATAATAGAGAGGGAGTTATATATATATATATTTTTTTAGATTGAGCTCTTTCTCACTTTAATACTTTTGGCCTGTGCATTCCTGCAGCACTGACTGACATTTAAAGAGCAAAAAGAACAGAAAAAGCCATAGAATGATTGAAGATGAGGTAGAGTGAGGTCAGTGTCATTCATCCCTGTGTGTAAGTTATGTAAATTCAGTCTCATTTAAACATGGATAAGTGATTGGCAGCAGGATGGGGGACAGCCAATTATAGCCTCACAGCACCCAATATCTGACACACAATGCAGAGTGTCTCAGTAATACTTAAAATGTTCAATCACCAAGATGGAAAAATTCATAGGAAGTTGGAGACCTTTAGTACTCGTTTAACTTGCACCACTGATCTCCGTGCTAGAGAGCCAAGTTAACTCTAATTATGTCTAAATACAAGCATTTACAATGGTTAAACCTTTTCCATCCAATGATAGAATAAAAAGGAAGGTCAGGGATGTATTCCACAATCACAGCTGCTATTCGTAATGATTTCTCATCCCACAGGCTACTCTCCCCATCCTTTAACTGTAGGACTGAATTTTGACAGCTTCAGTTCAAAACCTTCCCATAATCAAGTCCTATTATATGGGTATATATATAATTAGACACTTGCTTTCCAAAATTTTTGAAGGAACGTTATCTAATCCTTCTCTCTCTCAGTGAAGCAGGTCATTCTAGATTTTCATGTAGAACTATGATTTAGTTCCCAAAGGAAACTATTAACACAGGGTTGCAAAGTTGTGCATTTTTGTCAAGTGATTAGAAGTCTCAACTGTTAAAAGAGAATATAATAATAGTTTAAGAGAAGTGGGATACATATATTAAAAATTAACCTCCTATTTCTTTTCTCTGATCTATTTTTTAACTTTTTTTTCTGACCTTTGTCTTCTATGGAAAACTTGCAAGTGTGGTAGAGAAAGGGCTAAAAAAACTGTAAAAGAAATATGAAGTATTGCCTACTTACTCCTTTTTCCAATGTTAATGCTATGGATAACTTCCACTGTTAAATTTCTGAGTTTGGGTATGCTGGGTTCCAAATTAACGCTGCAACCTGTGAAGTGCCATAAATTAGATATTTACAGAGCAGGTTTCAGTGGACAGGTTGCATTTCCCCTTAATTCTTCCTCTTTTCTGTGCTTAAAACATACCTTTTCTGAGGTGCCAATTTGGTTCTTCAAGGCAAACAAAGAAACTTGAAAAGGCTGATAATTTTAGTCAATAATTTTATTTTTTAATCTGCTCAGATAGAATTAAAAGGAGACAAGAGGGAAATCCTTTACCTTACAAAATATTATCTTTTTTGTCATTAAAGAAATTAAGAGAAGTTCTATCCATTTCCTGTTATGAGCTTACAGTATTCTGTCCTTCAAATATATTAGCTAAACTTGCAGAATTATGAAGCTTTCAACTTTACAATATTAAGCAGCAAATTCTAACATTTTTATATGCCTGTATTTCAGCTCTCATTCGTGAAGAACCGTCTCCACATTTGATTTGGTCTAATTCAGAGGAGCAATATTTTTCATGAGCACAGCTTTCAAAGAAGCAATTATGAAAAGAGAGCCAGTAATGATTTATGGTTTCAAAAGTTTCTTTTCACCCTGTTCTTTAGCTAATCAATTTCCAGCATGGCCGCTGTATCTATATTTTTTTTCTTTATCCTTGGTTTCAGGAACTCCTGCTGATGGAAAACTTTTGCCTTGTCACTCCAAATAGATCTGCTTCTGAAAACTGAGGAACTAAATCATCATAAATCAATTATTACACACAGAACATAGTTCATGTACCTGTGTTCAAGTAACTTCCATTATCATTTCTTTTAGATTAGCTATGACAAGATTAAATTTAAAAGAATTTATTGTTATGAGCTGTTCTTGTGTCTTTGTATTTCAGATTAAGGCAGAAGTAAATTTCATCCACAGTTGGCAGGACATCCCCCAGGAAAGTTAAGATGTTCCCAAAAATGTAGAAAAGAGATTCTTCCAGCGAATACTTTAATTTCCCATCCCAAAAGAAGAGCAAATTCTCAGAAATTCTTGCCATGTAAACTCTGAAAATAAAAGTCATTTGAAAAAGAACTTGTTGGTTATCAAGTTCTCATCAATAGAAGGACATCACTGTGACTTTGACTTTCATCATTTTAGAAAAGAGCCTTTTTCATCACTGATTAACTATATTTCATAAATGAAGTTTTGAACTAAATGCCTGTTTAAAATGTCCAAATCAGAGTAAAAATTTGCAAACAAATCAGCTCAGCGTAGTTACCTTTAACAGTTTCAAGAAACTTTCAGTTTCCTTCAAAACTCTCAAAAGCTTCAGTGTTTTGTAAAAATGGCAAGATCTTGCTAGAAAACTAAACTAAATTTAATATTTCCTTCATGGGAGAGGCTCTCCTTCTTTTCTTTCTGTAATTGCAAAATAACTCCCTGTGCTGAGATAGAGATTTTGGAGATTTCGCTTCTGTAAAATAAGAGCAAATATTCCTGAAGAATCCTCAGTCCTGCTTAAATCATAATGTGATTAACTGACATTTTACCCCTCCTTATCCTGAAGTTGTCTCTCTATATCATCATGTAGAGAGAGCTTTTCCCTACTCTCTGTGCACACACTGTATTTCAGGTGGCTAATCTGATTGTTCTCCATAATATCATTAGGCAATTTTGGGATCCCATAAGGACAGCCAGTCATTAAATAAAAGTGTTATTATCGTACAGTTCATTGCAGCTATCCCAGCTTGGAAAATCTGTAGTAGTGTAGGGCAAGATAGAGGCAAATAAAATTAAGATGCTTAAAGAAATAGGCAATTTTTTGAGAAAATAGCAAACCAGCTGTAAATTCGAGGTGCATGTCATTGTTATCAGTTCAATAACAATTTCCCATAGCAACACAAAAGGAAAGGTCCTTTGCTGATTTTTTCCTTAAATCCATGAACTATTGAAATATCTAAATAACAAAAATGTGTAGACTTTCATTATTGTAGTTCTTTATATTTTTATCACTTAACTGATAAATTTGTTTCACATAATAATGAAAATATTTCCTGAAATGGGGATGGGGGATAAGCAAACCCAGTCACCTCAGACTCTCCTCACACTTCACATGCTTCAATCCTCTCATGCTTGTTGAATATTTCATAGCTTGTTAACCAGGAAAAGGGCAGAGATCACAGGCTGACTCTTTTAATGAGTCAAGATCTGTAAGTCAGGCCTTTCTTTCTCCTGGGTTTTACAGGACAATCCTGCTAAAAGGTAACTAGTACTGATGCAGTCGCTCAACCAACACCTGGACAATGCCTTTCCACATGTGGCTCTCTTTAGCTGCTACCAACCACACAGACAAGCAGCTGCGAGACCAGTGTGGTTTGTTTGTGTCTGCCTAGCTATCAAACATCTATACTTTCCTGAGGAAGGGAACAGAAATGGCAAAAAAATGCCTCAGTTTCTTCCTGATCTTCAGTGGCATAGAAGCTGGTGGACATCCTAACAAACCAGTGACCGAAGGCTGTACATCAGGAGCTGCATTGCCTATCTCCATCAATCCTCCTGGAATCACTTCAAAAAGAACTTGTCAAAATCCTGGAAATATCTAGGTAATTACTAGCCCAAGTAATTAAGTAGTCTCCGCTCACATCCAAGAATACATGAGCAAAACCCCAAAACTAGGAAGATCCTTAACCAACAAGAAATTGCATATATAGGTAGTGACTTACCAGGAAAAAACAAGATAGTGCTCTGCCTCCAAAAAATACATTTGATGTTGAAAGAAAATGTGACATGTAAGACTATCAAACTCAATTTATATCTGCCTTATTCTATGCAGTACCATGCATGAAAATAAAGAAATTACTCCATGATTTTCCACACAATTTCTTTTCCTTTGTGAGTTCAGTGTGTAAGAACCAAAATTATTCTTGAATAATATTCACATGTTTCTAAAATGTACCTGCAAATTTTATTTTTCTGGGCTCCATGGATTTTGAATTCTGCAGACTGTATAAAATATGCATCGTAGGGACAATTATTAGACTAGACCTTTTCCCTGAGATCTTTGGAGAAGGGGGGTGTTGTGCTGTATATTTCTCTCTCCACCTTGTTACTTGTCCCCTCTTTCCTAGTTGTACTCACCCTTGAAGAGACTTAGGCAAGTAAACATCATCACTTATCACAAAAAGCAAGCCAGGGGCCCTCCACATCTCCTCCCTCTTATTTACACATGAAGAGTCAGTAGTTCATAGTGACTGAGCTATGATCAAGGAAATTAAATTCATTAGTAAAACAAGAAACATTCCAGACATGCACAGCACAGCTTGAAGTATTCAGCTGAGGAACTAATTAAAGACAGATAGCTGAGTGGATAATGAATAAACAGACATTATTGTGGGTAGAAATAGCTAGCACAAATATGTGTATTCCCTGTTATATTTGATGGGAAAGTAAATTGTCACATATACTGAAGCAACTTGAAGAGTAAGAGCTCTCCTGAAGCTTTTAAGGGCAGACTATCCTTAAAGGTGGGAAGCAGACAGCAGGACCAGCAAATGGAGCCCCAGCAATGATGTTTTTGCAGCCCCCAGCCTTCCATCACAAGGGTCTGTGCTGCCTGCAGCTCTCATACAGTCAAAGCAGGCCAACCCTTGCCTGGTCCATTGTGCATTCCCTGAACAGGAGCACAGACCTGTTTGATCCTTTGAACCAGAGGCTTTGAATAGCTTTTCCTTTCTGCACCCCCTTCAATTACCCATCACTTCTGTGCCTCCAGCCAAGTGATCCTTCTGTGGACACTCACCAGTGCAGCACTCCTGGTATTTCACAGACTGGTGCCAGGGAGTGCCCGGATAGGGTAACCAAGGAGGTGATAGGAAATATCTGCCCATCAACATTGAGTAGCACTGCAGACATTTAACTTCACCATTTGAAGAGGATCAGATTGTTTCTGCAAGGAGAAGATGCAAATGGCAGGGCTGCCTGTAGCTGTTAAAAGGCTTAATGTTGTCTTTCTTTATCAGATTTGTAGACTGCGATATGCTGCACACCAGCCATTTCCAGAGGCTGCTTTTTTTGCACAGCAGTCTGTAAATGAGCAGAGAAAACACTTTTCATGACATGAAGGAAGCCAAAAGACATATGAGCTTTGAAAACACAGATAGAGAAGAGCTCCTAGGGGAGCTCAAATGACTATTTACTAGATAAAAAACAATATTAAGCTGAAGTTAAGTTTGCGAATGCTTATCACCAAACTGGAAGTTGAATGCAGTTTTGAATGCATCAGTGTGATAATAAATCCTACCATCCTATCCATTGGTGGTATAGATTGCTAGACATTTCTATGACTTCCAATCCTCTAGCAGAAGATGGTGTGGCTCATATAGGAAATGCAGCTTAAATGTTCTTGATTTTCACATTTGAGGCCAGGGAGAAGGAGACACAGTTATAAAGTTAAGCTTACCTGAGTCTGTATTTCTGTACTCACAGGTACTCATAGATTTAATTTTCCTCGGAGTGTTAAGGTCCTTTTGAAATTTATAAGGGGCAGAGAGATGAAGGGATCCAGTCAGCAGGAGTTTAGATAGCTGGCTACACTAATAACCAACTTCTTGGCTTAGATGTACCACTGAATCCCCTGCAGCTATTGTCCTTGAAGCTGCTGGACACCTTCTGCAGTGAACTTCACAATCTCCATGGCTGCAGGCAACTATTAAAAAACCAAGATATTCTGTTATTCTGTTTGGTGCTTGGATCTACTCCAGTCTTTTTACCCAAGGCTTTTATCCCAGACTATCTAGGATCATGAGCTGGTAGCCTGGGCTTTGTTTGGTTCCTTAAAATGGAGGAAATCCATCACATTTCCAGATAGAAATAACTTGACAATTGATCGTGTGTGCTACAGCTTGCTTGTGTGTTCCAGGTTAGTTTGTTTCATATTATAATATTGAATGGCAGATGGAAACAAAATCCTGATTTTTTTTCTCTGCTGCCTGTAAATAAGCATTGTCTTACTCCTTCTACCTTTGCATTTATGAAAGATAGGCATATGTAGCCCAAATATTCAGCATTAAGCTGGATAAGTTTAAATAGAAGATATTTCAAACCCCTTAGACAGATTAAGACTACCAGGTGTAAATTTAGACTTGATATAGTAATATATATTGGTTGAGGTGTTTTTAACTACATTATATTGCTTCCTGCAGCCACATCTACATTTTATGTAAAAGATACATTCCAGACAAAAAAAAATTCTTGCAAAAAGTGCCTGGTATTTCCATTCAGCTTTTTTAGTGTTTTTAAAAATCAGCTAAATGCATTTTGCTTTGCTCACATTTATATTATTTTAGGACTCCTCCAATTCCAGAAATGGTCAGAAGAATCTGATTTGAATCAAATGACACAAGGCTATTTGATTCAAATCAAATGGACACTGTAGCAGCAAGAGCTGCTGCCAGCTGTAATACTTGATGAATTAGTAATTCCTGGAGTACTGCTTTGCATTTTTTTTAAGTATTTAAAATAATAGATATACTAGGAAACAATGTAGCTGTCATTAAAAAGTCAACATTTATGGACAGTTGACTGAGGCAGATTTTTGCATTGCAACACTAAAGGGCCAACACGCTCACCTCAGGCTCAGCTGAATCCCTTTTGTCAGGGCCCACAGTCAAATACTCATCCAAAATGCTCATATCTCTATACCTTTGAAATAGAGAATGCAAGAAAAAAGACACTTTACAAGCATAACATGAAAGGACCCTAGCCCTTGCAGGAAGGATATGTTCTTTTAAAATCTAACATATATATTTTATATTTTTATCTGTGTTGATTTTTTTTTAACCCCCAAAGTAACTTCTTTGGCCTCTTGGAGTTGTTTTTGGGGGGGTTTGTTGCTGTTGTTGTTGTTCTTGTTTGGTTTTATTTGTTTGTTGGGGTATTATATTTTCTGTATTCTGAATTCATTTTCCTATCTCCTTCTCCCAGAGTTGATATCTCCCAGAGATACTAATACACTGCTGGAAGCAGAGTGAGGGCAGAAAGAGAACAGCTTCATGTGGTTCAAAGGAACATTCATATCAGTGTGCCAGAGCTTGTCTGGCTCTCTGCCATGCCCCAAAGGTGAGGAGTTGCCCTTAGAGCTCTCCTGTTTTCAGCAGGAAAGACAAAGTCTCACCAAACCATTTCCACATCAAATTGACTTTCAGTTCAGCAAGCATCAGAGATGAGCTGTCTGGAGACAGCTCTATCAGCCCTGCTGGGCACAGAACTTTGGGAATCAAAATTCCTTTCTTCAACTGCTGATGCTCAACAGTATGTCTTAAATACAAATTTATTCTAAAAGTTGTCAGAATTCAAATTTTGAGTGGAAATTAATAGCATTCATTGCCATGATTCTACTTTGCTTTTGTTTGGGATTGGGGAATACATGAAAAAAAATTAGAAGAATGTAAATTATCAGGTTTTATTTTAATGGGGAAAAAATTTAAATGCTAAAAGCAGTGCTGTTTCTACTCTGAAAGTGTTTCCAGGGTAGTATATTAACTTCATTATACATTGTGCCAAGTGTATATTAACAAGAATTTTTATTTTTTCCCCACACAAAAAACTCCCTGGAACATACCAGAGTCTCAAGTTCCATATGAATTGTAAGAAAGCAATGTACAGCATATTCACCATAATGCATCCCATGAGATTTCCAGACTGTTAGCAGTATAGTAGCTGTATTTTTATATTTTTGAGTTGTACTTTTGATCCCAAGGTACTCTGAAGCTATTTTTTTAAGCACAAACAAGTTTACTTGCTGCTTACAGTGCTGTAGGATACAGTATTCAGCAGCATATGAAAACCTTTAACTCAAAGTTTCATGAAGTTACTAGGGAAATTTAGGAAGGTAGGTTGCAATTGCCCAAATTTTATATTTACAACAGACAAACACTGCTCTTTCTGAAAGCATCTTTTAATTTTCAGCACCCTTAGCAAAGGTAACTACAAAAATACTTCTTCACAAAATAACAGAATTTTGCATGGGAAATCCTTGTCACAGGACCCTACAAATCTTACATAATTCATAAAGGGACTGACAAATTCAAGGAGGAAAATAATGCATAGAGTTATTAAATATATTGACACTTCTGTATCACAGGGTGTTTGAGGTACAGACATGTGAGTGTTCAGAAAACATTGGCAAATATTAATATCTGCTTCTCCTGGCATAGTACTCTTCCCTGGACATTCAAAATTTTCTTGGGCAGAAGAAAGCTGGATTGACCTTCAATGTGACATTATCTTCTTAACTTTTACAACTAAATTCTTACAGGAGAGGTCAGCCCAGATCAAATACCTTAAAAGCAATGATATTGGAACCAGTACAGCAGAGCAATTAATGGCCATTTCCAACATTAAGCAAATGCTTAAATGCCATAATCTAAAATAGAATAGCATGATTTAGTGAAGTGATAGTAATAATATTATTCTAATTATTTTTTCTGTAAAGTAATAGTACTATATAAATAATAAAAATAGTCTTTGTCATGTGCACCAATAACTTTTCTTTGGCTCATTTAATAGATGTGAAAGTAAAATCCTTGCAAAGGGAGAATATCTTTTATATAACTCCAAAGGAAATTATATATTCAGTTCATATTACTTCTGTGACATGAGCTAGCTCATGATGTTCACCAATATTTTAATTTGGAAAAAGAAAATAAATCAATCTCTCTGTTTTAGTTTTTAGTGGCCCATCAGAAACAGAGCAATAGTTTAAATGAACAATTTAATTTGTACTCTCACTATGAATATTTGATATAAATTAAGTACCAGGTTACCTTTCCCTGTTGCTCCTGCTGACAAAGCTAATTCTCTTTTTCAATTCAAATTCAGTGGCAGGCAACTGCATTACTCCCAGACAAAGGAATGCCCACCTTTTATTAATGTAGTTTAAAATATTTATAATTTGAAATACCATAAGACAACATTCAACTATTCATTTCATCAAGTAGAAATGGATAACATTCAAGGAAACCAATGTATTTAAAACTTATTTTGCTTGTGCTTAATGCACCATTAAGGAGATGACATAACTGAAGAGGGAACTTTGTGCATACACAGACATCATTAATTGTTCTGATGTTCCTACTGGGACTTTGAGGATTTTGTCTTCTTCTAGGGGTCAGATAAGGGTCATTACTAAATGGCCAGTGAAATCTGTTGGTTGAGTCAGATAATGACCCGAAACTCCATGGTCCTGGAAAGAGCTTTTTCATAATGCTAAGAATAATTATTGGAATACAATTTTATTAATTACTAACACTCCTAAGCAATTTTTAGGAACTTTTTGAATGTTCACCTCCCTTGAGAAAGTGTGGCAGTGCTACATTCATTGCATTCTAAGTAAAACAAGTAGAAGCCTTGGTCAGTTATGATTATGCTGCACAAAATATTATATTCTATATAGGATGTAGCTACCTCAGTTTCCTCATCACTGCAACTGTAGTGTGAAAGCAAGGCCAGGCCTAGGAAGATGTGCTATAATTGTATCTATTTTTCCCTGAAGGCAATGTAGGCACACACGCCTAGATTTTGATATTCAGTGAGTCACGTTGGTTCCTGCGTGACAGCATGTGGTGCCATGATATAACCCACTGCAGAATGAGCCTGCTATGGAAGGAGAGGATGTTTCCTTGGATCCTGCAGGTTTTTGGAGAGGAAGTTTGTATATTCAGGGCAGCCATTTCAAAGGGAGAGCTCTGAAGTGCACCAGTATGTGTCATCATATAGTTGTAGTTAAGTTTCTGTGTTCTTTTCTGTTCCTTTCTTTTGGACTAAGATGGCGTGGAAGTTTCTTTCCTCTTTTCTTTCTGTCTTCAAGACCTCACTGCTAAAATAGCCGAGACATGACCATGCAATAGAGAAGTGGTTGGCCACTGACACTGTAGAATACATATCCTGATTACAAAAATTGAGAGCAGATAATAAAAGCAGTGTACAAATGATAAGAACTAAATGAATACTCTTTTTCACAAATAGAAATGCAGTGCTTTCTTGGGTGAGTGCTGGTGGCTAATGATTCAGAGATTCTGGGATCTTTTTAAGAATATGCTCTGGCTAAGAACAAGGGACTTCTCTTCACAGTATTCAACTAGTTTTAATATATGTTGTCCCAGAATTCCTCACCAAAGTCTTTGGATTGAGTAGTGGTTTAGCACTGGAATCAGTTGAATCAAAACCTCCTAAATATTGAGCTTTGGGCAATTAGCACTCTGTTTTGCTCACGTTAATAATAAAATAGTCATAATCAGATAATGAAATTTAAAATTGGAACTTGGAATACAATTTTAATCTTAATAGATCAAAACACAGATTGTGAAGCTTGATGTTACTAAAGCTGTTAGGATATTTAAATGTTATTTCTTTTGCACATATGCTCAACTACCACCCTCAACAATAAACAATTTTATATTCTTGTCATCATAATTTAAGACCATATATAGAAAAGAATGACCACAAACAAGTTTTAATTTTAATTTATGAAAGTTTATCATTCCCATCATGAAAGAAAATAGCAGTACCTTCCTCATCAAAGGCTCTGAGAAAACACAGTTTGGGAAATTACAGTCATTTTTATATCTGAGTTTATGAACATCAAGTATGATTTGGAACCCATTTAACATATAGAAGACAACTTCATAGATAGGAAGGGATATATTTGTTGCAGGCTCAGATATGCAGAGCATAAACAGATCATTTTGGGCCACCTGGAGAAAGCAAGGCCTACCATTTCTTCAAGCTTCCCCACTGCTCATTTCTCATTCCACCAGGGTATAACTTGCTTATAATTTTCAGAGACAGAACTAAAAGTCCATGGAAACCTTGCTCATTGTCAGATATGAGGAGATTATATAAAGACTCTCCAGTGGGGAGTTAAAAGCCACAATATCAAAAGAAAGTGTTTGTAGTTTCTATATAATACTGCAAAAAAATTAGGAAATGGTAAAAAAAATTAGGAAAGTGCAAGAAAATTAGTTCAGATTCTGGTACACTTGAAAAAAAGTGCTGGTAAGACACTGAACATTTCTATCCATCCAGCTCAGTGCTAACAGGGATACTTTGAGGCTGTGTTCAACTCACCTTTTCATCCCTTATTTTTCCCCTGGAGGAGAATTCTGATATCAAAATCACAAACACATTTGAAAGTATTTGTATAGTGGACTTATTTTGGGTAATAATATTTTGCATCTTTCTTCATGATTTCCAGAGTCAAGAATTGCCCAATAATACAAGTTAGACACAAAAGTCAAAGATTACATAAGCAAATGCTTAGAACTATACCACTGATATATTCTTACCGTGTATTTTTGTGCAAAAAGTAAACACTTATTATTCAGAAAGAGACAATAGAGCACAGATAAAGTCCAAAAAACATTTTATGTATCTCTGGTTTAAATATCTGATTCCCATAAAATTCGACACTGAGTTGAGTTCTCATTATTTGTAAAATTTGTGAATTTGAAACATGTTGCACCTAGTGGATTTTTAGGGAATCTCTATAAAATCTTATTTGCAACTTTTTATGTGGAAAAGCCACCCAATAAATTTTGACTTCATTTGCATCTGAGAAGAACAGGTAACAGGAGAGGAGGAAAGTCTTTATTGTATTCAAACTCAGTTCAAGAAGCCTCTCAGTGGTTTAACTCTCAGCTGTAAGAGCCACACAACAAGTTAGAAAATTAAGGGAGGGAAAGAGCAGTAGGCAGAACACAGGCTCCCTCCTTACAACATTTTTCTTAGATGTTTGAACTAGCATCCTTCCTTTAAAAAGTACTGGAAGACTTTTAGATGTAATTGATCAAAGCACAAATTGTGTTCTGGGTTCATCCTTATTCAGAATTAGTCAGGCTTAATTAATGTTTATGTGAGGATAACACTTTTTCTGAAACCTTGATGATTGCAGTGGACCAAGCCTTTAATATTAAAGCTTACTTTAAAGGCAACAGCTCAAACTGCAACTTCTAATGCTGTTCTAAAGCATTTGTTAATTTCTGATATAACTATTACAATACCAAATACCGAATAAATACCAGTTCCATAACCTTAGTAGCAAAAATTTCAAATAGAAGACCACATTTCCTCCTAAACTGTGAGTTGACTTCTGTTCGCTGGACTCTTCTCAGGATCACAGCTTCAGATCACACTACTGCAAAGTGCTCAGTTATTTTAATGGGGCTCAAATTTACTACATGAAGTGTATCATTTAGTTCTGTATGCAACTCAAAGCTTTTTTAGCAATGCATTAGAGAGTCATATCATTCAACAGCTATAGCTTTTCTGCTTATTCTAGAGGACATTTAAAATTGCATATCTAGTAATACCATAAATTCAATTTCAAGTTTTACAGTAAACTGATTTAGAATATACATTTTATAGCCCTACAAACTGATGGTCATTCAGCATATTCACAATCTACTTTTAATTTTATAACCAATGTTTTGCTCTCTAGAATATTTGAAGGGATTTTTTTGTACTGAGAAAAATAACAAGGGAAGACAAGCAGTCTGTCTCTCTCTTGTGGAGCACCCTAAAGAGTAGTCCACTGCTGTCTGCAATATCCTTACCAATATAATTAGTGCACAGTTGTGATCTACTGACCGATCCATACACTGGATGTTCAGAGCTGCCCCAATCCACTCTGTCTCTAAAACATTTTTGGATAGAAACATGGATATGTTTCTGGCTAAAGCTGCACTACTGATATGTCTTCCACTTCTCATTGCCATGAAAATTTATCATTTTCAGAGCATTTTGGGGTTATCTTTCCAGGACAACAGTGTGAAATATTCACCCTAGATTTCAGGGTTTTTTTGTTTGCGAACACAAGTAGCTTTTTAGAACTATACAGCATACCCACTACATTTTCCCTTCTTGCATCATGTTCATTGTAGATCTTCTCCACTGTAGGGAGGCCCCATCTTCATCTTTCTTCTCTTTCCACTGCTAACAGTAGCAGTTTTCATTTCTCAATCACACTAGTATGTGTGATGCTTGCTGCATAGGAACCAAAACATTTGTATCCTGGCAAAGCACTAAGAATGGAGACAATTGCAAGCAATTAAAGTAAACTGTCAACTAAATCAATTAAAATCTTGTGAAATTTTTTATGAGAGTGACAGTGAAAGTATAATTGGAAAACAGGGGAAATGCATCAGTTAGCCATCAGCTGAATTTCTATGTTCTTCCTTACTCCCTTAATGCAAAACAGGAAAGATACATTTATTTCTCAAGTTTGGATTTGGGCTGACTGTTGGGAAAAAAACTCATTCTTTTTTACTCTTATGTACTTCAGCTGAATATATTTGATATTGAAATTCTCAAGAAAATAACCCCCATACTGGTATTTCATGAAGTTATTTTTCACGGGAGCAGATGGGGAGGTACTTTGAATTTTTGCTCAAACATTATTCAAATGGGGCTAGTCCAAATCGTATTCTAATGCAACTTGTAAGTCACACGACCTGCAACACTTACAAGGAGTAAATGCCTGTGAACATTATGCAGCTAAAGTAGAGCAAGAGTGAAAATAACCAAATTATGTATATTTTCCCAAAACATTCTTCATTTCATAGTGTTCATGTAAAGTGGAATGCAAGGGTGTTTTTATAAGTACTACTCTAAAAAGTTAAGTGAGTGAATATAAAACTGGATGAAATCTGCATTTCAGGACTAGCTCGGGTAAATCTTACCCTCCCATTCAGAACTATGATCTTGTAAACTTTTCCCTATATAGAAAACTTAATTTTTCTTATCATAATAGGGTCTTGGTTTTAGGCCATGATTGGTGGGAAAGGCATAGGACAGAAGTATTAGAAGGAAGATCTTAGGACTCGGCATTGTTTCCCCACTGCTCCCTCTGAAGCTGGCAAATGAGCCTGGCAGCAGTGGAAATGAAGGAGATTTAACTCCTTCATTTGGAGATTTGGAAGAGCTTCATGGGGAGATGTGAGCAGTAGTCCCTGGAGCTGCTTTAACTGATGATGTTGCATGGAAAAACCCATCTGTTCATCCAGTATTCAAGACACATGAGGGGATATTCAGCCCTGCTTGCCATCCCTCTCCTGCCCATCACGGATAACATCTCAGAACCTGTATTTGTTCTTTGCTGAAATACTTCAAAAACTATTTCTGTTTTTATTTTTTCTATGTGACTATAAGTAGGAGTAAGTAAATAATAACCAAGAACTATAGGAAGTTTGTTTCATAGGATTAGTCTACTAAAGCAATGGCTAGCCATAGTTCATCACTTCCTGCATTGCATTTAATTTAATATTTTTATCATTTTATCCTGCATTCTTTTGAAGGGATTTGAACAACACAAGGGGATTTTTACAGTCTTTTGGGTAGTAGATAGGAAAAGTTAATTTAGTGATTCCTACAGCCTTTGTGAATTTTCTTTTTAAAATATTTTTGAAGGTAATTGTGAACTCTGCACAAAGCAATCATGTAGGGCTATTTCCAAATTTCTGGAAGTACATATTTAATGCCATTTATTATTTTATCCCACGTAGATGAAACAGCGGCTCTAATAATGACATTCTAATTGGTTTTCATGGCATTAGGCAGCATATTAGCTAGAGGTTTACAGTTTCTTTGTGTGCAATATTTGCTGGTGACAGTTCCACAACAGCATGTACAAATGCACCTTATTATAGTTTCAGTGTATAGGAAGCATTAAATTCCATTTGGGATAGCCGTCAGCTTTAGGAAAATGTCTAAAAGTTCCCAGAGGGCAAAGTCCTGATGTCATTTAGCAGTGCAGTACCTACAGCTGCTAAATGAAACTGTTCTCTCTCCATTTTTTTCTACATACACACGGCATAAACACTTTTAATCTGGCTTTCAATTTGGTATATTGTTGTTTTGTAATTACAGGTGTTTATAATACTCCATGGAATTCTGGGATTTTTTAGGTTCCTTTCACTGCTTTCTGGTTTCGGAGTATGAATCCCATGGGTGTTTGTTTTTTTTTTTTTTTAAAGAATGCAATCATTAAAGCTAGAACCATTTTCTTGTTCTTCTTTTTTTTCTTTTTTCAGTTTGGGATTTGGCTTTTTGTTGGGAGGGACAGTTGAGGGAAGCTAAAATTTCTACATATTTCTGTTCCTTCAGAAGCTGATTTTTTTACACAATCAAAAGATTAATGAACAGATCCCAAGAGCCAGAAACAGCAAAAGTTTAGGCTTTCTGCACAAGGAAACTAAAACTGATAATCTCATTCAAAGAAGGCAGAAATGATCACACATCTGTCAGAAACTCACTGCCCTAGTTACTGCGCAGCAGGACTACACGCACATCACTTCAGACAATAAGGAGTTCCAGCCTGCACTGATTAGACTGAATAGTACTATTTTATACTGATCAGAGGACAAGAGATTGACAGCGGAAAAATATGCCTTTAAATACAATCGTTTGTGAAGCACGTGCATTCCTTTTCTCATACTTGATCTCAAGAGACCGATAAAAGTTACTTTTCTACTCTCCTCATCTTTTACCACTCATTTTCATCCATTCTCTTTCTCTCCCTGTTTGACAAAAAAAGGATCCCCACATGAAGTTTCCAGCACAGGTTCATTAATCCATCTGTCCTGGTGTCCCTTGGTGCTGTGCCTCAGTCTCCACTTCCCAGGTGCTAGAGTGTTTCCTGCATGCTGATCTCCTGGCTGCAGTGAAGCAGGCATTGATTCAAGCCAGCTCACACTTGCATCGCTTTGTCTCCCTTTCATCCATCTCTGAACAGTGGCACTGAGCTCCTCGCAGCAGAGTCAGAAAGGAAGGGAATCAAAATGAGATTTTAGAAACCTGTAAAGCTTGCCCAGTATTTTTCACAGGGAATGACAAACCTTTCTCATTAGGCATGAGATCAAAATGGAGCCTGACAGCTTTCTCAGTGAATTAATAGGAGTTTCAGCATTGTGTGCTGAGTCTGATCATGAACCGTGAATGTGGCCAGATCCCATGTTCAAATTATGTTTAGTAATGTGAGTCAAGTAAATACAGGACTGCCCTCTCTGCATTTGTCCCTGGCTCATTTGTCTGTAATTTTTCTGTGTTACTAAGGCAAAAAGAAGGGCTTAAAAGCAGTTCAGTGCTGCATCTTTCTCTGAGATGTTTTCTACTTAAAAATAATTCCGGTCTGAAAACTGATTTTTTAAGGGTGTCATCTTTCACTCGGGAGATTTTCTTGCTCAGGACCACCTGCTGATGTGAATGCTGGAATGCTGTCTGCTGTGTTTCCTGCTGGCTGGGTCCAAGAGCACCTATACTCCAGCGAGGGTAGGAGCTGGGCTCTTTACTGACTCATCAATCATGGACAGGCTGCTGACTAATTTCCATTATAGTGTCCATCTGTGTGCCCCATTCTGTGGGGACAAAAAGCCACTCTGTAATTATGGATGAGCCTCTAATTATATCTGAGCAACTTCATGAATAGAAATAAGGACACACAGATCAAACTTTGATAAGTATTTAGCCATCCACAGGATTCACAGCTGGTTATGGAGTTTGAGCCAGAGAGAAGTGACCTGTGTTTCCCTGGGCTACAGTATAGGAGTGGTAAGGAAAGAATGGAAAGGGGTTTGTCTTCTTTTAGCAAGACCAGTGTCTGTTTGGGCACTGGAACAGGCTCCCCAGGGAAGCGGTTGCAGCATAAAGCCTGACAGGGTTCAAGAAGCGTTTGGAAAACACTCTTAGACAGACACATGGTGTGAGTCTTGGATTGTTGTGTGGGGCCTGATGGGTCACTTCCAACTCAGAATATTCTATGATTCTAGGTTACTAAAGGCCAGACTGCAGCTCCCTAAGTCACACCTAATCTGTAGGAATCACAGACAGCCCATGTATTTCAACAATGTCACTCAAGTTAACCTCTACAACTTGTGAGAAGAATGTTAAAGTCACACTGTTAGAAATAAAGGTTTTGAAGAGTTAAAGCATTGAACCAGCATTCTATTTGGAATGATCTATCTTTAAAAAGCATATCATAAAAGGCTATATTTATTAATATAGCGCTTGGTAGTCTTTGGATTGTGTAGCAGCAAGCTAGTGTCATTGCAAAAGAAGTTTATGCAATATTAGACTGAGAACTACTGGTATAAGGTTACTAACACACACAAACATATCACAATATAAATAAGATTTAAAGTTATTTAGTAGGAACAGTTGATGGGATGACAGTAGCACTCATAGGCTTCAGGAATTGTGACAAAATACACTGGAAAAAAAGATTAAAAAGTTTTGGAACCCAAAGGTACAAGCAAAATATGGATGAAATATGTGAAAATGGTGAATTGTCACAGCTTGAATTGCATCCTCTGATAACTATCTCCCAGTTCTGCAGTCAGATTTACCCTGGAAAATCCAAACTACACTCACACTCCATGGGGGCACAACCATCTGCTTGTGCGAGTTGGACTTGTAGCTAAGGGCATTATTTAGAAGATGCTTGCCTCTGTTACTAATAACATTTAATGCTACAACATCACCTTTAAAAATGCAATCCATTTTCCACCATCCATCATTTGGTTACTCTAATTTCATTCTCTATGAATAATATACATGGCCTTTCTTTGCTGGCAGTCCTACTTTCAGATTTCAGATGATACTACTGGACTTTTTAAAAAATTCTATAATTGCAATAACTACAATGCAATAAAAAGACTGTATGTTTTTATGCAGTCCCAAAACAAAAATACTAACTAGGGTTTTTTTTTTTTTCTTTAATTCATTTCTCATGCCTCCACTTCTTGCATAATATCTGTTGATAAGGCTGTTAAGGATGTTGCTTGCTTTCTGGTATTTTTCTAAAAATTGCATTAAAATGTTGCCAGGAAGAAAGCTGAAATTTCAAAACTCAGGACCAATATGACACCATTCTGAGGTTATGGTAAGGTTTATTATATTTCATAAAATAAGATTCCTTTTTACTGGCTAGTATTTATTTGCTATGCCAGGTGGAAAGGAGGTATGGCTAGAAAGATTGACTGGAATGTCCTGAGAGACTCTGCTGCCAGCTTTGTCACAGACTTAGATGTCAAAGCAGTTCTGATTTTCTACATCACTTACCTCCTCCATGCAATGTGGAATTAGGATGATAATACTTAATCAACCTAAAGTGGAGCCATTAGACTTAGGATGTCTATTTAAACTCTGTGCTGTGACTCTCAGAAAGTGTGTTGAAGACTTAAATCTGGGCCAGGGGTAACTGAACAGCGCATTCCTTAGTTTCTAGAGTGGAGAAAAACCTGGGAGAGGAAAAAAGCTCAGCAATCCTAGCACTTCAAGAAGGACTTTCAAAGCAGATGTATTTTTAGAGACCAGAATCTGCTTCAGTCTGAAGAGACCTTCCAGGAATAATGAGAGCCATGTGGCCAGCATGTTTTGAAGGAAACACTTCAGGACCTGGAAACTGAAGAAACACAGAGTAGAATAATTTCTTAGCAGCAATATTTTTGTTGCTGCATTCACAATTTGTTCTTTAGCTTGTGGTATCCCAACCCATGCATTTTTATCACACTAGAACAAAGAAGTCAAGTACCATGATAGTGCAAATACATATGTATATGACCCAGAATAAATAATCTCTTCTGCCTGAGAGGGCTCAACACTAGAAAAAACAAAAGCATGCAATGTACCAAGCATAATCTAATAGCATGAAACTCTTATTTGGGGTTACAAGAGGATTATATAGGCAGGATTAAAAGAGACCTAAGATTGTGCAACCTTGCCTTTCCCCATGAGAAAGGCAAGTTTTGTTAAGGATTTCCAGGATGGTGCTTTCAAGAAACAACAGAGAACATGATCACTGTGTTCTATGAATGGAGTATTACCTGCAAATTTGAATAATATATCTCCAGACAATTCAGCAGCACCTGTGACACTAAAAACATCTATTTATATTCCACACTTCATGTTTTTGGCAGCTTGATAGGCTACATCTTCCATCATTCTGACATACTGAAACAGAGCTCAATGTGACTCAGTAGAACAATGAGCATTAGCTTCTGGAATTAAAGATTTTGCTAAACCATCATCTATCCATCTATTTAAAACCAAGCATATAAAGACAGTTTGCTAATTACCTAAATTAAATGGGTTATCTGAATACCTGTATTTCTTTATGATCAAAGAAGAATGCATTATTTCAACTAACATGTTCATGTCTGTTCAGAGATGCCCAGGTATTATTCATGTTGAACTGAATCAACTACTCTGTCTAAATGTTCAACACTTCCATTAAACTCCCTGAAAACTTGTCCTGTAAGTCAATGCTTGCAGCCCAGAAAGGCAATCAGATCTCAGCCTGCATAAAAAGCAGTGTGGTCAGCAAGTTGAGAAGGCCATTCTGCCCCTCTGCTTTTCTGATGTCTCACCTGAGGTGCTACACCCAGCTCTGGGGTCCCCAGCAGAAAAAAAAGATCTGCTTTTAGAGACAGGCCATGGATATGGCCAAGACCCACCTCTTGGAGTGGGTCTAGAGACAGCCCATGGATATGGCCAGAGGACTGAAACACCTCTCCTCTGAATGCAGGCTGGGAGAGTTGGGATTGTGCAGCCTGGAGAAGGCTTTAGGGAGACCTGATTGCAACCCTTAAATATATAAAGGGTCCTTATAAGACAGTAGGAGGGAGACTTTTTACAGAGGCCTGTAGTGCTAGGACAAGGGGCAGTTTTAATCTGGAAGAGGGTAGACTTAGATGTGACATAAGGAAGAATTTATTTTCTGTGAGAGTGGTGAGGCACTGGAACTATTTGCCGAGACGCTGTGGATGCCCCATCCCTGGAATGCTCAATGCCAGGTTTTCTGAGCAACCTGGTCCAGTGGAATGTTTCCCTGCCCATGGCAGAGAGTTTAGAACTAGATGATCTTTCAGCTTTCTTCCAACCCAAATCTCTAGGATCCTCTGAAATCCACACTGTTGGACTAAAGTACACAAGAATTGCTGAACCAGGTTTAATATCACAATCTTACTTGTTTACAATATTCAGTAAAAGAATGTCCCTAACTTTAGAGTGTGTCGTGATAAAAGGGAAATGGTGGAGTCACCATCCCTGGAAATGTTAAAAAAAATGAGTGGATATGGCACTGTTGCCACAGTTTAGTGGCAATATTAGTTCAAAGTTTGGGTTTGATGATCTTGGAAGTATTTTCTATAGTCCTGTGAAAAAGGGGAGTCATTGAAAGCTCAAGTAGATAGATATGCTTATGCACTTAGCAATTTTAGTATCTTTTCCTGCAAGCCATTGACTGTGTTGGGAAATCTACTGATCCTCTGTAATCTCCCAGGACATCAGCACACGACAGTGAAGCTCTCAGGCCCAGACCATGTTTCTGAGGCAGCCCCATCAGTTGAAGAACAGGCACAAGTGCTGGGTGTTGCTTCAGCCTGTCCAGCTCTGTTCTCTGGGCACGGCTGTCACTAGCCCAAAATGTCAGAAGCTGCCCTCTTCCTCAGTTGTCTCCTCTTTGATTTAGTGAGAAAGGCATGTCTTTGTATAAAAGTGTTTTTCCTTTTTGTCTTCATCTTAATTAGCAATGCCATCATTCCATTCTGAATATATGAATGTTTGGAGGGCTACTTGAACTGTATTACTTCTCTTTTTTTCCCTCCCTCTTTTTTTAAAAAAGCACCATGCAAATACATATCTTAAAAGAAAAAGATGCATCACAAATTGCAGAAATGTAAACTGTTCTTATTAAGGACAAAAAGATAATGCAGTCAGATTTCATTATGCATATGTTATAAGAGTAATTGCCTTTTGCAGTTACCAGGCATTCTATTTGCATGCTGGAGATATTCATGGAGACAGCATATAACAAACTGTCTCTTAGCTCAAGAAAAATAGGCTGAAACGATTGCCACCGTGTTATTATAGACAATAAAGAAGTAATTAAATGTCTGTAACTGCTTTCCTTTTAAATGTCTCTAACTCAAATTACTTTCCCCCTATTATTCATTTTTACCCTTATTGTAAATGTATCAATCTTGTAAATGTTCATGTTTGGTGAGCTTGCTTTCAACAACTGACTGGCTAGGGACAGTCCTAAGAAAAATGGGAGACTCTGTGCTCCCTGACTTTGTGAAGAGGTCAGGCAGAGAACTTGTAAGGATCATAATGTTGAGAGTAAAAGGAAATGAAGAAATGAAAATAGGCTTAGAATTCAATATAGTCTGGAAAATAACATCAGGAAAATAGGTGGTCAGGGAAAAATCAACAATCTGAGCTGGAAATTACTTGGTCCACTGTAGTAAACTCACCATTAAGATGATGGTCAGTTCCTGAAAAAGCTGATATGAAACACATTCCTCTCCTATCAGCTTCAAAGTTTGTGTATGCTGTTCCATCTCCCTCCCTCGTTAGTAGCTTCTTTCCTCCAGCTCAGATATTGATGCTCCCTGTTTGCCAGGGTGTGTACAGGGATGGGAGGAAGGGACATTTCCTTTGAGTCCATCACTCCTTGTCCCACTACTCCTTCCTGGCTGCACTCCCAGAACTGGCTAATGATTGCAGACAACATATGGTCTGTGAACAGGAGGTTTCTTGTTTTTAAAAACAAAGATCAGGTGCTGGAAAAGAGAGCTTGAAAGCAATGTGTAAATGATAGGAAATCAATCAAGGGAGGATATGATATGAAGCTGATGAAATAGACACATCAGGAGAGATTTTGAGGAACAGATGCCTGCAGCTGGAAGCTTGCTGCTGGTAGGAGAAGAAAGTGACAGGAGAGCAGACAAGGAGCCACACAGCTTCCATATTGGTACTCTGAATTCAACTGGGTCTGCACACTTTCCTTGTCAACTTTCCAAGACCCCCATAACCTGCTCTATGGCTCACATCCACAGAGGTGTTTGAGTAATTTATTCCTGTTTAAGAACTTATCCATCCAAATTAGTAGCAATTCATGGGTTCTTATCTAGCAGGAGCAGTGGGCAGAGCTCTGCTTTGGAGTATTTCACTGAAATGAAAAAGATCTGAAGTGCTTACATAGGAATTTAGTGTCTCATTCTCTCTAAGTACTTTTCTGGACTGAGAGAAGTCTGCCTTCTGTGCCACCTGATGTGGGTTTGATCCAAAGACTGAAATGTTTGAATAAGAGGCAGAATAATTACAAGGGAGATTTTTCATTAGAAATAGAAGATTGGAAATGTAGGAGGCATTCTCAAAATAGGTGTAGGGTTTTCTTTTACTTCCATAACACTTCTCTCTGAAAGTCCTGAGGGACATTAGGGTAGACAAAATTGGGATAGCCATTGAGGATAATATTTGCATTACTGAAACAGTTTTGATACGGATCCACCACTATCAGTTTCACTATTTCTCCACCACATATTACAATGCAGTATTTTTTTCTGTATTCTCTTTTTTTTTTTTGTGCCAGCTTGGTTTCCATATATTCAAGCACCATCAGCTACCAGTGGAAAATATCATAAACCTTTGTTACAGATAAAGAATAAAATATGAATGTGAAGTATTTACTGTAACCCCATCGGGAAAATACAGATAGCATAGACTTTCTTGTCCAATTTACAATGTAGAGGGATATTTTTGTCTTTTGCTTGTAAATTCACATGAATATTTATTTCTGTAGACTGTGGCTTTCTTTCACCCTGAAAGCTCTCTAAAGATCTATCCAGATTTTTTTTCTGCCCTTTTATTGCAATAAAATGAGTTGGCTTCCTGATTCCGTAATTTAAGCATTATTTGAATAGTGCAGATGCTTTCTGTGGTATTTATAAGACTGTAAATGTGTGCTGATTTTGCTCAAAATAACCAACACACAGTGAGGCTGCTCTTCTCACATTAGGGATGGTCAGGAAATGCAGACTAAAAGGTTGTAGGTATTAATAATGGCTTTCATTTGCTAATCCAAAGTGCTGCCTTTCCCAATTTTGATCATTGGTTATTGGATATTTGGTTAGAATTAGCAGACCTGTGTTTCTACTAGGAAACTGCTACCCCTTTTCTCAGTGCTGTTGAAATTCAGAAAGCTTTCTGCAGAAGAAATATCTTCTATACATTGAAGCTGTTGTCTGTGAGCAAAGCTACTAATAAAAACCGGCTCTTTCTGCCATTGCAAACCACACTGCACATTTCGGAAGGTACAATTTTCTGAAGTTCTATGGATCTGTGGATTTTTGAGATATCTCCATGCATCTCTCTCTGAGGTGTAAATGTTTTGCTTCTTAGTATTTGTAAATGTAATTCTCATCTGAATTCAGCATGTTAAAACAAAACATAACAGAAACCTATCAAATTTACTGGAATTGAAATCCAGGAAAACCAGACTACTAAACCTGTTCTTCAGGAGTATTTTCAACCACTTAATTAATTTTTATCAAATTGGCTACTTCATTAAATAACCAAGAATATGATTTAAGGAAACAATCAGTCTTGTAGGTCTGATGATTTTATTCTTGGTCCCCATGTTCATAGAGAAACAGTGTACTGTACAGATCTTTGAAGGTGATAAATATGCCAGGTGTGATTGAAAAATTTCAAAGCAGCATGTCTGAGAGACTGTTTTTTCTTATTTATTGCAAACTTCTATTTATACAAAAGTTTTCAAGCAGTCACTATCAATTTGAAATCGTTGATGGGTAAACATCAGACAATTGATTCATACCTTTCTTGCTCCTGCTTTTTTAGGTTTTTTGCATATGTACAGATCTCCAGAGTTGTAAAAGAAAGAAAGTTACCTAGGATATTCAGAAGTATCAGCAAAAGTGGGATGAACTGTCCTTTTTCATGTCCTTGAGTATCTGTTCTGTGTCCAGCACAACTAAGAATGTGTGCAGCTGAATGCCATCCAAAGACTGGAGGTTTTCTCCTGGAAGTGGTTGCTATACTGTAATTTTGCCTCTAGGGATATACTGAAAAGGAATTGCATAGAACATGGAGCCTACTAAAGAAATGTGGTAATTAATGAATGTAGTGCAGAAAAGCCATATAGACCATTGCTGTGATAAAAATGTAAAGGCTGATTTTTATTCCATCTGCGGTTGGTATTAAGAAACTGAGCCTTACAGAAAAAAAACTACTTCCATTGAGCCATAAGGCTGTATTTCATATTTGAATTCTTCTTGTGGTCCATACAGACATCTTGAGCTTTGGTCTTCCAGCTCATATATCTGAGGAAATGCTATGTCAGGCACAATTTATCAAAGCCTCTCTTGCTCCCACATCAGCCGGGCCCACAGAACCCAACTGGCACAGCATGCCCCCAGGGAAATCCCTGCCATTCATGCTGACTTGTGCAGAGAGATCTTCCCAACAAGATGTTTCTGTGCTACCAGTGGAAAAGCCCAGAAAGCAGAATATGAATCTGAGAGCTGAAATCTGCCTGGAGCTCTTCCTTTTGCTCCTGGAAGAGAGCAGGCTGTTGAAGCATACCACCTGCTGCTCCAGCCAGCCTCTTTCCCCTCCAGCTGTCTCCTATTCACCTGCAGCAGACCCTATTCTTCTTTTGCAGTGTTAGGTGATCATTTTGTCCTTGCTTATGAAACCAATCTGTGCATTTTACAAAAAAGCAGAAACTCTGGTTTTTTGCTGGGGTTTGTGGTTATTGTGGGGCAGCAAGCATGAGTGCATTTCAGGGGTGGCACCCAGTCTATACTGCACAGAAGTTGCAACGTGGTTCAAGACACAGCAGTTGAAAGCAAGGCAGAGTGAAAGCAAATATTGAAGGACGACTGGAGAATGAGAACTGAGTCCTGGCCCTGGCATGGGGCGCCGTGCCAGAGGCTGGGATGTGGACAGTCAGGATGTATTACTGGCAGAGCAAGCAGTGTCAGGAGATGATGGCAGAGCAGCTCTCACCCCGTGCTGCAGGTCAGACCCTCTGCCTTTGTTGGCTGCAGCCTGTCGATTACAGTGCCACAGGATTACCTCACCATGCCGTGGCTGAGGAGTGAAGCTTTCTGGTGATTAGCGTCTGGATAGCCACGACACCTCAGCAGGCTTTGAACTCGCTGTGCCCAATTCCTTGGCTCCAAAATCTGCAGCTAGTAGTTTTTAGGAATAGCTCTTGTCTTTAAAAGACTGGCAGGCAGCTACTGCCTGACTGCCAGCACCGAGAAGTGCAGGGTTTCATTTTAAAAGCGCACAGACAAACTGATAAGCAGTTCTCCAAAGGGCCACAGGGGCTCAGGAAGGATGGAAACACTGCCATGGGATATGAGGCGGTGCTGTAGGCAGTGTCACAAAGGGAGAACGGCTCCAAACAAAGCAGAGACTCAAGACTGAGTCTCCTGGAGAAGCCACCTGGCTTTTCTTTGCTGCCCTCCTTATGCAAGAGCAGCATGGCAACTGCAAAGCAAGGGCACACACAGCCCCTGGAGATGCAGGATACTTGAAACACGGAGAGGACAGTGGATTACCCATCTACCCATCCTTCTGCTCTGCACACAGGGGAAGGAAGGGAGTGGTGAAAAAAAATAGATTCTAAAAAAGCTGAACTATTCGTATACACTTTCTTAGATACAAAGGTTAAACTCCTGTCGCCTGCGTCTCCTTTTCCCAGAAGCTTGTACCCTGCTGCCATCTGCTGGGGTTTTTTAAGGAGACGGCATTGCTCAGGTACCCAGACGTGTGCCAGAGGAGAGAAACTCGGATTCTGCACGATGCTGGAGTTGAACGATCATATAAGAAAATGAAAACTCAGCACCGAGATGTGTCTGCAGTCACCTACCTCGCCCTTCTAATCCTCTTGAAAATCGAGCTAACTGCTTACTATCATTATTAACTGCCAGCACTTAGGGAAAAATTAGTATTTTGTAGTGATACTGTGTATTGTATGCTTTATTCTTCCTGCTGAAACAGAGAGTTGAGGGAAGATTGATGCTTGATCTGCCACAGTTCTGCACAAACTCTAGGAGGAGGAAAAGAAATAAAACAGCCATCAAAGAGAAAGTGGTGTCATTCCTGCCTGTGCTTCATTTTACGTCAATGGCAAAGTTGCAATTGAATCTTTAGAAAGGTTATTATCAGTCTCATATCTGGCTAGCAAAGCTAGCACAAAGCAGCAGTGATAAAGAACAGCAGCCTGTGAACTGAAAGCAGTAACACTGGAGATAGGGTGTTTTGTTAAACCTCTGGTCCAGGGAGGTTATATATATAAAAAATGGGTTTATTTACTGAAGATATGATATTTTCAGTCACCAGTGGCAGCAGTAGACATAGTCACTCCACTACCATGTGATCCATATCAGAAAAAAAGTTTGAAATCCCATACTCAGAGCCAGTAGCCCATCCTGGCTTTTGTTTGCTTTCATTTAGAAAAAAAGTTGTTTATTTGAGCTCCATTTAAGGAGCACCAGCTGGATCTGCCATAAAATATGGTTTGCAAAACAAGCCAGCCCTGATGTTTAACACCCTGACAATCTCTGATGTCTTTTATTTAAGTAATAAATTAGTGTTTAATTTTTATGGCATTGCACATTACCCAGGAGAGTAATTTAGCAGGTCATTTTTAACATGGTGATAAAACTTGGAGTAATGGAATTGAAGCTGCCACTTCTGGAGGTTTGTTTTGGGCAATACTACAAATTTAAGTTCCCTAACATGCATTCAATTTAGATTTAATAAGAGTTATTATATCCCATGTTAATTAAAATTAGATTATTTATTGCAAACGCTTACCAAGAACTAGCTAAAGAGTTGTGGCTGCACATACCAAATTCAGCCTCACAAGTGGCAAGGGGTATTTCTTCCACTTGTTGAAAAGCCAAATTTGGATTAAATTGTACCTTCCATGTCACTTTGGTCACTATAGTGGCACTTGTGCACCTTTATCCCTTCCAGTGTGAAACTGTGACAGACGTGGTGTGGAAAGGAGAGACTTGGTGAGGATCCATTCCTGAAAACTCTGAACAGGCTTTCAAGGCCTCGCAGCCTTGAAAGGACACTTACTGCAGCGCAGCGTAGGGTCAAGGCCTAAACTAACTTTCCTGAAGTTCCACAAGTGTAGTGCAGATCAGCTGGTGCCCTCCTTGTCTCTCCTCTCACACCACTTTCATTTTTTTTCTGCAAGGCACAGGCAGCTCACTAGCAGCCTGCCTACAGGTAAGAACTGCTTCCCCCAGCTCAGAGGGCACGTTCTTAGGGATGTGTTAGGCTCTGCTCAGCCTGATACAGGAGCAGTCAGCCTCTGCCAAAACCCCAGCCCCAGCTCTGGGACAGAGCCAGAGAGTGGGTTCACACTGGCCAGACAAGCAATCTGCCTGCAATTCTATGGACCAGGAAGATAAGGTGACACCTCCCCAGATGTGCAGAAACCCAGCAGTGATATAAGAAATAGCAAAAAGGCTGTAAAATAAATCAAAACAAACAGGGGAATGAATGTATAGAAGATACATTTAACTCACTTGCTCTGTGGATCAGTGTTCCAACTTTTTATGGGCTGGAGATCAGAGAAATAGGAACAGATGCAGCAGTGTGGGTAATGCAGAGAGAAGCACTTTTATCTGAAGTTGCAACAGAAAATTTCAGGCCTGTAACAGAAAACACTGTAGATAATATAAATACCAGACAAATGCCGCTGCAAAGCATTGGTTTTGAACACATTGCTATTCAGTATCTAAGTCATGTTTACTAGTCTCTGACCAATTGGAAAAATCAACACTACTCAAAAATTGCTGGGAAGACAGAGACAGATAGCTGACATTCTTCTGAACCTGTCATAGAGGCACAACTTTCCTTCTCCTTAACCACACAGCAACTATTTTCTTTCTTTTTTTTTTTAATTTTCATTTTTTAATGTAATTTTAAACCCCAAGAAAAACTGTAGTGATATTGTGTATCTATACTGTGTCAGCTTTTGGGGGTGGAAATTACTATCATTGAGGCTGAAGAAAAATGATTGACCATGTCCCCATGAGCCTCCTTTTCTCCAGACTAAACAGCCCAGCTCCCCCAGCTGTTCCTTGTGCTCCAGACCCTTCACATTGTCCTTCTCTGGACACATTCCAGCACCTCAATGTCTCTTTTATAGTGAGGGGCCCAAAACTGAACACAGGATTCAAGGTGCAGCCTCACCAGTGCCAAGTACAGAGGTGTGATCACCTTGGTCCTTCTGGTCACATTATTTCTGATACAAACACTCTTTCTGATAAGAATTTCTATCAAAATGCTGTTGTCACATTCCCCAGGATGTCCATGCTGAGGGAACTGATGTAATGGTAGATAAACACGCAAGACATGGAGCTACTGCGTGTGATGAAGAAGCTTGGACAAGAGCCAGATTCATCATGAGATAGACTTTAGAACAAGAGTGGAAGAAACAAGTAACAAGACTGAGTGCCATAATTTTTTGCTCTAGAGCTAGTTTTGTTGATGTGAATCATTCTCCTTAAAAAGGCTAAGGTTTTCTGCCTGGATTTTTGTTCGGCCCATTTTTTCATTACTCTGAGATAATTGTTCTGAGCTTTTCTCTTTTTCTCTCCCTCTCCTTGGTATCTGGCATGTCCTGTTTGAGGCTCAAATGGGTAATGGTCTTTAGGGAAGGTACCAGATTCTCATCCTCATCCTTTTTTCAGAAGGCACAACCTATCAAAATACTGACACTTTTGATTAGTAGCGTTTACCTTCAGACAGGCCTATGTTTATGTTCATGAGGAACTGAGGCCAGAGTCCTTCTGTCCATTAAGGAAAAATTCAATAGTTGGAGTGGGTACCTCTCTGACAAACATTCTAACATTCCAAAAGTATTAGACAGCCAAGAACTTTTCCTTTTTGCCTTTTTATTTCTGCTTTTCCTTTTTGGAAGGGCTGATAGCAGCACTCAGTTATGAGGCTTTCTGGCAGCAAGCCCAGCACAATTGCTTGAAGTCTGGATCCTTTCTGTGCAGCAACCTGTGATTAAGTCACCTTCGAACAGAACATCAGATCATGTCAATATCTTAAATTTTCTATACTTGGTTATTACCCTCCCTGAGTAGATATGACTTGTCATGTTTCCTTTTCAGTCATTTTGATTTCTGTTTTCTTCAGGACTAAAACTCATGGGAACGGGAGAAAAGGTTTAATCTGTTACTTTGAGAGGGTGGCCTGCCAAAGCTTTTCAGTAGAAATACACACGGGAGTTAAGACATACAGAAAACTGGGCATTAGGTTTACATCCAGGAGGAAAAGTCATGGTTGCCATGTTGTTTTTAAGCTTAAGAAGAAAATCTGTACAGAGCTTTAAAAAGTTTTGTGTGTGTATGGTTTTCCCCCCAGGCTTTTAATTCAAACCATCTTTCTCTTCGATTGTCATAATATCAGATAAAATTTCTTATAACATTAAGTTGGATAAGCTTAAGAGATTTTAGAGCAGTGGCATATTCAAGTGTAGAAAGACTAAAAGCTATTAAGATGAATGTACCATTTCCTGATGCTGCATCTATAATTAGCAGCAGAATATGCCCTATCCATTTTACAAAGTAACCTTTATGCTATGAAATACTGGTTCACCTCAGTAGAGAAGGAATCCATCTTCCCTTAAAAGTAAAATCTGGCACACAGTTCTCCTATTATTCTGTATTTTTGAAAAGCATTCTATTTAAGTGATGCCACAGGAGCAAGATGAGCTGGATTACCAAACTGCAGTAGTCTGCAGAAAAGTAATCATCTGATTAAAGCTGGTTTCATTCTTTCTCAAGCCAAAATATACAGATCTGTGGATGAGACTGGGGGTGGGAAGCAGGGCAAGGGGGTGAAGACACAAAAACTTCCCACTGATATTCATTTTCAAATCTAAAAAAGTGGTAACAGAAGAGGAAAAATTCTAAGCTAGAAGCTTATGAAGATGAAGGTTAGATTTTTTTATTACCTTATTGCTTTGAAAGGGGGAAAAAGCACAAATGACTTGGCAAATAATCATCTTTTATCTAGATTTACCCTTTGACTTAGGGGTTGTTTGCTCTTTCAGTTATTCAAAGAAAGAATAGAACAGAACAGAAACTTACTGATTTGCTAACCTGTAGCTTTTCATTCCCTGAAGGGAGAGGCTGTTAATACTATTTGGAGAGTCAATGAAATGGTAAATAGTGCCGAACCTGGTTATGATACTTCTAAGTTCCTCTGTCCTCTGATGGGACAAGCATTATCAATTGCCTTTGAAACTGAAAAACTTGCCTTGGCATCATGGTGTCTCTCAAAGGAAATAATGCGGATATGTGCTTGCAAAATAAGACTTATTTTTCTCAGTAAAAGCATAACCAGTACTATCATAAGTGTAAGCCAAAGAAATTGCATAATTACTCGTCAGATGGGGGAAAAAAAACCCCCAAAAACCCCAACCAACCAAAAAAAAAAAAAAAAAAAAAAAAAGCAAACACATCCAGCACAGAGAAAAACCCAAAAAAAACCTTGAACAAATACAGAAAAAACAGACAACAGAAAAAAAACCTGACAGGCTGAGTTTAATCTGCATAATGAGCTTTCAATCCCTGCTATTTGTGTACTTTTTGCAATAAATGTTTATGGACAGGATTGTCCTCATGCTATTCATATGAAGACAATGTTTCTTTCCTTCATATGAGCATTTGAGCCTTTCACTGAGCCACAACCATTTTTTTAGAAAAGCCAATCAGCCCTTTTCTGAAGCAGGACCTGTTGCTCTCTCTCTGCAGAATTCATACATTTTTAGATGCAGCTGAAGTAATCCACTTTGCTGCCACCCTATTCCCCAGCCCTCCTTGCCTCAGCACTCACAGCAGCTGGCTGACTGTGCTCAGCACATGGGAGAGAAAGAACATTTTGCAGGTTCAACTGTTCTTCTAGAAACTCAGTAATGAAATCAGAAATGACAAGGTAAGCTCAGCAGTGACCAGGCTCTGAGATGATTTTTTGCTAACTCTTTGTTGGCTTTCATTCATATTCCCAGAAAAAATCAAATTTGAATCTGTCATTAATTAGTACTCTTTTTATTCTTCCTGGTTTTCTTGTTTGGAGTGTTTTTTGGGGGAGGGATTGAGAAGGAAGGTGTGAGGAATAGGGGATGTGGGAGGACAATGGTTTTCTCTGTGCGGTACTCCATTTGCCTGTGCTGTCACTGAAAAAATATAAGAGTAAGTTTCTAGAGAAAAACAGTAAGAGCCTGGATTGCTGACAAATACTGACATTCATATATAATAGTATGTACATAAGCTGTTCACTTGCAATGCAACAACAAAATAAACACAGGCGCCAGTTTTGCCTTCATTGCAAAAACAGGGTTTCATTTGGTTCCTCCTCATCAAATTTTCTGTTTTAACCTGAATTTATTTGAACCTCAAGCTCCCATAGAATACTAAACAAATTCAGAAACAAATGGCTATAAACACAGGACAACAGCAGACCAGGGTAAGTACGCACAAATCAGAGCTAGTGATGGTTGAAGCCAAGTGCTCTGTCCAGTGTGTTCTAAAGCAAGTATTGTAAGATGGCTGAGAGGGTAGCTCACCATCCCATGTAGAGAGTTGGTATCACAAAGATTCACTGTCAGGAACCTAGTTTATCAGCTGTGCTACTCTGTTAGGGATGACTACACAGGAAACATGCAATGCTGGTTACAGGCTGCCTATTTATAGTCTGAAAAGGAAGGACTAAATCTAATTTCCATTATAGTGACTTACATGAAGGCTGAATCCAAGCTAGAGCAGCCCCACTTAGAGAGTCAAGCTGCAGTTGAGGTAATTAGCACAGGCATATGTTAAGTTTACAAGGCACAGTGCAGCTCTATCTACATGAAGGAACTCCAGCCAAGCCCATGCAGTAAATGAGAAGAACACAGAGCAATGCCTGTCTTAGTGCTGGCTGTGGGAAGATTATGCAGGCCAGCTTTGCTCTCAACTCTCCAGCCCTCCACCCCAGTCCTGGAGAGGTGTCTGAGCTTCAGTGACCTGGGTATACCTGCACATCTCAAGTGTTTCCATTTCCAGGGTTAGCTCTGGTTTTGTTCCAAGGCATTTCTTGACTCATGTCAATATTTCCTTAGACAAAAGCCACATTTACTTTTGTCCTTGGGAGAATTTCCTCCAACAAAGATTGTCATGCAGTAACAAATTCCTGTGAAATTAGATGGTTCCCCTAAATCCAATCCCAATTCATATCAGTTTCTCTGCAGGGATGTTTTTCCCCCAAGACTGCCTTTTAAATGCATATTTGACATCTCAGTTGATCGATACAAGTATATTTTGGTCCATTTGTGCCCTTCCTCTCCGTTTGAGAATCAAGATTGTTGTGCACAAATACTCTCTTTTCCCGATGAAGGAAATTGTAAAGTCGAGTGTCAGAGTACAGCTCTTCCCTCTTTCAGAAGAAGAAAGTCTTTGTAGATCAAAGTGAAGTACGCCTCTGGTGTCAGCAGCCCAAACTCTTCACAGCTTGTGAGTAGTTTCTTATTTAGACCAAATACAGACCATAGCTTGATTCTTTAGTTTAGCCTCCACTCTTTCCCAACACCAAATGCCTGATCTTGTAGCTGTGATAGTAAGCATGACTGTGATGTTCCCTTTCAAAAAGTTTAGATCTGCCATGTCTGATATTTATTTAGTTTTCTTATAAAAGGATTGCTAAGGAGCCTTCTGCTTTGGGCTGCATGTCTGAGCAAAGCAAAGTCTGAGTAAAAATCATCAGTATTCATTAACAATCAAGGAACCTCATTATATTTATTTATATTTATATTGGAAAAAATGTCATAATAAGTAATGTGCCATGATGAGTATCTTGGTCATTGTGAGATAATTACAATCATGCAAGGTTACAAAACACTGTGAAGAAATACTCTCTTTTAAACAAATACTAAAATATTTGTAATCTTTGCTTTTTAAGTGTTGCTAGATGTAATATTTATGCATGTATATATTTTTATCCATAAATAATGTTGCCACATTGTGTTTTCCAATTTCAAACTATTTTGACATTCATTTAATGACTTCCTCCAACACCAATGCATTTGGACAAAGTGAAAAGTAAGAAGCAAATTTGTGGAAAATTATTGTTAACTCTTGTATCACAGGAGCGTGTTCAAATTCCAGCCAAGTTTTGTACTCTGTTTCAAGTGGAAGAGCTGCCTCTTGCAGCCTAAGTTTGTAACCACAATTTGCTGCAAATGTTGACAGTCCTACAAAATCAAGATTCAAAAACACTTTATAAAGGAGAAAAGAGGAATGGTATTTTCTTCACCTCAGAGATCTTGTACTCTGGAGGCATAAGCCATAAACAACCTGGCCAGGGTCATGTATGCTAAGAATGTCAGAGCCAAGAAATTGAATTTAGAATGACTAAATTATGGCACAATGCCTTTACCCCTAGTCACCTTCCATTTCAGATAAAAATCTTCACTGCAAGGGGTTCCTTTTGTGCTCTGAAAGTCTAGTTTTTAGATGTTCATGTTTTTCCCACTCAGTGCCGTGCTTTGTAAAATGTCTAAAGGCAGTTTTTATCTGCAATCTTCTGTTGTTATAAACCAGCTGAAACACTCTTTACAAGTCCAAATTTCTAGATGACTGTTTAGTAGAGAGACATTTGAGATGGGAAAGACTAAAAACGGCAGGAAGGCAGGCAGGCAGGCAAGCAAGCAAGCAAGCAAGAAAGAAAAATAAAAAGAAAGAACGAACTTTGGTTCTTTTTCACACCCTTTTTTTCTTTCATTACATAGTCTTTTGGCTGAGATGGAAAAGATTTGGGAAGTAAACATTGAGTAAATATTCTCAGATTTGTGTAAATTGAGTGTAATGCCGTGAACAGTAGAGCTATGTGTAAGTGATTTGCTAGTGGTCAGAATCAGATCTCCTGTAGATGCAGAGTTATATTTTGTTTCCACAAACAATTTCACCTCCAAAATACTAATTTCATTTCAATTTTTGTATTGATTTTTCTTGTAATTTTTATGCAAGCCAGAAACTTTGTTCATACTTTCACAAAATACTTGAGGTTGGAAAGGGTTCTCTAAGGAAGCAAAACTTTTAGCATGGGTTATTTGTGATAGATTTCTTTTTTTATGGTAAATCTGGTATTTTTTTATTGGGATGTACTATGTGTAAGTGTTTGTTACATATCTGTAAAGTCTGATTGGTTTAGTAGTCATTAAATTAGTGTAAAGGCATTTTAACTTGTATATACTTTTGAGATTCTTGGTCTCAGTGCTGTTACCACTAAGCTGTAACAGGAGTTCAATAGGTCTTTTCTGTCTCCACATGACAACTTATTTATTCTAAAATGTTTTCATTAGTGTTCTGGTTTATATTTGCTATTACACTACATGTATTTGCTTCCATCACCTGTGTGGAATTTGAAGTGTGTGTAGACAGTGCCTGTTAGAAGAGGGAAATCTGCAGTTCCTATAGTAAATTTACCTTTCCACAGGGAGCCCACCTTTGCCCATGAAAGTGTGCTCTCTGATAGCAATATTACAAGTGTCACTAATGGCAATGTTAAGACTAAGAAACTTTTTTTTTAATTTAAATTTTGTAGGCATTCTTTCTTTGTGTTCTTGGATTTAGAATACTGCTGACATAGTCAGATCACAGGAAGATATTTGGACATAGTGATAGCCTTAATGAGTTATTTTAAAGATAAGGAGCAGGCAGGGAATGGAATAAATGCTCAAATGCAGTCATGTGAAAAGTTTCTCTGCCATAGATGATATAGAAATGAACTGTAAAATTACTTTGCAAAGGCATTTTTTTCAAAGACAGAAGGGGGAAAGTCTATATCAACATAGGCATATCAAGCAGCATTTCCAGGGCCACGGCACAGAGTAGAGCAGATGTTCCAGCCAAGGCACCAGTGTCTAGGGTGGAATGGCACCATAACATGGAGTCCATTGGTTCTTCCCAGTTCCTAGAGCAGTGTAGGACTGGGAGGCCATGGAGGTGTTAAGCTCTCAGCTGTTTGAATTCAGAACACAATGTCCATCCCTATAATTCAAATTCTTTGCAAATGCTCGTATAAATAGCTACAGTCCATAAAAACTACACCCATTAAAAAAAAAAAAAAAAAAAAAAAGAAAAAAAAAAAAAAAAGGGAGTTGGACTTGGAATAATGTTACAGTGACATGAAACTGGAGTGGCACCATAAGAATGAAGATAGTTTTACTCAACTGTAGTTTTAATGTATATCTGAACCATTTATTAATAGCTGGGAACTGGGATATGAACAAAGGAGTCATTAAAAGTATATATCTACAAATACACAGTAGAACAGCATGACTGTACTAATGCACCTGCTGAATTAAATTATTACCTCAAGCAAATTATTTTAGCTGTAAGTTTCATCAGGTTAGAGGACTATAAATCACCAAATGACCTAGTCATAACTTGTGACTTAAATATTCTCAGCTTTAGTTCAGAAGACTCTGAAATCCATCCAGTAACAGAAGATCAAGCAAAATAATTTCATTGTCTTTGTCAATAACAATGGAATCAATGGCATGAAAAATAGTTAATGTACTACATCAAGAATAAATTGCATCTTACATTTTAATTCTGAAAAACATTTTCCAATGTGAAAGTGTAGCTAGTCTAGGAGAACAAATCAGGCAACCAAAGAGCCAGGACACCGAGTCCAGATCCATAGCCAAACACAAGTGATTTTAAAGTTACAAATACAAACAAAAATGTCACTCTAACTGGAGAAAATGGGAAAATGTAGAGGGGAAGAACTGTGTGAAGATTACCCAGCACATTCTTCTTTTAAAAAATCATGGCAGGAAGAGCAAATGGGAATGGCAGAAGAAATGGATATTGGATCATGTAATTCACATGGTGTTGGCCAATGCAATGGCTCTGACTCTACAGAGCTCTAGAGCTGCATCTCATTGTTCACACACCTTGCCAAGGATGTGGGGAGCAGAGAGCAACCATTTCCTGCAGTTCACTTCTGCAGCACAGGGAATAGATTTAGTACCACAGGGGAATTGAATTCTTAAGAAAATTCTTTTATTTTTTTCCCATTATTGTCCTTGTGTCTTTGCCTTCCATCTTGCACTGAGCATGTAGTGATTATGCAGCATTACCAGGAAGGAATGGAAAGCTTCAAAATTGTTTTGCACAGCTAAACACCCACCAACATATAGGTGACAACAGAGAATCAGATTCTCACAGTAACAAGGTTTGTGGACAGCAGCAGGCTCCTGTATTTAATGTTTGCCATTCTGGCACCATGGCAGGGTTCCTACGCACTGCCTTGACTGTGGCACAGTGGTGATCAAGCTCATGTTTACAGGTCAGTTATTGTTCAAAAAAATTCCCCTGAAAGGACACCAGTTTACATGCATCATTAAAGCTCTATCAGCACATTACAGAGCTCCAGGTTGTAAACCGGGCCAGATCAGGACCTTTCATTCTTTAGATGGATGAAAGTAATGATGCCAGCAGTGACAGGGTATGTATCGTGATTAGGCATTGTGACCAGGAGGCAAGAGTTTTGAAAAATGATCTTCCAAAGATGATTGCAGGAAACACAGCAGGTGCTGGAAACATTTCTGCATCACTGAATCTGTTTTATTGACTCCAACATTTCACTGATAAATGTGATTGTGTTTTTCCCTCACTCAGCAAATATAGTGACTGGCAGAGTAAAGCAAACTTTATCATCTGTGTTTATATCCATTGATCAGTGTCTTGTAACTGTTATGTCACTTGAGAATCTTTATGAAAACAGATAATTTATAATGACAGCTGATAAACTGCTATCCGTCTTACTGCAATGCTAATATAAGTTATGTCCTTCATTGCTGACCAGAGAACTCAACTTGATCCCAAATGGGGAAGGAACTCTTTAATTTTCTAAAGAACTAATGTATGACTTGCCTGCATTTGTAATTTTTTTTAATACACTTACTCTCTCCTCAGTATCTTGTTATGCATAAAGGAGTTTGGGGCTTTAGACCTTGGGCCCACATGAAAAGACGATAAGTTCTGTAATGAGGTCAACAATTGTCACAGCAGTGGCAGGCATGCAGAAGGCGAGGTGGCAAAGGTCTGTAACTGAAGACCAAACAACAACTGGAGTAGGCAAAGGTATCCATGGAAGTCCACCACCCAAATGAGTAGACAGTTAACCTTTTCAGGATCTCACTTTCAGAGAAGGTGCATGCAATGAACTTCCAGAAGAGAAGCTTGAGGAATTACTTTGAGTTTCAGGTGTAGTAAAGAAGTTGAAAGGGTTATATATTTATCAACAATCTGGATGCAGTAGTTGAATACACCATCAGCAAGTTTGCTGATTAAACCAAACTGGGAGGTGCTGTTGACTCTCTTGAGGGACAAGAACACTTGCAGAGGAATCTGAGAGAATGGATCATTAGGCTTTGATTAATGGGATGAAATTTAATAAGTCAAAATGTCAGATTCTGCCCTATGGAGCTATGTCAGGCACAAACCTGGGAGAGAAGTGTCTGGAGAGCAGCCCTGCAGAGAGGGTTCTGGGAGACTAAACAGAAGAAGGAGGTGCTGAGCTCTTCTTCTTGGTACCCTGTGCCAGGACACATGGGAATGGCTAAAAGCTGCGCCCATCAGGAAAGGTTCATGCTTGAAATGGGGACATTGTTTTACTGGGAAGGTGACCAAGCCCTGGAACTGGCTTTCTGGAAAGGTGGTTGATGCCCTGTGCCTGTCAGTGTTTAAGACAATGTTTAAGGACAACATTCTTAAAGACATGATTTAACTTTTGGTCAGCTCTAAAGTGGTCATTTGGACTACATGGTCAATGCAAAAAAAAAAATGGCAAGGTATAAAAAGGTCAATGTAAAAAAAAATCTGCAACCTAGAATTTATCTTTTAAAATCTGAATTGTCTTTAACGTGACAGTAACAACTGGAGTGCTAAGTTTTCTGTTTTCTTAACTCTGAGCTCATCTCTATATGTATTGATATTCTCAGCAGGTTTTGCTCTGGACTTCCAGCCATTTGTTACTTTGTTGAAAGATACACAGCTAGTTTTAGCTTGGAAATTGAAACCTAACCTATATTTTTATTTAGCCTGAAAGGGGGTAAGTCAGTTTGCTGTTATACAGTGCTAATACACTCTCCATCCGTTCACTCGGGGATTATTTTTCCTGTGTGTTGTCAAAAGACTTTTCTGCTATTAAGGCAACATCATGTGTAGCAGCTCTTTCTGGTTTATTTTTCTTTATTCAGATTTGGATTGAGTAAATCAGGACACTACCATCTTAATTTTAAATTAAGTAGCAATTTACATGCTTCTATTCAAGTGATATTCTGCTGTGATGCTGATAATTTGTTAACCCACAGCCCAAGAAATGCATTATTGATCTCTCTAGTTAGTCTTTGGGTATGGTATGGAGTATTCAAAGCCACAGACTTGCCAGGCTTGGACTATTTTGAGCACTGCCTCAAACTTTGTTTAGATGAAACAACCTTTCCCCCCCCCCCCCCCCCTTAATGGCAGGAGTATTACGCTTAGTTTGTATTTTGTTTGCTTATCTTCTCATTTTATATAGATAATAGTAAAAAGTAGTTACTTTGTGTGGAATGAGGTATTGATGACTAATGTAATCACAGAGTCATCAAGGTTGGAAGAGGCCTTCAAGACATCCAGCCCAACTGTCAGCCCAGCACCACCATCATTACTTAAATCACCTAAATCATATCCCCAGGTGCCTCATGCAGACACCTTTTGTAAAAACTGATCTTAATCTCCCCTGGCAAAACTTAATGCCATTTCTTCTCACTCTTTTACCTAAGACATGCCAGAAGAAACTGACCCCTACTCTACTACAGCTCCCTTCAGGCAGTCCCTCCTGAGTCTCCTTTTCTCCAGGCTTAACAACCTCACTTCCTGCAGCTGCTCTTCATAAGACATGTTTCCTAGACCCTTCCCCACCTTCATGGCCCTCTTTGGACATACTCCAGCACCTCAACATCCTTTTTGAAGCAAGTGACACAGAGCTGGACGCAGTGCTCAAGGTGCAACCTCACCAGTGATGAGTACAGCAGGACAATTTCTTTCCTACTCCTACTGGCCACACTACTTTGATACAGGCCAAGATGCCCTTGGTCACCTAGGCACACTGCTGGCTCATGTATCCATCTGGCTGTCAGCCCCCAATCCCTTTCTCACTCCCCCAGCCTGCAGCAGTGAGTGGGGTTGTTGTGTGTGGCCCCGGTGCAGAACCAATAAGGATGATGGCAGCGGGCAGAGAAATGCACAACTGGAATATATTCAGCAGTCCTGAAAACTGGGAATGTGGGATACAGGCACAGGGCACTGACTGACACAGGGGACCCCAAGGCTCTAAATAATTCACCAGCAAGCAAATAAATTCAGGACTAGAGCTGGTCAAAACTGATTCTAGGGGTACCAAAGAAATCAAACAAATGCAAAAATTACCATATATAGTAAATTATATGTGCATTAAATTTAGTAATAAATAAAAGTAGAATAAAACGTAGTAGATGTGGCATGGAGTTGCAGACCAGAGGAAAACAAAGGTTTAAAAGCATGTCAGCACAATGAAAAATGACACCAAGCAGATATTTCAGTCAGGAAGAAGCCACTGGCATTGTAGTCCTCCCAGCAAAGGAGAGAATGCCAACAACTTGCCATCCTTGCTGTCCTCTCCCCATCACAGACTGGAGCTGTGATCTCAGCTCGATCCCTAAGATTAGCACTGATGACAGAAAATACCTGCCCTGCTTTGAGGTCATGGTTACATCTTTCACAATAAAGTACAACTCAGTGCAAGAAACACTGCCAATTTTCTTTGACTTTTCAAATAGAAAGTCCAACAGCAAATTTGGTTTTCATTACAGCCAGTTCCACTCTGAAATAGATCTGAAGACTTGAATCTAAGGTGTGATTGTTGCTGTACTGATACCCAAACTGCTCTGTGTGCATGCATAAATTCCTATCTCAGAATGGAAAAAGAAGAAAGAAAAAAAACCCACCAACTTGATTTGTTGAGCATAATTGTATGGATAATCTCAATCCATTACTTTGTGCCACAGAACAGTTTTCCATTCACACATCCATCTCCTCTGAAATAGAAGACTATTCTTACATTTTATTCACATAATGGTTTTGATAGAAAATCTGTTTTGCTGCAGATGAGGGCCCTGGAGGTTTTTGGTCTATTGTAATACATAAGAGCTGCCTGACAGTGCAGCATTCGTTCTCTAGTGTGATTGCCTGGCAGGGCTAAAAGCACTGATGTCTTTTACAGTTCTGGTATTGCCATTATCCATTTCAATGGGGTTTAAATGTAAAAGTGAAATTGATGGTGTTAAAGCATGAATTTCAATCATGCTAAGAAAGAAGATATTGATGGGAGCCAGCAAGGGAGCTCTGAACAAAAATATTGCACGGAAGAAGCTGAAAGGCTGATTACTATAAGGCCAGTGACTCTATGTTTTCAAGTTACAGAGCTGCCACACATTAAAAGATGCCTGTTCATGTTGCATAACTCAGGACAAAGTGTGTTTGTCCCTGTCAGTATTATGGGTCGCCCTCCTTCTCACTGAGATGGGACTTCATGGGAAAAATCTTCAAGTTCAGCTTTTTATCTGAGATTTAAGATGTCCTTTCTCATTAACTTTTGTAGTAGGGCTGGTTTCTTGTGGCTACAGACTATCGCTGCTCTTGTAAAAATTATACCTTTGCAATTATAGCAGCGCCACCTGTCTGAGACTGAGTCTTTTTGGAGCGGTAGAAGTGACACTTTTGTTCATACAAATTACAAAGGACACCGTAACTCAGGGTTAGGAAAACTAATGAGAAAGCAGTAAGAGTGTTTTGCAGGAGCTTAACAAGTTAGGTTTTAATTTTCACAGCAGAGGCAGAGCTGCGAGCAACCTTGGCACAAATTGAAACAGAATCAAATAGTGTTACTTGGTGCATTGAAGAACCTCTCTCTCAACCATGGCTCTGATTCCTGCTTGGATCCAGGCAAATATCCATGGCAGTTTCCTCTAGCACTCTGGTCAGCAATTCCCTTTCCTGCCTCTGCGTGCCCTGTGTCCCAAGGCTTACTGCCATCACCAGGAAACGTGCAATTTTATGGAAAACACAGCCATGCCTTGGGGATCTCCACATTTATCTTGAGTTGCAAACAACTGAAAAGGCTTGTCTGGTGTCTTGATTGATTTGTATTTGTTGTTCCATGACAGCAGCATGCTCTGTACCTATTTAATTGGTTTAAATCAAATTTAAACACTAAGTGAGTTTAAACCAACAGAACCTCACAACAGAGCTGTGATCCTCATTACAAAATTATAGTTGAGGTTTCAAAGAAGAAAGTAGAATTATAATGTCATATTTCAGATAATACAATAAAAATCATCTTTAGACTCTGGTGTTTTTATAAATTGAAAACTTATAATTTATAGTGCTCTTTCTAAATAAACTCCCTTTCCCACCTTCTCTCTGATATTCCTGCTGCCATACCTCTACTCTGTGGTTTAAGCTCGACTCTCAGTTTTCTCCATCTACAGCTTGTCAGCCTAAAGTGGGAGAAAAATGCCTGTAGGATCAATATGTTCAAATCGCTTCACGAAAGAATTGTGACAATGTACCAAAGAAATTTTCAGGCATAGTGACTGATAAAAGTTCCTAGCAAGAAACTGCAATAATGTGTGTAAAGTGCATTTTTATACAATATTTCCTTGGGGACCCCATTTCTTATCAAAATATATCATTTTAAGATAAAAATCATCATTTATATTTGGCAAAATACTTCTATTGTACTCTTAATAAAAACACTTTTTCCCCTTAAACTGATTTTTGATTAATATATACTAGAGTGCAAAAATACAATTTTATCTTCATAGGAATTTCTCATTAATTCTCATTAGTCTTTGAAGATGTCTCTCTCAAGGTGCAGATTCTCCAGTTCTGTCTGCATTGTTTATATTTATCCTCTCACCAATAACACCTGCAGACAAGGTTTTCTGCAAAGTCAAATCGTAGCATTTTGAATTAAATGTAAAATCCTTAGTGATGGAGCTCTTCAGTAGGCTGGATGTAACTCTAAATAAAAATTGATTCCTTTTGTTTCAATAAGAAGGTGTTGAAGGCTCCATCTGAACCCACCTGCCTATCTGGCCCTGCAGTGACACTCAGAAGCAGCAGTCCTCTGGCAAGTGTGCTGTGGTAAAGATGTGAAATCTTTGCCATAGGGCTGGACCCTGCTGGATAAACCCACAAACAATACCAATCCTAAAAACTCTGAAATGTCCAACTGGTCACACACAACTGGAAACTACTGCCCTGTAAAGGCAAACCAGCACTTGAGTTATGCACTCTCATAGTTAAGGATTTAACTCACAGCATCCCAGCGTTACAGACTAATCTATGTCAAATTGCATTTAATGGTTTCACATTCGCAAAATAATTAAACATCTTTAAATACAATACTGCAAAATATATAGCTGTTTCATACAGCAGCTGCTACTCTTATTAACTTTATTGAAATATTAATTATAACGATACACTGTGTTGGTCTCTTTTGGTGAAGTGAGGTAGCTGGGATGCCTTTCTTGCTGAAGAGAGATTTGTCTCCAGTAGTACTTGAATTTTATAGCTCTCACATTCACAGCAATTTTACTTGTCATGTGTTCTTCATATCTTAGGCTAACTAGTTTGGTAATATTCAAGAAATGTAAAGCTAGGGATCTAAAATACTTATTTAAGTTACAAAGACATTCAAGCATTTCTACAAGGTTATTCAGGGCAACTAAATTAGCTCCTGAACAGAGATTGCATTAATATATTCCTGGCTTTTTGTCTGAGTCCCACTTATTTCATGTGAGTTTATTCAGTAAAGTAAAATCTTTTTTGAGGATCTGCCAGCAGCTAGCATATCTGTAGGTCCCAGGAAAATAAAATAGAGATGTCCAGGTACATCTGCAAATGGAAGAGCATATACAAAGTCCATCTGGACCCTGTATTTACAGATTATTGACAAAGCACTTGCGCATCTAGACCATAAGCAACCCTAATATTGAGAGAGCACTTTGAAAAGTGAGAGAGAAAGAGACCTGAGACCACGAATGAAAATAAAATTCAAGACCTTTTTTTATCCGTGCTGCTTTAGCACTAGGCATGTTTTCAGAGAACAACCTTGCAAATAATGAGCAGATATTTCTTGCCTATGCAGGTTTATGATATGAAGATTATTGACATTTCTATAGAAATCATTATTAGCTTTCAATCTGGAAATTACTCATTTGTATAAGGAGGGTAAATAGTAATACATGTTGAAAACTAGCTGATCTAGCCTAACTGGTTAATTCACAAACCCCTACCTGTTTCATGAATGCCTATTTCTTCCCATTTTCACTGCTCAAATGTGTGTTTACACATATACACACACAAAATCTCAATTACAACTTTCCTCCTGGGATGCATTGAACTAAATGGAAAATGGCTTCTTTTTCCAAATACCCTAAATCCTTGAGAGAGGCAGAATTATAATGGAGGGTATGGAATAGTACTATGGAAAGCAATAGTATGCTTTTATTTATACCTAAAAAGATCTGCTAATTCAGATGTTCAATTCAAAATTGAATAGAGATAAATAAAACTTCTGAAATGGGTGTGGGCCAGTATATCATCACAGCTGATCTTCTGAAGCTTCAACCACCCTCATTCATATTCATCCAGTGCTAACCAGACAAATAATAGCATTATCACCTACTTCAGTAATCAAACAATGGAAAACCAATATCTGGGACTTTGGACTGGAATGGAAAGTAGTAGTATTGTGCTTAGTGGCTGGAATACCAAGGATTCAGCTGTGATGACATCATGACATATTCTAATACATTTCTGAAGCTGGATACATAAGTATTCTGATGGAACTAGAATGAGCTGTTTCAATCTCTCATTGGCTTACTCTATCTATTCTATATCATCATCATAGAACCATTATAACATGGCCTGGGTTGGAAGAGACCCTAAAGATTGTCCATTTCCAACATCCCTGCAGTGGACAAGGATACCTTCCAGTTGCTCAGAATCCTATTCAGCCTGGCCTTGAACACTTCCAGGGATGGGGCATCTGCAGCTTCTCTGGGCAACCTGTCCCAGTGCCTCACCACCATCACAGTAAAAATTTCTTTCTAATATCTAATCTAAACCTACTGGCTATCAGTTTGAGGCCATTCCCTCTTGCCCTGTTACTACATGCCCTTGTAAGACGTCCCTCTCCATCTTTCTTGTACCCCCCTTCAGGTACTGGAAGGCAGCAACTAGGTTACCCCAAAGCATTCTCTTATGAATCTTATAATCTTCTTATTAAAAGAATCTTACCTCCTCTTATATCTTATGACTTCTTTTTTGCATTGCAATGCTACCTTGCACTGAATTTGACTGTCGTTCTAGCTAAAGTACAGTAATAGTTCTTGGATGTTATTAATTATCGTATTTCTCCAGTGGGAATGTACTAGGGGACTATTAGGTGCATATGTTAATTGTGTCTGTATTGATTAGCTTCGTTTACTGGATATTTCCTGTGATTTAAATTAATTGACTTCTGATAGACATGGCTACACTTTCAGGAGGAGTTATAGGTGTGTAGAATAATTTTGAAGACAAGTCACGTATGCAGCAATATATGAAAGCAAAGCATGTGCCTGAGGTGAGGCAGACACCAAATTAGTGTTGTGCCCCTCTGTCTGATCTCCCATTACGGTCTTAGTACAATAAACATACAATAACAACGTTTGAGTATGACTGGATATGATAAATTAAGAGATTGAAAATAAATTTACTATTAACATGCTCTGTCTCCTGAAACCTGACACATCATGCCCAGAAAAACAAAACAGAGGTAGCAAGAATCAAGGTGCTTGGGGTTCTTTCTTCAGCACAGACAGCACCGTAGCATAGATGAACCTTAAAATCTCCAACTTTTCCAACAGCTTCAAGGGAGCACTGAAACATGTCTTTCCTGTCTATTCTCTGCAGGGAATTACTGGAACGCAGCTTCTTTCGTTACTTCATCATCTTACCTCCACTTCTCCACTTTCCAAGGAGAAACCAGTGCAGACATCTCTTTCTACTTCAAAACATCAGCCTCAGATGGGGTGTTTCTTGAGAATCTGGGGAACACTGACTTCATCAAACTGGAGCTGAAATGTAAGTATAGGCTTCCTATTACTACTCTTGGCAGTTGAAGTATTATGTTGGATAGTAGCTTTTAAAAAATGTGCACCATTTAGTAAAATGTGCAAGCTGTCTAAATGCTGGAAAAGCTTCCAAATCAAGCTGCTTGACATGTTTTCAAGTTTTCTTTTGTGAAAGGAGTGCTTGAAGTATATTTGAATTGTTTATTGAGGGGAAAATACAAAGACAAATAAAACTGGTAACATCAATTACAAAAATGACACTGACCTGAAAAGGGCTTTCAAAATCGCATGTCAGAATTATTTCTTCAAAATTTATGTCTTCAGCTCTGTATGCTTTTCTATTTTATTTCATGGTTGCTTTGGAAACAGGGGAAAGAAGGAAAAAAGAGGCACCATCCCAATCAGCATTGCAAGGAGCCAAAGAACTGAAAACTTGCATATGATATTTAAAAGCCATAAAATATCTCGTAAAATAAATCTTTATCAGCATTATCTGTTAATAAAATTGCTGATCTGAAAAAGAGGGTGTGATGACACCAAGAGGCAAGTCAATTTTATTATTCAAACCATTTTTAATGGCCCAGGGGCAAACTTTCCAAGGAAGATGCTGAAATCCTCAGCCATGCCTGAAGTCTCCTTAGCAGTTGAAGCAGTTGAATTAGGGGGAAACATATTTTATCTCTCCTTAGTTCTCCTCTGACCCTGCCATAAACGGGAGCAGGGAGAGGCCCTCTATGCTTTGTGTGGTAATTATTAAAGCCTCTAGCAGCACATTACAGCCTCCCTGCACCCCAGCACTGGGGCACTGGCAAAAAAAAGCATGTGTGCTTCCTTTCGCTGCAGGAGCTGCTCAGGGATGCCAAGGACCCAGATCTAAATATTGATGCACAAAAGTCAGTGAGTCATTAATGTTGAAAGAGAAGCAGTTGGCTTGTGGACCCTAAATAATCTGTATTTTTATGCAGATTCAATGTGATTCATATACACACATCTAATTTGGAAGCAAAGAGCCATTTCAACACTTCCCAAAGTTTAAACACACAAATCAGAATGTAGAAATTTAGAAACCACTAAGAGGCTCCTTTAAAATGCATTTAATTTTTTCCCTCCAGGTAAGAATAAAATGCCAAGTTCCATTTGGGCAGCTTGTTTTTTCTTTCTTTCTACTACAAATTTAGTTCACATTGCTTAATCCAATCTCTCTAATCTGCAACTTCAGTGAATCAAAATTGCTCCTACTGAGTCACAGGGAATAGTCTTATTTGCTTTACCAAGGGGCAAAGCCTTTTTATAATAAAGTGGCAGCTATTTTTAATTTCCCTTTGAATCTAAGTAGTACTTACAGTCAGCTGAGGTGGGCATCTTCTGAGCTTCTTGCTCTTGTACTTCATGGAAGGTGTTCTCAGCCACTGCAATCAGACCAAACATGGTGGTGGTCACTTAGCTAAAAAGTGACATTATCAGTGTGTAAAGGTGACTTGACAGCAACTAATATTCTTTTGAGCTCAGCTCACGGTAAATAATAATCATACGGCTTGCTGAGTAGATGTACCAGTTCAAGAAAGCAGCAGTGTACTCAGAGTATCATTATACAGGACTTTAATTTTAAACCTTATTAAACCTATGCTTGAGATCTTGAGATCCACTGACTTTGCTGAGACCTGACATATGCATAAATTTAACCTCTGTCTCACGTCCCTGAATCTAAACTTCGGATTATAAATTCTTGATGGAAGAATTTGAAATATCATCTGTAAGAAAAGATGAAAAACTACTGTAAGAACTATGTAGACTATATTTGCTAAAAAATACAAAGCAGTTTATTCGATATAGTTGCATTCACTCTATCCTTTTTCTCTGGAAACTATTGCTTGAAATTTTCAGATCCTGAAAAAAAGGCCTTCCTGTGACTTAAGTGTTCTACAGGTCACAAATGAAAAATGAAAAAGTGGGTTCAGTAATAAAGAGAAACACATCCTCTCTTCTGAATTACACATTTATTAATGAAAGTTTGTTTTACATATTTTTGAGGGTTTTTTTTTGTTCCAGTCTGCACTTACAGTTTTCTGTAATTCATTTAAATGAAGAATAAAGTTTCAGAATTTCAGAAGTAACTTACATGGGTCTGCAGTAAACTCTGCTGCTTCTTAAGCCTGTTTCCTTTTTATAGAAGTCCTGTAAAATTAATATGTGAATTTTTTCCTAAATAGGAAGATAAATTTATGTCAGTAAGGTAATTGCAGAATTATCCCCAAACTCTGAGGAAGCTTTCCTTTGGCAAGCTGCTTTTTAGCTACCTATCACATTCTCTAATAGAACAGCTATTTTGTATTAAAGGCTTTTTACATTAAAAGACATCTTTTTACATAAAAAACCATCACTACATATTTACTGAAAGCTGTTTTGATTCACCCAGTGGATTTCTTTTGTCTGTTCATTGCCTGCTCATACAGGTACAGTTCTCACTGGAGAAGGATGACTTCCTACAAAGCCTGCTCTCAATTTCTTTACTTTTTACCATTCCAAAAGGAAAATGTTAAAATCAGCATCCTGCATGTACAAATTCTTTTTCCCTTATGTGTAAAATAGCTGTGTGTACCCATAACACATGGTTAATGATGCATAACCTGAGCTCTGTAGACCAGAAACGAAAAGGTTCTACAGCACCCAGTATTTTAATCAGCTTGCTGCACTTGGTGAATGCATTAGAGAAACAAATCATTCAGTCTATTAAAATTCTTAGCTTCAAGTCTTTGGAAAGGAGTTTGCATGTTTTATTCTGAGCACAAAAGTGGTTACTAGGAACACTCATTAAATAATTTTACTGCATTCTGTCTTTGAGTCTAATAATTCTTGAGTCTTATATTGTCTTAGGGTCTAATAATTGTGCAGATTTTCTAACTCTCCTGACTCATATGAAAAGGAGGTGACATTTGCAGTATCTTGAAGAGTAACTTCACATGCCTTCAGCAAAACCTCAGTTTGCCATCTCTGAGAAGGGGGGATAGAGGAAGGAAGGGAAGACCATCATTTTTGGTTTTTTTATTTCAGAAATAGCTTTTGCAAACAGCTGAGAAGGAATGGTGTCAAGAAAAAAACAGGGATAAAATGCTACTATGAATGTGGCTGAAGACTTTAGCTATTCCATTTATCAAGCAACTCCTCTGGCAGGCTTGTAGTTGTCACCATGCATGGTACAGTTGACAGAGATGTAGAATTACCTGAAGCCTCAATTTTTACATACACCAGTAAATCTACAGAACCCCGTTGTTTCCATAGCTAGCTGGTCAATTGACAATGGCTATGATTGTTTAGAAAGATGGTAGTTGAATAAGGTATTCATTTTTCTGTAAGGCAGGGCTTCCATCTCTGATCAAAATTTCCAGATTATTTTAAAATTAAAACTGGTTTGTAGAGTGAGAAAGAAAGAATCCATTCTCTTTTAGAATGCATTCTCTCTTTTTTTTCCTATATATTTTGTACATTTATGAAATATGGACTGAAGATTTTAGAGTTATGACTATGAAAATGTAGCTACTTCATACCTGAGATGCTTGTCAAATAAATCACATTTGAATTTTCTGGTTGAGAGATATCCCAAGTTTTGGAAAATATTTGCTCCTGAAAGCAAATTTTGAAGGGGGCATATTTGTGGTAATTTGGGAAGAAGCCATCTACCATCACTCTTTTCAGAAAACTCTCTCAATGACACTGTCATATAATTCTAATGAAAGAGATATTCTGCTCACTTCAGTAGCTCCTCTCATCCCAGCACCACCAAGAAATCCACACACACTAATGAATTGTGTCTCACTGTTACTATTCTGAAGTAAACAGCAAGTCACTATTGCAATTGAAAAAAAATGAGGCTTAGAGGTAAAGGTCAGTTTGTGTTTGGTCCTAGCACTAACATGGAAGAGAGGAAAGATCTTTCTTATTAATTTTTGTAAAAAACTGGAAACATTTATAACCACTGCATTCAGGGATGTCACTTGGCTGATAGCCCCTAAAAGTGCCCTAAAAGTCTCTCCAAGGAGTGATCACTGAACTTGGCAGCAGTGAAAGGGATCATCATATGGAGTAGCTTGCTAATGAGAGCAGTGGCATGGCTGCAGGATGGGTGTACTGGCTCTGTGGGCAGAAGATGCTCAGAGCACTCTAATACCTGACATTTGCACATGGAAGGTCCCGTGCTGCTTCTGGGGCTCAGCTGTTTCTACACTACTTAGTTGAGACATAAGTAACTCCTCCAAAATCAGACAAGTAACAATGACAGACTGGGGACCACAATTCCCATGGCTGCTTGGTTCTGCCCAAAAAGCATTCATTCCTCCAGGCTGAATGCTCTAACACATGACTGATTAATATATTTTCTTGCAAGTTTTAATAATTCCATCACGTCTTTCTCTAGAGGCATCCTAAAACACAATTCTACCACATCAATGAGTTTTCCACACGATGCTCAAAGTCCCATATGTTAAAATAAATGCAGCTTATGTTTTCCACTGCTTGGTTTTTCACCTTAGTAAGGAAACTGTTGTGACCTTCGTTGTTTCTTTTAATTGAGTTTTTATTTTGTTTTCCTAGCAGAAGGTCACTTTTCTATAAAACACCCCCCTAGGAAAGCATGTTGCATTAGCCACATGTCATAGAATGCATAGGACACTGAGGAATCTCTTCATCCCAGAGGCCCACAAGAAGTTATTAAATTAAGTGGAAAAATATTACATTTCTTCTGGGAAATTTATGACCCAAATGTTTTTACAACAGTACTTGCAAGCTGTCATTCTATTCCAGGACAATAGGAAAGTTTCAAACAAACAAACAGAAAACCTGGTCTGAAGAACAGCAAGCACTGTTCTTTGAAAGACAAGATTCGGTTTCAGATGTGGCAGGTGATGCAGAAATGCCTGATATTCCAACAAACCAATTTATGACTCATCTGAGAAGACCAGTTCCACCTCTATTTTGTTCCAAATTAGCAGATGGGGATAGGTGCCCAGTCTGGCATGTGGGAGCCAGCCAAAGGCAGCAAATAAACAATCCAGCTGGGGAACAGGCTAAAACTAACCAGTGGAAAATCTTGGTCACAGGGCTGTGGGGAAATTAAGGCCACCTTCTGCAACTGGCTTGAATGTTGGCAGACTATTGTTACAGGTTGCTTTACTTTGGTGTCCCTCAATGTCAATATGGCACTCATGACCTTCACTATACAGTGCATCCCCTCAGCATTACCCCTCTCCTTTCAAGGGTGATTGGATGCCTTTCTCATTGCCATAAATGCCACTTTCAAAGTCATTTCACGTGCAGTGTCTTACAAATCAGTTACAGCTCACACAAAGTTCAAGGTGGGAACTGGTTGACATTCAAAGAGCATAGTTGTCCCTGACTTTGCTTTGCACTAAAACCATGCAACACATGGCAAACCATTGCTGGCACTGCCACTCAGTAGTTCATCTCAGTTCTTCATCCTTATTTCCAGTCTACTTCCTGTTACACGCTGACACTGCAGAGGCTTTGTTACCTTCTTCATGTGTGCTAATCATTTTTATGCAGAAAGTAAATATTTGCTATGCTGCACAAAATTGCCAGATGCTATGGCATATGACAGAAACAAACCTTCTGGGTCCTTGAGTTTAGATCCTTACAGTCACAGACAACCAAAATGCATAACCTGTGTCCAGCTCCCTAAATTTATGCAACTCTCTATTGAAAATAGTTTGAATCTTTGCCAGCTGGACAACTGTTTCAGACTCACATGTTTGTTTTTCAGAAGTCTTCTAATTCCTAACAGTTTGGGTTGCATCTTTTCTTTACAGCCATGCATTCTTGTTTCAGTATTGTTCTTTGGCTGAACTAATTGTTCTCACTCCCTAGCATTTACTCTCCCCTTGTATGTTTACAGTGCAATCATATCTTGTCTCAGCTTTTAATTGCTGCGTTAAGCAAGACAAACTCACATAATCTCTTCTCATAAAATATTTTGTCTTGTACCATTCTCTGGTTAAGTTAATAAGGTTCTCCCTACTCACTGCACCTTGAATTTTTTCTTAAACACAGGTAATTCAAACTATTGACATTAATTCTGATAATAGTTTATCAGTGGCCTCCACAATGACATTAAGTCTTGTGCTGTGCAGCTGTCCTAGGAATTTTTGGCTGATTACACTGGGATACTGTTTGTTACGTTATTTTCTGACCTCTTCAACCTTGTGTTACTGGACAAAAAAAATAAAATAGACATATGCTGACTTCTTGTGCAAAGGTATTTATTATAATACCAAATATGACTTGACCCAAACCAAATTACAGGTCCTCTAATTTTCTGATGACCTATACTTCACCCATCTCATAAACAATCTCCGCAATTCTGTTTTCCATCCCTGCTCTTTTTGGAAAAAAAAAGTCAAATATGCTAACTCTATAACAATTCCCTTCTTCCAAAAATCAGAGGATTTTTTTAATCAAAGACGGATATCTATTGTGTTGACTATGGTAAACCCATTATATGCTTTCACATTGTTTGTTTCTGCCTTACATTAGGCAACGATATCTATTTCACTTGCTGATTTTATGGGCAGTCTTACCTTGATTGACTGCAGGGCAAAATCTTGTCAGTAAGTAATTAAAGACATAGTAATTCCATTAGTTTACATGTTCTTTGTAATTACCTGTAATTTGATATAAAAAGACACCAAAAACTCTCATTGTTTTATACCCTTATGCAGGTAGATGTGAATCAAAGCCAATGACAAACATCTCAGCTCCCCCATCTCCAGAATACATCAGTTATGAGAGCAGCCAGACAGTTCCTCCTGCAATTTCCTCCTGGTGCTCTCCTCTTGAGACAAACCTCTTTGCCCATCAGAGAGAGCCGAAAGGAGGGATGGGGGAGGATGCACACAAAGACCTGGCTGTTTTTTGTCACTGTCACTCCTACCTTTAATCCCAGTCACCAACATCATGCCATAATTTGAAATGCCATAAGTGAGGAAATCTGAAAGAGTCCAACCAAGCTTCATTGTTTCCTCAGACTCTGTGGCCTGAATCCAATGGGTCTTCTGGGCCTAAATTATTTAGATATTTTTTAGAATGATTCTTCTAAGTAGATAAGCAGAATCTTGGTACTCTGAAAACTACTTTTTTTCTTTAGGTTGAACTTTTTAGGTAAAGTGTTAGCAATTGTTCTGTTAGCCTATTGAAAGTCTAAATTAGTCTTTATTGGTTTTACTAAGGCAATTCAGTTTTAAAGTAGAAAAAGGTTTTCTGAGACTAGAAGATTAGCTATAATGAAAGTGGAGGTGTTTTTAATAACAATACAGTGGTGTCCATTGTGCTTAAAATATTTATGCAGATGATTAATTCAAATTATGTCAACAGACTGATTCAAGTAAATACAATTATTTCCCCCCTAGGTGTTTGTAGGTAGATGCTAAATGTTCATATAGAGTTCTGGCCACAGATTTTCCTAACACTTCACAGCATTTCATTATGGTTTAAATGGTAGTTTAAAAAAAAACAGTTTAAATCATGATGGAAATTAATTCATTGTTAAATCATGTTCCATTTGGGTTCTGCCTTTCTATCTTGCCTTGCTACAGTTGTTCTAAGGAAAATGAATATTTCTGCTCCCAACTTTTGGTTTAGAAACTTTGAGCACATATAGTTTCTTACATTTTAAAAGGAAATAAAAATTTAATGTAAAATTTTGTTAAAAAGTTAATAAAATGGTAATCTATTTTTTAAGAGCATGAAGGCAGTTACTATCACAAGGCTGCCATAACACTATCTTGCATAATTTAGATGTTTTATACCCTCTTGATCTAAATGTCTTGACTTTGTTTTTAAAATAGAGCTTCTTGTCTCAAATCATGCACTGCAGGCAGCTCTCTACTCATATGAAATCTTAGAAACAAATGTTTTATAAATACATAAATCCTCTCACTCACTATTTTATGTTTTCCACTGCTACAGCAGGAAACAGGAATAGGTCTCCTGTTGGCTTTACATTTCCTGAGACTCATGCATACTCCAGCAAAATAGTTCACAAAAGGTGGCTAAACCAGGCAGCTCCCTCACTCACATACTGCATCAAGTTTTCTACCTCTAATTACCATGAAATCTAAGATATTTTTACCTCTGACAGATCAGTTCTCTTTCCCACTCTTGTACCACTCCATGACACTTCTGGTTTGTATTTTTAGTAGATGCTTCTTCCTTCTACAGGACAAAAAGCAAACAATATCAAAGATATCTTCTGCCATCTTGGGAAATCTATCCTGAATTTTGGCAACTATAAATTACTACAAGTATATTTTCCAGAGCAGAAAATCTTTGACTCAAACTTTTGATAAAATTTTGAGTTATCTGGGACACAGTTAGCTCGTCCATCTACCCCACCCCCTCACAGGGGTATATATGAATATACAGAGTTACTACACTAAAAACAAAATTGAGTCATATTTTTGGATGTTTTTTTTTATTGTGGTAGTAAAGTGCATAGTGCAAAAGAGTTCTTACCCTGATGGTGACCCTGGACAGCCACAGAGAAATAAATAGCCATGAAAAATTGCTTATAAAAGAGGCAGTACAAATGACAAAACTTACACAGCCAGGCAGCAAAATCAATAAATTCATATCATCATGAGATCTTGCTGTGATGCAAAAGTTTTTCAGTAGCTACCACCAGGCACCTAAACACCTTTACAAATCTGAGCCACAGTCCACAGCAGAACTTACAGCTAATAAACAAATTACAGAATAAGGGAAGCACCACAGAAGAAGAAGAAAAGGACACAGGGAATGTGCTTTCATAAAAGCACATCACAGAAAAGTGACAGTCTGGATATTTAGTTTTCAAACATGCACCAGGCTCTTACCACTTTAAGCATGATGCACAATTTACAGTTTTGACTGATTTTTATTGCATTCAAATGTGACATATTTGAGAGGGGCATTGATATCCTTGTGTCTGTTTGTAAGCACTTAAACACATTGCTCAGCAAACTCAGAACTGTGCCAAATTCATAACAATTTTTCATAGTAAAATAAGCCACCTCTCTCCTCTCCAAAAACCTCTCTGATGCTTTACCATGCTCAGACAAAATCTGATCTCATGAACATTACCACCTGCTTTTATTTTGCCTTTCATCCAAAAAAAATAGCTATCAGTTACACAAAACCCTTTATATGCTGCATGGGAGAGCTCTGTTCTGATGTTTCTGCCTCCCCCTTGTTGTGCTGCCTTCTGTTGTATGGGAGCAATTCAGTTTCGTGGTAAAGTGCTGCAGTTAAAAGGATATAATGAAGTATATTATAAGCCACTACAGACAGGAGAACACACATCTCCTCCCCTTTTCCACTCAGTGCACTGACTACAGTTCCTTTTGTGTGAATCATCTGCCACAAAAGAGACCAGGAGATATTGCTGCTGTATTTTTTTAAGCATTAGTAACTCTCATGAGATGAATCAACAGACCTTCAATGAGTCACCCTTCCTGTTCCTTCCTTCTTTCCAGGCAGCTAAGTAGTTATTGGAAGAGAACTGGCTGGATGGGAGGTAACATCTATCTGAAATTGTATTTATTGCCTTAGAATTAAAGCAAGTGGGTTTTTTTCAAGTCCTGCTCTAGCCATCTAATGTTTGGCTTTAAACAAGGCATTGCACATCTCTTTTCTTTGGTCCCTTGTTTATGCAGGACTGATAATATTTTTTTGTTGTTATTCTTACTGCCCGTGGCTGCAAATTGCTGTATCAACTAAAATACAACCATAAAAGTATGGAAGTTGTTTCTGAGTGCTTATCTACAAGACAGCTGCAGTGTAATTAGCATAACTGAAGTAATTAATAAATAATGATAATAAATAATTTTTTTTCTTAGGGCATATTTGGCCTTTGCATGATCTTTTATGAGAAAACTTGGTACTTCCATTAACTCAATTATTTTTCTCCCCAAAACAATCTAATGTACTGTGTAGGAAGACTGGTATTTATTTTTGAGTGGTTCATTGGCAGTCAAGATTATTTCAAAGTGAGATAAAATAACTTAGTTATTATCAAAATCAAATCCCTCCTTATCCTTGTCCTTACACAGATGTTCACTCATGATGAAAAAGGTGTTGTACTCAGTTCTGATGTCCCCTCATTTTGAGCTCCAGTATAGCTATGCCTTTCCAAATTATTGCAAGTTGTGTAAGTGCTTCTCTGCCAGTAGAAAGGGAACTGCTGTCTCTCTGCAAGACTAGAGAAGCCAGGAATTTTTTTTTTTTTTTACTACCTTGCACCTGGAGAGTTTTTGGCCAGTTTCAGGTAGCCTGTGTGCAGTGCAGTACAGTACTTCTTAGTCATCTGGTATATATTGTACATTTAAGATTAAAATCACAGGTGAAGATAATGATGCTCAGCATGGATACAATAGGCAAAGGTTATTACAGTAGAGAGAGTCTATTCCAATGTAGGCAATGAAATAAAAAACCCAGCAAGTTTTTCAGTCAGACAGACAAATACATCAAAATATGTTTGATCAGTCATAAAATGAAATTATGAAAAAATTATTTTGACATATTTGATTCCCATTAATCCAAAGATGTTTTGTTCCTGCAAACTGAAACTAGAATTTGGACTTATTACCTGTCCAGTTGTTGAAATTACTTGTCCATCTGTAAATGTTACTAGAAAGAAGATATTAAAGTATTGTGAAGGAAGAAGGACAATAATGCATTAAAGTTCACTACTTTTAAATATATAGCAAAGCAGTTTATTTGTGCGCAGTCTTGCCTTACAATGTAACAACATAGTCATATGCATAAGAAAGCAGCAGCTCTTGTTGAATCAGGTCAGCATCTCTCAGTAGATCTGATTCCCTGTCCATTCTCAAGGAAATGTCACTACAAGTTTACAGCTGCCAGATGTAGATACTGCACACAGCAGAGACTGAATCAAGTGCCTTCAGGCTGCAGACCAAATGGTGGAGAAAATGAGGATCAAAAATATGAGGATAGACACTTTGGGGGGTGCCTTTTCTTGCATTCAACACAGCAGTTTCCTTTATTTTTCAGTCTGATATGATTTTTTTTTTTTTTTTTTTTTTTTTTTTTTTTTTTTTTTTGGTGTGACAATGTTCACAGGGGTTTTTAGGTGAGGGAAGAGACAAAAATGTTGACTTTATGTTTAGAAGGCTTGATTTATTATTTTATGATATATATTACATTATAACTATACTAAAGAATAGAAAGAAAGTTTTCATCTCAGAAGGCTAGCTAAGCTAAGAATAGAATAGAAAAGAATGAAAACAAAGGCAGCTGGCTCAGACGGAGAGAGAGAGAGAGCCAGCTCTGCCGTGACTGGTCACTAATTCTAAACATCCACACGAAACTCATCACAAATCTACCTGTTGCATTCTGCAGCAGCAGATATCTATTGTTTACATTTTATTTCTGAAGCTTCTTAGCTTCTCAGAAAGAAAAGTCTTAAGAAAAGATTTTTCATAAAAAAATGTCTGTGACGTTTTGGTGTGCAGGATACTTTGAAAATTTCAAGATAAAAACAAACTGAAAAGGTCATAAGAAGCTTCAGACATTCTGAAGAGTGATATATTCCTAATGAAATTGTACAGGAATTGAATAAATTCTGTTCACCACAAATGTTCACCAAATCTTTAGTCTTTAGGAAAAAATCCACCCTTGGATTACTATTTGTATCTTTTCTAAATATTATGTTATAATTTCTTCCAAAACTTTGACAATTAAAGCCATTTAGCTACATGTTTTCATTCCCTTCCCTTTCATTTATAAGTTAATTTCCCTTCTCTTTTCTATACATGTTTATAGACTTCCTGTGACTGAAGGTAAAGTGAGTTTAAAAGTATTTCCTCCAGGCAGCAAGAATTTCACTGAGAGAAATCAGAAATACTGTTACAGAATGCCAGAAATCACTAATATTTAAAACTAACTTTACAGACACATCATCAAAATGTTAATGCCAATAGCTGTACTTTTTACTGTACGTCCTTTTTTGCAGAGAAGTAGTATTTTACCAATACATATGGTAATCTCTCTTCCCACACATCTCAAGTCCCTGAACATCAGGGCAGGGACTGGCAGGAAAAGGTTTCTCTCATTGCAACTCATCTCAGCTTCAAGATTCCCTGAGGAGTGTGAACAAACATAGGGCCCTGGGATTGACAAGATGCATCCCATGGTCCTGAGAGAATTTGCTACTGTAGTTGTCAAGCCATGCTCTGTGATATTTGAAATATCATGACACTCAGGCAAAGTCTCCAGTGACTGGGAAAAGGTAAAGAAGAGAACCCTGGGAACTCCTGGTCAACCTTAACTCTCTGCCTGGTAAGATCATAGAACAGATCCTCCTGGAAGCTGTGTCAAGGCATATGTATGGCAGGGAGGTGATTAGAGACAGCCAACATGGCTTCACCAAGAGAAAATTGTGCCTGACTAACCATCAGCCAGTTCTCTCAGGACTCTGGGAGAGCATCTCATTGGGTTCCATACACTTATGCACATTCAGGTTCCTGAGATGGTGTCATGGTTTGACATGGCTGGCACAATGCCAGTGCCCCCATGAAAATACATTCTCCCTGGTGTCTGCTCTGAGATGTGGCCAGGAATAGAGCAAAACAGGCTCCCACTTAGAAATAAAGAAGAGAAAACTTTATTAACTTACAACTATATATAAAAAGAAACACACACAAAGAATGAGAACCTTCCAAAAACATTTCCTCCTCCCCCCACCAAATTTCCAATACATCCATCCCTCAGATCACCAACTCTCAGTCCATCACCACCCTTTAGATAATCAATTCTCAGTTCATCAAGGAGTGAGGAGTGCCCCTTGCACCACAGGCTTCCCCTGGAAACACAGTTGAGACCTCTTGTGTTTCCTGTCCCATGTGGCACAGCCCGGAGAACATTTGCCATCGTGACCTCTTCCTTCCATGCCCAGTGCTCTCACCACTGCGCATGGACCAGAGCTGCTTCTAGGGTTTTCCTTTCAAGGGTGCTTTGTCCAGTTCCAAAAAGAGCACAGTCTCTCACTTTCGGGACACCTGTCCCCCCAAATTTCACCTCCTGGGGCCCAGGGGTCTCAAGAACAGAGATCTTCTCCTCCAAGGAAGCTCGAGGGCACCAACCACCCTCCTGATCTGTTGTCTCTGTTCATGCACTCCCATAACATCACTGCACTCCCTTGGCTCCAAGCCATTGCCTTCCTGTCTCTGTGTCAAAGGAAAAAAATGGTTCTGTCCATGCCATACAAGAAAAGTCCAGCCAAAGTCCACTCCATCACCTCCACCCACCTAAGATTCTTCACTTCTCTCGTGGCCCATTTCCTCTTATCTCTATCTCTCTTCTCATTCAGCTCCAGGAGAGTTAGCATTTGTAAGGTTTCCATCATCCAAGAAAAGGGTTAAAAATCTCAGGCTCTACCAGTCCAGAACTCCCACACTGCCCTGCTGGGCACCTTTTCACCGAACCCCTTCTTCTCAGCCGGCCACCGTGCTATCAAATTTCAAGGTGGCACAGGCACAGACACCAGCTCGCGCTCTCTCTCTCTCTCTCTCTCTCTCTCTCTCTCCTGGGGAGGGGGGAGGGGGTGGCTGTCCAATGCCTCTTGATGCTCCTCCACCCTTCCATCCTCAAGGGCCTCTTCCCCTCCTCTCTGTGCAAACCCAGCCTACCTCACCCGGCCGCATGGCTGCCCCTGCCCCGCCCAGCCACAGCCGCTGGACAAGGGGAGAGGCACAAGAGAAGGTTTTCCTGGGAGCTCTCTGCTTTTAACCCCCTGCATTCTCAGAGGCATATCCATGTCCCCAGTGGCCACACCAGGTGCCAATATTCAAATCTGAGCACCTATTGGTTTGACCACAGCATCCCAAAAATCTCACTTCCTCTCAAGCCATGACAGGTGGTCATGAACCTGATCTCTACTTAAAGTGGGAAGTTCTTTGCTCCCCCAGTCCCCATCCTGCTGTCCATCCACTGCGGAAGGATGGGAGGAAAGTTTGTCATTGAAGACTTGAAGGCAAAAGAGGTGTTGAGTACCTCAGCCTTCTCCTCATCCATTGTTTACCAGTGTTCCACCACTGTTTATCAGGGGTGGGTGCACCTTCTTTGACCTTCCTTTTCTGGTTAACAGACCTGTGGAAGCCCTTTCTGTTATTCTTTGCATCCCTTGCCAGGTTCAAGTTCCGTTGGCCTTCCTCAGCTGTAAGTCGTCTCTGTACTCTTCCCAGGTTTCCCATCCTTGTTTCCACTGCCTGTGCATTTGATTCCTTCCCTTTAATTGGACCAGCATTTCCCTACTCAGCCATGCCTGTCTCTTGTTTTCCCTGCCTTATTTCTTGTTCCTGGGGATTGCCAGCTCTTTTGCTCTATGGAAGACTTCCTTAAAAATCTGCAGCTTTGCTCTGCTGCCATGTCCCTAAGGACATTGTCTCTGGGAACCCTATTAAATATCTCCTTGTGGAGCTGGAAGTTTGATTTCCTAAAGTTTGCCTGACTTTACTTCTTACCTGATCCATATATCTCAGGACTGCAAAATCTACCTGTGCATGATCCTGATACCTTGAGAGGCTACCTGGAACAGAGGCTAGACAGTGTTAAAGGAATAAAGTAGGTATTTATTAAAAGGCCTTAGAAGGATGCACCCTGGGCAGTACAAAAGCCCAGCTGTGGCTCCACACAAGATGGATGCCCAGTCACAAGTTTTCACACTTCTATAAGTTTTGGTCCATTTACACTTTGGGGCTAATTGTTCAGGTTATGAAGTCCCATCCTCCCAGATTGGTCTCCTCAATTCAGCATTGTTTATACTTTTTGGGCCTGAAGCTGCAATGGTGTCCTTGGTTCTCAGACTGGAAAATGAGTGTTTAGTCTAACTAAACTGTGAAGAGAACTTGCTAACACACTATATAAAGTTCAGAGCTATATACTCATGCAGTACAGAGTCTGGAAAATATGAAATCTACAACTTAAGGAATCAATCCCTTCAGCTCCGACTTTCCGACAATCTTGATGTCCCAAATTCACTCATTACATCGGTGACCCTCAGACAGAGATGGATTGTTCATTCCCGACAGAATATCAGCTTGTTCTAAAGGTTCAGAGAGACAATGAGCCTCACTTGTATTTTATCTTGTGGGTAGATTTACACATGAGAAGTGGGTCTTATATAATATTAAATCAAAGCAATAGCTTTACTCACCCTTTTTTCCTTCTTGGCCCTTATGTAAATGACTGCATAAGATTCAAAAGAATGTAAAATTTCATTATTTTTCTTTATTTTACCTGTAACCTGCAGGCAAATGTAGAGTGTGTCTAGTCTGTACAATGAGCCCCTATGTTAGAGAGATCCCTGAGCTGTTTCTGAGAAAAATATAGCATGTCCACATAAATCAGCACTCAGCTATTCTGAGATTGATCCTTGGTGCAGTGTAGTCTCTCATTAGAACTAATTACTGTTGGCACAGCATCATGCTGATGCAGCTGTGCAGCTTCCAGAGCTGGTTCATTTGGCACTTAGCTCAGGGATCACTGAAGTCTTGGGCATGGATGCACGCTGTCATTTGGTCAAATGAATGAAGGTTCTGCTCATTAGTTCAAATGGACTTTTCATTTGGGAATTAGATAAATGATGAAGCCATCCAGATGCTTAGTCCCATTATTGTAAATACAGTTATGATTTTTGACAACTACCTGATTATTAACAGACAGCCAAGCTACGCAGTAATTCCTGTATTGCAGGCAAGCAACAGGATCAACAAGTTTTCTCTGTTATGTTGCTTTGGTAGCTTTAATTTTAAATCGTGTCCTTTGAGAAGTGGCCTCCTTAAAGCAGGTCCTGTGTTCCAATATGGCACTTCAGGGTAGCATCTGTAGCTCTTTCCACCTATTTCTGGCAGCCAGGAACAACCTACCAATGTTGTTTCCAAGTCAGCATTGGCATGGCCTCTCTCCACCCTGTGCAAATGAGGGCACCAGGGAAGGCAATTTAGAGATGACATTGTGAAACTATCTTTAAACACAAAGATCTGAGTATAAGTGGGAAGGGTGGACAGGATAGTTACTTTCAGATCCTAGATTGCCTACTTTTCTATTCAGAGTCTTCTTTTCTATCTGTTAAAGGCAGTGGGAAGGATTCCAATAACTACATATATCAGACCTGATTTGACCATTTGATAATCTTGACCATTTGATAGATTTCATATAAAGATATATAGACCACTATATCTATCATCTCTCTCTTTTTATTAAGTTTTCTTTCATTTTCAATCATTTCACTGAATTCTGTCTACAGGTTCAGACAGTGAGCCCTTTGTCAGAGGTGTATCTACAAACAAACTGTCCAAGAACTTTGGCAGATGTTGCCCTTACGGAGCTACCATATTTTCAAGCTGTTGTTTTCTCAGAACAAATATCTCTCTGGCAGATTCAGTTTACAGTTTATAGCTTATTGTTGTAAGCTATTTTGCAGCCAAGTGAGTGAACTCTAATTCTAGATGTAACATGGCATTTATGTTCTAAGAATGGGATTTCAAAAGGATTCTAAAGATGTTAGAAACTCATCCCTTTGATGTAAGTCAACTTAAACATCAGTCAGTTCCATTTGAAGGGTATAAAAATACATCAGGGGATGTAAGAGAAACAAAGTACGAAGGAGGATATGAAACTATGTGTTACAAAGGATAATGGGGGAGAATTAGAGAAATAGAGATGGGCGTTCATTACAGAGGTGGTTAAGAGACGGGTTGTAATCCTTCTTCCTTTTGTTTCCCCAGTTTATATGTCTTGAGAATATCCACCTACTGCTTAGCTTCTAGTGAGTACCCACCCATCCATTAACATCTCTTTCTTTGCTGGCAGCCTCATTATAACTAGAGATCCTAGCCTGAAATTCAACAACAAAGATCAAACTAGAAAACAGGGGAGAAAAAGATACCTGAAACACAAGGAGTTCAAGGAAAATGGGATATCTAGCTGGTCACAGATCTTGAATGCCAGAAGTATCTATCAGCTCACGTAACTTGACCTTGTGCATAGCAAAGGACATAGAAATGTGTGCTGCTTCCCCTGCAGCTGACCCTCAGAATTTGTGTTTAACCAAAGCATATCTACTAGAAAGCCTTGAAAGGAAGGACCCAAGAAGCACAGACGCCTACAGACAATGCAGTCATAGAATCATGGAATTACAGATCAAGGCATGCCAGGTTGGAAGGGGCCTCAAGGATCATGTGGTCCAACCTTTCTTAAAAGAAGCACAGTCTAGATAAAATGTCCTAGCACCCTGTCCAGCTAAATCTTAGAAGTGTCCAGTGTAGAGGAACCTACCACTTCCCTGGAGACATTATCCCAGTAGCTGATTGTTCTCATTGGGAAAAATTTCCCTCTTGTGTGTCCCAGGAGTAACCTGTACCCGTTACCCTTCATCTTTTCCATGTGACTTCCTACCCAAAGGATGTCTCCATCTTCTTTGTAGCCACCTCTTAAATACCAGAACAATGCTGAAAAGGTCTCCCCCAAGCCTTCCTTCTCAAAGCTAAACACAGTTTTCTCAGGCTTTCCTCCAATAGGCTTTCAAATACTTCGACCTTCTTATATTTGTCTTCGTTGAACTTCACAGGTTCTTGTCAGTCCACACTTCCAGCCCTATCCAGGTCTTCCTGAACAGTGGTTCAGTTGTACCCCTTCATTTTTATGGACAAATGCCTCATGGATTTAAGATGAGGAAATGGTGAGACCTAAACAGAGCTAAAAACAACACAGAACAAAGAGTGAGAAGGGCATTTTGTTTGCCAAAGTTGCTCTTCTGTGTTCTGAACAGATGGCTGACAACATCCTGAGACCTTAGAAAATTGAATCAATGAGAGAAACGTGTTCAGATTTAATTATATGTAATTGCACAAGGCACAGAAAGGGTAAAACTAAGCCACAAACCTCAGTGTACTGAGTGAATTTATGTCGTAGGAGTACATAAAAAATTCACTCTTGTTCAATTTTATGAAATTTTCATCACAAAACCCTGTTCTGACTGAATAAATTACAACCCACATTAACTTTTTTTTTTAATAATTAGGCAATTCCAGACATTTGTTCAAAGTCTGATTATTATTCTCATTTCTTAGAAAAACTGGCTTTAGTTTTACGATATTTGGTAGATTAGAAAATAAAATTATTAGGAAAATTCGCTTCATTACCTAAGAAGGGACCAGTACAAACCTCTGGTCATTTTTTTGCTGCTCAATTCCTACACTTTTTTTGAAAAAAATCCTGTGCTGGGTCAGTCATTCTGAATAAATACTCACATATGCACAAGTATGTTAGATATTTTTTCAATCACCCTATTCAAATGTTTGACAAAATAATACCACTGTCACATCAATCAAAGATGCATTTGAGTAAAAGAGATTATATCACCAAGGATTGTATGTGTAGACAGAGACTGAAAAGTACAACATACAGAGGGACAAAAAGCTAAACAATTGCCAGCCTTCTTATAATGAAGTTACGCTGAACTTCTGAACAAATTGGATGTTGTCCTGTCTCTGGCTGAGGTGGAGCTAGTATTCTCTCCATCAGCCCACATGGTGGTGTGTTTTGAATTTGTGCCTAGAATAGCTTTGATACCACACCAGTGTTTTGCCTATTGCTAGTAGTGCTTGTGCAGTGCCAAAGCTTTCTCTCTATCCGTCAGGAGACTGAGGGTAGCAAAGGCATTGGAAAGGGACACAGCCAGGGCAGTTGATCAGTGACCAAAAGAACAACATCTTGCTCAGCAGAAAAGTTGGCATAGAGGAAGGAGTGGGGGCAGCACAGTGTGCTCAAACCCAACCTTGAACTCTTCATTCCCCCAGCCTTGAGAGTCAGGATGTCAAGAGATGTTGGAAGAGCAATTGCCAGTAAAAACTGAGACAAAAAGAACGTTGAGTACCTCAGCCTTCTGCTTGTCAGTTGTCACCAGGCTACCTGTCTCATTTTTTGGGGGTGTGAAATTTCTTTTCTCTTCATTTTCCGACTAATGTGCCTGTGGTCAGATTTTCATCCATTTCTGTTAAGACCTGTCATCTTACTTAGAGATGTCCCTGGTTGGAAAGTACTTATTCCAGAGGCTGAAAATGGAGATAAGAATGAAGAGTCAGAACCAGTAGCACAACTTTGTATGTGAGACATCTTATTTGCAGCCTCTGCCTATCTGTGAAGCTCTTTTCATTGACATATTTCATGGCTTTTTTCAGTCCATCAGTCTAGAAAATACGTTTCCTCGCCTTTGGTATGGGAATCATGTTTTAAGTAGGTTGAGGAAGGATCAGGAAATCCATAGATGTGGTATTATCCTCTCTAACTTTCAGCATCTCGGCAGATACATGCACTGAAAATGGCCTATGATGAGATTTTGCTGGAAAGCTATTCTTTCCCTAACTATAAGATTAAATATAAAAATAAAATATAAAAATATAATATAAATTTATACAATTGGTGCTAATTTCAAAGGGGCCAATTTTCTCAGAAAACTACAAACTTAATTATATATCTTTTAGTCTGTGATACAAATTTTAGTTTAAAGCCATGCATAAAGTTAGATTATGCAGGGACAGAGCTTCTACTTGAAATATCTTTATTTGCCAGTTTTCTTCACTTTCCCTTTTAAAAGAATGATAACTTTCTTTTAAAGACTTAGGGATACTTCTATCCACAAGACCAAAAGTTTGCAAACAAAGAAGCATTCTTGTGACGGTTTTCAAAAATTCTGAATAGATAATAGTCAAAGTACACAGTAGCAATATTGACATTGTCATCAGCTGCCTCAGAATAAGAGAAAAAGTTGGCTAAGTGTTCCTTATTTTACAGTCCTGTGGACAGACAGCTTTTGGCAAACTATTCAAGCCTGACAGTGAAGAGATCTGAGGCAGTTCTTCAAAGCAAAATTAAAGGAGAATTATACACACATGCTTGAAAATAAACTTGAACACAACATACAATTTAAGTACTGGAGAGGTTTTACTCTAATTTCTACTTTGCCTGGATTTATTGGCAGAACCACTGAAGTTACAAAACATAATAACATTAAAACTAAATATCTTTATTTCTGTAACAACAAGTTCTGGCTTGTACAGATTTTGTGCCTTGTAAAGTGCAAAAGGACAAACAGACTAAATCCATGGCTTATAAAAGGCAGTTTATTCAACAAATTAAATTATTTTATTTAGCAGAGAACAGAAAAAACAACAGCTTTTCAATTTTTTTCTTTTAGAAGTAGCCAATTTTGGGAAAAAAAATCAATTATATGATAAATTTGGGTTGAAAGAACATTTTCTGTAAAAACTTTATTCCTATCCATTCAATTTTCTTAAAAATGCTGTCAAGTCAATCTGATGTAACCTTGTGAAAATCTATTAGGTCATGTACAAAAATATTTCATACTATTTATCAGCATTGTTAGTGATAATGAACATGGAGTGGTGTTTTTAACCCAATTTAATAGCCTTGCTGAATAAGAGTTTTATAATAGTGCATTATCAATTCAACCTAAGCAGAAACCACAGCAGTACTGGAACACTTAGACCCTAATTGGGCACCCAAGATCTTTGAAGGGAGTTAAAAGGGAGCTCTGGCTTTTTTATTTTGTGTGTAGGAAAACCAAATTAAATTGAACTCTTGGTTGTCTTTGCTTCTGTCTGGTATCCTCATTTGTGAATGATGTAATTGATAATCCATTCTCTTTTAACCCTTCCATCTGATCTTTTGCCACCAGAATAGAATTTGCAGCCCAAAGATATAAACTAAATCTCAATAAGAAAGTCATAATTATACTACTTTATTAAAATAATTTATGTATTATTAATCACACTCAACATTCAGTAATAGTTATCAATTATGTATCTGCCAAGGATGACCTGAAGGAATGACTAGTAGGGCTTAATAGAAATTTCTAAACATGGTTTTAATCATACCCTATAAACAAAGCACTGTAGGGATTACTAAAGATCCATTTCTGTTGGAGCCCAAGACATTCCTCTGGCAGCCCTGGAGGACTTGGGACCCTGACAGGGGGCTCAGAGACCTTGGCATGGAGTCAAAGACACCTGTGCCTTCGATTTTAACCCTTGGAAAAAACTGCCAACTTTGTATGAAGATGTACGAGCCACAAGAGTTTGAGTAGGATGATAGTGAATTTATCACAGGGTGGAAAATTAGGATTTTGGGGTTTTTAGAATGGGGGGTCAGAAGACAAGATGGAGGGATTTTGGTGTGCCTTTCCTTCCTCTTTCTTCTTCATAGCCTCTATCTCCTGTGTGATGTTGGCGCTTTTGGATTGGTTTAGAGTAGAAACAGACTGTCTAACATAGGTGATAGGTATTGGAAAATTATTGTAAATAAAGTACACGTAGTTTTTAGTATAAAAAACTAACACCGCCTCAGGGGCATGCAGTGTCCCTCAACCCGACCTGCTGAACAGACCTTGGCAGGTCGGAGAAAGAATGTTATAGATAACAGAAAATAAACAACCTTGAGAATGAGAGCCAAGGAATTATGTCTCCTTCCTCGAATGCGGGGCTGGGAAAAAGGGACTTTCTAACACCTCGGGGTCATCTCGACACCAGAGACCTCATCACATTTCTTTTCAGCAGGATCTTACCCACAGAATGTCACATGGATCTTACCCACAGAATTTTTAGTTCATTGCAAGAATTAATTGCTCCTCAACATCAAGCCAAAAGTTTAGACTTCTCCACCATATTTTTTATTAAAATGCTTATTCCTTAAAAAAAAAAAAAAAATTAAAAAGTATAAACCAGAAGGCTGTAGAATGCAAAGATTAATGCAATTGGTTAAGAGTCTGCTGATGAAGTCAAGAAGTTTGACTTCTAAAAGTCAAACTCCTACTCAAGTTAGAAGGCACTGAATGTGCCTATAAATTCAGAAAGATGAATAGGTGATGAAAAGATGACGTAGCAGCACACATTTCTGATATGACTCCTTACTCTTTGGGAAGCGTAAATGAACATGTTTACAAAGTAAAACTGCAAACAGACTGTGGACACCTCCTGCTTGCTATTTCAGCTGCTACCGAGGTCTCCTTCTCATTTGATGTGGGAAACGGGCCAGTGGAAATTGTGGTGAGATCTCCCAACCCGCTCAACGATGACCAATGGCACCGGGTCAATGCCGAGAGGAACGTCAAGCAGGCCAGCCTGCAGGTGGACCAGCTGCCCCTGGAGGTCCGGAAAGCTCCGACAGAGGGACACACGCGGCTGGAATTGTACAGCCAGCTCTATGTTGGTAAGGCATAGAGGAGGCAGCCAGGCTTTGCTCTCATGGTGCTGAACATTCTTTGCCTCGTGTCTTGCCAGCAGCAGTTAGTGAATGTGGAAAGCTGTGCACCTCAAGTGTTTGTGGGACAGCAAAGGGAGGAAAAAAGAAAAAAAAATATATTAATAAAAAAAAAAAGGACAAATGTGTCCATAATTACAGAAATACAAAGATCAACTAAGAGAAAAATATTGTGCGTTAGAAGCTTGTCCTTTTTGTCTCTCTCCACCTGCATCTCCTGGCTGAAAGTGCCTCCAGCAGACTGCAGTGCCAAACTCCTTTTTTGCTGAGAGTCTCTTCCCAGACACACAAATACTTTTTCACCACAGAAGTGAAAATTTCTGCAGAGTTCTTGCCAGGACCGCATGTGCCTGTAGTGCCCATCCTAGCATCGGCAGGACTTTCAGCCTCTTTAGATTTGATTATTGGCCATACTTTTGCATTCACAGCTCTCACTGCAGTCTTTTCCCTTTAATCCCGTGGGCTATTTATTCATTTGATGTATGAAAGCACCACACAGTGTTACACAAATGCATTCCCTGGAACCACGTTAGTCCAGCTGCTTTCTGGAGCTACTGGTTTCCACTGCATTTGGGGCAGGTTGTTCCAGCAGCATTTGTATTTCTCCAACTGTGAGCCGCAGGGCTGCAAAGTGCTGACATGCCAAGTGCCATTAGCTGGAACCAGAACTGCATGAAATGTTGAGCAAAGAAGCACTTTCATACCTGTCTAGATATCTGTCACAAGAGAAGAAGGAAGTGAAAAGAGAAAAAATTATCTTTTTTCTCCATGTTAGTCAGCATTCAATAACTCAAATGAACTAAAAATTATGTTTAAAACCTTCATTGCCATAGTAATCAGCCCAGTGTCACAGCAAACTGTGTATAATGTGTCACCAGATGTGCAGGTGTTATTTACAAGCTCAGATTTTCCTTTGCTGCTGTGATCCTAGAAATGGCAGTTTCAAAATAAGCTGAAAAATAAAGTTTGTTTAAAAGAGGAACACTTAACCTTTAAAAAATACCAAGCCTTTGCTGTAAACAGGAAGAGATGGAATTTTTTTCCTAGCCTGAGTTCTTTGAGAATTGTTGATAATGATTATTTTATTTGTTAGTTTTGAATTGACTGTAACACCAGCAATGTTTTGAAATATATAGTACCTTTATTGCCAAAAAAACGAATGTCATAATCTGCACCGGATTTTTTTTCTTTCTAAATTACACCTATTTCATATAACTTGGTGACTGGTGCACACATACCAGAGAACAGCTTTAAACTTTACCTGGAGTCAGACCTAGAATGGACTTGAGTTGGAGTGCCCAAAATGAATACCTGAATATCGGGGCGCTGGAGGATAATGATGAACAAGAATTGTTTAGTGCCTCCTTTTCCATTTTCTGTAGAATAAATATCTACTCTTTGGGTGAGCAAGAGGGACTGAGGGGTGATAACTTTGTGTCCTAGGGGCTAGGATAGTCACTGAGAGGGGGAAGAAGTTTTTTCATCACTGCAGTATATATGAGTGTACATAGAATGGAATCACGCCAGAACACCCTCTGCCATGTGCACTCAGCAGACACCAAGCCTTGCCTGCTCCTACTCCAAATCATCCAGTTACTGGTACTTGGTTTGTAGCAGAACTCTCTGGTTTGTATTTAGTTCTCTTCCCCACTCAGGTAAATATCAGCCTCTGTGCTCTGTAGTGATGAGCATTCAGATCTCCTCAGGGACTTTCTGGCACCTGCAGCACTGCAGTAATCAAAGAGAGGAGGGATGAACAGAAAAGATGCCAGCACTCGTTATTTACTCGCATTTTTTGTTTGGGTTTTTTTGATTGTTGTTTCTAATCCAGCCTCAGACTTTCCTAGCTGAAATCACATTTTTTCAGGGAGTGTTTACGTGGGGTGAAAAAGGACAGTTCTTATTAACTGCTATAAAAAAAACATCTCAACCCAGATTGTCAAATTAAGTTTTTCAGTGTTCCATCCTCCAGTCTATGCTCTGGTAAGTAAATAGTATACATGATGTTTCTTGGAAATCAACGTGAATATTTCCTATTGTAACTGAGAATGGAGATTTGACTCTCTTTTTTTTTTTTTTTTTTGCCCATTGTGGCTTTGAAAAATTTAACACTCCATAGCATATTATGGCATTATTACTAGCACCCACACTCACTAATCATTAGGAGAGAAAGGCTACACCTTAGCAGTTGAGCCAAGCTTATTACTTCCACTCTTATCTCTAAAAACATTGAAGTTGAAATGAAAGGAAATCTTCTAGGGCTAGAATCCCAAATGTCTAATTAGCATAAAGCAAGCATTGATAAAAAACTACTATTTATGCTTGCTAATGGTATGATATCAGAGGGCTAGATTTCACTGACTTATTGTCATTAGGACAAGGCAATTATAAAGAAGTTACCACAGGCTTAGCAGGATATTTAATGTGAAGCAACAGGAATAAAACCCATCCAGCGTTGTCTCACAGTCCAACATTCCCTCTCAGGTGCTGCAGGAGGCCAGCGAGGCTTCCTGGGCTGCATTCGTTCCCTGAGGATGAACGGGGTGACGCTGGACCTGGAGGAGAGAGCCAAGGTCACTCCCGGGGTGAAGCCAGGCTGCTCTGGCCACTGCACCAGCTACGGCATGTACTGTGCCAACGGGGGCAAATGCGTGGAGAAATACAATGGCTACTCCTGTGACTGCTCCAGAACTGCCTATGATGGGCCATTCTGCATAAAAGGTAAATGTTGAGCCGTTCTGCACAAAAGGTAAATGCCTCTGTGCAGGAAGCAGAGTCGGGGGAAACTATTTGCCTGAGCAGGGGAAAAAAAACCACAATGGAATTGATGCTTAGCTTCATTAAATAAACAAGTAAATCCTCTTTAATATTTCTTGCTAACAATTCAAACTGTACACCCACGTGTATGTTTAAATGTGATTATTTAAAACCACACCTCTTATGAGGACTACGTGTTTAAATCAAACAGCACAACAACAAAATGCAACAGAAATGCCTGTAGTAGTAGCAGGTCTGGCAGAGGGTATTCCTTAGTCTTGAGCTGCATAACCATAAATTCCAACAAGCACAATGTCATGGTAACTTCTTTAGAAGAAAAACATGGATTTAAACAAAAGCTACCTAGTCATTCAGATATGTAGGTATGACATTTGGGTTGAATACCTCATATATTGGGAGGCCAGCATTTGGCTTAAAAATTTTATCCATCTGTAAGTAGATCAATCTTTTAGTACCTCAAACTGAGTTAGGGATTGAACCTGCTGGGATAAGGGAAGGCACAGAGCTCCCACATTTATGTCAATCCTTTGGAAATGTTTAAAATATGTTCTGGAATTTCAAAAACAATGATTACAAGAGAACAATGTACTGTGGATGCTCAGGTCTGCATAAGAAAGAAAGTCAAGGAGGAAGGAAAAGTGGGATCTGTTGTAAATTATCAAATCGTGAGCCAAAATTATCAAAAATTTAGCAAATATTTATTAATTTGTCTGCAAGACCAAATTTCGGGCTCCAAGACCACCACAGCCAAAGATACAGTGTCAAGCCCAGGGTCGACACCGGGTGAACCTGGATCTGACTTCCAGAGTGTCAGAGTCTCCCCCTCGGTTCACACATGCTGCCTCTTGCAGCGAGGTTTCATACAGTTTATTTTGCCTAAGGCAAAGATGACCAAATTTCCTTGGTATCTCTTCACGTGCATCGCTGTTTCTTTCCGTGTGCAGAGCTGGACAAAGGCCAGGTCCAGGTGTGTAGTCAGTGACAATCGGCTCCTCCGGAAGCCGTGAATTCAGATGTATCAGTTTGGCGTCCCTGACTGTCTTGATAGATGCAATCGGCAAAGCGATAATCACTTTTGGGTGGTTCTCTACAACTCGGGAAACCGAGGATCATCGCCCTGGAAGCTTCTCTTCTTACGTTAAGGCATCGATGGTTATCCTAACCTGCCAGGAACTAGTTGAATCTGAATAAGACAGCTGCTCCCAGCCAGCTGGGATGGTCAAAAGACATGGTTTGGATTTCACAATATTTTATACATTAATAGCATGGATTATCCCTACCATATATTACAGGATCCAACAACAAAAATTGAAGAAAAGTACTAATTTATTTTTTCTTGTTTGACTGTCTAATCCACTGCTTTCCCTAATAATTTTTTAAAGCTTTTTCAAAGTTTCAGATAAAAATGTGAAGGCTATTCTCATCAGTACCCCGATGTTAAAGAAACCTGTAGCCTCATAAAGTGCTCCTCTGCTTTTATATGCCTCTCTGAAGCAGGAATCTTGCAGGCAGTCTAGGTCACCAAACACCAGAATCCCCTCATGAAGCTAATTTGGCAGTAGGGGACAGCACCTGGCCTTTGATGTTCTGCTTTTCAACTCTTTCTCAAGGATTTTTTCCAATTCAAAATCTGAGAATTATTTTGCAAATACCCTTACCCTGCTCTCTTTTAGCCACACTTATAGGAATCATAAAGCCTATAGCAGAAATAGGCAGTCTTTTTTACCTGATGCTGTGTTGTGGACTGCATTTCCTCCCCACACACTTCAGCCACTTTCATTTATATCCATGTATGTTCACTTTCATCTCATTCTGTCACAGCAAAGCTTTGTCCATTGCTGGTGTTGCTCACAAACTGGACAATCCTCCTCCAAAAGCAAAGGTATTGTTTTCATATTACCAAATATTCACATCACCAGATATGGATGAATCTCTGGCATGAGTGTTTTTTAAACTCCAATAAATATGATGTATTTCTAGTGCAGCAGAAGGGAAGCAGCTGCTTCTCTAGGTAATGGCTTCCGCTCTGCTTGCATGCAGGAATTTCATCAGCTTTCACCATGCTGTGCTGCTTCAAAAGCAAATTATAAAATATGCCCATTCAGTTCAGGACTGTACATACAGCAGCTCCTGAGAATGTGAATACAGTAATTTCAGTTAATTTAGCAAATGATTTGTCATGAATGATGGTAATACATATTTAGTATTTCTGTTCACTAATGCAGTTATATGGTAGGGGAAACCTGCTCAGGCTGGAATTAGGTCAGTCTCTTACAGATCATGTGTTGACACCAAAAAAAAAGGGGGGGGGGGGGGGAAGAAAAGATAATTACAGATAATTACTGCCATGCCATATTCACTGAATTCACTTCATAGCTTTTTCTATACTGCCAGAACTCATATTGACTTTATTTGTGAGGGGTTTGTTCCTCTTATGGATAGGTAAGCCCCAGCCTTCCACCAAAACTAGCTCTAAGCTAAAAAGTGCTTAATTTTTCCAGGATGTGGAGCTAGCAGAATAAAAACATACCATTAATATAATAATAATTGGGAATAATTGAGTACCTAGCACAGGCAAACCCTGGATTTAGCTGGCCTGTAAGCACTTCCATAGCAATGGCAGTAATATCATATATCATATACCCTTCTCCTTATCAGTGTCCCGGTGCAGCTAAGGGCCCAGAGCTCTGACAGGGATAATTTGGGCATGCAGTGAAACTTGTTGTGAGCTGGTGCTCATGCAAAAGTCCTCTTGTTAGAGCAGGGATATCTGTGCCATACAGTGTTGTGCCATTTAAACATGACATCAGATCTCTGCTTTCAATATCAAATCTGTTCCAGGCTAAAAAGGGCTCTCTAAATCCTTTAGATCTTATGTACAAGGTTTAAATTGCCAATTTCCTATCTCTTAGTGCTGAAGATTGCTGTACTCATCTAGAATATCCCCAAGTGTGATTTAGTGTGGGTGAGTTCATGAGGCTTGCCTACAGAAAGAACAATGGGATCCTGGGGAAAAAGCTAGAGGATAAATTGCACAAAACAGACTGGGGCATCCTATGATTGAAATAATTGTAAAATCTCTGTAACAAACAACACTGATAATGAGGTCTTTGGAAGAATTCATTTACAGCCCATTACATTTACATTGTCAATTTAACTTGCATTGCGCCTTTTAAATCAAGTAAAGCACTGGAACAAGTTGTCAAGCTTCCTAGACTTGGAAAAAAAGGGAGTCCTACATTTTCTTTCTAATAGCAGCTGCTGGAATCTTGTACTGTGTCCTCTTGGCCTATGAGACAAGATTGAATATATTTTCTAAAAACAAAGGGCAAACATACATAACAACTGCAAAATAAGTAATGGCAAAACAGCCAAGTATGTTCTGGTTTAAAAAATATTTTAAAAATTTATAAAAATTTGAAAGGTTTTGGAAATTTGTAAAGTTTTTTTCTGTAAAATAAAATTATGCCTAAATTATATTTTAATTTATTTTGAAGAAGATATTGTAATTCTTATATTTCAATCCATTTTTCATTAACACTTTGACACTTTCCCCTCTGTAAAAGCACTGAAACATCTATGAACATGTTTTCAAACTGTATGATCTGTTTTCAGTCATCTTTTTCTTTATAAGGACAGAGTTGAATACTGCTCTGTCACTTTTATAACCTGCACCACAGTATGCTCTTTGTTGCTGTAATGCTGGGTAAGTCTAATATGAGGCAAGCAAGAATATTTTCCTTTGTCACCTTCATTAGGAATTCCCATTGGCTGCCAGAAAGTAATATGGTTAGTGCTTTGCAGGATAGACTAAGACTAGGTTTCATTATTTAACTCCTCTCAGTAAATATTCCAGGCCAAATAAATCTGTTGGTTTGATAATCAGTAGTTCCTGACATCCCATTCAAACCAATATGAGATATTACCAAAAAAATATGCCACTCATCTGGAGTGAAAGGTGGCACGATGTTACCCTTACAGACTTCTCTGCTCATTGATTTTCTTTTGCCACAGGAAACTTTCCTTATCCAAAGGCTTCATTTTGATATTGAAATCACTTGGCTGCAGTGAACTTCTTGGGGTTGGTTACATACTGAAAGTGCTAGCAGAGGAGATGGGAAAATTGAAGGGAAAAAAAACATTGCTATAAGGAAATCACCATACAGGGGTTCATGGGTAATAAACACACTTCACAATAAAAGCAGGCCTCACATGTTGTGGATTCTTTTGCTGATGAAATCTGTCCTGAGAGCCTCTGACTGATGACTGACAAGAAATTGCATTGTCTCCAGCTTTATTAGCAGCACACCACAATGTGAATAATGTTGTAGGGGTCTGGAAATTACACTATTTTTTTACAAGGACAAAAAGAAGTATGAAAATTCAGTCTGACATCTATTTTAACTGTATTTTTGTTTCATATTTGAGGCATATGCAATTGGTTTTACTTCTTTCATTGCTCAGAGAAATTGCTCTGAGGAATAGCTGAAGTGTTTCTGCCATCCTGCAGATTGCTTTCTGACCTTTCCCTGTCCTTTGTTTAAGCATAAATTCTCCTTTTTTCCTCTCCCACAGCTGTCTTATCATCATAAAAGCATTTCTGAGAAAACAATTAATTTTTGTTCCTCTAAAAAACAAACTCCTCCCTTTAAACAAAAAATAAAAATAGAAATAAAAGCAAAGGTCAAATGCAGGGCACGTGGCAGCATTCTGATGTGGGACATACCCCAGGGAGAAAGCATTCCTCCTTTGGTATTGAAATGCAGTGGAACAACAGTAGGAGAAGAAATTACACCCACCAGGAGTGAGGCCAAAAAGAAAATTTAAAAAAAAAAAATTAAATAGCTGGTGCTATGACTCATGTGCCTTCAGGTATGCTGGAAGGGTAAATTCAAAGCTTTCCAGTTTCTCTGCAGTTATTCAATTTGCATTAACAAACAGCAAGGACATGCTACACTCTTTTTTTTTCTCCTTTGGAGTGAAGCTCAGATTCTCAGTGTGAATTTTTGCAATCCTTAAGACAATGCCCAAAATGAGCTCCTTCATGTTTGTTTTTATATTTGTATGAACCCTGAAAGCACTTACAAGTAGTATCGTCACAGTCAGATTTCCTTCTTTTCCTGCTCCCTTCTATGTCTCAAAGAGAAAAAACAGCTTTTCACTAGGCTGAGTGGATGCAAGGCAGATCAGGAGGCAGCAGCGCTGAACCCTTCCACCTACTCTGACTGACACCCGACCAACTCCAAATTCTGCCCTGGTTAGACTCATTCAAGTCCCTTTATTTGGCAAAAACATTGCGTTGTTTTGCTGAAAGCAACGGTGAGATGATTGTTAGAGGGTTTTAAGGTAAGTAACTGCTTCATTTTCATAGTTCAGAATCACAGAACCGAGAAAATCAAGGCAACATTCCCTCCCAGACCCCAAAAAATTCTGCTGTTTTCAACATGATTGTGATCCGTTAGCTGAAAGTTACATGAGAAGTTTTCTTCAGGTTGTTAATGCTAAGCTCCCACTCTGGTAAGTCTGAATGCTGCAGTCAGGTTTTTTTACCTCAGGTTTTAGCCTCTTATGGGTAAGTATATATACTCACAAAAAATAGATATACTTTCTAAAGCTATTCCATTCTTCAGTTCTGTCAATATTGCCTTTTTAAACTTTCACAGTTATGCTCTAGTGCTTTGAAAGTTGCACTTCAGTGCAACAATTCTTTCATTGAAAAAAAAATAATGTTTTTCTTTTTCAAGAAAAACAAACCTTCCCAATAGTACTTACATATCTTAAAGACATATCAACCTGGTGATAAACTGATTAGCAACCTGACTATATTATTGCAAGCTCACTTATCATCCATAATAAACTACTTATAATAAGCACAAATTCCTTATTTTATACACAGAAAACAAAAAAATTAGGGGAATAAGTTAAAAAGAAAATAATTAGTCCTGGCTCAGAAAATGGGATGAACTTTCTTGGCCAGACGACTAAAATAGGCCTGCTTTAGTGCCATTGCTCACTGAATGCAGATGTTTTGTGAAAGTTAAGTAGAGCAGCCTCAGCAACATTGGTGGCTGCTGCATGCCTGTGCAAAGGCAGCTGAGAGGTTTGAGTTCTCACACCAGACACCCATGTGCAAAATTTATACATCTGCATGCTGCTTAAATAGTTTTGGCACCTCACAAGATGATAGGGCATTTATGCTTACAATAGCTCTGTGATGTGAGAAGAGGTTTTTGTTATGGTAATGCAGTAAGGAGGGCAGGAAGGATCTGCTCAGATTTGAAGTGGATACCTGTAGTACAGGAAGGAATTGAAGCCAGGTCTCACCTATCGAGGTTGTTGCTCTGAACACTGTGAAATCAGGAAATTACAGTCTCAAATGTTTCTGAAATGGCTCTTGCAAGGATGTAAGTTTATCTCTGAGGTTCCTAAAGAGCACCTCCATAGACTCCCTGGCAGGACATCATGAAATCCGGTCTGTTGTGCACTTGACATCACATTTTCTTCATCCATCCAATTTTATTTGATGGTGGCATGGAAAAAAGTTGGTGCTTAGGTTTTTTCTTTTCAACCACCACGGATATTTCCACTAGAAATGGAGCTTGTCATTCAGATTTGCCAGAAAATACATGGCACCTGTTGGCACTCCCTTATTCTGAGTCTGTTGTCTGAGATATCAGATCAACTTTCTATCATACTTTCAAATCAGTACAGAATGAACTGCAGCTACAACTTTCCTGACATTTTTAGGCTCTCTGTGGCATGCACACTTCTGTCCAGGTGTAGAAAGGTGGAATAAAGCCCTGCTTTGCAGGGCTAGTACAAAAGTAGATTCAGAGCTCAGCCTTGTTTAAGCATATTAAGTTGCTTCCTGGAAGAATCTACCTGTTGGCATCGACTAGGGAGGCTTGAAAGTGTCATGAATCAGGTGGCTAAACCCCATCTCCTGTGGCACTCATCCTGTTCTACGGAAGGCAGTGGGAATCTTTGCATGGATTTATGATCACACCCCATAGTTTCACTGGTGCACATTATTTTGTATATCCCCTGATTCTGATAGTTCAAGAAAGCCTTTTTTATACTGAATACTGAAACACTCGTATAGAAGAAGCAAGACCTCACTAGGTTTGTATTCTATTAAAGCCCACAAGCAATTGCTGTACTTTGGTGGAAAGTTCCAACATGCATTGGATTATTAGAGTAAGAGCAGCCAGAAAATGAGGGATGTAGAGCAATAGCTTTAAATCCCCACTTCCTTATATCGCACACTAAATGTGCCTGAAGGTAGAATAAAATGTTGAGTAAGCTAACCAGATAAATGGCAAGCATTATCACCTCCAGGGCCCTCAAATTCTCTCCCAGCTGTGAGATTCTGACCATTTACTGATGCTCTATGGCCAGAAGGTATCTCAGCAAACAAGTCTTAGTCTTTGAGACTACAGTCTGGAAGAAGTAGCAATTTTAGGTGCTCCCAAGCACAATTTTTATCATAAGATGAACAAGCAAGCTCTGGTTAATCTATATTCAATATTCATACCTACATGTAAAAAAAAAATTAAAAATAAAAATAAAGGAAATTATGCAAAGAGAGTTTATTCAATCATCTACCTTGTCTGAAGAATCTTTGTAAATGCACCAAGTGTTAGAATCTCTCCAGTGACTGTCCTTGCTTAGGATTTTGAAAAAGCTGCTTTTCACACCCAGAACTCCATGCAGGGAAGACGTAGCATTGAGCACTCACAAGCGGCATCACAGAGTAATAATTTTAACTCACTGAATCTGAGCAGGGCCAAGGAGGCATTTAGGAACCCCAGATGGGACATGCTTAGAGCTGTAAGGAGTCAGCTTTGTGAAACAAAGAGGAGAGAGTCTTTTCCTTCTCCATTTCTCACATCCTTGCCAGGCTTTGTAATTGCCAGGATTTTGTCTCCACCTTTTGTAAGGCAGGTATGCCCTGTTATGCCCATTAAGTGAATAACCAGCACTACTTCCTCCTTGGTCTCCAGGTAAAAGGTGACAGAAATCTGATCCAGTGTACTTGGAAAACTAGAAGTTGAGTCATCAGCTTGAGTCAGTGGGAGTTGTCCTACTAAAGGGAGATTCCACTTCTTACAATGCCACCCTTGAAAAGGTCCTGTGTTTAAATTGAGAGGTTGGGATTTAGGTTTGGGATTTTTTTGGTAGCTCCACAGATCTGCAGTTTCTTCATTTATTAGGAGTAGTATCTGGTACTTGATTCATGACAATTCCTATTAAGATTTCCATCCTAACTGTCAGCATAGAGCAAACCCAATTGCTATAAAGACTGCTGAGCTCTGTATCTCTTAAATATATGCACCTGGATAGAAAATCTTGCTGAAGTTGCGTTCAGCCACACCTGTGCCATGCTGGCAGGGTTTTTCAGAGGTGAGAAAAAGGTTATGGAGAAAGAAGACAAGTTGTCTACGTATCTGTATGGCTCGCAGGATCATTATCACTACCTAAGGACAGAAGAACCAACATTGACATTTCACTGATGTAAAAAGCAGTAGAAGAGAATGAGATTTCTACTTACATTTTCTTAGGTCTATATCACCAGCCCAGAAAATTAATGAGACTGCAAGTTTTGTAGGAGAAATGGGAATTTTTGTTGCTGTTTGGCTTTTTCCTCCAGTCTTTCAATACTCCTTATCCCAGACAGAATAAGAGGGTACAAAAATAAAAGTGGGAAGAGGGAGACTGTGGTGATGACCAAAGAATCACGACCTTCAAAATAACTTTGTCAGTTCTGGGTACATGTACATTTTCTGTGGAAGTTTTGGATCACCTCTCCAAATTGAAGCTGGACAATTTTATAACATATGTGCCATTCACAGTGGGGACATGCACCTTGCTTGATAAAAATGTTTCTAACAATCCACAATTCTTGTTTTGGGTTCCTCTACAAAGCCAGCCCAAAGTGTTTATATTTGAGAAGTCTGTCAACAGAGAGTGACTGCACTGTATGTTGGTGTAAAAATAGGTTCTGTTTTCTGAAGAAAGCAGATCTGTTACCACCACATTCGTTTCCCTAAGGCCCCTAAGGGCAGTTTGCAGAGCAATCTTTACTATTCCTTATACCTGGTGTCCCAAGAGTCATCTGTTCAGATAGCATTTAAAATATTACAGAAGAAAAGAGAGTTGTGCATGAAAACTTCCCTCGCATTTCAGTAGCAGGATTTGGGCTGCGTTTGACCCTCTTTAGTCAGGGAGCTTGAATGGTTTTCTGGGTGAAGAACTTCTGTTAGAATATTCACTAACTAAAGACTGGAAAAGTACTGGACCCAGCTAAACACTGCGTCCTTGGGCATAGCTGTAGTACGATAACAAGTAGTGAAAGAGACATGAGAAAGAGAGTTGTAACACTAAAAGAATGAGGAAGAACTGATATTGTAGCATAACCAATAGACTGTTTAGATTACAGAATATTCATGAGCTTATTACTGCTGTGAATAAATATCTGGTGCTCTAATCAATAAACGAAGCTTGCTGATCCCTCATATTGAGAGCTCGAGTTTCCCTGCGCCACAACAGACTTCCATACTCCTTCTGAGACAACTTCAGGAAGATGCTACACTTGTGACCTCAAGTGTAAACCTCAAGGTCACCACTTGTGACCTAGAAAGTAGGTAGCTTTTTCATTGGTCAACCCTTGGCATTTCCAAGTCATCATATACCTGCATTCCAGATAGGGGAAATTATGTTTTAGCTATTTTTGGTGCATCCTAATAGTTTAAGCAGCCTGCTCCTGTGAGTTGCTGTGCACTTTGCAGTCCTGCTGCAAGGATTTCAGCTTCTTTCAGTAAAGTGCATAATCATGTGCATCAACCTCTTTGATGAGCTGGAACCTGAGAGAATTCAATATATTCCTACTGAAGGCCCAACACACTCACTAAGCCAAAGTGAACCTTCCTCTTATCCTGCCTTTTAAAAGAGGTGATGTGCATGTGAGGAGAATTTCAAGGTTTATTACAATACCCTGTAAGCCTGTAATAATAGAGCTACATTGAAAATTATTTTCTCAGCACAAATCAAGTTAAACATACAGAACAGTCTTTGCTCCATCGTGAAAACCCTTTTGGAATAAAAAGTCACAGAATAGAGCATTGAGAGTTGGAAGGGACCCACAAGGATGATCAAATTCACCTCACAAAACTGCAGAATAATCTGAATACTATTTCAGAGAGCACCATTTACTTAAAGCTTTCTTTGTAGTAATGAACAGTTAATATAGCAATTTATAACATTTACAGCTCTGGGAAAAATGCTTCACACGCTTTCCAGTTCAGCCCCAGAGCCGTGCTGAGGTCAGGACTGAAGGTCCCAGTATCCCCAGAGCGTGAGGCCCTGGGCAAGCATAGCGCCAGGCAATTCCAAAGATTACTTCTAAAATGAAAGGCATGACAAGCAGTAAGCAGGCTGGAGGCAAACATAATTGTGCATCAGTGTGCAGAGTGTGTGTGTGGATCCTCCACAGGGGCTGCAGTCCCCACCAGCAGTGGCAGCGGCAGGACCCGGCATGGCCAGCAGCTCTGCCAGCGTAATTGATAGGGCACCTGCCCCAGAAGCAGCTTGTGTCAACCAGAAGCAGGGGCTGAAGAATAAATTAGTGGTCACAGGGATATTTTTAGACCCATCTTGCAGATACTTGGAGCTCCTGCTTTTAGCAGTAGCTAAATTTTTGCATGCTAACGCTTGTTTCTTGCACCACTGTTAGAGGCAGAGGGCATCACAAGTTGGGGAAGTTTTTTCATGACAGGGCCCTTCACTTTTGATCCAGAAGCACTAAAGTTGAGACTACTGCAAAATATAGTTGTTAAATGAAATTGCCTCTCCCATAACTTTTTTGGGGTGATTTAACTTTTCCCCTATAAAATTGCAGTTATAAATCCATCAGAGGGAATTATTTATAGCACCTCAGGACCACGGCTTCGCTCTGTGTTTTATATGTCCATTCAGTGACAGCAACTGCGATATTTTGAGTTTGGGAGAAGAAGAAACATAAAGCTTTTCTAGCGTTAGATTTAGCAAAATTCTGGAAGGAATCATCAATATAATTTTATAATTTTACCTATCCTCTTACCTATTCTATGCTCAGCTACTCAGAATGAATTCTGCAGACTGATTCCTGACTTGCTTTGTGTCTGTGTAAAGCTTCAAAAATAAGCATCTTCCAACATGTGTTTTGAGATAAAGCCTTTGCTTAGGATTGTATGAAGACTCAAAATGTTAAAATGGAATAAAAATAAATTTCTTGTTTAAATAATTTCTTGTTTAGATGGGCAACTGTGGCAACTTTGCATCCTGTAGAAAGGTAGTAGAAAATGAAAGACTTTTTTTTAAAGGCTTTTTATGGCCTTAAGTATTTCTTACAGCCCTTCTTTGAATACAGTACCCATATGTTATGATTATAATATTTTAATCATTATTTCATATCTTACAAAATTTTCATAAACACACCTTCTTAATCAAGCTGACATATCATCATTTAAAAATTTCCCTTCACAATGTTGACCCAGACAGCACAGCTGATCCAGTACTGGGATGTCTCTAAATGAATGACTGTCATAGGAAGTCAGTCAAGTGATCCCCAGTGGAGTAGATGATACCAGGGGTGGCCAACTGTGCGTTAATTCCTGTAGAGGATTATCAAAGTCAGCATTGCTGCAGGAGCATCAGCCTGGAATTATGATTTCAATGTTGAGGAAGAGACAGGACTGCATTATTATGGGAAGCACCACTAGTGCTTTTTCAGCTGAAAGCATTAATTCTGTCAAAAGGAGGTATATTTTCTATCAAGAGTGTTGGAACACCACATCTTGTCTCAGATTGGTTTGAAAGCTATAGCACCTCCTGGGATCTACATTTCAGGTATCTCTTGCCTCTTGTTCCCAGCTGAGTCAAACTCCCTAGTTCATCTCCCACAAGGGCATGCTTGTTGTGGAGTTCTCACGAAGGATTGTGCTAGTAGTGGATAACTTACAAGCATTGTGTCCAGTCCTTTTAGGGGCTGGAATTGTCATCATTCCTTTGGGTGGTCCTTCCAAATCCACTCAATTTTGGTGGTCAGAACTGCTGTTTTTCCTTTTCCTTGGCTGTCATTTGTTTACTGTCTCCTTTAAGCCACTCTTCCTTGTATCTCCTTCTTTGAAGCATTATCTACCTCAAAATTTCAACAAGAATAAATTTAAATCATAATTATCCTTGTCTGTAGTATTGATATGAGATATAGGCATAAGCTTTCTGTGCGCCCCAAAGGAAATATTTCCTTTGCTTTGTGAATCCAAGTACCCACCAATAAAATGGAGATTGTTCTTTTCATTCTCATAGGAAAATAGTGAGGCTCTTGACCTAAATATTGTGCTTAAATAGCACAGCAGTAGAAATGTGCACAGATTAATACTGATCAAGTCACAGTAATATGTTTCAACCAAAAGGTGTTGGCACACTTAACTTACCTTTTTTTTCTTTTCATCCTCTTTCTCCTGTTATGTTCAAGATGTGGGAGCATTTTTTGAAGAAGGAATGTGGCTTCGTTACAACTTCCACTCCCCAGGGACTAGCGTGAAGGATTTAGTTAGCCGGACGCTTTTGAGCTCTGCAGATCCTGAGATCACAGCACCTGACCTCAGCTTGAACAAGGAAGAGCTCAGCTTCAGCTTCAGCACCACCAAGGCCCCTTGTGTCTTATTTTATGTCAGCTCCTACACCCCGGACTTCATGGCTGTGCTTGTGAACCCCACTGGTAAGAAACTGCTCTGGGCTCTCCCCGTCAAAGGCACAATTGACAATACCAGGCTGATATTCAGGGGAAGCTCTGAACTAATGGGAAAGTCTCTTCACCCTTGTCACTGAACTTTCTAGATCTGGTACTGATGTAACTGTTCATTTTAGTGGTATTTCTTCAGCCAGCCCTCTCTCACAAAACAAAACTAACCAAACAAAAGCGACCAAAAACCTGCTATAACAATGAGACCTACGCCATGAGCCAGTATTATGGTGGGGACAAGTAGACATCCACATGAAGGCACATGAATAGCTGAACTGGCAGCATCCCTAGTAGTCAGTAGAAAGTGTCATGTACTGTTCTGAAAATCTGGATGCTTATTGAGGTGACTAAAATATGGGTGTAGTATAGTATATAATGTCCTAAACATTTTGGTAATTGATGAAGGTTGGATATGGACCATTTGCTGCTACAGTATTAAAACTCTATATGAACTAAATATACCTCGATTCCAAATAGTGCCTCAGTGTCCCATGAAAATCATAATTAGGATGATTTTACTACTGTTCTCTGAGTATTCTACATGCCACTCATTTTTTTCTTTTCATGGGAAAGAAAGGATGTGCATGAGAGAAATCCAACATCACACAACTAAACTGTAGTTATAGAGGTCTAAGTCTGTTCTTTTGGGCCAGAATATTTCCATTTTTCATCAAGAGAAGGGGCTGCATTTCCCTTTTCAAACATTCCTCCTTTTAATCAAATATTTAAATGTGTTATGAGGAGCAGACACTCTACTTTTGTTTAGAAAAGAAAAATCTGTCTGGCAGTATGTTATGAATATCAATAAGCCACTCCTGATTATACTTTTCCAACACTGTAACCTCAGGATTTTTTTCACAATATAATACTAAATTTCCATGGAAGTCCAGACGGTCACTCATCAACAGCAATTAAACACAAGAACAAGAAAGTCCCATGTGTGAATTATGTGTCAGTGCTAATTTGTTGTAATTTTGCCTTTATTCAATGCATGTCAATGGTTTATTCTTTAGAGAATGTTACGCTTTGTATAATTTCATAGAATTTTGCTGCAGCAAGAATAATAATCTCAACAATAAAGTGTTACTTGATGTGCTCAATTTTGTACCAATTGTCCATATTGTTCAAGGCATAACTCCAATTTGTTTGGTTTGCAGTCAGAAGTGTTTACAAACACTGTGGTTTGGAAATGCTGGTCATTGTCACACTTCTGGGTTATAAACTAGTGGCAGTTTCGGCCCAGTAACTTTATAATCCCAAACATGAGCTGTTCCCTTACAGCAGAGACCAGCTATGAGAGCAATTAAGTGTGAAATGATAACAGCTGTATGTGAAAATAAAGACAGGAAAATAACTGGTGAATAAAGATCAAATTACCTGAGGGTGCTTTTCACATTTTTTTCTTTTTCACTAGGGAATCTGCAAATTCGGTACAACCTCGGGGGCACCAAAGAGCCATACAACATTGACATTGACCACAGGAACATGGCCAACGGCCAGCCCCACACCGTTAATGTCACACGGAACGGACGGGACATCGCGCTGCAGGTAAGCTGCTTGGTTCCATCACTCGTATCTTGCAGCGGTTTGTTTTTTGATGGGTCTCCAGTCCTCTGAAAAGGTTGGTACTTTTTAGAAAATAAAAAGTACAGTAGATGGGGCTCTGCCTGCAGATCACACTCCTAGGAGTTAATAAAAGCTATTCGCTCCCTCTGTTGCATCAACTCATGTTGTTCTGAAATCCTCATTTTAGTGTGATGACAGCTGGGCTAATACAGGTGTCACTGTAGATGCTCGAGGGCATCAGAGACATCTGGGCTGATAGATAACATGGGACTTAGGATAAACCTGTGCCATTCTGGAGCAGCAGCTGGAAGCAGGGAGGGATACCCTACAGCATTTTTAATGGTAGTGAAGCCTGATGCAAATAATATCATTCTGTAAGTCCTGAGTCTGCAAATGAGGATGTCTTTAAATTTAAATTTGCCCTGCAGTCCAGTGAAATTGCAAGAGCTGATTTGCAAAGATGAGCAGATGCCTAAGTGTTTGTGTGACATAAACCTGGGACAGAGAGTATTGTTGAAGGCACATACCTCTGGCTTATTTAAGTTTTGATACAGCACAGGTAGGAACTTCATCTCTACATATATCACAGTTCACAAATCTTTGAGATAGTATAATGCTATTTAAAACTGAGGGGAGTGCTGCAAGAAGCAGTCACTTTCCAGGCTGCCTCCTCTCTGTGGTCACCACAGAACTCTCTTTTCATTCCCTGATTGTCACGTCTGCAAACATGGAGATTGTGAGCAGGGTATAAGAACAGTTTTGTTGGCAGGAGAGTCAGGTGGATGGGAGACCTTAATCTGGATTTGTTAGTTCAGAAGAAGCAAACCAAAACCAATAACAAATGAAATATAAAAAGGAGATGTTTCCTTGGGAACCAAGCCAAAAGGTGAAGGATGGTAGTCATCACAGTATTATCTACCTGAATATTAAAATAAATCCCTGACAATTACTATTTCAAGGTATCAAAAGGAAACTTTTCATTGCATTACAATTTCATTTGACTGAGGCTCGCAGTACTCAGAATAACACTGAATGCATTGAAGTAGAATTGTCACTAAATTATTCACAATAACAAACAACTTAAAAAATATATAGGTCTACATCCAAACTCTTTTCAGGCTTTTGGAGGTTGGGAGGGGTATATATTGATGTGCGTGTCTGTCTTGCATGCTGTTGCATTTATTTCTCCCACAGCTAGAAGGAAATAAAGGAAGACCTATAGTTTGGTGTCCCTCTGGTGTTAAATGCTTTTAGTTTGGGGAAATATGGCATGGAGTCCTAGCTGGCTGATTTAGGCAGCTGTAAAACTAAAAAAAATTACATTCCAAAGGGATCAGAAGAGATACCTTGCTCAGCTGGAAATTATGTACACAGTTAAATGTTCCAGCCTTGCATCGACTCACCTGTACTTGATTCCCAACAATTCTTTCCCAGTGTTTTATGAGACCACTGCCTGTCTAGAACTTTAAAGAGTCAGAAACATTTTGGTTTGTGCTGCTCTGCTGGGGCAAAAAAATTTTAATCTATTCAATGTGCCTAAAAATGATTAATGTAGCCAGAAAACAGATTCATTTGATTCATTCATTTAATGCATGAGATAATCTGTCTGATGCACATGCAAGAATAGGGAAAGAAGGGTCTCATACAAAGCAAGTCCAGAGATCCTATTCCTACTGTATCCTGAAAAATACTATTTCTATTAAATTTCGTTTGACCTCCATAAGTTTATTTAATTACTTATCTGCTTATCTTCTGTAAATGAGAGAAATTATAAGGACAGAAATTAATCTGCTAAGTAGATTGTTAACTTGAAAATTCAAGAATGAACTCCTCACAGTGTTTGAAAATACAGAAGATATAAATACAGTTTTTCTCAGTATTCAGAGGACAAATCATAAAGTATGAGTTTTCTCTTGCAGATCTGAGCTATGAACATTTGAGTAGACTTTTATTTCCTGCTAAATCCTTCTCCAACCTGATGAGCAGCTGGTTTGCTTGCTTTTAAAGAAGACAGCTTGCTTGCCAGGTGCTGTTGCTCACACTTCCACATCTCTACAGGGCATAAAAGTGTCACAAGAAGGATTTATTTCTCATCAAAGCTTCAATTCAAGAGCACTCAGTATTTTTGAGATCTTAACAGCAAGTTCATACTTAGAGTACCTGTCTTTCTAACTTACTGTAATAACCCTGTAGTGCCAGAGAGATTTAAAAACTCTGAAGCCAGGCAATAAATTGGTACCATATGAGCTGTGTGAATCAGAGTTTTATCATGATTCTCAGGAGTTTCACTTACATATAAATATGAAAAAAGACTCATTAGTGAACTCTATGAGACTTCACCTCATGCTGGCAGACAGGAGGCCACTGATTACTTACATAAAATCAGAATTTTGAGGTGGGATTCGAAATCAACATATCCACCATACTATATGTTCATAAGGTAACAAAATGAATTCAAGAACAACTATTTAGTGTGAATTGCTTTTGTTATAATTGTATCCCTATTCCTAACATACCATGGCAGTCAAGTCTGAAGGTAGTAGCAAAGGCTCTGTCAAATAGTTTTTATATTTCAGTTTTACACATTCACTGACTGCAGACAAATCAATAGTTCTACGTTAAATAACAAGCTCTCAATTGTGTTGCCAGTGGTTTCTCAAAGATAAGGTTAAGGATATAAAGTCAATTTACATGTCAGAAGAAGCAAATTACATAAATTCAGGGAGGAGAAAGATATGCTTATTTTCTCATTTTCATGAGGGGGACAAAATTGACATTTGATAGTAATAATTCCTATCCCTCCTCTCTAGTAAAATATCAGATACAAATAACCATGGCACACCTCCAAGGCTCCATTAGTTCACCTGTGGCAAGAAAAAGCCCAGACTTACAGATGGGAAATGCATTATTCCAATGGATGACATTTCATTAGGTTATGGAGGACAAGTTTTACTTTGTTTGATTTCATTAGAAGATTTCATGCTTCAGCAGGGTATTTTACATATCATAAAAATCAGATCACTCTTTACCAAGTGTTCATGGGTGATTAACACTATTCACACATCAGTAAAATCTTCTCTGAAGAAAGCCAAGGACAAAAGCTCCCTAGCAGAGGTTCTGATCCAAAGCCCATTGTAGTAAATGAAAGTACTTCCATTGCCTCCAGCAGGCTTTAAATTGTACCTAAAGAACTGTAGTAGTTGCATCCTGAGTGCAAGATTCATACCTTCTGCCTCTTTGCATGTCCCGAGAGTAAAATCAGGAATGAATCTGGATCAGAGGCTTTTATGTTCTGTTGCACAAAGGTAGATCAGCCTACTACAAAGAAAAACTATAAGGAAAAAAAAGAAAGAGAAATGTACGATATGCTTTGATTGTTAGTGGAATAAAGCTGATGGTCGGCAGGACTCAGACTGGGTCTGTCAGCTTCCTCACATGTACATTCTCAACGGTGTCTAGATCTCCATCCCTGCTTTAAAGCCATTTCTGGCAAGGGGTTATGAGTCACAGTTTGTAACACGTTCTTTGTTCCTGAGAAGGATTAAACCAGAACAACTTCTTCAGGACTGAAGAAACTCTGTCCTAAACTCTCACTATGCTTTCAGGACAATTATCAGCAGCCACTTCTCATCTTCTCAAAAGGCCACACAGAAGGGTGGAGACAGTTCTCTCTTTCAGGGCTGGACAATATGTCAAACTGTGGTGGAGGGGCTGCACACAAATAATGGTGCACACACCATATAATCTTAATGTTAATTGCTGACTCTGCTCAAAATCAGCCAAATTATGAAGCTTTATGGCTAAATCTTGACCTGAACTCAGCTGAGGCTGAAAACAATACAGAAAATGTATTTGTACAAGTTTCCATTTTCCAACTTCACCAGAGGCCAGCAAGAGTATGCACCCATCTTTGTGAAAAATGATCAATGAAATATTTGACCCTACCCAAATGAAATCAAGAAGAAACAGAATTTTTGCAAGAATTTTTGCATTTCCATTTAGAGCTCTGCACTACTTGAAGAGCAATTGCAAGCTCCTATGTCTCTCTCATTGTTCAAAGAATAAGTGAATACCACACTCCCAGATGGTTTAAAAATGTAAATCATACAAAGTTAATTCAAAACTAATCTGAATTACAAAATAAAATGGTAAACAAAACAGCACTGAAATAAAATGGGAGAAGTGGAGCAAAGCAGCCTGCACATAATCCCCATCTTACATGCAATTAATATATCAAAGATTTTATAATTGTAGATTAAATTTTGTTCTCATTAAAGCAAGTGGAAACTTTCTCATGGACTTCAGTGAGGCTATAATTTCATCTCCCATCATAATTGTTGCTGTCAATTCACAACTATCATATTTCCTATATTTTGAAGCCTCAAAAGAAAATTATCACTGTTTGAGCTCTTGCTTAAGAGAGGCCATAAAAAAAATCACCAAATTTTTGCAGCTAACCCAAAAATAGCGATAGCAGTAAAACAAATTTTGTAGAAAGACATTTTATCTAGCTTTAAAGACTTCAAATGATAGAAAATGTACCATGTCCTTTGGCTATGTCTTACGGTGCTAAGTACCATTCTTGTAAAGAATTTGCACCTAATTTACAGTTTGAATTCAACATTTAACTTTGGGATCTTTGTGTCCATGCTTGATAGATGAAAGAAATGTTTAATGTCAGGCATCACTCCCCTTCACACTTTCTTAGAGATGCTGATAAAAACATGTTTTCATCTTGTCTGCAAGTTGCTAAATAAACTGATTTATTTTAGTATACGCTCATCCATCTATAGTTTTTAAACAATTTTTTAACTCTTCTCTGAAAACTCTCCCTTTTGAGTCACATTTTGAAAACATTTACCCTAGGATTAGAAATGGTGATGGTTGTTATGCCATCAAAATGACATAGAAATACCACCTTTATTTATTTCCTTCATTTTCTGGGAATTATGCTGCCTCAGCAACCTTTGGGTAGTGCTGTAAATTATCTAGACACCAGATTAATCTGAAGTCTGGTTTAGCTAACATTTAACTGGTAAGGAATGAGAAAGTAGTACTCATGATTTGAAAGGAACCAGTCAGACAGTATTTACAAATTCCATAGCCTCTGACATGAATAAAACATGTTTTAAGTATCCAGGACTTTAATCACAGGTAAAACATGTAAACCATAGTCAACATCAATGCAACAGTTAACCCTCTGCTTTGTTTCCTCATACCCAGTAATTCCATTGTATTAAAAAATAATTAATGCATTTCCAAAATATGTTTTGCTTAAAGGGAAAAAAAAATTTGTTCTATCAATAGTAAAGGCCTTCCTGCTGAAATGAATTATTTAAAATCCCTGTGGATACATCCTTTTCACTATGTATTGCCCTTCTGTAGTGGCAATGTATTACTCAAAATGCTATGACACAGAAAGGCAAACTCAGACCATTTTCTAGAGCAGAGCCATACATTAGATCTGCATGTTTAATGCATTAGCACTTAGTTTATCCATAACTGCTAAGCTCTTTTTCAATCAGAAGTCACAAGGAAGTGATTTTACTCAGGTCTGAAAATTATAGGGTTTTTTTCCACCAATAGGCGACAAAGTAGCATAAGAAGTTATCAATAGATATCAATAAACTTCTGAAAATAAAACAAAGCTTTTATTGATATAGTATATCATGCCTACAACCCTAAGCAACATCTGGGTTCTAAAATATAAACAATTAGAGACCCTGATCTTTTCATAATTCAAGTTCCCTCCAACTATAAGGATGTTGCAGATGTTGCAAATGACCAGGTGTTCAATACTGAAAAGTGCCACTAAGTAACAGCAAGAAACAGCAGAACAGAATTTAAATTGTGTCTACCAGAATCAGAAATCAGCAAATAAATTACTGTTTAATAATTTTTTACCTGTTCTTTTGTGCTCACAGCTCATGACCATGAGCTCTGAGCAGTTTTGTTGATCTAAACTTTCACTGAAATTACTCAATTTATTTATTTTACATTGTGATACACAATATTTCAGTTAAAGAGAACAGCTGTGGGTAGAACAGGAACCTTGTAAATGAACAACTTCTACTCCCCTTTTGTGTGTGATAGAGTGGGTTAGTGGCATCTGCCAAGGTAAGGCAGCACATCCCCATTGAATCTCAGCTTGATGAAAGACAAATAAAAAGTTTTCAAAAACCATGTCTTGGTTTGGAAAGACAGGTGTCTGCTAAGGAAGGCAGGAGCCTCCCCTAAAATGGAAAATGTAAACCCCCTCCCTCCGAATTGCTATAAAATTTAAATTAAGGGGCTCTCAGGCAAAAAAAAAATATGGGAGCAGGAATAACAGCTCTTTATTAGGGAAGAAAATAAAAAGATAAAATAAACAATGCAGTAAACCAAAACAACACTGACAGAGTCAGAATACAGCCTGACACCCTGTTGGTCAGGGTGCTGGTAGCAGTCCAATTGGAATTGTGGCTGCAGTCCTCCTGGAGTGTCAGGTATGTTTCTGTTGGAGCAGGGATCCTCTAGAAGGGTGTAGTTTTCCTCTGAAGATCCAGTGGAAGAGGCAGCTGTTCCTCTGGGAAATCCAGTGGAGAAGCTGTGCTGGTGTTCCAGAATCTCCAGACTATATCCAGGTAGGAATGCTTGGCTCCTCCCTCTGGGCAGAGCATCTCACAATGGGATGCTCTAGTTCTTATCAGTCATGCAGTGACATTAAATAGCCTGTTATCAGCAGATGTCTCCCCGGAGGGAGGAGTGGTTGTGGAAGAGATAAGGAAAACTGCCCTCTTAACAGAAGGTACCTGCCATACAGATGGCAAATAGAATACAATTTGCTTGGCAATCCAGGACAAACCAGAACTCCTTTCACTCATCAACAAATATGTGGACATCAGGACATGGCATCATATCTCTCTCTTATTGGAAAAACATGGGAAAACAGTGGGAAAAATCATCATCCCTACATTCCCATCTGGGGATAGCATTGCTTCCTGTGGTTCCCCTGTAGCTGCTGCAAAAAGGCAGAGGCAGATGATGAAGAATATATCTTTTAAAAAGTTTTACCCTCTCTGTATCAGCTGAGCTAGTTTCAAACTTAGAGGGCTTTTGGAAGCATATTCCTCTTTACTTTCTGCTTTGTAAAACCCCTCCATAAGAGAGGAACTCCTTTACATATCCATCCTTTTCATTTTCTTTTAGCAGAGATTGTGTTGCTGGATTCAGAGTTATGTTTCAGCTGCCATGTCCCAAACTTTGCCCATGTCTAGGCCACATATCATCATAAGACCCAGAAGTGAAATGTCTCTCTCACCCTACATCCCCATTTTCCTGGGAAATAAAGCTAAGGCCATTCAGGTCAGAAGAGAGAATGGTGCAGTCTGGTATTTCCTGAGTCTGCATATCAGAGCAGAGCAAAGGTCTGCAGGGCATATCAGCAGGATTATACAGCTCACAAATGTGTTACTTACATTGGTTATGCTGAAACTAGTTCCTTCTTCTATAATGCATTTTCAGTGATGAGAATGTGTGTGTGTCTTCCTTGGCCTATGCGATTGCTGGTTTTATATAATTTTATTGGAATTAAAGAAACAAGGAAAGAACAAAAAAATTAAGTCATCCCAGTGTCCAAGACAAAGCTAAAAAAGTCAAAACCTACCATGAAATAGGCAATTTCCATTGTATGGAAGCACATACTGGACAAATTAATGCCCTGTGAAAGTCATCTTTAGGTACCTGAGGTAGATCTCTTTAATTTTAATGACTTGGCATTATATGACTTGCTATTGCTTCTGTTAACATTTATTGTAATTCATCTACTAAAGAGAGCAATAAAAAGTCAACAGATATGTGAAAGAAGCACCAGAGAATCATTTTAATTGAAGGAGCCAGACTAAATAGTGTGCCTTTCCTTATCAGTGCTTCTGTTACATTTTCAGTTATGTTTCTCCATTTCCATTTAAATTTTATCCAAAACTTTGTGACTTTTTAGAAGGAGGCAAATTCTCCCTGGCATTATTTAGCAGAGCAACAACAGCTTTCAGGTATATATACAAGCTTTCTGCACATAGAGGATTCAAGTTTTGAACCAGAAAAAATATCTTTTTTTCTTTCGGCAATGTATCTATGTTTTTTTCACGTCTGTATCACTTTAATCACATTTTTAATATAAATCCCTGCAAAAAAGAGACTTTATAATAAAATACTCTAATTGACCTTTATTTTAAAAAAGAAAAAAAAAAAAAAAAAAAAACAACTGCTAAAGATTAAATCAGTGCATTACACCTGCAAAACAGATTTTTTTTAGTGATTCCTAAAAGAGCATTTATTATACCTCTATAGAAATTTCATCTGCAGAGCTTAAAGCACAGTGCCAGCCTTTACTTTGGCTTACATCACACCAGTGAAGTGTGTGCCTCCTCCTGTGTTCCAGATGAGCAGTGAGGCTGCAGGTCTGTGACTGTCCAAGGCAGTAAAAAATGCAGGGTTTATGGTCCTGCCTGTTTCTCTGGATCCACTCCTCATTTACAGTCCATGGCTTGTCCCTGCTCTGGCTCAGATGTGATCTGCACTAACCTGGGTCAAGGACCTGACCCGTCAGAATCTGATCAGCGGAGCACCAGTGCCACACTGAGGAAGGAGCTGAATTGCACTGAGACTGGCCATGATCAGCCTGAGCAATTACACAGTTACCACTCCAATCCGCTCCTTTCCTCTTGTATTTGAGAAAAAAAATAAAATCAAACATCACCATATTAAAAAAATTGCTTGTTTTTTTCCTAACCTTTTAGCAGGTCAATAATCATCCATATCACACCAATAAATGTCATAATACCTCCCATTTGATTTTCATAATCAACTTTCTTCTTTCTCATACACTGCTATCATACTTGTGAGGAGCTCCATCTAAACACCTGCATACTGCCTTGTTATTTTCTTGGGGTCACATGCCTAGCGTGTTCTAGCTTTGTAAGCATTTTTGAGTAGGAACCCTTTTTATTATGTATTAATTTAGAACGTAGCACAAAAAAGCCCTTGTTCAGGACTAGAGAAGTCAGTAACACAAGTGATAAATCATCATAATCATGCAGAAGAGAAATAACTACACTGATCATGATGGTAACACCCCCTTCTTTATGCTGCTACTGCTGAAGTCAACAGCAGAGCTGCATTGACATCAGATGGTGTGAGATAAAGTCTTACAGCATTATTATCCCATCTGATTTTGACAATTTTTTAATACAATTTGTCCAGCATAAAGAAAAGCCTTAACTTTACAGCAGTACACAGGCTGGGTTGACAGTGATTCAGATGTACGTATATCCACAGGGTGAATATAAGGTATGTGCTTGTGTTTATGTGTTTATACCTTTTTTTTTTTTCCCCCAAGACTACCAAGGTGATGCAGACATTATGCTTGCCCTTAGATTGATATCTCTGTTAATCTCAGAACTCCCATCAAGATTAGTTTTATTATCTAAGTGAACAGTAATTTAAAAGAAATAGCATTTTATTGAACTTCTGCTTAAATCCAGACAACTTCAGAAAAAGGCAGTCTGCCTTGGCATGACGTGACTTGAGAGCTGAAACTGCAAATTCCTCAGAAACTGCCACCTACTGTCATCTCTGTTACACTCAAAGCCACACTGAATGTTTATATGAAGCTCAAATGAAATTACTGGTTTTTTTTTAAAAAGTAGCTGTAATGAAAAATCTTAAATATAATTTTTAAACAGTAATTTAATACAAAATCATGACATCAACATCTATGTATACAGAAGTTCTATTTAATTTTCATTAAATAAGGAAATCAAATTATAATTCAAATATCATTTGACACTAGTAATTTCTTTTTATTATGTGTTTTCTATTAGATTGGTAGGCTAGTATTTCATGCAAAGATTGCAGGCTGCTCCGTTCCAGCTGCTTACACCGGAGCCCCCACTGGATGGCAGTCACATGCAGCTTTGGAAAGAATTCAGCATGATGCTTGAACACACAGACCTCTAAAGAAACCCTAGGCTGATTGTCTCTAAAAAAAAAATGGTTTCTTTTATCAGGTAATTCTAGTTTGGTACAAAGACATGCAATAAAAGCAAGTGGACAGAAATCTCCCCATTCCCTCAGCCACTGTTCCCTAGACCCACTGTCTTGTGGTGCATCATTTTATTCCGGGTGCCAGGATTAGAGAAAGGCACTGCTCAAAGCTGTGGAAAGCAATGCAGGTGTCCCCTGACAAGAGATGCCAGAGCTGGCAGCAGAGCAGGAGCTGGCTCTACTACTGATCAGAAATGTTTGCCCCAGAAAATTGATATCAACAGCTTTTAAATAGAGATTTCTTTTAACTAGGAATCAGAGCAACCCAAAACTTCAGACAGTCATTAAAACAATCCACAGCTGAACCCATTGGGGTATCTTTCCTTGACTTCCACAAGATGTGAAAAATGTATGTGAGTGGCTAGATTCAGGGTTTATGCAGTCCAAGAGATCTGTTTAAACTAGTAAACCTCAGCAGCAAAGTGTCGGTTCCTGTAAGAGCCTGCATCATTACTCTCATTGTTGCAATCCCTTTTGCCTCTGTACCAGATGAATTCCTTGGGACTTCAGCTCTGCTATGCTGAAGTCTCAAGGGAAGGTGAGGTCACTGGAAAGATTTTGGTGGTTTTTTTTTTAAATCTGGCCAATGTTGCTGCTAACTAACCTGTCCCAAGATGGGGAAAGACATGGCCTTTCCAAATCCCGAACACTACCTAAACACAAAGGGAGTCTTATCACGCCACAACTGGCAGGATTTGATATTCTGTAATTGTCCATGTAAATGGTCACAGTGGTTCATCATGAAAACTGACTTTTCATTTTAAAGCATATCCTGCAGACGCAACCAATGTACACAGGTAGAGGCTGCCTCCACATTTGGCAGGGGTGACTTTTTTATTACTTGTTACTACTCATTTGTTACTCTGACATTGGGCACATGGCTACTGCTTTAGGACATCCAGCATACATCAGTAAGTTGATTATAGACATAGTTTGATATTTAATTAAGTTATTAATATTTTATCTGATTAATGATGATCTGATCAACACTGCAGCCTAGAGTCCAGATCACAATAAAAATGAATATTTCAAAATTGCTCCAGACTGATTCTCAAAAGAGAGAACTCAAATGTTGATACTGATAGATACTAATGTAAGTAGTAGCATGCCCAATTATTGTATCAGAGTTACTTCAGTATATTTTAAGTGACTTCAATAAAGGGAAAACCTAGAAAATTAATCCTGTGCATGTATTGGAAACAATTCCACTGTGGACAAACAAGTCACATGAGGTTAACCTTTTGACATTTGAGAGGATATGAAAGGATGGAGAATCAGTGTTTTTTGTGGATTAGTTTTCACCAATCTTTACCTGATACACCTCTCTAAAGTCTACCCTTTTAATTTAATAAACTTAAGGGTAAATACCATGACAGATCTAAGCCATTTCTATTTTTGTCCTGAAATAACAAGAGAATTTTTTTTCACCTGATATGCCTACAGTTCCCATTGAAAATGCATCTGGCACTTGCTGGGACATTTCAATTTCTCTCTCAATAGCAAGCACTCAGGAGGAGTCTCTATTTAGTAGGGCCTGAGGTGGTTGAGGTTGGGATCTGTTTACTATTTTAACCCTTTGTATTCACTTGATTACACTCTACAAAATAACTCTTTTCAATTTGAATTTATATAACTCTAATTTTAGGTAAAATATGTATTTCTGCTCTTTATTAAAAATCTGAGAAAAACTGTTCACAATACTCTGAACAAACTGAAGCTCCTTATTTTCTGTGTAAGAAGATGGAACTGTGCTTTTCCATGTATTTATCTCAAAATAATCAGTGTAAATACTAGTTATGATAAATTAAAAATAATTTCTGAACTTAAAGACTTACTAAACCACTCTGGCCATCTGCAGAGACTTTTTATCCTGTGTCCTATGTAAACACACTTTTCTTTTTGAGGTCTTATGGGGAATTATAAGAAAGACAGGACTCCTCCAATTGTTAGAGTTTTTTGAGATGGCTGGCTCTGCAGATTCATTACACCAGCAGCCTTTGCAACTAACTGAGCTCATGGTGTTCCAGGGTATCAGAGAATTCAGCCTTCAGTTCTGTGCTACCTGCCACTCATTTACTTTTAACCACTGAACTGAGCATTTGCAGTGTCATTAAAACAAAGTAATCCACAATACTTACATTTTGAAATTAGAAATATGGCAAAAAGATATGTGAATATATTGCATGCCCCATAGAGTTGCCATTTCCTGAGAATTACTTTTGCAGTCTATTGTACCCTGCAAAGTCTTAAATCACATATATGAGTTTCTATCCTGCTTTGTGCCAAGGCAAGGCCAGAATAAAATAAACTATTAGTGCTCTGTCCTCTTTAAGCCTGTGTAATAAACATGTAAATCTGAGAAAATAAATAACAACAGTAAAGATAAAAATTCATTCCAATTACCTTTATGAAATGTGAAATCAAAACTCCACTGAGCTATATTAAACTATGTTAATAGCACTATTACCAAGCATAGGCAATTCATTTTATTACTCTCTTTCTTCACATTTTTCTGTTAAATAGCTAAAAACCAGGGGGAAATATGCTAATGTGATGTGATTGCTGTGCCATATCAGGAACAATATGCATTTCCTATAGATTAAACTATTTAGCTAAGTTGATTACTCTTGAATTTATTTAGGTTTCAATAGGTGTCATCACAATCAGATTGAACAACATTCTCAACAAGAAAGTAATAAGCATGAAGTGCAAAAAAAGAATGCCTTATTAATTTATTACTTTTCTGAGAAAAAAGAAAAATGCCCAACACCTGAATTAGTCTCAAATTCCCAGATATGTAAATCTAGCTTTAGCAGTAACATAGGTCCCAAATGGAAATCCATTTCTATGGAAAGAAGAAGTTGTTTTATTATTGATGCTGTTGTTATATTTAGCAATTGAAGAGCACATAAGTAAAAATTGATGTGATTCTACAGCAATCAGAACAAAAATATATTCAGTATAAGTATTCTCCAGGCTTTGGGAACTGTGGAGATGACAGATATGGAAGGAAGGGTACTTACTATTGTTTTTCCTTTATGTAAATGAAAGTAGAGTGTATTGGACAGTTGTAAGAGATTGCATAAACTCCACAAAGTAGACATGAGTGATCAGAACTGTAATAAGCAGATCAGTTCAAAATACTCATAGTTTCTTTTCTCTTTCTCCAGCTTGATCACTATCCTCCAACAAGTTACAGCCTGCCAGCCACATCTGACATTCAGTTCAATTCCCCAAAGGCACTATTCCTAGGAAAAGTCATAGGTAAGGTTTCATTTTATACCTGGGACAATGATGTGTGTGTAGCGGGATGCTTGCTGGACATGTGGTACAAATGGTGATACTGGAGTTATGCCTAAAGGAGGGGTTATGTTCACCCTGTCACAGAGGCTGATGAGCATACAAAGAAATAATTTTCTGCCATGCATTGGGGGAAAAAAAGGTACAAGCAAAGAGACCCTTGTAACATCCTCTTTGTGAGGTTTCATTACCCTCTCGGTGTCAGATGAAGGCAATCCAAGGAAATCACCAAGACCACTGCTTCTACCAGGAGACACTGAAGTTATTTTGAATATTATCATTCACTGTGAAGTTATTGTGTGCCTTGTATAATGTCTTTATCTGTGCAGACTGCCTTCTTATCCTAGAGCATCCTCTGGCAAACCACCATTCTCTCCCACTAACAGCCACCAGCGAGGTCTTTTGGAGTCTGTAACACCTGCAGCAACACCCATCTGGACATTTTCTATCCCTTTTATGGATTTCATTGTTATTTCCAGTGCAGCAGATTCCTGGCCAGCTCCCCAGATGAATTCAAGGGAAATAGAGATGCTTTGGCCTCACTTTCAGACCATCCTTCGTTCCATTGCTTAATTTTTCTGCTATTGGCTTCTTACATGAATTTCCAGGGTTACTCAGTTCAAGAAGCAATTCTCCCCAACATTTACAGTTGGTAAGGAGGGCTTTTTCTCCTTTTCAGAGATAAAGGGGAATTAACATTAATTCCTCTAAGTGCTTTATACGGAGATATGGTTGCTTGAACTCAGTGAAGAGCTTAATCCAAAAAATTGCAAAACTTTGTTAAGTGGTTAGGTCATTAATATGTGAACCCTTTGCACTGTTTTTTGAAGTGGTAAAGAAATTGACCACATAGCTAATGGGATTTTTTGTAGATACATTTTTCCATTTGTTTTGTTTTTAAAATTTAACATGCAGAATTTCCATGAAATAGGAAGTGAAAAGCCTTTAAAATGACTGGCTATCAGGAGAGCCATGAACTATTTTCTAGTACTGTCCAAGTCAGTTCTGTTGGTAGCACAAAAGGTGATGCAGTCTGATTTTGGACAGTCTCTGGAATCTGGGTACCTTACTGCATTTAATTTGGACAGCTGGACTGGAGCTGATGGTCTGACTCATTTTTTTAATAGCATGGGATTATATTAGCCCTTTGGGAATATGATATTATTTTGCTTCTTCCTCTCTGCTTGTTAATGTCTTTGCAGATAAGGCATTTTATTAAGAAGAAAAATGTATCACTACTAAAGAAACAAACAAGAAAACAAAAAAAAAGTTTTACTCTTTCTACCAAAGAAAAATTGAATTTCACTGCAAAAATACGGATTTCCTGGTGTAAAAATGGTTGTGCCACTGACCATGTCTCTTGATGAGCTTTACTGTGCAGCTCTCAGAGTCATGCTGAGTGAGGGGAGAACTCAGTTAAAAGGGTTACCCAAGTACAGCAGTTTGAAGGACAAAATAGACATAGAATTCAGTACCTTCAAAGGCTCTAGCTGTCACCTCATACTGACAAGACATATTTTAGTGGTCTAGAGGGATTAGAACCAACAGAAGATCTGGATACATAGATCAAGTTGCAATTTGTGCCCATATGCAATTACATTCTCCAAATGGGCAATATGGGAGCAGCCTCCCATTTCACTGCTACTCTGGCATCACTTGCATTCAATTTCTGTTGTTCCCATACAATGCAATTCTTATTTGTCAGCAAAAATGAATTCAAGGCCCTACTTTTAAAGACAGATGGGTTTTTGAAGAGCACTCTGGAACAATCTTACTGGGAAACTGGTCTTCTGTCTGTCTTATTTCCATTTTTATTGGTGTGATTTGCATAGGAGCAGCCGCTTCTGCACCAGCTGTTCTTGCTGTGATAGAGAGTTCATCTGCTCCCCGTCAGAAATGATCCCTTGTCCAACACCTCCCACAATGCAACACCTCTCTCTGCTCTAGGTGTTACAATAATATGGATGATTAATAAAATGTCGCTTTGTAACTGCTCAGAATATTTTCTGCAAAGCAGGAGGGTCACATCAGAGCAACAGCAAAATGCTTGAGTTGCAATCAGGGAGAACTTTTCTTCTTTAAGTTGAGATGCTTTCTGTTTCCTTTAAATACTGTTTTAAAAAATGCATTTGTTCACTGGCTTCAAAAATACAGACATAAAATAATTGTAGTCTTTTGGAAAATTGGAGGTAAAGGCACTTAGTACATAATTCTTACCTAGGTAAAATGGATTACTATTTGAGGTGTGAAATAAAGCTGAAACACACAACAAATGAAAAACCCTATTTTACATGTGTGTGTAGTAACAAAAATAATAACACTAGAGAAATGCAGGATTTCACAAAAATTATACAAAGGTATTGTTAATGTTTCAAGGAAGTTCTTTAATCTGTTATTTAGATGTATTTAGTCTTTGATGGTTGACAGACAAGGCGAGAGGGAAAACCAGGAATTCTGGATGATAACCTATGAAGATGAAAAAGTGAAAATTAGACAATGTGACAGGCATCTATATTTTCATGTAGGCTGCAACTTGCAGCTCATTACTGCAGTAGGATAAAGCAGAGGTTTGATTTTTCCATTAAGTGCGGAGGGTTTGGATGCAATACTCAACTTTGTCTTCACATCCTTTTTGGGAAACTACACCTGTATTCTCTTAGTCTGTACTTTATTATTAAAATTGGAACATTTCTTTGGCATTTAATATGTGTTTATAAGTAATTAGCTAGAGATAATTACACATGATTTTGTGAAAGTATCATTCTGGTGAACAGAAATAATTTGAGTTTGTCTAACAGGATATATGATTGAGCACTGACACACCAATCTCAGACAAGAAGAGTTGCTCTTGAGAAAGTGGCAGGGAAGTAAAGGAACTGTGCTTCTTGTAATCATTTCCACCAACCACTCCAAATTAAATTGTCTCTTTTCAGAAAAGCTTAAATACCCGCTTGGAAACAATTGACATAATACAAATCATCATCACACAGATAATCATTTTTGGAACTGACAGCTGTCCCTGCAGCTCACCTATGTGGGCTCCATTTCTGTCTCTGTCTCAATCTAGTGCTCTTCAGGGACTTCTAGTAACAGTAGCCAAAAGGGAAATATGTTTCAAATCTGCCTTCCTTCTCACAAAAGCAGGTGCCGTCACTCTACAGCTAAAGAGAGGTCCTAGAAATCAACCCCATAAGCCTGGATTCTTTACACAAAAAGTAGTTGCCTTGAGAAGAAGTGGTAAAAGGTCAATTTCTAGATGGGGGGGGGGGGGGGGTGTTCCTAACATTAATGCAAAGATTTTTTTATTGTAACCTGATTGGACTTACTGGGGTTTTTTACTGGTGTTTGTGGTGAAAATTAAAATTGGTGAGGAGATATTTCTCTGGATTCATTGTGACATTCAGCACCTTGGACTGATGGGAGGTAAGACCAGCTTACATCTAGCCAAGTAGATAGTTTCAAATGTGCAAAGGAGAGAACACAGAAATACTTCACAAAAAGGAGATAAATGATATTGCTTCATGGCTTAGGTACAGTATAGAAAGAAGAACTGCTTTTTCTCTCACATGGCATCTGCCTGCCAATAGATACTGAATAATAGGAGGCAAAAAGTTCAGAATGCTTTGGATTTCCAGCAGTGAACAATGGCGTTTATTCCAAGAGGTAAGCATTCTTTACTCCTAGATAAGGTACTTTATTTTCTATAGAAAAAGCTTGGCAGTTTGGTGCTTCAAGACTTGTAGCTGAGAAACGTCAATGACCTACCATGTAATTCATCCTACCAAAACCATCACACACTTTCAAAGCCAGCTTCTGATCTCCACGCTTCCACACAACTGCAGAGTTTCATCACCTAGAGTGATTGTTTTATGTCAAAGAATGAATATTTTCTCTCTTTAAGAGCATTTGCCATCATTAAAAAGGATGTATTGATAGCCTTGATCAAAAAAAAATGTGAAGGATAAAGGCATAGTCATATTTGCTGCTCAGTCTGGGTATGCTTTTAGACATTGACATAATCTGATATGAAGTTATTGTTAATATAGATATAAGATACCAGTTTAGAATTAGATCTCTATATTGTAGGGCACTTTTTGTCAGCTTTTAAATTTGTATCTTTGAAAATAGTGCAGAGCTGTAAATAGGTCATGAATAATCTAAAAGTATTCTTCTGCTACACATCTTTGACATGTATCTACTACTACTTCATGATCATAATGCAGTTAACACCTCATTATATATGTTAGGAGTGTGGCATTCAGAGATGCACAGCTTGAGCTCTGCTGCTCTCCTTCATTTTGCAGTGCCGGGAGACACTCTTGAGTGCAGGGTAGCTCAGCCAACTTTCTCTGAAAATGAGGAAAAAAACAGCTAGCATGCAGTAAATTCATCCACCAACTTACTTCAAAGTAACTGCCTGCTGCTTCATTTCAGAGCACCAGCATTAACATTCAGTACTCTAATCTCACCGAGAATGCTTCTTGTCATATTGGGAGCCCTCCTGCTACAGCAGGTAGCAGTTGAATATTAAAGATGCGCTTTCCCCTGCATGAGTTATGTATGAATTTTCATACAAAAATATAACATCTGGACAATTCCTCTTCTCCTACTCCTCCTGTATAATGCTATCAGTCTGGCTGAAAAACCTCTGGGATTAAATATTGCCTGTCTCTCTGATCTCAGATCTGTCTGTCCATACTCACTCTTTGAAGCGCTTCTGGTAAAGGTGGAAATGTTCCACAGCTCTTCTGGTCAAAACCTGATCAAAATAAAAGTCATTTTTCTTTTCTTTCAGACCTCTGTTTTTGATCTATCTGCTTTTTCTCTGAGAAATCTTAACCTACAAGCCATATTCAGAAAGGAACATTTCCATCTACAGGTCTCCCAGCCAAAGGACATGATAAATACTTTGAATTGCCAGTTTGACCCCAATAACTTCTGAGGCAGAAATTATGGTAACCCAAGTGAATTTTGTCATTTGAGAATCAAAATGAAGAAGAGGAGCCAATAATATTCATTGATGCTTCTCAGTATCCATGCAGCATCTTCTTTCCATTTTTCAGAATATTGCAGGATTCTGAAAAGGCAGACCCCAGACAAAGTGGAATAAATTGGATGTTTAGATAATCTCAGTTGTCATGAGTATAGCCCGCTTTGCTCTTCTAAAAATTAGGTGGAGTCATTTCCTCCCACAAACTTTTCACTCTCACCCTTCAGGTGATTCTTCACCTCTCAGCCCCTCTCTCATACTTTGTAGTGGCAGCTGCCTTTTCGTTTCCTGTTGCACTATTCTCTGTGAAAAAACTTCACTGATTCCCAGTCTTCAAATCTTCCATGGGCATTCAACAGCTCCAGAAGGTCACCTTTTACTCTCATAGTCTTCTAGCACACAAACCAGCCTCTAACAGAATGCAGGAGTCTCCTAAATTCCTAAATTTTGAGGTTGTTTCCCTTGTGCTTGAACATGTCGCAGAAAATTGATTCATATAGATCACTCTACAGAATATTGCTAGGAAAATTATCCCATTCTTTTACAGTTCTTTCCAAAGTATTCATCTACTGGCTCTGAAAAATAAAAAACAAAAAAAAAAGAAAAAATAAAAAAAGAAAAGGGAAAAAATAAAAGGAGATTGTAAGGCAATTTCATTTGGTTAATGCCATTTTAAACAGAGTATTTGCACAAGGCTTATCTGACATTCAAAACAATGATAACACTATTTAAAAGCAATGGAATATAATGAAAACTTTAACTCCAGTAATTAGACTGACCTTTTCCAAGCTTCTGTATTTTGTTAAGGTGACATATCTTGGTTATACAATGTTTCCCTACCACAGGAACACAGGAATTATACTGCCTGTTCTGTGTAATATCTAATACTAATTTATTTCAAATGCAGCTGCTTTCAAGGCTCAAAGAAAGGAACTGAACATGACAGGGGCATCAATAAAACCTGCCACTGGCCCCATAAAATTCTAACGGCATAGATAGCAAAATCGAAGAACTCAGAGCACCTTCAAGGCTTATAAATCATTAAAAAAAAAAAAAAGTTTTACACAGTCTGAAAATGCCCAAGGTATTCCTGAAGCTGAAAGTATAGCATCTTATAATTGTCCTCCAAGTATATTCAAAGGAAAAATCAAAAATTAGAAGAGAACTCCCCAAAGATTACAGACAGAACTGACAAAAAAAGTCTTTAATAAGCCAAGGCACAAGTCTTAACATTTTATATTACTTTACCTAGCTTGGGCAACCTCTGCCCATAGTTCCAGATATAAAACGTTCAAAAATAATGTGAAAATGCACTGATGATGTGATCAGAAATAGTTACAGAAATAGCATTCTGGCCATATTATTTTGGCTGAGGGCGCAGATTATATACATGTCCTTCCTTGTAAGAACAGCTACAGAAATTATGTCTTATTCAAAACTCACTCATTGTTTGACAATTGAAAAAAGCTCAGGTTTTATCTGACACTTGTTTCACTTAGGGAAAAATCACAACAAAACAACACACAGCCTGACCAAAATATCACAGAGGTTGTCAGACAGAAAGGGAGGTGACTCGTGTCCCATGTTTTAGAAGATCACTGGGACCAAGTCCCTTTCCCTCAAGAGCTGTACTAGTTTTCCCTTCCACCTTTGATAATTTGAAAGTGCCTGTGTCTTCCTCTGATCTGCAGTGGCTTCTTATACCAGAACCACCAGAGGTTTTCTATAACCTGGAGAAAGTTTGCTCAGGTTGCTGGAGAACCTGGGAAGAGCAAGGGATGTGGGATTTTCTGGAGTATGAATTAGATAGGAATTTCATGGTGTGTGATACTGTGCCTTAGGCCTGGACATGTTTCATTCTCTCAGAGAAGCCTGGGCTTGTCCATGTGGTTTTGAGCTGTCCAGCTTTTTAAGATGAAATTTATCTCTGTTCAAAGGCTCAACACAATCTTCACATTACTAAACTCTGGATATAGAATGTACAGTAAGTTTATATTGTGCTGCTGCTTCTCCTTGCAAAAGAAAAAAACACCTGTTCTGCATGTGTATCTTCAAGACATAGTAAAATAAACATGTTCCTCAAACAATATTAAGTCATGAATAAAAGTGAAGATAAAATAATCTTTCTTTAGGACCTTTATATAAAACTATAAATTCATAGACTAAATTATTCATGGTGAATAATTTGTTTAATTCCCAATATCACTAAAAGAAAGGTAAGTATATAAACTTTGGAAAGACACTTCAGCAATTTCCTGCTTAGCCAGACATTTGGCTGTAGGCTGCTTTGCATTTATTTTAAAATAAATGCATTCATTGTTTAAATTACAGAGCCAAAACCTGGTTGATGTCTTAATTTCAAGTGTTTCTGCTCAGCAAATTTTAAAGCTATACAAATATATACTCTCTAAATAAGTCCTTTATGATAGGTACAGTAATGCATTCTCCATCTGCATATTTCAGGGAACACTTAAAACACTATTAGTTGTCATGGAGAAGGAACTCATTTGGAAGATTGTGTGATTACCAAAGGCTTCAGCTACATCCATGCTGTAAATAAAAACAGGCACTATGGTTGTATCAGTGATCTTGCTTTAAAACTTGCCAAGCCAGTAGAGCTGACACCACTCAACAGGAACTTGTTGTTTGAAATTATTCTATCAAATCTTTTCTTCTTCTTGGTTTTCTGGGAGAGTGTTTGCTTGCTTGCTTGTTTGGGGTTTTTCTCGTTTGTTTTCTTGGTTTTTGTTTTGTGGATTGGGTTTTTTTTTTGGTTGGGGTGGGTTTTAGGGTATCTTATTTTAATGTTTTGCAAAAATTTTAAAGTACTAAGAAAATTATGTTTTATAGTACTAAGATAGAAAAGGATAGGATAGGATAGGATAGGATAGGATAGGATAGGATAGGATAGGATAGGATAGGATAGTACAGTACAGTACTAGGGATAGCATTGGTTTTAATAGCCTCTTGAATTAAATTCAGAGGTTTTTCGCAGCAGAGTCAGTGTCACTAATGGGTCCTTGTGTTGCAGCTTGGTTGTTTATTCTGATACTAAATCTTGCATAATAGTAGCAGTGTTATGCCATTGAACATGACAGTCACTGATTTTTAGATTTATATGCCATAATAAAACTGTATTTAATCTGTGGTACAGTGACTAGTTCATAAACTGCTCCTTTAAATACAACAGGAATAAACTCACATGTTTACAACTTTCTTTCTAGTGAAGCCAGTTTCCTCTCCCATAAATGTACACCATACCTAGAAATCTCTCCTTTATGACTATATGAACTCACAAATCTACCTCAATGACTCCCAGCTACTGTACCACCAGGGTTGCACTCCACTGGCAAAGGAAGCCATTGAGTAAGGTTACAGTCAGTCTCCCACCAAAAGGTAATATTTTCCTTTTGTTCTGTCTGATAGTAAGATAATATATACTGGCACTGGTTTTGTTACTCCTTCCTACTTTCTGTCCTCTTCAGACTGTGTTCTGAGTTTTACCAGTCGCTCCTTTTTTTTTTTTTTTTTTTTTTTTTTGGAGAGAGATTGTCATCTGTCTCATTTTTACATGAAAATGCTTATTGATCAAAAAATAGTCTCCTGATCCTTCTGAATAGTTGCAGAACTCAAACTGTGTAAAGGCTGCACTATAATATAGATAGTTATCTCAAAAATGTCCAGGGAGAGAAATGAATTTGTCATTGAGTGCCAGAAAAATTGAATTGTTTAAAATACTTCAGCTAAAATTACTCCTCCCCAAAAAAAAGCCCCTTTTTCCTTTTAGAATAATTTGAAAATAATTTTTTGGTCTGTAGGTGATGAGACACCTCAGAAATACTGATATTGTAAGACATCTTCAAAGCAAAGTACTATTACAATTGCTAATGTAATTCATCAAGCTGTCAAATCTTTCTCAGCCAAATTTGATTTGATTTCAGTTTAGCACCTTGAAAATATGTACTTTCTTCACCCAGTAAAAGCTCACTTAACATAACATTAGCATATTTTCAGTCTTCCTGGAGCAATGGCAACCTCTTGGTTTCCTTCTTTTGCTTTCACATGGGATTCTTTGCAAGACAGTCAATGACATGACTAATGAAGCTGGAAATGCTCTACTATTTCTTCTACTATTAATTTGACCAGGACTTGAATATTACATTTTTCATAAGTAACATCTTAAGATTTCCTCTAATATAAATGTAGACAAAACTAAGCATTTAATAAGATAGTCACCAGATCTGATTTCCTGGAATCACAGGATGAGAGTGAGAGTTTATGAAGGCCATGCAAAGGCTAATGAGATCTCTGTAAGCCATCCTCTATATACGAAAACAGCATATGGAGAAAAACCAGCTTATGGAGAAATGAGCAAATGGAGAAAAAACAGCAGAGTATCAGTGGCTAAAACTGATCTGACTCTAGAAGTACAGAAACTTGGTGATTGCAAAAGCTACAGGAGAAAGAGAGGGATGAGAACTTCAAATACAGCTTCTCAAAGCATTTTACATTCCCTTAGGCAAACCCAAGCATTATCTTGCTCAGAGCAAAGGAGCTCATGTGGTTATATCAGAGGGCACAAGACCCTGCTGAGCTCCTAGGCCAGCATGAGAAGGCTGGATATTTAAGTGGTGGTGTAACATTATATCAGCTGGAGCAAAAGGATTTTTACACTGCCATACTTTCCGGTACTTCCTTTACCTTGGGAAAGGAGCCCAGGCAGCATCTCTCCACTAAGTGCCTGCAAGCTTGCAGGAACCCACAGATTTCTCTCCATTAATGCACAGAGCATACCTTAATTGCTTAAGTCTGTTATCTTGACTTTGTAATAGTGTCCCCTCCAGGGATGAAGGAATGCCTGGCTGGCAGCTCAGTTTGCATTGCATCTGGTTCCTGGGTGTTGTTTGTGGCGTGCCACATCCTTTCTGCTGAAGGATGCAGTGAAACCAGAGTGTTAAATTTATGAAGGACTTTTATATTTTTTTTCCTGGAATTAGAATAACAGGCTTCACCCTGTCCTCATGTAGGAAAATAAATGAATGGGAAATATTAGAGTTGTGATGCATTTTCACTTTATTCAGAGAGGGAATGGAGAACAGGGAGGAAGAGTGGGACATGATGAGCTTGACAAACTCCCATTTTGTGTTCAGACCTCAATCTGCCCTCTTTCCAGCTTCCCTCATCAGGAATTATCTATTAAGATGTTCAACACAGCATTCAGACACTATCTTCCATTCCTAATGTGATTCCTTTACCAACAGTGCTGCACACCCAGCTCTTTCTGCACAGTTTTTGTGGCTTTCCAATGGTGTGCATGGCATTTACACACCAAATTAATTTCTGTTACTTCCAAGCTAGCCATTTCCAGTCTTTCCTTAAAACTCATCTATTACTGTCTTGGGGGTTTTTTTTGAAGAAATTTACTTTGTACATAATTGTCAAAATAATGTATTTAGTCAAATTAAAAGCCATGTTAAACACAAATAAAACTGTAATATAGAGCAGAGAGGTACACAAGTTCCCCTGCATTTCTTTCCCAGTTCCCAGCCTGTTTTGAGCTTCCCCACAGCTCCATGCAAGGGCAACAGGCTGAGGACACCTTTTTTAACTTAAAATTGTGCTGTATTTCAATAATGTTTCAATTACATTATCAATCTGCCAAATAAAAGAATTTAGGGAGCTCTGCTCATACACACATTTGTTATAGGCCTCTTGCCTAGCCCTATCTCCTTTCTGCTCCCACTCTCAGCCTCTGACTCCCTTCACTGTTCTGCCTGGTTCCCTCTGGCTGCAGCTCACATCTAAACTTGCAGCAGGCAGCTTTTATCTCAGCAATGCTCAGGTCAGGCTGCATCCTGCTGCTGCAGGCGGATTCAGCATGCTGTGTCCCTGCTGCTCTGGACCCAGCTCCTTCTCTCCTCTGCTCATCCACATTTCCGTGGTCCTCAAGCTCCGAGGCACTCAGATCTGTGGTGTAGTGGCAAAGCTCTGCATGTCAGCTTTCTCCAGCACAACCAAATTGTGCCCCCTTCCTTCTTCCTTCCAGAGCTCAGACAGAAATCATCAAACAAGTCCACATTTTGAAAAGAAAGTAGAAATTACTATCAACTGGTTAGATAATTTTCTTTCTGTGAAACTTAAGAAGATGGGGCACCTTCTGAATTTCAAGTTCTTGTTGCAAATTTGGGCAAATGCCTCTGGAGGGGAGGAAAAAAAGATCCAAAGGGACTAAGGAGTGGCATGAAAAAAGCTGTGAGAAACAAAGACATAGGGAACAAAATGATGGTGACAAATCAAGAGTGTTTATAGGCAAGAAAGAAGGCTGATGCCAGATGCAGATCAAATAGGATGTCCTGCTTCTCTGGTGCCAGACTGGAAGAAGAGACAGCTTGGGAAATGGCACTTGATCAGCTGCCCTTGGGAGGTACCAGTTTTTCTTGTTTCTTTGAGTTTTTCTTACTGCCTGACCATGAGTCAAAGAAATGAGCTTATATATCTTTACCTCACCCATCTGCTTCTTCTTAATTATTGTGGATTGGTATCTGTTCCCTAACAAAGTCAGATCTCCTGTCAAAATACACAACTGTCCTAGCTGAGCATGTGGCACTTTGGCTTCAGCCTGTGCTGGTTTCAGAGATCTCAAACAGGGAGCATCAAGTTTTGGGCTGGCTCATTTCCATCCTCTTGGACCTCCAGTCACAGTAATTTGGTGTCAGGGACAAAATTAGCAGCACACTGCTCTCCCTCTCCATATGCAAGAACGAGTTGATGAACAGGATTGTGTGATCAGTGACCTTGCTGTGACCTTTTCAGTTTGAGATGCTGACAGAAGGCCCCTGTCTCACCAGCAACCTCACTGCTTTGCTATTTAACTGATTTACAAACACATCAGCCAGCCTCTTGCATTAAACACACCAACTAGCCACATATTTCCTAAGACAAAAGGACATCCTAAACTCCTGCAATCTCAGTCTTGCCTTCATCTTTATTATCTATATTGCTGCCTGAATCAAACTCTTCCTGTTAGTAAGAAACTGGAGGCAGGGAGAAATGAAATGAAATAAATATTCATTTCAATCTTTACTAGTTTTCAGATGGACTCATCCGCAAAAATACCAAGTATTTTTTAAAAGGATGTTGGAGATTTCTTGTGCCATTATTCAGCTCCTCTTGCAGAGCTTGGTGCTGAGCATGCTTAAATACAGTCCACATATGGAGTTTCTGCAGATGTGTACCTACCAGCGTGGCAGCTGCTAAAAGACACAAATTGCTTTTGCAGGTCACCTATCACATTCCTTTTTCCCAGCTCTTCCTCTGACTCCCATCCACTCAGCTGCTCAGCAGACACTCTGTGGGGGCTGCTCATCATTCAGAAATCCTGGAGAACTCACCACTGTGCCTGTGTAATTAAACTCAGCTTTGAACAGGCCATGAACTGGAACATGCTGTGGCTACATGCACAGATGCACAGCTAAATGTTATGCCCAGCAAATTCAGCATATCCAGAATATTTCAGCCTCGCTGTACATCTGTTGATGTGTCAGACTAAGTGTTCTCTGTGCATTTCAATGCTGTCAGACGTGTGGCTGTCACAAAGCTCACTATTAGAAAAGAACTACCAGCAATATTTAAAGAGGTTCTTTTTGCCAGTTTCAGAAGCATGGGTGAAAAGAAAAGATTTTTAGCACAAAACGATCGTTAGTGGTTTGTTCTTTCCTCAGCTCGCATCAAACTGCTTCAATCTGTAATAGTGTACTGAGAAGTGAAGGAAGTCTATCATATTTTAGGGGATTTAGTGCTTCAACATTTAGTGCATAGAGATCATGATGAACAACGCTAACATTTCCTAGTACAGAAACTCAGACTTGCCTAAGTTTTTGGAGTACCTGAGGCTTCTCAAAAAAGGAAATTTTTCCAGATTTCTGTGAAGAACTCTTGTGGTCTGTGACAAGTGTCTTGACAACAACTATTTTATCACCCCACCTCAGTCTACCAATCCACATCACCCAGGGGCATGAACCAACCCCAATGCTGAAAGTCTGAAAGAAAAGTATTTGTCAGAAATAAAAGCCACCAGAAAAACAGTAGAGGGAACTGGTAGATGTAACAATAGAATAAAGGATATAACTGATGTTAATATTTGGAATAAAACAGGAAAGAGGAAACAACTGAAATAAGAATAAAGAAGATACAGAAAAACAGTGGTGAAAAAAGAGGATGGTGAGAAGACACTGAATGGAAAACCATAATAGATAGGTGATGACTTGTATCACATAATCAGCATAAAATACTTGAACAGAAAGGCCCTGAGACATAGGATGCCAAACATTTAGTGAAACATCATAAGCTTTACTCCAGGTAAGCCATCAAATTCTACTTAAAATCTGCTCTGCTTAAGCTGATTTAACAAAAACCTCTGCACATTTCATGGAGAGCTTTTTTATGTGAATCCTTAGGGCTTGGATTTTTTCCTTCTAATATTAATTCTCTGGTGTTCTTCTCTTAGTCATACTGCAAATGATTTAGCACCTTGGAATAGCAAGGATTTAGCTTCTCTGCTCTAATAATTCAACATATGTGTATTTTGCTACTGAAAGTTACTTACCACATTAATCCTAAAGTCTTAAAGAGTCTTAATATTAATCATTAATCTTAATCTTAAAGGGGTTGGGGTTTATATGGTTGGTTTGGTTTTGTTTTTCTTTGGTTTGTTTGGTTTTTTTTTTTGCATCTATATATAAGATAGAAATCATTTCAAGTACAGTGATACCAAGCAGAATGTAGAAAGAAATTTATTTCCTCCTAGAATGTGTGCCTTCTTCAGTATATTAACACTGCATCTAATTCATCAATGCAAATACTATTTCTCATTTTCCAGTGAAATCTTATCTGAATATTCTTCCATTCCAGAGATTTTACAGTTCATGCATTTCTGTATGTATTAATTAAATATCTAATTTTCTAGTTGGGTCTCCAATTTGGATCTAATGTTTTTCCAGCTTAGTCAATATTACCCTTTTGACAGAAAAGAATAAATTCATTCCTTGGGGAAGGGAATACTGTCTTATATATTCATTATTTAAAAGAAAATCTTATTTTAATTATCTAATTTTCTTCTCATTGGTATTTCACAATAATCCTTTACCCCTTTTTACCCTCAGTGCATTGTTTTAAAATGGAAAGGGCATCAATAAAATCATAGAATGGCCTGGGTTGGAAGAAACCTTAAAAATTCTCTGTTTCCATGCCCCCCTGCCATGAGCAAGGACACCTTCCACTAGACTACTCAAAAGCCCATCCAACCTGGTACTGAACACTGCCAGAGATAGAACACCCACAACTTCTCTGGACAACCTGTTCCAGTGTCTCCCATCCTCACTGTAAAGGATTTCTTCTTGGCATCTAGCCTTAAACCTATCCTCTTTCAGTTTGAAGTCATTTCCCCTCATTCTGTCACTACAGCCCCATGTGAGAAGTCCCTCTCCAGCTCTCTTGTAGCTTCCTTTAGGTACTGGAATGCTGTTTTAAAGTCTTCCTGGAGTCATCTCTTCTCCAGGCTCTTCCCAACCCCAGTTCTCTCAGCCTGTCTTCATAGGTGTGAAGCAGAAGAGTAAAACTGCATCCCTTGATCTGCTGGCCACGCTGCCTTTGATGTAACCCACCATGGGCCCTCATCTCCAGTCTGTCAAAATCCCTCTGGGTAGCATCTTTTCCCTCCATGAAAGGATGCTATCAGCATCCTTTGACCTACCAGCAGGTCAACTACACCACACACCTTGCTGTTGGCAAACTTGCTGAGGGTGCATTCAATCCCACCGTTCGTGTCACTGACAACTACGCTAAATGGTGCCAAGAAAAAAAAAAAAACTAATCCAAGGAAGAAAAAAACAGCAGGAAATACATCTCTTCATGACATGGAGTTGTGGCATTTCTATTATTTTAAAGAGATTTCAGGCACTCCAAATGAAGTAGATTGGGCTCTGTCTTCACATTGTTTTTGTACCAGTGAGAAATATTAACATTCTATGAATTTTATTTCAAGAGTCAGGAAGGGGCTGGAATATTTGTACTTCACAGGTTGTCATTTCATTACCTCTCACATTGTTTCTGCTTTTGGGCAATAGTTTAATTTTTTCTTCATCTGCTATGTGTCCTTTTCTTTTGGTGAAATATCCATGGCAAAAGCTTCTTGCATTTGCACAATGCCCTGTGTTGCCATCGGACAGCTGACCACCAGCCTGGCTTTGAGTCATGTCAAATGTTGTGCTTCAGTAAGGCTCTGAGACCTTGTATCGTGCTTTTTTGCAGCGTGGTCAGTATTTGACATAAAAATAGAGACTTTAATAGTTTTAGACCCCTACACATTCATCTACTGCTTTTATTTCACCTTTTCCCTGCTGTGCAACTGGAGCATGGCCCATGCAGCAGTCTAATCCAAACCTCCGTGGTTGCAGCTCTATTTTCTACATGCAAAGCCTTTTAATAAGGCTGTTTAGGGGGCTTTTAAAGGCTTCTTGAAATATCCACACAATCAGTCAGTCTCTGTCCTGATAAACGTGTTACAGAGACAGCATATGTTCAACAGGATGGAGACAGACAGTGCTGGAGACTGCTGGCAGGATTTGAAGGCAGTTGTGCAGTGCATTTGTAGCGTCAACTGGAATGATGTAGTGGAAAATAAACCAGTCTGCCAGTTTGGGATTTCAGATCCAGGGTTTTAGAAATGGTTCAAAATAACACAGTGCCATCTGTCTGCACAAACCTGCAGGAGTAATAAGACCATGGCAGCAGCAGAATTCTGACTGACCAAAGAAATGTGCAGCCCAGTTGGCCTGAGCTGTGGAGGCACCACAGCAGCTTTGTAAGCATCCTTCCATTTCAAATATGTTCTGCACTGTCAGTATCAGGGATAAATTTTACCTAAATAAGATGTGAAATAGTTATTTTTAATGAGTTCTTTGATTTAATAAAATTCTTTATTTTCTTCTAGTCAGGAGGAACATTTCATTTCTGTGCTTTTCAACATACTGCATAACCAGAGATCCCTGGAGTTCAGTTTTTCTGACTCAAGGCAGGAAAGGCATAAAGCAAACTTCTGGTTTACTGCCAAATATGTGTCTTTTTATAAACTACGCATATACATTATAGATATTTTTTTGGGTCTTTTATCTTCTATTTATAGAGGTAACCTGGTTTTCAGTTTTAAATACTAAAATTCTTTTTAAGCAGAGTAGCAAAACTGTTGTGTAAGTTGCCTGAGCAGTGTGACCTCTGCAAACATGCTCCACTCCTTGGACAGATAATTAGGCATGTCTTTCCATCAGGAGGGGCAAACTTCTCAAGACTCAGCATTCTACTAAATGCTCAAAGCACAAGGAACCAAGAGATTTACCTCTGATACACTGCTACAGCACAAGAGCCAAAAATAGCAAAAGAAATTCAGTGTCCTGATTTATCTTAGCACATGAAAATTATTGTCCGGCAAATAAAGCAGGAAAGTGTGTGTATATTATGAGTCTGTTTCCTATAACAGATGATGGTTGCTGTTTTCCTTTTATCTCTTGAAAAATCTGTTCTCTGACGTACTAATACTCCATATGAGGGAAACACAGAGTGCTTCTGAAGACAAAATTGCACTGATTGATTGTTCTAAATTCAGTGATTTGCAGAACAGCAAATTGAACAGGTGCTGCAGTGAAAAAACAAGTGGCTTCCTAGCAGGCAATGATGACAAGCTGACTTTCCATTCTTGCAGCAGATCTCTGGAAGTTCTTTTTGGGGGGTGATTATTGCCACTTGGATCATCATGTACCAGTAATTAAGATCTGAATTTCCTTCTCTGGTGTATCTTTCTTTCGCATTTGCAGTATGCAGACAGTGACTACTAAAGTTATTGTTGTTTGGGTAAAACATATCCTAAACTTCATGGAATATTTCTTGTGTTTGCTTCAATTAATGATTGTTATTTACAATGATATCTCACTGAATGATGAATAACACATCAGCTTTTAGCCATGACAGTAATTCAGTTTTATAGTTCTGATAAGTGCATGAAAAGCTCAAACTCAGACCTCTTATTCTTATATGCTGAAAGTACATTGGAACTGTACTGTAAAGTCTACTAGTCTAACAATGAGCCAGAAAATCTAAAAGCCATACAATGAGATCATGGTAATCTGTAATTGTTTTACTTTGTTTATAAGAGACCAAGTTATTTCTTATAGTTAGGTGGTACCAGGAAATTCTGCTAGACAGGGTAATCATATTTATTTCTCAAAATAAAGTGTGAACTCTGTAAAAGATGCCAAAGTGCATGGCTCACTCTAATCAATCACTAACTGTGTGTTCAAAAGGGCATTGGCTGAAGAGGTAATTTAAGTAAAATGTGTAAAACCTGGCTTTAGTGTTTCTATTCATAACCTTTTTGCAATCAAGAATTAAGTCCAGTGGCAGTCTGCCTTTTAGGGAGACAAGAAATAATCTTGCTCCCAAATAATGCAAAAGCTCAACCAGCTGCCCTAGGGCTGTACTCATTTGCGACCTTCACCAAAGACTGTGTGCAACAAAAGTATCACCAATAGAGTGACCACCAGGCTGCCAGTCCCCCCTAAGAAGACCAGAAGAATTGAAACTTTGGCAGAAATAACCAAGTGAAATGAATGCCCTGAGATCTGCAAAGTGAAATATACACAAAAGGCTTTCTTGGTCCTTTTGCTGGCACTAAGGGCCTCTCTTCAGGAGGACAAAAGAATCACCTCCTTCACTTATGGCCTTGTCCTTCAACAACAAAATAGGTTTTATGCTTGTAGTGTTCATTTCCTAACATACAGAGGAAGAGCAGGTGTTTCAACAGGAGTGACACAAACTCTTTCTACAACTGTTCCATAACGATTTGCATATATCTTAGAGGGAATAGAGGAGGGAATGGAACCACACTCCCCCTCTCTCTTGCAAACAGAAATAGACTGATTTTTCACAGCCTCTGCGCCTGTTGTACCATGGTCATTATGCCAACCATATATACCATTTATATGCCAACCTTCTTGTCCAGGTGTTTACTCTTGAAACAAAAGGAGACTCCCACTTTTTCCCTGTTTGCTGAGCTTTAAGTTACAGTTTCTTCAGTGACTAACACACATAATCAAGTGAGATGTATCTTTCATGATGATGCCTGGCTTAATCGCTAAAATTTAAAGCCAGGTTGGAGAGCAGGCTTGGAGTTAAGGTAACATGCACATTCTCCTTTTCTGGCTCCAGATTTTAGTGATGAAATTTTTAAAGATGTGAAACAAAGTACTGGAAAGCCTCCAGTTAAAATGTTTTAGCTAAATCCTTTTAAGTATTATTTAGAATGCCCACATGCTGTAGGTCAGAAAGATTTTTCCATATTTTTTTTCTAAACTATGAATTATGCCTTATCTGCTACCAAAACTGTCCTCAGTGTGCCAAGAGGAATATAGTTTGGCCACATGTATCAGTGTTCTCACATTCACCCCCTCGTCCACAAAATTAGCCTTCAACCTACAGTTCTTGTTTTTGGAACAAGCATGTGCTCAAAAATAAAAAAAAAAATCTGTGACAATTTGCTCAAGATTTCCATGAAATTATAGCTTCCAAAAGGAGCCTGCCTGAATCTGAGTTTATTATTTAGGATCAGCTCTCTTAACATCAACACAATTGTCATTGTAAGATTGTATCTGCAAAGAGGATTTATTGCTGGTCCAACACCAGTGCTTAAAAAGATTGATGAGTTCTTTTTTTTAATGTATTAAACAATTACTGGAGACATATGCCACATATAATGCAGGGAGATGTTTTCCTTAAAGATGATTTCCAATGCATTTTGTGTCTCTTTTCCCAGACTATGTCTCCACATAATAGCCAGATATATTGTGTTACTCAATTATTACATGGTCCTGGAGTAAAAATGCTTGATTGTCCAGGGGGATGCAGACCTCAGAAAATATGTTTCCCAGGAAAGGCTAAAGCATGGGAGCACAAGGATGCCCCAGATGCTTGAGAGCCTTTTGGGAGAGCTTCAATCAGCTTGCAATAAACTTTGAATAAGTTTTGATACAATACTGAAAATTACTTTTTGAGATCAGATAGCAGAGTAGTAAAGGTATTCATCTCTATAAATATCCAAAGATTGCTCCTGATTTGTCAGGCAAGTGCTGGCTGACATTTCCAGCTCAGCGTCCTATTATATAACTTGGTGTTTTAACTTAATGAGCTGAGGTAAAGCATCACTGTCTGTTTTCATTCAAGGGAATGGAATAAAATAAGGTTTCTGTTTTTTCTTCGTCACAACAGAGAATGGCTTGAGTTTAAGTCTCAACTATGGTATTGCTATGTTAACCCAGATTATTTGGGCTATCCATGTAGCTTTTTTTTGGTCAATTTTTACAGATTTCCCTTTTTTTTGTAAATTTCTGTATCCATAAAAACAAAAAATAATGGTAATCTTCCTGGGGATTCAGTCAATTGGGGTTTTTTTTATTAAATAATTATAAATTTGCTAGGTGAACATTCTTATACCTGTTTAGAGGAGATTCGTTCAAGTGACTTGTCTTCCCCAAACTCATCATTCAGCAGTTAAAAAAGGCAATTCCAGTTCTAGTAGGCAGATGGCACTGACTATGTTTGGTACTGGATGGGGCCAGAGCGGGCAATCTGGAGGCGTCCTTAGAAGGACACATTGAAAGTGAAGCCAGTGGGCCTTTGTCCTTTGGCATCAGCTGAATTTGGGTGTCACAAGGAGTGTGTTTGCAGAGCTTTTCTGCAGGGGTTGTGGGGCTGTATTGCTCCAAGCATTCCTCTGCAGGTGTCTTTCCATCATGTTTTCATAAACAATTGGGGCACCTTCCCTCATGCATGGCACATGCAGTAATAGAAAATTTGCACACATTTTCTTCAACTCCAGCCAAGCAAGCAACAAAGGCTGGAAACGAGCTAGCCAGAGACAGGCACTGACATTCCAGTACCGTGAAAGAGGTGCCAAAAATAATACTGAAAGCAAGGTTGTATTGCTCACATTCAGATGCTTGATGGAAAAGCTGAACATGCTTCTGGAACTGCAACACAACATCAGGTGATTACAGGGTACTCATAATTTAATAATGACAGGACCATTTAGCAAAATGACTAAGGACTTGTGGTGAGTCCCAAAAATAATTCCACTCCCTTCAATTAGGGCAGCCAACAGTTTAAATATAGGAAGTCAGAGCGAACCAAGCTAAACAGTATCACAAAACTCTAAGGCTTGTACTGAAGCACAACAGAACTGTTCAAATTGGAACAGGAACCATAATGTACTTCCCTGAGTTGCTTCTTCCAACAATTACTCTGCTACACTTTCAAAAACTGCAGTTATTTCCATAATGTGTTTGGCTTTTGCTGACAGATGCTGATTTTTTGCTATGCCTTTCTTGGCTTGGTTAAAGAGCTCTTTGTACTTTCTTAGGTACCTTCTGAGCCTCTTAGCTTATTATTTAGTGGACTTGCTTCCACTAAACACATGCTTTATTGATATTGTGGATTCCAACTTAATTAATTCAACATGCCATGAAGATGCATGCACTTTTCTAAAATAGAGTTATATAGCTTGATGAAATTTGTACTAAACCTGAAATTTAAAATTCATTTAAGGTAACATTTTTAGATGATAATTTATTTGAAGATTTCCTGTGTTTACTTATTTTTTTCTTTTATTTGTTACTTACAGATTTCTACAATATTTCTTCCACTGCTTTTATGAAAAGTGATATTAGGTTTATTATCCAATAGCTAATCATATGATTTTTTAGCCCATTTTAAGTTTTTCTGGAAAGACCTAAAGAATCTTCCAGTCTTCTGTAATTTCTCCAGTGCTTAAAGATCTGTGGAATGCTGTAGGAAGAGTAATCTCTTCAATGCCCCTGCCATGGACAGGGACACCTTCCACTAGACAAGGTTACTCAGACCCCCATTCAGCCTGGTCCTAAACACTTCCAGAGGTGGGGCACCCTCAACTTCTCTGTCAACCTGTCCCAGTGCCTCACCACCCTCATAGCAAAGAATTTCTTTCTATTACTTAATCAAAACCTACTCTCTTTCAGTTTGAAGCCATTTCCCCTTGTCCTGTCAGCGCATGCTCTTGTAACAAGTCTTTCTCCATCTTTCTTGTGGGAGGCCACAATTAGGTCACCCCAAAACCTTCTCTTTTCCAGGCTGAACAAACCCATTTCCCTCAGCCCTTCCTTGTATGAGAGGTGTTCATTCCACTCATCATCCTAGTGGCCCTCCTCTGGACTTTTCCAACAGGTCAATATCTGTCCTGTGCTGGGACCCCACAGCTGGATGCAGCCCTGCAGGTGGGCTCTCACCAGAGAGGAGCAGAATCCCCTCCCTCACCCTTCTGGCCACGCTGCTTTGGAGGCAGCCCAGGACACGTTTGTGTCTCTGGGCTGTGAGTGCCCATGGCTGGGTCATGTCCAGCCTGTCATCCAGCAGCACCCCCAGCTCCTTCTCCCCAGGGCTGCTCTCCATCTGTCCATCCCTCAGCCTGTGCTGGTATTAGGGTTGCCCCAGCCCAGGTGCAGGATCTTGCCCTGGTCTTGTTGAACCTCATGAAACTCCTAAGGCCACATTTCTTGAGCTACTCCAGGTTCCTCTGGACGCCATCCCATCCTTCAGGTGCGTCAACTGCACCACTCAGCTTGGTGTCATCTGCAAATCTGCTGAAGAGACACTGGATACATTTATTTATGTCATTAATGAAGATGCTAAACAGCATCTTCAATATAAGATCAATAAGGATCCTTGATGTGTGGCTTTGATTTTACTTGGCAGTTTTTTTCTGATTAAAAGGAATTGTCATATCTCCGTATGATACAAGCATGAAATGTGGAACCTTGTTCTTTGAGATACAAGATGCTCTTTAACAACCACTTGCTTCCACAGAGTTCTTCCTGTCTCTCCTCCCTCTCCCTGCTGTTCATTATTTCCTTCAGCTAAGACCAGATTGCCTTTTTAAAGCACATACATCACATATTGAACATAATCAGGTTATGATTGTTGGTCCCTAGGCAACCACCATCTTCCAGGCCAGTGATTAAATCCTCTTTTCTCATCATAATGAAGTCCAAACTAATTATCTTATGTCATAGTCAGTAAAATTTTTAGGGAAAAAATTCAATAATCTAATGATACTCTACTACTGGCTGCACGAGATCCCAGCACAAGCATTCTAAATTGAAGTTTCTAGGAAATGAGAATGAGGGCTTTTTTTTCACACACACCAAACATGCCTGTCACCCCCTTTTCATTAACTTCATTAGCAAACATGTTGGGACACCTACATTTAAGATCATGCTGGTTTAAGTTATTCACCAACAGCAATCCACCAGTGATGTATTTCTTCCCTACCAAGCTGTCCTCAGCATTCTGTAATTAACATTCCTGTCAAGCAAATTGTCTCACAAGAATGTAATTATAAGTGAGAAATTTCCATTCCCCTTGTTTATATCTCAGATTCTGAGCTTATGAATACAGGCAATTAAAAATTGATTCTGGCAGGGTCTTCCTTGGCTAAAGGTGGAATAAAAACCCTGCACTGAATTCTGTCCCTATGCAGCTAAACTGCTTCTAGTACTTGGGCCAGCTCATTTCAATGTAGTCTGAACATCTCTAAATTGCAGACTGCCATGCTGAGAGACCTTTCAGCTCACCGCTGAGCTGGGAGTGCCTCCACTACCTAAGGTTGAACTACTACTCACCAATTGCACGTTTTCTTTGCTAGAGTTACTACAAATGACCATTCACCAGTTAGAGATTCCTCATTTACTGGTTTAATTTTCCTTTACAAAAATTAGCATGTTCATGCATTACTTGTGGGGGACTGAGGGAGCTCTCAGAATTTTCTGTGAGAAATACTAAAACAGAACAAGACATTGTGTGCCTGTGCAGAACAGGATCCAGTTTTATTACATCAAACCTGGCTTGGTTCAGACCAACCATAATAATGGACCTCAGTAAATGGTGCTGACAGCTGGTTTACAGGTCTCAGATTGCACTCTCCAAAGAAATACATAGATTGCATGTACAGTCAATGCCAGTTCTGTTCAATAAAGCCCTCAATTTTTCTACATTATCATTTATTAAATCCAAATAGGGAAAGGCCCCTCTGTCAAACTGCTGCTATTTTCTCTCAGAGTTTCTACTCAAGAGCTGAGCATCACAGAATTTCAAATATATGGACATGTTATGGTCATTTAGTGAGCAAAGTACCTGCTGTTGCATGTGCTGGTGTTAATGAAATGCTATGGCAAACACTGCTCAAGACACATCCTTACTGACACAGCACATGTAAGAGGGGAAGGGAACAGATCATATTGAAGAGACTCCTTTTAGAAAACACTTATGAATTATAATTCACACCTGAAACTGTGCTTTAAATGAGTGTTCCACTTTTAACCCACAGGAAAAGATAGAACCAAAACAACCCACCAAGAATATGTAAGCAATTCTGTATCTCTGGAAATACAAAAAGAAGAAACAACTGTTTTCTTCTGGAATATATCTAAAAAATATTCAGTCTAAACTATTTCAGAGACTTTGGCTGTTTCTCTAGCAGTGGATGATTGATTCAGAATGGCTTTGATAGAATGAATGATTCAGCCATGGCTTTGTGAAAGTTTTGATGTTCTGGACAATATAGAAATGTCCAGGACAGGGGCAAGATATTGAAATTGAAATTGTGAGTTAAATTGATGTGACTAACTGTGATACCATGCCAGTGGAATGAAGGCTTTAGATGAGGTCCTGATGAAGAGTTCTATTATCTCTTCTTTTACTTCTGGAGTGACAATTTACATGACTTGTAATCCAAGACTCTGGTCCTACATTTCCTTCATCCTGGTTATTCCAAGACCAATTATTCCCATTTCTGGTTAAGTGGTTTTTTTGGTTGGTTTTTTTTTTTTTTTTTTTTTTGTTTTTTTTTTTTTTTTTTTGCTTTACTCACTCACTTCTAGCTCTTCACTGGGGAAAATGTTGAGCAGGTCCCATTTGCCCTCTGGCCAGTGCATTTTGTTGGCTGCAGCGATACTTTTGGCCTGAGTCAATGCTGGCAGCTTCCTTCCCCTCAAGCTATGCAGCATCTGTCTCCACACTGGGGCTCACAGACAAGAGCAGCAGACAGCAGTGGCCAAGCCCAGCCATTCCAAGTGAGCTGTAGCCTGAATTGTTGTTGTCTCTTCAGAGTTTATGCCAATCCCAAAGGCTCCTTCTGCCTTTTTCCCTCCCTCTCTCCCTCCCTCCCTCCAGGACCCTCTCTCCATTTGGTAGCATGAGTGATGGAGCAGGGATGGAGATAGGAAGGTGGTGGTGCATCTGGGAGAAGAGGAGAGAGCAAGGGGCACTTGTGAGACCAAGTGGAGAGAAGGAAGAGGAGGTTTTCATAATGTCTGTGCAAATAGCTGGATAATGGGTGGCATCAAAATCTCTGTATAAGATGGACAATAGGGATGGATGAATAATAGGTGGTCTCATAATCTCTGTGTGGATTAGATGGACTTTGACCCCTTCTTCTTCTAGTGCCCTGTACGCAGGATGCTTAGTCTCCCTTCTGCCATCTGAAAAGGGAGCAAGAGCAGTCATCTCACTCTTCTGTGTGCATAAATTAAAAGCAACAATATTTTTTACCGTGTACCATTCAAAACTTATCAAACTAATGACCTTCAGCTACATTTTCCCTATTTAGCATCACCGGCTTTTGATGGTGAGCAGCATCTCGTACCGGCACGGGCGCCCGGAGGCCCGGGACCCCGCGGCGCCCCCGCCCACTCCCCCTGCGGATCCAGTCCGTGTATTCCCGCCCCCAGCGCTGGGGCCGGGAGCCGCGCTCGGCTCCGCTCGCTCCGCTCCGCGCTCGGCGCCGCTCGCCCGCAGCCGCGCCGTGCGGGGCCGGACCGCCGAGCGCCCGGGGCAGCGCCGGCCCGCAGCGCAGGTACCCGGGGCGGGCAGGGCGGGAGGCTCGTCCTGCGGGGCGGGGACGCTCCCGCCAGGAGCCGGCGCCGGCTGGCAGCCGCAGGGGCGGCGGGAGGGACGCGGTCCCGCGGCAGCGTGCGGCGGGAGCCGGGAGCCGGCTGCGGAGCAGGTGAGCGCACCTCCGGCGCCGGAACAAAGCTGGGAGGCGGGGCCCAGGTGCCCGGCTGGGGTCTGGGGATTCCCGACCTTGTCCTTCCCGGGGTTCCGCCGAATCGGGGGCTGGGGGAGGAGAGAGGGGCAGCTCGAAGGGACGAAGAAGGGCGACCTGATTTAGATCGTCTTCTGGCGCTGGTGCTGCGATCCACCCGTAAGTTTTTTCTTATTTTTAATACGATGTGGTTGTAAAAGAAGCAAGTTAATAAGCAGTCCTGTGTTAGACATGTCTGCTGCCTGATCCAGCCGATGCGACGCGAAGTGTTTAATCATGTGCAACATTGAAGAAAATTAGGCAAATGACTGTATTTTATCAGTATAGCCTCTGGAACTTAATGTCTCATTTTAACGCATTTGTCTGCTAGAGCAAGCATAACAAGATCCTAGAATTCCAATATTTTTATATTTATTTTTATTGCAGCTTGATAAAAGCTTTACCTATCCCTCTAAAGAAATAAATTATATTTGGGATGTGAAACGCTCAGAGCTCTGCTCCAGTATTTGGGTAGGAGCACATGCTATAGCTGTTAACAAAGCCATTATACTGCAAATGGCATTGTGTCCTCAGATACTACTCCAGCACATCCCTCCGTGCTTGGATGCAATGTAACAATAATGATAAAGCATATCAATAGTGTTCAGTTTGGTTTAGCCCACCAAAAGTATTCAGTTTACACCATCTGACAAGATGCAAAGATAATCACTGAGTTAGTCTGTGCATGTTGTCTCTTCAGGTTTGTCCATCATCACCTAGCTCTGTCTTTTTTGTCAAAATGTCTGTTATCATTACCTGCTGAATAAGACTCTGGATGAGCAGATCATAGGAATTGAAAAAGCTGTGTACACTGAGCATGCCTGGCATGTAATATTCTGGATGAGATTTCAAAAGCAATAAAGGTCCAGTTTAATTATACATATTCCTTACTGATTCTCATGGAGTGAAATTTGTTGGCTGGCATCAAACTGCACCTATTTCTATCATCTCCAGTGTATTTATTGAATAAGAAAGCATTTATGGTTTCCAGATCATCATGTAATGCTTTTACATTTGATTCTTTATGAAATCATAATATCCACTGCCTAAAGGTGGAGAGGGTCTTATCCTGAGCTTTGACACTCTTAACTGAAATTCATTGAGGTTTCTTTTAAACCAAAGATTGAGAGCTCTCTTTCTAGTTGAAAGAGTTGGTCCACCCAGATTTTGATGCAGGACAGTCCTGTAGTGGAGGATGTGTGTAGTGGTTTTCTCAACCACAAGAAGTTGAGACCCTCAGTTACCTTCGCCAGGCTGCAGGAGGTTGTTTGTCCCAGAGTGAGTAGTTCAGCACTGGCACTCACTGCTGTGGGAAGCTGAGAAGGTCAGCAGTGTTATTTGTTTCTGAAAAGATTGGGCACACTCATGGGAGACAGTTCTGGTAGCTAAAAGCAAAAGGCAAGATGCAACCTTCATCTGAGAAAGGTTTAAAGCCCGTGTTTATGGGAAGCTGAAAAGGTGCTCTGGGAGGGGATCGTTTTACATGCCCCATGCTGTTCTGCTACTTGTGAATCAGCTAATATCAGTCACTTTTCATTTCTGAGGGAGAACAATTAACTAGATAAGTCATTGATCTATTTAATGTGGCTGTTAAATTTTTATGATAATTTGTGCATCAAATAGTAATACTTTGCAGAAGTGAATTTATTACACATAAGCGTGTTCTGGCAGAGGAAATGCAAAAGTGCATTTTATACTTGTAACAAAGAAAAGAAGAACATAATAGAGATTGTTCAAATATAAATTGTTCAGCTTCAAATGTGAAGCATACAATACTGGAAAAAACCCCAACCATAAAAGAAATTGCTTCTAAGAAATTAAATTAATTCTTTTTCCCTACACTGTCCTATTTTATTTTTTACTACAGTATTTTTTGAATTGTTAAAATGGTTTTCAGTACTACAGCTAGGTTGGTGTTGTCTGTACAAAAACATGGATGTTTTGATCAGAGAAAAGTTAAATAGCTAATAAAGAGGTAAAGCAAACAGAAGGAAATTGTTGTAAGAAAAAAATTCCTACTAAGTTATAGCATTCTTATTCTTGCTGTTGTTCTGCTTTTCATTTGCTTGCTATTTTCAGGCTTTTGGTAACTGAATTAAAATTGCCACTACTTCAAAACATCTTTACTTATTCATAATGTGGCAGTACGTATATCTTCTGAAAAATGTCAGTTCCAGAAAAAACTTATATTTATATATTATGTTGGATTGAAATCCAACCTCACAGGTGCAATAGCAATGGATTTCTTCAAAATTAAATTTAAAAAGATATGTGAAACTGTTGAAGAAGTGTTATCTTTGTGATACTAAGATCCCTAAAAGTGATTTCTTAACAGATTACAAACATTTTACCTTTCTAATTATTAAAAAAAAAAAGAAAAAACCCTCAACAACTTTTATGACTTTATAAGGTTAATATGAGGCATAAATGATATACAAATAAAAATAATATCCTACTGAAAAATTATTTTCTAGTTTTAGTTGCATACCATGGATCTTCAAATCTTCTTATTCTAGCATTTTTTCCATCTCCAAGTGCGACTAAGATGAGCAAGGGGAGAGTAAGGCAAGAGAGGGAATTTCAGCCTGCCCACTCTGATGACACTGCAGTTTTACTAAGATATTTGAGGCTAGTGATATAGAGTGAAAAGTATATTATGAGGTCATTTGCAGGTAGTCATATGTAGTCATACCCATTAAAATGCAAGTAATGGAAGACTGAAATTACCTGATTTTAATAGAGCTGTAACAAAAGCACTGTATAACTAAATGCACTGGACTTTGGCCAAGACACATTACATTTGACTACAGGCTGCAAAAGACTTACTTGATTATTTATTTACTTTCTGGCCTGAAAAGAATTTTCTGTGTTGTGTTGCAGCCAGCTTCCCTAAGACATACAAGCACATTTAGACAAATGATATGAATAAAACTATGCATATTTCTTTTGCATAGTAATGCAAAATGTGTGTGTTTTATAGCCTTCTCTAAGACTTATGAAGGATGCTGTCAAGGTTATTTATCATGAGCATAAATTAGAATGGGCTTATAAATCCTACTGAAATACAGGGTAGCAGCTAATTCTGAGGATATTCTGTCTGTAATAACAACCCTTTTTTTTTCACAGTGCTATCTATGATGACAAAATTTAGTTATTTTGTCAGTCATTTAAATTTGTTTTTGTATTTGTATTTTTTAAAGAAACTTTGTATATTTTTTTCTCCTGCCCCATCATCCACTTCCTCTTGCTCTGCCTAAAGCCTGCCTACAGAAAAAAAAAGCTGATGAAACATTTTAATTCTTTGTTGTGGATGAAACACCTGGTGGTGGCTCTTCTGCTGCCCTCAACCCATGACCTGATTGCTCTTGCTTCATGTCAAAAGGATAGAGGACGGGGTAGAAAAAGAAAATCTTCTAGAAGGAAACTGTCGTACTTGTTACACAGTTTTGCCTTGAGAACTGCTGATTTCTGCTGCTTGGTGGCTTACACCCATGTGTGCTGAGCACTTTGCTTCTCAATCAAAAGATTTCCATCAGCTCCCAGGAGGGTTTTTAGCCAAGGTATGTGGTGCAGCCTGAGTGAACAATATTAGTGTTTCCTTCTGTCAGCTCAGGTCATCATCTGGGTGAATGGCCTTTCTTCTTAACTCTCCCTGCCTTTGGAACTCCTGCTTTAAACAAGAGCCTGAGCTTTTTTCCTCTGGTACCCAAGGAGAATGATCAGTGCTCTAGAGGAGAATAGAATGCTACAGAAATGTATGAAATTACTGTGTTAGCTCTCACCATTGGTTATAAAGGGTAATGTACAGAGAGGTAACTCCTTCCACAAAACCAGTGGATATTTTGATCCCATTGGAACAAAGTTGATTGTTTGCTCCCACTGAGATTCTGGCCCCAGCTGAACGCTTCACAGCAGCCACTCTTGAGTGGCACCATTTGAAAGCTTCTGCCAAATTCAAGACTTTCATTTGATATCTGTGTGCTGGGTATAGTTCATTGGCAACAAAGAATCTTTAGAAACTTAGTATTTTTTTCTCTTTTGCTGTGATTTTGCATTGTTTTATTACACTTGCGAGAACTTTCTTTTCTATCTATGTAAATGTGCCATACAATCTTTTGTCTCCAATCTTTTGTTTTCCAAAGTCATGAGAAGTTTGAGGTGTCTTTAAAAGAAAACTATTTCATTTTCATATTTAAAAGCAATGCCCATACCTTTTTTAACTTAGGCCTCAACACTCCTTGAGAAAGATCTCAACTACAGAGTTGGGAGAATTTCTGTGTTCTACTAAGAGGGAGAGACAGAGTTTGGCATGAATATCTGAAGTGGCTCAATGAAGGTCGTACAGCAAGTCAGTAGCAAAAGTGCAAAAATTACTTGTTTCCTTGGAAAAAGGATATTTAGTTTTACTCTTGGCCTTGCATTTGTGACATTTATAATGCAATTGCTAAGAACCCCGCAGCATCAATTAATTCCCTTTTTGTTAAAAGCAGTGTGAATTTCTTAATAATAACTGTTGCTGGCTAACACATGACTTTTAAAACGGAAGATTTCAGGAAATCATACATCCAGTATAAAATCTTGAAACATTCAATAATTATATCATCAGTACAAAAGAGCAAGGGAAAAAATCCAGTTTGTTCTCAAACCCCTTGCATCTGTGGCAATGTGAAAACAGGCTGCTGTCAAATAACATCTCCATTTGATAGCATTCTTCACAGGGCCTTTTTTCACAGAGGAGCTGCAGTCCAGCACTAGTCTTTATTATTCCTGCAATAATGGGACTCTGATAGGAGTGTATTTCATGTCAGTGATTTACTGTCTCTATTACAGCGTGACCCGAAAGCCGTAACTCCTCTGCCAGGGACTGGGGTTTGGAAGTGTTCCAGGACTGCAGCACAGCTTCCAGGCCAGCTCAGATTCTCTAATCCTGTGTATTCTTCATGCAGTTCAATGATTTTTAGCTTATGCAGAAAGTGTCAGAAATGTTTCATAAAGGAATGGCCTTTGTTTGGGCAATTCTAATAAAACCACTGGTGCAACTAAAATGTGCACTGAACTGTTACAGTCTTCATAAGTAATTTTCCTCTTGCTTGTACCGTAGGTGGAAAGGCCATTTCTTGAATGTCAGACAGCACCATGAAAGCACCATGCATATGCTGTGCAACATTGTTGGTTGGCACTGCTGGGTTAATGTTAAATCCCTCTGTTTCTGGCACAGTGCTTCACAGACCATAAATAACATCATCTCTGTGTGTCAGTGCATGGTCAGAGGGGTTGCTGGTCTAGATATATACCACCTAAGCAAAATTATTCCATGCAAGCTATAACATCTTATGAAAGGAAAGCAGAAGAGTTACAAGTGACGTAAATGTAAAAAGCAAAAGTTAAAACAGCCACAGAAGGATCGTGTCACAGGATAAGGCCACACTGTGAGGGAAACCCTTGGGCTCTGGAAAGCAATCAGGTGTGGACATATTTGGAGGCCTCTGAGTTCGGGGTCTGATCATGGTTGCAGGGAGAAGGGGACAGATGACATGTGCCAGAAGAGGGAGTGGCAGGATGGCTTTCCCAGCACACTGTGGGCTGGAGGCCACCTGCAGCTTTACTGTATTAACCTGATGGGAAGGGGACAGGTGGGGGAAACACCTGACAGGTGGGGATATCACCTGGCCCTTGCAGACCTGTGGACTAAAAAAGTCCATCTGCTGCCCAGGATTTTAATTTTTGCATAAAGAGCACTTGGTAGCCATTTGCACTTGGGTTTTGTGAAGCTCAGATGCCCATTTTCAGGGACTGCTCACCCTTTTGTGTCCCCAGCATACCTTGAGCATGTTCTCCATAAATGAGCATCTTGTTCCACTGGTGCAAGTGTCCAGAAAGCAGCATGCACTAGCTCAGTTCTGAGTAATGAACAAAATAGAGTCCCTATTTTTTGTTTCATGCTTAGTTTGTACCACTTATTGAAATTTACTTCAGAGGCTGAAATTAAAAGCCAGGGACATTTGAGGGCCATGAAGAGCCTTTACAGTAGCTCAGTTCAGTCCCCGTACATCTTGAGGTTTTACATTAAGTACAGCTCATTAAATGTAGTTCTGAGAGTTTATCTTCTCTGCTTTGTACTGGGAGTATTTAGCATCTCTAAAATCACACACTGTCTACACAGTTAACTGGTATTAGCATGTTTTGGGGCTTTTTTATATAGAAATTGCTGGTCTTAGGACAGAGAAGATATAAACAGCCAGATAGCAAATGGATGATTGATATATGGTCTCCTCAAGCCAGGTCTCATAAGCTCTTGGAGATCTATATCACACCCAAGATAGCTCAGCTACCTTAGAAGGCATAAAATCAGCAGGATGGCTTCTGTGGTAGTGTTGGAAACAGAAAAGTTTTAATAAAAGGCAAAATAAAAAAAACTCTTAAAGAGAAAAACCGAGCCAGGTGCAAGAGGTTCTTGCCCCTGGTAAAACACCTCACAAAAGCAATTAGTTCCTTTGTTCTCTTCTTTTTCTAGTAAATTGCTTAGGCAGGACTTTTTGGCTTCTGTCCAATTAGCTATCCTTAAGTTTGAGGTGAAGTCCCCCAGGTCCTATGAGGTGTCTTTTTACCTAATTGAGAAGAAAGAAACTTCTGGGCTTTTTTTCCTTTTTAAGGAGACAAAGGATAGTTTTGCCTCTCTGTCAACAGGAGGCGCATTCCTATAGACGATCCCTCTTCACATTGGAGGATATTCACCAGAAGACCCAGACAACGTGTCAGAATGTAATTTTCCCATTCCTTGGTGTTATCCTTCTTTTGGATGTGTAGTAACTGCTCCTGACATGGACTTTTTTAGCCCTGTGCCTTTGGTCTAGCAGGTATATATGCCACCCCAGATAGGTTCTCCTCATGTCTGGGATCCACACTAATTAATTTATTCTCTTGGGTTTTTTACACCATGCCACTTCTCAAATTTTGGCATGTGCTACAGTTTGATGTTGCACTGAACGTCTCATGTGGGCTTCAAGTAAGTGAAACTACTTTAGCAATCTCTGTGGACTGTGAATTCTTGAAATCAATAGCTTCCTTTCAGCAGCGTTTAAACTGCTTTCTATTTTGTGGAGCCTGATGCCATAACAGAGAGATGCTTGAGATGCTGATTGAGCTGCTCTTTGGGCAGTGGGTGACATAACAAGGTATCTTTCTGAGTACAGGGGACAAGGGGGCACGTGGTACTTTAGTTCTAGGAGAAAATCTATTGCTAAGGTTGACCTAAAGCAATTAGTGGTTCATTAAATTGAATTGGTGACTTCACCTGTGCAGTCCATTAAAATATGATACAGTTTAAGTTCAATTTGGTACCAGTAGCGGAAGGGCTGTGGATATTGATAATGGATTACCTTCTGTCTACCCACTGAGTGGATGCTTGTTCTTAAGTGAAATAGCAGAGCAGCCTGGTAGCTCAGCCAGAAATACCACCATATGGCAAAGCTGAACTTCTCCTACTGCTGATGTGGCTCCTTGCTTTCCAGAATCATTAAGCTCTCGTGTTTCTGAGCGTAAATGGGCACATATAAACAAGTCGTTGTCCTAAATCCAAACAGCTAGATTTTTCACCATTTTCAAAACTCAAATGATGTCTTGTATAAATTGTGTAAGAAGTAGTCTTTTTAGCAAATTGAATTGAAAAGGGCTTTGGTTGTGCTTCTGAGACTTTACTTTGTTTAAAAGGTATCTTCTGTCAAGACCAATATCACACCAGTATACAGAGCTTTATTTCGCCCTACCTCCCCCCATGTGCTACTTTGGGCTTGGGCTTTCCCACAGCCAACAAAGAAAGAAGAGCTAGATGGCTGTTATATTTACTGACATCTTGCTGAACTAGAATAGGTACCCTTGGTCATGCCTTGTTTCTACTTTGAAGGGCTTCATTGGAAAACTCCAAGGGAATTCATAAGAGGATATTTATTTCATACATTGTAATACATACTCACAAACTGTGCTTCAAGATCTTTTACATTTCCTTCCTAATGGAACATAAGTTACTATAAATAGATGTCTTGGTCTCTATATGTCAGGAACACTGTCCAAGGTTCAGAATTTATTATAACTTTCTGTATTGATATGCATTTGAGAGCCCATCAAGGAAAGAAAATGCACAGATCAGCTACATAGCAAGAAGGTATTGAGCAAAGATACTCAGCACATGCATTTAATAAAAAACATGTTTTGTAGGTTTACTTCCCCCATGGCTGGTTCTCTCTCCTCTGTCACTTTCCAAGGTCCATGTGTAATAGTCCAAGGCCATCTTTCCACGTGTGGCACAGCAATACTGGTTTGGATTGCACAGCTTTGTGCTGCAGAGCTTTGTGTATGTGTGAAACATTCTAGGATCCTCACACAGGGAACTTTACATAAATAGGAAGCTGTTCTTCATCTATGCAAAACCTGCTCAGAGCTGTGGGACCAAACACATCATCTTTGTTTTCTGCTACATCATGCTCTTGGCTTTTTCTTGTCTTTCTAAGTGTTGCTACAAGAATATATAAAAAATAGATGGTAGAACTAAGTGGAGCCAGACCTCTCCAGCAGTGCAGTAACTTCTTGTGCTATTAGAAGCTCTATGGCCCTTTGAGCTACTCTATGAATCTTTTAATGGGTAAGTATGGAAAGCAGAAAAGGGAGAGAAAGTAGATTAAAAGTGTATTTGGTGATGTGTCTACTTCTGCAAGTAGCTCATTAGATGCATGCTGACTAGGTCAGCTTGGGTAATAATCTGAATCAAAGGGTTTGTTGGTTTCTCTTGTAATAGTGCCTAGGCAGGAGCCACAACAACCTGCACCTACAGGTAATGTAGTAAGGGCAAAAAGGCTTAAAAAACAGATAACCTAATTACACTGACTATTATTGCTGTGTGCTACTTATACATTTGTCACTCATGCACTGGTCCAGCCACAATGTTTTCATCAATATAATTTATTTTTGCTTGTTTTCTTCTAGATTTATAAAATAATCAATTTCATCATATTGGGTACTTATTAATGGTGCCTTGTGTCACAGATGAGATAAGTTTAGTTGGTTAGAACTGGGTGCACATAGGGCCAAGGTTGTGGGTTGATCCCCATATGGGCCTTTATTTAAGAGTGTGATTCAGTGTCCTTGTGAGTCTCTTCCAACTCAGAATATTCTGTGATTCTGTGAAATATGCTTGAAAATAGATGTTCTTTGCATCTTTTCACCTAGTGGATAAAGCACTTCTTAAGTGGTAGCACATAATTTCCAAGAGAGAAATAGTATTATGCTCATCACTATGTGGCACATTTCTGCCACAACCATGAGAAATAAGTCCTGAAATCAAAATGAGCAACTAAGGATTAAATTCCTATATCTTTTTACTGTTAAAGAAATAGCAAAACAGAAATAAGTAATTGATGTTAAAGACATCTTCAGTAAGTGATAACACACAAGAAATGGAGTGACATCCATGAGATTCTTGGCACACTGTGCGTACGTTATATAGATTTTTTAAATGTTTAATTTGTGTGGATGGGCAGTTGCACAGTTATTGTGTGAATGCTTAGTGCTAAGGATTTGTACACCACAATGCATCTGTGCTGGAATGGGTTCACCCGACTGGTCTTGTGTAATTGTGGCCTTCATCTCACGTCAGGAGGTTTTGTGGTCAAGGCAGAAAATGGTTAAAACCAGTTGAAGTAAAAAAAGGGCCTATAAGTGACTTTTTTGCAGTCTTTCATTACAGAAATACCTGAGGGAAAGTTGCCAGCAGGACATTGCTGCATCCGATCTGAAAGCAATAATATAAATGTTGTTACTGGGCAATGATAATACTGTATGCTGTGATATTTATATGACTTTCCACCAGCTTATATGCTGAAAATTGGAATAATGCAAAGTAGTTGCATTGTACATTTCCTTTTTTTAAATAATGCCATTGTAATCATCTTTTGATTTTCTCCCCTCTTTGTTACAGGGAGAAAACTGAATTTTAGTCACGAGAACAAAGACATATTTCATTTTTCAATCATTGCACTCCCCAGGAATGGGTTTATTAGGCTCAAATGCCCAGGGAAACAAAGTGTAATGGCCTAACATCAGAGGGTATCGGTGTGCTGAGCCCCAAGGGACATGCAGGGGCAGGAACATGTTCACAGTCATGGAAGCTGATCTATACTGTTCTAGCACTGGTGAGATGTGAGCTGGCAGGAAATTTGCATGGGATGATTTCCACAGCCATCGCTTGTGGAATGTTTTAAACAAAAAATACAGGTCTATAGCAAAGTGCCTTGTTAGGTTAGGTAATTTTGTTGTTGTTTTTTTAATTCTTTCAGTATCTAATCCATCACTTATTTATGGAGTTAGAGAAGCATGGCGCTGAAGTTGTTAAATTAGCAGAGTCATTAGCAGAGTCATATTCATGGATCTTTGTTCTTGTCAGTCAGGATTGTGTGTGGGAGGCTATTAGTTTCTGCATGAAGTTCCACTGAATAGATAAAATGTGAGTGAAATCACTAAACTGTTAACAACAGTGGTTACGGTGTTTGAAGAGTCTTGTAATTGCTTCTTAGATTATAAGGATTATTCAAAAATGCAGCTCTTCACTGAATATGCCATGAATATTTTATTGAAGTAAGGGAGAGTGAGTATTGTGGTCAGAAAGGAACTTTGTCTGAGTAATGTGGTTTGCAGGTAGCATTCAAATGCATGAACTAGCTTCTGTACAGCTTTTCTACTAATTATGGAAAATGTACATGCATGGGGTGGGGTTTTTTACTTACAATCAAATTTTTGAAGGAGATGTTGCTAATGGTTTGGTCAAACTATTTTTTCAAAGGAGAGCTGGCTGTGACTAATACAATTATGGTAAGCATTTAAGCTAGTCCTTATCTGAGTCCTGAGGATGTGTCCACTTTGTCAGAGATGGCAGTCACTGCTTGCTGCCAGCTCACGAAATGTGTAGCATTAATACGGGCTGGATAAGCACTAGCAAAGGAAAGACATTCTCAAGCGAGAAAGAGCAGGGAAAATGCAGGGACTAGAAAATCCATTCCTGTATAGTGGCTTTTATAATGATTTAATGCAAGTTATTTTCTGATTATCCATCTTTGTTGTGTGCCCTTGTGCTAGGTATGAGAGGGACTTAAATGTTGCCTGTTTTTCATTCCCACACAATTGTAAAGACAGAAAAGGTAGCTTAGTTCCATGAATACCAATAAGTTATTTTAGTCATGCTCTAGATTTGACCCTATTCCACCAGTTTTGTCACACTACATGTTTAGAGTGTAAACCCCAAAAACAAAATGGTTTATCTGGTTTGTAGCCTTGGAACTGCATGTATGTATCCCTATGCCAAGCCCTCAGTATGCTTAGGAATGTAGCACTGACATATATATCATGCTAGTTTTTAAGGACACTAAACAGCTCAGACCTCATATAATTGTTCCTGATTTGGTTAGAACTGAATACAGACATTTCCAAAAGATTAGTAATCATTTTCTAATAATTTTAATTAGTTTTTTTCTTTTTTGTTTTTTCAGCAAAATTCAAACCCAGATGTGGTTTGGTTCCTAGTTTAACCCCAAACTCTTAAAATAAAGCTTTTTCCCACTTCCTCTTCACACCTGTCAGAAGCTTTCCTTTCCCACCTCGGTCTTCCTTCCTTTATTTTTTATGACACAATCTTGTAATTTATGTGCTTTCTTTTTTTCTACAAAAACAAAATTTTCAACCCTTTTCATTGTTCCTATCTGAAAAGGTTGCCTTTGAATAACGTGGTGCTTTGAATAACGTGGTGCTGCTCCCTCTTTTCTGTCCTCTCTGTCCCTCTACTTCTTTGCTCAGCTCAGCAAAGTCACTTTTTCCAGTGACTTCGAGGGCCAGGCATTAACCCAACGATCCAGGGAAAGGTGGCTGGAAGTGTCCTGGTGCCTCTGGAGCAGTAGTCCCTCATACAGCACAAACATGATGATTCCATGTGTCCTTTTCATTCACTCCATGCTACCACAGAAGAAAGGAAGCCAAATTCCCCATTGCAGTGTAAATATTATATTAGACACTGCAGTGAGGCTTTGAAATGTTAATACCCCTCTAATGCAGACAGCTGACAGAGGGGGACAGTTTTGATTTGGTTGTGACTCAGGCTGTTCCAACAGGTCCCAGCAGAATTCAAACAGCTGGGAGCAAATGCCAGTTTCCTGGGCAGTAAAGGCATTTTACGTGATTTTGGGGTCATCTTAGCTGGTGTTTAAGAAAGGAGAAAGCTACCTGGGGGGCAGCTTTGAGAGAGAGCAGCTGATTTAGAGAGTGGTGGCAGAGCCCTCTGTTCAGCTCATGGATACCAGCTGCCAGCTGATCTGTCAGCCCACAGCAGTAAAGTGACTGGCAGCAGGGTCTCAGCTCCCTCAGCCTTCAGCAGGGCTGGATGAGGTCCTGCCCCCTCTCAGCACTGCAGGGGAATAAAGGAAGGAGACTGGAGATGGATGGTTTTCCACCTCAGGCCACAGGGACACGTGGCCTGATGGTGAAGGGAAGCTTGGCTCCCTGGCGATGGAATGCTTGGCTCCTAGGAGAAGGGACCCAGGAGGTCCCTTCACCTTTGGTCTCCTGGTGAAGGGACACTTGGACTTCTCATGAGGTGACAGGAGAGGGACAGGAGTGACCACAAGTGGTCCCGGACCCCCAGGAGAACTGAGAGGGCAATAGGTCGGGGCTAAGGAAGGGGCATCTCTCACAGCAGTGGCCTCAGCTGGGAGGAGAGACCCTGGCCAAGACTGTCCTTCTGCCCTCTCTTCAAATACTCTTCTCAGAATTTTTTCCTGGCCTTTTGTTCTTTGATGACTCCTTCACTAACTCCTTCATGCCAGCCTTTCATTTTAATGATAGCATAGCAGTGAAACCGAGTCATGTTAAGGCCTGAAGGTTTCTAGCTTTAATCTGTAATGAAATGTAAAGAAACCTGTCAGGGTCTGACACAATCTCAGTCTCCTTCAGAGAGGAACTTGGGAACTGAGCTCTGGGAATCGATGTGTTCAGACCAATTGTGCTTTCCCAAGCAATGAATCATTTTGATTAATTTTTTTCCCCTCTTCAATTTCGCATAGAAATTGGGAAGATTGACCAAGACATATATAAATACAACACCCCAGGATTCACTGGCTGCCTATCGAGAGTCCAGTTCAACCAGATTGCTCCACTCAAAGCAGCTCTGAGACCTACCAACGCCTCCTCCCACGTCCACATCCAAGGAGAACTGGTGGAATCCAACTGCGGAGCGTCTCCACTCACCATCCCACCAATGTCGGCCGCCACCGACCCCTGGCACTTAGACTCAGGTAAGTTGGCAATCATGTCACATTAACTCACTGGAGCAGTTCTGAGAAGAAACCTGTCTGCCTTCCTCTGTAAAGAAAAGCAAAAATGAGAGCTAAGTAATTGATAGGTGACTCTAGGGCTGTAATCACGGTAGGAAATGCAGAACTGGAATGACAGAGATTTGCCACCACTTTTAAATGCAGTTACAGAGGAGGCTTTTTTTTGCTTTTGCTTTTTTTTCTTTTTTTTTTAATATTCTGCTTTATTTTTCTTTTCTGTAATTCTTAGGCTATATAAATGTTGCGTTTTGACCTAACTGATGTGATAGCACTTTCTCTGTAGTCAGCAAAAAGCTTCAAGTACATATAAATAAAGTACAGTAGCATTTCTTATGCTGTGAGTATATTGCAGTCAGCTTCATACAAAAAAAAAAAAAAGTAAATCTAATTTTAGGCATAAATGCATTTATGTAAAGTGCTGATTTTGTTTTCTGAAATGTCTACTTTCTGTAGGCCGTGTTTAATAGAAAATCCCATTAGTCATGGTGGCGTTCATCTTGTGCTGAAAATGCTGGAAGCCAAAACAATTTGCAGATCCCAGCAATCTCACCCTGCTTTGTGACTGACAGTCCCTGAAAATATACATTGTGGCTAACTTTAGAGGATTTTTTCTCTCTTTTGCTTCTTGAGTATCTGGTTACCTTTAGATTTACAGGGTCAGGTATACATTGATGCCTCCCTTGCATTTTGTCCTCATTCTGATTTCAATTGTAGAACATAAATTAGAACCTGTCCCGGCAAATTTGTTGTTTGAAGTGGTATAAAATTAAAATGCTAGAGGAAAAACTTGATTTTGATAATGATTAGTCTTTGAGTTTGGGGATGCATCCATATGCCAGGTTTTAAATGAGAGGAGGCAGGTATATATGTCTTTCTCAGAAGTACATGTCAAAGTCGTACCTTTGAGGTTTGGTTTTTTGTGGGTGTTTGGTTGGTTGGTTGGTTTGGTTTGTTGTTGTATAGGATTTTTTTCCTTGCAGTGCCAAGGAACTCCTTGCAGCATTTCCTTTCATCTCTTCTTCAGCAGAGAAGTAGGGCAGTTGTTTCTAAGGAGAGACAGAAGCTCCTTTACTCACATTAATACAAGCAGTATCATTCTTTAAAACCAGTCATTCTCTCCTTGCTGCCATGCCATGCCATTGTAAGATTTCAGTATATCTCTTCCCCACTTATAATATGCACTTTTCTAGGTGATTTTTTTTCATCATAAATTAGTAGTCCCTTTTTTCTCTGGAATTATTTGACCTGTTTGTACTCGAAGGTTGTGGTCTGTACTCCTCTTTCTATACAAACACATTTTCTGAAGGATTCCTCATGGGCTCATGTCTTTAAAAAGTATGCCATAAACTCCTTGAGGATGTGCTGATGCTGTGAGTCATGGGCATCTAATGGGCTTTAGCTGTTAATTTTTGTTGATTATTTTTCTTTCCACTTCATTTCAGTGCAAGCTAGCAAAAGACTATAGTGGGATTTACTCAGGATATTTGCACAGTTCCTAATAGCTCCTGCAGTTCAAAGAAAGAGATCCTGTTTGTCCTTGGCGCATGCTATTATCCTTGACCTTGCGTTGGCTCAATCGCATCTTGTAAACTTTGTTGACCTGACAGATTACAATTTACACTTTTTCTTCTGGATAAATTGTAGTACTTGGACACAGAGACAGCATGAAGAATGTCAGGGAACATGCAGAACGCTAGTAGGTTGGCTCAAGCTTCTGTTAACTTCTGTCAGTAAAAAATAGATTTCATTGCCATAGCCAGACTTAACTGTTTCAAGTCATGGGCAGACAAAGTTCAAGAGACCCAGCTTCATTTGCCGTAATGATTAGTTTTTGGAAGACTGGGAGCTAGGAATCCCTTGTCTTGTCCTCTCTAGTGATACACAGCAGCAGAGGGAAAAGGTCATATTTTTTCAAAGACTTGTAGTGAGGGACTGCTGTACACCAAAAAAAGCAACAATATCAGGTGAGTTATGATGGTAGAAATAAATTTCACAGCAAAGGAGTAGCATTTCACTGGTTCAGGAGTAAAAAGATATTCAGGTGTTGGTGAGCCATATCTGGCTTCTACTGTGGGTGGCATTTCCATGGTAAAAAGAGGAGATACCTCAGCAATTCATTTACCAATATGAGTAAAAACAAGCAAGTCTTTGGGAAAGTATCAGTGGTGGTCTGACACAGATAGTTGAGGCACAGGAAAAATGTATTCTGTAGACTGTGTAACCTTGGGTCATCAAAGTCATAGCCTGTCAGTCATCAAAATGATCTTCATCTAAATTAAAATGCTTGGGTTTAAGTGTCACTTTGCAGTAGTAAATTGGCAGTTTCCACTGAGGATTTTTTTGTGTTTTCCAAACCCTACTTAAGACTTTCTAACACAAATCATGTTGGGAGAGAAAATTGAGGAATTGGAAGCATAAGTTCTTGACTCCAGAACTGGAATAGTGTCTGTTGTCTCAGTGTGAATTTACTCCTTTACTAAACTGGCTGAAGGGACAAAGACAAAAAGCATCTTTAAAATTCACAAAAGCACTTGCAGTGATATTAAAGCAAAAGCCACTCATACTTTGCCACAAAGAAATGGTTGCAAATAACATGCTTTGAAAGCATCAATTACTATGTGCAGCATTTCTCATCTCAAACATGTTTTTATCTGTAATTTTTAGTGTTATGTGACCTATTTAATTTTAAATAGTTCTTAACAAAACATGAGAGCTGAGGATGGATGTTTCATAGTGAAAATAAAACAGTTGGGAAAAAATTTGTGGGAAGTATCATATGGTGTAAATTTCATTCAGTGACATACTCTGAACTCATCCTGACTCATATTTTGAGTTAAGCTTAGGTATTTAGCTTTGTTTCTCAAATATTGTGGAATTGAACTTTGAGGACTGAAAAATGTTGTAGGAGGCAATCAAAGATAAGTGTCTAAATAGAACAGATACACCAGACGACAAAAGTAATGATCCTTTCACCTCTCAACTACAGTGCTGGATCAGATTTTGCAGATAATTACTAGAAGTTAAGCAGGTTCTGCCTGATGGGTGACCTACATGAAATGTTTTCTTTAAACTCTTCTGTGTAGTTACTGCACGAACATCTCCTGCTAGCTGCAAAACATTTTGGATGCCCTAACAGAGAGGGTAAAGGGAAAATCATAATGACACACATCAGTCACTTGGCAGTTGACCTTTAAAAACTAGTTCAGGGATTTATCAATAAGAAGCCCTGTTGATTTTCTCCCCTGACAAATGAGCTGTACAGTTGGTCAATTCACTGTCTTGCACTTTCTGTTAGCCTTGAATACGCATATATCTCACATTTACAATATTAGGTCTTTTTAAATTCCTTTGTTCTTGTAGAAGTCTCACTTCCCTCCCTCCCCATCGCTGGCTGGCATTTTGCCATGCTCCTGGGACATTATCTTAAACCATGATCTTGTTCAGCTTGTGAGTATTCTCACAATGCATAGTCTTTTCCTGTTGCTATGGTGATGCTTTCTTGGTGATGATGAAGCGCAGGAATTCAACAAGTCATTCTTTTCTGGAACGTGACTTTCTGGTGATTTAAAAGAAAAAGGTCAATAATGACATCCAAGCAGATCATCAATATAGTTCACTTCCTGTGTTTTCCTCCCATCAGTATTATCTCAGTTCATGTCAGACAATCCAATTTGCCTTGGTTACATCAATAGGAGTGTAGAAAAGAGGCTAAAAAGAGCCTGATCGATGAACATATCTACCTTTATATATTGTCCAAACCATTGAATTACCGGTCTGGCATACAATTCAAAACAAAATTTTTAATTTCTATACCCTTTAACTGTATTGGTATGCATTTTAATATCTATTGCTGCTGCATGGGTAAAAAAAAAAGTTAATCACAAGGAGTTTTTAATATCTCTCAGTTCAAATTAGCTAAGATATAGGTGAATGACAGCTGACACCTTGTTCATTGTAGAGAAGCAAAAAAAAAGCCCAAACATTATTATTTTTTTAGTAAAAAAATTCAACATCTAAAATGCTTTGTAGGTAAAATTAGAAGTTGCATATTATTGTAGTGATGTTGTTCAGTGTGTGGGTGCTTTTACCTAAGGTTCTGACAATTACTAATGAAATTTCCCCTCCAAATTTTTCTTACTTATATAAGAAAAGGATAAAAAAAACCTATTACATGGATATTTTTACATAAAATGTTTTACATAAAATGTGTTCCAGCTTGCCAAACCACTCAATCTTGAATTTAGTAAAAGCAGGAGATCCAGAAAGGCAAGATGCACACAATAGTTTGGCAAACTTTAGCAGACCTAAGTTGTCATAGTGCTCTGTAGCTGCAAGATGCATTTACTCTGAGTAGGAACAGAACGGCATCTAGAGTATTTAACATGGGATTTAGTTAAACCTATATTAGCTTCAACTTCTTTTGAATTAAATGGAGCAGGATTAAATGCTACATCTGTACATTCTTCAAGAGGCGTGACTTTTTTCTGACTGTGTGTGTTTAAACCCTAAATGCTCTTTATTTTTTTTATAATAGTTGAAAGGTCTTGCCTTTTACAAATCAACAGCTTACTTTGATACCTGTATTGCATGTCCTGCAAAATCATGTACCACTGTCATCAATATTAAAACAGCTACTTGCAGGATTCTCTCTCTTTTTGTTATGAATTCATCCCTCTTCCTTTAACAAGTGATGGCAGGAGAAGGGAGCAACAGCACTGAGCACTGGCCATATATCTAAGCTCACCTATTTGGCCAGCTAATTTCTTTGTCAAGTGAAAGAGAGCAGTCAATTTCTGCACCAAGAGAAAGTGTCACTCATGTGGTGGCAATGCTGAAGGTCACCTTCCAGATTCAGATGCCGTGGGTTGAGTCACATCTCACCCTCTGACCACTGGTACCACATCTCAGAAGCAGAGCAGCAGCACCTAAGGAGAAGCAGGGTCAGATGTGTGCTGCTGTGGATGTGGCTAGGAAGATGGAAAATAGCTTTTGCTCTTGTTAAGGGCTTGTTACAAATGACACAGTAGGAAGGAAGAATCAAAGCTGTTATTTGCTGATGGGTGATAATGCAGCCCTCAAAGTGGTCTTAGGTCACAAACACATGAACAAAACACTCTTCTCCTGGCCACAGACATTCAAAGAATCCTGTACCCATCAGTAAGTCCAAGAGCATGAGCATTAGTGGTGACATGTGACAAAGTGCTCATTCTCTCTTTTAGGGGATGGCAGGAGAGCAGGGTCACTTCCCTAGGTTTCCTGCAAGGGCATGAAACTCCAGGCAGGAGGCACAGAGGAGCTTCACCACTTTTGTTCATGATGCAGCCTTACACATCTAAATTTGATCTCCTAGTGTTAGCAAAATTAGAAATAGATATGAAGGCATTTGCTAGAATGAAGTGACGCTCCTCGTTTTTTCAAGCATAGCAAACCTGTACAGCAATCAGAGAATCATGCCAGATTCTCTCTTCAGGGTTACTGATTACTCAAAGTGGTTGGTTTGGTTTTTTTTTAATTAGCATGGCATGTAAACATTGGGAGGCTGTTTGTCTGCCAGTAAGGTAGCTTCATACTTATATTCTTTATATAAGAGACTGGAGATGCACTTGCAACCTGCCCTGTGAGTCAACAGGTTCTTCCACTGCCAGTCTGATGCATTTCTGTGATTGTTTACTCTATTGAGAATGACCAGCATTCATCCCCCATGCTCCCAATATAAATATTGTCTCAGAAGTCCATGGCCTTGACCTGAGTTGTTTTCAAACAAGAAGGTAGCAATTTTTGTCAGTCAGAAGGGATTAAGTCTAGCAGAAACTCATAGCTCAGTTTCTAAGCACCAAGTGTTCCTTGCAGACAAGAGGGTAAGTGGTGAACATTTAAATGCAACAGTTTCTATTTTTCTCCTGCCCATCAAACAGCTAACTAGGAAGAGCATCTGTCTGAAATTTGGCACAATCAGTGCTTCATCTTTAAAGGGTTTAATTATGGTGCTTGAATTACTGCAAATCTCTCTATTGATTTGGAATAAAAATGCCTCCCTCAGTCTCATGTAGCTCCTTCACACAATTATGCATAGCTTTCTCTTAACTTTAAGACTATATAATTTCTGTGTGGTATTTCTGACACTCTGTCTAGTGTATCAGACAGCTGGCAGACTGCCAAGCTTGTAAATTCTTCTGGCATTCGTTGACAGACCAGTATTGTAGCTGTTTCATAAGCAGTGATTTGAATATTAATGCTGCTAACTAATGTCAAGAGAAGGTGCTAATACTAAAAAGAGAGTCTTTTCCACCCTCTGCAAAGACTTTCTTTTTTACACAAGTACTAATCTTAACCAGGCACATAGAGATGGTGTAAATTAAGGGGGAAATGGAGTAGAGAAGGAAGCATTTAGATGCCTGAGCACTTCATGTGACTGCTTTCTTTTTCCTTTCCTCAGGCAGAAACACACTCACTTCCTGTGTAAGAGGTTCTTCTAGATTACAGTCAGGTTATTACAGCTATTAAAGAGTTTCTTAGGTTTAAACTCTCCAATCTGACCCATTTCTTATCCCCAGTCCAAGTCTTCCTCTTTTTTTTCTCCTTTTTTGTAGCTGTCATAAGTTTGCAGGTTTGTTTGGCATTCTTGCTCATTGAGGTGGATTTTCTGCTTTTGGGAGGGAGGAGAGGGGTGTTTCTTTCACATATTCCCTCTGGGTCCATTGTCAGTGATTAGCTACGTACAGCCTGGCTTTGACCAGCATTAACTCCACTGTTCCTTTTAGAGCACCAAAGCGCTTCATCCTCTACATTAATTATAAAAGGAAGTATTTGTGACTCTTCCTTAAAGGTGAAATGTAAGCACTGCTCATAAAATTTTCATGGAAGTGATAACTTAGGCCAGCATGACTCTTGTCTGGAGTCACAGTGAGACTCGGTGTCAAACAGATGTTGCTACCAGGAATTAAAACATAGATGAGTTTAGGTCTTTGATGGATGAGGGTGCTCTAATGGGCTGCAAATCAATTGGAAATCTGGCAGAGAAAATGTTCAAAATACTAATTCTGAGATCCAACTTGCTGAAGTTCAACTGCAGATAAAATCAAAAAGTGATGGTAAATGTCTGTTCTCCTTTTTAAATGAATAAAATTCTGTAGTTTATGAGTACCAGATATTAGTATTATGAAGTGTCTTGCCTTACCACTACTTTGCACAATTACTTGCTTGTGTGCCAAAGAAGGTGTGAAACAATCATGAAAAGGGGAAAGCAAGGGATAATCACCTAACCCATCCCAACAGGCAGGGCAGGAATGTCTTCCCTGTTCTGTATTTCATCCCGGACTGACTGAGGGAGTTTGAGCTGCAGGGATGGGTCTCCTGATCTCCTAATAAGGCACAAGTTTTTCAGTCCCTTTGTTAGGAAGATTGCCTGTCAAGACCAAAAAAAAAAAAAAAAAATATTGTACACCTCTCAGTAAAACTCCACTTCCTTCTCTCCTTAAGAGTATGGACAGCAAAGCTCACCTGCAGAAGGAAGTTAAAGGGTTGGTAACGCAGCAATTCACAAATAGCTGTCTTTGCTGATTAGGTTGTCTGCTGTCTAATGTTGAGAGTCTGTATTGTCCCTGTTCATTGACTAGGGAGCTTTCACTTCATTTCCTCCCAGCACTGCTATTGTTCATTGTAGCATTTCAAGTGTTCATTCTAAAATTCAGGCTTTTTTTTACAGTAACATCCAACAACACTTTTCTTCTGTAATCCCCATTTACCTTCTGACTGTCCCAGGCATTTGCATGCAGAAGGGTATTCAGAGGACAATTTAAGTTTAAGTTTCTATTAAGCCATCATTTAAGAGAATTTTTTAATTTATACTCATTTTGTATTGGAATAAAAAGACAAGATTGGAGAACCTTCACACTAGAAATGTAAACCCACAAGTTTTGTGTTTTCCATTATCTCTGTGCATGTATCTCTCTCAGCAGAACGCACCAGAAGCTGACATAAAAACTGCTTGAGATTCAATAAAAAGTTCTTAGGGAAAATAAAATATTTCAAAATATTGTTGATCTAACTGAACATACCTGACAAAACTTAGTATAAGTAATTGGTCCAAATAGCACTAATGCACTGGAGGATTTTTTCTTCTCCGTCCCCCCCAGTCAAGATGGTTGTAAAAGACTGAAGAAATTAGTGAATTTTGTTCCAACACGGAGATTTTCATGTTCCAAATAATTAGAATTATTGGCAACAGAGAGAAGAAGATGACATTTTTTAAATTAAAAGCCCCAATTTTCCCTCTAAGCTGCACGTCTGTTCTGGTAGTTACAGAATTGCTAAGTGGGTGTATTTTTTCCAATATCCTGTAACTTGTGCTAAAAAAAAATTATTAAGTCAGTGACTGTGAAGATTTCTATTTCCATAAATTCAGGAAAGTGGTTCATAATGGGGACATACATATAACCCTCTAACACTACACTTGAGGCCTCACTAAAAATTCAAGGAGTGATGATTGACCCCACATAGTATGCTAGAACAAAGCTGACCTTTTACAAGCAACATGGTTAATAATATCTTTTAGATATTTTTGGGGGGATAAGTGTGAGGTTGGGTTTTTTTAAACTTGGAGGTGTTTAATATTAAAAATCTCTTCAGCCAAATTCTTGGTGTTAACACTTAACCTGGTGTTCTTAGGACTTCAAGTAAAGTATGTTAACAGAGTTTAACATTAAATGGTCCTCCCTCAGAATCTGCTCTCAAATGCCTAGAAAAGCAGGAGTGAGGGTAGTTTTCCTCCTTCCTGAGTTTTCAGCTTAGAAAAGTAGGAAAAAAATAGATATATCAATTTAAAAGATAAAAATATATGAACTTTGAATACAAAGTAAGACACAAAAAAATGTGCATTAAAAGAGACAACTTTTTTTATAATGCTGCAGATGTCTTTTTATTTTTCTGAATTGCTGTAGTTTACATGTCATGAGAGCTCTTCACAGAGCCAAACTCAGGAGGAGAGAAGTGGGTGGGATGGGCACAGGTAGTGGGATGAGCACAAAAGGGCACTCTAAGGGTTGTGCTGTTCACCTTTGATGTAGGACTGTGCAATGGCCTTGTTTACTCCTGCTCCATCATTTCTGTGCTTGTGTTTAGAGTTTCACTTGTGATCCAGTCCCTTCAGGAAGGGGAATGGGGCTGTGACTGTGCATTAATTTCTACTATCAAGAGTCAAGCAATTAGGTTCTGTACTTAGAGTCTGTAATAATTAGAGCTCTGTAATTTCAAACCACAGCAGTAGAGTCTCACCTGACCAGCAGAGTTGACACAAGTTACAGAATAACACCAGAGAGCTTGCTTTTATTTTTCTCTGTGCTGTGGTCCTGTGGAGAACCAGATTCGTGAATGGATCTAGTGTCCAACACTTTCTCAAAATCCTAACATGTAAGTGAGCATTTGCTGTCATTGCAAAGTCAATTCTGGATGCTTGGCTGCAAAATAGAAGTAGAGAAGATGGAGTTATAGTTCACATCTTTTATTTTATATTACTGTTCTGCTTCTAATCAATGCCGTGATTGATGTGGGTTTTATATGCCTTGTGATCACCAGATCTGGTCGTTCTGGTTGCTTCTCCAGTTCATATTTATGTGTAAACCCAACTGGTTTTAGTAATGGATGAACACCTCTCAAAATTGTGGACATCTGTAAAGATGAAAGGCCAAAGAAGTCCTGCAGCACATAAGATCTAGTCTGAACAAGCTCACTTTCCACCATTTCACATTTCATTGATTGTTTTAGACCTGTGATAACTCTCATACTTCCTTTTTTGGAGCAAATCTAAACTGTATCTTCCTTTGTAGTGTGGTATATTTTAACCAAAACTTGCCCACTCAGAAAAAAAGTTCAGTTTAAAAAATTGCTTTCAATGACTTATGTATAACACTCCTATTAATATATCTCAAAACAAAATTTGCCTTTTTACTGTGTACTTCTTGATACTGCTCTTTACCTGAAAATGCCCACCTCGCTTTGGTTTGGGGTTTCCCCTTGCCTTTACTGAACAGCTTTCTGCTCATTTCTCAGCCCACACTCACCTTCTGGGCTACTTTACCAAGGTCATTTTTTTATCTCAGGTTTGTGAATTTGCAAAAGGCTTTTATATGGGATCCATTGTAAAACATTTTCCCTCTGAAAATGGCAATGCAAAATCATGCCTGTCATAATGAAGCAGAATTAATTCACTCAGCTAAACCAAGCACATCTGTCATCTTTAACATCTAATCCTAATTGTGCTCTGTTTATCCAGTCCCATCTTCCCTCTCCATTCATTGAGGGCTGCTGTTTTGCATCTGACTGTGGCAATGACCATGCTGGGCATGCTGAAGGATGGTAGGTCTCCTACTGCATTTTTGTGGTCATCTAAAACTTCAAATGTCATTAAAATGATGGCCAGAATATGGAATTTGCCTGCAGTCAGTCTTTAATCATCCTTTTAGGTGCTGCAAAGTTTCTTCAACACCATTTACCCTAATAACAGAAAGTTGAAAAGTGCAAAACATAAGTACAGACTCTGTAGGTTTATTCTGTGCTTATTGAAACTATGGACTTGTAAACAGCAACCCATGAAAGAAAGAGAAAGCAAAGTGTACTGTGTCCTTTTACATAAGTTAGCTTCAGGATGGTGGTGTTTGAAGCAAACCTGATGACCTGCTGGGGAAAGACAGCAAAGAGCAGCAATGCAAAGAACAGCATCAGCCAGCTTGGATCCTGGAAGGGAAGCAGACAAAGTGATGTTCGTAAGCCACAGAGGAGCTTAGCATTTCCTGGTACAGAGCAATCTGTCCCTGCACTAGCTGCAGGTTTTAGGAAAAGGTCTTCGGAGTGCTGTGACAGCAAACTGATGGCTCTGTGCCACAGCTGCGTGAGCAGAGGATTTCAGGCAGCTGGCAGGACATTTCTTGGGTCAATATTTAGCTTTTCAGGATAGATTTTCTGTTTCCCAGGATAGATTAAAAAGCTCTTTGCTTCGTTCTTTGTGTTTTGAATCACACACATGAGACCATGGCTACTTGGAGAAACCTAGGGAAGATTTGTTTTAGGAATTAATCTTTACAGCCTATGAACAGCACTTTATATAGTTTTCTGTGCTTTTACCAGAGGATCAGAATTACTGCTGTCCCTTTGTCAGCATGCTCTAATGTGTTCTTTTCTCTTTTAGTTCCTGAATTCCAGCAGCAATGGAAGAAAAACTCTTTTTAGTTGCATTTTTGGTTTAATATTGCCAAGGAATGTGACTGTAGTAAGGTCAGAGAGGATTCCCCATGTGTTTGAACGATGTAACTCCTTCTGAAATACCTGCACTTGGTACCCGTTAAGCTCATCTTGGAGGGTCAAGGACCCTCATATGTTCTTTTCTGCCTAATTGCTGTGGCAGGAATTGCCCTTTTGTGGTTCTTAGACCTCTGACCTATAGCCCTTTGTGATCTTTTGAGAAGCTACTGAGGAATTTCAAGGGAATGTCCTATTAAAAAAGGAAACTAATTAGTTGTTTTCTTTCTTCTTTATCCATCTGTAATACTTCAAGTAAAAAAATTTGTATGGATATTTTTGCAGCAAAATATATTCTATAACCCCACATTTGGATGAGATTTTAGATACAACTTTTCAGTCAAATATCCCCATAATACACAAGCAGGTGTCTTGGTGGCACAAGAATAATAGAACAGCAATTAATGAATTACAGTGATAATATCTGCCAACACTACTGCAAGTGCTTTAAAAAAAAAGACTCACGAAAGTCTAAGCTCCTTTTTTTTTTCCTGCAGCACACCTGGTGCTCCAGCAGCTGCAGCAGGGCACAATTTTGCTAATCTGATGATGAGCTCTTGCTGAGCTAGTGTCCCCTGCTCTCAGGCACGTGTTCTTGTTCCCTTCTTGTCAGAGGTGAGAGTCTCAGAGTGAATCACACGTGCTTGTTGATCCCATGGACAGCTCCTCCTGAGTGTGTAGGATGTCTGGATGCCATGGAAAGCAGCTGTGTGTGGAGGCATTGGGTCCAGTCCTTGCATCAGCTCTCAGACAAGATCAAGGATGGAGCTCCACATCCTGCATCATGTCCTTCTTTATCCTGCAGTGTGCTTCAGTGCCTCTTGAACATCATAGACTGTGGTCTTCCATCTGCCAGGAATCCCTTGTAGCATAGCCAGTGTGATGTGGCAGCTCAAGAGGGATCATGCTGCCATGAACAGCAGCTTTCCTCTCTCTTCACACTTCACTAGTGCCGTTGTTCTTGAAATAACCTTTGAAAAGGAGATAAAATATAACATTCAATTGTAAGGGAAGGGGGAGCTGTGACCAATGTATGTTTTCAGATTTCTCCAGATTTCCTGGACACAGGAGACCAACTCTAAAGCAAATACTAGGACTTGTTAACTGCCTGTGGTTCTGCTTGGATGACAAGGGGCCTCCTTTTGGGTTAGAATGGCAGTGAGGAATTCCTTGTGATTTGGCAAACTGATGCTTTCCCCACAGTATTATTTGGCTTTAGGATTTTCCTTGAGATTCAGGGAGGGAAGGTTTAAAAGTAGGATTTCCCACTGCCAGCCCTTCCCTTTTAGCACTGCAAGGGTATGTTTATAGATCCTGTGCCAAAATGTCTTCATTAATGGTCCTGGCACAGTTCTTTGGAGCAAAATCCACTGATACGGAACCAGGTATTTATTTATCTTCTACAATTTATAGCTTGATTCATTTCAGAGGGGTGCAGACGAAGGTTTTCAGGAGCCAGAGCACCAACAAATGTCAAAGGCACAAGTGCTGCTGGCAAAAACTGTTGGACAGGGCCCCTCTGCTGAGCTCTGAGCACACTCCTGTTTGTCCCCCAGGCAGCCAGCCAAAAACCAGCTGCTGAACACACAGCTGGTTCAACTCTCTCCCAGAGTAGGCACACAGAGGGCCACTCTAGCCCCAAACCTCTTTTCAGGCCATGGGGCAAGCTGAAACCATTCATTCTTTTGTGCAGCTGCTTTACAATATGAAAGGAACTTTATTATGGGTTTTAGTCCATGGTAACAGAAAGACAGTTGAATTCCCTGAGCCAGTTTTTGGTATACTGAATGCATCACTGGTCTGTAAACGCAACTGATTCTTTTCATACAGTATCACCTAGTCCATCAAGCAAAGAAAATACAGTGGGCTTTTAAAGGCCGCTCTGAGAAGCAGTTCATATCCTTGATTATTTTAACTTTCTCCAGTTAATACGCTTTTAACAACATTTTCTCTATTTCAAAATCAATGTCTTAGTCCAGGGGCAAAGAAGGAAATTATTGCAACTGCTCACCCAGCTCCCTAGGCTTGCTTAGTCATTGCAGTGTCCAGTTGCTATGTCTGACTGTAAAGAGAATGCTGGTAAGTTTAAATGATGAGATTGCCTCTGTGATATTTTCTGGAAGTTAAAACCAAGTCTACTATCCAAATTCATCCCATTTCATCCAATTCTGCTGCAAGGATCTTCTCCTTTTCAGGTCACTGGCAAATGAATGCTGGCACATCTGCCTGTATTTCCTCTCCTTACTCATGTGCTGGAGGCTCTCCTCATCCACAGCCTCCCATGCCTCAGTTCCTCCAGCTCACAGTCTTGCTCCTCAGCTCCAAAGCAGTTCCAGCAGTGGCCCAGCTACCATGCTGGGCTTTCTCCTAGAATGGCAAAAGTGCTGGGGGGCGGCTGCTCTGTGGCTCTGACCAACAGAAGCTGCAGCCCCTCTCTTACCTTGGACTCTGCAGCAGCAAAAGGGATTAAAGTTTTTTCTTTCAAGGAGATTGATTGTGTACCCAATGGTGGTTACAAAATCCTGAAAGCTTCTGAAGCCTTGAATAGGTAGCAGTCACAATGGCAAAAATCTCTGTAATTATAAGTGTGATCACACACTTTTAAAAGAGAGGGGTTTGTTTCATTTTTTGCTTTTTTATCACTTAAAACTTACTGACTTTATGTTGGTAAAGGACAAAATGTCTTCCTGTGCCAACAGCAATCCTTACCAAACGTATCTCCTTTATTTTAATTTTGTTTTTGTTAGAGAAACAAGCAAGTAGTTCTGAGGGATTAGACAATATTTACAGATCTTTTTTGTTTTATTCATCTATAGATAAATATCTAGTGATCACAGTTCTCTTTAAGTTGTATCTGAGGATGTTGAATGTATTTCTGAACTTTTGCAGAAGTTTCACTGCTATTTACAACATTTAATTCTCTGTTTACAGCAAGTGCTGATTTTCCATACAATGGTCAAGCTATAGGAGATGGAGTTAACAGAAACTCAGCTATTATTGGAGGTAAGAAAACTGTCTACTTTTCCAAGATGCTTTTCAGTATATGTCTCTGATGGCTGAATTGCAGTTGGTAATAAGGCTGCGTATTTCTACATCCAGGTTTAGGTTGGTTGCTTTAATTTTGGTTTGCTGTGTAATCTTTCCTTTCTAATTTTTATTTTTATTATTACTTATAACTTTTCCTAGTACTTTGAAACTTTACAATACTGGAAAGATAGCATTGCATTCCTCAGAAAAATTCAGGCCATACTTGAATAGTCTCAGTTCACCTGCCCAATGCATCAGTTAATATAAAGTGACATAACATAACTCTGGCTGGTAACAATATTTTTTTTCTGAACATTTTATAACATCTTCATCCTGGAAGATTCCTTTGCCAGTGGAGAAGGGCCCAAACAGGAACAGTGTTGTTTTATCACATAGATACCTATGCCTAAGAGGATAACACTCATGAGACTTCTCCGTAACAGGGTTGAAGCCAAAATAGACCATTGCAGGGAGAGCAATTAAGGCTAGAACTGATGATAAAGTGGGAACATCTGCAATTATGTGGAGCCACTGTTTAGTGGGTGGTGTGAGCCAACAGTGAACCAAGCAAGTTTTCAAGGACACGTAGAGGAGCTAGGGTCAGTCTTTATAAACAGCCCTTGACTGGAAAGTGAACATCAGAGATTCCACCTTCAAAGAGCTGCCCACACATCAGCAATAGAGCCCACAGTTCTGGGAGTGCTCAGCACCCTCTGCCTCATGGCTTAGGTCTGTAAGTAGGTATGAATGTTGAAGTTTTTACTTACGGGATGAGAGTCACCTGCAGCCTTCAAGGAAAATATAGTGGAAACCATGTATAAATAGAGTAGTGGAAACCAAGCAACTGTGGTGATGCCCACGTGCCCGAGTAGCTTCAGCTCAGCTCAGAGTAGTTTTGTGATCCTTTCTTTGTGTAAAGCCTGCAGCTGGTCTCACCGGGGGCATCTTTTCTTCCCTCCTGTGTGCAGGCGTCATTGCGGTGGTGATCTTTACCATCCTGTGCACCCTGGTGTTCCTGATCCGCTACATGTTCCGCCACAAGGGAACCTACCACACCAACGAGGCCAAAGGGGCAGAGTCAGCCGAGAGCGCCGACGCCGCCATCATGAACAACGACCCCAACTTCACGGAGACCATCGACGAGAGCAAGAAGGAATGGCTTATCTAAGCCCACGGGGATGGGGCCTGGGGTGGGATGTGAGCTGGGCCAGGGTGGGACTGGGATGACTCTTGCAGTGGAGAGAGAACACTCTGTGTCGGACACTTGAGCACACATAGGATAAAAAGATCAGCACAACTGGAGGAGCAAGTGACAGGAAAATACCACTGAGACTGGAGAGAAAAAAAGAATATCTCAAGCATTTATGAAAAAATACTTTTTAATATTTATTTACAGCAAATTGCCCCTTCTGTATCCCAACAACTACAACAAAGAGCAGTTTTGCAGCTTCAGCACTGGTTACAATTTTCAGTAATACCTGTCTATTTCTGTGTGTGTTTAGAGATGTTCTGGATACCTGTGACAAGAAACAGGGCTGGTTTTTTATATTTTTAAAAGCTGTTTAAAATGTGGGTGGCTCTGTCCTGAGAACAAGTGGCAGCCCTTTCTTCCTGACGTTGTGTTCCCTCCTGGCTGACCACTTCCCCGCCCTCAGCCCCACACCTTTGTGACCACGTCACCATTTATTTGGGTGGCATTGATCCAGGGGGTGGGACAGGGGGTGAGGACTAATGCCAATCTTATTCGCCAGTTTCTCAACATCTCATCAGCCCACGTCCACCCTGGGAAGACCCTTTACCCATCTTCTTGACCCAGGCACTTCACTGATTGTGTGCAATTCTCATCAGCAATGTAAAAATACTGTTATTATGACTACTATTACTAAAGAGGATTATCATAAAGCACAGGAGGCTTTAAAGGTTTTTTGTATTATTTTGTTGGCCTCTGAGGGAGGATGATGCTATGTGAGTCTGTAGACCTAGTCTGTTCCTGTGTCTTTGTCTATGGCACCAGGTCACCACCTGAGGCACGTGCCAAGTTAAACTCAGCTCTGCCTGTGGTATATTGGCATATTCTGTACATTGTAGTAGGGAATTAGAGCCAGACATTGTTTCCTTTAGTTTATTCTTAATAGGCTGTCATAGAAGTATTTGTACAGCTTTATTCAGTGCATTTGAACCCATGGACTTCACACCCTTTTTTTTTCAACTTGAGAGTAGCAATTTATTCCTTAAATCCCTTGTTTCAGTCCCTTTGCAAGGAAAGCCTCCGCTGGCAATGTTTGCACAGTCAGGAAGGTGCGGCAAAGGAGGCTTGCAAACTCTTTCTCCAGAGCACGTGAGAAACACACAGCACACAGGGGAGAGTTAATTTTCAATACAGAGATTTACCCCAACTATTTTATTGTCTTTGTAAGGCGTTTTTAAGAATAGCAAGGCCAATGCCAAGTACAGCATTGCATCCCATTTTTCCTCTCAAATCGGGAGTGTCCTAGGTGTCACCTGAACAGCAGGCAGGCAGCTAGAAGGAAAGACAAAGGGGCAGCCTGAAGACTTAATATCCTTTAGTGGCAATAATTTAACAAAGCTTTAGCTTGCCCTCTGTAGAGAAGCATGATTCTCCTATGGTCTGAATTGAAAGGAATTTAAGGCCTTAGTGGACAGGTTTTGCAGTGGAACAGAATGAAGGAATGAATATACTGCAGGGCTTTGCCATGTGCTGGAAGAACAGATTCAATACCAGGAATTTCCCTTTAAAAGTATTTATTCTTCTGACAGTCCTAGATTTGCTTTGTCTTTAATATTTTTGGGTTTAGTATGCACAGATTTAATTCATTTTTCTGCACAAGAAAGATTTATTTTTCACCCAAACATGTGATCTACTACACTGAGCAGTGCTAGCATTTTTTATTTCATTATCTCGTTTTTTGCAATTTCATTATTCTAATTGACATTTTAAAAAAAATCATATAGGGGAAAGAAAATATTGGAGTCTTACCAGACAAGACATTGATAAGCACAATTTGTCAGAAAGTCAGGCCAGGTAGTTTGGATTTTAAGGATGGTAGCCTAAAGTCCTGTTTTGGAGGAACATTATCATTGAACATAGATATCAGAGCAAATCAAGCCCATTAATTTATTCTATTTATGGATTTGGAATTAGCATACAAAAAAGTTGCCAGTTTTAAAAGCAATTACTGTTTCTCAGGTAACATACAAGGCAGAGAGGTTCAGGTAGGCATAAAAATTACCTCTGTTACTCTTGTGCTCTGCAGTCTTTTGCCTTGCCTCCAGTATTAACCTCTGCCTCTCTTGTCTGTAATCCAGCAGATGAGTCCTGGGTTTAATCATGGGTGTAAAATAAGTCTTCTCACCTTGGGGAATATCAGCAGGGGATGGATCTACCCTGTACCACCACTCAGCAAATTACCTAGAAATCACAGATGTCTCTGTAGGATTGAAAAGGCATTATCTTTTCTCTATGATTTTAGGTTTCATTTTATTTCAATGGTATTTTAGTCCACTCTGAAAAACATCCTTGCCTGCAACTTCAAGCTACCAAGAGAAGTGAACAGAGCATCATTCGCATAGATTGGCATTTGATTTGCAGAAAAAAAACCACTCCTAATCTGAATTTAATGGCTGTGAGGAAGATTAGACTTCTGTATCATGAGAGACTAGAGTTTTCTGCTAATTTATGTGGGAGAGACAGATTTAACAGCCACAATGCAAATAGTGCTGAGGCCAAATGCCTCAGCATGGCATTAAAAGGGAAAGATGTCTTGGTCTCCATGTCTAACCAAATTCTTGGCAAAGCAAGAGACAGTTATGGTTATGGTAGTGAGGCCTGTGATATCTATTCACTGATTTTCTAAAAAACTTACCAGCTATTCTCCCACAACCCTGGGGGAATAAGCGAGAACTTTTGGGAAATAACCTTTGACCATTGCATAAGCAATAGTTATAAATTAGTGTCCTAAGTTTGAAAAACAGCTTAAATTTCTGAAATCAATTCAGGGTCATCTGCACTTCTCCATTGACTAGACACCATGGGCCTTTTTTTGTGAAATACATTAATGTTGTGTTAAAATGCCATCACTTTCATAACCTAGAAACCTTTATATATTAGAATTCTTGATTCTCCTTAAATTGGACCTTAGACATGATATTATCAACAAGCAGCTGTCTCTGTAGAGGGATTTGGTGACTTTGGGTGAATTCCTGCCTTTCTGCTTTGTATTTCATTTCTGAGAATGGTGTATGTTTAATTATAGGCACTGGTCATTCAGCATCCTGGCAGTGAAGCAGGAGCAGAATCAGAGATGTAGCCTGTGTATTTTGCTAGCACTATATCTATTCTGAGAATTTCTTCCACTGCAAGCCTATCATTACAGGCTGAAACAACATCCATAGTTTATTTCACCCACTCTTACTTGTGCCAAAAATCCATGTTGTTCAACAGGTATGAGGGAAAATCTGTTTGAGAGGAGAGTAGATCCTGCTTTTATAAAACTCTGTACTTTCCCCAAAGAATATTAAAATAATCAGTCTTTTATCACCTGTTTTGTAGCTGTTTCACCTATTTGAACTGTGCAGAGAAATGTAGCTGCTTGTACTGGTTTGGGAACCAAAGTGTCCCAGCTGTGTTTCTAAAGGGTGATTCCTGACACCACGGAAAACAACGGCAGAAGTGCCACCAGCAGTGGGGAGAGCAAGACTGGGCTGGAGATCAGGGCTCTCAGTGTTAGTGAAATAATGTAAGCAATATTTTGGATTCTCATTCACAAGACTTGCAGACCACCAGGTAATGAGACATGGAGCTCCAAGGAGCCAAAACAGTGGAAAACTTATTTTTATGTCAACCCAGCCTCAAGGAAAATCCGCAGTCCAGTCTGGCAGTTTTGAATCAGGTCTTTCACACACTGCTTATTCCATGTTTACTGATAGAAAATTCAGATGTATGAAATAGGAATATGTATCTTTAACTCGTACTGGAGCATTTCTGCTTTGTACTTTTTGTGTCTTAAACTTTGCCTGTACCTTTTATATCTCTTCTAGCAGTTACCACTTCAAAGCTACGGCAGCATTTTAGGGTCATGTTCTATGCAGCATGATATGTGTGAGAGGATGGGCATCACAAATACTTTAGTAAGACTGCCAAAGCAGTGGTGTATATGTACAAGTTTATTGTACTGGTAAGAATTCATTTTAATTAAAACAATGTCCTTTAATGGCAGATGCATCTAATTTCCAGGGTATCTTTTGAAATGAGAAGCTAAGTTTGACAAGCAATAGCTTTCAATTTGGTTTATCCCATGAGTGGTTTTACATTCCATCAAGCATGGTAATCCTGAAAGGGTGTCATTCTTGAAAAGCAGAACCTAAATTCTGGTAATCAGATGTCATTATCCATCCTAGAGAAATTAAACAGAAATCTTGCCTCCTAACAGCAACAGCATGCAAATTAGAATGAATTAAGGGCAGTGTGTTTGCATGCATAAATATCTTCTGTGAATGTCTTTCCTTTTAACTAAAGTTCTATTAGAAACCAGATTGGGAAATAAAGAGGAGGGGAAAAAAAAGACATTTGAAATAGTTTTAATCACCGTAACAGCTGTTTCCTCATGCTTTGTATATTCTTATCATTGCCTGTATTTTTAACATCTCTAGTACCAGGAAATCAATTTGGAAAGGACAGAAGTCAGAAAGGCCTCTTAAGAAAAGACCCCTTGCACATGAAAAAAGGTACTTCAGAATGCAGTTATAGACAAGAAGAGAGGGTGCTAAAACCAGGGAAGATTTATTGAAGTGCAAGTATGTTCCTCTTGCATCAGTGTTACCTGTCACAAGGGAACATCTGTACATGTTGAGGTGGGTAGAGGGTCTGAGAGGAGGGTTTGGATAGAAATTTAATGCCTTTCTGCTTTTTCCCTTTCTGATCACTTTGCAGATAGCAGCAAGCATTCTGCTTTCAGTTCTGCTCATATTTGTTACTGCAGATTCTGTGGCATTGCCAGCCTAACAAGGGTTACATACTACAAATGACTGAGTGTGGGTTGTTTGCCTTCCTTTTCTATCATAACTCTGTCTTTTCCTTCATGAATGAGAGCCTTTTATTGAAACCATCAAGAACAATGTATACCCAGCTCAACGGACTTGTGTCTGCTCCTTTTAATAAACTACTTTATGAGGCTTTAAAATATTTTTATGACACGAAGCATTTTATAAAAGAACTGTGTTAAATGCACTTGAATGGGAGAGTGTGAAACCTAGGCAAAGAAGTATCAGTGCAGCAACCACCTGAGTCAGAGGCACTGTTGCTCTGTCTACAGCCTTAACCGCCCACCAAATCCCTGGATCCATCCAAGACCTTAACTTCCTTTGTGGAATATAACAGTGGCAAAGTCCTAGTGGGATGCTGTGTTCAGAATGAGGTCAGATCACGTTCTGACCATTCTTTTGTGCTGACTGTTGAAACCCCTGGAAGGAGAGGCATGCTTTATGCAGGAATATTTCTCATTTCTATAGAAAAGCTCTAGGACCAAGAGATGGGAGTGAAGGTTCAAGTGTAAAGCCCGACTGATACTTGAACATTGTGACATGAAGAGTCTTTGCTCCCTTCCACTGCCACATGTCTCACTGCAGCCATGTGGGTGTGCACATGCACCTCCAAAACCTAAGACTGTTCAGGATATGATGTCTGCACCACTTGGACAATTGCTGCCATGATCTGGGTGAATAAGATACCAAACTTGCTCCAAATCCATGAGTCTGCAGTGCTAGCAAAATCACTCGCTCTTGAAATTAAGTGTGATTTTTAAGATAAACTCAGGCTGTGCCCTACAGTAGCAGGCACATATGGTGCCTCAAATGAGACAAGATTTGGACCTGATAATGGAAAAGCAGTTATTTAACAAGCTGTAACACAGTTCTTTTAACTCTGACTTTCACATCTAAGCAGATTTTTCTCTTAGGCACTATTCTCAAAACCCTTATCATGCCAACAGCTTAAGAATCAGGAAGAAAAAGGGCCAATTTGTGGCTTTTTTACAGAAGAAGTCTTTTTTAAAAAGTCACTTACTGTAAAAAAATGTTTGGGATCAACAGGTTCTTTCACAGAGAAGTATTTCTTTTCACTAATCTTCTATTTTAAAAATATCATGTGAACAAAGTTGAGCAATTATTTAAGCACAACCAGAACCACTTCAGGGGGTAAGATATACTCGGGAAATATACATATAAGCAAATAACAAATTTAGCACATCCTGCTCCTCTGTGATTCAGCAGCTTCCAATAATGCCTATTTGTACTCCCACTGCTGTTATTTCTTTAAGGAAGACCTGGATCTGTTTAATCTGGATTAAACAACAAACATAAACGTGCGTACCTTTAGTTTTACCATAGATTAATGTTCTCACTGGGTATGTAATAGCATATTAAGGAAGAGCAAATTGTTATTTCCTCAGATTCCGTAGCTTTAATTGTGCTGTCTCCAAGGCTCAGAGATATTCATTGTTATAATGCAGAGGTATTTATACTGATAATATTCAACAACTAGCATTCTGTATTCTAGCACAGAGCTGCTCTAAGAAATTCTAGTTTATTGAGAAGGCGGGTAGATGACATTTTCTGACAGGTGAGAAATGTAAATAACTGGAATTCACAGACACTAGAGCTGAAGCCATTTGAGGGAATGTTTAGCATGCAGAAAAATAAACTGTACCTGGAAGAGTTTCTTGCCTTCCAGTAAGCAGCTTGGGGTAGGTACAGTGCTTTGGCCAGTTATATATTGCCACGTGTTCATTACCTCTTTGGCCAAAATATCTGAGCTCCTGTCTTTCACATGCTTTGAAATAGGCTGTTCCAAGAGTACAGCTGAAGATGTCAAACTTAAACAAGCTGCTCTAGGCTGCTGGTGAGAGTGCAGAGAGTCACAAGACCCAAGATCTTCTACCTGCTTAGAAGACAAGTCTCAGATGTGTTGCTGCCTGTCCCTGTCTTTTGTCACATTTCCCCATCTTATTGAGCATCACAGATTGAAAAGGACCACAAAACACCTTCTGGTCCAACATTTTGTGGGAAAGGGAACCTAGATGAGATAATTTAGCATCCTGTCCAGTCATAATGTTTTTTCCCCACTGACTCCATTTCCAGGGTAGTAGACTATCAACAGGCTCTTTAAGGCAGAGTCACTGGAGCAAGACAACAAACTCTTGAATCAGCCAGAAAACAGTAAATTTAGATTATTTAGGTCAGGTGGAAGAAGGCTTCCTCTGGGGCATTCCCAGCCTAACAGCTCTCCTTCATTTCATCATGGCTTTGGTTAGCAATGGAGAAACTAGCCAAGTCTGTGTATTATTTTTCTAAACCCAGGTGGAAGTATGGAAGATAAACTTGGCTGAGTAAAGACAAGGTAGCCATCCCCTGTATGCTAATGTTTGCTCTCTAAAGTGCTCATTCTCGCGCTTACAGTGTGTGTGTTGCTGCAGGAGTCTGACCTTGCCACAGGCAACAAATCCTTCACAAGCTGAACAAATAGCCCTGAACTGCTTTGTCTTGAAAAACTTTCAGCAAATGTTTAGATCTATGGTTTGCCATCATAAAACACTGGACACAGTATCAGCAGCTAGCTGTAAGTTATTTCTGTTGTAAAATCAAGGTCTGTCTGTAGAGTTTTTGTCTTGCACTAATGAGACCTTTATCCCTGGTGCATAAACTACTACAACAGGGCAAGGTAACAAAGAGGAATTGCCTTTGCTGCACACTCTGAAACACAGTGTAAAGTCCCTTTCACTACATGGTTCCTGGTAAGAGTAAGGAGTAAAATCTCTGTTAAAACATCTAATGTTTCCTTTTTTCCAAACCCCTCTACCCATTACTCCAAGGAAAGAAAATTGCTGATAGTTCTGGGTTTTTTCACATCTCTTTCTCTACTTTAGAAGTGTTCCTTGTCACTGACAAATTTACTACCTTTTACTGTCACCTTTAAACTCCTTCCCAGTCATGCTTGCTACATTGACCAAGGTGAAGCCTTTCACCTTCCTAAAATGTAATCATTGTAGTGGAAGGCTTACGGCCACTCCATTCCTGTCGTCTTTTATATTTGCAGTAGGTTTTTATCTGTTCATGGTACTCGGTGACTAAAAGTGCAAGTTTGGTTTCTGCCATCTGCGGCATTATTTTATAACTTGTTTGTATCTGTTCCAAAATCACAGCATTGCCTGGCAGAGGGAGTCTGAAAATTAGGCAGCTGCACTTCATTCCATTCAGCATGGTTACTTTCTATTGCTTGGTTCAAATTTTCCCAAGAGATATCAATAATGAAATTAATGCCTGGCAAAAGCTAGCATCTATTTTTCTTAGGGCCACAAGATGTCAGATTGAGCTCTCAGCCATCAACTTCCCTTGTGCTTTTGTAGCAGCTATACAAGGCTGCTGGTAATTTCCAAAGTAGGACACCAAAAAATTGTATTATAAAAGCTTCTAGTGATTTTAGTCTCCTGGAGTGTTAAAGGTCCAGCTCAACAGGGCCAACAAGTCAGCACTCCTACAGGTTTCTGGTATGAACACATCTGAGAAAACTCTCAACACTGGTTATTAAATAATTTTATTTTCATTGTATCAGCATCTCTGAGGAGAAAGAGTGCTTCTGTATGTGGAACACCTGAGACACTACACTCACCCTATTGTAACTCCTGCATTGTATCTGATCTTTCGAAGCTCCAACTGCTTAAGAGAAGGGATCAGAGTCACTTGAATAAAGAAGGCTAAGGCATCACTGGGTTGCTATTAACTCTGAAGGACAGAAAACTGGCTTTCCACAGCTCTGCTTTGCATGGTCAGTCTCAGTCATACATGAGTAAAGGGGAACTTTGTTCTTCAGTGGATCAAGACTCATCAGTGGGCTGGCTGGGCAGGTATCACATAAATTATCTTCAGTCCTAATGAGCTGACTCACATGAGCAGCCAGTGTCCAGGGAGTTCTCTGACACAACAGCATGATTTGGCACAATATTCCTGAGAGGCTTCAGCTCCCCAGCAATTCTGCTACCCTGTTTAACCAGTGCTAATTAAGAGAAGCCTGATGGGAATTACCTGTACTGACTTAATCCTACATGTGGATGCCAATCCTAACTAAGAGTGCTTAATTTCATGGAGATTAAATAGATTTCCCCCCCATCATGGAGTGCTTGGGCTGTGCTCAGTCTGATGCTTCTTACTGACATATATAAATAGAGATATAGAGATAAATAGATATTTTTATGGAGATGTTTTATAAGTGGCCTTTACTTTGTGCATGGTAACTATTGCCAAACTTGTTATTTAGGAGCTACAGAAATGGCTGGTTCTGCAGTTTAGAAAGCAATCAGCTGTCTCTGTTGCAAGGGACACTTCGGGTACGGGCTTGGATTTTGGTTTTTATTATTCAACTATAATTTGCATGGTTTGGATTTGGGTTTTGTCTCAGTGTTGGGGTTTTTTTTCTTTCCTCACTGGTTCTCTGGCAGGGATATATTGGGCTCAAGCAGGAACCTATTTCTCAGTCTTTGAGAGAAGGTTTGAAGCCATTGGTGCCAAATAACACTTCAGAAACACCTGCCTTGCACAGCCTGTGATGTTGCTCAGTGTGAGGTCCTCAAAACACAGTTCCTTTAGCAGTCTATTGGGGGTTTTACAGCCTAATGAGGTACTCTGCTGGCTTTGCTTGACAAGATAGAAAACTAGCAACAGCTAGTTGCTGTTTTATGGGTATTGCCTTGTGAGAAGAAAAAGGGATCAGCAGAGACTAGGACAGGAATGATGGTTCAGAATTGGATTCATATACATAGCAGTAGCAAAATATTGTGAAAATTGCTACAAAAGCAGGTTATTTTACTTGCTTTCTTCTTTTACTCCCTTTTTCTTCTTTTTTTTTTTTTTAAGTACTTTTTTAAAGTTTTTGTATGCCACATCTGAGTACTTAATCTCTACCAGCCAGCCAGCTCTCAATAACCTGGGTTGTTGCTTAGGGATGGAAATGCAGTTGTCCTTTCTTACTGATCTAGTTCCTGCTGCTGTGGAGCAGTCTGTACCCAGGAAAAGACCAGGGCCATTAGCTATTAGGAAAGCAAAAGCAGCCTCTCACCCCTTCCCTCCAAACCAGGTGGAAAGCCAATCCCAGGGTTATGTGCCTACAAAGCTGGCCCAATTTCCTGTCAGGTGAACCAAGACCTTCTCTGTTTGCAGTTACTCTAGTCCACAGGTTTCTTTCTTGAGCAAAATTTTCCCATATCCAGGAGATGATGGTTATCCTAACTAAACAAAATGTGTATATTAAAAAACATCCTAATCTGAAAGTATAGTGTATCTGAGATTCCTCTGTTATAGACACTTAGTCTAAAAGATTTATGCCTACATTTGCTATGTTATGCTTGAATAAACATATAATTCATTGAAATACACAAGACTGATAAAAGTAATATGATCTCTTTAAGGAGAATAAACTGTTTGTAAATTTATAAAGAGTATAATCTGTTAGGCCTTATTTGAAGTATGTACTGTGGTTTGGTAAAAGTACAACATTAAAAGAGCCTTGCCAGATGAGGAGTGTTTTTTTGTGTGTGTGTGTGTATGTGTGTGTGTGGTTCCTTTGGAATATTTGACATCTTCATTTAACACAAAAACAACAACAACAAAAATACCCCAAACCAAAACAAAATAAGAGGGAAAAAAAACCCAGCTTTTACAGACTGTGTATAAGAGTCTGAGATAAAGTGCAGAGGGCGTTTCAGATTTCTGTGTACAGTGACTCCATGGAGGGAACAGGTGAATCTTTACTTCTAAATAACTTGGACCCAGTTTCTTTTGGAAACAAAAGTGGTTGGTCACGCTGCTGACTGGCTGGAGATTTTTTACAGGTGTTTTCATAACATCAATAGAAAAAATTCAGACCAATGCACATGCAGATATTGATTATTTAATGGGGGAAAGATTTAAGGAAGCTTTAGGCCCCTTCAGAGCAAGAGCTGCTATGTCACAGGCTGGGGACACATGGTCATTGAAAAATGACTACTGTTGCCCATGGAGCTGCTCATTAGGGAACAGACATCCCAGAGCCTGTTCTCCCTGCAATCATCCTCCTGCCCTGGCCCCATGGAGACCAGAAACAGCTTTCTGGCACACAGTGAGCTGCTACTCCTACTTCTCCTGCCAGTTCTCCCTCTGTGTGCAGCCCAGCTGCGAGCACTGAAGACATGCCAGTGCTTCTCATGGAGCAGAAAGCCACACTGTTATCCTCATGATGCAATGGCCTGCTGTCTCTCTGTGCAAGGTTTTTGGGTTTCCTCAGCTGGCTCCTAATTGCAGGCAGCTCTTCCTCCCTCAGGCCACCATGTGAGCCCTTCCCTGAAATTCAGCAAGAAAAAGAAGGTCTGCCTGGAGATTTGAAGGGAGAGGGATTCTCATCTCTGACAACCCTCTGGTTTGCTAGTGGAATCTCAGGAGGTGCTTTCAGCCTCTGAGAGATGCAGCCCAGGGTAGGTTATACAAAGGTGTGCCTCATCTCATGGCCTGGTTTTGTCGTGCCCAAAAGCAGATGTCTAGGGACAACAATAACAAGGCAAGTCCATAGCACAAAGTTCTACTTCCTCAGAAAAGCCCCTCAGCTGCCAGCCACAGGCAGCAAAAGGACTTTTGGGGCCAGAGGTGTTTTCATATGCTTAGTCATTCCTTTCAAATCTACTTGCCATGTGCTTGTGCAGAATAAGTGAGATCTCCTCACAGATCTAACTGTGAATTGCTGTGCTCTTTAATTTTAAACCCCACCAGCAACAGAGCAAGAAAGGGAGATTTTCTTTTTGTCTGCCTGCTAATGAAACAACCTCACCATGACTTAAAGCAGAGATGCAAAAGAAATCTCTCCAATCTAATTTGTGTTCTGCACAGTTCCAATTATATCCCTGCATGTGCCCACAAAGATCACTGTATTTTGTAATGCTACACTGAGGACAGACTGCACAGCCTTGATGCCCAGATAAATCTGCAGCCCTGTGTGATTTGACTTCTGACTGATACTTCCCGTCACCACCTAACAAGATTTGTAGCTTGATCCTGCACTAGAGAATTATTTTTTTTCTGTGCCTTCCTCGTCTATCACTGTTCATGGAGAGTCACGTTCCTTGCATGAGAGGCAGGCAGACAGATGCTCTGCTTTTTCTCCCTGTTTAAAGACAGGCCCCAGCAGCATGGCTGCAGGCTGCCTGACCCTGCCAGCTCCAGCCTGAGCAGCAGCAGCAGCTTTTGGGGGAGAGGGGCAGGGGGACCTGTGTGAGGTGACCTATCCAAGGAGTTCAAAGCAGCGGCAGACCAGGGCTGGGAGGCTTGCTGGAGGAAGAGTGAGACAACAAGCTTCAGGGATGGCAGAAAGAAAGATTTTTCCTAGGGCCCTGACAGAGCCTTTGTTAATTTTGCTGTAGCCCAGGAGGGCCTGGAAAGTCATTGAACTGAGAGCAAGGATGAAAGAAAGGGGCTGGCCTAGGAAGGCAATGCAGACAAGGGAAAGACCTGCTTTGTTTCTTCTCTGAATCACCCATCAAAGCTGAGAGGTTGCTTTGTCTCGCTTTTCTTTGTTTTCAGAAGTTCCCTTGTGCTACTTTGGTTTTAGATTAAACCTATGTGATGGAAAAGCACCTTTGGTACCTTCACATCCAGGAAGAGCTGTAGGCACTGCTACCCCAGGATCCTGATCCCATGTAAACCAAGAAAAGCCAGAGGCACTTGACCCCTCCAAACCTCTCCATCCTCATGGATTACATCAGTGATGTTTCATGATGTGTTTCTTCAGCAGTCTCTTCCCAGAGGAGGGGTTTACTTCATCTTGATGACCTGTCTTGTCTGAATCCCTCAAGTATGGCAGTGCCTTGTGGGGGTTTTTGGAGCCAAAAGCCCCAGGAGGAGAGGAAAAGAGCAACTCTGACAGCTTTGTTTCTCCCACCAGCCTTTGTCCCACTCCCTCATGCCTCTCCCAGTGTTTTGTATCTCTACATTTCATTAGTATCCTCAAGCACAAGCAGATTGAGGACTGCTTCTCCCCAAATTGTGAACAATGTACCTCATCTTCCGTCTTTAGAGGACACAGTTGGAAACCCTGAAGGTCCTGAAAGAGTTGCAGCTACTCCTCTTTCTTCCAACCAGCATGAAGTTTATCAATGCTGAAAATGCATCATTGCAGTGCTTGCTCCTCTAGGGAGGTCAGCTTGGTTTTTATTCCAGGAGCATTAGGAAGGGAATATTCATTAGCTGGAAAAAAAAAGGGTTCCCACATCCTCTTTACTGATGGTTTGATCACTAAGATGAGGCAGAGAACTGCATAGATACAGCAGGTTCAAACTGCTAAATATCTTAGCAGGATACAGTGAAGGGAAGGGTAGAACCAAGGGATTTAGATGCTTGATTTGATTTATAGGGACTATAGCAAAGAAGCATTTTAAATCCTATCAAACACGAAGCCTCAGAAGTCAATGAGACAGGATATCCCTCTGCAGCATTGTGCTGGGTAAGCCTGTTAATCTCCAAATCCTTCACTTGTTTCATGATGGGACGTTGTAGGCTGCCCACCATTACTGCCTTTTCTCCACTTGCAATGCCTGCACATTTAGCTGGATAAGAAGCGAAGTGAGAGTGCTACTTTTGTGTGTAAGGGATTTGGGTGGAATACTTTCTACTGTGCTGAAAGAAGACTTAAAGAAAGGCAGGGATTCAAGATGTAGAATTTTTATTTTTTGGTGGGGGTATAATTTTGTTTGGTTTTTGCTTTTTTTTTTTTTTTTTTTTCTGAAAGGGAGGGAAATGGCAGTCCCTGGACAAACATTTCTCAGATTAAAACACACTCCTGCTTTATAGATGATTCTTCTAGTGGTCCATGAAGACCTGTTGTAAGAAACCTGCAGGTCTCACACTGCCATGGTCAGTCCCCCACCCTGTTCCAGCCACCAGACTTCAGAAGCTGTTCTGTCCTCTGCATGTAGGGAGCTGTGAAGGAGGTGGACCTGTGTGCCACATCCTAGGAACCTGGATGTGGGGAGCAGGGTGCCCTGAGAGTCACCAGCAGGCACATGCCCAGTCCCCACCACAGCAGGAGCATCACGGCTGTCGGGACCCAGGACATCCCTCTGGTTGCCCTGGAGGACTTGAGACCCTGGCAGGGGGCTCAGAGACCTTGGCACAGAGTCAAAGACATCTGTGCCTTCTATTTTAACCCTTGGAAGCAATTACCAACTTTTTGCGAGGAGTTAAAAGCCACAAGGGTTTGAGTAGGAAGATAGTGAATTTATCACAGGGTGAAAAAGTAGAATTTTGGGGTTTTTCTAGTGGGGGTTCAGGAGGCAAGATGGAGGAATCTGGCCATGTCCAATCTTTCTCCTTCTCCTTCTTGTCCTCCATCTTCTGCTGTGATGGTGGTGCTTTTGGATTGGCTTAGAGTAAGAGACAAACTGTCTAACATAGGTGATAGGTATTGGAAAATTATTGTAAATAATGTACACGTAGTTTTTAGTATAAAAAACTAACACTGCCCCAAGGGAGGTCAGTGTGCCACAAACTGACTTGCCAGACAGACCTCAGTGGGTCAGAAAGACAATGTATTAGATAAGAGAAAATAAACAACCTTGAGAACCAGAGCTGAGGAATCCCAACTTCTTCAGTCTCGGGGCTGGGAAAAAGAGACTTTCTGACACCTCGGGGTCATCTCGACACCAGAGACCTCATCACACGGCAACTTGAAATGGGGCTGTGCCTGCGGGTAGACAACAGAATGGAAACAAACAGGACAAAACCCTGCTGACACTTCATGCCACCCAAAAGAATGGTTTGCAGATAGACAGTGATATTGTTGATATGCAAAAATGCATTTTTTTCTGCTCAGTTGATGCCAATTCTAACTCAGCCCCAGTGAGGCTGGCTGCTCCTTGTCCCATACAGCAGTTATATCTTTGAGAGTAGCATGGAGGTTTTGCCTGCTGGCTTCCCACAACTCACTTGGCAGTGAATGAACTACAGCAGCTGCAAACACACCTCTGTGAGCTGAGGGCGCAATTGCATCTGCTCCCAGAGCAGCCAAGGCCAGAGCTGTTTAAAGGATGGTTAACAAGGCACCAGCCCAGGCCACTGCACCATGCAGAAGGGCAATGGGTTCTTTGACCAGTGTTAGGGCTTTCAGACCTAGCAAAGTGTTTTTCCTTAGTCCAGAACAAATTTCTAGACTGCCCTCCTTTCACCTTCCCACTTTTCTCTCATTTGTGAAGTCCACAAGGACTCTTTCATGCTGACAGAAAGAAGAATTACTCTGATGCATTGCAATAAATTGCAATAAATTGCATTGACTTTTTTTTTCCCCCTTTTTTTCTCTCCTGCTACTTGTACAATTGATTTTGGGATGAAGCATGCAATCACAACTCACTCACAGTGTCACAGCAGGGACTGAATTACCCAAGGGAAAAGGGTTGGAGGAGGGAAAAGTCTGTGAAGGACCATTATATCTTCCTTCTTTTCTACAGACCTGAACTGCTTTTAGGTCAATTCAGTGCTGGGTACACCAAGGAGACACAGGTAGGAACTTGAGCTAAAAGAATGGTGAAAAGTCTTATTGTGGCCTGTCACAAACGTGATTAATGACATCTGGCAGGCAGAGACAGGGGAAAGAAGGGAAGGCAGCACAGAGGATGGAAGAGTAACACTGATCACAGGCAGTGCAGCCAGCAGCTCATGGTCAGAGAGAGACAAGGATGGAAGGCAAGGTGAGCCCAAGTTGTTAGCATCATTTCATTTTTAAGGGCATCAAAGATGGGAAAACACAATGGCAGACATTTTCCTGGATGAAGAGGTTGCTGTGGATGGCAGTGTGTCCTGGTTTAGGGTAAATTTTTTCCCCCCGCCACTCTCTGGAACAAGTCTTAAAGGTGCAAAACTTATTATTCAGCATAAACAGAACAAGATGATTGGGGATAAAAGCATCATATAGTCAGCCTAGGACATTGTGTGAGGTATTTTTCAATTTCAGGAGGAGCACTCAGCATGATACAACAAGAGATAAGAAAGGTTTGGAAAAGGGCAGGGAAGATAAGACAGAACTGCCAAAATATCCAGAGTCAGTTTAGGAGACTTTGGGTGCCACTGGACACCTCATATCCTCTAAATGGTAGGATTTCTAGTGCTAATGATTGATATTGTCACAAGGGACTCAGCCTCAGTAAACATTACCAGCTTGTTCTCTACATCACACTTCTTCCATTGATACTTCTGTTTGCTGCAGAGGACGCCTTGAGATTTACGGTGGAACAGCAATGGCATTTTGGACTTCTGTCAGGAATTGCATTTTATTACTGGAATCTGAAGAACTAGGGGATAAAAATAATTAAGGCTGTTTAAAAAACAAATAGCCTGAACTGAAAGTATTTTAAAAGCTTCCAGTAACAAAATAACCATCATAATTTAATATGCTAACAGCATCTGAGTATTATCTTTTATGCACTGTCTGGCTATGATCTAGGACACAGTCCTCTTTCTTCCCATCTCCTACAAGGGTTGGTAAGGAGAAATGAGGTAAAACTTAGTATATAAAACATACTGGCCAGCTTCCCTTTTCAATGGTTTTACCTCTCTGTAAATCCATGTGACAGAATCAAAACCTGTGGTTTCAAACTGCCAGCAGAGCCTCAAAGAGATTCTGCTTCTAGAGAAACACCATGAATCATTTTCTTCCAAAATATTTCTGCTGTACAATGGAGCGCCTGAATCAGAGTGTTTGTGACCTGGTGTAGGTGTGAGTGAAACAAGATGCCAAGTTAGTTATTCTATGAGCTGCCATGACAATCTTTGCCTCCCCAGCACAGACACAGTGTGACTGGCACCCTGCAACCCCTGGCACAGTCTGATGTGCATAAAGGATTTGCTGTAGTGTCAGATTAGGGTTTTCCTTAACCCCGTCACACAAATATTCATTGCTGTATTACTGCACAACAATTCCTAGAGAAATCCACAGAAATTTCTACTACAGAAAGAAATTAACTGGGTTGGCCATCTGCTCTTTGGATTTACAGGAATTACAGTGCATCAGTTGGATATCTCAACATGTCAACGACCTCAGCAGAGTCATAAGGCTCCATGGGTGGAGCTTGCTGTGAATTCAGAAAAACTCCTTAAGAGAGAATTTCAGGAACTAAAATGAAATAAATAAATTAATTTAAAAAAAAATACAGCAAAAAACAAATAAAGCCAGGCAAAAGCAACACACAATTTACTTTCCTATGATCTCTAACAAGCACAGTGCTTCTCTATGAGCACAGAGAGCAAGGATTGATGTTTGGAGTTTCCCTGACCTTATCAAAACAGCAGGGCCTCCATGGAGCTCACTGGGAGTCCAGAAAAGGAAGATAAAACAGGAGACGGGAAAGCAGAGACCAAGCAGGACAGGCTTTATGTAGGCAGCCCTTTGTGAGTTTGTGCCCTCCCTCTTTTAAAAAGGATAGGAGAAAATGTATCATCCCATCCTATTATTATACTGGGATTGGGGAAAAGCTGTAAGAAAGGCTGGTTCTCATGTTGGCGCTGTATGTTCATCTGTACAGGTAATTTAGCAGCCTTGAAAGGTATTATTGGAAGACAAGATGGAAAGAGAAGGCATCTGTTTACACTGAGGAGTTAAAAAGAGAGATGGGAACATTGGAAATCACACAGTGCAATGGCAAAATCCTGGAAAATAGATTAGACTTTGTTCTTTTTCACTTTGTTTGGGTTTTTTTTTTAATGGTGCCTAAAGTAAAATTTCAGATAAACAGATTTTTGTTGTATATATTTTTCTGAGAACCAAATACCTCTCTCTCTGTCTGTGTGTGCGTGTACATGTGCCTGTTTTTATTACTATAAAAATTTCTTAGAGCAATATAATCCAAAGAGTGCCATCTACTGCTCACTAGAACAAGTTACATTTGTAAGCACAGCAAATCTGGGTGCTGGATATGGCTTCCTGCACAAAGATGTCTTTATGATACGAGGACTTCAGACATCTCAGACCATTTTAGATCCTTCTTGGGACTAACCCAAAGCTGGGAGATCTGCTGCAGGGGCCAGCAGTCCCAGCAGTGCCGCAGCTCTCCTATCAACAACATTGAAAATTAATTTTTTTTCTTTTGTTCTCAGGTTACTTTCCAGTTTATCATCTCAAGGCAAGCTAAACTGGCACTGATGTGCTTTGTGTGATGGTGCACCTACAGCTTTCAAGGCATTGGCTGTCCGAAAGCACAGACATGAAAGGGAAGGCTTCAGGATTGCTGTTTGGTACGCTGCTCAAATAGCAGGTTGCAGCCAAGCATAAAGACCATAAATTGCCTCTATGCCCCCATTACTCTTCCCCAATCACTCACAGTTCTGAAGCTGTCACAGTATCATTACACCTCTTCTCTTCTTGGCTGGAAGAAAAACCTACTGAGGTTTCCAGGGTGTTGCACTAAGGCTGGTGCTGCCTGTCTGCAAATAACAAATTGAAACCTGTATAAATGCATCTTGTGTAGTACCTGTTCATATGTTAAAGCACCACTAAATGCCTTTCTGTGGACTGGGTTTTTTTTACAGACTAGCTCAAGCTGGGCACTGAGTGACTTTTCACCTGACCTGGAGTACTTTAAAAGTTATTACACATTTCTTGTAGAAACTGTGACTGGACAAGATCATGAGCTACCTGTGTGAAATACTCCACATTCACATAGAAGGAGGGTGTTACTGCCAAACACCTCCAGCAAAGAGAAAAAAATCTTTGTATGTTGCCTGAGGAAAATACAAAAAGGAGGATCTTAAAATGTCCTTTATTCCCCTAACTGGAAAGCTTGGATCATTGTGTATTAAATCAGCATACTCTGAGTCCCCTATTCAAAGTACATTTCATATAGTTGCTCTTACATAAGCAAGTGCTGGAAAAATAACTAAATGCCAGTCATATTGGAAGGATCACATGTTGTTACTGAATCATGATGGGTCCAGATTTATTACCTTAGAGTTCCTAAAATATGATTTTTGAAGCACTGATACTCAGATGCAGATGTTTTCCTTTTTTCCCCATGATATTGCAGAACATAAATAACCACTTTATCTCATCCTGCCCCCCCCATAGAACATGGTACTTTAATATGGACAGCATATTCATTCCTGGAAGAGAACTGGTCCATTCAGGCCCAGATGTGTTGCATGTACAATAGGGCTGCTCCATTCAGGAAACACATCAGCATCTCTGCTACCCTCAGTTGTATCAGCCTCTAGAAAACCTAATGAGTATCCAGATCAAAGTTTATTGACTTGAGGAATAATGAAGACATCACGCGTGACCAAGAGCCTCTTGTGCGGCAAAGCTGCTCGCCCAGGCAAGGAGTGCCTGGCTGGGGAACTGGATGGAAGGTAGGAAGTGACACCTCAGTGGAGCTGCTAACCAGCACCAGCACTCACTAGCATGACTAGCTTGTAGCTAGAGCCAGCCTGATTTTTTCACACATCCTGATTTAGATGAGATGCGTGAACTGCCCTGTTTACCTCAATAAATGTTAATCCAGAAGTTAATAGTTGATATCAGCTACTACTGCTAAAACTACATTCCTTCTCAAAGAATGACAGAAAGGAAACTTTCTCAGTTAGGCAGAATTTGGCATTCAAAATATTTTCCAAGCAAGCCAGCTTCATTCAAAACTGCATTTTCTTGACAAGGTTCAGTTTCCCTTAAATGTTTTGAGCTTTTGTCACTGAAAATCTCTGGAAGAAAAAGGTAACAAAAGTCCACTGACATCTGCCCAGGAATAAAAAATCCTCACCTCAGTGTCATGGTACTGAAAATTTCTTTAGGTGCTTAGCAGGGCAGGCCTCCCAGATTTTGCAACAGTCATGGCTGCTCCACTGGGAAGGGGAGCTTCTCCCTCTCAGGGACTCCAGCAGAGAAGCAGAGCGCTGTGGGGAAGGTGCCCAAGTCATTGGCCATAGTAGGAGCATCCCTGCTGAGTGGCAGGCTTTCCTGGGCTGCTGCAGGAAGGCAGAGGAGGGATGGCAGCAAGTGGCAAGACCCTCCTTTGCCTTCCTCTGCTGGTTTCTTGCTTCAGTTGCCAGCACATCTATTCAGCTCCACACCAGACAAGGCCACAGGCTGTCACCCTGATGGTTATCTGCTGCATGCTGAGAAGACATGGTCTGCATTTTTTGAGAGATGTAACAGGCTTCAAGCTGTTTGCTTATTACAACTGCTGTCTGGCCAGCCACCAGAGCATGCCAGCTAATGCTTTGGAATAGGTCAGTAGCAGTCCTGGGAGGAGGATTAAAAGGGGTGAATGTCAGGTAGGAAGGGGCATCTGAGCAGGTGAAGTGGTTGGTTTTGGTCAAATGTGTGCCACTAGCTGAAGTGACATGCCAGCTATAGAGATAAAGGAACTTTAGCTTTCTGCAGGTAACCTGCAAGAAGTAGAAGCCAAGCCAGCAGATGATGGGATGTGGATGGCTTATGGACAGGAGAAAAGTGCAGCAAAGCTTGAATGTTAGTCTGAAAAGAAGCTGTTCCCGCAGCTTTTCCTGTAAAATGAACAGCATTTTAGGAACTCTGAAAATCCTTCTGTAACTTATTTAGTCAGGGGCTAGATGGCACTGTGTACCCAAAAAATAAGGTGTTAGTCACAGATTTCACAGTCAGATGTTTCTGTACAGGCTGTGAAAAGTGAACAGCAGTGAAAGGCTTGACAAGACAGGAGCAGCAGCCAGACAACCAGACTTCTGATGCTACAGTCATATATACAGAAGCCGTATTTATGGGGGCAAAAAAATGAAGGGCCCACTTTCTGAGCTGAATATCCCCATGTTTCACCTCTCTTTCCAGACCTGCACATCTCTTTGCAGTCCCTTGCCGCCACACACGCCTGGTGTGTCAGGTTGTGGGGAAGAGCACAAGGCCCACAGGCCCTTTCTGTCAAACCACAAGCTGCTTTTCTGCCAGGAGCATGTGGAAGCACCAAGCACAGCTTGTCCCCACCAAGAGGAAGATGACCTCCTCCCACAAAATACCTGCAGGGCTGCTGGGACAAATGCCAGGGCATCCAAGCAGCAGATTACATTGCCTCTTGTGGGGAAAGAAAACTTTTCATCAAAATAATTGATAAGGCATGACAAAACGCAGCAAACTGCCTTCAGCTCTGAAATCTAGAGGGATTTAAGACTTTTTTAGTAGGGAGGTCTTTTTTTCCCTTCCTCATTTAAGCCAGGAAGGCAGACAATTCAGCTGTCTTAAAGCCCCAAGAACTTTTCAGAAGCTGTCAGTTTACAAAAACCTGGTATTTGCACACACAGAAGTATATGGAAACTTACATTGGCAGGTTGTTTGGGGTTTGTTTCTTTCTGCTTGCCCCCACAACACTCACAATTTGAAAAGGGGGAAACAGTTCCCCCAGAATTACCCCATGACGATTCATTCCAGCAATTACCCCCTGCAGCTCCAAGTGTTGCTTTCTTGATTATGGTACATCGGCACACAAGTGATGGGAAAGAAAGCGGCAGCTTAAGCAGTGACTTCTTTACAGGCTTGACTCTGAAGCTCTACCACTGGTAGAAGCTGGCTACAACAGGAGGAAAACCAGCCTGGATGGGGAGAGAAATCCTGTGTCCCTCAGGTAATATCTTTTGAGGGGATCATTTGGCTTTTTGTACGCACCATTTGAAGAAGCACAGAATGGACCGGGGTCACAAGCATCTATGGATGAAATTGCCACCATGTTTTTTTTTTTCCTGTCACAAGAGTATTTGGTGTTTGAGTTGAAGATGGAAGCCTGCAATGGTGGGGAAGAAGAAGAGGGACCTCCCGAGGAAGTAAGCCATTCTCTGAACCATCTACAAATTACTAATGAACCCTCATCCACTATCCTGTGCACACATTGACTGAGCTGCTGGGTGCTTGTCTCAACATGCACCTTTTGATTAATTTCAGCTATCCTGAGGGGATGAAAGCTTTACTTGCTTGTTTTGGCTCAGAAGGACATCCTTTCTACCTCCTCGTTATAGGGGCTGTTGTCTTTGAGTTCCTCAGACCAATAATTCCAAGCAAATAAATAGTATGGCTCTTCTTCCTTGATTTGCCTTAACGGGCCATGGAGATGAACACACAGATTAGGTGTGGTTAGAAATGCTCTGCCCCACTGAAAATTGTAACATGAACAGGAACATAACACAATCTGAGTTGCTGTTCTATAATGCTTTCCTGCAATTGTCATTTAGATTTTTTTCTGAGACATCAAGGAGTTATGTTTTGTTAAACCTTAGGGAGATGAGTTCTCTTGCTCTAGAGTGGGGACATGACAACCTGGTCAGAGAGCGAGAAAACTAGGTAAGTTTTTCCAGAATTGGCTTGGGAGACTTAAGGAGTTGAAGATAAACAATGATAGCTTATTATTATAAACAACCTGTAGGTGTTGTTTTCCTACTCTCTGTTTTCTCGTTTTTCTCAAAGATTGTTTATAAGAAAGGCATTTTGTTAATTAGTCAATCAGGAGAAATGTATTGATTAGTTGACCAATCAGGTCTATCTGTACCAGAACAATTATAAAAAAGGGAATCTGAAGTAAAGCTGAGATGCTGTGCAAGCCAGCCCTCTGGTGAGTCTGTGATGTTTCTTACTCAACAACAACACTAGAGAACCAAATGAGAAGTTAAGTAAATGAAAAGAAAAGCTGTCCAAGGCAGTTGATATAAATAAGTGCAAGTGGACTAAGAAGACTGAAGTCTTTTCAGAGCCTACAGGAAACAAAAATGTTTCCATCAAGAGGGCAGGATCAAATAGCAACACCATAGTGGGAAATATTCTGTCATATCATCAACAAAGGTCTCTGAAACCATAAATCCATTTTTAAAAAATCCCCAGTGGATTTTATGCTACTTCCAGCTCTCCTCTTCCTACCTTTAGCCATCTTCTTCTCCTATTTACCTTCAGGGCAGTATGTGCAGACATACCTAGAGCAGCCATTAACACAGATAAACTGGTTACCAGCAGCAATCAAGTCATTGGGACATGATGTTTTGCAGGGAGTTATGAAGTTACCTGCCCTGAACTCCTGGGCTGTCCTGACACAGCTGTCCCCAGCCTGGGTGGTATCCACAGCATGACATTAAATATTTGGAACCTTGAGCAGATGTCTACAAATGATTGATGCATGTGCTGATGAGTCTTCACGTCCAAAGCATCAGCCACCGTCAGGTCCAGCGTATGCCCAAGCCCATTTCCTTGGCTTTCCTTCTTTTTCTTTTTTTTCCTTTTATTCATCCCTAGGCCTTCTAAAACACTGCTACATTATGAAGTTTTAATGGACTATCAAGTTCAGCTTATTCTCTCCAACCATCACCTATTCTTGCAGAAAGGAATGATATCAAGTATTTGCAGTGCTGCTTCATCCCCTGCCCCACTCTGCTCTCCTCTCCAGCACAAGGAAGTTTGAGTTCCAAATTCATCTCACCAAGCACAGAATATACTTATGATCTTTTCTCTCCAGCAATCAGAGAAACTTGGACAAAATTAACAGCAAGCAAGCAATTGCTCTGATGGCTATGGAAATGAGCTATTGCATTTTATGTTCTTGATTTGCACAGTACAACCAAGATGCAGTCTGAGTTCATCTCCAGATTAATCTTGTTTTCAGGATCCAGCCCTGGGCAAGATGGCAGATCAAGGCAGCCATGGTAAGTGAGAGGCATGGCAGGTGAGCTGAGAGACTGACCAGAGCATTATTTAACTAAGTGATGTGGAAATGCACCATAGACTCTCACTTCCATATGTAAAGGGATGTCTCAAGGGACTGGTTGAACTGGTTGTGATGACTGATTTACATAAGCACAGCAGTGAGAATCGATTGTGGCAATGCCAAAATTTGTCCAGAAGTGTGGATTTATCCTGTGTTCAACCATGTAAAATAACAGAACAAAAATTTTCAGCAACTGTTCTTGTTCTAGAGCATGTAAATCACACCTAAATCACCCAATTGCTTTTAATGGCAAAGTTAAGCTGGGCATTAACTTTCTCCTGTGGCTCCTCAGGAAAATTGCAAGCAATTGCCCAAGTGCAGGTTCAGCCAGGGTGTGTGCAAAGCTTACACAGAGAGCAAAGGTGTTTGGGTGTAGCTGAGGGCTTATTTTGGTCTGGAGCATGGCTATTAACAACAAAAAGCATGATAAGAATGCAGTCAGAGTTCAGCGTCCTTGCCTAAGTATACAGGACCGAGTTAATAAAAACACATTCTTACACATGCAGAAGGTAAATATACACCAGCCTCCAAAAAAGCACTGTAGTAATTTCATAACTATGATAATTCAATAATTTTAGAGTGTATCAAAGCTTTACAGTCATCCTGAACTTACAGGTTGCATTTCAGGTAGCATCACCATTGACCTGGGTGATGACCTGGTTAGCTGACCTGGGACTCAGGGGAACATAGAGAGAAGTGAGAGGAATTCAAGATTAAACTCAAAGCCTGCATCTGCACAGATACTCCTACTATTTTTTTAAATCTATAACATAGTTATTCTGCAATGCCAGTTTTCCAAAGCCTGTAAATTATTTCCAACTATGTAAGTTTAGACTGCATTTCTACAAAGATCACAAGATATTGTTGCCATCTCATGAACTAAATACTTTGTGTGCTATGTGGATGCATCAAAGAATGAATTATTGAGCAGTTGTCATGGCGTTTTTGTTATTTACCACACAATAATTTAGAAACTGTAGGTCCTGTTAAATTCAATTATTTCTCCTGCAGCTTGGCTTTTAAAGGTGCCATGCTTGTCTTACATTCAAAGGACTTTTCCTCTGCCCTCGAAGAATTAAGAGAATTTACAGGATGGAGGTTAAGTGCTAGTAGTAGGATTAAAAAAAAAAAAAAGGACATTAAAACCATTAAAAGCAAGTACCATAAACTGTAGATGAACAGCTAATAAGCTGAAGAAAAAATACCTGATTTAGCTTTCATACATGTACCTGATAATCCCTGAATATTTTAAGTGACTCCAGGATGGGGTTTATTTTCCAGTTATACTGCTAATACAGACATGTAAGACTAGCATAAAAGTTCATTTAGAAGTATATTTTTTTAATATTACTGAAAGTATTAGAAATTTTTCTGCAATATATTGCAAATGCATAGCTGAATTCACACTTAGAGCACCAAAGGCTCTGGGCAGTCATTATGAAAACATAGAAGCACTGCCAGGAAAAGAGGGATGTGGGCAGGAGTGATAGGTCCACTGGGTTCATCAAGACCGATTCTGTCATTAAATATGTATATCTATACATATTACATATGCACACTCACATATCTATAGTGTGCAATAGAAGATGTGTATGATATACAGCACATTGTATACCACATTTACCACATATTACATTACATATTGTATAGTATGAATATAATACATACTCTGGATTCTGCTATGCTATGTTGTGTTACATTTTGTTACATTATTTATAGATATACTTACTGTATTTTAACGTTTCTTTGATAGTTGACTATATTAGAAATGTCTATAAATTCATAGAATTAGCTTTTTTCACCACATGACTGCCAAACATGTCTTCTTTTACTGGACCAGTATTTCTGAGAAATCAAATGTTTTTCAGTTCTGGATGGATCAGCTTTAGGGAAGGTGCAGGACCCACATGCACTGTCATGACAGAAAGTCAACTTTTGCACAAAGTTCATCCCCTCAGTGCTTTCCTGTGGGAATGGGTTGTGAATGAAAGGGAAATCTAATATTTTGGACAAGATCTAAAGCAGACAGTAACTTGCCTTCTGCATTTCAAGAACTGCAAGGATATTTTGTCCTGATTGTATCAGCTGCCTGGGAGTGCTTCTTTTCTAGTCTATTCTGTAAAGATAACTCTCATGCAAATTGTGCCTTTGGGGTTAGAAAGATGGGCTGGTGTAGAAGTTATCAGGCTGCTGTTACTTTTCAAACAGTTTGAAGAAATTTCAGAAAAGGTTGTGAACAATGTGCATCCTCTCTTTGACTTTTATTTAAACTTTGTAATGATGCATGAGAGAACCCCCTGGGCAAATACCATGGTAGTTCAGCCATGGTCTGATGGCTGTTTTTCTAATGTGTGGTAATCTTGATAAGTACATTAGACCAGGGCTATTGATAAAGAGCTCCTGGAAGCAAACAAGAGGTAGTGCCATATTTTTACAGAAGGGTTTTAGTTTTCACAGCAGGCACTCCTGGCACTTGGACGACTTTCAGCTAATCTACAGCATGCCTAATCTCCATCAGTGCCCAAGCTGTGACCCATGACGTTCTCTCATCAGCTGTTGTTAAATTGTACCTCCACTTATACTGTAACACCATGGAGTTCCTCAGCATCATATTCGGGCCGAAAAACAACCAGAAGTGCAGATCAGATGGGCCTTTGAGCAACCTGGTCCAGTGGAAGTTGTCCCGGCTCATGGCAGGGGCGTTGGAACTAGATGAGCTTTAAGAACTCCTTCCAACCCAAACCACATGTGATTCTAAGTATGTGTCTATAATGTGAGCTTGTGTGTGCAACCTCTATGTGCATAGAACATGTGTGTGCAGGAAGATTTGGGCACTTGCATCTACTAAAACACATGTACACAAAAATTTGGTACAGAATGGACTATTTCAGTCAAATATTTATAAACAGGAGATCTCATAAACAAAAGCAACGTACCATACTCATCAGTGATGATAGAACCACTTTACAGGACAGTGCTCTGGAGCCTGCAATATTCCCATTACAGATCCTCAAAGCCAGCTTTTGCTCTGCCAGAAGATACAATGCAGGCAAGTCTTCCCCACTTTAAAAATATTACTCCCAGACTTTCAATTTTCTTAGCACAGTCAAGTTTTCTTTTCAGAACTGCTGGTAATATCTTAAGGTAATACATTGCATCAGTCCTATGGTTTCATTTAAAACAAATGACACTGCTGCTAATCCAATCTGTTTCTCAATCACACAGCCAGCTATGTACTTACTGTTCTAAGGCAGTTTTAGAGGTAGTTTCTCTGTGTGCATCTATAAACCACAGTTAAACATAGCATGTATGATGAAGTGACAATGAGTTGCCAACAGAACAATAGACATCAGCAAAATGCCTCTGATTTCTCAGCCCTGGGTTCCTCATGGAGAAGCTTCCTGTAGGCTTGGGAAAACTGTTTACTTCTTCCAAGCAGCAGTAACCGAAGAGGGACCATGATGGATTTTGCAAACAGGGTCCATGCTTTATAGGTATATGTTCTAGCTTGTGTCAGGAAAGGTGGAAGAGGGTTGCAGAGTGGCCCATGGGTTGGATTTTCTTCTTGTCCTCTGCAGCACACTATGAGCTGAAAACACCTGGTACTGATGCTACTTCATTCTGAAAGCAAGCATTTGCTGTGCAGAGTACTTGAAGGGTGAGCAGAAGTTCTTGCTACCTGTTGCCAAACCAAAGAATTTACTCAAGGAGATGCAAGACTTCATTATTCCTTCTGTCTCAGAAGAAGAAATATAATAACATACTTCTGGGATATCCCCCTGCAACAAATGAATACATACATACATACATACATACATACATACATACATACCTTTAACAAAAAATCTTTATGATCTGTATTTACCTAAATTGCATTTAGGGACACTGGCCAGATAAGAATGGAGATTATGCTCTGAGAGAATTAAACCAAAAGTATCCTACTTGTCTCTGTGGAAGTGCATGTGCAAAATACAGATATATTACTTGCATCTGACCAACAGTTGCTATAACAAGAAACAGCTGGAAGTCAGTCCATGTTTGCCTTTCCCTGCTGATCATCTTTCTAATAATCTCCTATTCTTTCATGGCAGACTGAAAAATACTTTGAAAAAATTATTAACTGATAACTACACATATACTCACACCCATGTCTCTGTCTGAAAAATGTCATAGTCTTTCCCTGCATCTAGAATTAAAAATAATTGTCCTATATGTAACATTAACATCTATTTTATCAACATTGCTGCTAATTTGTTTTTATTTTACACAGTATACTAAGAAGCAATCCTTGTGTTGGGAGCACCATGAAAATTGCATTTTTTTCACCTTTCACCTTGATCTGTTGTTGAGAATTCATCCTTCTGGATAAATGAGAAAAAAAAAAAAAACCACATCTTATCTTCCAAGATAGGAAGTAACATGAATTTATGGGGCAAATAAGACCTTTTATAGGTCCTAACAGCTGTAGGGGACAGGTCTCCAGTCAGAAGTCAGGAGGAGACAGTGAAAGGAGCTGGTCTTAGCCACAGCAGCAGGTAGTATCCTCTTAATCCAGGGGCTGGCTGGACACATACCTGAGGTCATTATTTCCTAGCATTTGTTAAATGATGAAATTAAATTAAATTGCAACTAAATATGAAGTATGGAGACTTGAAAATATTCCTCCCCAAATTGTTCTGCTTTAATGGAGCACTGGCTCATGTTTTTTTAGCCAGTTACACTTTCTGACAGCATTTTAAGGGCAGTGACTTTGATTCACTCCCACCCCCATGTCAACAGGAAGACTTTTAATATATTATTTTCACCAGAATATTTTTGTAGCTTCCCTTCCTGTGTCAGTATCTGGAAGTGACACAAAGAAGATTTCCAGTACCCAGTTGTGCATCATGGAGCATGTCCACCTGGTTTGAAGTGTGGAAGCCAACAGCTAATAGCTAATAATCTTCAGATTGAATGAAAATAATGATACTAAGGATGACAGGTCGTTTTTTTCTTTTTCAAGATCTCAAAATTTTATGTTACAAAGTAGTTGCTAACAGTAAAAATAATATATAAAGCTTTTTGCAGTTTTTTTTTTTTGATTAATAACTGTACAGGTACTTCTGCTATATAAACTTAAGGAGCAGTGATTCTTGAACAAATTAACTGAAAAAAATAAATTGTGTCTGTTCCTAAATTCAACTAAAATATGAACATAGAAACTTGTACAGCACCTTGAAACAAACTTAAGGAACTGAAGGCTCTGTGATACAAAGTGTGACCATCAAGAGCTTTCATTGTACTCTAACTGGGGCATGTTCATTTCTGCTAATACCTTCTGGTGCACTCATCATATAAAAGACTGGATTTACCTGACTTGTGCAACTGACTGGATGAATTAACTATGTTATTTTATAGGCAAATGTGTTTCAAAGTCTTTCTGCAATAAAGATTTTTTTTTCAATTTGAGAGCTTGAGAGCTGTGTAGAGTGAGGGTATTTTTTTCTTTAGGTTTTATTTATCTTTCCTTAGAAGTGTGAAGGGACATGCTTATGTTCAAAGGATTTGCCATACTGAGAAGAAATGAACTGAATTATTACTGAGATAACACTGTTACAGTTTCATTAAACTCTTTAAAAACTTTTCCATGAGAATGATACCTGAAATTGCTTATTTTAATATGGCATTTATTTAAGCTGTTTATACATTAATTTGTTCTCTGTTTTATGAGTGTACGCTTTCCTTTTGTTTTCTTTCCTTCTTTCAGATTCATAGCTGGTTACGACATATGCCATTAGAATTGGGGAACGGAAAAGGTCAGTGTTAGATATAGCAAAACCTCAAGAATGAGAACCATTTTTCAAAAAAAAATCTGGAATATCTTCCCTCTCCCCGAGCTCTTTCACTTGAGGAGCTTTCCTCTAGATCTATTAAAACAGGTTATTGCCTGCCATAGATCACCATTCACCACGGGTGACAGTGCAATCTTTTCTGCTTAGCCAGACTTGACCTAGAAACACCAAGCAGCTGAAAAAGCTGGCACTGTCAATGTCTCAGGTACCACTGTGGGGCACGAAGGTTTGGTGACACTCTAGTATGTGGGTTGTTTCACCTCTTTAAAATGGTCATTTTACTTCCCATTTCCAACTGGGGACATAGCACCATGCCTGCTGTGAAATGAAAGCAGCAGCTGGGCAGGGCAGGAAAGGGCATGGGGGGAAGAAAAAAGTTTGTCTGCAAATCTTTTAAACATGAGCTTATTGAAATGCTGACATCTATGTGGAAACAGCCAAGAACAAACCAATCTTCTTGAAGAAGCCAGCTGTGGCCTTCCTGATAAGCTGGTGGAGCATGTCTTTGTGGGGACAAAAATGTTCATGAAAGATTGTATGAAATGTACATCTATATATATATATATAAATATCTTTAGGACCTCAGTATTTCTATGTTGGCTTTTGTTTGAATTTATAAGATTAATTTTATTTCTATTTGCAACATTCCAGAATGGGGGAGCAAAACCAAAGCCACAACATCTAAGTCATGGCCTAAGCCAAGGCTTAGAATGGCAATCAGATCGCAGTCATAGTCTGCCCCATGTTACCTGGGTATGATAGCATCCCCAGCATCTGCCCTACTTAGTATGCTTGGGTTATCACAAAATACTCCTGCTAATAAAAACAAGCACCCCAGAACACCCATCAGTTTTATCCTCATAGCTGGTGGATCATATATAACTTATGCTACCAATTTTCCATTTCTAAATCACAATGCAGAAATCACTGTAAAAGATAAAATCAGACAGGAATCTTGCAGGTGAATAATTCCATTTCCTTAAGCATCTTTTGTAGTATTTTCTAAGCATTATTTTAATTGATTTTAGGTAATCCCAAGCAGTGAATGTTTTCTTTCTGTTCTACAGCAAATCTGATTAGAAAGCCAGTTAAAATTAAGAAGATGCTATTTTGACATATTAGTCTTTTTTTCAGTCTCACCTCCTGCAGTCTCAATCCCCCTGAACAGCTTAATCAGCTCAGGCTGGGTCTGCTCCTCCCTTCCACTTCACAGCTGCTGGTAGACATGTCATTGTTAAACAGCAAGGATACAACCACTGCTGCCACTCTCCCTCCTTTTCCTTAGGTAGGCTTCACACAGCTCCCTGCTGAACCCCAGAAACGCAACACCTCTTCTCCTGAGGCTGCAACATCAAAGGCAGGTGAGTCCTGACTGAGCTTTCCTGCTTCCATGCTGGCCTCTTTCCTGCTGCTACTCACCCTTATCAAGGCAGTCATCCTGCTGAGATCAGGCACCATGGCCAAAGACCTGCCCAGCAGCAGGAGGGCAAGCAGCTTCAGCATCTGCTTTTGACTGCAGCACAAACTAACCACCCCACTTCTCCAGATCTCACTTCTGCCTTTCATAAATATTTGTGGTCGTTTCACCATGTTTTTGAGATCTGGGAAAGAATTTGAAGGAGTTATCAATGCCAGCCAGCTATAGGCACTGCCAAAACAGGTTATTGTGTATGCATAAACTTAATCCAGCTTTCAGATGATATGGAGGCAACCTGTAAACAGCCACATCCTTATAGACCTCTGCCAGGTTTGTTACTCTAGTTTCGGTAATGATACATCTGCAGGAATGCAAGATGAAGCAGAGCTTATGACAGAAACACTCGATGAAAACTTGGGCACGTCACATAAAAAATTATTTGCCTGTTTGTATTTTGTAAGACTACCCATAGTACCACTGCACTATGTATATTTAAAAAACCCAAGGATGACCCATGATTAATGAACACAGCTGACATCTGGAAACCCAAAATCTGAATGATGGCTCTCCCAAGTTTTCTATGCAACTTGTACCAACCTCCTGCAGATAAATATTTCAAAACCAGTGGCCTGAATTTAGGTACTCTAATAAAGTTGGTCTGTTTGCCAGAGCCACTGAGTTTAGTTGCTGCATATAAGCTATGCAAAAACTGTGGGTACTCAATAATTCTGATAATCAGGCTGCTGTTTTTCTTTTAGGTTACTAAACTGAGATACATCTCAGCACAATTAGAAATTAATCTTTGTAAACTTGTTCTCTGTTTTGATGAAATTTGCTCTTGAGAAATGTTATATAAGCATATAAAGCCTAGATGAATATCAAGTTTAGGACCAGGAACAGGATATTTCTTGTCTGTGTTTAATTGTAAAATGGAGCTATGGGTATTAACCTGATTCACCAAAGGTATTAATAAGCACATCCATTAAATTTGTATGTTGCTAATCTTCTGTTTGTGGTTCTCCAAGATCAAGGACTTTTTGATCAATTGAAACTGTCCCCTGAGCCTATCCTTCACACCAATGATATCTTCTCTTTTTCATGTTCCAAGGATTGTCTTTCGGCCTTTGAAGTCAACCTGAACATTTTCTGTTGTGTTCTGAGTGTTACCATTCATGATTCTCAAAGGTAAACCAGACAGAAGACAGAGTTAAACAAGTTAGGAAGACTAAAGAGGCAGTAAAAAGAAATACTGATAACTGGAAAAGATAAATATGAATGAGCAAAATGCAAAAGGTTAATTTCAAATTTCATAAGAGCAACAAAATACCAAAGAAGAAAAGTTCAGAAATGAAAAATATCCAGAAAATCAAGGACAAATGTCCAGAACTAGTTTTGTTATTTTGCTTTGCTTTGCTTTTTAACAGAAAATGTCACGTAGCCTATTAAAACATTTAGGATTTAAATGGAAAAAAATGAGGTCATGAAATAGAGAAATTAGTAAAGAAAGACAAAAGAAAATGGAGCGAAGGGGAAAAGAAAATATTTGTGGTGACTTATATTGCTTTTTTAATGATAGAAATGCAAAGAATGAGAAAGTTACAAAGAAAGACATTGGCCCTTATTTAAAAAGTCATGATTACTACACAGTTTAGCTGTAATGGCTTTGGGACTCCTCAGCTTTTCATAGATAAAATCCTCACTGTTCAGTACCTATGAATGTTACAATATTATAAAGTAATTGCAGCAGATTCTGTGATTACCATGCAACAATAATTCAATAACTTTTAAACATGTTCCTAAAAATGCAGAAACTTGACATTATCAATGCAATAATATTACTATATAGTTTTAATGTTAATATTTAATATAATATTAATGCAGGAACAATATTTTTCTGAGATAATATTATAATTTTTCTTCTTCTGTCTCAAACAAATTTCTTCCCCGCATATTTATTTCCCTGGGCATATTTATTTCCCTGGGCATTTCATTTCCCTGGGCAGGTACAGATGTCACTGTTTTCTTGTCCGACTGTGCTAGACCCAGCACGAGAGACAGAGTTCATAACCAAGTGAAGAAGGCTTAAAATTGCCCATGAAAACAAAAAATGGGGGTGGCTTCACAGCCAACAATATCTGTCCTGCTCTGGTGAGGAATTGCCCTTCCTATTCCTGGCTTTGATGCCATTTCACAGAGCTAGAACAGGGTAGGAGAAAAGCAGGGCTCAAGCACCTCCATTGTTGGGCAGGATCAGTGAGATTTACATTATTTTAGCAGCATGAAGGTAAGGTGCCTGTCTCTCCTGTACTGCACTTACACTCAGCTTTCACTGGTACTTGTTTACCTAAAACTCTCAGCAATCACTGGTTAAAACAGAGGTTAAAAAACTTGCCGAGTTCATTGACAGCTATAGAATGGAGAAGAACCTCAATTCACAAAGTAGCTGAGTCCTTGCTGAAATACATTCCTGAATCTAGTAATCTCTGCACAGGTTGTGGTGGTTAAGTTCATAAATATTTGCTTTTGATCAACATTTAAACACAGAGGTAGTGAACAGCTCTTGGGTACTGAAAGGCCTGTGATGTTAAATACCAGCTCCCTCCCCACCTCTGTCCAGCTGGGAGCTTGTTACAATTCAGGCAAAGGGACAGTTCTGAGTTACGTCAACATGTCCAATTCTCTGCACTGCCTCCATCTACCAGTACATCACTTGCCAATGGTTGCAATACATTTTTCCTCTGACTCACCATATTTTTTTCAAATGCTTTCTGTACTGAAGGTTTTGCTATTTTTTTTTTCCCAGAGCAAATTCTGTAGAGCTAGTAAAGAAAGAAATGAGAAGAAGGGTATCAGTTCCTGCAAGCTCTTGAAAAGGAATTTATCTATTTCAACTTGCAAATCACAATTCAGGTAGTATTTTTAACACCATGTCCATGCCTAACTTCTCTTTTAATGCATGAGGGTCTTGCAACTCATGTGTTTTGGGAAATCTCCCTGTGCATTTGCCTTCATCTTTAGATGTGAAAAACAGGATCTTAAAATTTCAGTGCCTCTTGCAGTTTCTTACAAAAATAGTACCTCCCTACAACATGGATGCACTTTGAAGAGAATTGCACAAAATTATGACTGAATGATTCTTAGATTCTCTCTTGTCAGGATCTTATAAATTAAACAGCAATGTTAACATGCTTTTTTAGTTGCTGTGATGTTCCTGCTGTTGGTTTATTCTGGTATGTTGATGGCTTCAATCAGACCAGCTGATTGCTTTCTGTTAGGGAATATTTCTGCAAATACTTTTGGTATTTTATATGTACACTGCAGAAATTCAGACTGCACCTGCAACTAGCACTATGCATTCAACTCTTTCACTGATCAGTTTTTCTCTGGCTCACACCCCTAAGAGAAATCAAGTCTTTTCAATCCATCATGAGCTGCTATAAAAACTTGCTTAATAGAATTTTGCACTTTCCACTAGCAATACTCAGAGCTGAAAAGGAATAACAGCTATATGGAGCACACTGCAACCAAAGACTATGCTTATGAAGTCATGGAAGAATAATCTTGCTAAGTTTCTGTGCTTTTTTATAAAGGATCACATTTTCAAACTTGGAGCCATAATTGTTTGGCACTTCTATAAAGCTCCCTCAGTGCTGAAAACCAACAGCAGGCATAGAAACTTAGATTTCCTCAGCTCCTCTAAAAGTCAATCTATATGCAGTTTGGCTGCACAAATATGAGGCAATATACCTAACCCAGCTCTGAAGAGTAGTTCTATGCTATACAACATACTTCCAGCTTAAAAGTAGGGCATTTCAAACCCCTCTAGCTATACTGAAATAGAAACTATGCCTGTTAAGATACCATTATTGAAAGGTTCCTTTCCTCCTCCTCCCCCTCAACCAATCCACTATCTTTGGAAGCAAGGGTACCATCAATTCTGGGCACCACTGAGTTCCAATAGAGCAACACTGGTCCATTAATGACCTCTTTGATGAAAATATCCTAATAACCAGCACTTGGGAGTAACAGAGAGGGAGGGAGTCCCATTTCTTCACCAGGTGCCCCCACACATATGCAGATTACTCACTGCCTAATGGCACACAGGGACTGTGCTTTGTACTGGAGCCAGAGCTCAGCACCTACCCATCATCTCCTCCCATTGCTGCATTTACAGCTTTTATTTAGCAAGAATTTAATGAGAGTGATTGTTGATGCCTGGAATTTTGGAGGGTAGAAATGTCATGGACAGCAAACAAAAACAACAGCCACCATATGTCCTTGAAGAAGATCACATCACACAAGCCTTCTATCCAGCCTCAGCAGTGTGAAGCAGCCAGGACTCGAGCATTTCTAAGTAATTTGTAATGCTTTGCAAAAATGCCCACCCAAACTTAATCAGGGAAGATCTGCAGAGGTCTGTAACTCCTACTTTTAAGTAGATTCTCAAAATCTTAACAAGGAGGAATGAGGCTAACATAAGACAGTTACAGTAATAATACTGTCATAGCACTCCTTAAATCTATAAAAATTGCTGGGTCATTACAAAAAGGAGACACGACTTTACATGATTTTTATAAGGGAGATCAGTATTGCTTTGAAAAAAACAACTGATATATGAATCACTTTATAAAGTTAGGATAATTTTACTGTTTGTTTAATCAGAAGTAAAGTGAGAACAGATCACAGTTCTGAAGTAATGGAGGCTTTAATGACAGGGATTGAGTCACTTACTGAGCAAATGAAAATTTTTGCCTCACTAGAGATTAGTTTAACAAGTATTAACTAATAGTTCTGCTAAGTGCTAGTTTCTGAATATTTTGAAAACCAGATCAATAACTAACTATACTTCAGTAAAATAAGGTGCAAGAACATAGATTCACACTTAAAAATCTCTCTGTGTGTACTTCATATGGACAGTAATAGCTGTTCTGGAGATTTCTGTAATAGTAGAGCCTATTGGCAATGGTAGTCTTCTGCTACTGAAATAAATCTTGGTTGCTTTTCCAACAGTAAGCAATTGGTATTCAGGATGTTTCAAATTAAATGGAAAGTTGTTCATGTATGTGTCAAAGAGGAGTGATATTTAGCATCTCAAGCATGTTTACACCAGCTGCCCTGCTTGAGTACATAGAAGCTTTGTGGTGGAGCTTTACTCCAGTGATGCATCAACTACTACCAGACATTGACCAATGACATTGATGTTAAATATTTGGCAAAACCAAAATTATTCACATGGAAAACTAAGTCACACTTAACATTTTATTCACATATGTGTTCTAAAGCATTATAAATATTCTTAGAAAATCCATTGGACACATTTCTTGAACATGGCAAATACAAAAAAAGCCTCAAAACCCTGAGCAGCAAGGTTGTCTACAGTATCTTGGTAATTATTAGGCCCAGCTTATCAAGTCATCTTACACAGAATGGAAACAAAAGGATCATATTTACTGTAAGAACAGAGGAAAAATGTCTGCAGTTCAGCAGCTGTGTGTTCGGCCTATAACTCTACAGCTTGTGAACTGTGTGTACTGTGAGGGTGTACAAAGCACCTGCATGATTTACTGACTTTGATGTCATTAGAATTATTTCTAAGTGTTTTCATATGTTGTCCCCCAGGGATTAGTTGCCTTGGGAATCACTGGTATTATTTACCATTCTTTTCCTTACTGACATAGCATGATCTTGACTGATAGCCTTAACTGGTGCAGAGGTGGGGGTAGTGTACTTTTAGACCATCAGTCTTACACTCTGATGTTACAAAATTGTCATGATTTTAAAGATAAGTAATCCTTCCCAACCATATTGCCAAGCTTGTGTTAAAAAGTCAACATATATGCTATTTTGTGCCTTCAGCAGAAAAAATAAAGCTATCAGGAGTTAAAAACTGATCTGCATAGTGCCGAGGGGTGAGTGTAGTGGCATAGCACTTACCCTGGATATGGCATCTGAGCCCAAACACTACATGTAGCTCTTGACAAAGCATTTTGTTTTGTTTTCTTGCTATTTTGTATAACTGAAGTCCATGAGGCTCATACAGATAGGTGCATTATTATTATTATTATTATTATTATTATTATTATTATTATGTGGGAATACCTTGTTTCCAGAAACCAAAATACAAAACCAGGGGAAAATGAGCGCATTTTCAGCTTTAGGAGCTGTTTTGGTGTGTTTATTTCTAACGGGGGTAGATGTGTTTTGGTAACATCTCTGAGTAGATGGCATTCTAAACTGTCCCAGATTTTAATCAAGTTTAGGGCTATCACAGTTTCTATGATAAATTTCAAAGAGTGGAGGCATTGTTGCCTGTAATTATTGCTCAAGTGTACTTACAATAGCTTTTTGGAGCACTAGATTTTTCCCATACTAATACTACTATTATTCATTTTATGTAGTCTTTTGTTTAGCAAAGAGATAAGAGCATTTATTATCCAGAGAAGAGGGCTAATTTTGCAATGATATGCACAAAATCCTCTGTATATTGTTGAATTAAAAAAGCAAACATAATGACAAATAACTAAGAGCATCAGTCATAAACAACACAATGTACTTGGTCTATTTTGCAACAGCAATTTAAATTCCTTCAAAATTGACTTGTAATTTACCATTTTAAGAAAAAATGTACATCATCTGTTACTATCTGGGTTTTGTGTACTTCACTCTGAAAAAAACCCAAGAGAATTAGGGTACAACATTACTTGCTGTACTGAGTTTAGGTCTACCACTTTTTTCTTGCAATGATGTGAAGGTAGTTGCTATTAGCCAGCAGAATGGATCTCCAAGCTATAAAGATTCATCAGGTTTTTCTCAGACTTCTAAGACAGGCACATTTAAGGCATTTTGGCAGTTCTCATTAGGCAAATCACTAAAATCTGTGTGATGTAGACAAGAATCACACAAACTATTTTTGGACATTTAGTGATTATACTACTTCAATATAGCAAATTAATTCAAGGTTCTGACTTTACTGAACCTTTAAAGTCTAGAGACCAAGTCCCTATGGTCAGGAGGCCATCCCTGTCCTTGGAGGCCATGCACTGTGTACAGCTGCAAGGCTTCCCTGTAAATTCATCTGGACATCCTGACTATGTAGAGAAAGGAATTTATACCATGGGTATAAATGAGTTCTCACCAGGGCTTTACACAATCCACATCTTTCCTATGGAAAGGCTTGGAGCACTTCAGAAATCTCTTCTGTTTTTTTTTACAAAGAGGTTTAGAAATATTCTGGTGCTCATTAACATGAGTATACATCTAGTTGGGGAGTTTACCTGTTGTATTACTACTGCTGATCTCAAATGCAACGCTTCACTGATTGCTGCTTAATTTCATGTTGTTGACAGATCAGTAAAGCACTCAGATCCCTATTTGCTTTAAGTCATGTGGACTGAAAAGGTTTTCCCTGCAACACTCAAGGAAAACAAATAACCAACTCAGTTGCGCAGATCAGTTTAAAACATCTCAGATAAATATCACTGAAGGAAAGGGTCCTGTAGAGAGGGTAGAAATTGTGACTTTGAGAACATATCACCCCAGCAAGTTTGTTTACACCCTTGGAATGCATAAGGACTATTGGTCTCTCCCCCATAAGGTTTATTTCTTGAGCGGTCTGTGGGGGAAAAGGGAAAGCCACCCAGTGTGTCATTGGAGATGTTGGTGTAAGCTACTGAAGATGGATGGATTCCTGTCTGAAATGAGGAAATACTTGTGTCTGTCTGAACAAACTGTTCTTTTAGGCAAAACACCATTATTCACACTGAAAACAGCAGCAGAAAATGCTACTGCCTCTGCCCACTCCTGGTACAAAACAAGCATAATGATCTCTTAGAAACAACCAGGAAGAAAAGATGCAGGCACACAAGCACACATCTATACCTATGCCTGTATCTATCCCTCCAGTGAGCTTCTGAGCTAGTGCACACAAACCTCACACTCCAGCAGCACTGCTAAGTGCAATGGAGGGCTTGTGCTGAGGATCAGTTAGAGACAGCAGAGCTCCATCCAGGCAAAGCTGGAAGAAGCTGCAGCAGGAGCTCTTGCAAGAGCTGTTCATAAGCAAAGGCAGGAAACAGAAGCCATGAAGGAGCAGCTGGTTTCCAATTCCTGAGAGGTCCTGAATTGGTACTGAAAGGGAAGGGTCAACCCTAGAAGTAAAGGCTCAAGAAACAGTAACCCCCCTTGCTGGAAGAAGAGCCAGGCCATGGGGGAAAAGAGGCAAAGGACTGCAATCTCTGTGTTAGAGAAACACATTGCATGTTCAGTAAAGGGCAGCACTGCTGAGTTTTGCAGTGCCAGGTGAAGGGCTGGTGTCCTCTGGTACTGGCTGTTGTGTCTGTTCATGAGCCTTACTGCCAGTCCCACAGCAAGGGTCTTTTCACAGGAAGAGCAATCTTCAAAGCCTGTAGGACCCCAGGAGGTGCTGGAGCTTCTGCCACTGTCACAGATACCCACAGAGCCACAACACAAATATCAAAATCGGGGACTTGAAGAGATTTCTGTGGCAAAGGCTACATTTCAGACACCTTTTCAGGTATCATCTGATTTCCTGACCACACAAACCACCTGTCTCCTTACCATTCCTGCCAACATTCATCTTACATTGATGCCATGCACTGACATGTACAGATAACACACTAACTGACTACAAATCCTTGTCTTAGGGATTGTTTCAGAATCAGAATGTTAAGGGGTTGGAAGGGACCTTAAAGACCATCTACTCCCAACCCCACTGCCATAGGCAGGGACACTTCCCACTAGACCAGGTTGCTCCAGGCCTTATCCAACCTGGCCTTGAACACTGCCAGGGCTGGGACATGCACGACCTGCCTAGGCAACCCAGCACCTCACCACCCTCAAAGTAAAGAACTTTTTCCCAATACCTACTCAAATTTCCCCTCTTGCAATTTGTACCTACATATTTAATATATTACAATTCACTAGGCTTACCTGTCAAGCTAGTGAGAGGTTAGCATACAAATATTTCCTCCACCTATTTTCTTACTAAAAACCTCTACAGAACCTAAACCATAAGGTTTAAGCACATAAACTCTGAAGTATCTTGGCACTGAATGAAAAATCAGAAGCTTGTCAGTGTTTAAATACACTATGAAAAATCACCTGCCATGCTCCTTACTAGACCTTCCTGCTTTTAGGAATTCTGTGTACAGAGGTTATACCCCATGCTGATCAAAGAGAATCTAAATACCCTACAAGACAATGTGTCCTGTGAAGCATCTCAGTGGGCTCAAATCAAGGAAAGTGAACCTTGGAAGGTCTGAAGTTTCAGCCTGAGGAACAAAGCAGTAAGGATAAACTCTTGTTTTGAATATGCTGAGTTTGAAAAGCCAAGTTGTGGCTTGCTCCTGTGACACTGCTCTTCCCTGTTCTCCCTCCCTCAGGTAAAAATATAGTGAGAAACAAGCCCAAAGAGCAGTGTTCCTCTATGAAAAATGTTCATACAGAACATCAATTTCCTTTGTTACACATGCTGTGTCTGTGAACAGCTGCTTGTTCATCATCACAAAATATCAAATAACTACAGAAAACAAACAAAAAGGAATATTAGCTTTACCAAAGATCAATTAAACAGAGTTCTGCTATGTTAGCAGCAGATTAGCTGCTACTCAAAATTTAAAAAAGAAAAAAAGAGAAGCGTAACCAATGTTGTCTTTCAGTCTTGTAAAAACTCCTACAAAGAAAGAGCTTTAATGAGTTAAACCAATGCCAAGTCTTGGATCTCAGGCCCAAGAGAAATCTTCAGACCAATGAAGGACAGGATGGAAAAAGAAAAGGCAGTGGATCATTATTTGTCATTATTATGACAAATAATCATGTGCATTATTTGCCACAGTAGAGAGGAGAGGCATTAGTAGGAGACCATTTTTGATTGTAGTCTAGAAATTACTACAAAGAAAAAAACAAAACAAAACAACAACAACAAAAACCTAACCAACCAACCAAAAAAACTACCATCTTTCTATTATGAATTCCCAGAGCACATGTGTGCCTTTGGATGTATGAGCAAATACTCTCCAATTTGGAATTTAAGTATCCTGAAGCTGAGAACAAGGTGAATATTTGTTCATCTTCTACCCAAAGATACATTTATATTCTTTGCTATGGATGGGCAATGATGCTTCGCTTCTTGCGATCCTATTCTGCATAATATCTCCACATCCCAATTTGAGGTCAGAACTGTTGGAAGTGATTAGGCCCAAGTGCTCATGGGAGCAAAATATGGTTGTAGCTCCCTTCTAACTCAACTTTTCTTTTCTCTGTTCCTCTTCTCTGCTCTAATGCAGAATGAATGCTGGAATTCAGACTGCTGCAAACATCTAAAAAAATCAATCATCCCAGTGACAGACAACCTGTCAGAGAAGAGAAAAAACCAGAAGGCTTGAGGAGAGCTGGTCATGTGCCCTCTATACACACATTTGTACACACATTGTATTGTTCCTGCTGGTGATACAGCCAGAGTGCTTGACAACAAAAACATTGACCTGTGCTTATAAAAGGAGCAGATTAACCAAAGGTTACCATGTTTATGAATACCCCTTGGCTGCCTTTTTATACAATATAGGAGCCTGGCACAACCTGTCTGACACATGCAGGGACTAGCCTTTGTGAAGAACAATGTGATCTCTGCAAAATGTTTTCCACCTTCCCACAAAGGCTCACAGCACAAGAAGCAGCAGAGCAGTGGAATATCATCTGTCATTCACAGATTCTTTTGGGCACCTTTGAATTTGGAAGCACAGAAGATATCTCTTCTCAGTTACTTTATACAAATGTGCATGACAGACTGAGCCCAAGACTGATTTACATGCAATCATGGAAAATCCTGAAACTCAGATTTTCTACTCAACAAAAAAGCTGAAGAAATTGGTAGTATGCTCACATACTGTACAGAACTATATATCCCTTTCTGAAACATACTGGTTTTTATTTCCTGTATCTTAGTTTGCAACCCTCCTAAGAAACAGTACGCCTGCAGCCTCTTACTGGCTCAAAAACAGAGGCTCTCAGAGCTAGGGAGCACACTGGGCTCAACTCAAAACCAGGAATAAAGCATTTAAATGGGGAACCACCACTTAGGGACTTAGCCAAACATTCTTTACCAAAACACCAAGGAAAACAAATCTGCCGGAAAAAGCAAGAGATGTTCAATACAGCCATGCAACCTTTACCAAATCTGGTTGTCATCTACCATCCCTATACCAAGCCTGTCCTCCTGGCTGTATGGAGGGGGTGATATAATTAATTACTGTTTTCAGACCATCACTGCACATGATAGCAGGGAAAGTATCCCTCCAAATCAGCCCAGACTCCTGACAGTAGTAATAAACTAGCAGCCACTGCAACTCTGTGTCTTTGAATGACTCAGGATTTTTTTCTTTGCTGAGGGAGCTACCTACTTAAACTGACAGCAACGTTGTCATGATAATTTTCTTGCTTAGTGTATGCTGATTCACTGCTGATGCAACAAGTGTGAGACCTGCAAGTTATTTTGAAAACAGGCCCCTCCCAGCAGCACTGCAAATTCATTTTAGTAAAAAAAAGACTGGATTTCTCTCATGAAGTTTGTCTTTGAAATTCTGGCTGCCTCAGTCTCTAAGGGAAACTTCTCTCTTTTCATGCAAAGTACATAAATTCCATTGGACAATTTAAAATGCATGAGCCATCCTGCTATGAGTAATTTGGTAACAGGTATCTTGGCATTCAATTCCCTGCATTCAGTTCCCTTTTCTCTCCGTGATCACCTACCCTGGTGTTGGAATTCTTTCAATGGTTCTATGAAGGAGCCATGTTACACATCATGTCCAAATCCTCCAGTGAGGCTTTTTTTATGACCTGTCTTTTCAGTGTCAACTCAGCTACCACTACCATGAATAAAATCAGAGAACTGTGCCTTGCCTCTATAAAGTGAGCACAAATCATAATGCAGCCCCGGGGAAAAAGATAAACAAATTTCGATACTCCAACCTGTCAAATCTCAGGCTTCTACTGCAGTTAATCACAAAAGCTAAAAAAAAAAAACAGTTTAGCACAAGATGGTGCCAATTCAGGTCTTCCTTCTCCCCTTAGCTTGTTCCTTCCCTGTCATTTCTCTTTCACTTTTCTTACTATCTATAGCTCTATTGTCCCCTTGTTTTAGGCTTTAAAACAACGATGCCTTTACCCCTTGCAAAGACAATTGCTGTAAAATACAGCACCAAAACCTAACTTTTCAAGACTGAAAAATCAGCCCTTATTTTTCATGATCAGACCACCCTCCTTTGGATTTGGTTCCTGTTCCCCACAGACTATTCTGTTTGCCCTCAGTGTCCCAGTCTTTAACACATCATGCAGAAGTAGCCACGCTGATGCTGACCCACACAAACTGTCCTCTACTACAACTCATGTATGTCAGCAAACCATAAATTTGTCATGCCCAGGAATGGTATTTGCAAAGTACACCTACATAAGCAAAATATAAGCGTCGTGATGCCACCCAGCTGACTGAGAAGACAGTGTCCCTGCTACACATTAAACCAGTTCCTCAGACAGTGCTCCTTAGTCAGCACTGTCTCATTGGAAGAGCTTTGTCACTGACTTTGCTTGTGTCCACTTCAGTAGGCTGGGCCATGGGAAGGTATTATTATACAGGGAAATAATTTTTCCATCACTAACATGACTAAGGACCATTAGCTTTGAGAAGGCCAATTTTCAGAAAAGGTGAACAGCAGGTAGAACCAGAATGCAAGTGAAGCATTTTGCAAAGAAAAGAAATCTTCTGTTTCTTCCTATTGCTTCCCCATTTCTCTCTCCTTTCCCATGAAGCTACTGAATTTCACAGGTTTAACTTTTGATACTAGTATAAAGGACAAGTACTTTTTATAACATCTTTTACAAACTTTGTTTTTTTTCTTCACAACACTGCTCCAGCAATATAATTCCAGTCTTCAGGAACAAGTAAGACAGAACTGACTCCAAAATACCACTTTTCTGAAACCTCTCCTAATTTTGGTATGATTTTGTATCATCAATTTCATACTCTTCGAAAGAAAAAATAACTGCCACACTTCCGATCCACATATAAGTGATGCAAATTCACTAGGAGGTTTATGTTTTATTATCATACATTAAAGTTATCTAGTAGGTAGCTCTGCTTTAATTTGTTTGCAGATTGCAAACAGGTCCATGTAACTCTGTATCCCTCAATAAGTCAGACCAAATACCATCACGCATCTTCCATGCAGCTCACAGCTGAACGATGTAGTTTCCTTTCTTTCAATTTCTACTCTTTCTTCTTTCTGCAGTGTTGTTTCCAAGTTGTCTTCCTACTACTCTGAAACTCACAATTACAGAAAGATTTCTATGCTCTTACAAAAGCCACACTTTAATCAAAGTTTTCAAGGCAATGTTCATGCACTTAGAGGCAATGATTCCTGATGTGAATAACTCAGGGGAGCTTAACAGTTTGGTTTAACACCCGCTTGACAAAGACACACTGTTAACTCACAGTTGTACCATCCATTCGGGCTCCCACACTTGGTGTGGTGCCATTCACTGTGTCCAGGACACTTTAGAAACCTGTGTTTCCCATAAATACAAAAGCAGCTGCTTAGCTATGGATGGAGGAAAGTCTTATCATGTCTAATGTCATCCTGAAACACATGGAATCATAAAATGTTAAGGGTTAGAAATGGATCTTAAAGATCATCTAGTCTCAACACCCTCTGCTATGTGCAGGAACACTTCCCTGGCCTTACACTGCCAGGGCTGGGGCATCCACAACATCCCTGGACAATTTATTCCCTTGATCCAGCACCTCACCCTCCTCACAGTAGAGAACTTCATCCAAGTATCTAACTTAAAATTCCCTTTGTTGAATTTGTATCTATTACTCTGTGTCTTATCACTACAGTTCCTGACAAAGAGCCCCTCTCCAGCTCCCCTCTAGGATTCTTCAGATACTGGAAGGTTGCTGAGGTCTCCACACAACCTTCTCTTCTCGAGGCTGAACAGCTGCAGCTTTCTCAGCCTGTGTTCATGGCGGAGGTGTTCCAGTCCTTTTATCAGCTTCGAGGCGTCCTTTTGGCTTGCTCCAACAGCTACATGTCCTTCTGATGTTGGGGACACCAGAACTGTACACCGCACTCCAGCTGGGGTCTCATCAAAGAGTGGAGGGGCAGAATTACCTCCCTCGCCCTGCTGGCCCAATGCTGCTTTTGATGCAGCCCAAGTTCGATTGGCTTTTTGGCTTGCGAGCGCACACCTGCCGGCTCACGTTGAGTTTTTCATCAACCATCACTCCCAAATCTTTCAGCTCATCCTTCAGCTCTTCTGGCACTAGACTAAGTTGGGGAGGGGTCGGGGCAACGACCCCTCGGGCAGGGCAGGGCAGGGCAGGGCCCGGCAGCCAAGGAGATGGCGGTCGGGCGGCCTCTCTCGCCGAGCCGCTCCTGCGGGCGGGCAGGCTCCGCCGGAGGCCGAGGCCAAGGCCCAGCCGCACCGGGCCCAGCCGGCGCGGGCAGCCGCAGCCCCGGTTCCGCGCCCGCCGTGAGCCGGGGCGGGGCGGGGCGGCTGCGAGGGGCGGCGCCTCCGCGATCCCCGGGCCGCGCCGGGGGGAGGCGGCGGCGGCGGCGGCGGATCCGGGCCCGGCGGAGGCGGAAGGGGCGGGCGGACGTGGCCCTGACTCTGCGGGACGCGCGATGCTGGTGAGTGCAGGGAGGCCGCGGCGTTGTGTCGCAGCGAGGCCTGGCCCAGCCCGGCCCGGCCCGGCAGGACGCGAAGGCGGCGGCGCCGGGCCCGGCACTGAGTCACGCCGCGGGGAACGGGGGAAGGGGCGGTCGGGCCCGGCCCGCCCGCCCGCCTTTCTTCTCTCCCGGGCGCGCTCCCGGCCCCGGAGCGCGGGGGCGGCGGTGGTGGCTGCCCGGCCCGCTCGTGGATCCGGCCCCGGAGCCGCGGGCCGGGCCGGAGCGGGGAGGCCGCGAGCTGCGCACTCAGAACGCTTCGCCCCCGTCGGGGTGCGGGAGCGCCCCGCTGGCTGCCCGGCCCCGCAGGATCTGCCCGGCCGCCGGGGGGCTGCCCGCTCCCTCCCTTCGTCCCCGTCCTTCCCCCGTGACCGCGGCCCCCGCATGGCCAGGGCGCCTCGGTGGCTGCCCCAGCCTTTCCGTCCCGCCCCGGCGGCTCTCAGACCTCGGGCCCGTCCTCCCGCAGCCCTCGCTGTGCCCCCCTCGGCCCCGGGGCTGCCCACCCCAGCCATCCCAGGCCCCGCTCCTCCCACGCCTCTGCCCTCTTTTTTCCCCGTGAGCTTTTGTCCGTAACCTCACCGGGCACTGTTCTGGGAAGTTCACCTGCTCTCTGTCCTCCCTGTCCTTTCCTGTGCTGCTTCCTTTCACCCTGTTCATCCCAGCAATCCCCAGAGCCCTAGTGATACTCAGGTCTGTCTAGGAGCTTTTTGGTTGTACCTAGAGACATTCCTTAGTGCTCTCAGTAACGTTGTGGTTGGGGGGTTTTTGCCACAGTTCATCTCGGTCAACTTCTCTAGATTTCTCTTGCTCTCTAGGAGTGTGGGCCAGGCTTCCCCTTGTTGCCACCCACTGTTGTGGCCTTACCAGAGAAGGTGCCCCCGTAACCTTTTGTTTGTCTGTTTGTGTACTTATTGTCTCTATCCACATGACTAGTCTTGCATTTTTTGTTTCAAATAACCAGCTCATTTGTTTCCCAGTAACTTTGCCAATGCAAGCTAAGTGTGTCCTGGTTGGGATCCTTTCCCCATCCTTCTTGTTTCCTTTTGAAGTTATATTCCAGCACTGTCATTACCCCTCTGTTACCTTTCCCCTTCCAGTTTTCTTCTGCCCAGTAACCATTTCCTTCTTCATGTTTTTTTGCCCTTCTGATCTTACTTTCCTGTCATTAAAACCTTCCTTGTGATCTCACCTAGCTCTTTTCTTTTCACATACTCCTTTCCTCTGTAGATTCGTATGCTGTCTCCCCCACTTTGTATTTAAATCCTCTAGCTATGCCTTTGAGGAGAAAGGAATTTTACCCTAGGTTATCTGAATACTTGTGTTCTAGTTTCAGCTGGCATAGAGTTAAACACTGAAAGGCCAGAGATTAATTACTTGTTTTACCTTATTTTGTTTTGATTTTTTACTGACTTCTGCAGCAACTTTTCCCTTGGTATATGTGTTCATATATAATCGTGTACCTCAGCCCTAATACAGACACGGGCCCTGATGCTACTCAGGGAGAAAAAATTATTGGAAATCCTTTTGGCAGGACTGGGAGGAATAGTCCATGGGGGCCAGACATACCTGGTGGCTACATAGCTTGAATTAGGCTAAATAATGTTTGTAATACCATATTGTGAATTGGTACTTAGTCGAAATGGAATGTATTTGGGATGCCTCCTCTTTGGGGAAGTAGCAAGATACTATACAGGTACCACAGTACGTAGTTTTTACTCACAATGAACTGCTGTAGTATTGTGTGTTGATGATTACGTGTCTGTGTGGCATCAGCACTTTGTGTTTCTGGTGGTGACTTGACCAGAAAGAAGTCTTTTCCATCTGTTCTGTAGCTTCTTGTTTTCAGTATTTGTTGTCCAACTTCTTGTTTTGTGTCTGTCTTAGTTGCTTTGGTTCTTAAAATTGGTTACATTTCACAGTCGCCTCATGACCACATGTTTGAGGTGCAGTTTAAACACTGGACACACTGGAGGCACGGTGAGCACATTTGATCTCAGGATTAATTTGTACACCTGACTCTAGAATCCCAGTTCAGTGCCTTGCATTAACAGAGTCTCTGTAGGAAACTTTCCATTGCTTATCCAGGGATCACGTAGAAAACAGTCTTAGTTTGGGCACCTAAATTAAGCGTATGTGTTTGGCTGACAAAATAGTGGTGGTGGTTTAGCAAAATTATTCTTCTTCCACCTTGCTCCTTTGTACGCTGGTTTGAACTGGCCTTAGAACTTGGGCCTGTTGCTTGAACCATTGACATGAGAAAATTGCATTGCTTTTAATTAAATAACTTAAATTCATTTAAGATAAATGGATGCACACCCTTATTTGGATACTGCTTTGGGGGTGCCTCTTTTTTGATTTAGCTTATATGTAGTCTTGGTGCAAGCTCTTGGATTTTAGCTGTATTATTATGAAAACAATACTGAGTCCTTGGAGAAAGTTCTCAGGTCCTCACCTTAAGAAGTGTTATCCTACAACTTGTGTGTTGACATCTCAGAGTACTGCTTTTCATCTGTTGTGGTTCTTAGATAGTGCCTAGTTTTGTGTAGTTACAATTATTTCAGTAGGGCCTAACTTAATGATGAGTCATATCCCAGGTGCCTGTGGTTGCATGGATTGGAAATATCTGGAATCTTCTCTCTTGCCATGAAGTTTGATTTTTTTTTAATTAATCAAAACGCCCACAAAATTCTAGTGAATTAAGCAGCTTTAAAGGTGCTCCACTTGCACTTACACCACTCTCAACATCAAAAATTTGTATTATGAGCTTGAAGTGAGGAATTTCCTAGTAAGAGGTCAGTGTGTTACCAGTTCTGCTGTTGTACTTCCTGTGCTGTCCAACAGGGTCTGTCTCTGTGCATCAGAAGGAAAACAGGGCAGGTGTGCCACTTGGATGGGGTATCAGGTGGATGTGCACAGGCAGTTAGAGCAGCCTGCAGCTTGGTGCAGTCTTCCCGCTGCACAGACTGGAAGAAAGAAGAGTATGAAAAACTTGGCCTTGGAAGTTCTGCATGTGCTTTAGGAATGCATGATCTCATAGAATACTTAGGTGCTAGCATGTTTTTTAGGTAAAAGTACACTAATAGGAAAATTTTAGTTAACTGTATTTTTCAAGTTTATCTTCATGTGAGAAGTGGTTGTTGGAACCAACATTTAGAGGTCTGGTTACAAATTATAATCTATTCAGTGTGCAAACTTAAACAGCTATTTTTTTGGTTTGTTATGGAGACCACTGAGTTTCCTTTGCTTGATAAAAGAGAATTTTCAGTAAGAAAATGTAATTATTGGAAAATTACAGAGATATGTTAAATTTGTCTACATGAGTAACTTACTGTTTTATTGTAAGAGTTGTAGGTTTTCAGTAGAAGAACTACTAGAACAAGAACAGATTGGCTGTTCGTGTTTCTACAGCGCTGCAGTCCAGACCTGTTACAGACATGACTAAATGACTTGGTAATAAAATTGCTCTGAGCTGATGTGCCCTGCTATAGTGCTGTAACTTGTAGCCTTTAATGTAACTACAGACTTAAACACTCCTTGCGTTATCCCAGCTTCTGGAAAGAGCACTGCGTTAGGAAATAATCTGTGTCCCAGTGGGTAGTTCTGTCAGTTTTCTCTTTACCCACAGAACCTCTGATGGCACAAGAGAGAACCTCTTCCTGTTGCTGCCTTACCTCTTCTTGTAAATGATACAAGTCAAATACATATTTTTTTAACTAAACCAAACATTGATTACATTCCACTTTATTTAATGTAGTGTTTTTCAACTCCTCCTTTACGTATGAACCTTAGAAAAATGAATGAAGACTACTGTGGAAATAGGAAAATAGTAATTTCATTTTGCACTTCAGGGAATGGGTGTAGAGTCATATGTAAATTTTTGCCAGAATTGGTGTTTCTTTCTCTCCAAAATTTCATTATTTTCTTTACCAGTAGTATCCTGAACTTGTAAAAAGAAGCAGGTGATTCTCACTCTCTGTTCTGTTCTCTGGTGACTCTTACCTGGAGCACTGCATCCAGCTCTGAGGCATCCAGCACAAGAAAGACATGCAGTTCTTGGAGCAGATGCAGGGAGGGCCACAGAAGTGATCAGAGTGATGGAACACCTCTCCTATGGCTGAGAGAGTTGGGGTGTTCAGCCTGGAGAAGAGAAGGTTCCAGGGTGACCTTATTGAGGCTTTCATTCAGTGTATAATGGGGGATTGTGAGAAAGATGGAGAGAGACTTTTTACAAAGGCCTGTGGTGGCAGGACAAAGGGCATAAATTTTAAATGGAAAGAGGGTAGAATTAAATTGGTTATAAGGAAGGAATTCTTTACTTTGGTGGGTGGTGAGGCATTGGATCAGGTTAACCAGAGAAGTTGTGGATACCCCATTTCTGGCTGTGTTCAAGGCCAGGTTGGATGGGGCTTTGAGCATCCTGATCTAGTGCAGGATGTTTGTCTGCGGCAGAGGAGTGGTTACTAGGTGATGTTTAAAGGTGCCTTTCAACCCAAACAGTTTTATGGTTCTTGAATAAACAGTGTAACTTCAATGTGATGTTCTTCCAAAATCTAAGGGAAAAAATTTATATTATCTCCTTTTCTTCCCCTTTGGATTGTTCTGGTTTTGGAATCAAAAGGTTCCCTGCTTTAGTTTCGTCTAGTGAATACAAGGCATTGCTTGACAGCAGGACTAAGAATAAAGGATTAAGAAAATACCTTTTCTCTGACATCTTTGTAGTTATGCACTAGATTTGAATATTAGTTCAATACCATTGACTTCTGTTTTTCTTTAAATTAGAAGTAACTAAAGTTGATATAAAATTATCCTCTGGATTTCATTAGATTTGCTCTAGTTTGTTGCTGTATGTCTCAAGCTTGGTGTTGTTGAGCAGAAGAAATGGATTCACCTGTAGGATGGTGAGGATCATGGTGATGGAAAGTTTCTGCTGTGCAGGGAGCTCCTCACTCTGCTCTGATAATGTATTTATCTTTTGAAGACATGCACATCTTCTCCTATTTTATTTTATTGGAGACTGGTGGCTTTGCTACTGGGACCCAGATGTATTTGATTCATTAATATACACAGTAGAAAAAAAGTGAAGTTTTAAAACTTGAAGCAGGGAGGTACAAAAATTTGGGTTATTAGTAAGGCAGTTGCAGCCATGACTGAAATCAGAGACTTCTCGTATTTTTAATATGCATTTGATGTAACTTGGCTTTTTGTTCCTCTGTGTTTCAGGTTGGACAATAATGTGAATTAGAGTTCAGAACTTAGGCTGGTGGTATGACCTTAGTTCACCCTGTTTTACTCTGTAATTTAAACTTAATTTCATATGTAAATTTGCAAGCTCCTCTAATCTCACAGGCAGTGGAGACTGTCACTTGGAAGTTTTATCTAAAGTTTGGTGGACTGAATTAGGGGAAAAAAGAATTTTAGTAAATAGTTCATAGTTTGTTAGCTCTTAGTCTTTTCATCTTGCTTTTCATGGTAATAACTTCATGGGCAAATGCTCTGCTTGCTTCTGGATAGCCAAAGGATAAACTTTTCACTGTACAACTGAAAATGCTTTTTTTGAATGTTTGCTTTTTTTAAAGAAAACAGACTGTTCTCTTACTCTCTTTTTTTCAGAGATAACTTTGAAGAAATTTTGTTGTTTCTGAAGGTGTGCCTATACTTGGATGCTGTCACTAATAGGAGTTGTATAAAATCAAAGTTTATATCCTTAAGTGGTTAAATTGATTTTGTTGGATTCTAATGCAGGCTTAGCTTTAAAACTTAATGGTGCAAGCTTAATCAAAAAAAGGGGGGATTTAAATGTGGGTGTTAGGGATGTGTGGCAATTTTAACTTTTACAAAATGAAGTTAAATTGCTTCACTTGTATAGCACAGGTGCCTGTTGCAGTCATTAGAGATCAAAACTGATTAATAATTTGTTGAAATGATACTGAATTTAAGCAGAACTAACTTTTTGTGAGGTATAAATTCTTTACTGTAAGTTAAGGCTGCTAGAATTCAGACTTTGTAGTTGAACCAGAAGAATTACATACAAATCCCTTTTTAAATTTTAATGAGAAAGTTCTTATTCTTTTTTGGGCTGACTGTATTTAGGCATCTGGAATGAAATGTATGAGAGGCGTGCTGTTCATTGCCAGCAGTGTTTGCAGCATTACACCACAGTAGGAATCAAGATCACTGGCACGTATATCCATGCACTTAATGTAAACACGATTTAAAAAGAAAATAAGAAAATATTTAGAAAATAAAGAGGGAGCAGCTTTCACAGGTTGTGATTTTGTCACATGCAGGAAATGAATGTGAGTAACTGCAACAGTCCTTGATTTATCCATTATTTGTCACTTCAGAATGAAACATTAGTATGAAGGTGATTATAGGAGGAAACTCTTCAGTATTTAAGCTGTACTCTTGTAGTACATTCAAATGTCTGAAAATATCAGACTGTTGGCAAGATTATTCTGTGTGACCGTCATCTTTATTTATAAATTGAAGTGGCGAACTGGATTGCCTTGATCAATTGAGCTCTTGCACAGATAACAAGAGGGAAGAAGTTGTAAAATTAGCAAGCTGTTGGGAAGAGATTCCAGCCAGAATTGGGTTTTGCTTGTTAGCAACATGTTAATGTTTCTTTTAAAGTTATTTGTAAGAACAGCTGCTTTCCAAGAGCATGGAAAAACTCTGTGGAAATATTATTGCAGGTGAAAATTCCTGTTTGTGTCTTTAACAGGGCAGTATGAAAGTGTACGTTGTGGTGCATTGAGTGCTGTTATAATGTTGGGGGATTTGTGTTAGGGTTCAGAGGCTTGCCTTGGGTATTCTGGTGGAGGGCATGCTGTGTCTGAAGCAGACTGTAAGACAACACTGTTTTCTTGGTGGAGATCAGTAGGATTATGATGTTTTAGCTTATTAAGTTGGATTTCATTGAAGTTTTGATGTCTGGTAAGGTCTTTTGGAAAAACAGTTATGAGTAAGAATTGTCCTTGCAGGATCATTAAGGTCTCTAAACTGGCCCAAGGTATTTCAGAGTTTCCAGCCTTTCTGTGTTTTTTCTTTCTGAATTGTATTGGATTTAACTCCCTGCTTCTGTTTTTTTGTTTTTATGGTTTTTTGGGGTGGTGTTTGTTTGGGTTTTTTTTGTGTGTGTGTGTTTTTTTGGGTTTTTTTCCCCCCTTTCTAAGGAAACAAGGTATGTTACTCTGTCTTCTGCTTGGAGTGTTGGGTATCTAGCAATTTTCATGGCTTGTCCTCCCTCATTTTCCTTTGCTGCATATTCCTGACTGAATCAAGAAGTGCATCTTCATGTGCATTGTCCTTCATTATTTATGTTTATCTTTGTTTAGTCTTTTGCTTTCTTGTTTGTTTTGTTTTTTGTTTGGGTTTATGCAGGTTGTATTGTATATATGATTTAAGCCAGAGAGCAAGTGGGAATATTCAAGGCTCTTTATCTTATTGTGGTGGTTTGACCCCAGTTGCATGCCAGGTATCCACCAAAGCCCCTCCATCACTCCCCTCAAGTAGACAGAGGAGGAAAAAATACAATGAAAGGCTTGTGAGCAGAGATAAGGACAGGGACAGATCTCTCATTGATCACTATCAGGGCAAAACAGACTGGTCTTGGGCAAATTCATTGAATTTATTATTAATCAAAATCAGAGCAAGTTAATGAAAAGTAAAACAAATTTTTAAAAGACCTTCCCCCCACCTCTCCCTCCTTCTTGGCTCTACCTCCCCCCCACCAGCAGCACAGGGAGGCAGGGGCTGAGATATGGTGAGTTCACCACAGGCTGTTTCTGCCACTGCTCAGGGAGAAGAGTCCTTCTCCTGATCTGACATGGGATCTTCCCATGGGGGACAGTTCTCCATAAACTTATCTTGCATCAATCAGTCCTTCCCATGGGCTACAGCTCTTTGATGTGGGTCTGTTTCCACAGGGTGCAGTCCTTCAGGCATAGCCTGCTCCAGCGTGGGTTCCTCACAGGGTCATAAGTCCTGCTGGGAAACCTCTTCCAGCATGGGATTCCCATGGGCTCACAGCCTCCTTTCAGGCATCCACCTGCTCTGACATGGGTCTCTTCCATGGGCTGCAGGTGGAAATTTGCACCCCTGTGGTCTGTGAGTGGGTCTCTGCATCCCTGTGTTCCTCCATGGGCTGCAGGGGCACAGCTGTTTCACCATGGTCTTCACAGGCTGCAGGGGAATCTCCACTCTGGTGCCTTGTCCTCCACTGACCTTGGTGTCAGCAGAATTTCTCTCACATATTCTAATTCCTCTCTTCTCTGAGTGCAATTGCATCTGTGCAGTAATTTATTTTCCTTCTTAATATGTACTCACAGACATGTTACTGCCATCTCTGGTTGGCACAGCCTTGGCCAGTGGTGGATGCATCCTGGAGCTGGCTGGCATTGGCTCTCTTGGACTTGGGGAGAGCTGTAGCCAGCTTACAGGAGTCACCCCTGTAGCCCCCCTTGCCACTACCAAAACCTGCCACACAAACCCACTACGCTTCTGTAAAACTTCCTCCCTTCTCTTCAGTCCACCCATATCTTGACTTGATTCTTTTTGGTTTTTTTCCTAATCTGCAGCATTCCCTTTTCCAGGATGTAAAAGCTGAGTCTTTGAAGAAGCTATGAAGCACATTAACTACAGGTTCAGTTAAAAAATACTGTAGGGTCTGTGTCCTGGTTTTGACACAGGAATATGCAAGACCTTAGATTAGAAAGGACATTCAGTTTAGGAGCAAACTATAGACTTTCTACATAAGGATTATTTCACCAACAGCAAAGTGAACTCTCTCTGAAGATGACCAAGCAAAACTTGAAATGTTTTACCTATGTAGTGCTTAAGAATGTAGTCCCTTGCACTGTTTTCCAAATTGATGTTGATGCAGTAAAACAACCATAAAACTTATTGTTTGTGGGATTCTAAATATTGACCAGAGTTTACTTTGGCTGGAGTTGCAGAAGGGAGAGTTTTCTTGTGTAGAATATGACAGCAAACCTTATTGAGTCTAGATCTACTCTTTGTTCATGAGGCAGCATGTATATGTTGGAGCATGGTGTGGGTTGTTTGGGGTTTTTTGTATTAGCTGTAAGGAGATACCTGTCAAAAGCTGCTGGGATTGTTTGTTCATGGAAGACAAAGGTAAAGCTGTAAGGAAGAAATAAAGAATGTTAAAGAGCTGGTAAAAGAATAGGCAAAGAGAAAAAGTGGCACACTCCCCAAGTTTCTAGGTTTTATTCTGATGAATAGTTAGTGATATTTTAGAAAAATCCTTGTATTCAGGCATACAGATAAACCACATGAATTAAAAAGGCTTTTAGTGAAGACAGTAATGGATAATTTAAGTAAATAAGAAAAGTGTGAAAACTGCAGTTCCAAGTTACTTACATATCTTGTGTTTAAATTTGAACATAAAATTGAATTTTTGAGTCTTTCTAGCTGTGAAGAACATGTCCAGGCTTTGTTTTATTTGTTCAGCCGGCAACTGTATCGTTGGCACATGAAGTAATGTAGGAGTGTATTAATTACAGTGCTTTAGATATCATTGATCAGAGCTGTAAAACACAGAGGAGGGGGCGTGGGGAGAACATTGGAACCAAAATGAAGTCATCCTTAGGGAGGTACAGTATTAACCACCCAAAATTTACACCAGATTTACACAACTCGCTCTTAAATTTCTGCCAAATTACACACACTTGCTGCTGCTTTTTTTTAAATGCTGTACTGAATTTTTTACCACCCAAAGACAACTTTTGGAAGGGATGAGTGCATGCATACATCTCTGCTTTTTCTCATAATGAACTGAATTTAACTTCCTTGAAAATGAGATGAGCTAAAGCTTTTCACACCGCATGCAGCTCAGTGTTCCGTAATAATACAGGGGAACTGAACATTGTAATTTTTGTCATTTGTTTCTTAAATATCTTTGTTGAAAAGGGAGAAAAACTTCTAGTATTTCTCTTCTGGTATTGATTTCTAGAATAACCATTTTTTACAATAGTTGTGTCATTTTGCTGGGGCACAGTGAAAATGTCTGCTATAGGCAGATTCTCCAGATATTGATTTATTACACATTTGTAGCATGCGAAGTACTAAGGACATTATGCTTGTTCCTAGTCTTGCTTTAAGAAATGTGTCATGTGAAGTGCATAAATTGTCTACCTAGCTCATAGCCTTTATATTTAGTGGCCTAAAATAATTCTGGACAGAAATGTGAGTGCTAATAATGTTGCATGCAGGACCATGGCTCAACTAAGCAATGTTACAGTGTAGAGCTCATAATGCTAACACATCATCTGGAGTCAAGATACTTTAGAAACTTCATAATGCTGAAGGTTTTTGAGCTTATTTTTAGTGACATTCGTTCCACCATAGCTTATCAGTGAAACTTGCTTTTCTTCCCGAGTGGGTTTGGGTGTAGTGTGATTAACTCTGGTCACTTAAACTCATGCTGTTAGACATCACAAGAAATTTTCCTCATATTTAAAGTTAGACAGGAGATAAAATAAGTCTAGAGGTTGTGCCTCTTTATTGCGTCTTTAAAACTGTGTTATCTGGGCTCTTGCATCAGCTGGGAAACCTTGCTCTGGTCCTGGATTTCTTACTGGGCAAGAAGCTGACAAGTTCAAATTCTATCTGTAATTACTGAAGTAAACTATCTTGAAGTGTGTAATTTAGAAATAAGGGGTTGTGGGAGAACAACAGGTGACGCACAGGCCTTGGGGGCTGTAAAGCTGAAAGTTGTGTTGTGTTAGGATGTAAAAATCAGGTATTTACTCCAGCAGATAGCTTAGGATGCTGAAAAGCTGGTGGGATCCATTACATTTTTTAGATAAAAGATGAGTTAACTTTCACATTTTCCTGAAGGCCTCTTCCAGCATGCACATTATTTTCCAAAGAGGTGGGATATCTAAAAAAGACTATTATTAGATTATCAATAAAAACAAGCCCAGTATTTTCTAATGCAATGTGTTTCTTTGCATATCGTGTTTATCTATCATGATGTGTGTCCCTAAGTAATGAAAAAGAGGGAGTAACATTTAAGTCCTTCAAGGCTGTTTTAAAGTTTTAGCAAAAGTGTTACCTCCTTTTGTTTGGACTGTTTTAATTGCAGTACTTGATTGCAGGGTTGAAAGATTGGCTGGCATTGAACACTATCATCCTGCTGCACCAAATTGTGCATATATTGTCTGGAAACTGCAGGGGTGATACTTCTCATGCAAATATAGCTGCTCCTGAAGCTATAATGAAGTTTGGGTTCTCTGGTCCAAAGCTGTGGAGTGGATGTTGCAACTGAGGCAGCTGGTTTTATCCTTGAAGCAGGTCAGCAGCAAGTCTGATGTGTTTGGGGGAGAAAGCTCAGTGATGGTCAGTTCAAGACCAGCTTGTGCACAGCCCTGCCAAGAGCACTTTGCAAAGGAGAGACCTCACTGATTTAAAGGCCATGACTTAACAGTGAGGTTTTAATTCAGGCAGTTGCACACAGTCTGGGCACTGAAAAATCTGCCTTAGGAACTCTTTCTCCCTCTTTTTAGCAGTTGGGATGTTGGGTCAAGAGATGCAGTGTAACTGCTGCAGACTTGATTTGACCTTCGAGAGTCGTTGGCCTAGGAAAGGGTTTTTGTGTGTGAATCAAATAATAGCACTTTTCACATTAAATAGAATATCATATGTTTGTGTATAATAACAACTGTGCCAAGTAATAAAGCCTTGTGTTATCCTTGCTCTTTCTAAAAATTTAATACCATAGTTTAGTTTAACCACTAAGTACAGATAGTTCTTTTCGTAAATATGCTTTTGTAGTAAAGTATTTTTACAGATTGAAATCCTATTCTTGTTAAAGTAATATATTAATAATTATCTCTCTATTTTTCTGCACATAAATAAATCTGGAAGAAATTGATAGTGGCTTATAGAATTATTCATCTATTGCTCTATTTTCTGATTAAGTAGTAATTAACTGGAAGAAGTAAATTGTTTGAGTCTAGGAAGTTACCAAGATGGTACTGTCATTCTGTATTCATGTGTTTAATTGCAAAATTCAAATTGAATGCCAACCAGAGGGTAGTGAGGTAGTGTCAATTGCAGTGGAATTATGACTTATAAATGATATTTTTATATAGTGGATTGCATGTGAAAAAAACCCAAAATTAAGTTATTTTTCATAGCATTTTTAATAGCTACATCCTGATTTAAATACAGAGGTTTACTTTAGGGGAAAGGGAGGGTGAATGAAGAACACCTTGAGTTGAAAAGATTCTGGGAATAGGTAGTATTCATAGTTGCACCAGGGTACGTAAAAATGAGGAGTTGTTTAGTTAGAGAGCAGAGTTAAATATTTCCATCATCATAAAAGGGAAACTCAACATCTGCTGGTTATGCTTTCTGCTCGCTAGCAAGGGGTTGGCCTTTTGTTAGAAGCTCTTATACAGCAATTAAATATTTTGTGTTAGGTACACCAAAACGTGTATTAGCAGATTAATAAGCAAGTGACAGTCAGTTAATTCTAACATGTACGGCAGTTTTTGTGGAATTATAGATTCAGAACCATGTCTTCTTTAGTACCAGATCTAAGAAATCTAAGAAATCAAAGTGTTTCTGCTCTCCTGGATTGTAGACATGGAATTAATTTTCTTGCTTTTATTGCAATGCTGACTTAGGATCACAGTCCAAGATTGTGGGTGTGTAACATGCACAGAATATTTCCCTCAGTGGAGGTGAATGGCCACTCGTGGACCTTTGTTCTTCCTGGCTTTCGTTGCTCAGTCCTGAAAGTCTGTCATCAGTAGTACTGCAGCAGGTTCGGTTTCCAGAAATTAAGTTAAATGCAAGTAAGGTATGATCTAGATTGCATTTCAGCATTATGATGCATGATTGTCATGTGTCTTTAATAACTAGCTTGCTGTGATTAGAGAAACAAAAATGGCAGGGTTGAATTTTAGGTGTGTGTTTTCTAAGATGTATATTGATTGAATTCTTGCTTTTCCACCTAATCCTCTGAGTAACTGTTTCCCCTGTAAAAAATAAAACTAGCTACATAATCAGTTGTATGTCAGATTAAAATGAGACAGTACTTGTTGCTGAGACTCACATAATAAAAATACTTCTTGGTGGTTTTACTTAGAGTTGGAGATTTAAATGTGTATGGGTAATGGGAAAGAAAAGGACTGTGAGGATTGGTAATTTCTGTGTTACCGTAGTAAGGCAGTCATTGACTGAAAAAAATGAAAAAATGTCTCTATCTCAGCTGGTCATTTTAAGGTTCAGGAGAAAGGGCAGAACTGCGTGGAAGTCAGGGAGGGTATGACAGAGTGCTTAATTTTCAAAACTCTGCAAAGCCTAGAGTGGACCATGGAATAGCCTAGAAGTGGCTGTGACAAAGCACCTATGACTTAACTGTAGGTCCTGAAAGAATATATTTTATTTTCTGCTGCTCAGAGACCAAGAACAAATAATAGGATTTATTTGGTCTGAGCCTGTACTATTCTTGAAATTACGGAAGGGTTCATATGAACCTTAGATGACAGATTAATCATAAAGCTGTATTGTCTGTACAAAAATGGAAAGCCATAAAGTTTCACTGAGGTTTGAGTATTCCAGTCAGTGAGCTCTAGGGTGCAGAATGACAGAGTGGTTTGGGCTGGAAGGAATCATCTAGTCTAGTCTCCTTGTCTTGGGCAGAGACACCATCCATTAGATCAGGTTGCTCAAAGCTCCTTTCAACATGGCCTTAAACACTGCCAGCATGAGGCATCCACAGTTTTACTGGGCAGCTTGTTCCAATGTCTCGCCACCACCCTCACAGTTAAGAATTTCCTCCTTATATCCACTCTGAATCTACCCTCTTTTAAATTAAAACCATTGATGCCTCTCCTGTAACTACAGTTACTAGTAAAAAGTCTTTCTCCATCTTTCTTATAGGCTCCCCATATGAATGGGAAGACTCCAGTAAGATTAGGTTGGTCCTTAGTATAACTCTTTTATTTGTGGGCTAATTTTTTACATTGTCATTTTCTATTATGTTCTTAATTTTGTTGCTTTGGAGGATAAGACATGTTAAAATTGCAAATGTATTTTTATGGACTTGTGTAAAAATGGATCTTCTCTGCTTGCTGTTTTCAGTGGACCTTTCCAGGTGAATGTGTTCCTTCACCATAGTATCACAAGGCTGATGAATTGGTAGCCATCATTTCACTATGTCCTGAAATTTGTGCACTTAAAACTCATGGGAGTAGTGCATTTTCTTACTTTCTGTTTGTTGAATTTACAATTAATTCAATATTTATTCTGTGTACTCCTGTTAGTAGTTCTTTCTTCCCACCGTTATTGACTGTATGTTCTCTTGCTGGTAAAATGACATTGAAGGAAGTGGTGTTCTTCTACATAGCAAAGAAATAATGTATGCATATGCTTGCCAGATAGAAAAATTCTCTGCTGCCAGAATGCCTTGGCCTTTCAGGTTGCCTGTAATAGTACAAGTTTAGAAGAGTTATTGATAACTGAAGAAAAAGTTATTTGTACCATCTTCTGGTTAATCTTCGATACCCATAAGGATGTTTGTTAAACAGTGAGCTACCACAGAACCCAGAGTTGCTCAGAAGTACTGGAGTTTTACTGTTGAATGGGGAGGACTATTTACACTTGCTGGTAAATAGTGTCTGCTGCTTGGAAAGCTTTTTGCTGTTATGTTTTGTTGTTAGTATTAGTTTTATTGTCAGCTGCACTGATCTAAGTACCTACAGCCTTTGGATAACTCTAGGTACTAACTGTCTCATTTTGTGGTGAATTGCTAAGTTATGTTCCTTGGGTTTGGTATTTCACATCTTAGGATCTGTGTAAACCACAGAATTTCAGTGAAATAATAAATTTTGTATCTTTAGTGTGGATAAATTTAGATTGTCATATAACATGGATGTTTTCTTTTCCTATTACAGGTTATCCTCCTGGGAAACATCACTCCTTGTGTATAAAGAATATCTTGCTGAGTTGCTGCAACTGAGTTTAGAATGTTACTTGACTTGTGATTCTGATGGAGGAATAACAAGAGCTCAGGCTGCTGCACTGGAAGACTTTACAGGAAATACAAAATGTCATCAAATAGGAGTCAGAACCCGCATGGACTTAAACAGATTGGTCTTGATCAGATATGGGATGACCTAAGAGCTGGAATTCAGCAGGTTTACACCAGACAAAGTATGGCAAAATCCAGATACATGGAACTCTACACGTATCCTAGTGCCTATGTTAGCTAGTGCTCTCACTGCTGGTAGATTAGAGAGAGCTTTTTACTTATTTAGACAGAAAATTGCTCCATAAGTATTTCACTTAATGGCTTTTAAGAATGCATGGTTTTGTTTTGAAGATTGGTCTTTTCTATTTAATATTACTGGCAAACAGCAGGAACATTCTGTTGTCTGGAAAACTGGCTTCCATAATTATTAAGGCTACCTGTGTATTTCAGGTTTGATTACTGTTATCTTATTTGGGGCACATGTTTAAAGAGATTTTATTAATAGGTTGAATTTTGAGTCCACAATGTACACAAAGAGAACAGAAATTCCTCTTCTTTTTTCTGTTAGTCTCTGGCATTAGGCTTCAGGTCTTACTGATAATCATGTCCAGTTACCTGGAAATTTTTCAGTTGTCATTCTCTATGTAATATTTTACTCTTGACTTGATTGTGTAATTTTCCAGCTGGAGTGAGAATGTCTCCAGTGGATTTTGCTTTAATTCCTAGCTTGCACTGGAGAGTTATTTTACAGCATCTCTGGAAAATACATTCTGGGTGTTGTTATAAGATGCTGGAAGGGAGTTAACCTCCTTGTTCAAATGCACTGAGGTACTGTTTGGAAGATTGTAAGAAACTTATTTCTATCAGGTAGTGTATAAGGATTTTTTCAAACTAATTTGTGGGAGAAATGTGTCTCTTGTTTTATAGCTTCAGTGTTTGACTTTAGGACTTCATTTAGAAAGGAAATTCTTTTTTATTTCACTTACAAGCTGCCATGTAAATGGATTCCATGACCTTTGTTTTGCATCTTTTGTTCTGCCTTGACTCTTGTAACCTTGTATTTCTCAGTAAAGTCAGCACTGCTTATAAAGGTGGTGGTCTACACACTTTGCTGTACATATGATAGAAATGATAACTGAATACATTTCATATCATTAAGTAGTTCTGCTGCTTTTCTCTATCAGTATTTAGAGTTGGGGTTTTTTAATTAAGTTATTATTCTGAACTAATGTCTATAGCTGTTGCTGGCACTGATTTGGAGTTGCAGCATGTAAAATTTTAGTCTGTATTAATTTTTTTGAAAGGACAGAGCTTTTGTAGAAGAACGGTTTGAAGGCTATAAAACAGTCATTTCTGTAGTTCCCTGGACTTTCTAAGGAGGTTGAAAAGTTCCTCTGTACGTGTAATCTTAGCATCAGCATGCAATCTTTTCTGTCTGTGCCGCAGAATCCATGCTCCAGGCTGTGGTGGGAGAAGCCCTGAGCAGCCTGCTGAGTGTTTCTAGGATACTTCTTTAATAGTGATGGGAAGATGATATAACATTTGTTTAGGGTCAGTACTTAGTTCCTAAGATTTAAAATTAGTGATTTCTTGCAGCACTAGGTTCAAGATTGGTTCTGACTCTAACAACTTTGTAAAAGTTGAATGTCTGATAGAAATTTGGCATGCAGTAGAAGCTCTGAGAATTTTTTCTTTGCAGTGCTTTTAATACATTCTTGTTCATGAGCTCTGTTAAGCAGGGCAGCTGAAGAATAAGTACTGATTATAATGGTAATGGTTAAACATGGGCTTTTTCCTTCTCCTGATGTTCTCAAAGATGCTCAGAATGAAGCTGTAAAAGGGATATGCTGTCTATTAGTTACTCTTTTCCTCCTTGCTTCTAGTTCGTGTTGGTACGAAAATAAGGACTGGTTTTGTTAATTTCTTAAGTGAATAATTTAGGGGGTAATTTTGGTGGTCATCTTGGATTTTTTTGTCCAAGTTTTTGGATTTTAATATAATATAATAGTTTGATAACTCAGAATATTTGATGCTGGTTAGGCTGAGTATTTAATCTCCTATGAAGATAGCAATGCATTTTGCATTCTATACCAAGTACATGTGTTCAAAAGTTGTGCTTAAAAGATTACACCCCTTTCAAAGCAGTAACTGTGACATATTTGCCCAGTCTTTGTGTACAGCAAGTCTTGTAGTCGGGTAGATGTTTATTTCAGGAAGCTTTGCTTATCAACCAGCTTAGTTTGGAAAGGAGAACAGCTGCAGATGAGTTTCAGTTGCAGCTGTAATTGGTCTGAAGATCAGCTGTACTTACAAGAATGTCTTGATAATTGACAGTTTAGTCTTTCCTCATCCTCTTTGGTCCTCTTTCTCTCTTTCCCCATCCACCCCCTTTTTTTTTTTCTTGTCAGGATATTGCTCCTGAAGTGGATTTCATTTCATCCCTCTAATTTATAAGAGGGTAACCATGCATATAAGCAAACCTACCTTCAGTCCTATGTCTGCTATCAATTTTCAATCAAAATTGGTTGGAGATGTAGAAGATTTTGTTGTGCCTTGGTCAAGTCCCTCTGGAAAAGAATTAGAATAGTTATGCAATTCAAGCAGTTCAGACCTCTGTCACACCTGCACTTGTTTTCTTTGTTCAGAGGGTCTCTGTGAAACAGTCAATTCAGTCTCTTGAGTACAGGCTGGAGCCTGTGCTTAAGGTGGGTTTTTTCCCCTTCTTTTCAGTGGGAGCAGAAATAGGATAATTATTCCAGGAGTTTTTTAGATCTGATAATATTGAAGTGAATGAAAAATTTTGTTTCTGAATGGTGGTTACCAAGTTCCTCATCCATACTTCTTGTAATTTAGATTTATTTGTGCTTTTAACTGCAAGGTACTTTTTTTGGTGAGATTGGATGATCACGTATTTTCTTTTTGTGCGGTTTGTTATTTTGGTGTTTCATTTCTTTTCCCCCACATGTGAGATTCTTGAAAATGAAATCTAGATGTTTTTCTGTTCCTTACCCAGATATTATGTAATTTCTAGTACTGAAGAGCCTAGTTGTTTCTATAACAGTAATTAACATCATTTGACAACCAGTATTACAAGCTAGCTCAGAATTGCATGTCAAACATTGACTTAATGGCAAAAAGAGAAATAGCCAATAAAATTGACTAGATTTCTAGTAACAATAGACCTAACAGCACTACTAATATTGTGAGGGAAGGGCCTGTTCACCTTGTTTTCCATTCAGTGATTATTAGTTTGGAGGCTGTGATCCACAGAACTCTCTTGTAAAAGTCAGTGTTTAGGGGTATATGTTTAAACAGAACATCTCCTGGTGGCATTTAGTCTGTTTGGAGGAAACTTCAATTAGTGTGTAAGAGACTGTAGAGAGAGAACTGTATTTCTGTATAGCAAGTTTTGAGTTTGAATTCATTGTTTTGAATTGTTGGTTGAAAACCTATTACTTGGTTTACTAGAATTATTCTTACTCAACTTACTTATAATGCTGTAGGCCACTTGGCTTTATAGCCACGTCTTCTTAACTCTCTTTGGCAGTGATAAAATATTCATACATCTTGTGCTATTTTCTTCTCTTTTGGCAGAAAGTGATGCCCATTTTTCAAACTAATTGTATAGTGAGCCTGCAATTTATTTTCCTCAAACCTCATGGTGTGAGAGAATGAATGGGGGTTTGCTGGACGTCTGTATTGAAACTCAATGGAGAGAATGAAAGGGGTTTGTTACTATTCTTGTTTTATGTAGCTTAAGAAGCTTCTCCGGCCAGGTACTAAAATGACAGAAAACTTTGCTGCACTGTATCAAAGTGTCATTTTTTTAAAGTGACTTAGACAAAGAGCTGAGTAACTTTGCTAAAATACTCTACTTTTGTTCAGAAGCACACATCAACAATTTTCAGGTAGCATTGGTGAATGGTAAGGTTAGTGGTGTGCTTCTCTCTTGTATGTGTGGACTCTTTGAAATGCCAAAATTTTGACATAAACTCATGCTTTCACTGCCCTGATTTACGAAACATAACCTGAGAAGCATTTTTAGGTATTCTTTTAAACAATCTAGTTAATTTATGCCCATACAGAACAGATTAATCTTTTTGTCCAAATTTAATATTTAAAGAAAATTTGAGAAAAATTAGTTTAAAAAGTCCAGTTGTTATTAATTTGTAACAGATGATATTTATATCCGCATGAGGATATCTTAAAATATTGTCATTGATAAGAAGAGTTCATAATACTGTGGAAGGTATGATGTGGTTTAACTAAGATAGAAGTTGCAATTCCAGATTGCAGTTCAGATTGGCTTTCAAGGTCTTTCAAATGTTATGTACATAAAAATCACACTGTTGATTTCAACAGGTTCCTAGAATACCTTTGAGTAGTTGATTGGCATCATTGTCTTATAGGTCTTATGTGGAAATTTGAAGAAAATGACTGAATTTATTATGACTTAAAATTTGCTCAAGTCTCACACCGATAAATTGAATCTTAAAAATGTGTTTCTTACATTATTCCATTATCAGCCATCATTTGTAAATATTTTCAAAATAATGACTTGAAGTTTGTCAAGGATGGGTAAAGGCTATGCTGTTCTGTCACATTTCCTTATTTTATGAAAAATCCTTGCTTATTGTGATTCAATTTTGTTCACTTACTTTAACAAAGGAGTCTCTACTGAATAACTATTGGATCAAATGTAAGTAATTGTATATCAGAAAAGGTTACTGTAATCATTTTATAAAATGGGATTTTTTTTCCTCACATATTAGCAACTGATATAGGAAAATACTGTGTTGAACATTAAATAAAGTGTAGTGTGCTTGTACTTCAAAAATACCAGATGACTCAGAATAGTCTGTCTGTTCATAAAATAGAAAGTGTAAATATATTTAACTTTTTTTTTTTTCCCTGTGAGTAGATTCAGTACCAGTAGTATCTGTTGACCAAGAAAAAAGCAAAACCATTAAGCCCTTTTCCTGGCATCCTTTGCCAAGATCTTTTGTAGTTCCTTCTATTGCAATCTTTTGTCCTTGTTGAATTCCTGTATTTTAGCAGTATTTTAGATCAGCAGATGCGTATTAAAACTGTGAAAATATTTCATTTTCTAATCACGTGAATCTGTTGTTACCAGGCAGCACAGTATGTTCTTGTTTTTTTCTTTCTGCACAGATTATTATGCTCTTTCTATGCAGAAAAGATACTGAGGTGTTAGGGCATGCACTTCTTATTTCCATCTCAGACACTGTTCCACTTTCTCTTAAGATTCTATCACTCTAAACCATCCTTTCTCTTCAATGTCAAATCGTCTAAGGTCACTTTGGATACATCAAGGCAGCCTCTTCTGTCTGCTAGTATTAGTCCTGCATATATTCAATATCCTATTTCATAGGACTTCTCATGTTCCAGTTAGTGCTTATGTGAAACATGAAGGCAGAAGTAAATGTATTTGTTTACATGTTCAAAGGGTACATAATAGACCTTTTCTGTGTGGAAAGGTACATGTAATTGTATGCATTTGTGTGTATTTACAAAGATTGCATCTTCAGTTTGAAAGAAGGGTAGAATATGTTTATATTTGTGCAATCATTTCCTTTCTTCATGCACTCTTCCACAATGATTGCTTGCTGTTCTACTTGCTTTTTATAGTAACCAATAATATTCTGTTCAGAACCAACCTCTGTCAATGCAAAGAAAGAAATTTAAAAGCAGACTCAGTTATGGAGGTTCATACACTCCCTGGCATAAAGACTGTACACTTTGTTTTTGCATTTGGCTTTGAAATTTTGTGTTTTCCTTGTAACTCAGTGTTTCTCTGTGATGCGCTTGAGTTTATGCTGTAGAGAGAGAAACAAGAAGTTATCTATTAGTCTTCAGATGGTTATTGCTGAAAGTGTCTCTGATCTCAGACTTGTAGAAACCTGTTTGAGCTGAGTTATGCCTGGATTTTTATAGCAGCTGCATGGCTGATGCTGTAATAACTTCTCAATGTCTCGCCTCAGTCCTTCCCTGACTAAAATGGTTTGTCTAAAATGGAGTGATTTAGCTGAGCCATTGTATCAAATCTAAAGACTTTAATGTATCAATGTATCAAAATATATCAATTGAAACTTAATCACACAAGTGGTGAATGTGTGGGGTTGGGTACAGCCTCTTAATTTTGCTTGTTAGCTTTCTCTGAATTGCTTTGTGGGGGTAACCCTTACTTACTGGCTAATGAGCTCAACATAGATAAAATCTCTTGCTGATACCTCCCTGAAAAGAATGAAGATTTCTGGGGTGCTTGTTTTACTGCTGCTTCTCACAAAGCTAAAGTGAGTGTTCAAAGAACTTGTTCTGAAAAGTGATTGGTTTTTTTACAACCTTATAATTTCAAAAACTCATGCAAAATTCCTTCATCCATTTGGCTCACAAAACATTAAAGTCAAGTAGACATGTCCACTTCTCTTAGCTTCTCTTATGTCTGGGGTAATCCAGCCTAATCCTCTGGATTTCAACAGGACTTCAATGGCTTTAATTTTGAAGAAAATATGTAAAGCTGTTCTTTAGTAAATATAATAAGCTGTGTTGTTTGTATTAGAAGTGGTTCTACAATAATACAAAGCTTCTGTAGCCCTCCCTAGCAATTTTCCTGTCAGTGTTTGCAGTAGTTCTCTATATGATGTTCTTCCATTCCTTTGGTGCAGTCTAGGAAAATACTGATTTTTTACAAAAGTGGAATTGATCTCAATTTAGTCCTGCAGGCCAGCTACTGAGCCTGAAGTTAATTACTGTTTAAGGTCTGTGAAATAGCAAATTTATGCCTAAAACTGATATTTATAATAAAGAGACTAGAAGTAATGAGAGAGAAATTGTGATTGGACAGTTGTTTGGCTTGTGTTATTGTGTGCATCTCTGCACTATAGTTTTCTGTTGTGTTCTGTTAATTCTGCTTCCCTTTCAGTTCCTTTAATTTTACATACCTGTTCTCACACAGACTTCTTCAGTTATGTTAATTTTTCATAGCAAAGTGAAAGAACTCTGGGGATCTGGCTGGGCTAATGAAAGATGAACCAGTTAGTACCTCAGCGGAACTGTTTTCTTTTAAAAACTTTTAAGACATGCAAAACTGAACGATTTATACTCATCATTGTAGTGTCTGAATGCTTTCTTGTGTGTTGAATTATACAACTGATAATTTTTCTTATATAATTTTGGTTTGCAGTTGATTCCAGAGGAAAAGCCTGTATGGATTACTTTGGTACTTTTTGAGGGGAGAGGGTAGATTAGAGTTGACCATGGCATGCTCAAGCTTGTGTTTTGTTGACATACGTGCTCAAAAAATGTATGCAGTGCTGCTGAAAGAGCCTGTTTCACTTCCCCAGTGTGGGCACAGAAGTTCAGATCTGCTCATCAAAGGGTCTGGGGCCAGGGACCACCGCTGGTTGTGGTGTTGGTTCCTTCCCCAGTCCACATGACTGACTGCCTGCATGAACCCCCATGCTACTGGAAACCAGGTGGCAAGGAAGCTCTCCAGCTGGGTTGTGTGTTAGGACCCTTTCCCCCAGTGGAAGTGATCTTGTACAGCGCCTTAAATCCATTAGGGTGTGGCAGCATGGAATTTTTTTTTTCTGTTGCCTATCTTTAGAAACTGAGCCAAGGCTGTCAAAAGTAGTGTAAATTATATTGGTGACAGAGGTGATAAAATTAATTTGTCTTTGACTGTTTTTTGTTTTGAAGACTTTTGGAGGAGAATAAAGTTCTGAAAAGGATTTTTTGTCTTGAACAGCACAATGCTGAATTATTTTTTGAACTTTTCTTGCAATTTTCTACCTCAAATTTATTTTAGACAAGCAAATTAAATTTCTCCTTCACTGTATGGAAGGTGTAGAGGTTAGAGGAGATTGATCTTGATCTCTTCCTCCTGTAGGTGGTTTGTCTGCTGGGCCGAATCTGAAGTTCAGCAGCCCAAAGCTTGGGGATCAGCACAGTTTCACTCTGGTTCAAACTTTTCTATTGATGAATTAACTTCTCTGCTTGTTATGGGATGCAAATTGCTATACAGAATTGTGCAAACACCCCCAAAAATGTTTCCTGGTAGCTGTTTGTGTATGTATATAGCTTCCAGCATACCATGCATTGAGGGATTTATTTTGCTTTCTGCAGCTAGGAATTCTTTTCATAGCATTCCCCTTGTGATTCTCAGATGGACTGTCATACACTTTGTTGTAAGCAGCACAAATCTGATTTTGTTTTGAATATGTCAGTCTTTCTGTCAGTTGCTGGCTCTAGCAGATGGGGGGACAGATTGTAAACAAAGTGTGAGAGAGCATGCTTTATGTAGAATATGTCAAAGAGTTACACTTGCAAACTAACTTCAGTTTGACTTGTATGGAACAATGAAAGTAGAGCCCTTCAATAGTGCTGTCTTGGACCCTTTGGCTAGCAAATCTCAAACCAGAATAAAAGGTAAAGATGAGCATTACTGGAATTACTTTTGTTGCAGCTCTGAGGTGATTACTGTCAGGCATGGACAAAAGGTCTCAGTCTCTGTGTTTACTTTACAATGAATCCTGGGTTTAATAGTAAAATATATGGGGAAGAAAAAGGTTTATGTCTTCTAATCTTGGCCTTTTATTTTTCTGAAGGCTGTTTTGATTGTTTGTAGAGATGAATAGAATGTTTTTGTCAGGCAGTACTCTCAAAACTGCAAGAATTACCCTTCATCTAGACAGTTTTCCTATTTTCAGGCTTGCTCAAAGCCACTTGGGATAAGAGAGGGGAAGAAGGAGGCAAGACTGTCAAGGGGGTATTTATGAATCAGCCCTAATTTCCTAGTATCATGATGGAGAGGTTTTCCATAAGCAATTTAGAGAAATTTATATATTAGCTATTTTAAAATTGCCTTGTTGGGGAGCAGGTCACCTGCTTTTCTTGTTTGTGGCAAGAAAGTAAGTTGCAAATCTAGAGGAAAATGGTTGTGCTGTGTCTTGTTCTTCACTTGAACAGAGAATTCTGAAATCAAAGTGTAGATAGTAAAAGTAGCAACAGTGCCAGGGAATTTGACCAAACAAATGATTAGAGGTGGGAGAAATCATTAATGTCCAGGAAGTTAGTGGCTGATAGAGATAAGAGGCTGATTAAAAGTTCACTTGCTTCAATTCAATACAAATGAAGCCTTTATGTTGTTGGTTGACATTGTGAGAAATGTTCTTACTTGGCATCTGGATGAGGTAACAGATAAGAAATAAACATACACTGTATTTTCAAAAAGGGTTAATCTTAGGCAAAGAGCATTACTTCTTTGCACAGAATGCAATGACTTTCTAAACAAGCATGTAAATATAGGCTGTGAGCATGCTTTCCATGCAGTTTGATGTGAAGACCCTGAGCCTTGTTCCTGGTGGCATGCAGGATACTCTGATCATTAAACCCAGTTTGAGGGTATGTTTTATCTGTGAAGTGTTTTATAAAATTAATTACAAGGAGGTTAACTGGATATTTGGAGACAATTCTTGAGCTTTACTACTTAGAAGCAAATCTGTTTATAATGACTGTAATGCATCATGTATTTGTGGTTTATCATTTTCTTGGTATTTATTTATGCTGATATCTTGCCATTTTATTGTGCTGGGCTTTGTGAAGGGAAAGATAAAAGTCAAGTCTCTGCAATACTTTAATTTTCTAGTTCATGGTGTGCTGTGGAGGAAACCTGTCAAGTGGTTAAAGCTGGGTCCATTTGTGTTGAGGGATAAAGTACTGGAATGGTTTGCCAGGGAGGTGGTGGAGTGATCATTCCTGGATGTGTTTAAAAAAAGACTGACTAGATGTGGCACTCGGTGCCATGGTTTAGTTGAGGTGTTAGGGCATGGGTAGGACTTGATCTTGAAGGTCTCTTCCAACCTAGTGATTCTGTGAAAACACAAAGACAAGTTAAACATTCTGGATTGGTTAATACAGTGTTTTCTAACAAGGATGTGACTCAAAAGCCTGTCCTTGGACTGGCAGTAGAAGAGTGAGTGCTTAGTAGCTTTGTTCCTTTTGGCTGATTGTTGCTTGTGTGAGTCATTAGGGTGATATTTATTGTCAGATCTGAGTTCTCATCGAGTTCAATTTAGGTGTACCTAGCTAGTTTTATTTTTCTTGCTTGTGGAATGCAGCTTCTTTAAGGATGCCTTCTTATTTGAAGTGTTTGGGGCAATGTGACTTCCACTTACTACTTTGGAAGAATTCTGAATATTTGAATTTTTTAGATCAGAAAACAGTATGTGTTCTTGAAATGTTACGTTAACAGTTACAGCAAGTCTGCCAGACTGTAGTAGTATAAGAGGAAAAAATATTGCTGCCACTTGCTAGGGTCGTCTTCTGCATCTCTGGTACCTGGCTTAAAAATGTAAAGAGCAGACTTCCTACCCTGGGACAATTCTCAGACTTTTCAGGTAGACAGCAGTGAAGTTGCAACAAAAATTCTAAAGGTAATCAAAGAGACTTCAGGGACTTGGGATGACTGGTTAAGAGATCAGAAGCTGAAGTAGTTTTCACACCTTTTCTTTCCAGTTCCAAGAAATGATGAAGGAATAAATAGGAAGAGCTGGCAGATCAATACTTGGCTCTGAGCCTGGTGTCAGTGGCAGATTTTTTTTTTAAGAAAACAACCTAGTGCTAGATTTATATGACATCAGACCTGCTGGTGACAGACATGGTACACCTGTCTCAAAAAGGGAAAAGTATCTTTGCAGATACCAGAGTTACCAAGCCTTCTAGAGAGAGATTTGAAAAAGAAAAGGGATAAAACCAGGGGACAGCGTGCCAATGTTTGAGGGCTGGTGTGCTAGTGGGGTCCTTCACTCTGATATCTCAGTGGAGGTAAGCAATGGAGATTCATGTGGCAGCAAAGAAAAAGGGATCACTGTGTTAGAAACCACAGAATTGCCTGGTCACGTAGGAATTAGGACTTCTAGCCAAAAAAAAAGATGGTGGGATCAACAGCCCAACCAAGTTCATTTGTATGCATGCATGCAGCAATGCAGCAAGCAGGCAGCCAGTCACAAGCCTTCTTCCCAAGGGCTCGGTGCTGCCGCCAGTTCTGTTCAGCAGTGACTGAGACAAGGGGATCAAGTGCACCCTCAGTGAATTGGCAGAGCACACCAAGTTGGCTGAGGGCGCTGATCTGCTGGAGTGTGGGTAGGCTCTGCAGAGTGATCCAAAGAGGCAGGACCCGTGAGCTGAGGCCTGTGGTATGAGGTTCAGCAAGGCCAAGTGCTGGGTCCTGCACTTCAACCACAACAACTCCAGGCAGTGCTGCAGGTTGGAGGAAGAGTGGCTGGAAAGCTGCCCCCTGGAAAAGGACCTGGGGGTGCTGTTTGACAGCTGTCTGAATATGAGCCAGTGTGTGCCCAGGTGGCCAAGAAGGCCAATGACATCCTGGCCTGGATCAGCAACAGTGTGGCCAGCAGGACCAGGGGCAGTGATGGTGCTACTTAGCACCTTGAATCCTGTGTCCAGTTCTGGGCTTCTCACAGCAGGAAAGACATTGAGGAGCTGGAGTGCATCTGGAGGAGGGCAGTGGAGCTGGGGAAGGGCCTGGAGCACAAGGCTGATGAGAAGAGGCTGGGGGAGCTGAGGGTGTTTAGCCGCGAGAAAAGGAGGCTCAGGGGGAACCTCATTGCTCTCTGCAGCTACCTGAAAGGAGGCTGTGGCACGGTGAGGGTCATGCCCTTCTCCCATGTAATAAGCAACAGGACAAGAGGAAATGGCCCTAAGTTGCATCAGAGGAGATGCAGGTTGGATATTAGGAAAACTTTAAGTGTTGTTGTGCATTGGAATGATGTGCCCAGATAGGTGGTGGAATCAGTGTCTCTGGAGGTATATAAAGACCCTTAGGGTGATTAGGGAGATGGTTTAGTGGTGGACTTGGTGCTATATTAATGGTTGGACTCATGTTAGAAGTCTTTTCTGATCTAAACAATTCTATGACTGTGATTTTACACTAAAATTTTGGGATTAACTTGTAGCCTAAAATTGGGGTTTAGTCAATCTTATCTTATGTAAGTGTGCATTTAAATGTGTGTGTGTGTCTCACCATTACTGCTTTCCAGGTTCCTCCTGTGTGCCAATCTTAAGTGGCCAAATCTTTTATAGAGGATGGTGTTTGAAAGAATGCAAAAGTATTCTCTTGTGTTTTCATCTACTGAATGTTGCTTGAGGCTAGTATTGAAATTTCTTTCAGTTCAAATGAAAGCTTATGTATTTATAGAAGACCAATATAATAGATCAAATAAATTCAATTTAAATAATCTTATCAGCAAATTCCACTGCTTTGTTTTCTTGATGGTGTTGTTAGGTAAGCATTAAATGAATTTAATGTTGGGGTCAGTAGTTGCAGTGCTCTCTGTCTGACACAATTTTGCTGCAGATAATTGTGCTGAAAATTACTTAATTTTCTTAGCTGTGATTTGATTTTATGTCAGCTAGTGCATCTTGTAATGCATTATGTTTAAGTCATTCACAGTTGTATAAATAATAGCTTACTGAAATTAGCATTGTTTTAAATTGTATTTTTAATCTTGTGGTGGCAAATGTATTCCTTAACTTTCCTGTCAGTCATGTTTATAACTACTGTACCAGTGTACACCAGTCTAATCAAGCACGGGGAGCTGGAGTACCTCCTTCTAAATCGAAAAAAGGCCAGACACCTGGAGGTGCTCAGTTTGTTGGCTTGGAATTGTACAAACGGCTAAAAGAATTTCTGAAGAACTACTTGACTAATCTCCTTAAGGTAAGATGGGGTATGAGATGGATCTGCACTTGTAGTAACATAAACTGGGGTGAGAAGAAAAGCTGTATCAGTAAGGCTAGAGGTGTATGCATCCACTGGAAGTAAACTGAGTGATCTTAAAAGGTGCTTTTGTCTCCGTAGCCATTAGAATGTGTTTTTGGCTTTACCTCAGACATAGATCAGCCCCTAAGCTTGCACCTGTGAGCTGCTTTTCCTCTTCAAGCCAAAACAACATTCCTGTGTTTTATAGAAGTAATGTTACATGAGCCAACATCTTAAGCTGTCCTGCACTTGAGCAAAATAGCTAGGTTTTCCAAGCAATTAACCAGCATATTAGGAATGCTGAAAAAATGGATGTCTGTCATGTTGAAAATGCCCAGTGGTAGCCTTTATTTTAGTCTAATAAATATACTACTAATAGAGCTGGATGTTGTCTTGCATCCAGGACAGGGATGTCTTCTGGAGCTTCATCTGTGCTATGCATTTTTTTCCCAGCCTTTTAATTTCAAAATCTCATACTGGCTTTGTGCTTCACTAATGTAGAACTAAATGTATTAGCAGTGTGTTTCCTGTAAATACATCGCATGGTGTAGGTTTATTACAGTCAGTTTGTATACCCTGATATGTCTTGGTTGTATCTTAAAATTGTGCAACAGTGCTGGCAAACTTGTAATTTCAGGATGGTGAAGATTTGATGGATGAGAGTGTGCTGAAATTCTACACTCAACAGTGGGAAGATTATAGGTTTTCAAGCAAAGTATTGAATGGGATATGTGCCTACCTCAATCGACATTGGGTTCGTCGTGAGTGCGATGAAGGTCGTAAAGGAATATATGAAATTTATTCAGTAAGTCACTTTTTGAACTGAGTGGTTTGTCCATTCCATCTGCCATGTTTGCATTATCATTCTATAGATCACTTCTTGAATCTTGTAGGAGGTTCATAGACATTTTGTAGAACTGGGCAAAGTGGCATTCTCCCTCCTTTGCCTACACCTACCTCGGTATATTTGTAAAAATTCCAAGGCCTAAGTCTGTGAGATGTTTAATCTGCCTTGTATATATTGGGACTTCAGCAGTAGACTATTGAGGGTTGTCTGAATGTTTGAAATGTCTAAATTTGCTGCTTAGTGTTATCTGTGTGCTTCAGCATGGCCTTGTCATCCCACTTAAAATTCAGCCAAGCATTTCAAATGCCAAATAAAGCAGTAAATAATATTTTTTCTGAATTCAATACATTTCAACAAATTTTTTAGCATCCAAGCTGCTAAGACTCAGACAACATTTGGTTTGTAGTGTAAGTTATTTTGGTGCAGTTCTGAAAGATTGATATGTGATCTTGATAATTTTCTTGCAGTGTGAAGTAATATAAATAAGAACTTAACAGTACTTCTGTATCCCAGATAACTAAAAGTTTTGGTGCTTTGTTTTTTTTTTAATAAAGGATAATTGTCCTTACTGGTGAAGCGTTAGAAAAGTGCTGTTCTATTTTCCTGCTTCACTAAAATAATTCTGCATATAGTAGAAAAACAGTTGGTATCCTTAGTTCCCATCCTCTTGACTTTAGTAGCCTAATGCTAAGGGACTATGTCAGCTTGGAAACTGCCAACAAAAAATGCTGAGTGTTTTCAAAGTCACTCAAAGTGGGTTTTGTTAGTTTCCAGAGTTGGCAGTGGATCCCCTAGTGGAAAAAGGAGCAACTTAGTAAAGGTAGTGGTAAACCCAGTTGTAATTTTAATGTGAAACAATCTCATTGCTTGAGAAATGTGTGTGCCAAAATATAGTTTTAGAAGTTCTCATTAGTTTGCATACCACATCAGCTTTCCTTAAAGGGAGTTACCCTACATGTATATGTGTAAATATTTTCTTTGTTCCATCTTTCTTCTCCCTTTTACTTCTAGCTTGCCTTGGTGACCTGGAGAGACTGCTTATTCAGGCCATTAAATAAGCAGGTATATATATATTAATATATTACAACCATAGTGTTATTTTATAGGGTTAATTTCATATATTGTTAGTACTACTTCAAGGAGCCTGGGGGGGATGGGAGCATGCACAGACTTGGAAAATAAAATGGAGCCTTCTGCTTCTCCTTTGTGATACTAAAAAAAGGTAGATATTTGAAGGAATAAGCCTTTGTGTGTGTGATTAAACCTTGATACCAAGACTGTTCTGTTATCTCTCTGCTGAGATATGGGTCTCTCTTACTGAGTTTAGAAGGATTGTGAAATTTTTCTTGGCTTTTTTTTTTTAAAGCTAAGGGGACTTGAAGTAACAATTTGGTGGTTACTAAGCTAGGCAGGAGTAGAGGCTGATGACAGTCATGTCTTAAGGTTTGAGAGTCAAGATTGGATAAGAACAGATAGGGACAGGCTGGAATTTTACTGTGGGTTGTTAAATTTACACTGATGCCTGGGAGACTCAGGTCAGCTAAATGTTTAAAATTAGTGAATCAGCACAATACAAAACAAGGCATTCCATCACAATTCTTAGGTACATGTGTAGGTTGATTTCACTTCTTATCAGTACTTCATGATGAAGTGGTTGCAACAGATTATTTGTCCAAAGAATAGGTGGTTAGCTCAGGTTTTGCTACATTGTTTTGTATTTCACATATAGAAAAAAAAGACAAGTTCGGCTTTGAAGGTGTTTTTTTGAAATTAAAGAAAAAATACTAAGCACTTTAATGTACATATATACCATCTACACCTTACCACTAATCAGACTGTAATTATGTTGTATAACTTAAAGGAGTATCATTCTCTGTAGGAACTTTGTATATTCAGATCTCTTTAAATGTTGTTCTCAAGGTGCCTGACTTTTCTTGAATATGGAAATAGACTCCTAATTAAGTATGGTGCTTGATCTACCAGCTGCTTTCTCTGTGCTTGACTTAACTTTTAATCCCTGTTTTCTAAGGTAACAAATGCAGTGTTGAAATTGATTGAAAAGGAAAGAAATGGTGAAACTATCAATACAAGGCTGATCAGTGGAGTTGTACAATCCTATGGTAAATATGATTTCTTTAAGATTGTTACTTTCTGAAAAATAAATAAATTTATGTATCCTATCAGAGCCCAGAAGTAATATCCCACCTCTTCATATGTCCAGTAAAGATTTTTTTTACAGTAATGTAAATGCAGTTCTGTATTGTTTAACTTCACATTTGACTGATACTTTATACAATAGCAGATGATTATACTGTATTTGTGAAACTTGAGAGTGCAACTGATAGACAAGAGTGTTCATCATTTACAAATCAGTTATTAAGAAGCTAAATCTGGAAGTGGGGAAGGATGGTAGTTTGCATAGCAGAGTGGCGTTGCTTTTTCCCTTTTGTTTAATATTGAGAGCATTGCCATCCAAATTACTGACTAGTTTCATTAATAAAAGCAAAAGCATATAATCTGGAGCTATTAAGAGGGAAAAATGAAAGGAGAATTTGAACTAGCACTTGAGATAGTGAAGTTTTCCAAACCCTATAATCCTACATTTAAGAAATATATTTAAAAGTGTAGTTGACATTAGTAATGTCTTGTGCTGATATTTTTAAAATGCAAAATCAATGTACTTTTTAAAAGTGGTGCTGATGCCGTCCCAATTGATTGCTCTCATCTAAGTTAGGAGTGTCCTTGTTTATTTGCAGGAGATCACTTCATAACAACCAATTTTTTTATTTCTTGGTCTTTTTTTTGTTTGATTGTGTTTTTTTCCTTTAGTGGAGCTGGGGCTGAATGAAGATGATGCATTTGCAAAAGGACCTACACTAACTGTCTATAAAGAATCCTTTGAATCTCAGTTTCTTGCTGACACAGAGAGATTTTATACACGAGAAAGTACTGAATTCTTGCAACAGAACCCAGTCACAGAGTACATGAAGAAGGTAAATTACGTAATCTGCTTTGTGATTTTTGTTTTTCTGGATACCGATTTTTTTAGAGACAAAGGAGTATAAATTCTAGGCTTTTATTGTCAGTTTCTTAAAATGGTGGTTATTTTTCAGAAACAGCTGGTTTTCCCTGCAGTGATTTGCTTCTTTGTTTATCTGGTCTGAAGTTTGTCTCCTTACCACCTTTCAGTGGAACTTTCTGAACAGTCAAAACAGAAGATTAATTTAAAATAAATTCAGATTTTTTTAGACTTCAAGACACCAAAATAATAATTCTGCTTTAATACCACAAGTTTACCATTCCTGTACAAGGAACAGTGTGTTGACACTTTTATTGTAGTACCTTCCTGAGCAAGCTGGCTAAGGAAATACATCATTAATTAGCTTTAATTCTCTAGAATATTTTAGTTTCATAAACCCCTACAAAGTACTTCTCATCAACAGAGGCCAGATTTAAATTCTTAACTTGTCTCTTGTTTTGGGGATCCCAGACAGGGCAACTAAGGGCAAGCAGGATAAACATTGGCTATTTCTGGCCTGGTTATTAGGTCAGTCCTACTGACCCGGTAGTAGATCATCTTCCACCTTGGGCAAGTGCTGCTTCATGTATTTTATTCTCAATACTTTTCTTCACTTTCTGAATTGCTGCTTTTTTATTCCCTTTCAGCTTAGTTAAAAAATAAGAGAACTTTTCAAGTATGTGATGTGCAGATACACATCCCTCCCTGCAATATTCTTTGTGTAATGTGTTGTGCTTTTTACCACACAACACATCCTTTCTTAGCTCTTGGCATTAAAGTCAATTAATTACCCAAAAAGCAAAAAAAAAACCATTGGAGGGAAGTCCTAGAAATAACACAGTAAAAGGAATTGTGCATTTAGTAGTTTCCCAATAATTACCAGACCAACCTATGTTTACTTTTCTGTTGTTGAATTAATTACTTTTTGCTACTTCCCTTTCAAGTTCTTGTTTTAACTTTCATCCTAACGTATGTATAAAGAGAAATTTCAGTCATTCAGAACCTGAATGACTGGCTCATCCAGACTTCCTTGGTACAGGACAGTAAGAAGGTCATTCCTATTTCAAGAACTAGAGATTATGGGCAAGTAGAAATAACTGATTAGTACCCCATACAATCCTCAAGGCTTCAGAAATCCACACAACAACACAAAGCAACTTGCTTTGCTTGAAGCTGAAAGCACATACGAAGTTAGCAGACAGCCAGGAGAAATGTTCAGCAGGAAAGTGTGTATGTAGCTTTATGTATCTGCTCAAATTAATATATTAGAGATGTATACAAGCCATTTGGACACTCTTGGCATCTCCTTACACACTAGTGGCTGTAAGATCTTACAAGTAATCTGATGGAAGCATGAACTGTGAACAGAGTAATCTGCTGTTAGTACACTTACTTGACATTCTCACTGGAGCACTGTACTTTGAGTTCTCTCTGGCGATTAGCATTGCAAAATAAAAAGAAACCTTGGAGTACCCTAAGGCACACCAGCATAGCATGACTGTTACCATGTTACTGGAGAATTGTGGTAGTGTCTTGTAGCATAATCAATGAAATCTTAACTAGAGCTAGGATTTGTGTATGTGGTTATATAGGCAGACTTACTGAGTTTAGAAGGATTGTGAATTTTTTCTTCTCAGGCCAGAACTCATGAGTAAAGCTGGCATAGCCTGATGTGCTGTAGGGAAAAAGGTCAGTATTTTTTAAGACTGTTCCTTGAAAATACAGTGTTCCACTGAACTTTTCATCTTTATAGTTGAAACAAGTAAAGATACTGTTGTGTGAACTAATTAGTTTCCCCTTGTTTCTGAAATGTAACTTTGAAAGGAAAATGGAGTTACAAGAACACCAAATAAAACAGAGTATAAGGAAACCTGAAGTTAGAGTAAATATTTCTTTTCATAGAAGAGCTCACAATGAGAGTTGACTGTTAATGTTAAAAGTGAAAGTCTAAGAATATTTTAGGAGGAAGCATCAGAAGTGGTGGAATTTCCTGAACTACAGAAATACAGAATTGATTAAATACAGGCTAAGTATTTCCAATGTTCATAAGAAAGATTTGCTGCTATTTGCTCTAAGTAAGGAAGTTGTTATTCCTTACTGGTAAGAAACTGGCAAGTACTCTGGAGCTGGAGCTTGTATCCCTTCTCGAGTTTCTGATTTCATTTCCTATTTTTTGATCAGTACTGGTTTAGCTCTAGGAGACAGTAATCCAGGACCATTTCACAAGACCTAAGTGCAAAATCGCTGCAGAACGAGTGAAGCTAACAGTGACTTAGATGATTTAAAGCTGTCTATGTGTGGTGCAGTGCACTTGCAGTGTAGCTGTTCCTTTTTTATTGTCAGAATATGATCTTTCATGCTTGCTTGTTACTCTGGCATATGAGGACAAGTAATTAACCTAATTCCATTTTCTTGATGTTAATTTAAATAATTCAGGCTGATAAGAAGGCATATGCTCTTTATCCCTAATAATGTGCTGCAGTTACAAATGGTTTGTAATGTGAATCCTTAACACTTTTGCAAATGAAATAGAGGTAATTGTTATGTAAACAATTTCAGTTTTACATTTCGGCATAAGTTCTATTCCTTGAGTGACATTTAGAATTTTAGTTTGCCAGGAAGATACACATATGTAGCATTTCATATGCCAAATTAAATGCGAGTATAATTTAAATGACTGTAGTTTATTGGGAAGCTTTTCTGTGTAAGAATGTAGATGAGACTATTCAAAGAAATTTGTCATGGGCATAGTGTTAAATTGTAGTTTCCTGCCTTTTAGTTTTGTGGAGCCGTGAAATACATTCATGTTTGTCTTAAACAAAACTACCTCTGTAGCTGGAGAGCTTGCTGATCCTAAAACTGCCAGCATCTCATGTCAGCAGCTTTCTCTTTTTCTGACAGCAGATTTCCATCTGTAAACTCCTTATACACGAGCAACAGGAAAACAGTTCTGCTGTGATTCTCCCCCGCCATTTAAACAGCACATTGTATTTTCATCAACATAAACATCAATTCCAAATGTATATTATGATTCCTGGAAAAATAACTGCTAAAGTAGGTGGTTCACAACACCAGACTAGAGAGAAGTTTGCTTCTTGTTGTTGTTTTCTGGAAGAATTGACTGAACAGTCACCTGTGTTCTGCTGTTGGATTTGTGTTCTGCCTTCCCTGCGGGTTTCATGTCTATCCCTGTGTTTCTGTAGGCCGAAGCTCGCCTTCTTGAGGAGCAGCGTAGAGTTCAGGTATATCTCCATGAGAGCACACAAGATGAGTTAGCACGAAAGTGTGAGCAAGTACTCATCGAAAAACATCTGGAGATATTTCATACAGAGTTTCAGAATTTGTTGGATGCTGACAAAAATGAAGGTAAGGAGTTTCAAACACCGGCTTTAGGCTTAGAGCTCTCCTCCCTGATGAATTGTGAATAATGTAAAATTGGGTGCTAGCTAAATGTCTTGTGTTCAGGAATTAGATTAAGAGGGAAGATAGTCACTAAACTGATGGACAAGAAGGTTTTAATGAAATCAGCATGGCTGATGATACTGCTTCAAGGACCCTACCCCAATCCCAGATATTAAGGCAGAACAGCACAATCAAACAGTTTGATTTCTCTTAACATGGCTGGTAAAGTTTCAAGAGCACTTGAGCCATTTTTCCAGCAGGAGCTGAATCTTGTGTGGGAGAGATGGGAAAAACAGACCAGTACTCTTTCCAACTCTTTCAGTTTAATCTGTGGATCTTCCTGAGTCAGCACTGAGAATTTTAAAATCCAAAGTGTTCAGAAGTATGTATTGGAAATGTTAAAAGAGAGTAGATGCAAATAAGTACCTTTTAAAATACAATATATAAAATACATAATATTGCATATAGAGCACAAGGAAATGGTGGAAATTATTAACTGCTGAGTTAATTTTGGCTGTGAAAATGATTCTTATATATTGTCATAGAGAACATGTAGAATAAAGACTTCTTCAGCACTTCCTCTGAAATAAGTGAAGATTATCAGAGTTTAGGTATCTTTAAGGAATTGTCAGTTGTGTTGGTTTGTATTAGTTTCTTCAGGAGTTTATAGAGAGCACAAAATAACAGCCCGAACTAATTCCTGTGGATCATGCAGATGATGAGGATGAATCATGATTCTGATTTCCCAGTTGGGGAACTAATTAAATCTGTATTTCAAGTCTGACTATGGCTGTATAGCTGAAATACTGCTCTTATGAAAGGGGCAGAATGAAAGAGATGCTGTGATTAAGTTACTTATGATAAAATTGTTCATTTGAGAGTTTTAAATTGTAACTATGACTCTGTCTCATTGTATATTGGTCTTAAAATAGTAACTACAAATTATTACTATCTATAATAGTCATGTTGATAATGAAGAGATGCTTTGAAATAAAAAAGGGCAATTGAGCATGATTAATAGGTCAGAAGTTAGCTGATTCAAATGTAAATAATCTGTACTAGTATTTGAGTCACATGTTGTTTGTGTTTGTAAATATTTACTCCATAATTGGGAGATATTTTGATGGGTGTTGGTTTGTGAAATGACTTCATAAATGACTTAATGACTTTTGACAATTGAAGTAGCAGTAGAACAAAAAAGTTTTTTCTGGACACAGGACACCTTCACAGACTTTTTTTTTTCTCCTACTTTATCAAGCTCATGGGTTATGTGAACCCTTAGTACAATCACTTACTGTAGTGATGCAATTCCATACGTTTGTCGGGGTAAAAAAGAAAAGAAGTTTCTTGTGTCTTGGGCACTGTCTAGTTCTGTATCTTTGGGTTTACTTTCATGTGGATTATTTCTAAGATTAACTAGACTTTCTTTAAAGTGCTTAACTTTTTTCTTCTTTTTCAAAATATATCTTTCTTCTGTTATCAAGCTTCAGTTATGGAAATTGTAGTAGTTCCCTTGCCCTTTTTAAGATTCATGAGGTTTCAAGATTAGAAAATTTATTTTCAGTGACAGTCTGATAATTCACTCTTTAATGACAGTAATCAGTTCCTTCTCCAGTTTGTGATAAACTAGCATGGCCTTTGGTAGACTATCCTAAACTTACAATAAAAGGTTGCTCTTATTAAAATATTTATTGCTTTGTTCTTGAAAAGAAAATACACTGGTTTTGAGGTCCTTCCATGCAAACTGTGTTTGAGAATATCATATTACAGGCTGCTCCTGTTGGCGTTCTCTAACTTTTTAATCCATTGTGCAACTAATGCATAAACTGGTTATAAAGGTTGTGGGACACATTCCTCATGTGTTACATACTCACATCAGTATAATACCTGCAGGAAATAATTAGGTTTATTGGGAGAAGGCTGTAATAATGTAGGTGGAGTTACCATGCAAATCTTCCACGAGACTTTGTAACATCTCTTCCTTATTTCCCCTAACGTGACATCCTGGTAAACCAACCTGCGAACACTTGTTTGTGGGTAAATACAGCAGCACCTTGTTGTATCTATGCATGGCATTATTTTCCTACCTTTTTTCTAAAATTCTGTGGGGTATTCTTATGTTCTTATAAAAGTTAACATCAGGTTGCAAACATGGTTTTTCACAGAGAGAAAAAAAAAAGTTCCATTTTCAAATCTGCAAGTTTAGGTTTGACAAAGTTTTAAGGAAAGGAAAGTGTTAAACAGAAACCTAACTGAACTGAAATGTCATCCCTTTTAGTATTAGAAGGCATCAAACTCTGTGTGTTGTATTTCAGAGTTAGGTAGAGCACCAGCTCATTGATTGCTCTGTTTTGTTTAATCTGATAATCCTCTGGTGGTAATAAATTGTTCAGAAGCCCTTCAGAGAAGTCCTTGCACCTGAGAAGAGCTACATGCAACTGTCAACCTTTCCATGTGTTCCACAAGGTGAAATATCCTCCTTAGTTTACAGTAAATAATCTGATTGTTTACTGTTTCACTGGAGTGCCTGTTCAGTGAGGGCAAGATTGCAAGAGGTGACTGGCAGGTTTGTGGACCTGGTTTATGGCCAATTCAATGTTTGATTTTTTTTTTTTTTAAAGTTCTGCTCCCAGAAAATACAAAGCATCTATCCTGTTGAAACTAAATAATAAAAACCAAAACCCTCTTCAGTATGAGACTGTCCAAAATTGCTAGTTGATTTGGAAAGTCTTGGCTGAAAACTGGTGAGATTGTAATATGAAGCCTTAACATATGTGAAATAACATGCAGTTTTACCTTCATTGGTTCTATTGTAATGCTTTTCAGAACCTCTTTTTTTTTTCCAGATACAATTATTACTACTGGTAATCAGTCACTTAAAGTTGTTTCTTTTACTGACAGTGCTTTATTGAAGGAAATTTGATTTATAATGTTTCAATTTACCTGCTAAGGTCGTATCAACACATAATATTTTGCCTTAAATTTCCAGCTGTTACCACTGATACTGCCCAAAGTAAGAGTGTTGGTATACAAAGAGCTACAAGTAATGTTAGATCTCTGAGAACTGACCTGTCCAGAATAAGATTTAAAGAACAGTGGTCAGCTGGAAAATGTTATACTCATAGCACAGCCAGCAGTAATATTAATAAGAGTCTCAAATTCATGGCAGCACCTCAAAATGTTTCTTAAATAAGAGAGGTTTAACACCATTTTTAATTCATTGCTTTAAACCTGTGAAAACTAAAAATCAGAAGTTAATTTTCTACCATTCAAATGGTGAGTTTTTATTCTTGAGATTTGTTGCATTCTGAAGGTAAAAACTAGATCCTATTATAACAGTTTGTTTTCTCTTTAACTAGTGTTAGCTTTCCAGGTGAGTGCAAAGGTTTGCTGTACTGGATAATCATTTACTGTTGTTTTTTTCTGGCTTTTTACAGGAGCAGTTGCATATGTGTTTTTGTTGACAAGGGATGTTTAGCTCCTATTGACAATTTGTAAATGAGAATTTGAAGTAATAGCCAGTACAGATGGGAGATGTTAGCTTTCCTTTTTTTTTTCTCTTTTATAGACTTGGGTCGCATGTATAACCTTGTATCTCGAATCCAGGATGGCCTTGGAGAGCTGAAAAAACTTTTGGAAACTCACATTCATAATCAGGGTCTAGCTGCAATTGAGAAATGTGGAGAAGCTGCACTAAATGCAAGTATCCCATCGAAACAAGTCTCTGTGTGCTGCCTCTTTTACATTAGAGGATAGTGAATGTTTCCTGATAAAACTTCCAGTTTGTTTGTTTCCCTCTCACTAATTTAATTTGTAAGGACTTGGCAATTCTCAAATATTGGTAGAAGGTTTAAAACAAAATTTGCATCACTCTGTTTCTACTCTTTAAATTTTGGGGGTCTTTGGGGTGTTTTTTTTTTTTTATTTGGTTTGGGTGGGTCATGGGGATTTTTGGTTTGGTTTTGAGAGGGAGGGTGAGTTTCCTTCTGAGATTTTGCTCTCTGTCAGGATGTCGTGCTGCTTGGAAAGCTGGATGTGCAAATACAACACCCAACACTTACAATACAAGTACACGTGAAAGTCCACTATTTCAAGAAGCATTATCTCCAGTCAACTGTGTTTTATCTCATCATCCTAAGGAATTCTGACTTGGATGGGACTATCTAGAGAAAGTTTCTGTTAGTTTGAGTTTTTTGATAATGTCTTTATTCTGTTTGGAAAAGCATGAGAAACAGAAGAAGGAGGAACTGAAATGGTTGGAAAGGTCACAATATAAGGAGGAGATCAGGTCTTTGGAAAGGCTGCTTTTTCAATTTTAATCCCATAACTGTAATTTCAAACTAGATTTTGTATTGATTAGGGTTGCATCTTGGCAACATGAAGTTTTTTAAACCCTTTGCCAACCTTCTTCTCTATGCACAACATGATGTTTTCCAGGGGAAAAGAAAGAAACACTGCACAAAGCAAGATCAGGATAGAATATAGATTCTGGTAAATTTTATCTAAAGTGGAATTCAAGAAGCACTTGGAAAATGCTCTCAGGCGTTGTCACTGATAATACCATTATTAGTGTGATTCTCAGGGTGGTCCTGTGCAGAGTCAGGGGTTGGACTTTGATGATCCTTGTGGATCCCTGTACACTATGATTCTATGATTAACTTTGATTTTTGGCAGTTTATTTTAACTTGTTGCTTTCCTGAGAAGTTTCTTGAAATAGCTTCATACTAAAGCAGTAATCTGTGTTGAAGGGTGTAGTGTCTGTTGTTCATTTCTATAGTTTTAAGTGCATAGCTTTTTAGCAGTGTTGATCTTTTATGAATCATGAAGTAATCATGAAGTAAGTTCAGGAATCTTCAGTTTCATTTGTAGATGTCTCCATGAGTTTTGTAATCAGATCTGCTCCATGCTTCAAACATCCCCTAGTGGTCATCACTCTTGAGGTTTTTTCCTGCTTAGGCCTTGAAGAATTAGGCCACAAAAAAAAAAAAAAAAATGGAAGCTCTTTCTCCAGGAATTATTTCATCTTTCAGAGAGGGGAGGTTCAAGATTTGTATGTATTAGTTGACTCCAACCATTTACAAAACTCTTCTTGCCTCTGAGACTCTTTCTTGTTTCCACATCTTTCTCTTTTGTTCCTTTTTCCACACATTTGTTCTTCATTTTCATAGCAGTATCTGGCTGTTACCCTTGGGAACCATCTTGTCTTTTCTTGCAATATCCCACACACCACTGTATTGCTGTTCATCATTGCATTGTTAGTCCTCTGTCACACTAAGGATTGATTCTTCCCAACTTCATTTACCTGTACTGTGTCTAAACAGATAATCAAGTGAACAAATGCTTCTCACTTTCTCTGTAGTCAGTGCAGAGAAATAGTCACTCCACCCTGACTCATTTCACCTGTTTTAGACTTTAATACAGAAGGAGTTGTGCTCTAGTCTCTCTTAACTGAATTAACAAGACTGCTTTTCAGTCAGAAGATTGGCTGCTTTTTGTGCCTTTTGTTTGTTGGTTTTTTTTAGTCCTTGTAATCAGTACTTCTCTGAATGTCCTTCAAATCCACTTGCATTCCTTATCTCAGACATTCTTAATAATCTCAGTTCTTTTTCTCAAGCATGGCATTAGATTGGTGGTCCATGGTAGTCTGTGTCTGTCTTCAGTGGCAAGAGGAAATGTTTTTCAGGACCCTGATAAAACCCTGCCCATATTCCTCCTCTTCTAGCCAACAAGACCTTCTGATCTCCAAATTTAAGACTTCCAGCCTTTTTTTAGTCTTTTTAGTTGTGTAGTAGCTGTCCTGTGTGCCTGATGATTTACTTGCCCATCATTGTCCCTACTCCTTGACTCCACTCCATCTTTATTGAGAAGCACAGATCAGTAACTGCACAAAGAACTCAGTGTGAGTACGTACGTTTAATGTTTATTGGCATTTGGCTGCCACTAGGTGCTGAGCATGTAATTTTTAAGAACTGCCAGTGACTGAGGTGTCTGTACTAAGTTGTACCTACTGGATATACACCAGTCACATTCTTACTGCAGAGATTTTCCTCTATAGCAGCTGCCGTTTTATGATTGTCCAGTTCTCTCAAGTGTGATTTGAAATAAGTTTAAGTCTTTGAAAATGTTTGCAGGGTTGAGTAAATGCTTTGTTGTCTTTTGTGTGATGTGGTACACTCTGCACTCTGGTTGCTGTAAATGAAAGTTTGCAGTAACCTGAGTCAGTCCTGGACCTAGGACCTGAACTAGTCTGGGTACTGGTTTACCTTTAAAATGTTTCTAATACTTCAGAGGCTTTCTCCACACAAATTCTCTTGGGCCAGTGAATAGCTCCATTTTGGAGGGAGCAGAAAGCAGAAACTCAACAGGTTGCAAAATCCAGTCTCTCCTTGTTGCAGGATCCAAAAATGTATGTACAGACAGTGTTGGATGTCCATAAGAAGTACAACGCTTTAGTCATGTCTGCATTCAACAATGATGCTGGCTTCGTGGCTGCACTAGACAAAGTAAGTTCATGTAGTGGCAGATGCTTGTTTTTTAATCCATGCAAAATAAAAAAAATTGTCTCCCAAAATTTCACTGTGTCTTTTGTGATTTATAGGCTTGTGGTCGATTTATAAATAATAATGCAGTAACAAAAATGGCTCAATCATCCAGTAAATCCCCAGAGCTACTGGCACGATACTGTGACTCTTTACTAAAGAAAAGGTATGTCCTCAAAGACAAATTATTATTTCATGTTGGCTTTTATTTAAAAAGGTTTTAGCCTATGAAGTTTTATACTGTCTCTTCAGAAGCACAACTTCACTTTGCAAGAAATTAATTTTATCAAATTCTGAATGCAAAAATTTCAGTAGGACCATTCCTCAAGGTTGTGTTATTTGATATTCTTTTTAAGGAAATGTGGAGGAAATAAGCAAACCTTTAAGATTCCTTATAGGAATCTTAAGTTTTTGTTTTCCAGAAAAACTGAAGAAGGGGTTTTCGGTAGGGTTTTTTACACTGAAAAACTTAAATTGGGTTGTATCTTATAAAGAGATGCACATTCCCTTTTTCCATTAAAACTGTTGCTTCCCTCCTTTTGTTTTTTCTATACTTTCTTCTGTCTGGGCAGAAATTGAGGAGAAAAAGTACTTTCTAACCTTTCATAGTTGATATTTTAATTCAAGGTATTTGGCTTTAAATGATTCAGTAGCTCATATGCTGAGTTGGTATCAGTTCAGTTCATACTGGATTAGTGTCAGTTTTGTCCCACTTCTAGTTGTTTTGGCAGAGAAAAAAAGCCACCACCAAACAACCCCAAAATAGGAGAACTTGCTCACTTTTCTCTTTCCCATGTCTTCCTTCATTCAGCAAAGGGTTTATTTTCTCCTTTACAAATACTGACAGTGTGCAGGGTAGATTTGGGGTTTGCCTGGTGGACAAACATTGATGGAGGAAGACAATGTGGTGCCACCTGAGCTTCTACCCAGTTAAGTCCCAGCTCTGTGAACTGGTTTCTTCTCACTGTACTATCTAAGATAAGAAATAAAGATAGCATTTAGCAGTAGGAAAAGAGAGGTCCATGTTTAAGCTCATAAATCCTGAGAAGTACCAGGCTACCAGCAAGTCCCAAGCAAGTCATGGTCCAGGACTTCAGCCTGTGACATTTGGGAACCTCAGAATTGCTGACAGGTGGAGCAGTGAACTGTTCACTTCATTACATTGTTTTCTCTTTAAAGAGCCTTTGATCCCCAGAACTATTCAAATTTGCATCCTTTTATTTCTAAAGCTTCCATATGCATCCATATGTTGGTTTAATTCTGGTTTGGGACTCATTAAAAATGCACTTCTTTAATTGCAGCTCAAAGAATCCAGAAGAAGCAGAATTGGAAGATACACTCAATCAAGTGGTAAGATGTCTATAAATACATACAAAATATAATAATTATTTTATTTTGCTTATTAAAAAACCCTTTACAGCAGATTTAAAGTGGATATATTGAAGTTATGTTTTGCTTAATCTGTACATGCATATAAAATGTATAATTTTCATTACATCTTTTTATATCATTATATATCTACATATATGTAATATGCTCTACATGTGGAATATACAGTTCTTGTTTTAAAATAGTATCCATATTTAAAGCAAACACCACCAGTCCCTCTACTCTCTCCCAAAAAATCCAAACAAAACCCCCAATCTTTAAAATTCAGGTGCAAATTAAGTAGTTCCTGCTACATCTTTTTCAAGACAAATGTTTATTTTTCCGTTACAAATTATCTTGGCTTTTCCAGATGGTTGTCTTCAAGTACATTGAGGATAAAGATGTGTTTCAAAAATTCTATGCTAAAATGCTGGCAAAGAGACTTGTGCATCAAAACAGTGCTAGTGATGATGCTGAGGCAAGCATGATCTCCAAACTAAAAGTAAGTATTCTATGACTGTCCCATGATCTTTGCAGGTCCTCGCACTGTTTGGAAAGCATTGACATACATCCTTTCATTTATTTTATACACAGAAAAATACACAACTTAGGTCTTTTTTTTTTTTCTTTAATCATATGAATTTGTAGTGCCTGTCTGCCTGATGGAGCTAAGCTTAAGTATTCTTAACCAAATGAATGACATGGATTTAATTATTCAAGGGAATGAGTACTGAAAAGTAGCTTAATTTTGTTAACCCATATTTATGCAGAGTTAAGCAAAATGCAATTGACTACCCTTTGAGTAGTCTGTTTCATTGTGTTTTGCTTAATTTTTAAACAAAATTTTCCTCAGCTTTCAATGGCAGGTAAAGCTCTTATTCTGGGGGGGATCAGCACTTTGAGTAAGGGAAATATGGAACTTTGTACATCTTCTGTTAAGGAAATAAGTCCCAACACTTTGTTCTTCTCATTAGCCAGTGTCTAAAATGTGTCTTGCTGATGTATCTGTGCTTTTAAATACAGCAAGCTTGTGGTTTTGAGTATACCTCCAAGCTGCAGCGGATGTTTCAAGACATTGGTGTAAGCAAGGATTTGAATGAGCAATTTAAAAAGCACCTGACCAATTCAGAACCATTAGATTGTAAGTAACACCTTTACCTAAGTTACTGTTGCGTAGTACAGCTTCCTTTTATTTCTGCAGAGCTAAGTGTGTAAGAGCTAAGAGGGAAATATTTGACTTACTCATACTGCCACAAATTAGAGTTAGTGTTCTTCTGACCATGATAGCTGGGATGTTTAAATTAGGTCTTTAAACTCTAGGTCTGTTCTTTGTCTTCTAGTAGCTCTTTATATATTTCCTGAGTAGCCTCCTGCTGATTTTAGAGCTCACATTTAGGTACATAACAAAATTAAGTTGAATATTGTCTTGTCTTTTTTATTTTCTTTTTTTGTTTGATTGGAGAGATGTTTTTCTTTAAACAGTTTTGATTTTTAACTGTTTAATACTTAGATTTATGTGAAAGTATTAAGGATATTGTGTTCCAGGTTGTTAGATGCCCCTATCAACTTTTTATACTTTTCTTTTCAATTGAAGCATGTTGAACCAAATTCTGTCAAGAATTGATAACTATTTCTTGGATTACAATTAGAGTTGTGTATCATCAGGTTTAAATTTTACCTAGTTTTTGTATTATTCATACTTGACCAAAATGCCTTACAAGTTGTGAAAGGTCTGTTCTTGCAGTTGTATATTGTGAAGCGATGATGAACACTTAAAATTTTCACACTTCTGTGTTAAAAGAGAAGCTCATTGTAGGGATAGAAACAGAGTAGTAACTTCTCCAAATAAGAGAAGATTGAGTGCCTGTAACAATAAATCTGAAGCTCTCCAACTGCAGTGACATCTCTCATGAATAGCTTTGGTTGTGCTCTGACAAAAATAAAATAGTGCTTAATGTTTTTTTACCATATTAGTTTGACCATGAGCCAGAAACATGTCTGTGTTAGAACTGGGACTGTGTGTGAAGAGGGAGTTAGGAGAAAGTGGGATAATGCAGCTCATCCTCTTCACCTCTCTTTCAGTGGATTTCAGCATCCAGGTGCTGAGTTCTGGATCGTGGCCGTTCCAGCAGTCCTGCACATTTGCTCTGCCATCTGAGGTGAGGCGCTTGCTCTTGGTCCATCTGAGCATGGAATGATCATGAAAGAAATTTTTTTACAAGGCTGTCTCCTTCCATTCTGTTGTGTATCAGAGAGGACTGTGTCTCTGTTATTTGCCTATTTGGCCTGAGGATATTTGGAACAAGATAATTGAGTAAGGTAGTAGGAGGGAACTGTGTGAAATCTGTGTTTTCATATCTTTCCCATGAAAACTCCCTGGTTAATGAATTTTTCTTCAAAATATTCAACAGCAACTAAAGCAAGTCTTTGTTAGTGCATTTTTCTAGGTATACCTAATTTAAGGAACCTTTTCATACCATCACTTCAGCTTTGCCCAGTAAAATCTTTAGATATTATAATCAGTTTTCTGCTGAGTGCTTACCCAGAAAAAAAGGCATGAATATTTAACATGAGAAATAAATTTAATGCTGTTACCTGGAGGATGAAGGTGGTTAAAACAAATTGCTTTTCTAGCCATGCTTAATGTATCATAAAAGGAAGAATGAACCTTAAATACCTGTTTACATTTGTACTATTAATGATACTCTAAAGGGGAAACTTTTAACAGAGGGAAATTTTTCATCCAGTCTGACAAATTTGAATACTTTGAGTTTCCATTTGGGTTATTTAGACAACATGATGGTTGAGGGTGATCAGATTTGATGATCCCCTGTTGCTTCCATAACATGTTCTAGTAATGGTAAATGAAGGTAAAGAATATTTATTTATTTATTTATTTATTTATTCCTGATCTCTTTATACAGTTAGAACGGAGCTATCAGAGATTTACTGCATTTTATGCCAGTCGTCACAGTGGAAGAAAATTAACATGGTTGTATCAGCTGTCCAAAGGGGAATTGGTTACCAACTGTTTCAAAAATAGATACACATTACAGGTAAGGACGAGTCATACCAACAGAAACACTTGGTGATGGTTGTTTTCAGAGGACTGGATGCAGCCAGTAGAACCTTTATGTATGTTTATTTTATTTACTATACTGATACTAAAGATCTGTGTTTAAAAGGAAATTTACTTAGGAAACGGAACACATTGCCTGTGGTTTAAACAGGTGTTGAAATGCATCTTGTGAGATAAATGAAGCCTCTTTGCGTAGGATCTCATGCTGCTTATACTTTACTGTGTGCTTTCTCTCAAAAAGTAGATGGGAAAAGAAACAAGATAATGTCAGACTTTGACCTTGTCATCATAAGTTAACCCTGTGATGATAGAGGTGGATCAGCTACTGATAGCTGCTTGGTGTATAAATTTGGTTTCATTATTCTGCTGGAGTTGGGAGGGTTGTGAGGATGAATTCAGCAGTCTGTATTGGGTATAATGCAGATTAAATGGGCAAGAGTTGGAGTGACAGAGGTAAACAAAACTGTATTGGCAAATGGAAGGATAATGCTTTGATGCTGTAATAGACAATTTGATGGAGTGTCTGAAGCAAGCTAAATTATTCTAATTCTGGAGTTTAGATAATGCTGGAAGAGGGAGCTCTGGTTGTAAAAGCAACATTTGATTTTTTTATTAGCACCACTTGGGTATTCCCCGTTGTCCAAATATTCCAGTGTATGTGTTTAACTGATGTATTTCAGGCTGTTCAAATTCAGAAAGTGTTTGTAAGTTCTCATTTTTTGATTTCCCCCCTCTCCCCTCTGTTCTTTGTTTTTGGATTTGTCAGGCATCCACATTCCAGATGGCAATTTTACTGCAGTACAACACAGAAGATGCCTACACTGTGCAGCAGCTGACAGACAGTACTCAAATAAAAATGGTAGTGACTTTGCATGTTTTACCACACTCTTGTGAGCAAGTGTTTTGGTCTTCAGGGCTCTTCCTGCTATCATAAGAAATTTGGATTACACATGCATGGAGCCAGAACCAGTTTCTGTCCCAAAGGAGACAGATGTGCTCTATTCTTGGTCAATTCACTTTCCCTGGTTTACTTTCCTGTAATCATAACTGCCTGGTCTTCTGATGAGTCTTAGTGCATGTACATTCCTGTTCATGATGGGAGTAAATTGTCTAGCTTCCTGCTGAGCTCTGGGTAGAGATTTTCAGTGTTTCAATGCTTACATTTTAGTGTTAAAAGACAACATTCTAGCAAAACCAGCATTTTCCCTAAATGATTGATCTGTGCATCTGTCATTCTTTTATATCTCAAGGCTTTTTTGCATGAACGTAGTAAATCTGGAGTTCATTGGCTAACTCTCTTCTGTGGAAAAGGTTCCCTCCTTCTCTTCCCAAGCAGGCTTTATGGCCCACAATTTGACATTTATTTGACCTTTAGCTGTAGATTTGAATCAAGTCTGTTCTGACTTCTGGAAAGTTAGGTATTCCTATTCAGTAGGATCTTTACTTCTAGAAATGCATACTAGAAAGTTATTGTTACTGATGGATTACAACAAACCCAGAAGTCTTAGGGTGTTGCCATTTATTAGACACTGTGGTAAAAGAGCAGCTTTGCAGGCCTGCACAGAATATTGCCAGTAGCCTTCTGGGTGAGCAACCAGCAACAGCAACCAGAACTGATCCCTGTTAAAACAAAAAGATGTTAATCAGAAAGCAGAGAGTGCTTGCTTTCTGAAGTTTAAGCTTGCCATGGTATATATATTTGCATGGTTTGAGAAAAATTATTTCTTAGGCATATAAATCTGCTTTTGAAATAGTTTCTAAAGCTGCAACTGGAAAGATCTCTTGTTTGGAATTAGTATTTCTCAAGAATTTTATGATATTTGACCAACCACAAGGGGGATACGTCATAACACCCAAAAAGGATATTGTTTTATTTCTGTGAACTTAGTTATTACTGCTTTTTATTGCCCCCTCATTTTGCAGTGTTCTGCACTCATTAGTTCTTAGTCTAAATATGTTAAATCTTCAAGTTTTTAATTTAGACGAAGGTGCTATCTGCACTGATAATGTTTTATATAATTTTGTAGGATATCTTGGCACAAGTTCTACAGATACTGTTGAAATCAAAATTGCTTGTAAGTACTCTTGCTTTCTTATTACCTGCTTAACATACATTGAAATATGTTAGACTATTTATTTATTTATTTGTTTGTTTGTTTATATATTGCAGGTTTTGGAAGATGAAAATGCAAATGTTGATGAAGTGGAGTTAAAACCAGATACTTTAATAAAACTGTATCTTGGTTACAAAAAGTAAGCAGCATGCATCACTTAGATGTAATGTGTAGCATCCTCCTCTGCTTTCAAAATCTGGGTGAAACCTAATATACTTGGGATGGACGCTTTGGGGTTCAAGTGCCAATTCAAATGTAGATCCAATATGTACCAGCATTAAGGGAAAGGGCTCGTGAATGGTGGGGGATGGGTGTGATTTCAGCTCTTAGGCCCTGACTTTGTCATAAAGTCATAAAATAAAGTCAAGGCCTGATGGATTTTCATATGTCCTTTTTGTTCCTTGATACTTGTCTAATTCTTGAAAAATTTGTTCAAGTGCTGACGTTTTGCCAAGGGTGTTACTCACAAGCACTCAGCAAATCCATGATATTTTATAAGGTTACAGTAGTGTCCAGTGACCAGCAAAGGTCAAAGGCATAAATGTTCATCCACTACTGCTAACGTGAGAAGATCAGGCTTGTTTTATAACCACAGATTATACAGTGATTTGAAGACTTAATAAACACAATTTTCAGTAGGTTTTATTACTTATTTTAAACAGTTGTGTATTTTAAGCTGTTTACAGCACTGTGGTACTTCTTATCATGCTTACCAGAGCACAGATATAAACACACATAAACTCAGTGAGGAGTTCAGTGCTTCCTGAAGATAAGATCTCAGGTGAAAGAAACATTTTAAAACCTTTCGTTGTACCTCACCCTTTATCTGCTTTCTATCCCCCTTTACCAAATTAAAGGTTTGAGAATTCATGGTCTGTTGCATTAATCCAGTGATGGAAACAGCTCAGTGTTGCTGCATTGTGCAGCAGCTAGTTCCCAATTTATGATGGAGAGCACTGTGCTAAATAAATAACAGTGCAGCTGACAGGCTGAGCAGAGCCCTGTGGTCCCCGGTGCTCTGATGCTGAGCACTTTGCTCCCCACTTGTGACACAGGACCTTGTCTTGAGTGGCCACGTGTGGCAGTGGGCTCACCTCAGCACAGCTGTCAGTGCCAGGGAGTCTGTGAAAGAAGGCAGAGCTCAGTTCCACAGAACAAACAGATTTCTCCACATTATGGTCAGAATCCAGTCTGTAAATCAGAAAGGTGATTCTGTTTCCATTGACTTCCTTTGTCCCTTTCACTGACTCCAAGCTTCTTACTACACACAGAAATATTTTGAATACAGTGTAACTGTACAGTGCTAGTTACACAGATCACTTTGATGGATTAAGTGTCTCACTAAACTGTGAGATACACAGACACCCACCAGAAAGGTATTTTGTTTCATTGGTTGGTTGTGGGCATTCTTTATTTTTACTTTAATTCTTTATTAATTTGAATAAGAGCGTCTAAAGTTTTCAGAAGAGCCAAAGTCCTGTATTGTTGTAAAATAATTAAGGTGCTGTGGCTTTTATTTTGGAGTTGGGTTTTGTTTGGAGATTTTTCTGTTTCTTAGGTTTTTAAACAGTCTAATTGTTCATTAACTTCTGCTTTTCTTTACAGCAAAAAATTAAGGGTAAACATCAATGTGCCAATGAAGACTGAACAGAAGCAGGAGCAAGAAACTACACACAAAAATATAGAAGAAGACAGGAAACTACTGATTCAGGTGAGTTTTATTGCAGAATGCTGTCATGAACTCATAATCACATCTTTGTAATCATTTAATGAAGCTTACTGTAGGGTTTTCTAATTTTTACTAGAAGACAACATGCTCTAACTACATTAGAGTTCAAAAAATGTATTTAAAATATTCTTGAAGGTGATTTGAGTCTGTAGTAGAAACTAGAGGAAGGCACTTCTACAGACAGGATGTGTTCATTCACATTGTTCTAACCTGATGTAGATGAGTGTTTGGGTTCCTTGGATACACATTCACCAGACTTTGTCCTGGGTGAAAACTGAATAATAAAAAAATAGTAATACCCAGGTAGTATGAAATCAACAGTGGTTTTATATCAGTTCATTTGGAATCCACTTGAGAGGCAGGGGAAGGAAATACAGATGTACCACTAAGACAGTGTCACAGTAAGGTTAAATATATAAAGAAGGCTTTTTGCTACACAAGCAGTTTTGTGTGGCTCTTGTTACCAGTTGGTGCTATTATTATTATGACTGACTGACTGTGAGCACAGTTCTAAAAATTCATGTGTCAAAACCACTTTTGATGACTGTGTGCTGTGGAGACTCTGAGTCCTTGAAGTCTGTGTGAGTAGCTGACACTTGTGGGCAAAGCTTCTCCTGTCTGGCGATCGAGTTGGTGGTGGTGCTTCTGCAGGGGCAGACACGATCTAGGGGGGTTAAATGGCTTTGCACAGAGGGACAAGTGCTTTGCTCCTAAATACACCTTCCCAACTTTGCTGTGCAGGCTGCTATTGTGAGAATCATGAAAATGAGGAAGGTTCTAAAACACCAGCAACTGCTTGGAGAAGTGCTAACACAGCTGTCCTCAAGGTTCAAGCCACGAGTTCCTGTAATTAAGGTATGTGAGACCCACATCTCTGAACCTGGATTCCAGGAGGTGAGGAATATATACACAAACAAAACACATGCTTCTGAATTAAAAAGGAAAGCTAAGGAGATGGGATGGGCAAGGACAGACTTTTTTTTGAGTTGCAAGTAGGAAATATTTTAAGCAAAAATACTGTGTTTCTCTTAGGGTACAATCCATGTTTCACATTGTTGACAGTGGTCATAAAATAGTAGCTGGATTACATCTTTTTACATCAGTCAGTTTACCATAGCCCTTGATCCAGGCTTACCTTTTGATCCTGCTTTCCCAGTTGTGGGACAACAGTCAGCCTTGGGGTTAACTCGGTAAAAGTTTTCCTGCTTTCCTTTACAGTAAAAACGTTGGGGAAGGGAGCATTATATTTAATTATTTACTCATAATTATATTGATTATATTAATTTTTCATTTATGTATATTAATTTCTTCATCAGCTTGTTTAAGTGAGCCCACCAGCAGTTTTGATATCCACAACCAAGGGATAGGTGAGGCAAAGGACAGGCAGTGAGAGCAGTTGCATAAACTGGCACCAGGGCAATTACACAGAGAGCCCCTGACTGCTGCTGCTGGCTCTTTCATGACCTTACATAAGCTCTGTGCATCTTGGTGTAATTCCTTATTTGCTGTATTACTATTTAGTTGCTCAGCATACTGATGATCTCCCAGTCACACCCCTGGAATGGCGTCCAGTAAGTGCAATTCAGTTTAGTGGATTAACAAAGCCTTTTGCTTGGATGTGGTCAGAAAGATGAGAATGAACTGCTGGGGTTTGTGTCCTTTGCCTATTCCCATTCTCTGCTTGGCAGGGAACTCCCTCAGGGGGTCAAAATCAAAGTTTGGAGCAACCCCAGAGAGGGCTTTTATGCCCATGTCCCACAGCTTACCTCTGTTCTGTTACTCTCACAGAAATGCATCGACATCCTCATTGAGAAGGAATACTTGGAACGTGTAGATGGTGAGAAGGACACCTACAGTTACTTGGCTTAGCATTTTTATTAGCAATGACCTGACTGTGTGACACTCGGCAAGTAGGTATGTGACGGAAAGAATGAAAGCGACAGAACTTCATAGCAGCCACCCTGCTGCCATTTGGACCTCCCTTTTTAATGACTGAGACCAGGACTCCATCAGCCAGTCTCAGATTTACATCAGAACTGCTCAGGATTGATACATTTCAAGTATGTAAATATGGACACCAATGCCATTTAACCTAATTTAAGAACAGAAAGGAATCAGACCCTTGTCGTTTAAGGGTTGCATGCTACTGCATTTAAATCAATACATTGGCTATATGATAAACAGCTGCCATCACAGGCAGCACTTATACATGTTGGCAGCACTTGGAGAGCGAGTCTGAATGGACCCATGTGTAATCTGCTATGAAAAACCATTTGTATAGTGTGTTTCATTTTTTAATGTGTGATAAATAATAAAAAAAATTTAAAAGATTTCTGTACAAGTTGCATTTGGTTTTATTGTTTTAAGTTTCATGACTTATCTTTCTAAATGTAAATAAAAGGTATAATGGTTATGAAAGCTATTAGGAATTCGTTTTGCTTTTCCTCCCCATTTTCTGGTGCTTTAAGAACATTTTGTTCTCTGAAGATACTGTCATCTATCATTATCTGTGCATGTTACTTCTTTTTGAAGAGGAAATGTCTGCACTTTGAAAATAAAAGAAATTTGTGATGATTTCACAAGATATGCAGAACAGAAAATGCTCAAAATATATGTGGCAATGCTTGGTCATCTGAACTTGGAGCTGGTTTTAATATTGCTCATTATACTATAAAGTGCATCACACTTGCACAAATGCTGCCTAGAATAAAGGAGGTTTAGGCTGCCCATTTCTTTGACTGGAGTGGAGCAGAAAATTGAGTGTGTTCCTGAAGAACTATTCCCATTAAATGCAACCTGTGATGGGAATTAAAATACTTTAAAGTGTTACTACACATACCTTGATTGACCAGGCCTCATTCCATTCTTCTCCCAACATTTTATTAAATGAGTATTGGCATTCCATATGCTACAAGCAAAATGCTGCCATCCTCACAGCTCTCACTATTGGTAATCTATATTTTCTAATCTTCATCGTGAAAAGAACTTAACTTCTGTAGCCATTTTACCCTTTATGCACACTGATTTTGTTCAGTGTTTCTTCTCTCTCTCTCTCAGGAAATGGTTACAGTTGAACTCTGGGTTGCAAAAAAAAAACCTGAGCAGTAGTAGAAGAGACAGGGGTGTCATCTGCACTTGAGATTTTGTATGCTTGCTATTTAGCTCTTTCAGAACAGAAAGACTGCCATTAGGGGCAATAGAAGCATCTTGCTGCTCAAAGTTGCTTTTGGAAATTTAGAAGAATGGAACTAGTGATGCTACTTAATTTTTTTTTTCCTAAGATGCTGTTTTGTTTTTGTAAACCCTTTTTGCAGAAGGTTCAGGGCTAATAGATTTCTTTAGCAGGATGTGTGTCCTATGATGACAAAGAAGCAGCCTGAACTCCTTTCTTAGTTGGAAATCACCTGCTCTGAGCTGCCTTTCAAAGCCCTTGGCTGGTTAAAGCAGTGCTTTGTGTACTGTGCATCCTTCAGACCAGGAGCTGTGCTCTACCTGAGGAGGGAGAAAATCAAGCTTATGATTTTGGACTGTTCTTTTCCTCATGAACTCTTAGTTTTTACTTGGGCCACCACCAAGGTGGAGGGCATGTGGCAGCTGCCTGTTGTACATGGAGTGTGAAAGCAGAAGAGCTGAACTCAGCCCCAGGCTTGGAGCCCCCTCTGTGCAGCAGGTAACTGGTCACCATGGCCAGCATTTCATGGACTCAGTGTGGCAACAATGCCACCCTGTGCCTGCCCTCCCACTCCAGCTAGTTTGACCAGAGCATTGTGGTCTACTTCACAAAAGGCTGCAGAGTTCACATCCACCAGCAACTAAGAAATAAATGTGGTAGCCCTGTACAGACATCTAGCTGCAGTCTAAATGTTTCTGGATGAAAACTGTGCACTTCTCTTCTGCATCTCTTAACTTTTTAACACAGGTGCAGTTACTATTGTATTTATCATTCAGTTTGGTTCTTCAGAGAAGGCACAGTGAGGGCACCTTATACCACAGCTTTGTCTTGAAAGTAGTGTTTGTCACAGAAATCACAGCTACTCTGGCAATTGCAGGAGTTTCTGGGCTGCAGCTTTACTCCAGAGAATGTGGATGTAGCTGCATCCAAGGAAGACCAGCCCTGTCTCACTTAGGTGCTGCAGCACCAATCACCTGACTGCCATCCACACTGTTTCCATCTTCACGCAGATCTTAAACCTGACCCAGGGTAACAGAAGGAGACAAGTATGGAGCTGCCTTTGCACAGAAGTTACAGGTTAAATTTACATTGCTTTCTCAAGGGGCTGACACAAAATTCCAACTCAATTCCAGTAAAAATGAAGAAGTTCAAGTATCCTTTATTCAAGGTTGAAAAATGTACCACACCACATTATTGCAAAAGTTCCTAGGTACAAAACACTTTGCAGCTGGTGAGAAGGCAATAAAAAGTTGGGTTTTTTTAAATTTGTTACTATAAATTACTGTTACAGTACTTTGCAAATACAGAATTTCAAATTGCATCATTTGTATTTTTCTAAAATTGCCCACAGTACTAGAAATTCCTGAAGATAAGGCAGCTGTTTGTTTAAAAGAAGAGGTAGCTGGTGTCAAGGGATTTCCATTTCTCTTTCAATGCCCACATACTTAAGGGCATCAGCTTGGCTATATCTGAAATTAAAAAAAAAAAAAAAAAATCACAAGAAGCCACTATCATGGAACATTTCAGCTTCATTCTTCTGACAGAATGGCACCACAGCCTGGAATACTCTTACCCTTAGATTTCCCATTATTTCCTCACCAGCTGGGGTGTTTGAATTTGCAGGTGCATAACACTGCTGACCCACAACAAACTACTTTCAGAGGTGTTTGAACAAGAGGAGACAAATCACTAAAATTCCATACTTTTTCACCTTGACTCTCACAGTCCTGATGTTCATTTTCAGTACTGGAAAGCAACTGCATTTCTCCGGGTTGACCTACACAGTATTGCCACTGGACAGCGTACTTTTTGCCAAGTAAGATGATTGTACAGGACAGTAAGGACACATTCTTAGCAAGCATTTGTCTGTAGTAATTCTGAAATTTCATTCTCTGAAATTCTTGCCTATTTCTGAATGATGGGGGAGTTAACTTGTACTGCTACCAAGGTAACCCAGCCAGAGAAAGTCTGTCCCCATTTGTCATTACCCTTTGCTCTACAAGACCTGTTTTTCCAAGTTCGCAGGCTCTTAACCAGCTGCATTGTTCAAATCAGTCTTGCTATGGCACCTGGCTTAACAAAAGCAGTGTGGGGGTGCTGCTTCTCAGCTGCTGAGACCTGAGGCTGCAGGGGCCAGGTGGGCACAGGAATTAACTCTGATCTGCAGATACTGGAAGCTAATCCCATCTGGAATCCATCTACCCACCTGTAGTCAAAGAACAGTTCTTCACCAGTCTGAATGGCTCTTTTAGCAAATATTCCTATTCTGTGATCACCATTAACCATCATAACTGTTTTAAAAGAAATAAGGTATGTTAGTACAAATACTGATAAAATGGATGCTAAAGAAATATCTCACAGTATTTCATACATTGATGAAAAGCAAGTAAATGTGAAACTTACCTTTTGCATAGCAGTTGGGATTTACTGAATGGTTTGCAAATCTAATTTTGTTGCCCTTGCGTGTTGCATCAACCACAAAATCTAGGGGGGCAGAAAAAAACAACAAACCCCACAAATGTTGGATGGGTCACCTACAAACACATTTTTGAGTTTAACACCTAGTGGTCTTGGATCTTAGCAGCTGGAGAAGGTAATTGCACAGCTTCCCCCATGGAAGAGCTGGCCCACCACCCTACAACAGCTGAACTCCACTGCTCCACATGGTGCTTTTCCTTTACCTCCTGCCACAGTGGCACCACCTTAGCTTCTCATTGAAGCTTCTCTACCTTTATTCCACAAAGACAAGCTCCATAAATATGTTAAGTCAACACTGACATAAAGCAGCAGGGTTTTTTTTCCTCATTTCAACTATTTTCTAGTATTTTATGCTTGACACAGTGCAGTCTGTATTTTTCTTTTCAAGTGAGCAGCAGTCACAATACCACATGTGGCTTTTTTCCCCCAACACAACTACCATCATAAATTACTGATTATTTAATTCCGTAAAATTACTTCAGACAACACCTTTTACATTCTTTAGTCCACTTAATGTCTGCACATAATTTTACTCCGTGAAGTTCTACTCCTCTTGTACAATAGGCTCATCACTCCATTTAGCTGACTAGCATTTAGAGAAAAAAATCCCAAAGACTAACTATCAACAGGATGAATCCACACACTGATAGGGAAAGATGTGTGAAAAAAAATTCTCATTGCTACCTGCTGTCTGCAGACGAACAGGGCTGAACAAAATGCTAAGCATACATACTTTACTTATGCTACCAATGGCTGCAACTAATGCATACGTACCATTATTCAAGTTAAACAGAAAGCTGCACATGTATTTGTCGTAGACTTTTCCTCTTCTGTCTGCCTCATCCTGAGAGATAATCTGAAAGAAACACCACTTGTAAGAAAGAGAAGCACTCCTCCATTGTGTAACCACAGCAGCTTAATGTCAACCCTTCCCCAGCCTTTCGAAAGACAGGTGGGAGGCTTTTTCCTCTGGGATTCAAAGTATTCCCAAACAAAGTGTTGTTTTCAGCAAGCATTCTGCACTCACCAAATATCCATGCTTTGCTTTTAGCATAAATAAACTCTTTCAGTGCAGAAGAAAAGCAAGAATCTCTCAAAATCAGTGCTGCATACCGGACTCGGGGTTTTACTGCTGCAGAAAACAGCTTAGCAAAAGCTCCTACTGACTTTCAGTACTATACTAAATAATTTGCCACCAAATTCCAAGCATGTCTGAACTGAAATTCCATCTAAGATAAAAAGGACATTCCAGCCTCTCCTTCTCACAAGAACCTGTTTCAAAATTTTTGTGACATTTCAATTGCGTAGCTCCTGGGGTCTGAGGAGTGACAGCAGTCACAGCCTGTGACACTGAGGCAGCCATGTGGCCCTGTCTGAATGTGATACCAGGTAACAGACAATGTTACCTGGGACCACGTTCAGACAGGGCCATGTGGCCACCCATGGTCAGTCCCTGTCAGTGCATAACTTCACCAACTAAGCTCATGTCCAGTGTTCTCCATCCTTACCTCACCACAGTATTCAGAGATGAATTCATTCTTCTGTACAGGATCTTTGATAAAAATTCCCCAGCCTGCCACATCTGAAGGTGCCAATAGTAAGTGCTGTGGAATAGAAAAACAAAGAAGTTTTGATATGCCTGGCTTAGATTTGAGTTCAGGCTTTTTTTCTATTTTGTTTTGTATCACTTAGTGAAATATATATGTTGGGACTCCAGGAGTGCAGACAAATCCAGAGTCTTCTAATGATCAAACACACACTAAAACTACAGCTTGTGCATCAGAAGATGTAAGAAATAACCAAGTATTTGAAAACTACTACAAATTTTAGTTCAACCACCCCAAGACACCTTGAAATGAGGGGGCTACATAAAAATTCATTTACTAAAGACTTCAACCTCAAAAGGTCTGCAGACAGGAGCCCACTACTCATTAGTTCAGTAATCAAGTATTTTGTGAGAAGACATTCCAGAGCAGAAATAAACTTTGGCTTATTGATTTATTTGCCAGAACTGAATGGGCTTTCAAGACTTTAGTAGACTGTATACAAGTTTATACCTTAGAATCAACAACTGAAGAAAGAAACTGGGATAAACTTCTTTATGCTGATCTGGGAAAGACTGCTGAGCTCTTTAAAACAGCAGCCTATTTGCAATTAAGAAGCAAAGCCTGAATGGGGAAAAGGAGATACTCTGCTGCACAGCAAACACTAATTGGTACATGACAAAATGTAGATAGACTTAACAGCAGCACATGAGCAAGCTAACAAGTGACAACTCCTTTCCTTGCTGTTTGGTTTGGGGTTGTTTTTTTTCTTTTCCAGTTTGACAGTATGAAGGCAAAGAAATTCCATTCTCTGGCTTGAAAATATAAGAACACCTCAAAACCCAGCCAACAGACCGTGCAGTTGTATAACTCTGGACGTACTTTTTTGGATCCTCTCTGAATGCTGCAGTTCTTGCAAGAAACATTTTTGCTGTCCCAGTGGTCAGCTGCTCCACAAGTCAGGCAGAGGTCAGGGTCACACTCACGGACAGCCAGGTAACAGGGGCACTGCTTGGTGTTACACTGTGCTTTACAACGACACCCAGGAAAACGATTCTGGCCTACAAAGGAATGTGTGGAAAAGAAAACCAGCAAATATGAAAATATACAGCATAAAATTAAGACTCTGCAGATTATAGTGTATCAGAATATTGGTAACACAGCCACTGATATCTGCATAGGACATTCAGGAGTACTGCAAATTCTTTCTTTCCCTGATTTTAATAACTCTTCCTCAATTTTAGGTCTGAAGGCTGCTTCTGACTTCGTGCAATGGCCAATTACAAGGGCCAAATTAAACTGAACATGCTCACACACGGTTGGACACAATTTGCTGCTCCTGTAACTGCCTGCAGCACGGACAGACTGATAGTACAGAGCTCACGGCAGAGAGTGAGAAAAGTTTATAGGTAACTTTTAAATGTTTTACTTACATTCTGAGCTGCACTGACAAAACTTCTCACAGAAGTTTTGAGCAATTACACATGGGCATGAGCTATCACAAGGCTGACGTGGGTGATCACATGGCTGATAGTTGTAAACATGATTCGATGACCCATCTGAACAAAAATAGCAACATTTTGTAAAGTTGAAAGTTGCAGACAAACAATATACAGTTCCCCTCACTCTTAGGCAGAAATTCCCTTTTAGTCATTTAACTAAGAAAGCCCAAACATGAACAAAAAACCTAAATCCACAACAAGTGGAGTTAAAAACCCAAAAGACACAAAACCAGAACTGTAATGTTAGTGAGGTGTTTTACACCATTAGCTGCCTTCCTAGTGCACCTCATTCTGCCACTGCTCAGCTGCTTTGAGTATTCAGAGCTGAAAGCTGTTTATGTGGAAAACTCAGAAACGAAACTACAATGGTATCATTTCCTGTCTGAACATGTTTTGGAATAGCACTGATATTATTCAGCAAAGTAAATTTGCTTAAATACTGAAAGCAATTTTAATGTGGAACAACAGCCAACTTTCAAACAGGTACCACTGGCAATGTAATTCCATTATTATCATTATTATTATTATTACTATACCACTGTGCTTTCCCAAACCAATTTTCCAGTACAGACAATGCTGAAGTCTTCTAGGCAAGAAAGGAACTACCAGGGACAAGTCTAGAGCTTTACCTATATAGCAGCTAGGAGAATTTTGGTGCTATATAAATTATATTTGCTATTAATACTCCTGAGCTTGTTTTGGGTTTGCATGAATTTGTAAATTTTTAAAAATGCTTAAGCTAGCAATCAGCAAGAAAAAATGAGAGAGACAAACAGATCAATTATTTATGTTGCCAGAAGTCCCAACTATTCTCAACAACTTTTCAGAGAACTATTTCTAAATTAAACTGGCTTACCAAAAAAAAGGCACTTTTTACTGCAGCTCCTATCCTTAATACCATTTTTACATCTGCTTCAATGAAGCCATACTGGAAAGACAGTAAACTCAGCCTCCTTTCCTTTTTATGGAATTATACAGAGCTCTTCCAGCTATGCAAACCAAAGAGTACCTTTTGTCCCTACAATACGTGTAAGCAAGAGTTTACGTTTTTAATTTTCATTCCCTTAAAATTTCTGGCTCCCCATGGAACATACATAATGGCCTAACATTAAAAAAACAAATAACCAGCCCCCCCCCACAAACAACCAAAACAAAAAAAAAAAAGCAATAGTAGAATCTTAAAAGTTCAGGACATAAATTGAATGGAAAGATGCTAACCCTTTTTCAGCTGTATCTTTCTGCAATGAGCAGCCCACAACCTGCAAAAACACAAAACAAACAAGAAGGTTGACAGGAACTCCTCCTGCAATGGGCTGGGAAAGGCAGCTGCATCTTGCACCCACACTTGACTTAAGATGGGAAAGTTTCTGGAGACATGAACACCTGCTAACTGCACACGAGTCAGAGGGGCCGCAGCAGAACCACCCTGTCCCCATCTAGGGCTGGCCAAGATCAGAGCTCTGCAGGCTGCTCCCCCCGCTCCCCACACCATTCCTCCAGTCCCAGCATTGCACAGATGAGCTGTCCCCACCTAGCCAGCCTAGAGATGCTTAAATTCAGATGCCCTTGAAGGAAGCCCTGCCAAGAGCAGGTGCTGGAGCTGCTTCTGGCAGGCAGGAGCAGCAGCGAGGGAAGGGTACGAAGCTGCAGATCGGGAGGCTCATGCCTGAACAGGGGCACAGAAATGGGACAGCTGCTTGCTGCACAGGACTTGGCCCCAGCACCACTCTGGCTGTCACCTGCAGATCACAGCCAGGTCCTACCCTTCTCCTGAGGAGATCCAAGTACTTGACAGGAGACAGTGTCTGCCTGGCACAGCCACACTGATGGGACACCTCAGTATTCCTTCTGGCTGGACACTTTTCCCCAGTTGTCCTGGCTGGTGGTGCTGCACTGAGCCTTTCCCCCTTCTGCTTCAAAGCCTACACTCCATTCTCTTATGTCCTTACAGTTTTCCTTCAGTGTCCCCTTTCTCAGGTAGCTCAGCCAAGCATGCCCTTTGCCAGAAGTGGTGTTCTTGTGTGGTGGATTTTATTGTTTGCTTTTGTTGCTTTGCTGTGTTTTTTTTAAGAGTAACATGCTTTTTGATTAGCATTCACTATACTTGAAAGTTCTTGCAAGTTACATTTATCCCTTTATTTTTTTTATCAATTTCAGATTGCAAGCTCTTTGGCCAGGGAATGTCAGCTATTCCATAAACGGTGTGTCAGAAAGAATCAAGCAAAAACACCTGTCTGGACCTTTAGTACCAAAAGGAAAACCAGAATTTTAATTTCAGTAGCCTTAAAATTAAAGGAGAAATCAGTTGTTGTATTTTTTTTCTTCAGTTCTATGCATTTTAGTTACAATTTTTATTTTAGTATGACAAAAAAATTAGATTAAGGACTTTCAAAGTTTACACTTCTTGGACTTCCTCAGTATATCATGTAACAACATGAAGGCAATATGGGAGAAGCCACATTCCCTGGCCAAATAATACATTGCCAGCTGCATCAAGCAACTTCACTTTCTCTGCAGATTTACTGAGCTGCCCAAAACACTCTTGAGCACAGGTACTAAAAGATCCCCAGCACAGAACCCCTACAACAGCTATTCTGCCTTTCAGTGAATGCAGCACTCCTCAGAAGCTTGCACTCTGAAAAAATATCTCCCATTGTAACTACTTAAATAGGACTTTTTAGCTGCTACTTCTTTCATAAAAGCATAGCAGCTTTTACTTCAACTAAATGGTGTGCAGCACCCTCCAACAGCTTCAGATAAATAAGATTCTCTATAAAATTGCCTTTCTAAAGCATTACTATGAGATTTAACTCAATAACCAATTTTCTTACAAGCATTGAAGGAGCCCATATAGGTTAGAAACCCACAAAGGCAGACTTGTCCAAGTAACTAAGGCTGAGAGGAAAGAAGCAGCCCAGAATCAGAGTACTGTAATAAATAGATGACATTCCTATTAAGAGTGATTCACTCTAGAAGAAAAGGCTACCAACATATATTTATGAATTATGAGATGTTGACTCTGCAAGAAGACACTTCCCATATGCCTGAAAGGAGTGCAATTTTGACTTAAATTACTCTTATGCACACCAAACTACTTACTTTCTTGTCTACCTGGTATTTGGAAAATGTAACATACCATATTTTTGAACAAGTCTTTCACAGAAACTTGTCTGTCACTCCAAGATAATAAGAACCTACTAGCACAGCAAACTCTTAAAAGCATTCTGTGGCCAGACTTGTTAAAATACTCTTTCATTAGCAATTAGCAGCTTCACTTTTTCTCCTAAGGTAAGCACTCTCCTAATACTTTAAATGCACACAAATGTGCATACACATCAAGAAAGCATTAACAGTAACAAGTCAAAGCAGAAAGAAAACTACAGGTGGCAGTCAGACTGGGAAAGGCATCCATGTGCTCTGCTCTCCTCTTCTGGAGAGACTGGTGTCACAGGAGGGAGAGGGGGGCTGGAGACACAGTGGCAGCAGGAACTGGGGGAACAACAAGACAACAGGCTGCCAACACTGACCAACTTGACAGGAGTTTTGACTGGCACAATCCAAGAGTACATTCACTGCCTTGTAACTTCCAAAAACTGCCACTAAACGATCCAGTTCCCCCAGTTAGTGCACAAAGCTGGAGCCTGAGCAAGCACTATACTAAAGGCAGAGTCTTTTTTCTATCTGCCCTATATAAATCTACCATCTTAAACAGAAGCAAAAGGCAAGACCTGGTCCCACGCAGCAGGAAGCAAAAGCAAGGAAAAGACAAAGCTGAGAAAGCACTCACAAAGCTGAGAAAGCACTCACAACTTAAGCTCCATGACAAAAACCCAACTGGAAACTGCATAGCAAGTTCCCAAGCAAGCCAGTGGATTTGTGCATTTGGTTGCTGACATCTGCAGGAGAGCCAGCTTAGAAAACAAGTGTTTCCAGAAGCATCACAACAGCAGCTGTCAAAGCTACTGTTCTCCTCTCCTAACAACCTACTAGACCTCTAAACTGCCAGTGGTTCTGGGCAGCAGCAGTGTCAGCCAAGCCAGCACTAAAAGCACTCTTTGGAAGAAGCCGCTCCAGCATCTCTTGCTTTGCACAGGGATACTCTGCTATCAGGAAGAGCACTAAAAATTCAAAATACATGCCAATTGTGTCAAATATGTAGTTGAGTCTTTGCAGTGCTGGATTTTCCGGCATCACCCAAAGACTTCAGTCTCCCAGATCACCTTATCTACAGCCTCTCCACCACTCCAAGACTCAGCCTTCCAACCAGGTAGCACATCAGAATATCTGTGCCAATGCCTCAGCTTTTGCCTGATAACAGTGAGACTTTAAATCCCTACAAAAAGGCATCCTGAACTCTTGGCAGAACTACATAAGCTATTCAAACACATGCAGTGAACAGCAGTCCAGCAGAAGGAAGAGGAAAATGTGAAAGTAGGGGGAAAAAATATTTTGAAACAAAATTACTAAGTGGCCTCTGAATAGGGGATGAGGGAGAAGAGGAAAACCAAAAATAAAGAAGCAGCTTTAAAATCAGTACCAAAATAGAGGAAGGAGTGCTGATTAGTGAAAGCAAATTCAACTCAGCTCCCAGCAATGGAAGAAAAATATAGACCTGAAAGAATGAACAGTACTGAAGTGCACGCTCCCTCCAGCATACACCCATGCTTTTCAGAATTCTTTCTTCATTCAGGTTTTTTACTGGCTTCTATGCAAAGTACTCACTTCTCATCAAGGCGGAGTTTTCTCAAAATAACAGGTAAATCTGATACACAGGCAGGCTCTGACACATACTGGTTCTCCAAAAAGCAACTATATTAGAAGTCTTCTTCTCCCACTGATCAGCCTTATTACAGCTATCTTAACAAAAATAACACAGGAAGGAGGGAGACAAGACATTTCATTATCCAAGAGGGGTGCAGTCTTGCCAGCTAGTTGCTCAGTATTCCCATAGGGCATCAAGATGATATGGGAAATAGGCAACGTCTTGCAAAAAAAGACTTTACCTGCTCTCAAATCAGTTACAAGAAGCCAGCAAAAGCAGCTTTTTGCTGCTGCTTTTCTCTCTGGTGACCCTGCTTTAGCTCAACGCCACATGCACATGTGCAAAACCTGCAGACAAGTAAGAGCCCTGCAATGGAAAAGGGCAAAAGGAAAGGCAAGGCCTTCCTGGCTCTAGGACTGGATTTACTCTAAGAGTGAGTAATCTCAACTGAAAGAAAAGTAAGAAACAGAGGAAGATTTCCAGATGGTTGTCCCAATTGCTGGTTGTGGGAGAACTTCAACAGCAGGATGTAGGCAGGCTAAACTGCTTTCCTTTTTAAAAAGGCTACTGCCATAGAAGAATGGAGACAGCTTGATTGCCACATATCCTGGGACATTATATTTGTCAAATTACCTCCTTCCTTCAATGAGAGTTTAAAGAATTAAAGGGCATTTCAAAACGAAATTGCTACCAATAAAGTTTCTATATTGGCAACTAATAAAAAAGCAAATAAAGTCAAGAAATCCCATGCAATGGAGTGTGCTTTCATTTACTTGGGGAAAAAAAACTCCTAAACTAAAAAAAGTCTGAGAATTCTTCTAAAACCATGTCAGCCTGGTAATCATACAATCCATTTCAGCTGCAAAAATACCTTTGAACCTTTTAGCTGTTCTTTTAAATAGATGTAGTGGCACCATTTTTACAGCAATTTGTGTGAATCTGACAGCAAGCTAATTCTCAGCTACATATTCCAAACTTGCACCATGGCTAATAACCTATATTTAAACAGCCAAGCCCACCAAATGCCCAAACACTTGAAAACTGTGCCAAGAGCATTAAAATCAATAGCTTTTGCTGAGAACAAAATCTTTTCCAGATGCTCACTCAGTCTTTTCCCAGCTCACGTTGCCTGCCTCTATGCTACAAAGCAGAAATATTCTACTCCACGTCAACAGCATCTTTGAACCAGTTCAGGAATTTCACTAGGCCTGGAAATAATAAATAGACAAGCTAAGACAGAAGCAAGAAGAATTGATGGGAGAAGAACTGCAAGGACAAACTTGAGGGAGAATAAGGGAAGTTGAAGGGAGAAAAGTGTACTTTTTTTTATTGCTTGCTAAAGAAATGTTTTTGCTAATTTTCAGTCAGCTTTTATGCTCCTATGTTCTTATCTCTCAGAATAAAAATAATCAATGCAGAGCTGCATTCTCCAAACCTCAGAATTCTAAAAGAAAAATGCGTTTCACCGACAGACAGCAGACACCAAGTTTTGCAATTTCAACAGAAATTGTGTCAAATAATAGTTTGTTCTTCATTGCAGCTTCACCTCAAATAACAATTTGTTAACCTGGTTCTTTAGTTGGTGTTCTAGGTGCTAATGAAACTGGGGTGCTACAAAGGAATAGTCTCTCCTAAAGAAAAAGAAGGTAATCCTACTAGCTTGCTATCTGAAGCTTGCTAGAATACATTTCATCATTAAAAAAGCATCACTTTTAATTTTAAAATAACATATAATCATTACTCAATCCTATTGAAACACTTCTAAATTTAATGTTTATCACTGTAAAAAATAATTATACCACACTATCTTGAATGTTGCAAGAAGCTGCATAGGTCATTTCTAACCTAAACAGAGTTTTGACAGCTTGCATCAATACACCTACAAGAACCTGGCTGGTAAAGAGCTTAAAAAGAAAGGAAAGGGAAAGAGAAGAGGAAGGTTATAGTTGCCAGTGCAGTAAGATTTTGTCTAAAACTAAAACACCATTTTGTTGCTGCAACTTTTGGTTCTGGAAGCAAAAGAAGAACTGCACAACTTTTCCTTCAAAATACTTTCTGTTCTGATCCCCTGTATCTCCAATTTATTGTTATGCTAAGGGTATTTAGTAACAGATTTACCTGTGTTTCCTTTTCTTCTTTCTGGGAGGAGTATCAACATCTTCAGCAGGGACTGGTGCAATAATACTAGATTCCTTTACTCTAAACTCATACACCTAACAAGAGATACCATAACACATCCACGATAAATCTCTCACTAGTACAAAATTGCTCATATTCTAAGTTAGTATGATTTCCTCCAACCAACAACTTACAGATTATATCCAGTCATAGTCTCTTTTCAATACATTTAAAGTTGATTATTTTGTCAGTTAAGAACTGATACTCTAATTTAAACCTCCTGTAAATTTAATTTTAAAACAGTTTTAAAACTAACTTCCATGTATTTGTGGTATGAATTCTGGACCATAGCATTCTTGGGAAAACCAAGAAATTACTTTTCCCTTTTAGTAATCAATACTTGTATTTGTATACTTTAGCTTTAAAAGTAAAAGTAAATTGCTATGACCCTTAGCAAGTAGCTTCCCTTCTTACCTGTCTGCACGTTTTGGTCCCAATTAGTCTGGCAATTGCACAGAAGTTGTCATAGTAGGTGCCAATAAGAACTCTAAACATGGAAGCTTCTGCACCGCTCCATTCCACATTCTCTGGAGGCTCAATATTTGGCTTCATCTTTATTGGTGTTTGACACCTAGAATTTGCTTCTGTAACAAATAATTGAGAGTAAGGCTACGTATCAAAATTTACTTTGCCCTTCACATTATGATTAAATGCAGTTAAAAAATATTCCAAGTTTTTTGTTGTTTCCCAAGTGCCAGAAAAAGCAAACATTTTCACATGCCTCTTACAGAAGCTAACAGCAGCGACTCAAATTAATGGCCTACATGTAAATTGAGACAATGCAGACATTCTCTTACAGTTTGATTAGACTGCAAGGCAAGACACATTCTATTACCATTTGTATGGCAGTTTGCCTTATCTTTTGTCAAGTGGGCAGTTTGCCTTATTTCCCTCTGAGTGATCACAATCCCCATTCCTCGGGAGGGGACATCTGCTGATAACAGACTATTGAATGCCACTGCATGACTGATAAGAACTAGAGCATCCCTTTGTGAGATGCTCTGCCCAGAGGGACCAGCAAAGCATTCCTACCCAGATATAATCTGGAGATTCTGGAACACCAGCACAGCTTCTCCACTGGATTTCCCAGAGGAACAGCTGCCTCTTCTTCCACTGGATCTTCAGAGGAAAACACCTTTCTAAAGGATCCCTGCTCCAATAGAACCACACCTGACACTCCAGGAGGACTGCAGCCACAATTCCAATTGGACTGCTACCAGCACCCTGACCAACAGTGTCAGGTTGCGTTCTGACTCTGTCAGTGTTGTTTTAGTTTACTGCACTGTTTATTTTATCCTTTTACTTTCTTCCCTATTAAAGAACTCTTATTTCCTGCTCCCTTAATTTTTGTTGCCTGAGAGCCTCTTAATTTAAAATTTATATCAACGGGGGGGGGGTGGGGGGGGGGGTGGGGTGGGTGTTCATTTTCTCCATTTCAGTGGAAGCTCCTGCCTTCCTTAGCAGGCACCTGTCTTTCCAAGCCAAGACATTCATATTATTATTCTGTCTTTTCACTCCGTCCCATACATTCCAAACACACATTTTCTAGGATTGCATGGCTTGACTTGTTTTGGCTTTGTTATTTTTGTAGCATTGCTTTTTTTGTCGATTTGGTTTTGTTCTCCCTCCAAGCACCGCAGCTCATTGAAGGAAGCAGCACTGACCAGCCTTACCAGAGGAACTGGATGTTTCATCTTTCTTTTCTTCCTCCTCCTTGTCGTTGTTCTCCCCGCCCGTTTCGGTGCCGGCCTCGCGGTCGCTGTCGGTGTCCTTGGACTCCAGGACGTTGATGGTGGGCGTGCTGGGCCTGCTGGTGTTGTTGGGCAGCCGCCCCCGCCGCCGCCCGCCGGGGCGCTTCGGCGGCGTCTTGATGCGCTCCGCCGTCAGGGCGGCCGCAAACTCCTTCGCACCCTCCTGGACACAAAACACCACAGTTTACAGCACAGAAATCCAGAAGTGGTTCCACTTGGGGGACAGCACCTCCTGCTTGTATCCTGAGGAACTTCTCACTGTTCTACAAAATAATCACGTGCACCATAGTTCCAGTTAAAGGCACGCCAACCATGAACACGAGTACTTTTGCTGCTACCATGAAAAACATCAACACTTACAAAGTACTCATGTCAGTATTTCGGTTCATCTTTTACTGTGGCTGCCAAGAGAAAAAGAATTCAGTACTAAATTTCTGTTTTCCCACATGACAGAAATAAGTTAGAATTTCCCACAGGAAACACCCATAAAAACACAAGAACTCTTCTAGCACATGGCACTTCGACAATATGTGTTCGGCATTTTTTAAAATGCAAGCATTGGTAACTTGCCTTCTGGTGAAAAGGGGTATGATAAAGTGTAGCAAGTTTTCAGATGGGAAAATTGCATAGTTTCTCATACTAAAACACTTAGGGGAATTAAGAGAGAGATTTGAAATTATATTACTAAAGATTTCACTTCATTAATTTCCATCCTATTGCTTCTTAAGAGCACAAGTCCCAAAAGGAAATTAGTCTTTGGCAAACTAAAAAACCCTTTATAATTTTTAGTTGTGATACAATTTACAAGAGAGTGAAGTCTGCAGTTCCTTGACTAGATTGGACAGAATAGCAGCAACACCATTATTAGAGGATAGTAATATTTCTTCCCTACAAATATCTCAGGCTACATCTACAAGTATTCCTACTTAAGGTAATTGAAAGTTAAACTTATTTTCTCACAGCTGAAGGTAACATACTTGACTGCAAATGACCCACAAGCAGATGCACTATCCTAGATCCAGCATGCCCTTAGTTTAAGTATCCCCCTATACTGCAGCCAGCACTAGCATTCAGTAAATTGTGACATATAAAATTATCTTACCAAATGCTGATAACAGTGAGGTCCACAAGGCTTATTATCTAATGCTGTTTCTGTATTCTTTCGCTTATAAGTATTGGGAGTTGCATGGAATGCTGTTGAATCAAAACATCACATTTTTAGTTTTCATATAAAATACATTAAACATGTAACATAAAACTCTACCCAAAACACAAGGTTACCAAGACTTTACTAAAACCAGAATAAAATACTAATAAATGGAATAAATAAATAATAAAAGAACCCCCATGTAGTGACATATGACTTACCACTTAAATACACAGAGACAGCACATAGGTAAGTTTCACATATCATGGAATGGTTTGGGTTGGAAGGGACCTTAAAAATTAACTCCTCACTGCCATGGGCAGGGACACCTTCCACTAGACCAGGCTGATTAAACCCCATCTAGCCTGGCCTTGAACATTGTCAGGGATGAGGGAGCAACAGCTTCTCTGGGCAGTGTCTCACTTCCCTCGTGGTGAAGAATGTCCTCCTTACATCAAATGTAAACCTATCCTCTTCCACTTGAAAGCCATTCTGCACTTTTACATCAATAAAGACAGTCATCACATTTGTTTCTTGTATCAAGGAAGATTTGGTGTATCACCCTTTCCAACAAAAGAACAGACTTTGCTGTCATGTTAAACAGAATTTTTCACGGCTTCTCCTATTAATGATCATCTCTTCAATGTTTAAGATTCAGTTGTTAAATTTCTATCTTGTCAAAAAATTCGACCCCATGCACACTTTGGAAAGGTAATAAGGACCCACTTTACATTTTCATCAGTGAGAAGGAAACAAGCATTTTTGCTCTATTAGTTTATCAGCACTTCAGCTAAGCTGGCAGGATATAAGAATTCAGTTCCTGTATCCCAGCTGCAGGGTAAAAACAAGTTAGCATTGCATAGTCACTCTGGATAAGTGAGCCAAGTCTGCACCTTGCAGAGAAGTGTCTGCTCCTGTATCTGAGGGACTCTGTACAGCCCTGAAAAAGCCGCAGAACAGTGACTCAGAAAGGAGCAGAACTGGGTATGTTACACATGCAACACGAGCATCCTGGTAACAGGAGGGCAGAGTTCCCTACCCACTCACTTTGCCAGAGCCAGCTCTCCTCACAGGCAACCCCCGTCTCCCAGCAGGGTGTTTTCAGGGAGACTGACTTCTCACAGCCTTCTGGAAGTCTTGGCAACTCCTCTGTACCCCTTACAGAGCTTTTCTGAAGCCTGGAAAACCTGCCACTAGACTCTCACCAAAACTCACACATTCATGCTCCCACATTGTATTAGGAGCTTTTTGAGATACTATCATTAGTTTTCTGCAATTGTCTTTTTAAAAACAACTCATCTGTGCTCAAGGAAAAAAATACTTTGTTTTTTAGAGAGAGAGAGAGAGAGATCAATAAATACTTTTCCCCTCTAAATGTATATCAACAGTGGCATACAGAACTGCAAGGAACAGAAATGAAGAATGGACTGAAATTTAAAAAATAAGAGAGTACTCAGTGCTAGCTGTCTGTTTGCTAATCCTCCATGAAGGCCCAGAAAAGATGCTCAACTTAAAATGTGCAGTTTCCAAACTATGCAGAAGCACTTATGCTGCAGTTTTACTGCAGCTGCAGTTGGGTAACTGTAACTTACAGTGAAGGTTATAAAAATTCAGTTAATAAAAAGTGCTAATATGTTCAAAATTAAAGAAGAAATCCCTCCCCTCCTACCCATATTAATCTAAAGGGCTGTTCCACACCACCACTTCACAAATCTCCTTCATTAAGCCATTTGCTATTCATTTTATTTCCAGATCATGCTCGAGGCTTCTCTCTCTATGTCCACTAAACTTTAAAGATTCAACTTTTCAAATGCACTTCCATCCCTGTTAAATCATGTGGGCAGAGCTCATGTCTCCCCAGACAAGGCTTTTAAAAGCAAACTTCATTTCAGTGGTCTGGTGTGCAGCATAGCTCTGCAAACACCTGTTTTGGCAGCAGTGGGGAGGGTGACCAGTTCCATCTTGGAACCTTGGAAACACTTCATGTTTCCCTCCCATAAAAGAGGGTGAGTTGAAACAAATAATAAATTCTATAATATTGTGCCTGTATTAATGAGTGCAGCAGGTAGGAACCCCCCAGGAAAGCAATGTACTGTTCTAAAGCTTTCTTAAAATGGTATAAATAAAATAAAAGCAACAATAAGTAAATATTGCACCCATTTCTCCAGACAAATGTTGTATTTCATAAATCTGGAAATACAAAAAAGCTTTAATTTGCTATATATGAGCATATAGATATGGAAAAATTATTTACAAGCAAGTATAGGAATGTAATTTATGTATACTTTTGCCATTAGTTCTTTCTTCCCCCAGATTTAGTTAAAAGCTTTCATTGCTACGCCACTTATCATGTTTCACATATCCTCCAAGTGTTCACATATTCTGCAGGTAAGATATGTCACACTTTGTTACAGTAACAAAGAAACCATGTAATTTAATGCCAAGTTATTTCACCTTTTGCCTTCTTTTAAGAAACAATGAGATGATGGGAGCCATTTACCTGAAAGTGAAGGGGAAAACTCCCATGTTTTTCAACAATGCATCTTTAAATTTGCACAGTATACCATTTCATTCAAGATTTTTTTCCACTTAACTGTTTTACCTTCTCTTCATACCATGAGGAAAGTAATTTTTCAGCAATGCAAAAGAACACTAAGACATTTGCAAGCCATGATCTATACCAGAGTGCTACAATGTACGGAAATCAAAGCTATTCTTTTTACATGTCACTTGCAGATGTAATCATTTCTCCCAGATTCATTTGTGCAAGGTCCTAAAATGAGTTTTTAAAAAAACTGTTTTCCTTTAGAAAATGAAGAAATGCTTAACTTGTAATAGAATGAAACAAACCAACCTTTGTTATTTTTAAACTCATGAGACCTCAAAAATAGGTTACATATGATACTTAAAATTAGAATCATATCTTGTGTTCAACTATTTAAAAAACACCCAACATAGTACAGTAAAGACAACTACAGTCAAAATCTACCACCTCTATTGTGAGGTAATTTTTTTGGGAGGCTTGTTATAAAGAAAGGAGCCACGACAAGAATAAAACTATTTGTATAGCTGTATTATGAATTTTTTTAAATATCAGTTGTAATATTAAAAAAAATCAGAAAACTTAGTAGAATTTCCTAAACACCTAAAGTCTGTATTTCTTTAATGACTTCCTTAAGAGAAATCATTCTAAAATGGTGTCCCTGAGCATGTTTTCTGTCTTTGAGATTTATTATCTGTCTCATCCCCAATGGGCTCAGCTCTCATTTTCAATAATGTGAAAGTACACAGGCAACAGTTTAGCCTGAAATGTACATTTGCTTCATAGTCAAGCTATTTGGGAAATTCTCCCTACCTGATATTTTTCCTTCTTCTAAATTCTTTGTTAGTCCAGACATTTAGGCATAATTCCTTGCTGTCAGCAAATGAAGTCCACAAGTACACAAGTTTTTTCAGTTATGTCATCACCTGCACATAAAGGGATTGCCAGGTCGTCAAGGGGACTTGACACGGTAAAAATCTAATGATAACTTTTCCTATATTTAACTCAAATGCTCTAGAACAAAGATTGGAAACTCCACAAAATAACTAATCGTTAACTAATCTTAAGAAAAATGGAATCTAAGAGGGGGAAATACAAAAAGCAAAAGCCGACCTAATAGAATTTTTATTTCTTTTTTTTAGTTGTCTATTCCTTCTCCAGACATTTACACCTTTCAAAGTACCAATGTGATCACTGTAGCCCACCACATTACCAAAGTAATTCATCAAAAATGTCATCTGCAGAAGCCAGGACATCATCCCACAGCACTTGGCAAGTGCATGAAAGAGAACAGAGGCAACTGTACAAATGTAATAAAAGTTAAATTGTTGCAGAGACACTGAAAATTGCTACTGCAGCCTTCCAATAACCAAAGCATTCTTTTTTTTTTTTTTTTTTTTATGAGTTACTTATTCCAAGCTATGAGCTGGGTGAATTTTGACCAACAGTCTTAAGATTTCACAGAAAACAAAGAGGCCAAACTGACTCTCTCGGTTCTTAACAAAAAAATTTCGTGCTCTAGACAGACACGCAAACAGACATACAGACAGACAACAATCCTCTTTCCTTGGTGCAACTACAGACAAAAGGAAAAGGAAGCAATGCATCCAAAGCAGTGAGCAGTCGTTGTTGCAGTGGAATTTGGGTATGTTTTCAGGGAGTGGCAACTGAGGCATCAGTTTATGACATTCAGGGTCCAGCATTGAGCCCATACAGCTAAGGTCAGTGATCTCTTTGCAGTGATTACGGATCAAACACATCATCATCAGTGACCACTGATACACCATCATCAGTGACCACGAATGAGCTGCACAGGCTGTCACAAAGAGCGCTGTCATAGCCACTCACTGCACCCTCCACCTGACACAAAGTCCTAAATGCTTCCACAGTGAAAGCGCTATGTATCCCTCTTTCTGTCATGGCACTGAAATCCTGAAGGGATGATTTAAAATTTGGGCACTTTTAAGCATGAGGCACAGTTTAAATAAAGCCTTGGACATACACTGCTTAGGAAAGAACTGCAACTTGCTTAAGGGACATATCAAAAGTCACCAGCAACAAGAACTTAGGCAGTCTTTTAGTATAAACACTTTGTCTTCTATCTCAAGATTATGAACACAGAGAAAGGAGGCACAGTGCTTCTGGCTTAAAGGATGCTGCTGGTATGAGAGCTGAGGTCCTTCAAGCAGTGACATGGCTCTGGACATTCTCACTGGCTGAACCTGGCACCCAAGAACATGACAAAAGTCCAAGACTGTGAACCTATTCTTCACAGTACTTTTTTATAAAAAGTCTCTCAGAGCTGGTGCCTCAAAACTGTGGTCTGGTAAAGTAGCAGGTACCCAACAGGTAGTCAGCAAAACCTTTCAGTTGTACTTCTATCAGTCTGCAAAAATGACCATGAAAGGCAAATCTACATAGACTAATGAAATAGAGTAGTGAAATAATATATGTGTGCTTTAGAGGAGCAACCATCTCCACTGAAAAACTAAAAGTTTATAAAATCATTGAGAAAAATTCCTAAAATCACTGCAGCAGAAACATCTGAAGTCTTCAGAGGTGCTGCTAGAGTAAGCCTGTCCTCACTGTGTCCAGACAATGCTTTTTTGTTGACTTAACCAAAATTGGCACCCAATCTCTCTGCTAGACTATTGAGAGTGTCAAGAACTCCTAAAACCCCTGCCAAACAGATTGCCAACACTCAGCATACAGCTTCACTTCCCTGTCCTACAGATTAGGGCTGCGCACAGCACCTCTTGGAATGAGTGTCCAGGCAACTAAGACACCACAAGACCTACAGCTTCACAGAACACACTGTGTTGAAGCTGGCTGGTCAAGGCAGCAGCTTACTCCAGAAACTTACTGTTCTTGAACATTATGCAGAAGTAACAGCTTAATTTTTTTTTTATTTTGCTTTTTCTAGCAAGGTCTGTCAACAGAATATAAGGAGAAAGTGAAACTAACTGACCTAACTCCAAAGGAACCAGGAACATGAAAAGCTTCCCCCCTCCCCACCATCTGAGAACAACCCCAATTCCTCCTCAAAGTGAAAGGCAACCAAGGGATATGAAAAAGCAGCAGCACTGTGCAGAGCCTTCAGTGTGGAGTACAAACACAGGCAGATTGCATGTGTGCTGGATGAGGAGCTGCTGACAAAGCACAAGGATTCCCAAATGAACATGCATGAGCACTCACAGCGGAACATGCAAATGAACAGCTAAGTCAAAAGCGAAAATTAATTTGGTATAGAGGGCATCACAGTATACTGTTACAAATTGAAACCACTCCATATTGGCTGTTAGTTTCCCCTTTACATTTAGCTCTCTGTCCAGAAAAAATTTTCTCAAGTAGCACTTCAGAATCTCTTCACACTTTGCAAGTGAAAGCCAACATCACTGCTAAGCTCTTGTCAGCTTGTTGGCCCAAAACAATGGGGCAACATGAAAGCAGTTCAGGGGAATAAACATCACAATTTCTAAAACTCAACTCTGAAACAATTCTTCAAATAACCAAGTACAACTAATGTGGCTAGAAAGTAACACGGCAGAATAAAAGAGAAAACTGTTCATAAGTGTTCATTCTCCCTAGTGGAAAATGAAGCAAGTCTGACGAATAACCAGGATTTTTTATGGAAAAATACATCCCATTCTCCATGAACAAACTGAGAAAGTGTAACACAAACAATAGTAGAAAACAATGTCATTTTCTTGCAGACTATATAAAAAGAGAAGTAATGTTACAGATTTGGTCCAAGCCAGGAATTCTATATAAAGTCCTAAATGCAGAAAGGATAATAAACTACTCACACAGGTACATTCAGTTTTCTGAGGTATAGCTTCCACTGCAAAATAATGTCAACATGTACGAGCTGTTTTCATAAACTTTAGGGATATTCTTGCTTTTATTTTTTTCTTCTCTTTCCTTCCTTCTGCATGGGATCTTAATGGGACTTTTAAGTCTCCTGACTTACAAAAAAAATTAAGACATTTAGGAGCACACTTTAATAGTACTTACGATGTAAGAAGCAATCGTATTTAAAACAGCGCCTACAGAAGAGTGTGTGAAAGGAGTGCAGGCTTTGCTCCCTCTGAACAGATTTAGCATTTGGTCCATCTATGTTCGGTGTGCACTCAGGAGGAAGAGCTCCAGGAAGCTGCTGCTCAGTGAGCTCTTTGTATCTTTAAAGCAAAATAATAGAAATCATTTATTGGATATATTTTTTTTAAATAAAAGTGGTTTTTATTCCAGTACCACTTTGCATTTTCAATGACAACTTAAAAAAAACCCCTAAGAAATATGTGTCAGCTAAAATGGCTAATCTGTTAGTGACATGACAAGTTATTAATTCCATACTCATTAATACAAATTGACTAGGAAATAATGCATTTGTTTTCAAGACCATCATGACCCCATACATAGCATCATTAAAAAGGAGTAGTATCATCATCATAGTATCATCCAAAATGAAGATAAAAAAAATTTTTTTAGCAGTAGTTTTTATTCTACCACCTCAAAAAGTAACAGATTATTAGAGACATATAAGCACCCACTTTTCAATATTTTAAAGGGAAGGCTAATAAACACTTCTGTATTGTTTGGCTTGGGGGAAAGAGCCAAGTCCCTTTCAGTGCCACTTGCAGAAGTTCCACAAATGCCACAGAACTAGCTGCAAGGGGAACCATTCCTAATCAACCAATATTTACTGAAGGATTTATTTTATAGAGGAATCTTTGTTTCATAAAGCAACACAGCAATGTGCTCTAAGAAATACATTCTTACTTCTCTTTCAATTCTTCTGCTGTACCCTTGTCTGGAAACATTGAGGAAATGGCTTCAAATATCTTGTCAGAAGGAAATCTCCGAGGTGGGTGGGTTTCTTTCTCTGTCAAGGAAGCAAAAAAAATTGGAAAACAAAAAAAATATATTTCTGCTCCTTTGCTCCCTCAAGAAAGTGTTCGGAGAAATGGGGTGTTTGTCAAGATTCTCATGTAAAAAAGAAGTAAAGTTTTTTATTTCCAAATCACTTACAATTTTAACTGTGCTAAGTGATCTTTCCTGATGAGAAAAATCTACTAGTAAAATTAGGAGAAAATTATTTCACCAGCAGATGGAGATGGAAATTCAGAACTGTGCCTACTTTAGAACAATAATAGATCATTTTCTGAGGGGTACCAAAGCATTTATTAGACAGATACCTGACTGATTTTTGGTGTATTTGACTGACTCAAATGCCAATGAACAAAAATTGGCAAAAGTGCCTCTCATGGTGTTCTCAACAGAAATCTTGAACTAAATTACAAAGGAAATTATGAGAATTATGCTACTTTAGACCAGAAAACTATCACATAGGAAGATGGGTTTGAACAAATTTATTGAGTGGCTAAACAAAATGGTTTGGGTTCCATTTTTAAAGTCTGCAGGTAGACGTACCCATCCTGTTACCTTCCCGATCTTTTTGCTTGTCATCTCTTTCATCAGGATTGTCATCTCCATCATCATCATCTTCATCATCACTATATTGACCAAGGGCATTGACCAACTCAACAAATATTTCATCATTGATAAATCCACATTCTGAAATCCAGCAAAATTGGGAGTGAAGAAAAAAACACAAGGTGTACATGAGGCATTTTTAATCCTCCCTACATTTTAATTAAACTAGGGCAAATGCTGTCATTTATGAAAAGCAATTTTGAAGTTTTCCCCTCTTAAATAGCAGTGTATAAACCAAGACCAGTTATAAAAAGCTCATTATTCATTTCTTAGACTAACAACAGGGAATGAAAGAAGAAAAATTCCCACAATTTTTTTCCCAACTCCATGTGCTACGTACATATATAAATCTCTCTTCCTTGTAAGAAAAAAGTAATACCAGCTACATTATTTAAGAGATTTTATGCCAGAATCCCAGTTCCAACATGGTTAGGATTAAGCCAGTCTGGAAATGCATGCTAACAGTCTATAAACTAATCCTTAGGCAGCTAAGGAATCTCAAGAGAGATTTTTGGTTGATTGTTCCTTAGCATCTACTTCCCACAACAGACCCCACTGGCTGAGTGATAAAATAAAGAATACATTTATATACAAAAAATTCGAGAGAAAAATGAATTTTATATATTTATTAGATTATATTCTGTTGTGACATTCAGATTGCAAAACAGATTAAACAATAAGGCATTTCTGCACAAAGGAAAAATCATAGTTAGTCCTGACAAGACACCATTAAAAAAAAAAAAAAAAAACAAAAACAAAAAAAAACAAACACAAACTATGTGGAAACTGTAGAGCTTATTACCATCCTTTTGAATCTGGACTGGGTTTACATGTCAAAATAACTTGACAGAAAATAACACTTATTACTATGTAGACAATGGATGTTTTAAGCAGACTCTTAACATACACACACAGGTTAGTATAAATTGTCTCCCAAAAGTGCAATTACAGAGCTAGTTTAGAATTCTGACTCTTACAGGGGAATGCCTCTGGATTACAGATTCCCACAGTATTTACATTTAGTTACAGTCACATAATACTAGTTATTGGGAGACTAAAAAAAAGTCTACTTTTAATGTGTTTTATATATTATGGAGAACCCATAATAACAGTAATTGCCATCATAAACTTGCATCTCAGGATGCTCAAACAGGATTCATTTTAAAGCTAAACTCCTTTAATAATAAATTAAACCAATAACAGAAGACTTTTAGTAGTAATGTCATCATTTTGACATAACCAGTTTTCTGACAGGGAAATCAGCAATCAGTAAATGTGTAAAAATATCCAAAGGCCAAAGCCCACAAAACATTCCATGTTTCATATGAAATACAAAAGCACCAGCTATACTGAGGACATTAACAAGTCTAGTAGGGCTAAGTAGCATTTATTATTGAATCACAGGTTTAACTTCATGAGTGGTACTTGAGGAACTCAAAAAGTATGGTTCTCTTTCTCAGACACGTCAGCATTAACAGGAATATGATTCATTTTAAGAAGCTATTCTCTGTTTGAGAGAAGGGTGGAGTGTGTGGGTAATATCTCTGAGAAGGGGGAATCACAGTAGTCAAGAGAAGGCTCTACAAGGGAAGTTGAGGCTTGTATAAGCCAATTCTGAGGGAGCCCAGAGCAAGTGAAAAGTCACCACTTCACTGAGACTTTAGCCAAGTGAGGGACAGATATTACACTGCAGGTAGTCCAGCTCCCACACAGGAGAATAGATAAACTACACTTCAGAATAAATACATGTAATACTTCTGTACCAACAGAAGGATACAACTTTGCTCTATAAGCTGATTTACAGAGAGGGGGTTTTTAAATAGCTAGCAAGTTCCTTAAAGAAAAGAATGAAAAAACCCCACAAACCTACAAGAGGTTACTCTGTTAAATCACATTTGCAAATGTTGTCATTGTCAGAGTTTTTCATAATCATCCTGCCACTTTCTGCTGGGCAGGACACATACACACATTACAGTATCATATTCCAAAGCTCTGAGCACAAAATTTAATACCAAGAACTACTGCATGGTATAAGGAAAAAGTTAATGTGCTTAATTTCTCCACACTACTGCTTAAAACTTTTCAGCCTAATGATAATGCAGAACAATACATTTAAATAAGAAGTCTGTTATACCCAACGTTTACACAATGTAGAAGTTGTAGAGATACTACTGTAACAATCACACATCAGGCCTTAAGCAACACTATAACAATAATTTATATAGGAAGAAATTATTAGTATACCTGAGTGTTTGGGCTCACCTCTGTCTCCATGCACTTTCCCATCATAATTCTTGATCAGTTCTTCAATAAAAGTACCATCCTGGTCAAGCACTTCATCTCCCATATACGGAATGTTATGTAAAACAGTTTCATCCTCTACCTAGGAACAATGGTGATAATCAAACCATTTTAAATTGTGTTGTCAAGTGACCATTTCTGTATTGTTTTTCACTATCTACAGGACTCTGCCTACAACAGTGAATTAACTAGCTTCACTGCTTTAGCACATTTACCATTAACTAGAAAAACAAAACAAAACCCTCAATGACTTTCAAGAATTTTTTGCATTCTTGATGGCTGGCTCAAAATATTAACACCAGCTAATAATCTTAAGGTTAGCAGAGTGTTTCCAAGAAGTTTCTAATATGAAAACTCATTAAGTTATCTGGCTTTGGGAAGCTTGCATTTGGTAAATTCATTTGTCCTCTCTCAGTTCTCTCTTACAGTAATGTAGGAAAGCACAATGGGAACCACCCTTTCATTGTTTGGCCAGAGATAAGAAAATATGCTACAAAAAGACTCTAAATTAAAGTTGTCTAAAGAGCAAACAGAGAAACATACCTGAAAATTTAATCTGAACTCCACTGTCCCTTTTTTTTGACTGCATATAGACTAAATGCATTAATACTCCCACGTTTTATCAATAGAATTTATCGACCTTGATACTCAGCTGCATCTTCCAATACTACAAAAGAACCTTCTATTGTTAAAAAAATAAACTTTCCTGCTGATCATGATTCTGTACCCATCCAAAATATCCAAACACTGTTGAATTGAAAGCGAGGAGAAAAAGGTGTGAAAAAACTGTATGTACACTGATAAAAAAACTGTTGTTTAAACCACTTCATAATAATTATTATCAAAATAACTAGTCAGCAAAGGTGGTCATATACCACCAAAATGATGTGACAAAGACTTGCAATAAGCTAAGCTTTGCAAAAAGTCAAATACCTATATCAGAAATCTAATGCTATGGCTCTTGCACACAGTGAAGATAATCTGAAAAATAAAGGGCATACTCAGATATGAGAATGACCATTATGCGGGGCGACTATTTCAGAATTTAGTTCTCTTTATTCCACAAGAATTACTATTCTGTTACAAATATGTTGGTTGATTGCCTTAAAGCATTCATATCCTTCAGAAAACATTTCTCGTTACACTGATTTGATACTTTCAAATAAAACTACATTTGTTAACTGCCACAAAAGACAATAGGTCACTTGAATTAAATAAACTTTTTACAGCAAAGATAAATAAACTTTAAAGCAAGATTTTGGAGATACTTAGGTACACTGAGGACAGAGATTCAGTTGGCAAAGTTACCTTTCTATTTATTTTATTTGGAGGAGCTTATTTCTGATGATTACTGCCCTTAAAGTAGGGAGGGTAATTGGCAATAGATTTTGCTGGCACACTTCTAAAATAACACCTCCCTTTTCTCCATACCTTTCTCCTCCCTACACTTGTTTAAACTTACCATAAAATTTTGTTGAAGGGGAGACCAAGAGTACATTATAGGCACAGAAGCAACAGCATTGAGAGTCTTCAGTGGGATAACTTGTTTTGGAAAATCAATGTCACTGGTAACAGAGCACTGAAATAAGAAGTTGAAGTTACACTTACATAGCAACATCAGGAAAAAACCAAACAAAAATAAATCACAGAACACTCTACAATGAACAAAATTCAAAGAGTTTCTCAAAATTAGCCATATTAACCTTTGAAAAATACATTCGTTTTTCAAGGCATAACAGGAAAAATGGTTTTAGTAAGAGAAAAGAACCTCAAGAATTATTTCTATGTCAATATACTCATTAATAGATCATGATGGCATTCTTCCACTTATTATTAAGTGGCTGTGATAGTATTTTACTGAGACTATTCAACCTACAATACAAATTAGGTTTGGTATCTCAAAACAGATTTAGTACCTGTTGCTGCTGCTACACTGATGTTAGTGTATTCACTCAGACCATCTGAGGGGCAAGTGAATTCCCCTGGCTTCAGATCAATACACTGCAGAAATCATGTATTATTTATGTTACAAAAATAAATAAAATTTTACTTTAATGCTAGCAAGACACCTTACATAAATAAAAACTCCATGTCTTTTTAATTCCTGCCTTGTTTCCCAATTAATGTCTGTTTATCCCATCCTCAAGTCTTTCATTATGCTCACTGCTTGCAAAGGAAAAATGAAAATTAATTCTCAGTATGTAACTCTGGATACATCAATGAATTTTTCAGCTACAGGACTTCTGTTTTGGATATTCAGAGATTAATGTAGCCTTCAAAGGATAAACAATCCATAGAAATACAGACAACAATTAGGTTATTAGCGCATCTAATAATCACCAGTTAACAAATACTTGGACTGCAGTATGAAGAACTCTGGGAAAAAAGTTACAAGCAAAAGCAGACAGGAACATAAAAAGCTTGGGGAAGTACAACAGAGAAGATTTGGTGGTAGGTAAAACAAAGTTTAGAACAGCTATCATAGCTACCTGAAAGGAAAAAAGGAAGTGGAGACAAAAGATCTTTCTCCTTTCCAGAAGGGAAAGATGAACAGAGCTTCACATTTCTAAAGAAATACACAAAGTAATGTAACAAACAATATACAGAGACAGTACCCCGGCAGAATGACACAAGCCAGATTTATTTCTTTTCTTTTAAATCTGCAGTAAATGAAATTAGATTTCTGCTGTGTATATTAATATTCTAGACACCATCCTATGCAACTGCTTCATTCCCATTTCAGGTTAATGTTTAATTTTCTAGCTAGCAGCCACCTAGCATATTTTTCATGTATTTTTAAAGCAAAATACAAAAGCAAAAGAATTAATTACTTTTATCTTTGGAACTAGAAGTCTCGGGCTGACAAATGGGCTACGTCAAAGTGCCTCAGCTTGGTACTAAGCCTCAATTACACTGCTCTGTTGTCCTGGTATGGAACTCAGGTTGATGTCTGGTGGGCCTGCAGAGGGCATGTTATGGTCTCCACTTGATGCTGACTGTCACCAGCAATGCCCTGCACTTTTCACCAAACACAGGAAGGCTCTCACACAACCTTTCTATTTCTAGCCAGTGTCCTATGCAACTCTGAAGAAATTCAGCATATTAAGAAAAGAAGATTTTAAAGCAACCTTTTAAAGTCCCCAGCATTTTTTCATCTCACATCTCTCACTATAAATTATGGCAACCTTAAATGAAGCATTAGAGCTCAGATTCATGAGACAGAGACTGGATTGAATGCAGTAATTAGTGTGCTCTATCAATACAGGCAGGAAATTAACATAAAGAATAGTGAACACCATGCTTGAAAGAAAAAAGAAGAACAATCTTCTACTAACAAAAAAAAAAGTGAGAATTGGATGTGTACCTGGGTCCTGTGTCAATTATTATCAGTTCTGATCCCACACAATAGCTATAGAGCTGTACATGAGTAATTGCATATTCAAGAACATGTAAAAAGATAACACACGAAGGGCCTCTCCTCCTTGCATTTGAACATGCATGCACACAAATGCACCTCTGTGACACTCCCACTCCCCAGTTCTCCATTAAAATTTTAAGAAAAGAAACTCTGCAAATTTATTTGCAGAAAAAGCACTTTGGTTTGCTTTTTTTAACCTATTCATAGTAAAGTCTCTTCATTCTCACCCTACTGAAAAGAGTTTGCTTTTCAGATTATTACAGATAAACATCTTCAAACTTTTTAAGTGTGAAGAAGTGCCTAAAGAGCAACTTAAAAATAAGGTAAATTAAGTTGGAATGGGCTTAAATCACTGTTGAAGCTACCACACACAGAACACAATCCTGAGTAACATGTTCTAGGGACAACCTTGCTTGACCAGGAAAGCTGCCTGGATGACATCCAGTGGTCCCTTTCAACCTTACCAATTCTGTGGAAACCATTTTATGTTTTATCATATAGCTCAAATTATGCCACAACTATGGAATGTTTTTCCCAAATTTAGCATCCAGTCTGCTTGTGCAACACAAGGATTCATTAATCTAACTCCAACAGGAGCAAGAGTAAACTCCCAGTACCACGGAGACAGGAGGACAGAACAGTTTTATTAAAGGATGCTGAGGTATGATCCAATCATTATCAGAAATAAAGAAGGTTTCACTTTTGTGTGTCATTCAAAGCCAGGTAGACTGCTACATATTTTTTCCTTTGCAGAAGTCACATGATCAAAGTACACAATAAATAAATCCTTTAAGACACTCATACAAAACACATTGAGCTGCCAAGTCATATCATGCTGAAAAAAAAAATATAAAGAACAGCTTTCCAGTAATAAATGAAAACGTGCTAACAACCTTGTAAGTGGAATTACCACAACACATGTTAACCAACCTCCCTGGTCCCGCGCAATGAGCTCACAGAAGTCATGATGTGAACAGGCTGTATCCTACGTTGTTTCCATTCTTGATTTAAGATTTCAGTTCTTTCCAGTATCTTCTGACGATTAGAATTAAACATACTCTAAAAATTAACCACAACATTACAAATAAATGAAAGACTCTAAATTTGTCTGCTAGGATCTTAAGGCATTCTAACATTTAACCAGACACATTATAACAAACAAAAGTGCTCAAAACTTACAAACTTAGTTTAAACATCAGTGAGGTTCAATATAGTTCATTATCTCCTTCTTCAATTCATACCATGTTATCACATTTAGAGCCACATATTTAGCATGAAACGAAATTCTAAATTGAATTTGAAAGAGTATTCGCTAAAGAAGTTGCCATATTAGCTCTCCACAACCTCTTCTGATACTTAACATTCTCAACCCAATCACATATAAATGTATCATATGTGTTTATAAGACCACAGAGTGAAGACAAGTTCTCAGTAGACTGACAAAGTATTCAATGAAATTGTTATAGCAAGTGTTAACTGTAGGACACATACTACAGAAAATAATCAATACTTGTAAAACTTAATAAGCAACAGAACCAAAAGATAAAGTACCTTTACTTCATCGGCACGTCGGAACCTCTTCAGCTGCCTCAGTCTCATATATCTGATTTTACACGTTTTCTCCAACAAATTGGTCCCTTCTCAGATTTTTTTCCGGTTTGACCCAATGATTATCCTACAAGAGACAACATCATGTTTGTATTACCAAATCTGACACCACTGCTTAGAGAAATTAGATAGGAAAGCGACATTTCTTTAATATCTTTCATATCCAATTCCTTTAATTCCTTTCAATCACAACACTCTGCAATACCATCCCAAATCCAAGAGGAAAAAAAAGGAAAACATATTTAAGTGATAGGCACCAAAAAAAGTAATTTTAATTGCAAATCAGTGGACCCTTCATATTTGCACTTCTAATGACTCTATACAAAAAGTATCTAATGGATTTAAAGGGGTGAAGAGGAACAAATCCAGATTCCAAGTACCCTTGTAAATTAACTTCTTGGAGAACTATGTTCACAGCAGACAAACCTTTTCCTCCTTGCAGGAAGGGTCATCTTCACTAAGACACCAAGTCCTACAACAGACTTCTGGAGTTGACCTCAAATACAGAGGTACCCCAAGGAATACTCAGTCCCCCCCCCCACACTGCACCACTCAAGTGTGAAAAAATTCAGGCAATGAGTTTTGAAACAGCCAGAATAAGAGACTTTGCTCTTTTCTCAAGTATTCTCTAAGGACCACAAGCTGCCCACTGATTCCACTTTACTGATCACCCTCCTAGTGCCAAGTGGTTCATTTTTACATTACAGGACTGTTGGCAATGAAGTTGGTATTTTTATGTTAAAATCCAAATGCCTTGCTAGAATATGCCAATCTGCTCCGTATTTTTCAAAATCAAGGACCGTATGCTACAGCTATGCTGGCAATGACTATTTTGACAGCATCCTGAAACTAAACCACTCCACCAAAGACTGGCTTCTTCTCAAGAGCTGCATTGTACAACCTACAATATTTCACTGAATAGCTCAAAATATCATTCACATGGACTGAAAAGCTGAAACATCCAGTTGCCCAGGGCTAATACATTCTCAAACAAGCATAATCAAGGTTTGTGCAATTGAGAAACAATTCCAGCCCTTCTAATTATCAAGGCAGGTCAACATGAACAGAGGTGTCATCTTTGGCCTCAAATGCAATGCCCAGTGCTACCCTCATGGCATCACACCTAGAGCTCCTAACAGTCATAAGCACAGCTTTATCCAAGTTACTGGAGCTTACTGCTCTATCTTCAGCAGTTCTGTAGAGGTCAGATTTGAGTTCTATCAGACTTTATGATGATGATGAGAGGGAGAAATCAATACAGAACCTGTTTATTCTCAAGACTATGCATTCATTTACAGTGAACAAAAGGTAGTAAGTCTATAAAAGCCTGAACCCATTTTCATGAAAGACTTAATAAGATTTAAAATAATATTTTGCAAGATTAAAAATGATATTTTGCAAGATTAAAAATAATATTTTGCAAGATTAAAAATAATATTTTGCAATTTTTTCATCCTAAATCTAAAATCCCTTGTTGGGGTTTTAGATTTAGGATGAAAAAATAATTGACAAACAAATAGCAGACTTCCAACCCAAATCATGGAAAGAATCCTTTGAGGAAAAAAGACACAGGATACAAATAACTACATGATGCACCTGACTAGACGGAGGGTGAGGACATTTATCTCACCGTGGGGAGATAAAATCTAGAAACAAAGATCAAACACAGTTACCCTGCTTCCATGCACAAGACAGCAAGTAAAACCCACCTGTACCTCATTCACCCCAACCCTAGCGGTTACAAAAGATTAAAAAAATAAAATGATACTTAAAAAAATAATCCTAGACCATTCATGTTTGAACACAGACAAGATAATCAGTGATTCAAAGTGCACTATGACACTGATTAAAGAGCAGCATAAAAGCATTATGAAGTATAGAAAAAACACTGTATCATATACTAAGCTAGGCAAAGTATAAATATTGAAAAAAAACCCGTTAACTGGAAATAAATTAGACTTAGAATAAGTACCATTAAAATAATGGGACAACCTCAATTTGCAACAGTACAGAACATCAAAATTGCTTCAGTTATTATTTAGCCAAAAGACATGGAAAAAACATCAATGAACTCAAAAGATAAATGAAGCTCAGCTGATGATACTGAAATAATATAGCCCATAAAACTGAAACACAAATTACATTTACTTAACTCTAATACTGCCCCAACCACAGCTCTTCTTTATTCTAGTTTCCTGGATAATAACAAATGACTCCAGCTTAAAAAAAAGCTTTCTTAACTGAAATTAAATTGCAGATAAGCCCTGCTCATCAAAAGCAGATCTATGCAGAAGTCACATATAATTGGATTAAAAAACAACAAAGACACAAACCCAACAGAATTTCCATCTTTCTTTCACACAACTTAAGTACAGTCCCAAAAAGACCTGACAGAAATACAACCCCATTAAAAAAAAAAACCAACAACAATCTATTCAATTTCCCAGTAATGAACATCATTGCTACCTGTTGCGTTAAAATGGTAACAAAATAATACTTCTAAGATTTGTACTTCCTTTCAAAACAGCCTAACTTACATTTGGGTTATTCATCTGAAAACAAACTCAAAAAAAGAGTATACTTTTAAGAATACTCTCCTCTTGCACTAGTTTCAAGTTGTTATCTGGGGTACAAGCCACAGAACAATCTAATGGTCAAGGACCCAAATAACATGTGATAGAAAATGAAAAAATCTGCACTGTTGCTTATGGTCAAGTTACAGGAAGAAAAAGTTCTCCTATATAAAGTCAAAATGTTAATGTGCAACAGTCAGTGGGATATACATCATACATTCAGTTCAATGTGCATAAACAAATTAGAAACTACATCTTAAATGGTAAGTCCATATTAAGAGACAAAGCACTTAGTGGAAAAGGAAGCATATGCACAGAGAAAAATTATATCTAGGGGAAAAAAGTGTATTCGATGCATGCTTGTAAAAATTTTTCAGATGGTCTCTGAGCAGCAGAGCCAAGTGAACCGTGTTTGTATGTTTTTGGCAGTCTAACATAACCAAAGTAGAATTACTGCGTTGCTAACACATGTACTGTGTAGGAGACAATTGGTTTTGTGTCCCAAATCTCAGAAGAAAAGTACAGAATAAAAATAAACCAAGGCAGGGGGCAGGGGCAGGAAAAGCATATTCACAGAGTTAATTCTCATACTGCTATTGATAATCTTCACATTAGTACTACAGACAAATGCCTTTGATGATTTCTCATGTCAGTTCAAAGATCATCCACAAAACTTTACATTTAAGAAGCCTGACCTGAGAAACAGGGATAAGAAGTTTCACAGGGCAAGGACAGCCAGTGTTGGGGAACAAAAAACAAGAACTATGAAAGCAGGGTGCTGTACTCTACTTCCCATCCCCGAAGCAAAAGTAATTTGGAAAATTAAAAGGCTTCAGGGAACATCAACATAATCTCTGGGGCAAGTTCAGGGTTGTAGATGCTGTCTCAAGCCTACTAAGTGGTCTACTTGCCTAGAGCCTGTATGTAAGACAAAACCTCACTCAAATCACTTTCTTGTGCATGCAAACAGTAGAACTGGTGAAAGTATTCTGAACTATAACAGACATACACCGTTTCCACTCTGCTAGGTAAGACGGAAAACTTGCACATTTCCCTTAAAACTACACTGTATGGAGTCACAGCTAGGACTGCAGAGCAGAGAACCTAGTGAATGTTAAGATCAATTTGTCAGAACTAGCCAACATTTCATATAAAAATTTCAGAATACTCCCTACAGGAGCCGAAGTGGCACAAGCTGAATCCCATCTGTCTGAGAATAGTTAAGTCTGTCTTAAGACAGCAGTTTGAAGCAGCTTCCATCTAATAAAAAAACATGATACTGATTATCTTAGTGCAATGGTCCGATTCCGAGAGCCCTTAGGCCTTGTCCCTCTTCTCTGTTCCCATTTCCCCTTCTGAATCCCATCAGTTGTTTGTATTGTTTAAAATTCTTATTCTTTCCCATTTTTTTTATCCTTTTGATGAAAATGGTCCAGAGAAACCATCTAACTGCCAAAAAGCCAAGTCCTGAGAAGTTCTATCCAAAAAAGAAAAGAAAAGAAAAAAACTATGTAGCAGCCAAGTAAGTTATTTATGGGCCAAGTATTGCCTCTCCAGAAGAGATCCAAAGAAAGCAAGCATAACTCCAAAGAAGTTATACTGTTTCTAGAGAAAGCCCTTCTCCAAAAGAGCAGTATGATTTCCATGCACAACTTCAGCTAACCCAGATAGATCTCACCGGGCATCCCAGTCAGGAGGGAAACCTTGCCATAACTCCCTCCCTGGACCCTCTTTGCAGAAGAGAGAATGCTGTGGGCTGTCTCATTCCAACTGGGCAATCACCCCAATGCCATGACAAAAAAGGACATAATTACACTAACAAGGGACCAATGCTATTCCAGACCCCCACCAAGTACAAAAAAATAACAATTGTTCTCTTAAGGAGAACAATAAGGGGGGTACTAGGAATGAGACACACTAAAGCCACCTAAACACAAATTTAAAAGAAAAACCTACAAGAAAATAGAAACAAAGACATAGGTGTTCTTTTCAGTTTCTACTCATACTTTCATAGCTGGAAATGAAAAACAAAAAAATGGCAGTATCCTAAAGCATATACATCTGTTTTTTAAAGAAACCCTGCTGAGCATTTCATAATTTTGTACAAGGCCCACATCTTTACAGTAAGTTTTTAAGAAAATTCATGCCTATAAGCTTAAATCAGGCAACCTTTACTTTCAGCAGACAAATTGTGTACAATACATCTAGGATTCACAATGAGACAAAAAAGTGTAGAACAATTTCAGCTCAAATTGCTCCTGTTTTGCCTACAGAACATAGAAATAGCCTTATTTAAAGACAATGTCCTATTTTTCTTTGATCATTTTGGCAATATCCATCAGTGACAGACAAGCACACAGATAATTCTCTAAATTAGGCAGTCTATTCAAACAGTCATACAGCTGTCAAAAACTATATTTAAGCTCTTCTGCCTACATGCCAAATTTCAGGAAAAAAGAAAAATTAATGAAAACTTCCAACTAAGAAGCATGGGAAAACAAATGAGGGGGCCTGCCCTTTTAAAGAACACTATTAGTTTGCAATTTTGCTTAATACTACACAGTATTTTAAACTGTAGAAATATTACATTATCTTCCCACTACTCAGGATCCCTATTTGGAGATATTTATGAATCAAAACATTTTGTACAGTACAGTATCATTTACAAGTTCTTTTTTTGTGAATTAATCTACACTCATAAGGTTTTCACATACTTTAAACATATCCTAATATAGTACAGTACTTCAGAGCACTCTTAACCACCAGTTTCAGTGCAGGGGGTGAGGGGACAGTGAGGTTGAAGAAGAATATAAAACCCAGTGGCAAAACTGCATTTGAAATCCAATGCAAATAGAATAATGAAATAAGTAATCCTGGGGTTGTTTGATGCCTGGAGTAGTGGGAGAGTAATGAAGGTATAAAATAATTCAGATGGGGCATGGGCAGGCAGGGAGAAGTACTGCTTCTACCCCTCACAAAGCCAAATGCTTTCACACTCAGAAGCTGAGGTCCAAAGGAATGTATTAAGTGCAGGACCCAGCTCAATGGATGACATCACAGTGCTGTTTCATCTCCCTTCAGCTCACCTTCAGCGCTGCCCACTGGAGCCCTGTGCGCTGCCACTGGCTGGAAAAGCCTGCATTGGCTTCAGGAGCTGTCATTTCAAATACTACGCCCTTACTCATTTAGAGTCAACACTACATCATGAAGGTCCTCACCAAAGTAACTTCCTCAGCAGCAATGGCACCTTACCATCATCCCACCCTTCCCAACTCTATTTTCACCCCAGTACGGCTCATTAACAAGATACAACTGACCAAGGATAAACAGAAAACTCACGATTGCAATTGTTTTCAGAAACACAGACAAATTTCACAATCCCATCCACAGTTGTGGCATCGTCTGCACAACTATAAAGCAGGAAGAATTTTATAGAAAATCAGGCCAATACTAGAGAAAAACTAGAGCAGGCAGTGAAACCACAAACGGGCACTGGTTTCCTACATCAGTGTGCTCTGGAGTGGCAGGCATGCTCTTTAGCTGTAAGCTGTTATCAGATCCAGACAGCATACAAGTCTTTCAGCCTGAGCTTATGCAATCTTACTAATGGACAAATTATTATATAATAAACCTACCTGAAGCCAACACAGAACTTTTTCAAGCATCTACAGAACATAAAGAGAAAAAAAACAAACCAAAGACTAACCACACCCCATCACACCCTTCTATGCTTATTCACAAACCAAAAAAAATTTTACTTGGGCAGCAGAATTTAAGACAACTTTCACATTCAATTCAAAAATGCAGAATTTTAGCAACAGAAGAGATTAACAACATTTTTCCACAAGCCTGCAGAAAAATTCAGTACTTGCTAGAAAACAGGAAAAAAAAAACAAATACCCCCATGAAGAATGCATTTCAAGTACCAAAATTCAATGAGTTAAGCTTAGACCTGAAGTTGTTAACTTTACCAAACTACCTCATAAAGAACTAATATAATCTTTTTGTTACAGGATTTTACACAGCACAATACAATAAAATGATTGTTCAACTTCAGCTAACTATTTTTCAGATATGTTAAACTAAACTGTACCACTTAGAAACCTCTTAGAAACTTCCTTTTAGTATTCTGTTTTGAGCACCCTAAATGCCAAAACAAGATAATACAGTCCATGAACCTATCCTAAATCTTTCCAGAGTAAACCAATAAAACATATACATATAGCCAGACTTCAAATGAACTAACTTGAAAATAAATTATAAATTAATGCTTTAATCTACCAGATCTGTCTTCTACATTTATAGCAAACTTTTTTAATAGCACAGCAAGATTCAAAAAAAAAATAATGTTCAAACCCCAATATTCTTTTTTTAGATTAAATAAGAAAAACTGTTCAGTTGTGATTTCAGAGCTGCTAAGTCTTTCCACATTAAGTTATGCAAGCTGTATAACTTGTGGTGGGTGGTGGGGAAATTACACAGAAACTCAAAGGGCTTTTTACCTGAGCTATTGCAGCAAACACAAAAAAAGATATGACCAGAAGTTTTATAGTTGCCACTCTGCTTTCTGAATTTTCTAAAGCAAAACAAAATATGGTTTTCTTTCAAACTTATCTATGTAAAATACCACATTCTCATTTCCATGGGAAGAAAAGTATTCCCAAGGCCACTGGGTATTTCAGAGCCCAAACTAGACCAACTAACAGAAATCTCTGAAATATGACATAGAAAAGATTAATACAGTTTATTAATAATATTTCATAAAAACAACTACAGCACATTTAATCTTTTACAGAAATAATCAGAGAAATATATGGGAATAAACTGTAGTATGTTTTTACTATTTTATATCACAGAAATGTGGTATTTTAACTCTGTAGTACAGTTCAACCTATTTTTAAACAAGAAATACCTAAAAATACTTATATATTAAATTTATATCATGTTGTTATTCCATATGCTGAAGTACTGTATCATTAAAGGCAGTTTAAATTTCAAGAAATAACTTACATCAAATGCTATCATCAGTTCAACTACCTTCCCCAAATGCTATTTGGTGTCAGTTTGACCTGGAAAAGACATCATCTGTCCACTGTATCAATGGTCACTCATTTCTACTTCTACACAGCCTTCTCTACTGTGAGTGCTTAAGTGCTTATGATTCTGTAATCAAACTAGGTCAGGCAGGGGAAAAAAAAAAATCTGTCTGAACAGCCCAGAAAATGAGCATACTTGGTTTTTAAATACATTTTTTTCAACAAAACCAGCTCCACATGTCAGTTTGTTCAGCAGCCACTGATTTGTTAAACTTGTTCAAGCCATGAATTCTTGAATCCACACGAGGGACAGAGGGGCTACATAGGGGCAGAAACAAGAGGCAAAGTACTAAAACAGGAGAGGGCAACAGCTCAGGCTTCAACACAAGCATTTGTGAAACCATGCCATCCCTCTGATACTCAGCTCTACTGGTGCAAAAAAAATTACTCTTAAAAAACAGAAACAGGAAGCATTTATTGAGCCATCCATGCCAGCTGTGCCACTCTTTGGGCAGATAAAGACCAGCAGCTTGTATTTACCTACAAAGGCTTAACCAGTGCCAGGTTCTCTTTGGGAGTATCTAAAAGAAAAGGATCAGTTAACTGATCTAAGCAGGTAACTCCAAACATTTCACCTGGTCTTCCTCACTCTGACAGGCATCAGTGGTTGTGGATGATGTAGGTTAACAAAACACTCATGATCAGTTCTGACAAGATCACATGTTCTGCAAGAATGTTCTTGATCACTCAAGAGATGGAAACTTTTACAGTCTATTATCAAAGACAAAACTATTAACTAACTAATCTGATGGAAGAAGGAGAAACATCAACAGCCTTAGATGTACCAATGCCAACCCCAAACTGAGGAGCAATGACTGTGTGTGAAAATTCAGAATATTTCCTCTTTTTCCTCCTCAAGTTAGCAGAAAACCCCTAGCTTGCAAGCATAATTAAAAACCTGTTCTGCAGCATAGGTAACAACCACATCCAAGACATTTTAGTCTCAGCCCTCACATCAACACAGACTGATGCTGGCTATAGATTTTCCAGGTATTATGGCAGCTCCAAAAGCAGAAGGTCTGCTGCTATAAATAGTCATGCTTTTATTATAAGCAGTCTCATTACAAGTAAGCTCCTATTGTTGTGACAGCTATTTATTTGTAATTACTATTTGCAACACTAAAATACACTTCAATTAGTAGAATCCCTTTTACACTACCCTGTCACTACAATATTGTAGGGATATGGTTATGTACCACCAACCTGAAGATTTTGCCTCCATTGAAATTGCTGTTAAATCCAAGGCCAGTTACTTTCTCCTTCCTGTATAAACAATGGTTACTAGCTTATTAGTAACCATTACCTAACAGAATTTTACTTTGAAGAACAACATTTCAACCAAAACTAAACAGCACATACACTCACCTGCTTGCTTTTGGAAGCTGATAACAAATACATCCTAGTGTACTGCTCAACTAGAAGCAGGAAAGGAAGTGGGAGCTTAAAATGGCATTTATTTCCTCTCTTCATTGTCTGTCTACACTACCTCAGCATCTCAGATTTTACATGGCAAATATGGTAAGTTTGATTGTGCTGATCAGTTACTTCAAATTACATATTTTCTGCACTCAAAAGGATAGTTTTCTAACTGGACCAAAGCTGCTCATGCTGGCATCATAAATATCCAAACTGGCAAGGAAGAAGCAGAACCATGAAACCAGAGTCAAGGGAAAGCAGAAAAAAAACCTCTCCTCTTCAATGCAAGCAAACCATTCCAGCATATCATTCACTTGTCTTAGACTAGAACATTTATCTTCCACACCATGTAAAACATATCACTCACACTGTGTAGTTTTTTGTTCTTTACAGCACTTTGCACAATCAATGCAGTTAATACATTAACTACTTCTGCAGGAGTAGCTTTCAAGAAGCTGCTTCCTGCTATCTCTTGATCAACTAAAGATTGCTCTGAAAAGATGTAGGCAGTGGCAAACAATAGCAGCAAACTTGTCTACATTGCTTGCCAGTGCAAGACAGATGAAAAGCTAGTGTAGGTTCCTTCAATTGCATTCTGCCACGTACATTCCACATCCCACTACAGCCACTCAACGAGTATTAGCACAAGGCAAAGGCTTCAAGGCACATTCTATTTATTCCTACAAATATTCTTTTAGATTACCACATGTAAGCTCCCCAAACTCCTGAGCACACTCTTAAGAATGTGTCATACTTCTGTCTGTTTCTGGGCCTTATCAAAACTGGAGAGTCACTCTGAGAATTTCAACCACTACATAATGGAATTAACTCCCTGAATAACTTGCTTTCCTACACAAATCAGAGCTAAACCCAGACAATCACAGAATTTGAGCACTGTTCTAGCCCTTCTACTGAAACATGCTAATCTATGCTAAAATACAAGAGACAACAGAAAAGACTCAGCAAGAGATTTCATTTTAATATAGGAAGAAAATTCTTCCTGGTGAGTGTGGTCCAGCATAGAAATGTGTTAAACAGAGGTGTCAGAATCTCCACTCTTGAAAACATTTAAAAGTGGTCTGGAAAATATTATTTCAGTGTTGGCCTAACCCAGGCTGGAGACTAGATCAGACTTCTACAAGTCAATATATCTCTCAGCTGGGTCCACCATCTCAAAACCAGGACCACACTATTTCTAAAGCTCATGCCAGGGAGTTTGTTTGCCTTTTAAATTTCAGTTAATAGTCAAAAGATAAAAACAATGAGCCCTAATACTCTCAGTATTTCAATCTGTTACGGACACAATGTGAAAAACACTACCATTAAAGGAACAATAATTTGTGAATTCAAATGCTTAAGAACTTAAATAGACTAAACTCTTGGGTTTGGTGTACAATCACTGGTTCTTATAATCAGTACAAACATTAGTCTCCTTTAACAACTCCATCAACTAGCTAGTTCACACACTCCTTCCCACTACTATTCCATGCGCTGGTTCATTTGAAAGATGCATTATCTGGTTAACAGTACTGTTAGAAGTTTCAGCTCTCTCTCAGAAACTGTAATTTAAAAAGATTGGAAAACTCTTGACTAATTAAGAAAGCAGTCTAACTAGAATGTTTAAACTGAACATTATGTTTAAAATAAACAAAAGGCCACATATAAGGACTGTTATTTTCAAATGAGTTGTCTTCATATCCTAATGGGGCTCTGCTTCTCTTATAGCCCAATCTTTGTGTCTTTGAAGTGTGACTTTTTTCAGACCTTTTACTTTCTGTCATTTAAGCTAAGTGACTACAGCCTTAGCCTGCACTTGGCATACTTAAGATCAGAAGGCTGATCTCAATCCTGGTATATTAAATGGTTGGTTGTCTTCTGGTTCAGGTTTGTTTGGGCTTTTTTTCACCATTTTTTTTTTTTAACTTAAACATATTCTAGAAGAAATCACTAAGTGAGTCAAGTGGTAGAGGCATTCACAATAAGCAACTATTCCATGATTTGCTTCCCCAAAATGTGTTGTAATATGTGCCACCTCAATTATTTCTTCCCAAACACAATGTTCTTTTGGGCCTTGTTACTACCCCACTAGCTCTTTAAGTTAATAGCCACCAATTCATATTTCAGGATACTAATGAGATGCTTTCCTGTATCTTTTGAGTAAGAATTTCAGCTAATTTCAAAACAGGCTTATAGAAAATAAAAAACAACATTTTGTGGCAATTTCACACCTGGTCATGACATGCTACCTTGATTTATGATATACAAAATGACTATGCACAGCCTTTTCTCTTACAGCTATGTACAAGTGGTTATCTCAGTAAACTAAGAGTACAGTTTCATGACATATTTAGTCCAATTAAACTACTTATTTGTAGTAGTACTACTATGAAACTAATTTATTACCTATATTACTGACTATATTTTTATTTGCAGAATTATTTCCCAAACTAAAACTAGTTACCACTGGAGGGGTTTTTAAAATATTATAACACAGGTAATTCCTTGAATCTGAGCTAAGCAGCATGTCAGAATTTCCTCTAAATGGCTGATTTTTAGACTTCTTGTGATAACAAAGCTGATGAACCCTTTTGCATACATACTCTACAAGAGCTTCTGATGCAAATATCATAAATGATATGCATGAATCAAATGTGACATGGTTTACTGTCCACTAAGTTACATATATGTTCTGCAACAGTTTCATGAAGGACTACAAGTGCTCTGGCATTACGAAAAACTTCAGCATGAACATATATTCTATGAAAAATAAAAAACTTAAGATATTGGGAAAGTCAATAAAAAGCAAATTACTAGGGAGAAAAACCACTTAGGGCTGTACACACTGATGTGTCAACAGGGAGCAGCCCCTACCAAGCAATGCCACTGCAGCCAACCACCATTCCAAAGACCCGCTGTCACTGCTCTCTGCTCCAGTCTGTAACACAATTACATACAGTTTTTTACAGCAGCTACGATCCTGCACTGTACACCTAGATGTTGCTAGGGAATGCTCCTATCTTAGATATTAGTCCAGATTTGGGAGGAGCACCTGTTTGCCCTCCACATATTTAACTCCTGACTTAGGCTTGCCTAGATCATAACACATACTTTCCTTCATCAATTACTCTTTCCAGTCTGTTTTTAACAGTTGAAGTAACCTCTCCAAACACAGCTCCTCATTACTGCCCAAACATATCAGACAAAAACTGCCAGCTTTGACTTTCAAGCATCACCCCTACTTTATGCTGGCATTGCTACAAAAAGAAGCCCTTTTACTTGCACCTGTGATATCATCTCCCTTCTGACAGCAGGAGCATTTTTGCAGCCATTGACAGAAGCAAGGAAGTTCTCAGGCTGAAAATATCTTGCTGCTTTTGACTGAAGAAAGTGAGCATCCAGCCATTCTGGCCCCACCTAAGGACACTGAGCCATGGCCTTAGGCCTTCTAATTTCCAACTCCTTGTGACAGTACTAAATGCCTACATCTGCAGATCAGTTTCTGGATGTGCTCAGTTCATACCACTTTTTTTTAAATGCTCTCCTCACTTAGTAAGTCAGAGTAGTTCAGTTTTACTGACACACAAGACAGGAGAGGAACATGTCAGCTTGAGGGCTCACAGAATTCATGTTTTCTTCAACGATGCTCCCCATATGACTTTTTTAAATTATAAATGTTAGTTTGCCTGCTACAGCATTGTTTCTTGCTTTCTCCCCTAAGAGGTCACATACATAGTTTAACACTATGTTGCATTAAAATCCTCTCAGGAGTTCCTACCATTATTATATACTGACCAGGCAGATACTAAAATCTCCTTCAGACAAGGAAGAAAGAAAGGAAAGAATGAAGCGTCAAGAAGCTCTTGGATATTAAATAGAAAGAAATGGTCCTTCACTCCTTTTTGCTTCCTGGAAAAACATGAGAAATCTTAATTTATCTTCTTGCTCTTTTTAAATGAGAATCTTCTATTTTTCTGCATTAGAAAACTAACAAAGCAAAGCAACTGCCAGTATTCAACACCCCTTACTCTATCTGCCAGCATGTTAAAAACTTTGCAGCTCAGAGTTTACAAGTAACTCTTGATCTTCCAGAAGCATTTCAGAAAATAATAAAATTCATGTTCCTTAACATATAAAACAATCTCAAACAATCTGCTTCAGAAATGTATAGAACAATCATTAAGAAAACCCACAAGAACTCATCTGATCATGACAAAACCCCCCAACAATTTTAAAAGTTTTTGTAACTAATTATAGGTTGATTAAACATGAAGTGCCTGAGCATGATCCCACAACAGCACTGGTTTAAGTTTATTTCAGATTTTCTATGAGACAAGGAAGGAGAGCATCAATTTGATGACTTCTTTTTTCCTAATAGCACACTGCCTTCAGATTTATTTTGACATTATCTCATTTTGTGGGAGTTCTTCATTTAGAACATTTACTCTTCAAGAAACACTGGTATGGATTCTTCTCAGTTTCATTCTCTTCAGCAGAGAAAAACAAAAATGTTATGTCTGTTTATAAAAAAACAAGATTTCAATACAAATAATTACTTTTTCAATACGTTTCCCTAAACAAATACAACAGCAGAATACAAAAAGTAACAGAACATAATTTGTTTTCAGACAGTCCTTAAAAGAAAAAGATAAATCCGTACTGGAGTGTTCTGTATAAGCAAGCCTGTAACTTTCAAAGCTATTCTTCCCTTCAAAAAAAAATCTTTCTGTGTCCCCACTTCAGGATTTAGAGAAGTAAAAACAGACATTAAATCATTACTGAATACCACTTAAGGAGTAAGAGTAACCCATTAAAAAGAAAAAAACTTCTGAATTCCCTCCATTACCACTTTCTTCCAGCATATTTCAACATGTGATACTTTTAGAAAAATACCGGTTTGGAAATAAAAACAAGAAGTTCAAGTGCTTGTCCACTTGGGTGGGGGAAGGGGAAAGAGAGAACAGGGAGACCATAACCAAATATTTTATATTAAAGACTGAACCAAATTGGCAGTAACTGAAACTGACTGACATCTCATTTCACTTTGGGCAACGTGAGCCTTACACCATGCAGCAGGTAATGCAACTACTTGCTTTTCACTTGGATATCTGCATCTATAAATACTTCTAACATTTGCATGGATGAGTAAGATTATTTGGCTCAAAAAACAAATAAAACATTTTAAAACTCCAAGCGGCACCACAGCAACAAAAAGTTTCAAGCCCAAATTTGATCATACTTTTTACAAGTCACAATTAAAACCATCCCACGTTCCTCACAGCAAACCAAGCCTGGCTATTTGTCAGAAGAAAAGAGTTTTATGCATAAAACTTGAGTGTCACCTTCGAGTTGCTCAAATGCATACCTCCAGAATTTGTCTTTTCACACTCATTCACAGACACCCAGAGGGGTTAGATGACTCCCACACACATTCCAATTAACCTCTGTTGCCTAACACCTCCAACACTTAAAAATTTAGCTTTTTGATATCCTGGATAAATCTGGCAGAAAAAGTAACACTTGCTAGGAACACTTAAGACATGTCTCCACAGGCAAAATAATTTATGATGGGAATTTAAGAGCATAGTCTATTCCACCTGAACTTGTTTTGTGGACACCTTTTATACTCTAAAAACTAAAATAGCCACAGGTTCTTCTGTTCAACCCATACTTGCAAAAGCAACACACACACCACACAGGAAAAACCCTGATGCACAACAATTCAGGTTCAACAGTTATCCCATACTCCTTCCCTGCTTAGGCAAATAGCCTAAAAGCCTAACTTTGAAAGACATTACCCTTCCACGTATGCAGAATTTACTGCAGAGCAGTCTGGCAAATTGAAGCTGAACTAATATTTGCCACTTGCCTGAATAATTCCAAAATGAGTTTCAAATGATGAAAGTAACCGTGTTACTTAAAAAACAATAATTTAAAATTTCACAAAATAACTGGGTCTAATGTATGGCATCCTTATTCTGTAAGGTATGCAGCAATAAATTCACCTGCACGTTATATTAGATGTTCCTTAAAAAGGAAAAAAGCGCACAGATACTACTTTTCCAGAAGCTTGACTTAATACAGAAAACTAATTAGAAACAGTTTATCTTGGAAAAAAACACAGAAAAAGGTAAAAGAAAAAAAAAAGAAACAACATGCAACCCCCAAAAACTCCACCACCCTTTAGTGAAAAAGAAAACATCTCCCTTAGGCTGTGGAAGAGAACTGCAAATACTAAATAAGGTCTTGGGACCTTATATCTCCCCACTTCAAAGCAACCATGTACATGCATTGTTTTATTCTTAACATAGCTTAACCACCATGAATGGTTAAACTATGTTAAGAATAAAACAATGTATGTCGACCTCTTCTTCCAATACTTACTGGATTTAGCTTTGCACTAAACACACTGGCAACAAATACTCACTAGAAACGTGGCACAAACTAGTGGACATACAACAGGAGGAAGTTATCACAAAGGACACAATTTACAATGTCCTGATTATATACTGTAACACTACAAAAGAGACGACAACACCGACTTTAATCCTTTAATTTGCCATGGTACAGTTCTACGGGTAAATCAAGCATCTGTAACACACATCCATACAACTTCTTACAGAAGCAGCAAAATTAATTCCAGCTCTAGAATTTTTTCTTATTAGTAAAAACGAAATCAGACTACACACCAAAAATATAAAGCTTGCCAGATCCACTCATGCTAAGAAACACAGAAAGGAAACCAGCACACATTAAAAAAAATTAAAATTATATATGAGTTGTAAGATTTGAGTTTCCTTCCTTTCAAATACTTTGTTTCTTTAAATTACATCTGATGGCTTTGGGATTTAAACCGAACATGCAGGCTGTGAATAGAGAATGCATGGCAGGAAAAACTGAACTAACCATGTAAAAGGCAGAATGGAAAGGAGCCAGATACAACAAATAACTGACAAGGGAAATAGGCCTGGTTCTAGATCAAAAAACAATTTAAAAATATAAAGAAATCATACCCTCCTGTAAAGATTTATTTTCAGTTCATATCAAAAAAAGCCTAGGATGTGAACTGCAATTTGTACTACTTTGCTAGCATAATTACACATACAATGTTATCCAAGCAGGCACCATATGTATATACAAAAAAAGAAAACTAATAGCAAATTCTGGAGTATTCTGTAACTGTGTATTAAGGAAGTCTTTATTTACACACAGTAAGACACCAGTTTTACCTCATTTGCTAATGAAATCATATATATATATCCCAATTAGAAGCTTTGGAAGTACTACATCACATTTTCAAGCAAATGACAACACTGTGCTGATGCCCTCACATCATTACACTGTTATTTTTATCCACAGCATTCAGATCACACACAGTATGTATCTAAATGTCCAAATGGCCTTCTTACTTTAAGAGTACTACTGATTTTACCACTAGATAGGAAGCAGAGAATGCATTATAAATCATTCCAGGTGAACAGCAGTTTTTACAAACAGAGCAGAGGACCAACAAATGAAAAATTTCAAGTCCAAGCTTCAGCCAGGTAGCCAAAAGCTTTCTTAAATAAGAGCATGATCCACACTAATTTGGGGGTTAGTGTTGTTTGGTTGGTTGGGGTTTTGGGTTCTTTTGTGGACATGGCAAGGACATTCACAGACATCCTCTTCTCTCTCAATACTTTTAAATTACAATCCATTTACAAACCTGTGGCTAAATAATTTATTATATCTGTAAAATTTCCTTTGTTTTTTAGTATTTTAAAGAAAGCTTAATTTGTCAATTTTACACCTTTCACTCTTCTTCTTAATAGCTGCCTCTACTCAAGTTTAGTAGTGTTACTTTACCTCTTAATTCAGAACCAAGTCCACAGTCTGACCCATCTTAGTGGAAATCTAGGTGTATAACCAAAGTGCCTACTACTAGCAGTTATGGAAAGCAGCACGTTTTAGAAAACTTCCCTGTTTCTTGCCTTGAGCACAATAGAATGATCTCTCAATAATTTTATTTTTAGTTTCACCTCATCCATAAATAGACCTACACACTATCATCCCAAAGTCTTTAACTGATCTCTGTGAGAACAGATGGAATACCTGCTTAGTAATTCTGTACGTTGTTTTCCTTTTAATCTTTAGCTCAATAAAACTCTTGGGCATATACTCAGCTAAAAAATAAACCTGAGCTTTTGACTAACTTTGTAACAAGTGCTGTCACCATTCCCCTGTGAAGCACCCCTCTCTCTTCTGCATACAATTCATACAAGATTTTGCTGGTTTGGGTACATTTTATACAAGATTTTAGTTTGCCTCACTGTTCTCCTCGCGGACATAGTTTAAGGAATAATTTTAGTTAAAGTAGCTATGTCAATGCAGGAGTAACTCATCCATTTAAAGACTGACTTAGCCACTCCAGAACAGTTGTACAAGTCATACACCTAGGTGTTAAATGTGTAGATACATTTATAGATAGATACATTTACAGATGCTGTCTTCAATCAGACACCACTTCAACAGGCCCAGCACAGCTCTCCGTGGACCTCGCTGACAGAAGGAACAGAAGGCTGGAAGCAGCTTCAACTTTAAAATAAACCTCCTGTTACTGTCCTACAGCTCCTGTTAACAGTAGTCTTGTTTGTTAATGTAAGTGTTACACAAACGCCTCCATCAAATCATTAAGAATTGTATTTACAGTATACAGCCCATTTCCTTCACTCTTTAAAAAATCTGGTAAAGTGAATTTTATTTGGATAAGTAATATTGCCAAAATTACTTTATCAACTCAGTGAACTTCCTTGCTTAGCAAAGGCCAGGTTCTGGTTCTGTTCCTGAGAATTTCAGCATCCCTGCTAGGGAAAATGCTATTCCTCCTAAAGCCTCACAGATACTTTTCCTCAAGTCACCTAAGATCCATCTGTAAGTACTAACAGTAGAATTACAGAACTTCCAAATTACAGCCAACACTAAAGTTTTTCCACCACACTTTTGCTCAAACACAACGTAAAGCAGACATTTATTAAACGTGCCTTCTGCCAGTATTGCAGCCATTTTTAAAAACAACTCTCACTGTTCAATCACATGAATATAGAACAATCATCTAAAATTGTAATTCAGTTTTACCATTACAGCTGTGAACTTACTAAAAGGCATCCATGATCTATACAGCTAGAGAAGCTGAACTGTCTTGTGAACAGTGACAGAACACTTCTTTTGACAAATTGCAAGAGGAATTTTAGAGCGCACCAGCTTTCCTGGGAGCACTGTTGGCCTGCACTGGATTCTAGATGTAGCTTATTCTGACATAAACTTCTTTACAGAAAGGGGCTTGCACTCTCTCCATATCTAATACAGCCCATGCATACAATTAATACACTACAAAAATTCCCTTCTCCCTAAGCCAAAGTTTCTTTGCAGGTAAGAAGTAGTGCAGGAACATTTACATTTCACCTGTGAAGGTTGCAATGTTACAGAACAAACAAAAACCAATTTGAAATCATGTCTTCAAAGAAATCACCATATTTCAGCTTGTTGGCAGTTTTAAGAAGAAAGGAAAAAAACACTGCAGGGGAGAAAAAAGTTGAGCTTGAATTTAAAGTCTCTGGCCTAAGCTTACACACCACCACTTCAGCTCATTTCAAACTGAGCGGTGACATTTTATGACTACTTGAAGGTGCAGATTTCCAGTGTCTGCCACTTTTCAAGGTGAAATTACATATTAAAAAATCTATGAAAGAACCCGAAAGTTTTTCTCAATTTTCCTCCTAAATTAAAGTCTTGAATCCTTCCAAAGTTCCAGACAAAAATAGCAGTTGGCATCTCATGGAACATTATACTGTCACAGATTTCTGCACAGGTTGTTTAACTTTAATTGTTACTTTCATTTCTCATGGAGGCGGAGGAAGGAAAAAAATATTTTTCCTTTTTTTTTTCCTTGTAAAGGAAGCTCCAGAACAAGAAATGTGACTTTTTTATCTAGTACTTTGTAAAGTACGAGCTCTTAAAAACATTCAACACATCACAGAAAACATTTGAGTTACATCTCCTAAAATACTGGCAGTGTGTTTTCTGAAAGACTTAGTAGCTTTCAAATATTCACATTTTAATAATCACTAGTGAGACCAGTTATAGTACACTATGTAAAAGTAATATTCAACCTTCTGTAGATGCTTTATTGTTACCACAAAAAAAACATTCCCCAGAATCTCAATTTGATATAGACACTGGGGACAAACAAAGAATGACTTTAAAATTTTTATAAATTGCATAAAGAACCTGAATGTGCCAACCCTAAAAAAATGTTAACCTATCTTTGAGAAAAAAACCCACTTAGATGTGAAGATTACACTAAACGTGCTGGCAAAAACTCTTCACTGAAATCTGTATTAGTAAGAACCAAACTCACAACAGCTGAAACTAGAGTTGCTAGACTTAAGCAAAGACAAACCTATCCTGCTAGAACTAAATTAACTTCTCCAAGCTGTTACATGCTTCTCATCAGAGAGAACCAGAATCTGAACTTCCAGCTTTAAAAATGAAAAACTTTTCTTTTGCTCCAATAAAATCAGTGTGGTGCTTTGTAAGTTAGAAATAAGTATCTCGATTAACGTACAAGTCTCTTGTCCCATTCCTGCTGCACATTTGTGCACGCACTGCCTTTCTTCTGTGTATGAATAACAATTTTGGAATCACCACGAAGACCTGGTAATGTTAAATACACGTGCATGACGCCACAACACCCCGATTTCTTTATCCAACCACACATCTGTTGCTCACGGACGGCTCAGCCCGGTACTCTCCTTCGCACCTCCCCAGACACCCTGGCTTTAAACAGCGCTCCGTGTCGCCGTGCTTGGCGATATGGGACCCAAACGCCCAGAATTTCCAGCTGTTGATGAACTTTCTCGCGGCGCTCTGGAAGATCGGGATCGCACGGTGTTCCGCACGGCTGGGAAGTTGGCCGGAGCGGCCGCCAGACCGAGCTCCCCCCCGGCCCCTCCCGAGCTCCCTCCCCGAGCCCGGGGCGCCCCAGAGCCGAGGCGGGAGCCCCCAGCCCAGCCCCGCCGTGCCGCGGGTGCGGGCGGGCGGCCCGGGGCGCGCTCAGCCTCCCCGCCCGGCCGGCCCCGGCTTCCGGGAGCCCGGGCGGACCTGTCCCAGCCTCCCTCCCGGGAGGAGAGGACGAGCTGCGTGCCGCGCTGTCCACGGCGGGCACACGGATTTCCCCTCATTTCACACACACACACAGACACTCACACACGCACCCCTCCCTCTGCCCGCGCCGGAGCCGCCGCGTGCCGCCGGCTGGAGCAGAGACCAGGGGAAGGGAATCGCCGGGTCTGCCCCCCGTTCTGCCTCCCGCCCTCCGCCCCCCGCCCTTCGGAGGAGCGACGGCGAGCTCGCCCCCAGCCCGGGTGTGCGCCCCGCCGGGCGGGGATCGGAGCCGCCGGCCGGGCTGGACGGAGCCAACTTAGACAAAGGGCACTCCAGACTCCATGTCTCCCCCTCCAGCTGTCACCGGCCGGGAGCCCGCGTGTCTGCCCGCCGGCGCCCCGCGGGAAGGGGACGCGGCTACTCCCCGGGAGCCGCCGCCGCCCCCATCCTCCCCTCCCTTCCTCCCTGCCGCCCCCTCCCCTCCTCCCCTCCCCCATGACAAAGGACCCGGGTATAAATAGCCGCTCCCGGCGCCGCCGCCGCCGCCTCAAGCCCGCGAGGTGTCGCTCGCTCGCCCGCTCACTCACCCGCCCCCCCGCCGCCCCGGCTCCGCGCCGCCGCCGCTGCCGCCGCTCCCGCCGGTGCCGCCGCCAGCTCCGCTCGGCGCTCCCGCTCTGCCTCCCTCCGCCTCCGGCTGCCGGATTCACCCTCCCGGACCGAGCGCCAAACACGCCGGCCCAATCGCCATCGCGCTCATTGGCGAGCGCCGAGCGCCGCCCCCATTGGCCGGACGGACGCGGCCGGGGCCCCGCCGGGCCAATCGGGCGCGGCGGGGGGCGGGGCGGAGGGCGCGGCCTCGCTCCCCACGTGCGGGGGGGGGCAGGGAGGGGTGGGGAGAACTCTTTGTTCTCGCGCTGCCCGCGCGGGGGGATGGGGGGCTCGTGCTCCCCTCGCGCCCGCCGCCCCCCGCCCCCCGCGCGCCCGCCCCCCCCGCGCCGCGCGGCGGAGCCGGGCCCGGGGCCGCGCCGCGCCGGGGAGGCTGCGAAACCCTCCGGTCCCCCCACGTGGAGAGGGGCAGAGGGAGGGGACAGCGCAGGGAGGCAGGCGAGAGGATTGGCGGGCACCGGGAGGGGCCGCGCTCCCGCTCCCGCTCGGCGCCGCTTCCGAGTTTGAATCGGTCCGAGAGCGGGAGAGGCGTAACGGCCCTAACGGTCCCGGGGGGCGGGAATGTCCGGAGCGGGCCCTCCGTGGCCGCCGCCGCTCCGCGTGTTGCTCCGCCGGCGCGGGAGCTCAGCCGCCGGAGGTCACTCCAGCCTTTCTCCACCCTCCGCGGGGGAAAATGAAATTGCCAAGATAAGTTTTCCTAGCGGGTACTTAGCCCTTCCGTTACTTCCACAAGTGACCGCATCCCGTGCCACTTCCGAGATACGCTGGAGCCGTACCTTCCCCAAGTGCCGTCGTCCATCCTTCCTTATGAAATACCACCTGTGGCTACCTCAGTGCATCTTCAGGGGCAGAAATGAGCAGCGGCCACTCTAAGGGGGTTCTGACTAAGACAAGCCTCTCACGGAGAAAATAAATCACAAACGCGCCCACGTTGCCAAATCATGCCGTGGGCTTGCGTGGCTCACAGATGTGACACGTCGGGAAGACGAGGATGTATCAGCCCTGGAGGCTGGGGACAGCCCACGCCCGCGGGGCAGCCCCGCCGCTCCCGGCGAATGTCTCGGCCGGCTGAGTCACTTTGCGGCGCCGCTGCCTCGCGTCCGCCTGTCTGACCTTTGCTCGCCCAAACTTCACCGCCTCCTTCAGAGCATCGCACCGGCGGCTTCCTCCGCCTCGCCGCTCCGCATCCAGCGCCGTTTCCCCCTGGCGTGGGGGGATGTCATAAATCCCAGGAGCAAAGTGCTCGCCCCGCGTCAGGCTCGCATCCTGTTGCTCGCTACGTGCTGTCTCCAGCCTCTAAGGTTGCTGTCGTTTTCCCTTGTTTCCAGTCCACGAGCCATGCTCATCAATCTTGTTGCCGAGGTTGTATTTAAACCTTGAGGGTTCATGCACCTTTTCTCTGCTGTCGTCCTGCTCTCTGGTCGCTCCAGCTTTCACTCGGCTTCAGCATGGAAAAATAAAATTGCCAAGTTTCCTAATGATACTCTCCACCTCCCTTAAGACCAGGTCCCTTCCCATGCGTCCCACATCGAGTGCCGCTTCTGATGTGCGCTGGAGCAATCGACACATCCTTGTTTCCGTCATCCTTCCTCACCAAATATCAGCTTCCCTCTTCCTTGGGCTTCCTAGTGCTACCTTAGTGCTTCTTCAGGGTAAAAGTTCAAAAAATGAGCAGTGGCCACTGTAATGAGGTCCTAAGTGATAAAAATCTCTTGCTGGGAAATAAATCACAAATGCATCTTCATCCCCAAATAATGCATTTGGCTTATGTGCCAAGTGAGGCTCTGGGTTCTTCTAATTAAAGGCAATGTACTTGTGTGTTTTTATAGTCTCTTTCTATGTGAAAGTGCTTAAAATTTCCAGACTTCATTGTGTATTAAACTTGGAGTGAGGTCTCAGGTGTGGGCATTTCTGCACTGTATGTTCTTGATTTACCTCATGGCCTTGAAAAGGGGTTTCTAATAGTAGCTCTTCTTTTTTTTCTTTTTTTTAATCTCTGGGGTTTCATGAGTTACGAGCAAAAACATGCAGCAGAAATTATTTCCTGTTACAGTTACTTATCGTATCATGGTAGATAGCTATAACCTTCCTCTAATTCTAATGGAGTGGCTGACAATTGACAAAAATACTACATTTGAAAAATATTACTCATTTCTGGAAATTCAGCTATTTTGAATATACTCTGCCCCAAGATGGCTGCCACCACTAAAATGGCTACCCAGTCCCTTTACAATTTAGGTTTTGTAATTTATTTTCATCCTTCAGGTTGCATTTCATGAGAACTGGTTTTGGTCCACAAGAAAAATAACAATTGCTAGATAAGGGTGAGGTAACTTAATGTAACAGGTACACTCAGCCACAAGGTAGAAAGATCTGCATCACAGAACCTACCCTGTGAATTAAACCTCAGCACCGATCACATCCTTTTCCTCTCTTGCACAGCAGATTATTCATCTGCTACACCTGAAACTGATGCTCACTATAAAACCATACATGTTTTGAACTGAGTTACTCTTTCTCCTTTGCACTGTACAAAACAACCTCTCCACCAAGGCTCCATTCTAGGCTCTTAAAGCGATGAACTCCTGTCAAGATACTCCATGAGGTCCTGATTTCCTGATCCATGGTTCAGGCTGCCTCAGACATCCTGGAGAATTTTAGTAACAGTTTGATTCTCTACACAGGATAATGTTGCAACGAGCTCCTCACAGACTTTGTTTTCACAGAGTAAACCACCCAAGTAGTTTTCTGTTTCTGCTGTATTTCTTTGATTAAAGAGCAACTATTTGAACAAGTATCTGTATTATGCAGAAACATTCAGATTGGATCTTTGGCAAAAATAGTGCAACAATTTTTGAAAGAATTACAAAACCCATTATTTTGAGGAGTCCTTCTCAAAGGAGTGAATTCTGGTGGCAGCATGTAACAGTGCTTTTGAGAAAAGAGGCTAACATTGAAGAAATATTAATGTGTTATAAGACAATGAAATAAAATCAGGCTCAAGAAAAAAGTATCAGTTTTAGACCATTCTGGAACTGTTGAAAGCATTTGCCCTTTTTTATAGCTAACACACTGTAGAAGAGCTTTTTCTATGTTCCCAACATATGAATGTAGCATGTAAAATAATATTGTATGTATGACTAAAATAGTAGAATAAGGATTTGTCAGTGCTAAATCACCAGTATCAATTAGACATAAAAATAACTGTTTGACAGCATCAGGGGATGCTCCTAACTATGATTGCTTCTGGGGGGGAATACTTATGTGCCTCTTTTCCCCCTTTAAAGAGTGACATTTGAGTCCAGGAAAAAGAAGGTACAACCAAAATTTTGCTATAAAGCAAAATTAACAGTTAAGTGATTTCTTTTAGATATTTTTAATATCTCAAGTAAGGTACTATTTCCAAAGCATAGGTTATTCTTTATGCACTATTATCCTAAGATTTCCTTGTAGTCGGAATCATATGATATTTTTTTTCCATCAGGCTGGGGAAACCAAGCAAGACCTGTCTGGGAACTACCTTGGCCTGGAATAACCAGAGATGTTGGCCAGTTTTCCCTTTGCCCACCAATTTTTTTCAGGAGAGGCACAGCGAGGCTGCCCCCAGCACCGGCAGCCCGGAGCAGACACGCCGGTAGCTGCATGTGTAATTCTTGTAGATAAGCTGGTGACTTGCTGATGGCAGCGTCGCTTTCCTTTGTGCTCCGGAATGGCAGCGTAACAAAGCTGCGTGCGGCTTTGGGCTGGCTCTCCTCCGTGGCGCGGGCTGGCGGCTCCACGGATCGGTCACACAGTCTCCAGAGCTTCAGCCTGCTCGTGTTTGAGTTCCCTTGCTCGCTGGAGGGGAGGGAAGGAGGATGCACACCCTGCCCTGGTTACACCTAATCCTACAATCAAAGCCGGTAGCACTGCAAGGAGTGTTTCATCCCGTAGAACGTTTAGGAGCGTGATCTTTGTTTCTTTGTGTTTTCCTAACCCTGTACTTTTTCTGAGACCCCAGCTTGTGTGTCTGAAATTCTGCATTTTGGTCCGTGTGAATTTGATGAGATTTTACAAAATGTTTACATACATGGAAATGTAAGTACAATCTAAAATCTAAAGTAAGTAGAGTCTAATTCTGTAATAGCATTTATCTTTTATGCACAGCAATGATTACACAGAAATCAGTATATAAAGCGGCATATCATAAAAAGGCATATCGGAGACCTTTTTAAAGTATGGCCTCTTGTAACATAAAAAAGCAGGGAGTTTATATTAACTTTTAACAAGCAATTAATGACTATGTTTTGTAACTAGCCACTTTAAAATCAGCTATGTTTTAAAATGTTTTACATTAATATCTTACTGGTACTTATGGACCAGTTTCCCTGAAAGAAATGCAACCTTATGAACGGTTTTGCACATCCTTTCTGACCTCTTTTTTTTCCCCATTTGCCATATGCTTCTCTGCAGAATTGAATTTAATAATCAGAAAATAGGCCAACATAACTGTGGGTATGGTGCTCATTAGGCTAAATGAGGAGGAGACGAGTCATTGCAAGATATGACATATACAACAATGTCTGTCAGAGCTGCCATGTCTCAGCAATGGTGCTTGAGGGTCCTGCACTGTCCTTCCTGGAAAAGTAGGGTGCTGTGACCCAAAGGCACAGCGCCTGGGGCCTGGAAAGAACAGCACCACAGGCCCACTGCCAAAGGCATGCCCCTGAAAGAAGCACCAAACTGTGCTCTAAGGGTCCCTGCTAGCAGGGGTTACTCCTGCTGTGGACTCTTTGCCTGCTGTGCAGCTAAAGGAGTGGCTGCCAATCACTTGATGCACTTTCCACAAGAGCCAGTACCTGGAAACTCACCCAACCAAAGGAGAGGTTCTCAATGCCAAACATGTTGGGTGGCAAGTGTGGACATTTTGTCTAACAACGACAATCAAACAGACTGCATGCATGGAAAAAAAGGTGTAACAAGGAGAACCTTGCTAAACACAGCCAGGATTTGATGCAGCGCTATTAGAGGAAAATGCACAGATTTCTGTGCCATTTATGGGCTGCCTGCATCTGATGCTGTGAATGGTAACGCATGCAGCTGGTTCCTAGCTCTGCAAATGCACCAGTCACACACACACATCCCCAAGTAACAGAAAGCTACCTCTCCTTTCACTGAGTGTTTGTCTTATGTGTCATGGTAAAGGTATGTAATACATTTTTTGCCGGGTATAAGTGTTTTCACTGTGCTGTGCCACCTCAGCTCTGTCATACTGTGTTCAAGGTTTTACAGGGGATGCAAGACAAATAAAGGTGGGAGCAAGAGTGGTGCAAACAGCTGACACAGACTATGGTTTTAAATTAAATGCAGGACTGTGTCCTTTGGCTAAAGAGAAATGTTGCTGAAAGGAAAGCTCCATTGTTTTTATGCAACAACTTAGGCAGCATAAGTGAATTCCCGTTAACTTTTTTAACACACAGAGATGAAGCTTATTGCATGTGATCATGCATTTCAGTTTGTGATGGAGATTAATTGACTTCCCCGGCATTCAACTGGAAATGAACTTGTTTTTAAGACTATCTATAGGAAATTCTTTCACCTCAAATAATCTACTTCTGATTATTTTGTGGTCACAGGAGCTGCTTAAGTTGTGTGAGAAAGATGCTTTCTCTTCCTTTTCTGCTTGCATTTTCCTTTTCTTTTTTATTCCTTACCTGACCTGCATTTACTCTTATATTCAAACCACTTAAAGGCCTAAACGGTATAATATCACAAAATTGCCACAAAGACATATGCCTGAGAACTTAGATTGCAAAGCTCTGGCCCCATTTCCAGGTGGTTTTGGCAGTGTAGCTGTATGATACTGCTGAGTGTGCCACTCACAGGGGAGAATTTTGCTGCAAATTTAAAGGTTCAAGTGGGTATTCAATAAGTGTTGATGGATGATGGTCTCCCATCAGGCCAAATCCGAGATTAAAAGCCTGAGCTCTATTTGAATATTGTGTTTCTGATATGTTGAAGTTCTCCAGAGGCAGTGGCTAAATTACCCTAGCAGATGGACTGAGTTCACTGACTAGAATCAAATCTTCATGTTTGGCTGCAGAATGCACTTCTTCCAACAGCCACGTGCAACATACATTTAGTGATAAGTCAGACTGTTTGCAAAAGCAAATGCAGTTGTGAAATCATTTACCCCTCCTCGTTTTCTCTTTGATATTTATGTCACATCTGCTTTCAGCTCCTTCTTTGTAATGGTACTGTCCTGTCCTGTTCTGTTCTGTCCTAGAATTACACAGTCCTGACATCTAAATATTAGGAGGTGTTTGCACTTAAGGCAACCCTACATGCCTGTTTTGAAATAATGCATATTATGTTATGTATATACACATAAGATCTAACATACTCAAGGTTAGTAAATTCATAAATGTAAAATTAAAAATAATGTTTATCAACATAGACTTGATTAAACTGAATGTGAAACTGAATGCCTTTATGGGAGAAAACTAAGAATGCCTATAGTTTGAAAGTGGATTTGATAAACTGTTAAACCTAGCCAGGAATGGTAAGTTATATAATCAAAAAATCAGTATAAGAAGATGTATGGTAAAGACTTTACAGTGAAAGTAAAAAGATAATGATACTCATCCACCCATTAAGTAAAATAATGCAATTCATAAAAATAAAATGTTCACGAAATTTTATGGAGATGTACAAAGTACAGAATATCTATCACATTTGTACCCCAGGCTTTTTCTTTTCCAGTCTTAGCCCTCAATAAAAACATCCACAAATCAGTGCAAATTTAGAAAAGTGATTAACCAGACCCGTTCACTATTGTGATGTTGTGTCAGAGAGTTTACTTCCTAGGTATAAGGATTTCCAATTATTTCTAAGTATTTATTTTTTTTTTCTTTTGCCAAATATGCGGTTCTTTGTAATATACACATCTCTGAAGATCAAAATGGTGAAAAAAGTACACTCTGCTGCCGGTCTGAGAAAGCTGTTTCTGGCAAAATAATCTATTTCTAGAATCAGAAGATGATAAGCTTTTCATGCTTTATGACCATGCTTTATGAAAGGATCACCATTGCAGTGATTTATATGCATGTACAAATACAGACAGACCTGTGCATTAAACTCTGTCATGCAGTGATGCAAGACTTGGTCATGAGACTGACAGACAACATTACATTTTATGTGTCAGCTGAATATACTGGTCAGCTATCTAATGGAAAGAATGACCAATTTGAATTTGTATCCAACTTGTATCATAGAACAAAAAAGGTCATTGGTTTAACAATTTGGAAATGTTACATATCACTTTCCTCTCTGAAGCCTTCATGATGGGTATGAAACATACAATTAAGAGAAATTAAGGGAACTGGACCTTAGCCAAGAAAATTATGAAATAGCTGAGTGTCTATACAGATTGATGCTGGGAAATGTTTTTTGAAGGATAGATGGCTGACAACTACATAAGTGTTGAAACCTTGTCTATAATTTACATTTAAAAAGTCAGATTTTGCTCTCAATAGTGCTTAAACAATACTGAGGGCAGAAACCTATCTTTTGCTTTCAAAGCAAGAGAATTAAAGATGAGAAAGGGGTAAGACTAGGCAAGGCCTGTGCTTCACTAAATTTCTACCGAAGATCTTAAAATACTGCAAGTCACATTGAAGGATTGCTTCATGAAGTTTAGTATCTGTCAGACTGAGGGTGTAATTCTGATTTTCTCAATCCATGTGGGCCTTAAGTGAATTTTAATTGGCATTACTCACTGGGAAAGTGAGATGAGATTCTAAGGCTGTAAGTAAGAAGGACTGAGTCAACCGAGTGAGTGAAACAGTGACTAACTAATTAAGTGAATGAGTGAGCACGGCATTGTTTGCTTTTGTGATCCTTTCTATGCATGAGTGAATGGCAGGGCTATTACATGTGTGTGAATGAGCGGGTCAGGCTTGCTGAACAATCCATACATTTGTGTGGTCTTCCCATCCCTTGATTAGACTAATGAGCCGAGTGTTTGGAATATTAATGCATGTAGACAAGAGCTAAACTTGTTATGTCGTTGGGAGACAAATTAAAAAAAATATGATCTATAGCCTGTCAAAGTCTGTTTTCAGTTTCATACATGTAACTCTGGATGGGGTAATCAGCTGCTCCCTGGCAGGTTGCTTCCAGCTCGTCGGTGTCAGGGAGCTGAATGCTACACTATTGCTTCTTCCAGGATTATTGTTGTAAGTGACATTATCAAATCTGTTTGTAGTTTATTGCAAATCTAATTGTGTCGTATAAACTGAAGCATTATCTGACAATGAAATGATTTTCTGTCTTATTACACTTTCATAAAAGAACAGATTTGGCTATCCTTATGTCAACTATTTTGCTTCCAAAGTAGTTAACAAGGCTAGCAATAATTTTGGCACCCTAAAAGCTTATTCCTTCAAATAGCACAAACAGAAGCAGAATAAAACCTTGTTCTCTTATGTCATATATAAATCATGTTCTGCTGTCTCTTTTCATTCAATAGCTGCATGCAATTAAGAGAATAGGAGTCAACACCATGCTGAAATTCAAATTATAGGTGTGATGTGGGGATATAAAGAAATGGTGTAGAATTTTGAAAAACTTAGGCTTTTTTCCCCCTATGTTTTTTTGTTCTTCCTGAAGACTTGCTTATCCTTCCATTTTTCTAAAAAGAAAAAAAAATTAAAAAAGAAAAAATGTAAGTTCCAGTAGCAGAAAAGGTCAAAGAAAATATATCAAGCGCTAGTCGCTACCAGTATTTCAATAACCCTGATGTCTTGACCTGAGTTGGAGAATGCTTTTAATTATTGTAAATTATTCTGAATTTGAAAATCAAGTTTATGGGAAACATATGTATATTACATAATTAATCCTACAGTTTTTGTAGGCTCTTTCTTGCATGCTGGCTGATTGTTCCAGTACAAGATATTTCCTGATCCTAAGCCAATTTCTGCCCTCTCATCTGCACTACACTCTCTCAGAATGTTTCAGTAAACTGAGCAGCTGGTAGTATTTTTTCATATATCTTATGATCTGACAACATTTTGCCATTTTTTAAAAAGCACGAATCCTTTACTTTTTGCATCCTCCAGGTTTGGATGGCAGTCCTCCAGAGAAGGACATGATTTGGCAAAAAAAATGATTTAGCAAAATGCTGATGTTCTGCATATGCTGCCATCTTTTCCAAGTTATTTGGTCTTGAATTGAATGCCTTAGACTACATGGCTAGCTTTACAGAGAGTAACAGTTTGAGGACTCTTGTGGGTTTTCCTAGCTAAAAAGCTATCTGATTTTACAAGGAAAATTGTCACTGATGTGTGGTCAAGCCCAGTGCCAAAGGCAGAAATTTGTGACTTATGCTCTGATGGAAGTCACATACGTATGTCTTAGCTATCCAGGCAGTGGTAAAACTAGGGTAGAATTTCATTCAGGTCTCATGACAAAAGTGATCAAACTCAGGAACAAACAAAGGTTTAAATTATTGAATAAGTTTTAAATGGCCAAACTGTTTTATAGGAAACAGCGAAGTTTTATAGAAATGAACTGTTTGCTAGAAAACAGTCTATGCTTTAAACTGATGGTTAAAATGTTTTAAAATTCTTCTTCAATCACAACATGTATTATCTAAGGCCACTGTTAGCAGCCACTTTATTAAGAACTAAAAATTGACTCTGAGTGTCCTTTTAACAATTCCAAACAGTGCTACTGAATAGAGAAGGCTGAACAACATTTCTATATACTGTGTTTCAAAGAACAGGGTTTATAGGTTATTTCAGTCTAGTTCCTCAGTTTATGATTAACTGCTGGGAACTTGAGGTGTGAAGAGTAGATGGTCCAGGGAACAGATGTGATTTACTCTTCCTTTAGTTTACTTTGTGGTTTTTTACAATGACATTTGCATGTGCTAATTCTCACATTTTCAAAATAAAGATGGGATTAATGAATGTTAATAAAGTGCTTTTCATGCCAAGAGAAAAGAGGCTTTAGATCTCAGGATATGATTGTTAGAGTGGAAACTTACTTGTGAAACATTTAAATTATTTTCAAAGTACATTCCATATTGGATGATCTGAATGCAATGTTGAAATACAGTATTGGAAGATAAGTAGGAGTTAAATCATGTCATATTTATTTTGGATGGCCAAATACATGGAGTCAGAAACCTTGCCCACAGCTGGATCAACTTTTCAGATAAGAAAGGGCAATGTTACACCACAGAGCAAGCAAATGCTTGTCTGCATGTAATTCTTGCAGATCTCCAAAAGGTTGCATTCGGGCCATGGCTTGACATCTACCACGGATCATGGAGGTTTACTGAAGAGCATTTGCTTCATCAAGTTATGCCGTGGTTTAACCTCAGCCAGCAGCTAAATACCACACAGCCGCTCGCTCACTCTCCCCCGCCTGTCTGCTGGGATGGGGAGGAGAATTGGAAAAAAAAGATGAACCCCATGGGTCGATAGCAATTAAAGAATCAAATAAAGCTGATAATAATGGTGGTGATGATGATGATGATGATAATAATATAGTAATGAAAAGGAGAGAGAGAGAGAGAGAGAGGGGGGAATAAAACCCAAGAGAAAGAAATGATGCCAAACATATTTGCTCACCCCCTCTTGATGCCCAGCACATCTCCCAGCAGTGATCAGTGGCTCCCAATGTTTGAAGGCCCCACCATCCATTGTCATGTTTCATCTTTAATAGTCCAGTGTATCAGTAGGTTTTCTTGGAGGCTGGTGCATTATAGACAGTGTGATAAAACCACTCCATGCCATGCTCTTTAGCCCAGGTGTCTTTTAAGTTCTTTAATTTCATTCATTTAAGAAATGAGTCCCATTGTCTCTCTCTTTTTTTTTTTTTTTCTGGAGTATCATGTCACCATAAGCCTTGCTTTTCAAGGCCCAGGACAGTGTTCTGGGCGATGGCTTGGGGCACAGGATCTGTGTCTGGCCATCCATTGGCTGCTTCCACCACTGTAAGCACATGGCCCTGGCCCTGGAGGGTTGGTGGGAGTGTGTTACAGCCAACCTGCCAGGCCTGCCATGGTTACACTGCAGACACCATCCTCCATATGAGCTTGTCCTGCTTGTTTGCAGCTCATGTCTCACAGTCATGGATAACCTTTGTGAGAGTGTCCATGGATAAGTTCCATCCCTTGGTCATGAGCCTATCTGTGGGTGACATCTCTTCCTTATGGCCCAAGGTGTCATGGGCCCACTGAGCTAAAAACAGTTCACACTTATGTGGCCAATCCAGATATACCTGAGATGCTTTAATCTTAGCAGCATGATCCACCTGCTGGTTATTCTGATTTTCTTCAGTGACCCAACTCTTGGATACTTGAGCCATTTGCATAATGTATTTTCAAACCCAGGGTCTCCTCCCAAGCATCAGTAGCTTGCCACAGCAGTGTCAATGCCACCGTGGCAGTGCTGCCAGTTATACTGCTTCCATCACTGCAGCCGCTCCCACAGAGCATTTGCCAATATCCATGAGTCAGTGTAGAGATAAAATCCTGCCCATTTCTCTCATTCAGCAATGTCTGAAGCCAGCTGGATAGATTTCACATCTTCAAACCTTCTCCTTCAGCAGTTTCTGTGACTTGTCATAGGGAACTCCTTACAACTGCTTTCCATCTCTGATTCTTCCCTACTATATGACAGAACCCATCAGTAAACAGGGCATTTTGCTTCTCTGTTTCTGATAATGTATTATGCAGTGGGGCCTCTTCAGCACATGTTACCTCCTCCTCTGGTGACAAGCTATCAGATTGCACTCTGTTTCTTAAATTAGACCAATAGACAAAAATCAAAATCGGAATGATTAATTCTGTATTTTATATTTGGCCTTATAGTACTGCCTGCACAAAAGGAGAATCTTATGAATACTTCTGTGCATAAGGTCACTAAAGATTATGGACTACCATCTGGAAGTGTTGCACTTTTCCACCTTCTTAGCCCATACTTCATGTAGCCTATTCAGAATTCTCCTCGTGCTCCCTCAGAGCGTGGAAGTTGAATGCGTAGGCTTTGCACATCACATACTCTCTCACAGTCCCTCTTTCACAAAGTGCCTCTCACAGGTTAAGAAGTTCACATCACTGTGAAGACAGAGAGGATCAATAATAAAGAACTGCTGTCATTTGACAGCTGCTCATTGACACATATTATGAGTATCCAAATTTATTTCACCAGCTTTTGCTGCCATTCTCTGTGTATAGACTCAAGGGACAAGGAAACTGCTACAGAAGCTGCATCATTAAAACCCGTTTGTACAATGCTGTGGGAATGTCCAGTGTGAACAGCTTCAGATTCATGCTTTTTTTGCATGTCCTCAGAGCTGCAGCTCAATTATTTATAGTGCATACAGTGTTTCCCTGAGAAACTGAATGAAGGCAGGTAAAGAGAAACTTTATTAGTCCTGGGATTCAAGCTATATCCAAAGGACACTTGCAGTTCAGAGGACTTTTCTAAACTGCACAGCTGAGAAAAACTTATCCCTGTGTGCCTTACCCAGCACACAGAGAATACCACATCAAAAGCACCAAATCAGCTTCATTAGACTGCATAAACAGAAGGCTTTGTGTTTTTATTTGCTTTCCTTCTTATTTAAAAAAACATCAAACTTAGGATATTGCATGCAAAATTAAATAAATGAAGCCCTACATTCATACCACATACAGTTACCTAGTTAAAATGTAGGAAGTCAGGAAATGCAAAAGTTAATATTCTTATGTCAGCAATGCTGCACTGAATGGAGACAGTTTTCTCCTCTTGTTTTCCTTGTTATATTTATTCAAGATTGTGGCCCCTCTCAGACTGCAGAAGCTTCACGATTTTTGAGAACAAGACAGTAGCATCTGGATCAAACCAAGTAGACTGCTCACACTTGTTTGTAAAAATGTGATTAACCCTTTGCTTAATAATAAAATAAAACTTTATTAAAGTTAACTGAATACATTAATTGCTATACTTCTGCTGTTTAATGTATGCTGTAAAATAAACCAGATGTACATTGTGACCAAATTAATATTATTGTAAAAGCTTGATATTCACATTCTGTGGTTGCTTACATCCTACATTAGTGAATTGGAAAACCATTCTGTGCTGTCAGATTTGGGTTTTTAAATTATCTTCTACTCATTAGTCCAAAGTGACCAACATCCAGCAAGTTATGAACTAAGAGAGGAATTCCAGCACCTTTGCTGAAGGAGCTTGAAAATATATATCCTTCTAAGGACTGCTGAAATATCTTTATTAATTAACATGTTCTTCATTTAAAAATGTACAGTATTTGGCAATTTATTATCTGAACAACTTTTCAAACACAATAATGTATAAATAAATGTTTGAGACTTCAGTTAACTGTTTAAAAACCTTTCTGAAGCATATTTATAATATGATTGATCACCAATATTTTACAGTGCTAAATATGCAAACAATTTCAACTGGTTTAGTCCAGTGTATATTGTATATTTATGAGATGCTATTAGGTGGGAAGGTGCCCCCTGGGGGGAGTGTGGTCCCTGTTTTGTTTTAATTTTTTTAAGGGAGGAAACATTTGAACATTTAGTATTTACTATTATTTTGAATTTGATAATGAATATTTCATTTGACTGAAAGGACCAATAGAAATAGCATGTACAAAAAAATCCCCAATTTTATCAGGATAAACATTGCTCTGCTGATCCCAAAACCTACTCACAGTTCTGTCTTCTAGTTGAAATCAAGTCTGCCAAGAATCACATCATTTTGATCTGTTTAGAAGAAAAAGTCATATGCTAGAGCTGGATTTGCAACCTAGCTTGCAAATAAGCCTACCCTGAGAATGTGAATGTTTCAAATTAACAGCTAGTCCCAAGCTTCTTGTGTAAGTCTGCTGTGAGTGCTGAGTAAAGAAAAATGCAGCTTGCAGAAGCAAGTGGAGACCTTGAGTAGCTGTTATTTGGCCATTCAGTATTCATTGCCCATAACCAATGGCAGTAAAAATGTTTATGAACCTCTATCATTTCCCATGGGATTAGTAATGTCAGAATTTGTACAAGAGCACTTTATCTTCCATTTATGCATCATACTGTGGTTTCTAAAGTTATAATTACCTGTGTGTTTCAAAACATATTGTGTGTGTAAAGGAGTCAGTTCCTTTTTATAATGCACATAAGCTATGGAATACACCAATTTACCAACAACAATAATTATTTTCCTTTAGTTTCATTTTTGAAATACAATCTTTTTAATCTTCTAGAATTCACATATAGAATTCACATCTATTGAAAGAAAAGAGAACTAAAGCCTATACTCTTGCTATCCACAGAGTAGCAGAAGGAAGGATCAGAAGAGGATTTAGTCCTAGTTATTAAGTAGCTGAAATTTAGATTGTATCATCAGCAGAGGCTGCTTTGGTGGGTTGAAAAATGCTCAGATTTAGTCCCAGTACCGTACAAAATCAATAATATATATACAATATCAAATATGAGTGTAAAAGTGGATAGTTGGGTGTAATTGAAAAATTATAGAGGGCTCTGTTGTGACTTCTTTATGAACCATCTGCCACATTAGACATATGTAATATATACAATATAGAGATAGGGTAGGCCTGCAGAAAGTAGTCTGCAGTTTTACAGGATATTTTTCCGGTTTTCAGTCATATTAAAAAGCTGTTTGTCATGAGTAAATCCAGGGAGGACAGAGAATATCTGCCCTGTAAAATTTACCTCAAGACAAATTCTGTTTGGTTGGCCTTTTTTTTTTCCTCTCTATATGTAAAAAGAGCATAAACAATTTTTTTTTCCTAGTGCTGCAATCTTTTGACAGAGGCTGCAGAAAGACTCGCAAATACTGAAGATTGTAACCTTATTTTCAGAAAAGCAGTGGTGGAACTGAGTGTATTTTTTGGTGAAGCAGTGGTTCCCCAGCCATCACTTGGTCATCAGTTCACTGCTCTGTGAGGTTTAATGCCCTGCTCTGGCACTGGAGCCTTCCACTGCAAAGTTCTTCATCCAAGGCCATCAACACACTTGAAACATTGAGAGAGTTTATATTGAGGTTGGTGTTTCAAATTGCAATGGTCATTGTGGTTTTCATGCAGAGCTGGTCTAAGTGTTAAATTCAAGTTTATGCTGTCATGAAATCAGTCTGATTTTAAATTCATTTAGCATGTGGCACTGAGATGTGATCCTACCTCATAAGCTGCTAGTGTCCTAATTCAGGAAATAATGTCTGCCAGAGATCTAAAATGGATTAGACCAAAATGTTGACACTGGGAATTACCAAAAATAATGCATGTTTTCTATCTTTAGGGTCAATAACATTTTTTGGAAGCCTGCATATCTTGTAATAAAAGGGGCAGCTTGTTTCTAATTACAGAACCTGTTCTTAAAGAAAAGGAAAGCAATATATTTGTTAGTCAAAGATACCAAGATAAACTCTGAAAAGGACTGTGCACCTCCTTATTACTGGTTAACAGTTATAGATGCAGCGGTTTAGTTCAGCATCTTTCAAAATTTAATTTAATTATTGGTATCTGCCTTGCTTCAATTAAGCCATAGTCTCGTGTAAATTGAACAGTCCTAATAATTTTCTGGATTGTTTCCAAATGCCTCAGTTTTTGAAGGAGATCAACCAGCTGAAATGTCACATTTTGCAAAATGACCAACATACTGTGTCCAATACAAATATTTGTCTTTCTTGATATGTCACAGGAATTTTTATAGTGTAAGAATATGATATTTCACTTCATCCAAGTGCTTTGTGGGTTTATTGGCTAAGTGGTTTGTGCTAATACCTACACCTGTTTCATAAGTATTAACAAATTTAAAATTTTTGGATAGCAAGCAGTAGTATCTTCCAAGTTACTAATAAAAGTATTTTTGATAGGATTTACCAATTGACAATTTTGTTTTATATATTATTCTCTTCAAGTGTTAGACCCATTTCCCGGCAGGCTTATCACACCTGTGAAAACCACACACCCACTGTTTTGTACTGGAGGAAGAATCAAGAGGATTTACCATTAAAAGTAAAATTTACGAAACCAGTCTGGTCTGAAACTTTGAAAGCTGTGACTTTGTCAGATTGTATGATGCTCTCATGAAGTATTTAATCCTACAGTTAGAAGAGGACGATAGACACAGTTTTAGAATTACTGATGCTTTTCACTGATTTCTTATTTTATTGAATTATTGTCCTTTCTAATCATTGGTTTCCAGTTACTTCTTCCCAATTTTGTTTTGTGATGTGTTTTAGTTAAGCTTACCTGAGCTTAGCTGAATCCATTCTCTCTTGCCTGAGTGTCCTCACAATCAGCTCTTGAGCACTGCAGGTCAGGCTTAGCAAGACCTTCAGGACCACAATGATGTGATTACACCATGGTCTGAAACAAGGGATCAACAGCTATAACTTGTTACCATATATTGCACACACATTCAAAATATGCAATGAAACCTAAAATAAACCAGAAAAGGTTGAAGATGTTTGTAGTACAGTTGGTCAACTTTGACATTATACAAAGCGTATAAACTGTAAAGATTATTTGCAGTATCAAGCACATATTTGCTGTGCAGCAGACTTAAAACAGTTGTAGACTATCAGATTTTGTTGGAAAATAAAAGAGGTATTTAGCAATTGATTTGCTTTCTAAGGTACAGAATCAAGGTTGTTTGCCTTCACCCCTTTTTTTGGAAGAGCCAGCCAGTTCTTTAACTCACATGCCCAGACTTTGGGCTCCAGATGCTGAGAGCTGCCCAGATCTCTGCTAGTCCCAAACTGATCAGGAGAGGACAGGAAAGCCGCATACTTGTAGGAAATCAGAGAGCAATAGCAAAACTTGGGTCTTAATGTTAGAGAGAAGTCATTTTTAGCAGAAGCCATGCTTTTGTATACCTGTATATATCAGTGAAGATATAACAGAAAAGAACATTTATTATAGGCCCTATTTTTATAGTTAGTAGATAAACCAAAAGTATAGTTTCTAATTTCATATGAACGCAAATAAATTCTAAATAAAGTCTGTCTTTAACTGATGGAATAAAACTATACTTAGCAGCAAATTAATTCATTTAATAAATCATTAGACTCTTCTGAGGTGAATGTGAAGTAACCCCTGCTTTGGTGAACCCATGGATAGCTGAGATGTCAATTCAGCTGCAAGGTGTGCAAGGAAAGCCACCTGAGGTAAGTTTTGTCTAGTAAAAATACACACTTAAGACTTAATTATGTAGCTGGGCATTTCCAGGGTTTCGGTTTGTGTCAGCATTTTTAAGTGACTTTGGAGTTCCTCAAATACATTGAAGTGTTAAATGTTATGCAAAGCTTTCCCTGAAATGGGGCTGCCCTGGTGCAACCGAAAAGAGGTAAGGGCAAAAGAGAGAAGTAAGCAGCAGGAGGAAGGGAGGGTTTCCTCTGCACCCCTGTCAGGAAGTCAGTGTGGAAAAGAAGGAAATACAAATATCTGAGTGTAAATCAGTGAAAACCTGAGAACAGGGGTACGCACGAAGCAGGAAGGGGAAGGCATTGAGATGTTATGTGGCCTGTAAATAGGCAAAAGGAGAAAGAGTTATGGAGTCAGCTGGGGTTTAAATATCAATTGCAGGATGTAGTGCTTATGGTAGCCACTGATGAGCTAGAAAACACCTTGAAGACTTCTGTCCTAAATACAGCATCTTAGTAGCACTGTGGTCTTGGGGATTAATAGCACTGCTGGATTTTTTTCTCTTTGCTTTTGGTCTCATTTTCTCTAGCTGCTAATATGTCTGTGCTGACAGGCTTTAGGAAAACCACCAGCTTATCTCCCAAGCATAAAGAAAATCAGTTCCAGCAAAGTAAGTTTACTATTACCTCCTGTTCAAATTCACTCATAGAAATACATATCCTTTTTGTCTCTCACTGGTGATGTTTTCATTGCTACACAACAGAGGAGATGTATCCAAGTCAACAGGCTTTGGGTTTCTTCTTCACTTTCCTAGACATATTTGGGTTTTGGATCAATTCACAGTTTTAGCACCTCTTTCTTTATTTTTTTATGAGAGAACCGATGAAATGCAGACTTTTGTAAAACACCTCATAAGCCTTGGCTGGCAGAACATCAGATATAATTAGCTTAAAAATTGGCTGAACTATTAGCTAAAAACTTATTTTCATTTTCCAACATGATTTTTTAATGTCAAATATTCCGTGCAAAAATAACAGTAGTAGTAGTAGTAGTAGTAATAGTAATAATAGCAATGATGATGATGAAAATTCACAGCTCACTGTGCTTAATTTTTTTCCCTATTGTTATTTTTATCTTTTTAAAATGAAAGTAAAATTTAGCTATATGTCTGAATGCAAATGCTCAGATAGGCTTCGTATAAATTTTGGTTACTGGTTTATGCAGGAAAATTAAGCAGAATAGTATAATCTATTCCGTCTATACTGAGTAGAATTTTTAACATATACAATGAATTACTGCAAGTTATGCAGTGGTTATAATGATGGGGGAATAAATTAATAATAGTGGGTTTTTCTGGTTTGAGGTCTGTCAATGCAGGCAAAAACACAGTGTTAAAAATTGATTGGGAAGTAGGTTTTTACTTAAAAAAAGAATACTTTCTAAAAATGCAGTTAAAACATTTGTGTTTATAACTAAACTATTCGTTTTAGAATACTGTATTTATAATACAGATATTTAGACAATATAAAGGATTTTAAGTATTTGTTTTCGGCATTTTGGGAAAAAAATGTTATTTTACTACATGAAGTATCTCATCTCTCCCTGAATTTTGCATGCTTGTACTGCTGACATAGCTACACCCTTAACTACTTGTTAGCACTTAGCCGCAGAGCTGATGGAGAGCCAGCTGGGCTTTACTGAATCCTAGGAATGAAATGACCATTTACATTGCCATTCCTTCCCTGCCGGCAGCCCTGGGGCGGCGGAGGGGGTGCCGGGATCACGGCCGGGATGGCAGCCGGGCCGGGCCGTGCGGGGCCGTGCGGGGCCAGGGCCGCTCCGCCCGGGCAGCCGCGCCGCGCACGTCCCGCCGGGGCGCTGCCAGCTGGGCGCTATTGGAACGTGCCGCTCCAATGCCGCTTGGCACGGGCGCTGCTGGCGCTGCGAAAAGGACATCCAGCGCCCCGGGGTCGAGGGAATCCCAGCCAGATTCTTTTATGACCGAGAGAAAGCCCCGGTCGTTGTGTTGAGGAAAATCTGCTCGCTGCGGGTTCGGGGAAACTGAGAGCCGAGAGGATCCATGTTTATCCCAGGGTGTTGCATGGGAGAACGCAGTCATGTAAAACCCAACCCCCTTCCTACTCAAAACTATGGATTTTTCTACAGTTCTTCTCTTGCAATGAAGATCTACTTATACATTCAAATGCTAATTATAAATGTCCACTGAGACTACTCACTTAACATCTTGATTTATATTCAGGCTTAACCGTCACTTCTAATTAATATTCTGCTTAAGCCTGTATAAATAATACATGTCATGATTTAAAGTAAAATAGTTAAAATGGTAATAAAATAGGCAGGTAAAATTCTGTGTGATGCTTACTTTTTACACCTACAGAACAAACTCTTGTAAGCCAATGCATTTCCTGTTTTATATTATCTTTCTCTGCTTCCTGCAGAGTAGGAATACATAATTTTAAATACAAGAAGAATCTATACTCTAGGATCCTTATTTTTTTAATTTGACATTTGTTGTTTCATGGTTTGGGAGTTTTTATTGTCCTTTTGGTATTTTGCTGTATTTAAGAGAATATATTCTCCCTCTTTGAGTCACCATGTCTTGTAATTATCCTTTCTAATATCTCTGCATTCATCTGCAGAGGAAATTGAGCACTGCCTTATTTTTTACATACTGAATGACCCAGAGAAGCTACTCTGCAGTATGCCTTATCACTGGCAGATCATTTCTGCTTTACCATATTCAAAAGAAAGCTTAAATTAAGAATTTTTTATTTAAAAATTTGAGAGCATTTAGACTATGAATTTGCCTCAGATACCTCTTTGAATATAATTGTTTTGGGGTTTTGAGAAAACATAGTGTAATACCCCTCATAAAAATAAAAAATAGGCCATAAAAGGACACTAAAGTTAAGTGACATGCATAACTTGAAATTAAAATCCCAGAGATATGGGAAGAGCATTTTTTCTTAACACAGATGTATCTCAGCATTCTGCCCAGCAGCAGCAGATCACACTCTATATGCCTCACTGGCTAGGAAAAATGGGAAGATTAAATTTTATGTTAAGGACATATCCAAGATAGCTGGGGTTATGTGGGTCATCTTCGTATGTTCTCTGTGTTTGTTTGATACACATGGTATAGTAACGCCTTTCTTGTAAAGGCTAAAGAGCTGCTGTTTTAGTTACTGTGAAGCCTGCAGATGATTTTACATAAATTCTTAGATATTCATTCTGAATACAGCTCTGAACAAGACAGAGTTGTACATAATTTCAATTAATTTATTTCACAGCCGCTAGTATTGCTTTACACCCATCACAATAGTGGCAGAAATTAGAGTTTTGCTTCTTTCTAAGTCTGAATAACATTACAGTGAAATTTTTAAGCAAATAACCTCCTAAGAATAAAAGATGCCATACGAAGTAATTAGATGGGATGCCAACAAGCTGGCCTCCAGGTTAGTGTTAGAGTCACAAAATAATTACTTTCATTTTCATTGACTAGTTTGTTCCAGAAATTGCTTTTCTGATGAGTTGCAACCAATATGTCGATACATGAGAAGTTAAGACTCATTTTAAGAACACTTTTTGATTTTATTGTGAAAGGGAAAGTGTCCATACTCCACAATGAGCTGAACTGTCAGTGAGTTGAGCTGATGCCAGACAGACAGAAAAGACACACGGTTTTCTGTGTTGGAGTTTCTGGGACTGGGTTCTGCTTGGTTCCCTTCTGAAAAGCATTGAGTTCTGCAGGACTATTTCAGATCAGCTTCTCTTCATCAAAGTATTTTTGTTGAAACTTAATTGTGAGTATTGCACTTACTAGCTTTGATAGACCCAATGAAAATGGGCTCTATACTCATATGTTTTACCTGCAGAATAGTTCCTTAGTCACCTCTGGGTTGCAGGAGATGAGTGTTTTCATCTAGTGATTTTAATTAGTTCATCTATTTTGCAGTGGAGTTGGCTGGCTGAGCCAAAAATTTCTGGATGTCATTTTAAAAAGAAAAAGAAACTAAGTATTTATTTACTGTTCATTTGTTTTCTATTCATTTACTTTCCTGAGTACTGATAAAAGAGAAAGATGAATCAGTGTTCCTTAAAAAATAAAATATCTTCTCAAGAAAGACAGTGACCAAAACTGGTTTCAGTTCCAGGTATTAAGGCACTTTACTCAAACTGTGGTAGTTGATGGCTTTCCCAAGAGAGGAAAGTCAAAGCAAACCCTGCAGCTGGGCCACAGGAACACTGAAGAGAGGCAGGGAGAGAAAATTAACTCCTCATGGGTGCTTTTTAATGAGAGCTGTGATTAACAGTGAATCTCATCTACCTATTTTTTTAAAGCTCATTTCTTGACCTCTTGGTTAAAATCAAGGGCAGATTCACTGGGGAGAAGAAAGGGAGCTTCAGTACTCTGCATTAGTGGTGCTGCCTGGGCTTTGCCAACTCACAACAGTTTGTTTCCATCCTTAACACAGATAGAATCATGCAGCCAAAGAGGTCAGAAAACTGCAGTATATACAGTTAACCCCTTTCCTTCCTGACTTCTGATTTCAAAGCCATGCTTGTGCTTTTTTGGAGACAGATTGGTGATGGGGTGATTTCTGAGAGAGGCCACAGGGACCCCTCTATGGGGAATTTGGGCACTGCTGTGCTGATGGCAAATGCCTCCCTGTGCAATGAGGTCATAGCCATGCTGTGAGATTTGCCAGGGTGTAAATCACGGGCAGTTGGAAAGGCAGCTGCACAGTGGCTGAAATCTGAGCACACATAAGCCCATAATTCATGATTCCTGACAACTTATGTCCAAGTCACCTTGCAGCTCATCACCTCTGGCAATGCTGGCTCTCTCCCCTCCACAACCAAACCACCAGGGTGGCCCACAGCCCCCCTTGTCACAGCCCAACATTTAAACACAGAGCATCACTGATCTCAGGTTCGATATGTATTTCAGCAGTGGCTGAAAAGCAGATGCAGCACCATTCAGCTAGTTCTTCCAAACCTCTCTGTAACATAAAGCTGGGTCTTGAACTGCTCCAGGGCAAGATGTGAGGTGGAGCCCAAAGTTCTTAATCTGACAGAATACAGAATGGGCAGGGACAGCATGGAAACTGGGAGTTCCAGACATGTCCCTGCTGAAGGTTTTCTTAGTGGCATCAAAAGAGAATTTCTTTTCCCCCCTTCATTTTTAGTCAAATATTTCTAAAAATTATGTCATAATCTCCCCAACACATGTCATTAATACTTACTGTTTCTCTGTAAGACTCGACCTATTTTGCTGAATAGTATTATACTTTTTTTGCGGGGTATATGTGATTAAATTCTGTAACTGACAGCATTGAAGAGAGCTGTACTGGTCTTTTTCAAACAGGCATGAATCCATGAAGTTCTGCTTTTTAAAAGCCATAAAATTGAATTTATCTGCTTCACCCTTTTAATTGCTGGCCCAGATGCTTCAAAAATACTACTAAAATGAAGTTGAGATGGCATTCTTTTTCTGAGTAGGTGTGTCTTTCCAGGTTTTTCATTTATAATGACAACTTCTCAGTGATGCTCTTTTGTACATGTAAAGGCATTCAGCTTTGAGTCTTCCTGTCTGATTCTTGATTTAGAACACTTGCTGACAAGTAGACTGGAGCGAGCTGAAATCCAGACCAGCGCAATGGAGACCTTTAGCAGCTCTTGGGCCAGGCAGTCGGTGTGAGGAGGGTGACATCTGTGTGCTCAGAGGAATCCTGAGAAAAGCCGAGGGCCACGTTTCCTTTGTACATTACTGCCATCTGCCGCATTTCACCGGCAGGCTCGTGGGGCGGCTTCTTCCCTTAACCACACGCAGAAGAGCTCCGAAAGTAGAAGGAGCCCCACAAAATCGATCTCGGCAGCAGTTTCAAAGCAGCCTGGATTCTTTTTACGTCGATAACTGAACCTCGCTCTCGGTACTCGCCCAAACCTGCGATGCTCCCGCAAGAGTTTACAACTCGGTCATTTGCTTATATTTCCCATCACGCAAATTTGTTGCTAGCCAAGAACAATTTCTGCACTATGAACTGCCAAAGAAATCGGGAGAAGGGACAGGGACACGGTTTAGCGGTGCCCAGGACACAAAGAATGTGCTCTCCGTTAATCATCTTCTTTGCCTGTAATAACTTGTGTAAATCATCCTAACCCTAGAGAAACAATAAGTTGGGAGAGTTATATAAATTCCTGTGCAGCTAATACATTGGCTGGTCCAATGGTAGTGGGTGCAGAGAAATTATTGCTGTTAGTTAAAGTAACCTTTCTATGTTCCACCCCACTGCTAACCCTCACCGGTCTTTCCAAACACCAGGTTGGTGGCTGCTGGTCATATTTATCAATCTGTTGCTATGCTGAGAGTGTACCTTCTCAGACTTAATTTTTAGGTAAATTCTGTGCCACCAATGTCAATTTTCACTACCTACAGTGATACCTACAGAACCCAAACATTCAGTATGTGGTACTAGGTTTGCATCTGCAACAAAAAATTAATAATAGTTCTAGTATGGTGAAAGGAGCATTGAATTTCCAGGTGTTTATGGGGGGTTTTTTGGAGAAGTAACTACTCCATCATGCTAGGTACATGGCCCATAATAGTCACTAAAGTGATAACTCTGGCTTTGTGACCAAAGAAGAATCACAGGTATGGCACTGATCTGGCATTTATGTGGGTAATTATCTTGCACAGAAGATATTTTTTTTTAAATACAACAACAAAAAGCTGAGGCTTGGAAAAAGAATATTTTTCTTGATTAGAGATTCTTGCCTGCTTCTGTAGGAACTGGTCTCTAGATTGCTTGCCTGGTATGAGTTATCATACCAGATAAATGTTCTTTGCAAATCTCTGAGAAAAATTTTGTTTGTTTCTCAATATCTTTGTTTTCTTAGGCACATTTTTATTTTTTTTCCAGTAATTTTTAGCTGAAAAATTCCTCAAACTGTAAGAGTGTAAGAATTCCTGACATTCTTCTCCAGAGCTGGGAAGATTCAGGCACCACTATGTAAAATTAATGAAAACTTCCAACTGTCCCTAGAATTAGGTGAGTATATTTATTTAATCAACCTGGTTGTCCTCACAGCAGTTGAGTGTCAGGTAGCATTGCTAGGTAGGAGGGAAATGAAATACAAACACATAAAGGAAAATTATTTGTGGTTAGTAGTCTAAAACATATTCAATATCTCAAAGTTTTGGGGTTTTTTTTTTTCCCTTTGCAGCAGTGGTGCAAGACAGCAGAAATCACAATCCTGAAACTCAGAAGGAACTTCAATTTCTCATTCTATTTAATGTAACTTATCTGGAAAAAAAATATTTACAATACAAGGAAAGAAAGTCTGGAAAGAAAAGCAGAATAAGAATCTCCGGCTCAACCTTGTAGAACAGTCTACATTACTGCAAAAGTAAACTGAATCCAAATGAGGCCTCCTTAGGTCATTCCTGAGTGTTGTAGCATCATAAACATTACTTGTGCTTGAATATATGCAGTAATGTGTGTGTATGTGCTTGCCCAATGCCATTCAATGCTTTACTAAAGTACATTCTCGAGGATCACAAAGCTTTATCTTTCTCAGGGACCTCCAACAAATGTTAAATTTCCTCATTAGCCTTGACTGACTCCTTAGAATAAAAACTTTTTAAATGAAGCTGTTGTTTTAAGGGTAACATACTGGTTGTAATTTTTCCCCTGATACAAAAACACATTAGTATCTTTCCAAAATTTGAATCCTTCCTTGCTAGTGCAGTCTGTCAAAATAAACTGCTTTCATATTCCATAGTACAATCTTGAAGTGTAGAAAGTAGCTGTTATTTAGGTTTCTAGAATACAGGATGTCTTATTTTTGATGTCAACATTAAACTTAAGTGTTTAGATAAGAGGAAAGCGTGAGAAAAGAGGAAAGGAGAAATAACAGTTCTTTTTGTTTTGTTTCCTTTACAGCCACTCAGGAAATCATTGGGACCCAATAATTTTGCAGAGACATTTAGCACACAAAATTTAGGAGGGACTCTACATCTGCCTCCTAAGGACTGAATTATCTGAATTTTCTTGTGTCTCTAAGCCTCAGCCTTTTCTAACACTATGGTTCTGGGGAAAGATGCTGTGAAAACAGCAAGAGGAGGGCTGGTTTCCACTTGTGGCATAAATATGCAACATGCCAAAGCCTTTTCAGGAAAACATCTGTAACCAGCACAGAGGAAACATTATTAGGCCTTGATTCAGGATTAGGCTCATGCACAATATTTTCAAAACTGAAAGGAAAGTTACATGCTCACAGTGCTGCCAATATTTAAATATTTTGCTGACTTCAGTTGACACTGTTGAGGTTTGATTAAGCAAATTCAAAATTGATTAACAAATGAGATTTGATTAAGCAATGCTTTGCCATAAACCATTGAATGGTTTTTGTAAGGTCATGAACTGCCTGTACAGTAAAAGGTGGCAACTTTAATAAGAACACGCCCTGTAAATAAACCAGCAAATAAATGAATAAATAAATAAATAATGCAAAGAGACATCCATAATTTTTTTTTACTCGAAAGCCAAGTACAAATAGTGCCAAGTACAAATAGTGGAAATTATTTGAAAAATAAAGTTAAAACCATTATATACTAAGCAGTTCTCAAGGACAGCCCTAAACCTTTATTAGCTGGCACAGAGATATTTTAAAACATGATTTTATCAGCATCCCTGCCAATCATTTATATTTTTGTATTAAATTCCTATTCTCACCCCAACAGTGTCTTATTCCCTGATCAGGCACACTCACAGCAATTCAGCTGAGATGTTCCAAATGGCAAATGTAATTGATGTACCAGTTTATACAGGGCATAACATTACCACTGCATTAAGATTTCAGCATCTGTAGGTTCCTGAATAAAATGACATGACATAATAAATTAGGAAATTGCAATATCAATTTAGCTTTGGAAGAACAAGTTGGATTAGAAAGATAAAGTACAGACACTATCAAGAGACTTCTTGGTATTGCAGTTTAAACTGCAATAAAAATTTCTGAGTGGACTTGGCCAGGGCTGTCAGAGAAAAAATAAAGAGCAAAATCATTTTCCTATTTGAAATTGATAGAAATAATTTTTTATGTGATATTTCCTAGGGTTGTCTGGACAGAAGCAAATAAAATTAGGTTTAATCCTTGAGAAGATAATTTTCAAGTAGCTATTAATCATGAACATCATAAGTCTTTAAATATTTTGCTTGTGATCTCTTCCCTGTAGAGGTGGAAAAACTTCTTGCTCCATTTAATATTCTTAGTAAAATGCAACATTTAGTTTACTCACCTTGCTAAATTATGCTGAACCTTTAAAATAGAAAGAGAGAAATTAGGAAATAATTTTCCCTATGTCTAAAAAAGCTTGAAAGGTAGTATTCAAATTTCTAATTATACAAATGCCAATTAATAGGTTTTTCCTTTAGGTGAAATAGCAAAGACTCCCTGCCCCCATGACTCATCATGCCCCTTCAATCTCTGAAAGATCCTGCCATTTACTACTGCATTTATAGACACAAAGCAAAAGCAGAAGAGCGGAGCAGTTGTTCTGCTGCTACAAATGGCTCCTGATGATTCTGTAGTGCTATGGTCTTACTAAATCTCCTGGGAAAGAGGCGGAAGCAGTACACACTAGCAAAAATTAAGTTATTCAGTAAATCTCTTTGTCTTCAGTGGACACTTGCAAGTCTGCAGCGAATTAGAGAGCTTATGTTACAGAGAACAAAAAGAAGTTATTTTAAAGAAAATGAGGGCCATGCTGTAATATTTAGTTGACTTCGACCAGGAAGCTCAGCCATCAGTGGGAAATTTGTATCACCAAACACTTGTTTTACTACTGCTACACTTATGATGCTTTTTAAAACTTTATGAATCCAGGGACATTCAGGAAAAAACAAACAAACAAAAACCAACCAACCAAAAAAACCCCACCCACAAACCAAATCATGTTTCTCTTAGGAATTATAAGGTAATAATAATGGTAATAATGATTCTGGGACCTTATCTCCACCCAGTGCAACCCTGTTGCCAGATAAGTTCACTTGGAAAAATCCAGAATAAGTCCCTCAGCAGGGTCATTTGATGCCTTTATTTTCTTAAGATAGATTAGAGCTCTATGGAAATCAAGGAAGTTTTACTTCTCGGTACTTTGAATGAGTATCCTGATTAACAAAATTCCTTTCTGAGACACCAGCTATACTATTGTTTGCTAAAATCAGCAATATTCATCAAGCATTTCTTCTCAAGAATCTACTTTCATTGAGGAAAATGCTTTGACTAATGTAAGTTATTTCTCCCTTCCTACACAGTGGAAGGAGACACCTCTCATTTTTCATATTGTCAGGTGTAAGGATGATGTGAAGATGCTCATGGAATCATGTGTCTTGTATTCCTCAAACACTCCTAGGAATGTTGTTTGCAGCGTGTGTTGAAGAGTCAAATAAGATTATTTTGGGGAATGCCTCTACCCCTGTCACTAACATTCGATTTTTAAGTGCTGTGTAGCACGCTGTGTTTAAAGTACATTGTAGAATCTTTTTCACCTTCCTTTCAGTTTGTAAAAATTAATTAAAAGTAACCTCACAGAAGTACTCCCAAAGGTTCCTGTAGCAACATTAACCCTCTGACTTAACATGTCAAATATTTTGGCAGTGTGCTAAGTCTCCAAAGACGCAGCTAAACACAGAAAGAGTGGGTCACAAGAGAGAAGTCAGCATTCAACAGGGCCAGTCAGAAGAGCAGTTGTTCACAGCAAGCAAATTAACACAAGCCACACAGAGAAATCCTCCTGAGCTCTTATTAAAAAAAAAAAAAACTGTCTTATTACACTCCACTCTAGATTGCCTCTTCTGGAACACGTAGCAAGATTCCAGCCTACATTTTCAAATGCACATTCAAAAAGGTGATATAGAAGATGACACATACCCCAAAATTTATCCCTGAAGCCCAGCTCATACCATTTGGTATCTAATTAGTGTGATAAAATAACACCAAATTTGAGGCCTGGGGGATGTGGCTGGAAGGAGGACAAAGGTGAAACACTCAGAACAACCTTGTGGGCTGATTTAAGGTTCCCATTTTCTGCCAGAGTTTAGAAAAATTTTGGAGTTTTTCCATGATTATTAGATTCAAGAATTTCATCCCTTGTGAATCTCTGCAATAGGTAAAAGATGTATCTGTGAAGATAAGTAGGGCCTTGTTGTAAAACAATAAAGGGGTATGAAAACTCAGGGAAAATACACAATTGCTCTTAAGGGAAAAAAGGTAACTTCCAATTATATTCACTGCCTGGACCCACTGTAACAATGGCAAAAAAGCATTGAAAGGCAGCTGAGAGTGGCCCAATTTTGCAACTTTTTAAAGAAAATTAATTCCACAAAAAACCTACACAGCAGTAAGTGAATTGGATTCCAACTGTGATAAAGTCCAAAAACTTGTTGTCAAATTAGGAACTTGTTTGAAGAAGCCTGGATACAATATTACTGATGTAAAACATGTGCAAACAGACTGAGTTGAATAAACAAATCCCTAACCAAACATATTTGCAACATTACCAAAGTATTTGACAAAAACGAGAGGTAGCAAATAATCTCAGAAGTCATTCCAAATTTTGTCTGCATCCCTTGCATTGCATTTTAACTAATATTCTACAGTGACATGCTGCTTTTTTTTTCCTGCCTCCCTTCATGCTCAGTAGGTCTGTGCAGCCAGAAAGAACTCTGCAGGACTTAAAAACAAAAGCAAAAAACCAAACAAAACCCCAAACCAAACCAAAACAAACAAACTAACAAAAAACCCCAAACAAACAAACAAAAACCCCAAAAAAACCAACCAGGATCCCACCACTTTTGATTTTCTGATAAATCAGGAAAGGTAATAATGTCTTCAGTTTAAGAAGGAAGACCAAAGACAAGAGATTTGATTGTTCCTGGCTGGAAACTACATGCCCACGAAAGAGACACTGCTTTGGTGGCCCAACTTGTTTTATTTTAAGCTTTCTCAGACTCAGGTTGAACCTTTTGGGTCTCAAGCACAACAGACTGTTATGCCTTCAAAAAGAACAAATTGGATGAAGATTTGACTCTTCACTTCCTGGTTTATCTGGCTTCAGAATATAAATAATCTGGCATTCAATGGGTATTGGGATGAAATTGCAGCTCTGTTCTGAAGAAATTAATCCATAAATCATGATGCCATCAGGATACCAGTATTCTGCAAGAAAACAAGCATGCTAAAACTTTTTCTTCTGGTTCCAAACTAATGCTATAAATACAGAGGCAGAATAGCCCAAATTTTGAAATTCAGACATTATCCTAAATTTTTGAAAGTAACTCCATTTTCTATTCTCCTTTTGGAGCAATGAATGACTGTATTTTCACTTTTTATAGCCCAAAGTAGCCTGATAGATCACAGACATCAAGTCAAATTGAGTCTCTGGAATATTTAAAGCCAGTCTCTCTGAAATCATTAGGAGTGATGTTTACTCTCTTTAGGATTATTAAACCTACTCCTGAGATGAGACAGTGAGCTACTGTGCAGACAGCAATATGAAGACAATCTAAAATCAGGCTCCTGAAGATTTTCCAGGGCAATTCCTTCTTTCCTCACCCTGCTGCGTGCACTCTTGGGATGCAAAGGTAACGTTTGAACTGCTATTTGCCACCGTATCACTTCCCAAGATTAGCTGTGCCAATACGAGGGAGAGGGTGGGACTGCAGGTGGGAACCAAAGGTGCGACCTCAGAGGTAGAACCTGAGAGGTAGGTCAGCAGAAGAGGCTGCAGAGCTGCTCAAAAGCCTTTTTCACCTTTCTGAGGAGAGCAGAAGGGGGACAGTGAAAAGAACTGCAGCACAATGAAACAGCAGTGAGTGAAATGCTGAATTTTGGAAGGTGGAAGAACTTCTGTCCCAGTGCTGTGGTTTAACCCCAGATGACAACTAAGTACCACACAGCCACTTGCTCACTCCCCGTCCTTCCACCCCTCCCCTAGGATGGGGAGAATGGGAAAAAAAACACCACAGAGGTTGAAGTAAAAGCCACTTAATAATTGAAATAAAGTTAATGATAAGAAAAAGAAAAAAGACAGAGGAAAAAAGCCCAAGAGAAAGAAGTCCACTGATTGATGTCCAGCCCATCCCCCTGCAGTGGCCAGTGACTCCCTGCCAACTCCCCCCAGTTTATGTGCTGGGCATGGCATTCTATCCTGTGGAATATCCCTTTGCCCAGCTCAGGTCAGGTGTCCTGTCCATGCTCCCTCACAGCATCTTGTGCATCTGCTCCCTGGTGGAGCATGGGAAGCTGAAAAGTCCTTGAGTTCGGGTAAGCACTGGACAGCCTCAACTAAAACATCAGTGTGCTATCAGTGTTATTCTCACACTAAACCCAAAACATAGCGTTGTACCAGCTGCTAGGAAGAGAATCAACCCTATCCCAATTCAAACCTTTACACCCAGCACTGGGGTGCATTGCCCTCATGGTTGTGCTCTTTTGGACTTTAAACTGTGTGGCTGAGCTGGTCTGCACTAACCAGGACCCTGCACATATTACATGGGGTTTTTGCTTTGCAAACTGAGACCGCTTTCTCCCAGGGTGTGAGGGTTTGCTGCAGTAGTTGCTGAGGGGAAGGTGGATGTGGGAATGCCTGGGGCAGGAGGAACAGTCTTCATCAGGTGATTTTGTTTGCAAGGGGAGCATTTCACTGAAACTCTACCTTTTGAGTTTGCTTTCTCACTGGTGCCCTTTGGCTCCAATATTGCCAAAAAAATAAAAAAACAAACTAACAAACCAAACCCAACAAAAAAAACCCAAAAACTCATCACAACTTTTCTTTCTTTCGTTCTTTCTCTCTCTCTTTCTTTCTTTCTTTCTTTCTTTCTTTCTTTCTTTCTTTCTTTCTTTCTTTCTTTCTTTCTTTCTTCCTTCCTTTCTTCTCTTTCTTTCTTTCTCTCTTTCTTTCTTCTCTCTCTCTCTTTCTTTTTCTTTCTTCTCTCTCTCTTTTTCTCTTTCTTTCCCTCTTTCTTTCTTTCTTCCTTCTCTCTCTCTTTCTCTTTTTCTTTCTTTCTCTCTTTCTTTCTTTTTCTCTTTCTTTCTTTCCCTCTTTCTTTCTCTCTTTCTTTCTTTCTCTCTTTCTTTCCCTCTTTCTCTTTCTCTCTCTTTCTTTCTTTCTTTGCTCTCTCTTTCTCTCTTTTTCTTTCTTTCTTTTTTCTTTCTCTTTCTTTTCTTTCTTTTCTTTCTTTTCTTTTATGTTTATTTTACAGTGTTTACTTTGCCCCTAATTTAAAAGTTCTGTTTTGCAACAACAGTTTCCTAGTAGCTGTTGAGATCTGGATCCTGCCCACGCCCGCTCACTCCTGGCCTCTCCATCTCCTCCTCTGCAGCAGCGATGTGGTGCGGAGCATGGAGCCAAGGCTCCAGCATCCCCTCCCGAACAGAGAAAGGTGAGCGCTGCTCGTTACGGGCCAGGGCAGACACAGCTGAAAGAATCCGATAGTTCAGATATATCTGCCAGACTGCTTGTTTGTGTCTGCCCACGCAGTAAACTCACACAGCAAACTCTGCGGGCTTCGCTGGTTGGAGATTATCTGTGAGCAGCCCTTTTGCCGCTCCCCAGCCCGCCGGGATGCCGGCAGGAAGCGCTGAGCGCCGCCCCCTCCCCGCGCAGCCCCCGCGCCCTCCCGCGGCTCATCTGCATAGCGCTTACCCGGCAGGCAGCGCGGCCGGGGACGCGGCCGGGAGAGCTCCCACGCCAAATTGAACGCCCGTGGGACTTCACGGGAGACACAGCGTGTTGTTTGCGAAAGGGAAACCCACAACCATTTGGTTTTGCCAGATCAGAATATTAACGATATCGCCATAACAAGGACAGTGCGTCCTTTTCAGAGCTATAAATACCTACCCTGCAATGGAGTATCTCGGCTGGTCCGATGGCAGTGGTATTTATAATTGATCACAGTCAGTTACAGATTTCTTTGTTCTTTCTCCACACCCACTGCTGCACTTGACTAGTCTTTTCTTGCTGAATGTCGACCTGTTTTTAAAGTTCTCTTTAATTTGCAAGCTGACAGTCTCTTTTGACAGTCTCAGTCTTTTGTTTTTTAACCTCTGATTTTCTGGAATCAGGATCAAGTCAAGCATTTGTATTTTAATCTTAATTCCCCGTGGAACAGCCAGTAGCTGCTACTTGATTTTTGCCATTGTTCACAACACAGGCACTGTGCTTCAAAGGCATTTGTGCAACAGCAGCTGGAAGTGTTACTGTTGGGGGCAGAGGAGGAAAGAGGAGTCACTTATCTGAGATTCTGCTTTAATTATGTGGTTTCCATTTCTAATACGCAGGATGCTTTTCAGCAATTAATGAAATAGTCAAAGAGATAAATAGCAGAAATACATGATGACTGCCTAAACCTTTCACCTATAAATCACAGGAATTTCTGCTCTAGGTGCTTCAGACCAAGATGCCATTTGACTTCCAGAGAATACAGCAACTGAGCAAGGTGGAGGTCCTTGTTTTGTGCCAAAAGCTGCTTAATTTTTGGTTGTTGTGAGAAATATCTCCTTAATGATCACTCCCGCAGGTGATGGCTCAAAGCTCATTTCCTTGAGCCATCTTAGGCCCCATTTTCTACACTGGCAGAAATGTGCAAGGGATTTTTTTAAGTCAGATGCAAGATATTAATTGCTGAGAGGAATATATCCTCAGTCACCACAGATTCATTTCCCTGCAGGTTCTTCAATCAGAATTTATCATCGATTTGAAATCTGTATTTATTGTTTAATTATTAAATCTTTCTGGCTAAAATGCTATTTTTTCCTGTTGACCTTTCTCTTCCATTCCTCTTTGGCTTTTTCCACTGCCTTCCTTTCAGCTACAGCTACCTCATAAATGCCTTACAGCCCCACAAATGCATAGCCAGTGAACAAAAAGCCCCTTTTGTGGACTGAGCTGCAAAGCTGTAGCGTGTGCTCCTATCACCACCTCCACAACCTGCCTCCAACCATGCCCACAGGCTGAACATGCAAAGGCACTGACAGCTCTCTTGTGCTCACACACTGCGACTGCACCGCAAGATCTGCAGGCACAGCTCTGGAAATGGAGGGCCATCTACCTCCCCATAAAACCAAATTACATGAATGCGCCTGAATATACTAGAAACCTGCATGCTGTCATAGATTTAAATCATTTTTTTTTAATTTTATTTCCCACCTTCAGGATTTTTTTAATCAATTCCAAGTTTCCCTGTTCCAGGTATGTTACTACAACTCTTCTCCAAGGGTGTAGAAGCTTTTTCCTAATGAGGGCTAAAGATAACTTTCCAATAACACTCCTTTGCCATGTGTTAATATTTAACTTAACACTGTTCATCACTGTGGCAATAAGTGTGCTCCCTTTCCTTTCGGTGGGTGTGGTGGTCACAAACACTCAGCTCTGTCTGAATCACACAGTGAGCTCTCCCAGCCCTACCCCAGGAACATGGCCCTCCCAAATCTCAAGGGATATGCACACCAGGGATAATGCTGAGAGTTGGGAATTAGTATGGGAGGCATCCCCCCACCAAGCCATTCCTCACGAGTTCCTGCTGGGATCCCAGCAGGGAGCCTGCCTGTTCCCTCAGCACTGAGACACCCACCTCTGCCTGGCAGGTGTCCTGGAAGGTGTTGTGCCAAACAGGCACAAGTTGTGAAGCTGGTTCTGAAGTCGACACAGCACATTTTTGGGGAGGAATGGCTGCAAATGCCATGGAAAGGCCCTTTTTGCCCTCATGCCAGGCCCCACTCCCTTAGCTGGCGCTGCCGGCGGCCATGGCCCAGTGGCCACGTGTGAGGTGAGGGCAGCCGGGAGCTGAGGGCTCCTCTGTGAGGTGCAGGAAGCCTCCCTCTCTTTTCTGGCATTGGCTTTTTTGCCATCATGCCTCCTCCCTGCTTGTGTCACCGGCCCACCTGTCCTGCTGGCAGCTCCCTTTGCTCCCGGGCAGCCAGGCCTGGATGCCATTTTCCCTGCCTCATCCCAGCTTTCAGCCACACACTTGGCCCTGGCTGGAGCCTGTCCCAAGCTGAGGCGCTGCCTGCATCCCCACGGTCCTGCAGGAAAGGCACCTCCATTGCTCATTCCTGCATCCAGACACATTTATATTTTTCTTTTATATTACATTATATGATCCTAGTGTGCTCTGCTTTCATTAGGAATTTTCTCTCAGTTTTCCCACTTTGGAAACCCAATCCCGATTCTCTTTCCTAAACATTTCTTCCTACCACTTGCTGCATCCTCCAGGCAAGGATTGTCATTTTTAAAGAAATCTTTTAAATAAGCAAGATGCAGCAGACTTTCTAACTTGAAGTATTTGGGAGCCCTATAAGAATGTGTCAGCCAGCTCTGCTCATTACATCTCCTGGTTGGCTTTGCAGTCAATAGGTCAGTAGATAAATCCCTACTAAATACAACTCTCATCTCAAGGCATTTTAAAACACTGTACCTAATGTGAGGAAGTAAAAATGACACCAAGTGCTTTTGTATATATATGATGACTTCTTTCTAGAAAATTCCTTGCCTTCGTATCACCTTGAACCTACAAAGTTTGTGTCTTGGTGCTAGGTTTCAAATAAAATTTTATAGGCTGGTTTCATTAATCATCCAGGGTATCAATTAATAGAATATTAGTTACCAGAACATTGTAAAGCAAATTCTAGTGAGCTTTTTATTACTGTGATATAAACTGCAGCAGCCAAGTCTCACATAAATGAATGTGATCAAAAGGTCAGTGACAGTGATAGCAATCATCTGCTCTTAGTTTGATCACCCAAGTGGAATTTTCATTAGGGATTTTTAACCACAGACTCATGGTTCTTTTTATGATCAGAGCAGCTTATTTATGGAGCCACTCTTTTTCTACATCTCAGACCCACCGAGTTCAGCAGACCAAGAAAGAAAGGTTAGGGTAACTTAATTAGCACCAATGAAATTTCCACTGGGAAGACAAAACCCAGACAACAGCAATCAGTCCCAGTGCTGCAAGTTAGAGAGCTCCTTCCCTCTGAAGAAGAGGAGATATCCTGCCTCCTGCAGCGCCAGGGAGTCTCACCACACTGCAGCAGAGCCCCTCTGCCTGCTGGGACAGTCACTCACTGGGACAGTAACCCTTTGTATAGGGTTTTGGGCTCCTCACACCGACAGCTGATGCTTGCCATGTGCCCCACACAGGTGTGGCAGCTGCTGCACCTGGCACAGTACCTCTACCTTTCTGTGACAGAAACAGCGCTATGTTTCTGCCAAAAGTTTTGCTTATACCCATGCAGGAGGGAAGAGCGTTGTCCCCAAGATAAGCTGCAAAAGGAAAACTGTTGCCTTCCCAGCTCCCACATCAGTCTTTAGACACCAAGCACCGCCATTTTGGCCACATCTATGCCATAAACCTGCAAGAGTCAAAAGTGATAAATGAAATTACATAAAAATAATCTTCCTCACAACACGACCGAGTTTCTTGTGAAATTTGCTCAATTTCTTTTAGTTTTATAAAAGGGTTTTATAAAAGGCTAACAGATTTCAACATTCTCTCATTAAAGCAAAACAAACATTTTGAAGAGAACACAGTTCAAAGTACAGTTAGAGAAAGTATCTTCTCTCTAGGCGGAGTTATCCTTTCACTAGTTTATTTTGTTGTTTAAACTGAATTCTGGAGGTATTAACTTAGATGCTTACTGTAAGAAACAATAATTGCAAATATGTAACATTGTTACCTCTGCTGAAAAAGCTGAGCTGTTTCTTTAGCAAGTGTTCCCTTGGGAGAGATGTTAGAAGGCTGAATATACAAATACCTATAGTCTGCAGAGATTAAATAAAGTAATTTTAATTAATTCCCAAGGGGGAGAGAGTCTCTCCAATCTCTAAATTGTATGGAAGCTCTGCAAAGAAAAAAAGGGACATGGTGTGTAATTTCAGACACTTCACAGTTTTTTTCCACCCCAGAAAACACAAAACGTTTTCCCAGTGATACAGGTTATCTTTCTTAGGACTGATACCCTGAGAAGGAGAAAACCATGTCTCACCTGGCCTCAGAAGGAAGTGCTGCTAACAGTGTCACATGAAATAATTTTCCCCGTTGTCTTGAAAACACAGATCTATAATTTAAGAAGTTGTTCCCCACCAATTTAAAATAACATCAGGTTACACACCTAAAAGAGATGTGCTTTCAGAATGTGCTGCAATAAGTGTGCATCATCCCCTGTCACTATCCTAGCCCTGTGAATACTCCAAGGACTGGAGCTGCTGTAAATCAGAATGCATTAATTCTATGCCTTAAGGAGCTTGCAGGGAAATGTCTCTTGCCTGCTGTTGGTACTGTCATCTGTCAGAAGGGGAGCTGGTTTTGCTGAGGCATGTGGGTGCTCTTGCCATGCCAGTAAGAGCTAACAGTAATTGATGTTAATAAAACAATATTCTCTTACACTTACTAAAGGCATGGCCCTAATTATCAGCAATCATTAAAATAAAACTAAATGGAAACTCATCATACATGTTAGTTAGAATAGAACAGCTACAGTACATTAGAACATCCCCTTGAAAAAAATCCCCAAGTTTCAGAGAAGGCAAATTATGGATAAAATAAACCATTTTGCAAACAATTCTTTTTTCATGGAAATTTCTATAGCCACAATGAATGGCACTGTGGCCTCCAAATAAATTTCAATACTTCCTGCTGTTCTAGAATTCTCACCCTAAGCAGGAGGACTAGGCAACAAGTCTGATTGTATTTCTGTTTCTTTAATTGGTTCCAAAAGAGAAAGCTGGCCAGGTAAAAATCTGAGTCCATGATCATCTAATGGAAAAATAGAAATAATAAAGAACAGAAAGAAAAAAGAATAAATTGATATCAACATACAGGGACTTAACATCTCAGTGATCTTCCATGACCATATGTAATTGTCACCCATGCTCTGAAAACACAAGGTACAGATCAGCTGTTGTTCCTGAGGGGGGAGAAAAAAAAAAAAAAGTCAAAACTTTGAAACCTTGCTACCAGCAATCCACCCAAACATTTAAACATCTATCCTTTGTTAATCCCCAGCCTATCACTACTTCTCCTCCTTACTCCTCCTTACAGATGGGTATCTTCAGCATTTAAAAAAATGAAAATTCAGGAGAAAATGCAGGGAACATCATATGATTCCATGCAAAATACAGCAAGTCCAGCCCTTGGAGGATTTCTCTCTGCTTTTACATATTCTGTATTTCAGGTTTTACTGCTGCTGAGGTAGTTAATCTAGCTGATAATTCTTTATGTGACACAGAACCATTCTGAAAGATGTCTGTGTGACAGAGTAATGAATTTCCTTCCTTCCTGTTACAGCCAGTTTTACCTATCTCAGGTTTCATAATCACGTCACTGTAGACCCAAGGAAGCCCCAGTTTTTTCCACAACCTATTTCAGCACTCTCACTGGGGCCCCCGTGGGTCACACTGTAGCAATTTCAGTGGCAGCTTGCAAGGGCACAGAAAGAAAAGGGCGCAGAAAGAAAAGGGCACAGAAAGAAAAGAGCACCTGATGCCATGTCTCTGGGAGGGTTAAGGAGCAGACAAGATGGAAACATAGCAGTGGGTGACAGACAGTCTCCTCCTGCACATGTATTGGAAACTCAAGAGCCAAATACTCCTGTCTTTTCTTGGTGAGCATTAAAATCCCACGCAGCTTGGGCATGTTACATTTCACTATACACTCACCAAAGCTGGACTGTGGGGATAAAACTCTGTGTTCTCCTGCTAATTATTTGATCAAGACAGATTTTCCCCAGCATGTATGTTGGCACCAAGGAAACTTCCAAGAGTTCGAAGAGAGACTGAGCTGCGAAACATTCCTCGAAGTCAGTTATGGAAACAGTTCCAATGAAGAATTACACCAACAGCCATGGAGACAAGTGCTCATGGGCCTTGAGCGAAAATCCAGGAATTCCTCCAAGTCCAGTAAAACCTAGCTTCCTTCAGTAATGACAAGCCTTTGTGGAAGGAAAAAGGTAGCAATCAGAGAGATTAACTACCAGTTCCTTCTGCTTATTACCTAAGGAGAGAATGCCACTGTGCCTGTGTCAGGGTTCCACTAGGCAGAAGAGACTATGAATGCCATAATAAAAGCAGCCCTTTTGAGGAAGGAGAGAGAAGCCCAAAGGAAAATAAATCAGATTAATCAGTGCTTATTGATGTCTGCATTCATTACATGCAGAAGAAGCTGAAAAATAGGCTGAAGGGAAACTCTCAGACACGAAGTTCCTTTCTACAGCTGAGCTTGCTTCAGGCAGGGATGCTCTCATTTCCTAACTTATCTTAAGCATGTGCTGCCACTGCTCCTCTTGGGCTGCCTCCAGTGCTCATCAAGCTTCTCAGTGAGCTGATACAAATTTTCAGCATTGGCCCAAAGCACAAACACATTGAACTACTGAAGCTTCTCCACAGGCCATTCTCTGAAACACCTTGGTTGGAAACTGCAGAGCTCATCTCCATCAGAGTGCCTAGGAGCCTTTCCTTTCTTTCCTTTCCTTTCCTTTCCTTTCCTTTCCTTTCCTTTCCTTTCCTTTCCTTTCCTTTCCTTTCCTTTCCTTTCCTTTCCTTTCCTTTCCTTTCCTTTCCTTTCCTTTCCTTTCCTTTCCTTTCCTTTCCCTTTCCCTTAACTGTCCGAAATGGCTTCCTTTTGCCATTCCACCGATTAAAACAATCTGAAGGAGGGAGATGCAAAGGAACTTCCCAATGGAAGCTCAGTTATCTCCGGAAAACACAGTAGAGAGGTGCAGGGGGAGAAAGCCAGCGCTTGGGAGGCTCCCGGAGAAACTCTGCGGAGCTGCGCCGTTCCCAGGGAAGGGCGGTGGGAGGCGGAGCTGGGAGCAGGGGCGGGACTCGTGATTTCCATAGAGCGCTCCCAGAATGCGGCGGGGTCTCCCAGCGGGAAGGAAAGGATTTTTTTCCTGTCCCTAAAGGCGTGCCTTTGCAACCGTGCCTTTCACTGTGCTGTCGGGAATAGAGATCCGAATGCCTGGGCAGTGGAAACCGAGGAACGCCATTCCCTGAGTAGCCATAACTGGGAAGCTGTGATTCCAAGGGAGGTATAAATATTTCTGCGGTAAGCAGCCAGCTCTGGCTGGTCCGACGGTAGTGGGGTATCTCAATTGATTGTTCACAGTCAGTTACAGATTGATCTCCTCGTTCTCTCTTTCCCCCCTTCCCACTACTGCACTTGACTAGTCTTTTGCGCCCCGAGCAGACCCTCCCGCAGCGTTTGAGCACCAGCCTCTCAGCTCTAGTGCACAGCCCCCTACCACAGCCATAAAAAGTCCCTCTCTCATAAAGTATTTATAACAGTGCCTGCTATCGTAATATCCACATTTCCAGCCAAATTCTCCGTGGTTCCGCCTGCCAGGCATTGCCTGCAGCCTCCAAAGCACTGAACATAACCTGGCTAATTTAGATTAACCTGGTGACATGCCAGAAGCACAGCAGGGTGCTCTGAGCAGAAGTGTCCCATAGAGAGGACTGGCTACAAGCATTTATAAATACATACCACTGAGCACAGTTAAAAGGGTTGCCAAGCATTTTTGAGAAGTGGTATAGGAACTTCATTTTCAAAACTACACCTGGTCAGACAGGTGCAGCAGAACAGAGGTGGCAGAAGGGACAGCCTAGCTGTCTCTCCTGGGTAGAGAGCTGAAGTATTGTCTGAAAAGATGCATATCTGAGAATTTTCAGGGAGAGGCATCTCCTTGGCCTTGGGCAGAAGATCTAACCACTGTTGTAAAAGCATGGAGGGTCACACCTGCTGCTCAGAGATAAATTCTTTGATGGAGCATGTCAAGGCACCTGCTTTCCAAAAGGGTCTATGGTCTATGCTGACAATCACCACAGACTACAAGCACAATTTTGTGACCTCAAGAAATGTGTTTAGGTCTGAAAGACGGGCAGCCTTCCAGCCTTTTCTGCTGAATGGAGCTTCATTGGGCTTATCACCACCCTGTTTGTTTTGGATTTTGTCTGATTCTCTCCCTCCAGAGGGATTTTTACCCCGTAGGTGCATCCCAGATACCAAACTTCAGCTTCACATTCCACTGCAGGTGCCAGTCACCTAATATTTTGACACTGAATCTTTTACTGGAATTAATAAATCATGGCTTGGTATGAGGAAAACTTTGTTGCATCCATAGTGGTGGATAGATCTTGCTTATTCTGAAAGATTAACACTGGATTCAATTTAGTAGAAGGGAGAAAAATTGACTGAGGAAAAAGGAAATGTCATAGTGGAGAATCACATAATAACCACTCCTTCCTTGTGGCAAACAAATGAGTATAGCAGGATACTTATGAATGCATATGATAGATTCTCTGAAGTCAAAGTGTCTGAAGAAACTAAATTTTGCTGTTAGACTCTGTTGAGTCTGAAAATGTTCATTATTTAATCACTATTAAAGTGCATGGTCTAAATTAGTTATTGATTTCAGCCAGCCACCAGATGAAAACAAGGAATGCTTCAAACCAAGAGTTTTGTGGCAATGTTATTTTTTTTCCCCTAGAAACAGTATCCCAAGATCTACAATTCTCACTAGAACTTTTTTCTACAGTTCTACTTATTTTATATCTGAGTTGATGCATGTCTCAGGCTGTTTTCTCTTGTTTTTTGCTCTCATACAGTTATTGATCTGTAGCTACTAGTGACAAATAGATGCAATTGGCTGTATTGCCTGGTACTACCTGTGTACATTTACATATGTGTAGTAATCTTCACACATTGTCCTAAATTCCTCTTTCCTTTCCAAGCTGCATGCTTTCCATCAGTGACTTAGGTCTGGCCTTTCAAAGTGCAGTGCCTCATGCACAAGAGGATGAGTTGCTCCTTATATATCCACAGTTCCTCTTCAGGCTGAAGTGTTCAAGTACTGGACATCTTGTGACACTGAAGTTTGACCACTCCTATAATTTTCAGCAAAACAAGCTGCATTGTTAGGAAAATAACTCCAAACAAACACTGATTTTATCCTACCACTGAAACTGTTACCACAGCACTGTGATCAAAGGAGGACTTTTTGATCCTTACCAGTTCTTTTGGACATTTTCCTGCAGGAGCAAGCACTACCCTTATACCCACTGCTGTGTAGCTATGGCAAACAGCACGCTTCAAGGAGATCATTAACAATTATGGTGCACTTTGGAAGTGAAAAAATGAAAAAAACCAAACCCACTGTGACCCTTTTTTTTTATTTAAAATGTGATTTTTCTATTGAAAGATTGGCTGGTTTGTCCAAATTGAACATTAAGGGTGATCTCTGAGAAAAACAAAGAGGCAGGCAGATTATAGTAAGGCCACTGACATTTCTATGGACTCATCAGCACACCAGTAAACAGCTCTCTCAATTTGCATCTGCTGAAGTCAGGTGCTCCCCTTCAGGCTTAAACAAAGCTCAACCCTCTTGTCACTAGGCCCTCTGTGACAATTTGCCGGCTGGGAAAACCTACAGCTCAGTTAAACTAGTGGGGTTTTACTTGCTATATGTTAGTACGTATCTTGAGACTGAAAAAGACCAAAACCAACTCAAAATCACAAAAGAAGTGCCAACCCCCACATGAAAATACATCACTAAAGTCCACTGTCCAAAGGCATCAGCAAAAGTTACATATGAAATATTTCACATGGCAAAGTGAATGCAAAACTGAATTTAAACTTCCTTACTCAAAGCAGCAGTACCAATTCCTAGTGGCACATCCCATTTCCTGAATGTATTCTGTGGTTCAGAAATGAGTGTTAGTGCAGCGGGAGCAATCAGCAGAGTTGTGGAACTTTTTTTGTGTTGCATATTTGTATGGAACAGGCCCATAGGTTAAATGCAAGTTATTAGGCTGAATATGGAAAGCAAACAGCAGAGAACTTGTGGTCTGATGTGTAATCCAACAAGATTAGCTGAGTAAATGGCCCTGTCTACCTCAATTTCTCTAACTTCAGGGAAAATTTATAAATGACCTTTTTCTCCTCCCCTGAGATCACCTTCTATTGGGTTTTTTGTTTTGTTGTTTTTTTCTTTTTTTACTTTTTTATCATTCTGAGCAGCATTTTACCAAGCTGTATTGCAGAACAATTCTCTCCTAATGTAAGGCAAAAAATACCAGATTTCAGGAAGGCCACTATTACTTAGACAAAGGCAAGTAGAAGGGTATTAATGCAGGCCAGGTTGTCAAGCGTCAGCTTTCACTATGAAGAAACAACTGGCTGTTCAAAACCCCAACCTATGGAAATCCTTCAGAGGATTGGGTTACTGATTGTGATAAGGGTTTTATTTGCATGGTTGGATTAATATAGCTTATCTCCTTTATGTTTCTGTTAACCAAGTTACACACAGCTTGAGATGTGAACAGCATTTCTGAAACTAAACTCCCACCTTTCTAATGTAAGGATTTGGAGCAGTTCACAGACCAGATCCCTTTCTCTCTGAATGCAAAACTGAAACTGGAGAGTGGTCATGTCCCTCCAGACCCAAGCAGCCTCATCTAGCCTCTACAAAGACATGATCATTTATTTTTCATGGTACATATAGAGCTTGTTCAGACAGATTACAGCACAATGGCTTCACATAAAACCAGCTGCTCCTGACACAGAAAATCCAGCACCAACATTAACATGACATCAGACTGTGGCCTGAGAGCAGGCAGAGCTCTGTCTAAAGGAACTGGCTTCAAGTGCGAAGCAGCCTCCAAGGGTGCTGAATGAAAACAACTGACTTGTGAGTGGGATTCTGGGCAGATATGAAGACAGGTCGTGCACGGTAATAGAACATTTCTTCTGCCCATGGTTGCATGGCTTCACACAACCTACCATGGGTCCAGGCAGGAAAAGAAGGGAAGCCCTTTGTAGTCAGCAACTGAGAGCTCTCCCCTGGGACATGCACTGAAGTGATGTGCAGCAATTCCTGTGACTCCTCAAGCTGTGCTGAAGTCTTAGAAATGCCTGGCCACTGATCCAAGATGCTACTGCATTGAATTTTGCTAGGGTTGCTCATAGATCCCTGATCTGCATTGACACAGGGAACCCCCTGCAACCCAAGCACAGCAAACCAAAGCCAAATTGCATAACAAATACAAGGGTTTCTACCAGTTTGACTAAGCAGATTACACAGTTTGCACAGGGCTTGACTTACTCACTACCCACATCAAGGGCTGAACACACAGACTGCAACACTCAGCCCTCTGACCAGCATCCATTACCAATGCAGGCTGTCAGCAAAAGGCCTTTTGGAGCACAGAGTTTGCACTGGCTTCTCTTGCCTAACAAAAAAGAAAGGACAGCAGTCTGATCACTACAGTAAATGCTACTTTCTGAGAAGCCTTTAACCTGTATAATTTATTCATGTTCTACTTTCCAGAAGGCTGTTTCCTCAGCAGATAGCCTCACACACAAGAGGGCAGAGAAAACTTTGTGGCACCAGCTCTGCAGTCCCTTTCTTGCTTGCCACCAGCCAGATCCTGGGCCATAGCCAGGCACTACCATAATTAGCAGTTTGGACATACAAAACTGCTGAGAGTAGAAACCAGGTAACAACCTTGATTGCAAACCCTCTGCTGTTAACAAATCTCTTCCAGTACTAAAAAACCTATCACTTAATGCAGTATCAAGATCCCAGGCCAGTATTTACTGTCACAGAGACAGTACAGACACATTTTTTCCTCAAGGAGCACCAGTTGTGCTACAGTTGCTGCCTACCTTAGTTCTTAACCCTTCAGGGAAAGGAGCTGACCCTGGACAAGTCCCAAGTCTGACTACTTGAAGATGTACTACAGTTTACAGAAATAAGTTTGTTTCCAAAAGGATGCATGTGTGGGAGATACACCAGGCCAGGCTCCATGGACTTTTAATATTACACAAATCAATCCTGTGCTGAAGCATAAACTGCAGGATCTCTTTCAACTGGAACCATAATCAGAAATTATGTCATATGCTCATGCAGCTGTGGCAAAGAGCAAGTGAGGGGAGCTCCATTATTCTCTTGCACTCCTCTTTTTTTTCTTTTTCTTCTGTAAGAAGGGAACACCAAAGCTAATCAGCAGCATTTAGGTAACTCTTTAATAAAAGAATTTAGGATGTTTAGGAAAGCATCCTAATGCCTCAGGAAGGAAAAAGCAGTCATGCATAATGCATTTAACAAATTCCAAAAGATGGTATGACCTGTTCTCCTTAGAATGCATCAATCACATTAATATCACTTTCTGTACAGAAATAACAGACCTCATGGTGTATCCATCCCAGTGAGTTTCACAGAGGGTTCACGTGATGTTGACAGTGCACACAGCAAAGGATAGGATACTTGAACTAAGGAAAGCAATTTGCTTTCCACTGTGACTCTGCCCAAAGCTCAGAGGCAACAGTATCCTCATCTTGCTGGGGAGTTATAAATGCATTTATTATGGCAGGCAGATGCCAAGGTGAGTGGCACAGCGAGGACTCACAGGAAATGTGGCCAGTGAAAGGATGGAACAAATCCTCATTCCCTCTACTGCTCATAACTTAAATCCATACCCTGCTTGGGGTAACACTGCCTGCTCTTGCAGCTCACTGTTGTCAAGAAACTGTAAGCAGTACTAGTTACTGTATTCCTATTCAGCTCTGACTTAAGCACTACTGCTCCTGAACAAGAGTCAGTGTTTCAGCACCATATGAAGGAACTGTCTGTGTACCAGGCTGCCTCCACGTGTGGAGGCAAGGAAGAGGGAGAGGTGGCAGGAGCACTGAGCAAGCACATCTGGGACACTCCCCTGGGCCTGGTGTCCTCTATTGCCAGGGGGGCTCCCTGGAGGCTGCAGAGGTTTCATCCCAGAGAGGGGTTGGCTCCTGTGGGAGGAAGCAGTTTAAAGGAACTGTACAGCATTGACAATGACAATGTTAATAATTTAGCACCTGTCAGAAGAGAGGTGAGAAATGTTCATGCTCAACTTTAACCCTTACTGTCCCAAGGAGAATGGTGCCTCAGCCCTGACTGAAGTCCTTCACCACCAATAAGGGACTCTTCACCCTCCCTTCTACAAGTTCCTATTTATCCATATTCCCCTGTTAGTTAGACAGCAGCTGTTTTGGAATAAATCCCTTTATGTCTGCAAACAACTAACAAGGAGCAATTTAGTTCCCCACAGCATTGTGTGAGATATTTGCTTAGGCATAGAACCTGAACTATGTTTTAAGAACTGATTTAAAAAAGCCTGTGCCTAGTTCTTTGAAGAACTGAATTAATAACACTGGCAGATAGGACTGAACTTGTTACTTGACTTGTATGTGTATTTTCTAAACCTGAAAAAAAAAAATTACCTCTGGTGTTCAGCTAAGTCTCATCTTGCTCCTGTTGCCAGCACGACACATTTAGAATAGATTATAGCTTTTGAAAGCTCTACAGAAGAGCTGCAAAGAGAAATGACAGTAGATGGGAAGATAATGCACTTTTATCTGGTAAGAGTCTTGTGGATGAAATACTGCCTAAGCTTAACAGCCATCTGTCCACTTAAGGACAGCAGAAAGAAAAAGCCCTCTAATGTGAAAACAGGAGATGGACAATGACAGGGCCTGAGGTAAATGATGACACTGCTTTAACACTTACTTGCTTATCATTTCCCAGCTTTTGCTGATAAAGAGTAGGAGCTGAATAGCATTCAGGCACACCCCAGCACTCCCAAGAGATTTGATACTGTCCCTCTCACTCATAAGGACAGCTGGTGAGCTTTATTCACTACCTTTGGCAAAGCCATTAATTAAGGGAAAGCCTTCCTGCAGTCCCATACACCTCTGCAAGAATAATTTGATAGTTATGCTTTGCTGTGTGCGTTGTTAACAACGGGGGACAGTCCCCCCTTAAGGCAGAAGGGAAGGACACCCCTTCAATAGGGATGCCAAGTGCAGTAGGATACCCCCTTGCAGTCCTTTTGGGTCCCCAGACTCTACATGAACAGCCACCTCCTGGACATGGGTTTATCCTTGCTACACAGAAGAATGCATCTCCCCAGAAAAAAAGAAAATAAAAAAGATTGGGTAGTGGTTTTAGATTTGCACACTCTCCAAAAATATAAAAACTAACACAACAAGCAATTACTGAAGGAAGACTGGCCATATTTTGCAAGACAGAAAACAGTGCGGCTAGGAGAAGAACTACCTGTAAAACAAAATGTGAATCAAATCTGCCTCAGGGACACTCAAGTTGCACACACCGCAGCCTCACAGCTCTGAGAAGAGGCAGACAGTGCTTCTAGAGAGCATAGGTCTGCAACCTCAACATGGTCCATGAATTTATGGACATACCTAAACTAGGCCATTCAAGATAAAAACCCACTTTTAAATGCGTATACTCCCAAGGGGAGCACAGAGAGGATGTTATTATTTTTTGTACCTGCAATACCTGCTAGAGGAATAAAGGCTGTTAGAAGGTCTCAGTCTGCTTGCCCAAAGAAGAATCACTATCAAACTTTCCTCTCTGCAAAAGGAAAGGAGACAGTAACACATAGATCTGACACCAGAATCCCAGAATTTCCACCCACTAGATGCTCTTTTTCTGCCATACTCCAATTGCTCCAAAACATATTCAGGAAGACTGAGATGTAAATGGGTCAATAAGGACTAGTAAAGAGAGGTATATTAGAAAAACTTGCTATTTTAGCATCACCCTCTCTACAGAGAGGCACAAAGCTAAAACAGGTCTAGAGCATATTTAGTGTGCAAATCCCTGTGTCTTATCTCAGTAGGAGCAAGTAACTCATCCACACTTTAGAAAATTCTTATCGTCACTATGAATACAGTGATAGAGTCACATGAATAGGTACAAAGAAACATAACAGAAAAGACTAGCTGAAAAGACTGCTCCCCCCAGTAGCCATAACAACAAATACAACAAATCTGGTTGCCTGAGGGATCTGCTTCTCTTCTTTTGGTAGTATCCTTTAACTTAAAAACAGCTGCATTGGAGTCAAAGAACAAAGCTCGAGATAGTCACAAAAAATAAAGGATGTATTTTTCTCCAAAGATCAAAACCGTAACTAACATAAGACATTCATATTAGAGTATTAAGTTCAGTGTCCAGGAAAAAACTCATCTGCCATATAAAAAAAAAAAAAAAAAGATACTGAAATTGCTTTACTGCTCAAGAATCTCTTTGCTCAAAACTGCTTAATTCTTCTCTCACCAAGTTTTGTCAGTAACTTGACTTTAACTACATTGTACAAACAACTTTTCTTCTCCACCCTCATCTTATCTAAAGCTCTTCTTTTGTTCTGGAGAGTTTTGTGGCATGCTCCTCTATAAATTTGCTCAAATGCTCTAAATCTCTGTCCCCGCCTTCAAATTTAATTGGGTTGTTCTTCTTGTCCTTTGGAGCAAAGTAGATGGTGGGGAACCCCTCCACTTTGTAGTGGTCATTCGTCACGTCGTTGGCAGTAGCATCCATCTTGGCTATAATCAGATTTTTCTCATTCTTGTATTTTTTGCCTAGCTCATTATACACTGGTTCTAGTTTCTTGCAGTGTCCACACCATGGGGCATAGAACTCTATGAGAACATCATTCTTTGGATCCATCACTATGGTATCAAAAGTTTTACCCACTACCACTTTCACAGGCCCTTTGTTATTTTTTGGCACTGGCTGGGACTTCACAATTGGCTTCAGTTTTCCTAGAAGGAAGCAAAACACACACAACACCGTTAGAATGTGGTAAGAGCAGCCCTTACAATCTTCCCTAAGAAAGGGCAGAAGAGTACATCCTCATCCTCCTGCCAGGGAAAAATCACTGCACTGGCAAATGAACTTGCCTTAGCATGGAACACAGGCTAGTTAACTGGTGACCTTTTGGCCCAATAACCTCGTGAAACACAGACAACAGTTTTTTTTGCAATTCCCCCAAGAACCCTTCTCCTCTTTTTATGGCTGTCCATCCACAAAGTAATAACCCATTATTTAATATAATCATCCCAAATATGAATGACCAGCTCACACTTTAAAGCCACAGGAGCATTTTAGGCTCATAAAACAGACTGTTTACTAGAGCTATTGCCTCAGGAAACAACTCTTGGAAATGTAAACAAAATAGTTTAGAGAGCCCTATTTTGGAAACTGTACCTTTTTTGAATGCCACCACAAACTGCCTGAGTATATCAGAGTCAAACTCTTCTGGCTCCATGGCGTACTTCTTGCCACCTTCATCCAGAATGGCAGCATTGACATCCTCTCCACTCTCAAGCAGGCCCAAATCCTTTATTTCAGAAGAATAATCTTCCTCATCAGAAACAGCAAACACGTATTCAGGGAAGTCTTTAGCCACTTCCAGGACTTTGCTTCTCCAGTACTGAGTAGCTGAAAAACCAGAACAGGACAGAATTGGTAATTTCTAGTTATTTAGTGTCTGCTTCCTCTCAAAGTGAAGGAAGGGTAATTGTAACAAACCCACCAACACGGTAGTCGAAACTGAAGTCGACAGAGTAGTAGACAACTACCAGAGGACGCTTGGAGTATCTCTTGGCATCGTTGGAAGGCTTGCGATGACCAACCAGAGGCAAAGCATGTTTTAGCACGTGCTCTTTAATCTCAGATCCATCTGTGGAGTCCTGTAAAGAAATAGGGAAAAAGTTCAAGCAAACAGGTTTAAGCAGCATTTCTGCTACACACTACTAAAAAAAACAATACTGGGACACACATGAATGTGAAAGAGGGAAGGACATGTTATAAAAACAAGGCTGTCACCACATTTTCTTCTTCAAACCAACTGAATATTGTATGGACAAATTATTATTCGAAATCATAACATCTGGACTAATTTCATAAAGTCCTCTTGAAAAAGAAATACCTTTTCAGTGGACAAAACAGGTTGACTCAAATATCTAGTAGAAGTACTTCCAACAGGAAAGATGCCAACCGATTGTAATTACAGAGAAAAGAGAATCTTCAATCCCACACACGAACATTTTAGCTCTGGACAATCTACTCACTTTAAGATTCAGAACATGCTTCTTGGGCTCGTGCTTCGACTGAAATTTTTCTGGCTGCATGACAAACAGTTTTCCTGGAGAAACTTTCAATAGTTTTGCAATCTCATTGCTGAAGGTGTGATGGAACTTATAATCTTCTCTCAAACCATTAGCTGAAAAATTAAGGTTAGGGTGAAGGAAAAGTCATTAGAAATGAACTGACAGACTGTAACTGAGATAACTGCAAGGAAACACTCTTCCTATTCTCCAAGTGGACACAGAACAACCCAGTCTTAGACAACAGCTCTTATCCAGGGGGTGAGAAGCATGTGAATACACATACAATTCCAGCAGCACTATTTGAATGCTGTTCAACAACCCATCCACTTGGTGAGTTATTGTACACACTCAAACACCTTGAACAGGCTTCCCAAAACATATGCAGCAAAACAGTTTTTCTTTTGTCAATCTCTTACCTCTTGGCCTCTCCCCAAATAGGTCAGCTAGCCAAACTATTTGCTTTGGGGCAGCCTGGGAAAGTGTTTGCTGTCTTGCCATGCTGAGGCAAACAAATGAGCTCCTAATCCAACTGTGACAGCAGCCCCAGAATCAGACATAGACAGGTTGCCAGGAATGGTCTAACTAAACTGACTCAGAAGTGGACGAGGATCCTTTCCTCCAGACCTCTCATCCAAATGAGTTTGGTGACAATTTGACTCTGGGCTGCCAGATATGAAACAAGAATAACAGACAACAACATACCCAGGCTTTTAAGCCATGAAGCTGTGGTTTGTTCCTCAGGAAAGAATTTTTCCCTCCTCTCTAGTCCACATGTTTTTAGTGACACAATTTACGAAGCAGAGATATATTCTGTGACCTGCTGGACACCTTAGTTACAGCCTCAAAATCTGGTGTGAGCTTATTTTTTGAGTACAAGCAGAAGATCACCCTTCCTCCTACTACTTCTTCTCCTCTCCAACCCTCCTCTACTATACTAGGAACAGAAAATAAATGATCTCTCCATGCCCAAAAGGTCCTAGGCAGAATCCCAACAAAAACATATATTCCATTAATATTTTAAAACATTCTTTACCTGCTTCCTGATAGAGCTGATAGGTTTTGTCATTCTCTCCACTAAAGACACCAATGATGATGACATCATCCCCATCCCTCAGAAATTCTTGTACCTGCTTGGTAGCCTGAATCTGTTTGGAGGGAGGACCAGCCTGTTCAATCATGTAGTCGACCATACCTGTGAGAGAAACCCGCCCCCGAAAAGTTGCTTCTAGAACATTTACTGAACTGAAAGATTTGGGCATTTCCATCTAAAATCTTTAAAGTCACGTTTCCCATCAACACCTTTCCTCCTGTGCAGCCCTCCCACAATAACCTAAAGACCAAATCAGCAAGATTTCAGTCCAAGTTTTGTAAAAGATGCAGTTCTGAATATTCCCTTTCAGGTTGGTTTCAGAAGAGGTGACCAAGCACACAATCCATGAATATCAATTGATCTTGCAAGCAAGGCTCCTTTCTGAAATTCCAGACCCTTCACTGTCTCCTGAATCAATTATAAGCCAAGGTGCTACTTAATAGTCTTAAGTCTAATTAAAACTTAATATTGAGTATTTTTGCCAGCCCTCAAGGTGCATTCCAGTATAATTAAAACCTGCCCATTACCCATACTGCCACTGCTTCACAGAGTGCATTTAACTTACTTGATACTGAAGGAGCTGACACTACCACCAAGTGTATTTAACTTACTTGATATTGAAAGGACCTGACCTACCACCAAAAGATGTTACTAAGACTAGAGACAAATTTAAATATCCTGTGTAGGTATGACAGCAGAATCTTTCAGTTTTCCCCAGCTGCTGCTGCATTACATTAACAAGTCTGCAAGTCCGACAGATGCATCAAAATATTTTTCAGAGCACTAGAAAAAGCAGTTTTTCTTGTAAGTAAAGTTGCAGTACCATATTTTTCCCGCGGACCACTGTAATCGTAGGGTTTGCCCTTGCGGAAGATTTTTGAGAGTTGGGTAGCCAGTGACATCAAACTTCTTTGCAAGCTCCGTTTCAGCCCGTGGCATCGACTTTAGCCAGGGGGATGGGAGGCGTCCGCTTGCTGAGCTCCTGGGCAGCCTTCTCGTACTCTGGAGCAAGCCTCTTGCAGTGGCCACACCTAGGGAGGGAGAGCAGAGGGCACTTCTCACCAGCCATTAAGCCTGCCAGGTACCTCCTACCCCTGGAGTGGAAGAGTTCAGTCTTCCAGCATGCAGAAATGGGATCATTGAATCTACAGAGGACACTTCAGCCGTGTCTCTGCAACCTGAAGCTGGCCTCTGTGTCTGGCCTCACATTACTATAGGTAGTTTCATTTTTAGAGGCCATTTTTAAGCTAAGGACCAATTCCTTTTGGTTTTCAGTATCTCAGCGTGTTCCCAAATCAGTAAATATTGTGAACCTCCAGTGAAGATCTGGACACCACCCTTGCTGAGACACAGATCCAGTCTAGTCCGCTAGGGATTTGCAACGCGATCCCAGGTGCAGATTAGAACTGAGGTACACCAAGTGTGTTCAGGCCATCTGTGCTAGACAAATACAGGTGACTGCCTTCTTGCTTACCATGGAGCATAGAACTCCACCAGAATTATGTCAGCATCATTCACAACTTCGTCAAAATTATCCTGGGTCAATACCAGAGTAGCTTCAGGTGGAGGGGTCCAGTTGGGGTCAGAAACCTCCTTGACTTTGGCCACAATAGCTGAAATGCAGTTCAATAACCCAATTAGCAAGCATGCATTTTATCATACCAGTAGCATGCCAAATGCAAGAATTTGAGATCAGAGGGCAAGCACAGTGCTGGACCAATGCTTACACATCAAGCTTGCATGAGAACACTTTCTTAATCAAGAAATGCCTTATTTCCTTGTTGGCATACCAAGAAGGTCTTCTCTTCACCCCACAGAGTGTCTTATGCAGAGCACAGATCTGTACTTGGCAGCACTGAATTCCATCTCAGACAGAAAAGGTAGCTTTTCCCCCCTCTAGAAATATGACTAGAGCTGGGCATATTAATTAAGCAAAATAAAAGTGGGTTTTTATACAATCAATATATAGATCAAATGTTTATTGGCTGATCCTTCAGCAAACATGAGACTGTCTCCTCTTCTAGTCAAGTCATATTTCTAGAAACCTTCTGTCAGTAACAGCACTACCCACTATCTGCAAAATTGTCCTCTGGCATGCAGCTTGTTGAGAAAACATGGAAAATTTCAACATTCATAATATTACTTGTTTTAAGATAAATACATTGAGATCAGGGTCCTTCAAAACAGCCATATGTTAAGAAGCAAGATCATAGGCTACTTTGTTTTCTTACAGGGAACTGCAAGGGACTGGTGCTTACCATCTTCTGTCCGAGACCCATCGTAGTCAACAGCTTGGCCTTTTTTCAGGATTTTGATGGTTGGGTAGCCACTGACATCAAAACGACTCGACAGTGAAGTGGCTGCAGTAGCATCTATTTTGGCTACTGGAATAGGAGGGTCATTTTCCTTCAGAGTTTTGGCTATCTTCTCATACTCAGGAGCAAACTGCTTGCAGTGCCCACACCTGTCAGAGGAAGACAAAAGTAGGTATGCAAATGCACGACAGACATGCAGAGGTGCTCTGCTGCTCTGCAATCCCAGGATGCCTTCTGATAGATGTCCACATCATCAGCACAGAAATGTTTGTCTTGGTACATGTTCAGATCATGGAGAGATAGAGAGCAACTGTAGCTAACGTGCTGTATGTTCACATCAAAACCTTTCTTTTTCTTAATTTTCATTCAACGTGGAATGTATTGCCATATGCTTTATAAAACCACTGTAAAAAAATTCAACTGCTTTTACAACAAAGTTGTATTATGCTCACTCCTTCCTTCTTTCTTTCCTCCTCAACTTCAGCTTCTCCCTAACCAAGGTTCATCTTCTCTCCCTAGCACCCTAAATTGAAGTAAAGAGAAAATGAACCAGCAGTCAAGTTGGCCAAATGAAATCTCCCACCCACCACGGTAACACAGCATCTGCCCCCCCTCTGGCCACATCAGAACTCTCTGGGGAGAACAGAGGCTCCTGATGCAAAAACAGGCACGACAGAGGATACCAGCATAATAAATACTAAATACAGCCTGACAAGCTAAAGATGAAACCAGGAACATGTAGGAAAACAGAAAGAAGTGTGTGGCAGATAGCCTTTGCTACTTAGCACCTCAGCTGGAAGGAGGGGGAGTAGAAAAATAGGAGACGTGTTTAGTCACACATCCTTCTGCTCAGATAAATTGAATTTCATGTTTAGTTTTCATGTAGGCAAACTACAGCTGCAGAATTAGTGCCTACAGCCAAGAAGGAATGGGATTTTCTGTTACAAGAATGGCACAAGTTAAAATGCAGCTCCACCTCAAACAAGATCATATTCCCCCTCTATTCAAAGGCTGGAGAAGGACCAATGAGTAAGTCATTTTTGTATCACTGAGTCACAAAGGAAAAGAGGTTCTGGCTGTAACACTAACTCAGCAACTCTACTGAAAGTATCTTCTACTCTTGTTTCCCCCCAGTAACCATCCCTAATGTTTTTGAACATAAGAATGCAAGAGAAGACACATCCTGGCCTAAATCCTTTGTCTTGGTTACATGCAGCTGAGTCCATTGTAGCTCCCTGGAGCAGACCAGTGGTGCTGTACACCCTGGGACGCCAGCAGAACTGCCATCATTAGGCAGATGTATGAGGCACTGCTTAAATTGAAAATACAAACAAGCTGTGTCCCTAACCACTCCACACGCTTCTGGCAAGGACAGAAATGTCAATTTGGAAAGGAAAACCTTCAGGAAATTCCCCTGCTAGGGAAGCCTTCATTACTGCATCTAGGTGAACAAGCACGTTCTCAGTGGTCCAGCACTGGCACAGGAGGATAGCAGGTGGCAAGACCACACTGTGTGACTTCTCTGGGCCTCACTGGGACCATTTCTGCTCTCTGACAGGCATAAACCAGGGATAGAATCAGGCTTGTGCTCCCCTTGGCATGGGATCCCTCAGTATGACCCACATCCGTGGAACAGGAGCAGGCTGCTGGTTATTGCATGGTACAGGGCGGGAAAAAAGGTTCTTCCCCACCACCAGAACCATCTCTTTTTCTGGATTATAGCAGAGCCCTGGGCACCTCCTGCAGGCAAGTTAATCCTTTGTCACCTTTAAAATGACAACCTAAGGTCACTTTTTAGGAGCTTGCCCTGGCAGAGCAGTGCTGTGATGCTGCACCCGTGGGGGTGCTGCTGTGAACCCACCATGGTGCATAGAACTCCAGCAGCACGGTATCCTTGTCTGCAGTGAAGGTGTCAAAGTTGGCATCATTCAAGACTAACACACCATTTTCTTCTTTAACTACAGAATCATCATCATCTTCGTCATCTTCTTCATCGTCATCATCATCGCCATCATCGTCAGCTTCTTTTGTAACAGATTCTGGGAAGGTAAGAATATGACACAGATTAGATTGTGTCAAGTTTTACATTAATGTGACAGTACCAGATTGAAGATGGATTAGGTATCTCCTTTGGTTAAGAAAAGTACCCACATGAATTAGTTTCTGCTGCACATACAGTAACAGCTATCTCAGGTACCTGTATCAACAGGTATTTTACATCTCAGAGAGAGCTAACAAAATGGACACAAGAAGAATTAAAGCGCACAAATCTGTGCAACAGTTGCCACCAAGGTTTGATGGACATCTTGTTGAAATGTGGGCAGTGAGACATGTTTTTCTAGGCAAGAAGGGCACAGAGATGATACCTGAACTTCAAACAGAACCCCTTCATCATGCAACAGAGCACCTGTCCTTTAAGTGTAGCCAACTTGAAGTTGGAAAAATTTGTGTCTTACACCAAGAAAAGCAGGTGTTATCTGTTCCCAATGCTTCCCTACTCAGGAGACCTGTAACACCACAATAGCTAGCTATGTGCTGCCTTCTGAAGGTCTAATAAACAGACACACTTGCTATAAACCCGAAATTTACCATTTCACTACATCAAGGTGGTTTGGAGGCAGCACTTCTAAATTGTGCTTCTTTCCTGACTGCTCCATCCACCTCTGCCACTCTTGCTTTCAGTTACAGAGATGTTCCAGGTCTGCTATTCATTGAGGAATCTTTCCACTCACAGGAGCACCAATCGCTCTGCTCTGGATCAGCACCAGGCTGCACTGAGTGTAAAATCAAGTAATTGACTGCAGGAGTCCCATGAAAACCCACTCCTATGCACCTGGCAAATGCCAGGTACTCTTTAATAAAAAGCCAAAAAAAAACCCCAAAAAAACAAAAACAAAAAAAAAAAAAAAAACCCACAAAAAACCAGAGTGAAAGCTTCTTCTTTCAAAGAACTTTTGGGGAGGCCTTTAAATTAAGACCAAAACCACTGGTCTCCAGAACAGTCCTTTAAAGGAGAAAGCAGATTTGTTAAATTACCAAAGCAAAATTAGCATGTGAAAGCTGAAGCCAGCACATTTCTACTGGTTCATTCTTTGTGGGCTTGGAAGTTGAGATGGTGGTTTCAATATCTGCCCTTTCACATGTTCCTTTAAACTTCAAAAAAAACCCCAAAACTACTCTCTTTCAAGGAAACCAGACCTTCCTGAAGGACTTGAAAAGAATATCAGTTACAGAACAAGTAATGAAAATATCTCATCCCAAATGAAAACTGTAAAATGAAGTTAAGTCCCTTTCAACCAGTGGGAGTCCCCAGGAATTGGATAAAAAAATCTTTAAAAAAGAAAAAAGGGATTAGGGTTTTTTTGTTTAAGATTATTTTTTATATAAGTGGCTTTTGACTAAGCTGAGGAGTTACTGCAGCAGTATTCTGAAAATATTCTGACTTCATTAGGAAGTTGAAAGTTAAGAATGATAAATATGTACTATCCAGATATGAAAAAGCTAAAAAAACAAAACCCACTTTTGTCAGACCAACAGCAGACATTAGGAACAACCTCACCATGGATAAAATTATGCCATTAAATTGCAACTTTTTAATGGCTACTTTTATTTTAAAAGAAAATACACAAAAACAAGCCTATATGCTCTCAGGAAACAGTACGGGCTCTTGGAGAAAATATGTTGATTTTAATTTGAAGTCAAATTTTTGTAGCACGAAAATAGAAAACACTAAAGCTTCTGATGAAGGGGGAGATCATTTATCACACAACCCTAGTCAGCTAGATTAGGTTTCTTTAACAAGTACTAGTGTTTCACCAGATCTCTGAGGCAGCTAAAAGCACTATTTGCAAGCAGACAATGCCTCCTGTGTGGCAGCTCTTGCTCACCCTTGAGTGAATCCATGCCTTACATACCTGCAGGACTGCCCCGGTGGAACAGCTGGATTTTGGGGGGCTTCAGCAGGCAAAACCTGTGCCTTACACGGGTACCCAGCAGTTTTGAGGGCTATGTTTCACCACAGGCTGCTCCTGGCTGGCCTGTACCTGAATTCCCGGCCATTGCATTCCTGGCAAATCACTTCAGATGTGATTTTTCCTGACACAAAAGAATGCGAGCAAAACCAGCCGGCCAGTTCCGCTCCTGCACCCCGAACCACCCACGGGGTTGTGACCCCTGTTCCTGCTCACTCTGCTCACTCCCCACCCCCAGGAGAGACAAAGACCGCAGCAGCTACGGCGGCACCTGGCCTTTAGAAAGAACAAGGTATTCCCTGCAAAAACATCCAGCACTGGTGGAAAATGTAACCATCCCTCACTGAAATAATTTTATATCTTTCCCTACAAGTGGCCATACAGCCTGCCAAGGTAAAACTTCCCCGACAGTGACACATTGTCACGGGCATTACACACACCCCCTTCCTCCTCCCTGGAGATGGAGGCAGGACAATAGCCCTGGAACAGCAGGACTCCACCTTTTCCCAAACGGCTCAAGGAGGGTGTGCGTTTAAAAGAAAGTTAACCACACTTAGATATCGGTCCTTAAGAGCGCAGACTTACTTTCTGAACCTTCCAGCTTCACCAGCACCCAGGGCTATCACAGCTACCTCTGCCATCCCTTTAAAGTTGGGACTGAAAGACCTGTTTCAGGGACCCAACCACGGGAGAAGCAAGCAGGACTTTTTTTTTTTCCCTCCCATAAAGAGCAAGAAACTTTCCTCTGCATTAAAGATTTACAATTTTAAGAGAACAGAATGAGTCCAACTGTGACACCTGAAGTGGCAGAAGTAGCTAATAAATACTTGCATAAGTCAGCTCATGAAAATAAAACAGCTGCCCCCAAACTGAAATATCTTTGTTTCTCAAAGAGACTTGCAAAGCCAGTGGACAAACCAACAGCTGTGGCTAAAACTTGTCCTCTGGTATAATATGGATAACCCCCTTATACGAACAACAACAAATTAAAAAACCCAAACAAAACAAAAAACTCCCCAAAACCCCACAAAATCAATCCACAAATTCCAACACATTACTACACAAGTCATAAAACGTGATCAGGAAGGTACTTTTTTTAAGACTTGAAGTACATGATGCTGGCTGGCAGGCCTTCTTTAGGATGACAGCTACTCTGAAATTAATTCTTACAGTAACTTCACTGAACACTCAGCATTTATCAGAAATATAGCCTAGCAATATTTTCTCAAACAAAGCACATCCTGTACAGAAAAGCTGCATCCAGACACCACTGACTTTGGGATGCTGCCTGAAACCTTCCTTTTGAGGAGCACACTGTTCCCTAATTGGATGAGCTCAGTTTTCAGAAACCCAGAGCTCAGGACTCATCATGTGTTGCTAGGGTATTTGAAAGATTTTCAGTTAATATCAGCTCCCTTCAATCTTTTCTGTGGTGGATCCTCTACATGATCCCTCCTTTCCCATCATCAGGATGCTAAGGGTGTGGTGGTCAGGATCCAGGCTAACCTCACTTCCAGCATACTCACCTCCCTGCCCTGCACAAACCTCACTTCCCAAATCATGCCGTGCAACAAGCTGGGTTTGCTCAGAACTTTTCATCTCCCCAACAACCAATGTGCATAAGATTACTTCCTTGTTGCAAAGTATTATTATTATTCCACTTCACCCAAGTCTGCATTCCAAGGGCAAAAATTGAAATCCCCAGCTATGTGCATTTTTAAGGCAAAGGCTTTGTAAAGGCTAGTTCATGATCTATATACAAATTCAAGATACACAATAGAACCTGGAAAACGATTCAAAGCTGGGCAGTGGATTAGTGTTCAGCTAAACACAGCAGGAGACACTTCCATCCCTGTGTACCTTTGATCCCCAGAACTCCTATAATGAGAAGAGCAGCAAGCACGGGAAATACTGATGAGAGCCAGGCCCACAAGAAGCTGAGCCACGGCTGCCAGCCACAGGTAACACCGTAACATCACAGCTGTTACTTCACCCTTTGAAGGTGGCAGGGGAAATCGGTACTAGGCTTTGTCACATGTTACAAAGAAACCATAACCATGTTCTAGCTAAAAGTAGAGAAAGAGGCATAAAAATTGTATTCCAGTTTACAACAGAAACACTGAAAAGAGCTCCACAGGAAGATTCTGTATCTCCATCTCCTTACTGCAGATGCCTTATTTAAAACAAATCTCAATTTAAAACAAATCTCTTTACCCTCATCCTACAGACCATACAGCTACACAGATAGGGTAACCGATCTAAATGCACTTCTGCAAGTTTTAGTGTCTGTTAGGCCAGCAAGAAGTTGCAGGACATGAGTTCAGAAGGTCACCCATAATCCAGTCTCTCTAAAAGCCCTCTAATACTTAAAATACAGCAGTGTTCATGTAGGAAACTTGAACGATGCACAATTTGCCAAAATCCACATGAAAGAAACTTAAAATAAAAAAAAAAGAAACACCTTCAAATGCCTGCCTCCTACAATACCCATTAAGCCTCAGCAGCTTTGTTTCAGCTAATTTTGGAAAGGAGGAGACACACGTCAGTGAAATCCAAAGACGGTAGGAAGAAACACCAAGAAGATCGTAACAATGGGCCTTCCTTCTGTGAAGGGGGAAAAAAAAATCAGTTTGAAACACGAAGAATGTACAGAGTCGCTGAACAAAGGAGTAAGGAAAAGAGTGCTCGATCACAGAACCGCAGAATGGTAAGGGTTGGACGGGACCTTAAAGGTCTCATAGTCCCAGCTCCCCGGCCAGGGAAGGGACACCTCCCACCAGACCACTGCTTGGTGGTCTTGAACGCTGCCGGCACTGGGGTATCCACAGTCTCCATGGGCAACCTGTTCCAGCGTCTCAGCACCCTCAGAGTAAAGCATTTCTTCCTCATATCGAACCTAAATTTCTCCTCTTTCAATCTGCACCCATTACTCCTTGTCTCATCGCCACAGCTCCTGATGAAGAGTCCCCCTCCGCATAATGAAATCGCAATCTCTCCGATAGGAGTCGGAGTAAAGAAATCGCCAGTTCCCTGGAGATTGAGAAGCCGGGGATTGCCAGCACGGCTAATTGTTAGCTGGCTGTTACCTCCGTGCTGGGAGCGGCGAGGCAGAGCCGCCCCACGGCGCACGACACACCGGCAGCGCCGGGACGAGCGGCTCGCACGGGCCTCAGCGCCTGCACGGGGCGGGCTCAGCGCCCTGCACAGAGGCCTGCGAGAGCACCCCGGTCCCAGCGGCGCCCCGCCAGCCCGGGCTCCCCGCAGCGCCCAGCGCCGGGGCCGCGGCATGCGGTGCCGGCCCAACCCCTGCCCGCGCTCACCTCCGTCGCCATCCTCCTCCTGTGCGGCCGCGCCCCGCGCCAGGAGGGCGATCTGAGCCAGCCCCAGCAGGAGCAGCAGCACCCACAGCCCGCGCATCCTCATCCCACCGCCGCTCCCGGCCCGGCCCGGCCCGTCCGCTCCCTGCGCTGCGCTCCCGCCGCTCGCCCCGCCCCCCACGGCACGCCGCGCCCGCTCATTGGCCGCCGCCTCAACACGTGCTTGGCGCGGTCGCCAATCAACAATCGTCACGAGGGCCGCCGGCGCGGGGCGCGCGGGTTTCGCGGGTTCCGCGGCGCCCCCGGGGACCCCCGGCGGCAGCGGCCGTGGCGCCGCGGCGGGGCACGGGCGCCATCGGCCGCGGCGGCGGCGGGAAAGCGGCGGCGGCACCGCGCGCGGAAGCGCCCGGCCGCTCTGAGGTGCCGCCCCGCCATTGGCCGCCGCCGAGCCGCCAACCGCAGCCCGCCACGCGTGGAGCGCGCGGCCGCTCCGGGGGCGGGAGGCGGGAGGGACGGGGCGGGAGCACCGCGAGCGCGTGCAGCCACATCGCCCTTCGGGATTGGCGGGCCAGCGCTGGGGGGCGGGGCCAGCGGCCCGCGGCAGCCTGTGAGGGCGCGCCGCGTGCGGCGGGGCGGGGCGGGCTGAGGTGAGGGCGGGCTGAGGGCGGCGCTGGGGCCTCCTAAATTCCCTCACCCGGAGAGGGGGATTCGGTACAGTGCTGCCGCGAATGGGAAGGGCGGGATGGAGACACCGCCCTTGGGTGCTCCCGCGGGGACCACGGAGGGTGTGGGGCAGCAAGCCCACCGGTAGCGACGTGGTTGCACGGGAAGATGTCGCGGCGCAATTTCTGTCCGTGGTTGTCCAGATGGTTTATCTGGCGGACATCTAAGATGCAACAAGACAGCGCTAAAACTTGGGCTTGTGGTAGCAAAATTGTCAGTCTGTCCCCCTCCTTGGGCGAATTACATAGGCTCATGGGACAATTATTTTCATTTTTACGAAACTTGACTCTTGAATTGGTAGATTATAAGCATAAAGAGCTGCTAAATTCAGTGTGCGGCAGTTACACGCTAAAAGAGTAGCAGTGGCTTATGATAAATGAATATCTTCAAGGTTTTGAAGTGCAAGCTTTACATATAAACTCCACAATTTTAGAGGATTAAGACACTGCATTGAGAGGCTGCTGTTGCATCAGTTGGCATTTGTAAGTGGTCTGTAGGTTGAAAAAACAAAAACCACATTAAAAGGCTCGCTGTGTTCTACATTCATAAGTTATAGCCTAAGTTATAAAAGTTTTAAGTTGTATAAGTTATGCTATAACTTATAGCATAAGTTATAGAAGTCAGTGCCTGTCCTCAACTCAGCTGCTGCACAACTTATCTGGAAAATACAGCAGCTGATACAGGAGCAGTTTTTTAACTTATTTTGCACATCACTAGAATGGAGTGGGACCTAATCTGAACCAAATTAAAGCTGTCTGGATTCTGCCAAAACTATGATCCTGATCCTGCCTGATTTTGGTATCAATATAAATATTAGTTTGATTAACATTGATATTCAGTATCATTGATGATAGCACATCAAATTGCTGAATTACTTCCATGGAGTTTATTGGTAGATAATCAGATTGTACCCTCCATGTTCTCAGTGGGAAGAATTAAGAGTATGGAAGGTTTTTATTTAGAGTCTTGTTCACTGTTTAACACAACCCTCGATTTAAATATCATCTTGGTGTGTGAAATATTTACTGTCTTTATCGTCTGAGTTTATGAGAGAGATAGTGGCTATAGTAATCCATTTTTTTTCTGATTTATGTTGGAGGTTTTCCAACCGACAGTGACCTTTCAAGGCAGAGGAGTACTGTCATGCCCAGTACTTCATGACAGACCATTGCAAAACAGGTTAAAGATGCTTGCAGAAAAAGTGAGCACGTAAAATGGGGAAGTGGTGTCATTATTGCTCTTGTCTGCTGGAGTGTGAAATACTGAATTAAATGCTTTTTCTTTCATGATGAATTTTATGGTTATTGTGGTTTCTGTTGCTCCAGGTTAACTAACTGAAAAAGGAGATCAGTAAATTTGCTAGGCAGTCAAAGGTGCCAAATACCAACATCCTGCCAGGCAGTGAAAAGAAAGTGCAAATAGTACAAATATAGGGGAGGTGGGATTGTTATTACTTATTTGAGCTGTGGGAGGAAAGTCTGGAAGGCAGAACCCCCGTGATCCCTGTTCAGCCAAGGACAGCCTGACTGAGAAATTTGCTGAATTGTCAGTTCACTGCGTGGGTGGTTACAACACTGGGAGGATCTTAGGCACGTCCCACTAGACAAACAGGACCTTGGCAAAGGACCACGGTCTGGTCTGTCTTCAAACCAGCAGGGCTGTGCCTGTCTTCCTAGATTAGGGTTGCACAGGATGGCACAGCGAACACAGAGCTGCAAATGGCACACCAGACGTGATTCAGACACGTGATTCATTCCAGACCAGCTGGGATTCATCCCAGACCAGCTGAGGTGCCAGCTCCGTGCACTTTGGGCACTTGGAAGAGTGTGCCAGCTGTGCAGCTCTTCCAGGGGATTCCTTCCTGCTCTCTGAAGGGCTGGCTACTTGTAGGGCTGACCATATGCAGCTGAAAATCCTCTGGGCTAAGCCCTACTGGTAAGAGCACTGCTGCCTTTTGCTGAGTGCTCATTCCTTATGTAAATTGATAAGAGGAACACTCTCCTCTTTGCCAGGAGGGTCTCTAGGCAGGAGGCAGGTGGAACACCTGCCCAGTACAGGGTCATCTCAGGGTTAGATGCATAGAAAAGTAGATGGCACAGGTCTCTGCAGCTTGTCTGATTGTGAGGAAATTTGCCATACAAATCCCAAGTCATGGGACACACTGAAAGGTCCAGAAAGCATGAGACTTCACAGAGCACCTATGGTGTAGTTTCTGGGTAAAAGGCATTTCTACCTGATGATATCTGCCGTGCTGCAGAAAATGCACATGTATTAGTGCACTGTGGTTGTTTGAAAGTGGATTGCCTTTTGTGCTTACTGTTTTTAATATCCTGATAAGGTGTTAGCATCACTGCTGGCAGACCTGCATTCCCAGAAACAAGCAGATTATTGTAGTTCTTAAATATGCTTCTCCTCAGGAACATTCAGTAGGTCTTTCCTGTTGGTTTAAGTTGCCAGTGGCTACCTTAAAGTCTTCACAGGTTGCACCTGTGTTCTCCAACATCATTAAATGGTGGACTGTGGAAATCTCTCTTTGTATCACACTTATCTTTTCTCCTTTAAAAGGCAGCCTAGACACTAGTAATCTTATATCTCATTTTGCACATTCTGTGGGGCACAGCTGTTAGTCTTAGAAGAGGCATATTCAGCAGGAAATATCAAAAAAGAAAAAGCCAATGTTCTTCCACAAAAATAATGAAAATGGTAAGATGTCAGACTAAGTTATATAGGTCTAACTTCTGCTATTAAAATGTATTACAATCTCAAAAGTAAATGTGGACCTACTTGGCCTTTCACAGGCCATGAGTCAACACAGACAGGCAGCTGGGACAACCACAAATTCACAGCAAGAACATAAAGAGTAAATTTGAGCTAAAAATGTAGGATTTAAAATGGCTCAGTGTCACACAAGTGTTTTGAATGAATTTTCTGGTAGTTTTCTTGTCAACCTCGGTTATCTTGTTTGCATAATAGCTAAACTTTCACATGATGCTGAGTTGTCTTGCACACAATCTTCATGTAAATCACTTCAGTGAACCTCAAAACAACATTTAAAATATCCATCCTGATTGCATTTCACCTAAATGATTTGCGTTTCACCTAAATCTAAAACAATTTAGAGCAAGAGAGACACTTGTAGAACTCATCATTTTTTGCTCAGTGGTTGATTCATCTATTTTGATGCTTATTTTAAAATACCTTTCAATAATTTTCAGTCATTATTGTAGAAAGACGGTAAAAAGTTTGGTGTGAAAATGTTCCACTTCAATAGTAGTAAATTCTTGTAAGTTAATGAAATATGGTAAGTGACAGTAATATAAATTCCTGTATTGTCCAGGATAACTGATTGTTTTGCTGCAATGATTTTGAGTGTCTGTCTGGATGGCTTCTCTTTTTTTTTGCCTTTTCTCTTTTTTTTTTCAGGGACCTGCTTCTTGGTTCTGTTACCCCTGTTGTGTCACTACCAGCCTTGGTAAAAATTCTCTCCATCTTTCTTACAAGACCCCTTTGTCTGTTAAAAGGCTGCAATAAATGACCCTGGAGATTTCTCCAGGCTGAAAAATTCCCACTCTCTCAGCCTTTCCTCAAAAGAGAGGCTTGTTAGTCCTGTCATCATTCCTGTTGCCCCCCTCTGGAGTTGCTGCAACAGGTCCATGTCTTTCTTGTGCCCCAAGAAAGGAGCAAGATTCCAGAACTGGACAAAGTGTTTCTGGTGAAACCACCATGGCAAAGTAAGGGGATCCTTCTGGATAGCATCTTGTCCTTCTGGCATATCAAGCATATTTGGACACTCCATGCTGGGAAGATTTGGGCAGCTTTTGTGGTAGTAAGTTAAAAAGAGCCCAGGCAAAGGAATGTGATTATTTATTGTCAGTAAACTGAGATGCTGGCTGACACAATGCTGGCCTGTGCCAAGCAGAGCACTTCAAGGACTTCTGAACATTTTTCTGGAACTGGCACGCTCTTGTAAGCTGTTTGTGTGCAGCCAGCCTGCTTGGAGAATGAGAGAATTTATTAGCACAGGTGCAGGCACCTCCACATTGGTTGGCCTGGGTGCCTGGGAATATCCCAGACGTGCCCAATTTACTGGTGTAGGTGTGGCACTTCAGTGGTGTGTGAGTTGGTGCCAAGAATAGCAGAGAGCATGTAGGAAAGTGTGTACTCACTGAGGTAAGTGGCCTAAATTCTGACCTTACTACATTTTTGTGTGAGTTCTACATTGTGAGAACCAATGGATAATGAGATTACTTCAGTCGTCTGTGAAGTTACATCCTAAATTTGGATGACCACCTATCCAATACAGCTGTGTAAATGCAGTTCATATCTAAACTGTCATTTATATCTACTTTTTCTTTTCTTCAGATTAAATATATAGCTATAGAACACTTCCATGAGTTTATTGGTAAATGAGCATGGAATAAACTTCAGAACTTTCAACAAAGTCACATTCTAGTGTTTTCAGTGTGCAAGCCCAGTTTTACCGGTGTCAACCCTTCAGGGTGCTGATAGCTTTCATGGAACAGGGTGGATGTGACAGAACCTTGACAGTGACTGCTAGACTACCTTACTTTTTCAAAACTAATTTTTCACTTTTTGTGTAGGTGACAGAATGTCCTGCCTCCTGTAGAGGACAATTAAACATGGAGAAGTTCAGTGCATTGGTGACTCCAGTGGCTGGCTCTGAGAGGCAAGTATTGAAGGATGCATCTTCAAGTGGCAGAGAAGAAGAGAAACTGTGTTTTTCTCAGCAAAGGTGCTGATGAGGGACATGTGGAGGAGCAGTTGTGCTAATGGTGCTGTGCACCAGTCACTGAAAACACTGGTTTCATTTTGGGGTTGTTTCGGGGGGTTAGTGGAAATAGATGGAAACACAGATTTCTCAGCATTGTCTGCTTACACTTCAATGCCTGAGTGGATTTTTCTTTGGTCCTAATTTATCTTTATTCTGATCCTTTGGCCTGTGAAGAGATCCACTGATCCTACAGGTAAAAAAAAAGGGGGGGGGGGGGGGGGGGATACAAGATGTAATAAGCAATCCCCTTTAAATGAGGGTCCCATCTTCATCTAAGTGAGTTGTTGTCACAGACATATTTTATGAAAAATCCTTTTGTTAGGCTCTTTTCTCCTGAGAAGCTGAGAGGCCTCAGAAATAAAATGTAAACAATAATTATCTGCTGCTGTGAAATGCAACAGGTGCATCTCTGATTGGTCCATGCTGGTTGTTTTTAATTAATGGCCAATCACAGTCCAGCTGTCTCAGACTCTCTGGTCAGTCACAAGAGTTTATTATCATTCCTTTCTATTCCTTGCTAGCCTTCTGATGAAAACCTTTCTTCTATTCTTTTAGTATAGTTTTAATATATAATTTTCTTTTAGTATAATATATATAATAAAATAATAGATCAGCCTTCTGAAACATGGAGTCAAGATTCTCATCTCTTCCCTTGTCGGGGTTGCCTGCAAATTCCTGCTAGTTGTCATATGCACAGTTGGTCACAAGATGTCAGTGTCAAAGAGTAAGTTGGAGTGAAGGGCCTGGGAAGTTGAGATCTCCCAGTTCCCCATTCTGGGAATACTGCAAGGAACATTTGCTACCTTGGCTCCTGGCATTGGAAACTGTTGCAGTACTCTTGGGGCTTGAGGCCATAGTGCAGGTGAGAAATCTTTCCAGCTCTTTGCAGGGTGGATTTGGTTTGGTTTGTGCATAAGACCCTGTAGAAAGCTGAGAACTTTCTCAGGCAAGGTGAGAGCAGGAAGCAGATCGGATTAGGAGCAGGAACAGATTCTGGCTGGAGGAGGAGGCTGTTGCCCTTTGGACATCTATCTTCTGTGGTAGAGTACTCCACTAGTCAAAAGTAGGTATCTTGCATCCAGCTTTCAGCTGACATGTGAAAGCATAGGCCTTCCAGGATGTCACCTGTAAAGAGCCCATTTTTCACCCAGGATCATGATAACAGGGATTTAAGACTGATCTGGCTTGCTCTAGTCTGTTCCAGATTACATCAGTGGAAAAACTTCCTAACAAAAACTTCTGTGTGTAGCTGGCACAGCTTTTGCACCTCAGACTGCTGCATGGGAGTCAAGAGCAGGAGAGCTTGTGGGGTCATGGGAAGCCCACTCTTATAATGCTTTCATTAAAACCATTTTTTTTGCCCATCTTTCCAGAAGTTTCAGGAAGCAGCTGTTTTCCAGAAAGAGAAACATGTCAGGAAAACTCATGGTTTCTACTGAAACATCATTTTCCAGAACTGTAGTTAGGATGTGGTCTTCTTGAGATTCAGTTAGATGCTCAGTACTTCCTTCATGGAAAACCCTTCAAACAGGTTTTGAAGGAAGAGTAGAAGTCCCAATTCTCTCTCTTCCACCACTAAAACTGTGTAACAAAACATGCACCACTATAGATCAAAAATTCCTTCTATTTATAGCAAATCAGAACTAGACTCCTTGAACTGTGATATATATTAGTTTTCTAATTAGCATTGCATTTTTTCCAAGATGCCCTTGCTGTTTTATGCTCTAAAGGCTCAACCTAGGGTATTTTTTCCTATTTCTGTTCCCAAGCACAGGCTTGCATTTGTAGTTTATTGTGCATTATATGTTTAAAGCCATGACATTCCTCTGTTGCCTCTAGCTTTTTTAAGAGCAAAAGCACCAAGAGATGCTACTTCTTGGATTTCTGCTTTCAAAAAAAAAAAAAAAATCAGAGCATAAGCTATCCTGAAATCTTAAATTCTTAAATAATTACATTGGCTAGCTTACATCCATTTTCCTCATATATGTTCAGTTTGCCAAAATAGGAGTCACATTATTTACTTGAAAATTCCCTCTCTGCTATCCAGAGCTGCTGTTCCAGCCCATATGGGCACAGCCAAGCTCACTGCTTCGGGTACCAACAGTGACAAAGCTGTTGAGAAGCTGCCAGTGTGAAAGCCTTGCCAGGCTTCTACGATTTGTCCTGATCCAGATTCAACACCATGCAGCTTAAAGCTACTGGCAGTACAAGCAAATCTGAATTTTCCCCTGCAAGCCTGCAGAACTGTACACTACATTTATGTGAATGTTGCTCAGTGATTTCCACTTCTCCCTTTTCAGAGCCTCTTACCAGAGCAGTACAGTAAGAGACACCCTCTGTAATTCAACAGACTTCAGCCCTACTTTGGCTGTGTGTGAATACAGGTGGCAAAGCCATTTTTATGCTTATTTCCATAAGAAAGCATATTGCTCTCTCACCTAGTTCTGTGAGTGGCAGCTGCTACCAATTTGTGATCAGTATTCTCAGGTGGATTGTGGGTGAGCATGTCTAAAATCAGTCACATGTAGGCTGGGAAGTGTTAGGCATTTACACTTCAAAAAGAAAGTGTCCTGCAGTACATCTTCTCCTTTCTTTTCATCTTCCAGCTCTCTGAATATTATTGGAAACAGTTTTTTCGTTCAAAATCTTGCCTGCCTCCTGTTAGGGAGCCCCAGCCTCACCTCAGCTGGCATCCATGGGAGGAGCCCATTGTTCTGGTGGATGAGCCAGGAATGGAGGCAGCATCAAATGTCTGTGATAGTATTTGGCATTGTATTACCTGCTGTTACACTGGCCTCCTGATTGTAAGGCAGCTTTTAACTGGAAATTCATCAAAACTGAATATTTGTTATGTGCCTGCCTAAAGTCTGAGATGGTCCAGCTTGGGAACAAATTTATGTTATTCTTTGGCTGTTTGAGCAGGGCCTGTGTAGGAGGGGACTGTAGATGCCTGAAGGGACTGTGTGGAAATCCCAGATTTTGAGCCTGCTGGTGGTGCCATGAGAAAATAAAAACCACACATAGGATCATGCAGATGAAGATGCAAATACAGTGCTTGTGTCTAATTTGGCTTTATGTTGAGGCATCAAATTGCCTTGCATTTCTTAAAATTTTGTGCCTGTTCAGTCCTACAAAGCTGTACTTCAATTTTACTCCTTCAATTTTAGGCATCCTCTTTTTTTGCAAATGAATATTTAAGTAGAACTTTCCACACATGGAAACTGATGAAAATGGGGAGACAAGGTTGTTCTATAAGAAAGGCTAATTTTTTTTCCCGTCCCTTCTTCTCATGCTTATGGAAGGTCCTTCCTGATAAAACAACATGATTGGAGAGTAAGACATTTTAAATCTAACTTGCTACTTTGTGCTGAAACTGAATTCCCTGCATGAAAAATCAAGAAGAAAATATGTGTAGAGACACAGACACAACAACAAAGAATTGAACAATTACAGGGGTAAATTCCCATTCAAAAGCGTTTGAAGTCCTCTTTGCAATACTTCTGGTTCTCATTGTAAGGGCACAAAAGGAGAGCAAAGCGGGGAGCACCGAGGAAGAGAACTGCTTGGGAGAGGAGGGGATTCTTTCCAGACACGAAGGAGAAGTGGGATACCCGGCTGTAGTTTGCTAACAGGCTCCAGCTCGACCCTGCTCCGGCCGGGGCGCACCTCGGGGCGGGCGGGCACCGGGACCCCGCCGGGACCCCCGCGCCGCCGCCGCTGTCCGCGGTGCTGAAGCTTCGGGGGGAGGAGGCGGACGGGGAGCATCCGGCAGATGGAGAGGTTTCTGTCTTTTCCGCGGAGGCGAATGATGAGGAATTCCGCACGCTGGCTTGCGCTGAGGGAGTGGCCGCGGTGGGTCTGTGCGGGCTGCTGGCAAAGCTTTGGTAGTCGGACTGCCTCGCTGGTTGCTTGTAGCTGTGATATCGGTTCAATGCAGAGGAGCCTGGACAAGGAGCTAGGGCATGAGTCCAGTGTCACAGACATGCTTTCTGAAAAATCCTTTTGCCAGGATTTTTTCTCCTGAGAAGCTGAGAGGCCTGAGAAAAGAAATGTAAACAATGATTATCTGCTGCTGTGGAATGTGCAGGTGCAATCTCATGTGGATTGTTTCTACTTGATAACTAATCACAGGTCCTGCCGTGCTGGGACTCTGGTCAGTCACAAGATTTTATTATCATTCCATTCCTTTCTCTGCTAGCCTTCTGATGTCTCCTTTCTCTTTCTTCAGTTATAGTCTAATATATCATTTTCTTTTAATATAATAAATATCATAAAATAATAAATCAGCCTTTTGTAACATGGAGTCAAGGTTCTCATCTCTTCCCTTGTCCTGGGACCTCTATGAACTCCACCACAGTCTGGCTTTGACAATGTAAAGAGTTTGGACTGAAGCATATCCAAGGCTGCAACCTGTGTCCTGGAAGCAAGTCCCAGTAATGGCACTGCTGGGAGTCTCGCACATCACAACTTTTTATTTCCTGCTGCAGTGAAATGGTCACATTCCCTGCTCACTCACCCTCCTACACACACCCCCACCTACCATCCTCACCCCCCTCCCCCCCACAAAAAAAAAAAAAAAAATTAAGTAGCCTTTGCTTGTTTGAGAATAGTGCTTTTTAAACAAAAAGAGTCAAGCTCTTTGTGCCCCATTTCAAATCTGTTGCATGGTGCTAACTGGAGTCATTGCAGCAGAAACATTACTTGGAATCAGCGAGGAACTTAATAGGGCTGTTAGCTGGGTTTTGTAAGATAAACATGAATGATCTGTGTGTGTGTTTTGCAAGGTGGAAAAAGTGTGAGAGCAGGAATGCTTTGTGTTTAAAAACCTCAGCTCTTCAGGTCACTTTTAATGCGTATCCTTAACCACGTGTAGTCACTGGAAAATAGCAGTATACACAGTTGATGGCCATGTTTAAGATAATGATCCTTCCTGCTGGCTAAGGCAGAGCTAGGAGTAATCCCAGCCCTCCTGCTGCTGGGCTGAGCATTAATCTCCTCACCAGCCCAGTGCAGGTATGAGGTACTGCCCACCGTCTCTCAGAGTGGGTCAATCTTTGATCTTACAAGGTGTTCATTTTCGGACCCACTGCATTTCTCAGAGGAATTTTGTTATTTTTTGATTGTCATTAGTCAGGAATATTTACATGATTATTTCTGACTCCACAGCTTCTTTCTTTGGGTGTTATTGGAGCTTTTTTGTTTGCTTATCCTGCTCATTTTAGTTTGCTCCATTGACAGGAAATTTTTCTGACTAAAATTAACCCAAGGGCCTAGCCAAGCCTCAGGTCAAATTCAGCCAGCTAAACCGTAAAAGAAATGGCTATGAGCTCCAGTTCTACTCTTTGAGGGTTTGATCTCTTTTGACCATTGATGCCATTGCTTTGTTGATAATTAGGTCTAGCATCAAGCTGAGTCTCCCCTTACATCTCTGGCTAGAGGGATGCAACAGGGTTTGGAGTCTTAATGGCAGCTCTCAAACCAAAATTGGGTATCACAGTATATGCAAACACCAGTCTATTTAATACCCTGACCAACTGGACCTCTAATATCATTGCAGCCTACTTTCTTGATCATTTTTAGCCTCTTTAGCCTTTTATTAGTATCTGGTTTTGGGTAGTGATGGAGGTATAATACAGAGCTCGATATAGAACACAGAGTTCAGTGAACATTTGGTCTGATGTGGTAGCTGATTTAGAGCACCTGAGACTGTTCTGAAAAGATAAGAATTCAAGATCCTAGTTTTGTTCATTGACGGGTTTTACAAAAGCATACAGGTGCCTGAAGTCTAAATTCATTGCTGCTTCTGTAAAATTTAATTTTGTTAGGAACTGAAACAACAAGAGCACATCTGTTTGTTACAGGTGCCTGTTTTTTCACAACGTCCATGTATGTTGGAGATTGGCAGACTGAGTGGGTATTTGGTGTAATTTGATGCAGTCTTTGATAAAAACAGGCTTCTTGAAAATATGCAAAGTCTTCTACACACTGAAAAGTAAAGGGACAATATTAATATAAATGCTGGTCTAGGCATTGACAGAGTGAATGTTACAACGGATACATGTCAAGTCTGTTTACAGCAATAATAATAAAAATAAATATTTTCAATTCACACCCTGCTTTTCAACTCAAAGGATCCCCAGGTGGTTTACAGATGACACGCAGGGTTTGTTCTACATGGCACTGAACTGCAGTCACAGGAACTGTCCAATAATCTTTTTTGGTGCTGTCTGGCAGTCCTGAGTGAATCTGTAGGGATTGTTTGGGAAAGCAGAATGTAAATGACAGAACTGAAATATAATCAAGACCCAAGTGTTTGAAATGTTGTAGCTAATAGTTGTTATTATTTCACATGTAAGTCTTGAAAAGCTAAGAAACCTGGAAGACCAGGTTCTCTTTCCTGTGGGGAAAAACAAACAAACAAACAAATAAAGAAGACAACAAAACCCTCTCCCCACCAAAACAAATCAAAACAAAAAACCCCAAAACAAACAAACAAGCCCCCCAAAACAATGACATTTAAAAAGAAAACATTTAAAAATAAAATGCATGAAGTTTAACAAAGACAAGTGCCAGATTCTGTATCTGGCATGGGACAGCATCGCCAGCTGGGCAAGGGAGGGGATTGTCCCACTCTGCTCTGCACTGGGGCAGCCTCACCTTGAGTCCTGGGGACAGTTTTGGGCACCACAATATTAAAAAGATATTAAGCAATTAGAGAGCATTTACCATTATATAAAGTAGGGGATGAGAGATACCACTAAGCATAGGCTGTCTGAGGTGCTCAAAGTGCTTTGCAAGTGATTCTTAAGGCAGTTTGGAAGTGGTTCTTCACTACATAAAATAATGATTATAAGAGCTCCTATGCTGACTTACTTTTCCAAATTCAGGAAGAGCCCAGAGCAGGAATCCTTAGTGCACTATTTCCTGATCCTTGTTTTTACAAAACTGAGCTCACTTCCTGATCAAATAGACATTTTCCACTCACACTTCACAGCTGTAGAATAAGACACATGACTTGAAATCACAGCCACCTTCAAAATAGTACAGTTATTCCAAAGAGCACAATAATTCACAATGGTACAGCTAATCAAAAACATCCACTGTGGAACATCCACTCAAAGGGCTTCAACAGCACTGGGATTCTGGACCCTGCTCTTTTAGTCCACTGAATTTTCAGGATAAAGGGCAAGTGACTCCACAGCTTTTATCCCTGTATACCACAGGTAGGTTTGAAAGAATCCTCACTCTTTGAACTTCAATGCCTGTAAAGTAGGAATCACCAAAGGGAGGATTCCATTTCCCTTTACCTGCTGTTCTTGCTTCCTGCAGGGCCATTGCTTGCCATGGAAGCACCTGTGGCTCTCCAGCCAGTCTGGGCATGAAGCAGATGACCAAAATGTCTGCAAGTCATCTTACAAGGTAGCACGGGATCTTGGTAATCATCTGTGAGGCTGCAGCTTTTAACTATTCTAAACCCTCTTTCTTTGGGCTTGACATCTGCAGGGCATTCCAGGGGCAGTGGGCCAGGCTGCTACAGAGCTCCAACAGAACAAAACTGGAGCAGAGTCTGGCAGTCCTGAATGCTCTCAAATGTTAAAATTCCAAAGAATGAGTTAGCAATCAGAAATATGGGGGCTTTATGTCAGGGGGTTCATCTTGCTGCAGAAAAGGGAGCTCAGGCTCCACTGTCAGTCAGAGCAAAGTTCAACATTGAAGTGGGCAAGAAGTAAACTGAAACCATTTCATCTTGTGGAATACTCCTGAAATGAATTCTGTTTCGCCTTCTGGCCCCTAAATGTCACTGAAATGGTGACTTTTCTTTTTTGCTTGTTTTCAGAACCAGAGATGGAAGAAGCATTCCCATTCCAAGTTGGAAGTATTAGTAACCAAAGGTTATGTTTACTTTTGTTCCTTCACGTCCTTGTTTCTTCTCAGTGCTCAGATTGGCATACAGGGCGTACTTGTCTGGAGTGTTGTACTCTTGGGTCCTTTCAGAAAGGTTTTTTTTTCATTAGCTTTCCAGAAGACTGCATAAATTTGCAAACTAAGAATGGTTGCTACTGTGATGTCAGCAGAAAGTTGCTGCTGCTGCTGACGCGATGCTGCTGCCAACAGAATGTTGCAGTGGTGCATAGAAAGCCTGAGTGCCCAGAGCACCCCTTTGATAAGCTTGTTGCAGGCTTGTTCTCCTGATCCAAGGGTTCTTAGCTGACAAGCTGCCCCTTGGCCCTGGGGGTCCCATATTTTCCCTTTTCAGTACATGGTCTGCAAAACTGCTGCCTGGCATCACTAAAAAATGTTCAAGCAAATCTTTGCTGCAGTTAGCAAATTTTTTCCACTGGCCTATTCTTTCTATTTTTGCCCAGACAAAACCTGGCTGGTGACTGACCTAGCAAGTAAGTAGAGGTTTTTTTCCTAGGTGCATCTGATCTGGCTTTTGTATTAGTGTGTTGTTCATGCTATTCCTTAGTAACTGAGTTGGTTTTGAAATGAAAAGGCCATTAGGATACTAAGACTTTGGTAAAGCTCATGTCAACAGCTTCAGCCAAAAAGGGAATGTCTGTAGCTCTCTCATGGGGTGTGGGCAGCTTTTGTAATTGAACCTGCAGGGGTTCTTTTCCCTGCTTTGGGTTGGCCTGTAGCAATGGGGTCTGTGATTTCCTCAGCTGCTGGTTCAACAAAAAGACAACTTCCAAAATTCAGACTGGCAGAGCTTCTGAGAAGTCTGTCTAAAGACTCTGCAGTTATCTCCAGAACTGAAGGAAAGCAACTTATTTTCTAAATTCTGGGATTAAAAGATTTGATGGTCTGACTTTACAATGGCTAGGGGAAAAGAACAGCCTAGTATATTGTGTTGTTTTCTTGCTTGCTATGTAAAAAATCGCTGCTACTGGAGGGACATCCTGGAAAAAAATTCTCTTTATTTGGGTTGACTCATTCTGTGGGATTCCCCACAACAGGCAGTTTTCTAACAACATGTGTTTTATTTTTCCTTGCCCATTACAGGCAAAATTGCACATGGATACATAAAAGCCCATGCTTCAGTGAGTGGCAAAGTACCGTCTGATGTTCCAGGCATTTCAGAATCATGGAGCAAGCCACGAACTTTGCCTGCTGCAATAGGAGCCAGCCTTGTAGACTGAAATAAAGTTTCAGTGTATTTGCATCAGCAAAAAAGGGGTCCCTGGCTGTTTTGTAGTTTTCTTTTGAAGAGCTTTTAAGTAGATGAAAGTATGGTTTTGCAGACAGGAAGTTGCTTGTTGTTTGTTTTTAGCCATGGTGGAATATATGGTTGACAACAATATGCAGTGTTGTCTAATTAGCCACTCTAATTTAGTTTTAGCAACTCAGAACCCCATTTCTATCCAATTTCATGATTTCTCCTTAGTATAGCTGGATAGATTGATGCATATTAATAAGATTGTAAATAATTTGTAAGGCCCTGTCACTCACACTGCTGTCTGTCCATGGGGAACAACACCAGAATCAGAAGCTGCTTGGGCTCCCTCTGTTTCTAAAGAAGCAGAGGTAAAGAGGAAGACAACCAAGCTCCACCTGGTTTTGGACCAGAACCTGAGAGTCTAGTACCAGTGAGGGCCACCTTTGGTCAGCATTGTGTTTGGTGTAATTCAGAGCTGTCTCTTTCTGATCAGGCATCACTGGTCATTCATGGCTGAAAATTCTGAGGGCTGGAGTCCTACTGTGACCAAGTGTTTCCCCTACTCCCAGCCACTGACACCTGGAAAATCAGCTCTGAACTTTCAAGTTGTCTTCATTTTCCTGGCATTCTGATAGGAGCCATGAGTTTATTTTAGCGTTGGATAAGGGGCAACGTTGTGTCTTTAAATGCTACTGTGTAAAAGTGAGCTAATTTGTATCTGTGCAGGCTCCCTGTCATCAGCCGAGCCAGCTGTCCAAAGGCACAGTTTGCAGAAACTCCTGTGGAGGTTCCTGCCCCTCTCCATGGACCATCTAAGTACCTAAATGAGCAGCTTAGACAGCACCTGTAAATTTTACACGGCCAAAATTTCATGAGGAGACTCCTGTGTAGTCCTGCCATGTCAAGAGAGGGTTGGCCTCTGAAGGGCTGGAACACGGTTCCTAATGGACACTTCCTAAAGCCTGAAATACTGATGACAAGTATCTCTGCCAGTCACCTTTCTGACACAAACTGATGTTTCTTGTCACAGATCCATGCATCCTCTGGAATAGTAGCTGACACTTTACCAGTATCCTCTGATACAGGCATTCCCACACCTGAGAACTCCAGCACCAGCAGTTTGTACAGGAATACCTGCCAGGAGCAAAACAGGATAGAGGAGGAGAGTCTAGGGACATTAAGTAGGTCTCCTGCAGTTCTTGTCTGATGGAGCTATGTTAATGTTCATAGACAGCAAACACTTGCCTTGGTACCTGTTCTTTCCCTCCATCTGTCTCCTCTGAATGTTTCTCCCTTTTCCTGGTTTCCTGTCAAGGTAACTCTTCAAAGGACTGTAGGAAACCAGCCATTGTGCAGGCCATCTGTGCTATGGAGCTGCTTGTCTTGTTGTTGTTGTTGCCCAAATGGCTACAGCTCACAGCCCCAGAGAGTAGGGCTGCAATTCTGACCTGCTGGATGGTGGTATCACCATTTTGAAGTGAACCTTTATTTTGTTCCTTTCAGGGAGCATTGTGAGTGTGGGAGACCCTGTGACTAAATATGTTGGCCTGGAAAAAATTGCCAAAGGGTAAGTCCAACCACAGTTCCTTCTCCAGAACCACAGCCCAGGTGTTTTGCTGGTGTAAGATCAGGTGTGAAGTCAGACAAGCTCCAAATGTGTTCAGACAGGGGGTTTAGATCCTTCTGTCTCTCAGTACTGACCAGAATTTATAACTGTGATCAGAAGGTGTCATCAAAGAACTTCATATGGTAAGAGTCTTGCCTTCAGCAAGGAGCAGAACCCGGAAGATTTCCTGTCCCTCTAGTTCCTGGCACCTCTTTACCTTTTTTCTTATGAGAAATCTTTTTTTCCTCAAAATAATAGGGCCCTAGATAGATTCAAATAAGAGATCTGAGAACAGAGCAATAAGAGTTCTTGAGGACTCAGCAAGGCAACATGGAAAAAGAATGAAAGATATTACTTTCCAGTTTTTGTAGATGTACTCCATGCCCCACCCCAGGCCCCACATAGGTTTGGAACTAAAATAAATCCAGTGTATGCATCCGAGATTTCTACTAGACATTCATGTTGCACCTAAATTTTCTTTTGGACACCCTGCATGGCAGAGGGCTGGTGGGCTGCTGTGCTCTTGGCTGAAGAGTAGGTGATGCCAGGTGTTTTATAAACATTCCAGGCAGCAGAGGCCTCCTGTCTGGGTTGGTTTTCACTTGCAGGAACTCAGTGGTTTCTCCTTTCTTTGCTGCTGTTTTGTTTCCAGGGCTTTTGGAACGGTCTATACAGCGACTGCTACTGCCACAGGAGAAGTGTCAATAATCCCAGATTTTGCAGCTCTTGAGTGCCTTTCCCTCTGCTGTGAGCTGTGGCTGGAGCTTTGGGTTTCCAGGAGAAAATTCTTTTTTGTAAAGGCTGTTCCTACAAATCACAGACTAGCATCATCCTACCCAATCCATTTTGGACAGCTCTTTAGGACTACTGCTTAAGATTTCTGAAAGCTCCTATCTGTCTGACAGCAAATACATCTGATTCTTCCTGGTAGTTTCTAATCCCCTTGGAGTACCATGCTTTGTAACTGTGCTTAGATAGAAGTCTACAAGGGACTCAGGGCATATCCATAAAATGCCATGGAGTGGATTGTTTCTTTTTAAAGCCAGGAAACAGTTACAAATCTAAACTGTTCAAGAATGTTCTTTAGAGTTGCAAAATCAAAATTCAACAAATTATGAAGTGGTAGGATTCTGGTTTTGGGGGGGATAACCTTAATGATCATTTTAGGATGGCATTTTATCTGTAATGTCTGTCTGTGTTTGCTTTGTTTTGCCATCAAGAAGAGCAATAGTTGCATTTGAAAAAATTATCAAACTCCATAGAATTCCCAAAGGATTCCCAGATATTTTGTGATATTTTCACAGGAACAAAACTGCTTTGCGCTTGCAAATAGTGTGTGAATGGTGATAGTGGTGATAAACTAAGGACATTGGAAAAGAATTTAGGTGCAGGGTGTTGTTAGAGCTCTAGGGTTGATAGCCTAAGAGACTGTTTTTACCAAGCTGACAAAGCAAAATATCTATGGCCATGTGTCCTAACCGGTACCTGAGCTGGCAGAGACGTGGGCTGTTGTCATGTCAGTGACTATGCTCTGATGTGTCATCACACAGCAGTTTGGCATAGCTGGGCTCTGTTACTCCAGAAACGCTCACTCCAGGATCATCCTGACAGACTTCTCAGGTTAATGGTTTTCAGTGTCATTTTAGGTGGCTGTAAAGCAAGTGAGTCTCCAAAAACGGCCCCAAAAGCAACTAATTGTCAATGAACTCCTAGTTAAAAGGGTCAATAAGCACCCTTATATTGTAGCTATTTAGGCAGGTAAGTAGTTCTGGTATATACTGTGAGAATGTTCATTTATGTTCTGCAAGACAAAGGTTTAAAAAACCTCTTCAGATACTGCTGGAGAATTGAGCTTTTTATTTTATCTATCTATTTTATCTATCTGTTTGTATTCAATATATGGGAGGAGAGTGAATTTTGTTTGCACTAATCTTTTCTGCATCATTGGAACCCTCTTTTGAAAAACCTATCCAACTAAAACAACAGTCCCTAAGTTCACTGCCTCCATGTGGTTTTGTTGGTTGGGGGTTGGTTTGGGTTTCTCAAGTTGAAGGTATTTTCTGTGTTTTATGATAAGTGCTGATAACTCATCATAAAAATTATTTCCCTGTATTTTTCTCTTTCTTGCCCTCTAAGACATCTCATTTTTCATGGATAGGCCTTTCTCATTAGACTGCACAGATTCCAGGTACTGTATAACCTAGGAGAAATACCTCTTCCTTTCATTCTGTGTTCATTTACAAGTGCCCTGGAAATAGGAATAAACTGTAGTACTTTTCATAACTGTAGTGTTTTTATAAGGTAATTTAGCTATGCACATTCATCTCCATGCCATTGTTTTCTTCTTTCAGCTACCTTGCTGGGGATAAACTCTGGATAATTATGGAATACATGGATGGAGGACCTTTAAGAAGTGTCATTAAACTCCATATGGCTGAAGGAAAGATGGCAACCATCTGCTGAGAGGTAAGGGATGCCACTGGTACTTCGGATTGTTTGGGCAGGCTGTCCACTTCTGGACAGGTGTTAAGAAGAGGAGTGATTTCATATTCAAAGCTTTGTTACTGTGTTGCTTTGTTGATATGGAGAAGCAGGAGTGTCTTAGGTGAAGGACCAGCCAGCACAGATACAGCAGAACTGTTGTGGTACACTTTAAAAAAAAAAAAAAAATTAATTTTCTCAACTTCGCCTCTTGGAGCCTTTTCCTGGAGCCTGTCTGTATTGCATTCCTTGCCTGTAAAAACAAATATGCTGGTAGCAGAATTTTAAACTAACAGCAAACCTGTCACCTGGACAAGGAGAGCCCATGCCCTGTAGCAGCCGTCATTTTGTCTGTATTTGCAGGGGACAGTCTGTAACTACAATTGCCATTTCTCTTTCAAGAGGTAATATGTCTTCACCTAGAAAGATACTGCTCTACTTTAATTAATCTTTACCCTCCTGTTTGTTTTTTATCTGCCAGTGCCTGCAAGCACTAAGTTCCCTTTACTCGGACCTTGTGATTCATAGAGAAGTAAAAAGTGAAAACATTCTTCTTGGAATGGATGGATCTGTCAAACAGGGTAGGTATTCTTGGTCAGGCACAGCATTCCTGGGCTGTGGGGTGTGGGGCTGCTTAAGACTGACCACCAGTTCTCCAAGAGCAGTGCCTGTGGGAGCGCATGGACCACTGCTGCAAGCCAAGAGTGCAGCTGCCGTGTGCAGAGAGGGCTTGAGAGAAACAAGGTGTCAAGAGTGGCATGGTTTGTGTGTGACCCTTCCAGAGGGTGGGAATTACAGTCTTAAACTTCAAGTGAATAAAAGCCACTGAGTGAAATGTGGAGGTTTCTATAAGTGACCAATTCCAAATTTCCTCAGTGACAGCCCTGAGGAAACAGAGCACAGCCACTTTTCCAGCTAGATTCAACTCCACATTCTCAGACTCAGAGTGGGAAATTCTTTAAATTGGTTTCTTAATTCAAGCTGGCTTTAACAACACTGGGTTTTCTCCTCAGCTGATTTTGGCCTCTGTGCTCGGATGACTTCTGAGCAGAGCAAGTGGAGTTCAGTGTTAGGGAAAGCTCACTGGATGGCACCAGAATATGTGAATAAGGACACATATGGGACCAAAGCAGATATTTGGTCCCTTGGTGTTGTGGTGATAGAAATGCTGCAAGGAGAACCACCTTACTCTAAGGAAATTCCTCTCAAGGTAGGGTGCAAATACTAGCAGATGCCACTGTCTCTCTAATCTGTCCCATGCTCTGTCTCCCACGAGACAAAATCCCATTCACATCAGCTTGGACTAGTTCAACCAAGGCCCATCTACCAAAAGCTGTCCTTGGAGCACATCAGCATCTGGTGTAGCTTTGGCTGCATCAATGCAGCCAAACCTCATAAGGGGAGTGACATGTTCCCACTGAAAAATGTCCCATGTTGGCCTTCAGTGATGCTTCAAATTTCTCATGCCCTTTTTGAACTCTTCTGGAGCTGTGTCTCAGAATGACAAGAAATGTTCAGTGGCATGTTTCTTGAACTGGGGAATTTGTATGAAAAGCATTTCCATTGTGTCTGCAGGCACAGAACCCTTTTCAGTCTTGCACCAGTGCCAGTTACTTACCTGAGCCTTTCAGGAAGTGCCTCTGGTTCTAGGAATGCCTTAATTATTCATTACCAAATCTTTTTAGAAAAGTATGCTTTAGCACAGGGATTATCTTCATTAATGCATTCGCTTGAGTATCAAAATTAGCAGAGAGTTACCACAGGGATATTACCTAGAGAGTTACCATACTTATTTTTCTGACTAGGCCATTGAAAGTTTTTCTTTGACCATGGAAGTGAAGCTGATTGAGAATTTGGAGTCTGATGAAAGACAGAGTTGCAGGTAGCTCCTGTCTGCCTGAGCAGCCATTTCCATCATAAAATATTTGTGGATGTCACTAAATGTGTCTGTGTTGAACTGAGGTTCCAAATGTTTCTGTTCCTTTAAGCAAGGAGTAAGTTGATGGATTTCCTTTTTGCCATCTGGTTACCAGTTTTATTGGGAAGAGAGGAGAAAGGCTGACCTTTTTTTTTAATGGAAGTTATGCTTTAAAGACCAGTGAGCACTGCAGAGATGAATTGTATGTAACAATGCTTGGAAATAATGTGGTTAGACTAAATTAACTCTTTAAAAGAGCCTGCCAAGTCTATAAAGTCAATCCTCAGGGCAGCAAAATGTGCTTTTGGCTGATGTAGCTCGTACTAACTTGGTCAGCTCATGAAATCAGCTGTCAAGGCAAGATCATTTGCATGTTGGAATAGCTGTGGCTGCTATTTTGTGGGTCTTTTTGTTGGTGCAGAAAAATCATCTCTAACCCTCTTCTGGGGAATAAACTGCCACTGGAGGCTGGAGCCTGAAAAATGGGGTCTGTGTGAGCAGTTAGGGATATGAAAGAAAGAGGTGGAGCCTCATGCTTCTTTTTTCCCTGGGCTCTCAGAGCTAGGAGAGGGATACTGAAGCTGGAGAACCCTGATCAGCTGTCTGCTGTGTTCCAGGACTTTCTGACCTGCTGCTTGCAGAGTGATGAGGACACTCCATGGTCTGCTGAGCAGCTCCTGCAGGTACAAGGCAAGGCAGCCGCAAGGGAAACAGCTTTCCAACAGATCGGTTTTCCTGTCAGCTAAACTCAAAGGCATAAGATGAACTTCCCCTCATAGTAATGCCCAGTCTGGGTGGTTTTCAAGAGAAAGAATGGTTTGGGTTGGAAGAGACCTTTAAATGTCATGTAGTCCAACTTTCCCACCATGAGTGGGGATATCTGGAAGTAGATTTTGTTGCTCAGAGCTTTGTCTGACCTGACCTTGAATGTTTCCAGGGATGGAGCACCTAGGACCTCTCTGGATAATCTGTTTCAGTGTTTTCCCACACTCCTCTTAAACAGTTTCTTCCTCAGACTTAATCTGAATGGACCCTCTTTTGATTTGAAAGCATTTCCCCTTTGTCATAGGCCCTGATAAAAAACCCATCCCTATCTTTCTTAGAACTCCCTTGAACCCAGTAAGACCTCCCCAGGGCCTTCTCCAGGCTGAACATCCCCAAGTGTTGGAGCCTTTCCTCACAGGAGATCCTACTGGGATAAACATTTCTTAGCTGTCCTATAGCTTCTTGAAGGAAGGAGTTTATGCTCTTCATCTCTTTGGACAACTACAATAGCCCATGCCTACAAGAAAGATGATCCCTAAGTCAATATTTTGTGTTTCCCGAAAGCAGAAAATTCCTGGACTACAAGCAGCATTCCCAGAGTCTTGGCAGGGCAAATATTGCATCAAGATAGAGACACCTTGATAAATGGATTAATAGAATTATGGGCCAACTATTCCAGGTGCTGGACATGTGTTAGCAAGGTGCATGAAGATGGAGGTGCAGATTGTCCCTTCAGACCTATTTATGCATCTTTCTGGTATCTCGAGGAATAGTACTTGAGCCCATGAGAAAATGAGTTTGGAAAGTTGTGGCTCATTTGTTTTCTTTTCCTTTGGGCAGCATCCATTTTTACTCCCAGCCAAGCCTCTCTCCAGCTCACCCCTCTGATCACTGTGGCAAGGCAGATGAGGGAGGACAGGAGATGTGACAGCGGCGGAACTGCTTTGTCCAGCACCAGCAATGGGTGGCTCACAGAATAAAAACTGTTTAAAACCTCAATTCAGTTGAAGATACCCTTCCTTCTCACCCTGTGATGAAGTTGTACCTTCACTTTTTAACTGTCACTTCTTTCTTAAAGATGCAAAGTCCCATTTATTGGGGGGGTTTGGTATGGCTTGAGATTGGAGAAGGGTCTCTTTCCTTCCTAAACTCAAGACTGCACTGCTTATGGAATACAGCATACTGGATGTTTTTTTTTTCCCAGTCATGGTTCTCCTAGACAAGGAAGACAGCACATTTCCATTTCCAACCAGACACAAATGAAGAGTGTGGCAGACAAAATATCATGTGGAGATGCAGGCTTTCAGCTGTAGCTCTGGAGGGTTTCAGCTCTCAACTACTGGATTTGTACACTAATATCAATCTCTTTGCCTGGATGAGAGTCTTACTCAGATGAAAAAGCAGCAAGATCAGTCAGTGAGCCTGAAAGGGCCCATGTGATGCAAAGCTGTCAATGGAAACACGAGGTGGGAGTGGGCGCAGCCACGGCCAGCTCTGAGCCCCAGCAGAGCCCTGGCAGAGCACAGAGCAGCCTCAGCATTGGCAGCCTGGAAGAAGGAGTTTGTAGCAGCAAGCAGCAGCAGAGCAGCCCTGGATGCTTGCCTCTTCCTGGAAACAGAGCATTCATCCTGTGTCAGAACCAAACTGGCCGTGGGCTGCTCCCAAGGGGAATCATAGCCATGCCATGGACTGTGCAGCCTGGTGGGACTGGCCACCTTGGGTCTGTGCAGGTGTAGAGAAGAGCCAAAGAGAGGGGAGTGGTGGTGTCACTGCTGAGGAGGCTGCTCTCAATTAATATTTGCAGCTAAATATTAATTAACTGTCCTGGATTTCCTGGAAAGCACAACAGGCCTGATTTTTCAGATGGCTCCTAAGGTGAGCCACTCTGGTTTCCTGAACAGGGGATCCCTGGGGAAGCTGAGGGAGCTGCTAGGAGCCTGCAGCTGGCACAACAGTGGCTGACAGGACTTGGGTGTTCCAGGGGCCAGGGGGGCCAAACGTCCATCCCCTCAGCCCCATAAGAAGCTCCTGGGGAGCTCCAGCATCCAGGGCAGGAAAACAGGCTGTGGCACATCAGATCATGCAGGAGTGCATGCAGGAAGGGCACTGAAGCTGTGCCAGCTTGACCAGGGAGCAGCAGTACCCAATGGGGAGAAAGCCACAGCCCACAGCCTCTCTAAGCTCTGCACCCACCAGGACTGATGCAGCTGTCCAGGGAGAGCTCCAGGGGGATCCTGCTGCCATCCAGGTGTGCGCTGCAGGCTGTGCCCTGCTCTCAGGGCAGTCCCAGATAGCAGTGGTGAGCACAGCTCCGGGAGCTGAGCCCAGGAACTCCTCCACTTAGTGCCAGAGCTGCACTCTGGGAGGAGGTGAGTGGTTATACACTATATACAGGTGTATATCTATACACTTATCTATTTATCTGACCACTTAGTGCAGTATAAATTAGAGGGTTTTTCTTCCAAGCTCAGTGTTCACAGCCCATCCTTGTGGCCAAATCCAAATTCTTTCTCAGCTGTTCAGTGTTTGGAAAGTTGGCATGGGCTGATCCGTGTTCGTGCTGGATGTTGTAATTGCCTGGGCTGTTGGGAGTTTTCAAGCTTATTTTCTTCCTGTAGTTCTCCCCCTTTCTGAAAAGAAGGGACAATAATTAAAGACTCTTTGATTTCCAGGTTGTTGTAGCCTAAAGAGGAGTTGCCATCCTCCAAGGAAGGACAGCAGGGAGATAGAGTTAAGAGGTCAGAGAATATCCCTCTTTTCTTTGCAGGATGTTTGAGACATATGAAATTTGTTCCTCTTTCTGCTAGAAACTTGCTGCTTTTGACTTGAAACAGACTTATACTTCCAAAGCCACCAGAGTGACGCTGAGGGCAGTAGGAAGATCACCCCTCACAGCCCAAAGGTCTTACTGAAACCTCAACCTTCAGAAAGAAATTCTGGCAAACCCACAGTGGGCAACACTTCATAAAGGTCAAAATAATGCTTCTGGGTTTAACAGCATTTATGGAATTAAGAATGAAGGTTTGTTTTTTCTAACTTCCAGGGTGTTTGACACAACAAGAGGACGTAAATGTACGTGAGAAGCCATGGCCTGTCAGAGGAAGGGTCTCTCCCCAGGATTAAAGCTTAATTTGGGGGTTTACTGGGGGTAGAAAGAATTTGATAGGGATACTCATGAGATCGCTTCTCTACTTCGTTTATTAGCAAGGATTATTGATTAGTAAATGTAAGAGTTTAGGGGTTGCTATATTTGGTCTTTTTGCCTAATGAAATTAAAAAATGTCACACTCAAACCAGACAGAAATTCAGAAAAGTAAAACTGACCAATTGAATTAGAAATAAAGAAATTAAAATGCCTGGGTTGTTTTCTCACTTCCAGGATGACTGCCACAATGAGAGGAAGGAACATTTCTGTGAGAAGCCATCACCTGCAGGACAAGGAAGAGCCTTTTGCCAAGACTTAAAGAAGAATTTTGGGGCTAACAGAATTTAAAGATGGAACAAGAAAATGAATGAGCTTTACCATCTGCTTTTGTCATAAACTTATAGTCATGTGCCACATTCCAGATGTCACCTGCCCTGTTTTTTAACATTTATTTTCTTTTTTCTACTTAATTTATGTAATTGTGTTTTGAATAATGGATGCAAGAGGGTTTGGTTTGGTTATGTTTTATAATATGTTTTTATAATGTTTTATAGTATGTTTTATTATATGGTTTACTATGGTTTTTATTTATTAGGTTTCATAATGTGTTTTTTGTTAGTTAAACCCAAACTTGTTTTCTTCCTTCATGTTCCAAATGCAGCATTGATTTGGAAAAAAACTAGGCACTCACTTTCTTCCCTCTGGAAAAAAACCCAGCCCCTTGCTTGGTGGGTGGGGAGTATGAAGGTGGATCCTTCTTCCTCCAGCCTGTGGGATTTTATCATTTATTCCTAAGAATTTTGAAGAATAAGCTTGAAACTGCAAACCCTTCAAGCCTGGGGACTGAGCCAGGTTTAACTTGCTGTTGTATGGAAGCTCCTTTGCTTTCCAGTCCCGATGTAAACATTTCCTTCATTTTGCTATTTCAAATCCTTTTGCCATGGGCTTTCCTTGGGGTGGATGCCAGGGTGTTGCCTGGTTTATTTTACCAGCCTGTGCTGCTCCCTGTACTCCCTGGGATGCTGCAGCCCTTGTTTCTGTGGCTCCCCTCACTCCTGGGAATCTGACCAGCAGCAGCACAGGGCACCCAGGTTTCAGGCTCCAAAGACAAGCAGCAAGTTTTAGTCCAGTAAATCAGAATGAGTCAAAACCACTGCACCATCCATAGTCTCCTGCCTGTACTTGTTGGAAATGAGATAACTTTCCTAATTGTTGGTTTTAATTAACTTATTGATTGTTTTAAAAACTATAAGTAGTGTATTAGTTTTTAGCTGTGTAATTTTCCATTTTATTCAGCATGTACCTAATTTTTTTTGGTTTTTGTTTTTTTTTTTTTTTACTAACTGTTCTTGTTAGAGTGTGATTATTAGATCTCCAAAAACTTTAAGCTATGATGAACTAACCCTGATAAGCTTCAATGAAAAAAGCCCTTGGGAGTTAAAGGCTGGACACCTGGAATCCAGAATGTATACGTCCTTTATGTGCCCTCCAAGGACACACTGAAATAACCAGAAGATAAAGAAGAGACTAACAAAGGTGATTCAACATGTTCTGGAGACTCCCTGTCTGGGAAAAAGATAATAAGAAAACTAAAAGATGTAGATTAATTAGCATGAGAAGTGAGAAATCAATAACGAATAGAAGATCAAATAATAATTGATGCAAAAATTTGTGTAATTTAGAACCAATGAATATTAACTTCACTAAAGATGTATAAATAAGTGAAAACTTTTGCGAGACATGCATTTAGGTGGAGCACCCTGGCCTGGAATAAACGAATGCCTACTCCCTAAGACTACAAAAACAGTGTCAGACAGTTTCATTTATGCTGATGCTTTTGGCAGCATACTGGCAAGTCTCTGGGAATCAGCTGGCAGCAAAACTCCAGAAACTGTCAGTGAGTAAGAGCAGGAGTGACTGTGGGAACAGAACAACAGGCACTCAGTGGGAATGGTGGCAAAGCGAGCAACATCCACATGCACACACAAACCAAACTGTTGGGCTCTTCCTCCTCCTGGGGGCTCCTCCCGTGCTGTGTAAGCTCCCAGCTGCATCTTTGTTACCCAACAAGGTTTAAAAATGGGATTCAGAGTGTTTACAGCCATGTGCCAGGAAAAACAGGAGAATCATCCCTATTCCATGCAAAGACAAAATGCAGAGTCCAGGCTGGCAGAGCTGACTCAAAAGGCTGGCAACAAGCCAAGCTTCGAAACCCGGCTGGAGACACGTTGGTGCTCAGCCCTCCTGTGGAAAGAAATCAAATACCAGCAACTTTTGATGTTTTATTTTGGTTTGGTTTTGGGTTTTGGTGTTTGTCTTCCCACAGGAAAGAGGATCTGGGGTTCCAGATTTCTCAGCCGTTCAAGCCTGAAGTGTGAAATAACAACAACTACTTAGATACATTACCTTACATTACAACATACTACTTAGATACAACATTTCCAGCTCTTGCACCTGCAGGGCGCAGATTTTGGGCTCAGAAGGGCAGGCTCAGCTCAGCAATTTGTGAGAGCCCCTGCTGTAAGGGTAGCCACTGCAATGAAGAATTCTTGAGCCGCTCCCCAGCCTCCATCCTGTGGCTGCCTCTGCTGAGAAATGTAGACAAACAGTCAAAGTATTAAGTGTTTCTAAGAAACCATTTTCTTCATGGTTGGTCATTTAGGTCACACACCTACAAAATCACTCATACTCAGTCTAAGAAAGCAAAGGGATAGAGAACTGTTCTTACTAGATCCAGAAAACACAGGGTTAAATGTAATTTCAAGGAAAGGTAAACACTGGAACGCTCAGGGGCTTGGTTTTTTTGTTTGTTTGTTTGTTTGTTTTTGTTTTTTTTTTTGTTATTTTATGGGGTGTGGAGTTTTGTTTTATTTTTAATTACCTGTGACTTCTCAATTTAAAAATAAAAAAGAACAAAGATCTGGGCCTTCACCATTTATCAAGTTTGGAAGCCATGCTAGCATTGTAAATGGCTCTACACAAGTTTTTTCCAAGCTGGAGGGTTCTCCAGCCCCAGGATCACCACTGATCAGTGCATGAGCCCAAGAGCAAGTGGAGAGAGAGCAGCTGGTCCAACTCTGATTGTGAAATGTAGGAGGTTGCATATTGTCATAATGCAAATAATCTCTATGTGTCAGACTGATGAACAATTCTAAAGAATTGCTTGATTAGATTAGGAACTTTCAAATTCTTTAGATCTACAGCCACAGCTTTTCCCACTTAGTAATGATTAATAATTAATTAATGTAGCTGGACATCAGAAAATGTCCCAAAGCACTGCACAGAACCAGTAGAGGATGCACTGTTGGCATTCTATAGCTCTATAGCTAACATTTGAAGTATACTTTTCTGGCAAGTATCCAAAAAATGCAAAACCACTTCCCCTATAGATCTTCCACATTATTTTTCCTCAGGAAACCAAACACTGAACAGAAACAAGAGGCAGAATTAGTGCTTACAATTCTGCAACGCTTTCTAACACTATATCTAAAACCCCAGTTTCAAGGGAAATAATGCCCAGAATTGTAGGAGTATTCCAACAATGCACTTATTGCTTGTCACAATATGAATGCATGAACCTATGTCACAGGTTTTGTATAGAGATAAAAAAAAAATAAATTGAAGGGTACAAGAGATTGATTTAGAACATGTGAAAAATGCATATTTTATGGTTGGCTTTTGGCAAATATTAAAATGAATCTTATATGTGTTATGTTAGAAAGGCTGTATTAATTTTCTTAAGTAGTGTGTTAAATATAGTTTTAGGTTATAACATAATGTTAAAATAGAAACTATGGTATGTAAGATACTTTTTTTAAAGAAAGGACTCTCACCAGATAGCAGCCACAGGACACCTAAATCTTCCAGAGAAAAAGAATTTATTGCTCCATTATCAGAAGAAACGAACTTCTTCCCACCTCTCTCATCCATGAAGACGCCGTTAGGATTCAGAGGAAGAAGCTGACAATGACCAGACAGAATCCTGTGTTTGAATGGAATTTATGCATCATGTATGAGATGTATGAATATGCAACAGGCTGTTGCTTTTAAGGGTTAATCCTCGTGCTGCCCAGGAAAAGGTACCCGGACGTCCCTAACTCTTTGTTTCCATTGCCTCATATTGTCCTAATCCAAATTGTCCAAAATTTTTATCACTCTAATTATATTGCTATTTTAATAACCATTTTATTACTATTAAACTTTCAAAATTTTAAAAACAAGTGATTGGCGTTTTCCACAAACACCATATCTAAAACCCCAGTTTCAAGGGAAATAATGCCCAGGGTTTTTTTGGGTGGTTTTTTTTTTTTTTTTTTGGTTTGTTTTTTTCACGTATTCATCACAATATGAATGCGTGAACCTATGTCACAGGTTTTGCAGGTAAACACACACACACACAAAAAATTTGAAGGGTAGAAGAGATTGATTTAGAATATATATTTTCCGAACAAAACCCCTAAATTGCGAACGGCAAAAAACCACCAATTCTCATGGACACTGGGGCAAACACATTGGGGAAAAGTTTCCTCGCAGACGCGGCTGCGGCTGGAAGCGGCTCCGGCTCCGGCCGTGCCCGGCACCGAGGGCGGAGGAGGAGCCCCCGCCGCGGCCGCGCTCCCTCCCGGGGCCGCCCCGCCTCCGCCCCGCCCCGGGACCGCCCTGCCCTGCCTTCGTCCCGCCCGCCCGCTCTCCCTTCCCTCCTCCCGGCCCCGGGCCGCCTCTCCCGGCCCTGCGCCCCGCCGGCGGCGGCAGCGACGTGGTCTGTGCTGCGCTGCGCTGCGCTGCGCGGGGTCGGTGGCGCGGCCATGTGGGTGGCGGCGCTGCTGGCGGCGCTGCTGGCGGCGGCGGGGGCGCAGTACGAGCGCTACAGCTTCCGCAGCTTCCCGCGGGACGAGCTGATGCCGCTGGAGTCGGCCTACCGCTACGGGCTGGACCAGTACAGCAGCGAGAACTGGCCCGAGAGCGTCAGCTACCTGGAGGTCAGCATGCGGCTGTTCCGCCTGCTGCGCGACAGCGAGGCGTTCTGCCACCGCAACTGCAGCGCGGCCGCGCCGCCGCCCCCCGCGCCCCCCGCGCCGCGCAGCGCCGCCATGCAGGAGCTGCGCCTGCTGTCCGGCGTGCTGCGGCGGGCGCAGTGCCTGCGGCGCTGCAAGCAGGGGCTGCCCGCCTTCCGACAGGCGCAGCCCGGCCGCGAGCTGCTCGAGGAGTTCCAGCGCCGCGAGCCCTACAAGTACCTGCAGTTCGCCTACTTCAAGGTGAGCCCCCCGCCCGCCGCCTCTCCTTGATCCCTCCTCCTTTCTCCTCCCATCGCTCCCCCCGCCTCTGTCGGAGGCTCTCAAAGTCTCGCCGCGTGCAGTGCCACCTTCCAGGCATGCCAAGCGCCTCTCAGTGTGCTGGTGTGCTGGTGTGTCCCAGGACAGCCTCGACGCCAAAATGCCTCGTGCGCCCAATGGTAGGGAAACCTCCTGTCATGCCGACCTCTCACCTGGCCCTCGGAGCAGGTTACTCTGGGCCACAAGCTCATTCCCCATCACCTCCTCCTCCACACCAGTTCTCATCTGCCTCACCTCCATTTCTTCCTTGCCCCCCTAGGCTGCCAACCTTACACTTTGTGATTCTCTCCCTGACCAACCTTTCAGTTGTTTCCTCACACTCCTGTAGCCCACAGTGGGATTAGCATGTGCCTTGTCTTTCCCCCTGCTTACCCACATACCATCCAGCTCCCTCTTCACCCGTTTTTTACAATTCATCCAGCACGTCCCCTAGAATCAGCCCTTCCACTTCTTCTTAGACGTCTGGCCACTGGTGTCCAGTAGCTGTGTCATTCCTGCCCCTCTCTTTCCATCTTTCCATCTGCCTTACTTTCTAACCTTCTCTGGAACCTTTTTCAGACTCTTCGTGTCACAGCTCTGCTATTGCAAACAATCTTCACTGCTTCTTCTCCTTCAGCGTGTCCACCTTCTTCACTTGCTTGTTTCTGGTCCAGTTCTTTCAAGTGCAGCAGCCTGGCCCAGCCTGTGACTTGCAAATAGCCTCATGCCTGGAAAACTCCAGTTTCATTACAGCTGCAAGAAGGAACGAAGCAAAAATTGGCTGCTGAAGTGGGACACTATAATGCTAGCCCTGGAATGGTATTTACCTTTTGCTCTTGGGTCAGCCAAGACTGGGGACACACTTCTCTCTTAACAGATTTCATCCTGTTTTTCTAGCTTCTTATCATTCTTCTGTCCAGGATCTAACTGATTATTTTCTCCCTTCTCATCTTCACCTTCTGTTCACCTATATCAAGGTCCATCCCTCCTGCCATCCCCTCAGATGCTGCAGTTATTTGCATTTGAGATTAGCAGGGCCTCTCTGTGGGGAGGGAACAAGATGAGCTCTTTGGTTAGATTGTTTTCCCTTTTAGGGATTCACTCCCAACACACCCCAGTATACCTTACATAGGGTTGTATGCTTGTGCATTATTTTGAGGTTGCTTCTTGAAAACACGTCTTCTAAACTGCTGCTGTGCCCTGGTTTTAGGAGTGCTGTTTCCTGAGCAGTTTTCCCAAACACTCGCAGGGAATTGTGTTCTCATGAAACCACAACAGCATCCACATGCACAGCATCACACTGGGGTCTGATGCCTTCCTAAGACCATACAAAAGAACTTGATACATTTAAGCCTCTGGAGAGGGCAGGAATTCCTCGAATTCTCAAAGCCATATATGGATACCAAAATGACATCACCACAAATGTTTCCTCTTATCTTAATTAAACTATTAATTCCCCCCTTGTGGCACGTACAGAGTTTGTACCGTACAGATAATACCAAATATAATTTCTTCTTATCATTTTGAATACAGTCAAGGAACTGCCAGGTCGGAGTGTGAGAGGGATATTGGAGGAATCCCTCCCCCTCCCTTTTAACTCTTTTTTCAATCCCTCCCCCTCCTTTTTAACTTTTTTCAATCACATTTGCATTAAGTTTGAGTAATACTTTGGTAGTTTTGCCTTTAGTGTCGGTTGTTTATATTGTGTTTCATACTGGATTTGTAGTTCAGCTCTGAGCACTTATCTTTCTTCGGGAGTTCTAAATGGGCTTTCTAGAGCTACAAACTGCTGCATCTAAAGGGCTTTTTCCTGGCTGGTGGTTTCTGTGAAAGGAATGTCCTTTCCCCCACCCCTCCACACCCACAACAGCGTTTATAGTAGAGGAAGAAGTGGGAGGGAAATGCTTTATGTAATTTTTTAGAGTAACCATGTGTGTATTCAGGTGGGCTCACAGAGAAATCTGCCACGTTGTAAGATTCTGGGAGTAGCTGTTCCTGCGCTGCTGCTTGCTCCTCTGGAGGGAGCTTTCTCAGAGCTGCTGAGTTCACTTAGGAGTGTGTTTCTACAAAACCTCTTTTTATTTATTTTTTTTTCGAAGAGGTGAAAATTAAAACCAAGGGTAAATCATGGACCTAAGTAAAACTGAGACATGTCAGCCTACCAAAGAAGCAGGTTTACAGCTACAGCACAGAAGAAACCAGGCATTTGACGAAAGTGCAGCTGAGATTTCCCTTTGCATTTAGCACAGGCGGGATGGACTGGGAACACGTAGTTTTGGGGCAGCCAGGAAGGGCAGCTGGCAGAGCTCCAGTGCTGGGACACTCCTAGCAGCACAGCAGCAGTGGCTGGGTTGAAGTTTAGCTCCTGTGCAGCTGTCTCTCAGATTCCTTTCCAAAATGAAAGGGCACCTTCCGTGGGTGTGAGCAGAAGGGTGCGTGTGCACACTGTGATTCTTGCTCATGGTTTCAATCGTGTGCTGCCAGAAGCTGTTTCACGTGTGAGTAGGGTTCTGTAGGAGTTTATTAGATTCACCGAAAACTGTTCGAATTCTGGTTTACCTTTTTGCTCTTGTCAGTAACATAAATGAGATCTATCAGGAAATTGGAACAGAAATCTTGTATTAGCATGGAAGTTCTGTGTCAGAGTAACATAGATGTGTAAATAACAACTGCTCCATCTGGGTAGCAGTGGTCATCCAGCCAGGTCTCTTGACCATCATTTCAGTATCAGTACATCAATTCACTGAACAGCCTAGAAAAGAGGTTTTAACAGTTCACAAATACCCCAGACTTTTGCTTTCTCTCTCACTCTTCCTCAATATGTGCATATATACTATATAATTTATGAAAATATGCATGTGTGTGTATATATATATATATATATAATTTTAAGAAATCATAAATGGCATGCACACAGAAGTACATACATGTTTGGTACATGCAGTTGTAAATGAGAAATGCACACGTCACAAAGTATATATATAACAGGGATTAAAGTTAGTTTAAAAATGGGCACAGAAAGTTGCTTTAGGACACAATTTTTGACCAAGTCTCTGCAGTATGATCTAACTTTGTAATGCTACCAGGAAGATATATTATTGTAGTAATGTTCTCTGTGCTGCTAGGCAAATAAGTGACATAAACACATACAAACAGTTATGATTCCTGACTAATATCCATAGGTTAGCATCAGTACTTGCTGTGAGATTAAACCCTCCCAGGAGCCCTGGTATTTTGCCTTAGCTCTGTGAACAGGGGAGGGGCAAGGGATAAAACCTAATCTTTTTTATTTGCAACAGTCATCTATGCTGTCTGCAAAAATGATAGACTTCTAAAGTTAAAAGAAATTGTTCACTGTCTGGGTCCCTCTGTGAGCCTCTCAGGAGCCCTCGGCCAGTCCCGAGTCAGCAGACACCGGGGGCAGCACCGACACGGCCAACAGTGGGGAGACACTCTCCTGTGCCCCGAGGGTACTGAGGGCACCTGGGCTGGTCGCCTTTGCAGCAGAAGAGACACCAGAGACACCGGTAGATGATAAAGGGCCGACTCTTAGCAGGGGTTAATCCAAGGTTTTATTCTAGGAGTCCCAAGGAGCTCCTGCACCTCAGGGGGCCTCCTGCCGAGCCCCAGGAGATGTGCCATGGTTACATTTAAAGGGAGGTGGAAACAGAAAGTAGATAACATTTTACTAACCAGTAAGTGACCCTAAGGGATGGGTGCTGGGGACAGACATTTAGGACGGTGTATGGGGAAAGGCTTGGAGGCCTGACCCCTAGCCTCTGGCTAATCACTCCATGACCTGGACTGAAGCTTCTAGATGGAGGGGATGGGATGCTGAGTGATTGACAGAGAGCCAGGGTGGGGGTTTGGGGATGATCTCATCCAGGAAGAGGGATAACACAGGTAAAGGGAGGGGGGTGCAGTCTGGGATAAACCATTTGGGAAAAATATGGGGATACAAAACAAAACTACTTCAAAGTACTACAAAGTATAAAAATGCGCTACAACACTTCACAGTGATGCGGCTAGGAGTAAAACTGAGAGGAATTGTATCAGTTTTACTGTGCAATTGTATCTGCTGAGACTGTACTCTCAGTAGAAGTAAATTTGTGAATATAGAGAATGCAGGAAAAATCATTGAGAAAACTAGGAACCTTGAACTCTTTTGTTTTGGTTTTTTTTTTTTTTCCCTCTGCTTAATCTTTTTTAACACCTTATTTTCCCTATCCCTGTTTAGGCTAATAATCTTCCAAAAGCTATTGCAGCAGCTCACACATTTCTTCTGAAGCATCCAGATGATGAAATGATGCAAAGAAATATGGCCTACTATAAGAGCATACCTGATGCTGAGGAGCATATTAAAGACTTGGAGATAAAGCCTTATGAGGTATGCTTTTTATTTGGGAGAGTCTGCTCTTTTGAAACTGTTCTATTACTCCTCCTATTGGGTGAGATTCAGGGATCTCATTTGCTTATGTGTTCTCAGTTCTTAATCTCTTTTTGTCATCTCAGTCGTCTTTGTTCTGCCTTCCTGGTGCATTCAGTAATTCTCACCTCTCCTGCACTTCATTGTTCCATAAATGAGTCACAGCAAATCAGAGAGTGGCGTACCTGAAAGCTGCTACATGCAGATTGCTGCTGGAGCTAAGCAGGTGCCTAGTTATCCAAATTCATGAGGGCTGTAGTGGCACAGCTGAAAATAGCTCAGACATTTGGCTTTGAGATTCCATTGAAAATCTCTGTCACAGCCTCACACTGTTGCTTCTCTCCAGCAGGCTTTCCTTTTGATTGGGAATGGAACGTCATACTCTGCTCCCTAGGAAATACCTGTTAAAATCCATTAGTCTCCTCTGTTTGTTCTCACATCATCTGGAGAGCAGCTCATCCAGAAATGTGGAGACATCATTTGCTGTGTTTGAGTTTACACAACACTTCTCACGGGTCACTTACTGCCGATTCATTGCTGCCAATTTTCCAGAATCTCTTTGTCAGGGCGGTGAGAGCGTACAATGGGGACAACTGGCGCACATCCATCTCGGACATGGAACTGGCTCTTCCCGAGTTCTTCAAAGCCTATGACGACTGCATAGCAGCCTGCGAAGGCTCCCGAGAGATCACAGATTTTAAAGACTTCTATCTTTCCATTGCAGGTCAGTGGTTGCCTTGAAACATGAAGGAAAGATGTCCCCAAAGTGCCTTTCAGTTTATTCATAGGATTGGTTACCCAAGTCCTGTTCCTCAGTTTAGGCCAATGGGAGCTTATTAGATTCACTGAAAACTGTTTGAATTCTGGTTTACTTTTTGCTCTTGTCAGTAACATAAATTGGAACAGAGATCCAATTGGAAATTGGAACAGAGATCTTACATTAGCATGGAAGTTCTGTGTCAGAGTAACATAGAAGTATAAATAACTGTTGCTCCCTCTGGGTAGCAGTGGTCATCCAGCCAGGTCTCTTGACCATCATTTCAATATCACTTTGAGGCTCAGTGGTTAGTTAGCTTGCCTGTGAAATCAGCTTTGTGGTTTGTGTAGGTTGGGTGATCTGCATCTCCTTTCTCATAAGTATGACAAGGTTCTGTTGGTTATTTTTAATCTTTCACGCATTAGAGTTCTACTAGTACGTAGCATTTCCATTTTGTGTGTATAGCAAAAAAAAAAAAACCCAACCCCTCCCCCCCCCAAAAAAAAAACCAACAAAAAATTCCATTGCTTTGCAAAGGAAAAGGGGCATCAACTTTTTTGATTGTTGTCAAAATGGCACATGCCTATTTCCTATGCTCTTTGTCAGAGAAAGAAACAACTAATTTCTCCAGTGCTCTGACATCTCAGTGTTGTTGGCAATATTTTTGTGGAGAACACCTGCATGTTTTCTCAATAAACTTAGCAATTCTCTTGCACTTTTTGTGTTTTAAGTTGCCCTAAGGAAAATGATGCCAACTTTTTGTCCTAAAGCCATAATATGTCTTGGTGAGGGGAAGCTTTTGTGAAGTAAGTCTATACATGAGCAGCTTCATTTTCTCATGGTGTGCCCCTGGTATCCACCAGAGCAGCTGACATGGAATAGCTATTGCAGGCTACTTCTCTAGCCTTGACTTGCTCTTGGGCAAAACATGCAGGGGTCTAGGATAACAAAAACAGAGTGAAGCACAAATCACAGGAAGTAAAGCAGGAAACACAGACTTTCTTCCCCAGTGAGTCAGAGCTCTGATATCAGGACAATCCCCAAGCCACTGTAAGGAGTAGTGTCTATGCTTAGCTGTGATTGACACTATCACCCTCCCTCTTCCTCCTTGGAAGGGAAGGACAATTCCTAGCAGCAGTGATGGGAAGGAAAGGCAGGAATTACTGCATGATGTCACCATGGCTATGTTCATGCATTTCAAGTATTTCACTCTTGAGACAGGAGCATTCAAATTTATTTGCACTGCCTGGGCTGAATTGTGCTCGTGTTCCAGGGAGAGATATTCTGCTTCCAAGGGTCTGGAGGAAGCAGATGTAGCAGTAAGTGTTAACCAGAAGTATTTAGGTCTTGCACTAGGCATGTATTCATCACTGAGCAGCGAGTTCTGTTAGGAAGCCAGCTGTCCTCATTGCATGGGAACACTTCCCTGAGGGACTTGCACCTCTGGCTTTAACTGCTGGCTGGAATTGAGCACTACTGTGAGATTCCACTACTCTGGAGATTCCACTGCTCTTGGGAAAGATGGATCTGGGGATTTCATTTGGCCAGTTATTTATGGTTAGTTTCAGCTATTATATTTAGTTAACCTCAGTGTTCTTCATGTTAGGAATTGTCAGGGATGAAAAGTTCTTTTGTCTTGGTCAGAAATTTGCTGCACAAGCTTAGCTAACTTGCTTTCACCTGCCAAATGTGGCTTAGAGGGAAACTAAGACTTTAAGATATTTATTTTCTGTGCTGTTGATGAATGTGATATATTTGGAAAATGCTTGAAATTTTTTGCTGGAAGGTCTTCTTGAAATGTATTTTCTTGAAGATAAAATCACCTATAGTCCTATATTATATATTGCAGTAGTTCCACATTATATATAGCAATTTTTAGACAGAGTAAACTTGTGAACTTACATGTTCCTGGCTGAAAGTTTTTCTGTGGTGAGGAGCATATTCTCCTCTTTCTTCTCCCTTAAAACATCCAAATTCTGGGCCTGTAAAGCAGCCATCTCTGGAGGTTTATTTTGCAATCACCTGCTGTATCCGTCTGTGACACAGTTGTACTCAGCACCATGGGGACCTTATTTGTGCAATAATGCAATGAAATTGCCAAGGTTTGCAATATTGAGCAAAGGAGAGAAAGCACTGTGAAGTTTACAGCTAGGACATAATGCAGTACTGGGTAATACTTTATAAAACCCACCAACCACGTGCTGCCTGTAGGTGTCAGTGAAACCTCAGTGCTCAGCTCTCTGGAATTCCAGCCCTGATGCCTTAAAAGTCAGCCACACAGATTTTTACAGAAGGCCTAGTACCAGCACTTGATTCACACTTCACATGGAGTTGTAGATTCTCAGTACTTCCAAGCAGCAAGAGCCAGAGGCACAGGACCCAGGAGAGCATTGTAAGGCCAGATTTTAATGGGTGACTAACGGGAGTGATTATCACAATTTGCTCTGTGCTATCCATATCCTCTGTTGCTGTTTTCTTCCTTCCAGACCATTATATTGAAGTCCTTGCATGCAAAGTGCAGTGTGAGAGCAATCTGACACCCATTATAGGAGGCTTTGTCGTTGAAAAATTTGTGGCCACCATGTACCATTATTTGCAGTTTGCATATTATAAATGTAAGTAGTAATTTCTTGGGCTTAAACAACACTGATGTTGGATGGTGTGCGACAGATTCCATTCATAATCTTTTCCCTCTAATTTTATGCTTTAGAATGTAAGTAGTGCCCTCCAGAATCTGCATTTTAAAATGCTCTGGGACAGAAAATCTAAGTTTCCTGGTGTCTTTTGCACCCTGTTCTCTTTGTAGTTAACAGTCATGGGACAGAATTTCTTCCACAGACAAACCTACAGAGTATTTCATGCTATTTGCTTTTTCCTAGTGAATTCTTATCATCCTGTTAGAATGGGGCTAAATGGATTTTGAAGAAAGAGGGGACTACTTAAGAGAAATTGTAGTATTCATTGCTCAGTGATGACATGTTTGATAGGTAAATTAATCAGTGAAAGTTGTGGTTTCTTGAGGAGCTGCTTGCACTGTAAAGAACACATGTGGCCCTTACAGCTGTTGCTGCAGGCTCCAATATCAAAGGGAAGGCACATCAGCCATGTAGCATCAAGCCATTAATGACTCTTGCTTGTGCTGACTACACACTTTACACCCTGACTCTTCCCTCTTTATCAATCCTAATCCAGAGAAGTAGGGAGGGGCTTAATTTTTTTTTGTTGCTGTTTTTAAATAAATACCCCAGTGCATATCGCCAAGCTGTGGGCTGATACTGGGATACCTGGGAGGGACATTTGGTTAGGATTTTCATAGAAAACTATCAGAGGTTGATGATGAGTTGATTTTTGAATCATGGCCTTATGTGTTTCAGAGCAAAAATAGCATATAGTTTCTGGGGAGCAGTTTTTTTTTTCCCCTCTATGCAGCTGGTGAGGAGGTAGAGTATGGGCTGTATTTCCATTTGAGTTTTCAAGAGCTTAAATAATAGCAGGAATTTGTTCATTTACCTTACCTGGATTTTTTTGGTGTGTGTTTATCAATTAGTGAATGACATGAAGAATGCAGCTGCTTGTGCTGCCAGTTACCTTCTGTTTGACGAGAAGGATGAAGTAATGAAGCAGAACATGGTCTATTACCAGTACCACAAAGACAAATGGGGACTTAAAGAGGAGGATTTTCAGCCCAGATCGGTAGGTGGATTACCTAAAAGGCCTTCTAGACACATCCAAATATTTCTCTGAAATTCAGTGGGAAAATGTGAGATATCTTCTGGTTCTGGAGTTTAACATGTCCTGTTTTATTAAAGTCATATAGAAAGTTGTACACAGAGGTGCAGTGTCATGTAAACAGTGAATGCCATTGTAACTCTTCCCTTCCTGTTGAAACATACTATGATAGCATATAATATATGATGAGAAGTAAACCCATGCTGGTACTTCTCTGACACTTGGGCATATTTATGTCTTTATGTACCTCTACAAATAAAGCAGCTGGGCCCCTGAAATCTCTGGTGATGAAATCTCTGAGTGACATTCAGGCTTTTGTGAATCATGATTTGCCAACACATAGTTGCCCACTCGCTTGTTATTTCAGGTTCTGTGGGCACTGGAATGTGTCTGAATATGGTAACTCCGGCTAAACTGGCTTTCCACTTACTCCATTTAGGAGACAGTTGGGTGGATGAGGATGGAAAGAGGCTCAGGACTGCATTTCATCTAATTATCTAAATTAAAATGTTTGCTGCAAAGAAGACACCAGTCCGTCCAGCAACAGTCGTCATCTGGCTTTGGAAAACTATTTTAAAAATGGGTTTCCATGATGTTCTTAAATTTCCATGTCCAAGGAAATTTTACAGCCTGGACTGTGACATCAAATTGGATTTTCTAATGTTTCTTGTTACCAGGATTTAAGTCATGCAGCTAAGTTGTGACACTCACTGACTGCTTAGGCATCAGTCATATGGGCTGTACATCTAGTTAGTCATTAGCAATACATGTTCCACAAATTAAATTTAGTGCCTTCTAGTCATGCCTCTTAGAGCACACACTTTATTGGCACAGTGGGAACCCAGGCCTGCTCTGCAGGGCCAACTGAGACAAAAGGCAACAAAAATGCATTTGGTTCTTTCAGGCAGCAGCAGCAAGTCTGAGCTCACAGGGGAAGGGGACTGCTCCTTTGTCACTGCTTTTGGGAACAGAATGGTGCTTTGTAACCACACTGGAGACAATGTTTGGTGGTGGGAGTGAGGGGTAGCAACAGTATGAAACTGCAAACCGCAGACACTTTTGGCATATGAGTGCGGAGAGGGCAGAACAAGGGCCCTACACATGCACTCTGAATGTTTCATTGATAATTTCTGGAGCTGGGGACTACAGATAATTTGATTTTAAAATACAAAATATTAAATGCACACAGCTGTATTTTCTTGTACTTTGATCTATGTAGCTATAAACAGAAGTTGCTTGCTGTCCTAATCACTTGCCTCAAAAACCATAATGCCTCTGGTTTATTTTCTAAAAGTGGTAATGGGGTGACAGGGACATTTGGCTCTGGCACTAACCTTTAGATGTTCTTCTGAAAGAGGGAGTCTCCTGTTTTCTTCCCCAAGAGGAGTTAAATGGAATAATCAAAGTAGATGGCAGTTGGCACTCACAAATGTGAGAGTATGAGGCTGAGCTACCCTGTGCTGTCCGGGCACATGGTGGGGAAGTGAGGAGGGACAGGTGAGTGACCTTGCAGAGCTTCCCGGGCTCAGGCTGGGCTGGTGAGTCATTATCATGCAAAACAGCTCCGTGTGTCTCTTTCCCAGAATTGCCTGCTGCCATAGCCAGCACAGGGAGACAGAGCCTTTCTCCTGTCCAAAGCCCACTGGAATGCAGGCACAGGCTGCTGCTCAGCCCTGGCAGTCTCAGTCCTTATTCTCAGGCTCGCCAGTGCTTTGAAACATGAGAAGGAGGAGAGTGCTTTGTTCTTGCAGTGAGGAAGCCTGTGCTTAGGAAGACCTACAGAAGAGTTTGGAATAGGCTGTTTGCTGTTCTGCTGTTTCCTTTCTCATCCCTGCCTGAGATCTACCTTTGCTAGGTCTGGGTGTGACTTCCCTGGGATGGTTTCAGCAGGCACGTGATGACACTGGCCTGTCTTGCTACCCTAAAGTAACAGAAATTTGGGGTTTTTTGATAGGAGGCAGTTCGATACCACAACATTACCACACTCCAGCTGGAATTGTATGAATTCGCGAAGGAACATCTGATGGATGATGATGAGGTGAGTTTTCCAGAAATGAAATCAGGGTGAAAAAAGCAGCAATCACGTTTAAAGTGAAGATGATACATAGCTGTAATTCCAGGATTTCACTAATATGGAAAAATTTTCTGGTAACCATGACAAATTTATAATGAATTTTTGTTTGGTAAGTGGAATATAAGAACAAACCCGAAGAACATCATGTACCATTTAAAAAAACATGGACAGAATTAACACAAAGGTAAATATATGATGCACTGAGCCAACAGAAAAGAAAGGAAACCCAGTTTTTGTGTCGTAACACCAGGGGGCAGAGAAATGGTACATATATATTTAAACCAAATGTTTTTCTGGGTTTGGTGTTTGAGGGGGGCTGGGAGGGGGTGTGGATTTTTTTTTATGAAATGTTATTTAAATTAGATTTAAAAGTCCTTACAATTTTGTCCAGAAGTAACCACCTAAATTGTAGTTTTTGTCCAAAAGAAGTCTTGTTATCTGTTATTTTTTTCTGCTCAGTGGCATTTTGGTCACCCAGTAATGCTTTTTAGATGGTTGGAATTCATGGTCAAATAACATATAATGACTACTATTTACACTGGAAAATATGTAAGAGGGATTTTTTTATTTTGGTGCAAGAAAAGTAGTTTAATTGTTGAAAGGGCATTTCCTTCCACAACTGAAATTAAAGTATAATTCATGGGAGGTTTTGGATTGCCTTTTGCTTTGTTTTTGCGTACTTTCATTTAGAGGTTTAGAAAAATCTTCAAATGATGGAATGTTGCTGGCATTGACAAAGAAAGAGCTGCACTCAGTTGTGACATGAGGCAAGGGTATCTGTAATGAGCACTGCCGAGGTCTTTTCTAGTTAGAAAGATGATTAGAAGATGGTTTATGTTAAAAAATGAAAACACCTTTGCAGTTTTTGTTATCCAACACATAGGGAGTGAGAATCTTTTACAGCAGAGAAGTAATGTCTGTGCTGCCTTCAGTATTCTTGTGATCTGAAAACAACTCTATGTAAAATTCCATTGCAAGGTTACCAGACTTTGGGAAGACTTTCCATTGTGATAAAATCCCCTGAAAGACAATTTAATAAGCTTGCTTTAAGGTTAAGCTTAGATGAGGACTAGTCTGTATGGATTTTCATCAAGGTGTGAAATACTTGAGCACTTTTTATATTCCCTTGTTGCTTTGTGCTTTGTCCATGGTGTTTTCTTATGTTACGCATCAGCTTAATTTGTACTTTTTTCCTTCTTTTCTGTCTGCTGCTTCAAAACACAGGGATGAGTAATTTAATAGGGGGATGAAGAAGTCCTTTTTGAGGGTTTCCCCCATATGTTGTTAGAAGAAGGAGTTACAGAACAGTCTTCAGTCTCCAGCACTGTGTGTAGAATAAGCAAGCATTCAGCTGCCGGCATTCACTCCTGCAGCCCCTTTCACCAGGGCAATTACAAATGACCTTGTAATCTGCCCGAGGGTGGTGTAAACCTCAGTTAAACTTTTGGGCTGACAAGGAAGTCACATTACACTGGATTATATGTTTGGGTTAAACAACCAAAATTACTGGGCCTGCTTATGCTGCAGATACCCCTATCTCACACTCTCTTTGTTTAGGAAAGTTACCATTCTTCTTCTTCTCAGGGGAAAAGCTGAAGGGCTTCTGTGCCCTCCCTTGCTAGGGCCCAAAAACCTGTGAGGGATGGAGGCTGTCCATGCCTCTGGCTTGGCTTTGGCTTTTGGTAGTGAACTCATAAATCCCTGGCTACCAGAGCTTGTCTTTGGCTGCAGGAGACTTCCAGGGAGTGCAGACAGAGCAGGAATAGCACAAAGGTAAAACCACTACCTTGCAGTTTCTGCTCTATGGGCAGGACCTGGTAGTATAAGTGGAATTTTTTATTTTGTTTAATATTTCTCCTGGCACGGATAGAAAAGTTTGTTCGATAGGAATGTTGAAAATGGATGAAAACCCCAGATAAGGCATTACAGTAAAAACTTTATTAAAAATTGTTAAGGATGGAGGGAAGCTCTCTTCTAAGTGCACTCTGTTTATTTAAACCATGTGCTCCTTGGGCCATAGGCCATACTTTCTGTGAGTTTCTGTGGTCCATGTTTGCTGTTTGTGAAGTTTCTTGTGGGCTAGTATGATAGCCCACAAGATAATCTGCAGAAAAAAAATATTTCTTTTTCCCTTGACGGAAGCAAAAGGATTGATGTGGCAAGAGCATCGCTTCTTATGTGAGTGTCGTTATTTTCAAGTGGAGAATCTCATTTTATCCAGACTTCTCAGTGCTCCTGTATCCCAGATCATCCATGTGTCTTTCTAAATCCCCTTAGCAAAGCGAGTAAAAACATTTGGCTTCTTCAGGAATACATAGCAGTAATTGCAGAGGCTGGAACAGGCAGTAATGATTTTTGCATATGTTACTACAAGAAATACTGTCCTGCTTGTGGTACTCTATTAATTTTTTTCCACAAGGAAATGAAAAACTCTTAATTCAAACATTTAACACAGCGGAGGTGACAGAATATTAGCGCCAGCTAGCTGCAAATTACTTTTAAGAAAAAGTAATTATTCTTAAATATCCTTGCAGTTTTCCACAGGGAAGTTAGAAGAACATTACAGTGTTGTCATCTTGGTTGGCCATGGATAGACAAGCTTCCTAATTTCTGTTCAGATGTGTAATGCATCAAGACTATCATGGATACAGCTCCTGGTACTGCACAGATTTAAGTGACAAACTGAGATGCTGTTAAGAGCCAGACACTCAGCTAGTGTAGATGTAACTCCAGCACCACACTAATTGTATGAGACATGTTTTTGGCCCCTAAAATCAGTGTTCTTGTGGAATTTTGGGGGGGGGAGATAGCTACTTAGCTGTTCTAAATTACATAAGAACCACAAATATTTGGCGGGGATGAGCCTACAATGTGATTTTTCTTTCAGTACTTAATCAGTAGGTGAAAAGCTGTTGGCAGCTTTGACCCACTTTTTTTGGACATCTTCCTTTTTATTTGTGTATAGTGTGTGTTCCATTTGTGTAGTGGCTGAAATTAAAACGCTGTGTTTCATCACATCCATGTGATGCAAAGAAGAAGAAGTACTGAACTAATGTGACTGGTGGAAAGAGGACATATGAAATAGCATCAAAACACAACGGCCCCAGTGGAGTACTGATAGCAATTAGTAATCTGAATGCAACCTATTTTTCTGTTTGGGAATTGCTAACAACACACTTTGGGCTTTATTAACTCACTCCTTGCATATGTTCAAATGAGTTACACGAGTGTGCTTGTACCAGCAAGTTTTAAGTGCTGTAAACCCTGCCCTGCCTGTGACCTCAGCCCAGCACAGCTCCAGCAGCACTGCTGCCCTGAGAAGAGCTGGTGGAGCTGTTTCAGAGAGAGTTGCCAGCTAATGGGCAGTGTTATCGTCCCTGTTCAGCACACACTTTTTTAAAGCAAAAAGAAGATGAGGTTGTTTCTTTTTTTCTCATCATCATTTTCTAGTGGAGATTCTTCCCATATGTCTGGGTCTTTCTGCTTCTTCTCTTGCTTCTGCACTGCTGGATGTGTGTCTTGGTCAAAGGGCTTCCTCCTCCCATTTAAGCCACTTTGCATGGGAACTGCCAGCATGGTTGGGCTCAAATGGATGGCCCCAAGCTGCAGGTACTGGCATTAGGAGGAACTCCTACTGCCCGGATTCTCTTACACTTCTGCGTGCAACATAAAGCAGACAAGAGACCATAAGCAGAGCTCAGAAACAAGACCACTGGAAGGCTTCTGCTTTCAGTGCAATTGGAGCAATGTTGAAGTCCCTCTGAAATTGGGTTGACTCATGTTTTATAGGCTTTATAAGTTAAAAGGAAAGGACATTTACTGGTTTACTGTAAAATACTTCTGTAATAACTGCAGTGTACTGTAGTCTCCCATAATATATGGGAAAAAAAAAACAGTTAAAGGTTCAGAATATATAATTAAAATTAAATGGAAAAATATTTGAGAAAGTAGTTAATATTCATGTAAAAAACAGCTAAGCTCTCTTAATATTGAAAAAAAAAAGCCCTATAAGCATGTGGCAGTTGGTCACATTGTGGACTAAGTATCTGAAAAAGAAATAAATTAAGGGTCAAATAATTTTTCTGCACAAAGAATTGAGGGATTTTCTTTTTTTTTCCTCAGCTAGAATGTGAGGAATGTCCAGCCTGGACTGTGCAGCTCATGGAAGTTCTGGCAGGGCTTTGAGGTGGTTACAGTTAACTCTCAGATTTTAACTGAAGGTTAGATCAAGGAACTTGCTCTTGGTTGAAGGCTGAATAAACCTTTCAGGCTGAGCCACTCATTGACGCATGCCTTACTGTTGCCCTGAAATAATGTTTTCCCTCTCCAAAACATTACTGGCCAGTGGCCTTTTTGTTGTGTGTGTGCAGGCTCTGTCAGGTCCATGTAGGAAATGTCCTCCACAGTCATCTATATCAATCCTTTGTCTTCACTCTTGCAAGGTGATTATTTGTTCTTGAACAAAATCTGCTGGTTTTCATAACCTAATCATTGTGACTACTCCCATTGCTTACTAGAGCAGTTACAGGACAGTAGTTAATTACAGGGCTGCTAGATCCTCACCTAGAGGCTGCCCTTCTCGCTACCATAACCTGATCACCTACTCCCAGTACATGAGGGAATCAACTCTGTTGCTCTCACTGTTGAACAAGTTTCCAGTCATTGAGGTCTTTGAACTTTAGCAAAATTTGAATTTTTGCTCTGAAAGGCAACTGAGGGACATTTTGTGAGATAAATATTTTCTGTCTAGGTCATAAATTATAAGGAAACAAAGGTCCAGCCAATTCTTCATGCTCTGTGTGTTGTCTCTTAAGGCTGTTTGTTGGATGAGGTAGAATAAAAGCTGTTTCCTATTCATTCACTGGTAATCACACATAAAAGCATGTCCAGAACATTAATTTTCTGTGGATCTTAATTCATTCTAGAACACTATCTTTTATTATCTTCTCTGTTGCTTCCCTGAAGAATGGGGTATCACTGCAGTACATACGGAATCCCTGTAGGAGAGGCCATCAGCAGATCTGTGTTGCAAAGTGTGGGTTATTACAAGAAAGCTAATTGTGTCCCATAACTTTTCCTGTCCACACTGAGAAAGGGAAGAGCAGATTATAGGTGGAGGCAAGGACCCATGAATGATTAATGCTGGCATTTGCAGAAGGCAGTCATTGCAAGCAGTGGCTGAGTGTCTGGATCTGTCAGTGCAACTGCTGCTTGATACTGTTTTTCAATGATACTGTTGAAAGAAAAGTTGGTGCTGGACCATCAGCCTCAAGTGTGCCATAGCAGAGCCAGGTACTCGTAGCTCTTCCTTTTTGTTTTATTTTAATAGTTGGCTAGGAGTCTCCAAAGTACAGCTGTTTCTGCAAAAAAAAAGCTGTGTTTTCTGAGTGTGAATGTGACATTTAATGTTGCATAAGGAAGGGCCTGGCCCAATGGATATCATGGTCTTGGACACTCAGTACACTGAGATACTAAGTAAGGAGTTTTGCATTCTTCTCCTTTTTAGGTCTTTTTTTTTTTTTCCCAGCACTCTAGCTTCTCATAAGATGGTGCCCCAATCTCACTAGCCTGGGTTAGCTTATTCAGAATTGACCAAAAACTCTGTTTTAAATTATTTTTTTATTATAATCCACCTACTCACATAATCTCAGTAAAACCTTGAATTAATTACTGTGGCACACAACTTGTTCTTTCTGTCTGTGCCTCTGTTCCATTGTTAATCTATGCCAAGGCTGCTCACTTTGCATATCTAACAGATGATTAGAGGTTCCAGTTGGACAGATCAGCTTCTCTGATTCCTCCTGCCACTCACACCAGTTTGGGAACATTCCCCTTTTTCTGCTTGATATCACACCTCTCATATTTCAGGCTATACCTGTTCCATCTTTTCCCATACATCCTTGGTCTGTCAGTCCCACTTTCCACTGACTGGGAGAGGGAAGAGGTTGGAAGCACAGGGAGGGAGGGAGGTTGTGGGGTGCCACAGAGCTGCTCAGCCTGTACCTGGCCAACTGGAGGACACGACTGTGCCCCGAGGGCTGGGCAGGGAGGAAATGTTTCCCTGCAGCTGGCCAAGCAGCCCAGCTGTACTTCCCACTTGTGTACGTGTGTGATTCCCACTTGGGCTGCCTGACTATCACTCCTCTACTGGTCTGGCAGCAAACCCTTCTCTTCCCTAGCCAGCCAGACTTCACCTCCTGATGTCCTGCCTGGCAGCCAGAGGTCTGCATTGCCCTTTGGGCCATGGATTGCTCACCACCCTGACATCAGCCCTGGGCTGGAGCTGTGTGTTTGTGTTCCTGCCTTGGAGCTGCTCGCCCTTGTGCCCTCGGGTGGCTGGCAGCAGAAAGAATTTCGGGTTTGCAGCTGATTTTATGGAAAATGATTTTACGGAAAATGGGATGTTCTTCCTGTAAAGGTAGGGAGGAGCCAAAGAGCACAGCAGGTGACAGGAGGGACTCTGTCTCACTGAGGGAGTAAATCGTATCAAAGACTCATTTCAGACGCCAGGTGTGCAGGCACAGATCAGCAGGAAGTTACTAGATATCAGCAGGCAGAAGGCTTCTTTCCCTGGAATGAGCATCTGTGGAATATGTGCTGAGCTCAGCCGTGCTAGGTGTCTGGTGCAGTGTGAAGGGAGTGCTAATGGGACAAGGACAGTGCTGGCCTGGGCGCAGCTGCCAGTGTGACAATGTGATCTCCTCCTCTGAGGCAGAGTTGTCACCTCTTCCTTGGGCTGCCAACCTCTCCAGTGACAACTTGCAAATGTTTCACATTTTGATTGTGAAGGCACAGACAAAAATGTTTTAACGGGGGTTTTGTTTGTCTTTAATCTGGAGGTTTTGCCTTTTCCAAAATAACCAACATCCAGGCAATTACTCAGTTGTATTGCAGCATATTTGATGTATATTGTTTCAGCAACTGTTTTTATATTTTTGCCATATTTCAACCTCTCTTATTCCTCAGTACATCTAATTAGACCACAATAGCTTCTGCAATGTTTTCCTTTAGAGCTCAGTTTCAGACACTAGAGATTTCAGATTTCAGGTTTGTTTCGGGTTTTTCTCCCTAATATTGTTGCATTTAAATATTCTTTTTCTTACATGTTTCTGGATTTGAAAACATTCCAGAAATAAAAAACATGAATTTTGTCTGTATGTTGTGTGTCTTCTGAAAAATTCTGTCTTAGTGGTGAGTGTGACAATAATGTGTTGGATACTTAAATCTTTTGAACAAATTGCCATCCTTTAGGACTTGCTAAAATCACTTCATAGTTTCAAAACCTCAGTGGTCTTTTGAGCTGAAACTGTGAAGCAGGGAACAAGAACAGCAGTTATTTCAGCCAGCTTTCCTCCTGCTTTTATTTTTGTTTGCTTAGTTTCATTGTTTCTCTCCTGACTAGTCATATTTCCTCAAAGTGTGATGTTAATACTTTTTAATCACAATATCCATGATATCATTATTGTATTCAAAATAGACAAAATTTCTCTATTTCTTCTTATTGTTTTCATTGACAGAGATTTAATGCCCTTTTCTCACCAGAATAGAAAACAGTACAATTTTGAGTCTCAGAATGTGTCTAGAAGATTCTGTCTTTTGAAGGAATGGCTATTTAGACAAAAATGTGCTAAAGATGTAATTGGGATTGTAAACATCAATTGAGCAGACTCAGATGCCCAGTACAGTTCACAGACTTGGAGTGGGTGGTGAAGTAAAGAAGGAAAATGAGCATCCAAACAAGGATGACTTGCTTTTAACATAACTGGTAGAAGTTCTCATTAATTTAAATATGAGAGTGAGTATGAGCTGATCGGGTTTTCCAGCAGAAAATGACAATTTATTTCGGAAAAAACCTAAATCACATCATAAGACTTTTTTAGACCATAGGTTTCTGTCAAGAAAGAAAGGACAGAAGGGTTTAAAGAAAGCAAGAGTTTATCAGAACATTGTAGTTACTCTAGAGTAAAAGGCTGGAAATGTAGCATTGAGCATCTGCATCTCTCTGCTTTAAGTTGTATCAAAAAGTGAGGATAGGCCCAGGTATTCCCACAGGGTCTCCCCTCTCAGGCAGTGTTTCTGAACTGTGTGTGGAAGGCAAACCAGAAAATACTTGTGTTTCTGAGGGTGCCAGCAGATGGGCTGCTACAGGCATTTTTGATTAGTTTGAGATACTGCTGTGGAAACCCAGAGCACTGGGAATATTTCTGTCTGTTCTGGGGTGCCCTGGCCCCCAGGGGAGCACTGACTTTGACCCTCATTCACAGAGAAAGTTTCCTAGACTTCAAGACTGGAATCCACAAAAGTGTGATATAGATATAGAGAGTAGTGTAGATGTATCACTTGGTGAGAATTTAGGTTTGGGGATTTTTAGTATGTTGTGGATGGAGGCAAGATGGAGGGCGCAGGGTGTCATCCTGGATTTCTTCTTCATGCTTTTTGTTCCTTCTTCTTTATGGGTTTGGGTGGCATTTTGTAATTGGACAGAAAAGTCCTCATTGCAGGCTCTGTGGGATCAGTTATTGGGTTAAAAGGGAAAATAATCCAGGTGTCAGCTCTTAATTGGTTGGTTTAGTCTTAAAAGGCCTTGTAACAAGAGATTGTCAGCCATTTTGTGCCTTCTAATGAAAAGCTGATGAACTCACAGTAGTGACACTGTTTTACTGATAAGAAATAATAAACACCTGAGTCCAAACATGAATTACTGTCTCAAGTGCCTTCAATCCAGACCCAGAGAAACCAATATGCTGCTGCAGAGTTGCTGTTGACCACCTGCTTTCCACCACTGAGGGTGTTACCTTGTGCTGAAAGTGATCACAGGTTTTAGCTCAGTTGCTGTAGTTTAGTTGACAAGACAGTAAGTTCCAACCAGTGGAGCTGTGTCATCCCAGAGTACTCAGGCTAGAATGTGTCACCATGATATTTTCTGAAAAATCCCTTTGCCAGGATTTCTTCTACTGGGAAGTTGAGAAGCCTCAGAGAAAAATGTAAATAATAATTATCTGATTTGCTTCTCCTGTGTTTGGCTGCTTTGGAATGTGGTCTGGACATTGTTTACCAACAGGTGCATGTTTGATTGGTTTCATGTGAATTGTTTTTAATTAATGACCAATCACCATCAGCTGTGTCAGACTCTGAGGAGTCAGTCACCAGTTTTTATTATTCATTCTTGTTAAGCCTTCTGTCTGTATCCTTCTTTTTCTTTAGTATAATTTTAGTATAGCATTCTATAATATCATATCATATCGTATATAATATAATATAATAATAAATCAGCCTTCTGAGAACATGGAGTCAGATTCTCATCTCTCACCTCGTCCTAGGGACCTCACAAACACCACAGGAATGCAGGAAGATATTTTACTAAGGTACAGGATGCAGAACTACGTTAGGAGTAGTTTAAATAAAGTTGGATTGCTACATTGTGTTGGTGCTCTGTGTTAGCTGTTAGCTCCAGCTTGTAAATTTTCTGGTCTGAATCTAAATCCAGTCTATTTGTTTCCACTATGGAAAACATTCTAGTATCTCTGGTTCTTCACATTTTTGCTGCATTGGAACATGGCTTGTGAAGATCCGTGGTTGAAAATGGAGAAGGTGTGTGTTGAAGGATGTGACAGGGGACGTAAAAGGTTAGAGTAGACATACAAAGTCAAAGTTATGGTTCTACAAAATGCTTTGGCTTCGAATTTTGAAGCTTTCTGAAAATTTTTTATGCTTTATGGTATTCTAACAACTTCCTAATTTAACAGGTGCTTTAAACATTTATTCCTCTCTAAGTTTGAGGATTTCATTGTCTATTTAAGTACCTGTAAAAGTACAAGAGGATTTACTGTGAAGTGTATAACCTTTTCTCCTTTTAAGGTCTGTGTCACTGCAAGTCTTGTGCTACACTGGTATGGGCCATTTACCTGCATTTTATAGGTTTGTTGTACTAGTGTCTGCATGGAGGGTGTTAAAAATATTTGCACACCTATTATTACAGTTTGTTTTTTAAATTAAAATAGCAGAAATTTCCTACCAATTTTGGGGGTTAATTTCTTTGTGTTAAATTTAATCATTTCTAGGGTGAAGTTGTGGAATTCCTTGATGAGCTGTTAGAAGTGGAGGAAAAGAAGGAGTCCTGATGAGAGAAACCACCAGGAAGTACTTTACAGAAGTGAAGACTCACCATTGCTCCTTACTATTATTTTGATCACCTGTAGTTCCAGTTAGATATACCTCAAAGGTGCTTATTTGTGCTGCACCTTTTGTCCCAAGATCCACTCCTGAAAGGTCACTTTGTGCTGCACTGACTCTTCTGTGAGCATGGCTTTTCACCCTGCAGAACTGGTGCATATGAGCTTCCCCCTTGAGCTTTCTTTCCCTTACATAAACACAACAGAACAGACTTCTGTTTTCTGGGATAGCACTAAGGTTCCTCATTTCAGTGCTGTTCTACTGAGTTGTAGCAGTACAGCTAAATTCTCAAGAACTTTTGTCAGATTATGAACTATGGAAGACATAACAGTTCCTCTTTCTGAGCTATGAATTGTATTATTTATATATGTCTTTTTATGTGATATATAAAGTGATGAATAAAGTGATAATGAATCCCAGTGCACCTGAAAGATATTGAGGTACATTTGAATAGCTGAAATAAGGTGTTTAACAAAGCACGACTAATGATCTTGTAAACATTGCTTAAAGAATTCTGAAAGCAGTGTTGATCTTTCTTGAAAGCTAAATTAAATTCCACTATGTGAAACTGAGAATAAAAATATTTTTTTCTTCCTAGCAGTTTTTACTCTTTCTGTTGAAACAGTCCCTGTTGAGGTGGGGCCAGTCTTGTATGAAATACTGATGATTGATGAATTTAGTATTGTCTTCTGTAAAAAAACAGCTTGTGTGTTTTTTTCAGCCTGGGGGAGACTATCTGCATAGTTTTCATCCAAAGGTAAGTACAGGTGGAAACTGAGGTGATATTCAGTAGAATAATGAAAAATATTTACATGTGAATTCCTGTCCTTTTTGGTACCTGTACAGCAGAATCCAATACAGAAATATTGGTACAGAACAAAGTATGGTGTGATAGAGAAGGGTAATGAATTAGTGCCTAAGTCTACTGAAGAGCAAATATCCCCTTGAGCTCAGAGAAGGATACAGGATTTCATCCTGTGCTTTCCTCTTTTGTTTTCAAGGATCGAGCCCTGCAAGTGGTTTCGTCTTGCTTGCATCAATGGGAGATGAGCATTCAGTGCATATGAGCATGCATTTGAGCATTCACCTCCTATGATGGAACTGTAATTCAGCTGAATGGAAGTGAATTGCAAACCCTTAATCTGCTTTGAGTTTTTAAAAAGGCAAAACATGATCTACATTAGCTTGCCAAGTAGTTACTCCTATAGTTTATTTAAGCTGTAGTAGTCTAAACCATTGAGTGTCTATAGGGAATATGAAGGAGAATCCATAGGAGGAGGTTTCAGTGTCCTTCAGCATATGACAACAATGAAACATTTGAATTTGAGTGTGAAAGATGTTTGGAAGATAAGATTGGCTTTTTTAACTGCTTTAATATAAATCACAACTCATCCACTGAAGTTGATGGGGAGACTGTTTTAATCTCAGAATGAAAATCCATCCAGAGCCTTTTGACTTTAGGAGATTTGCCCAGCTCAGCTTGTGGTAAGGAGACCAGAATCTGGCTTGCTGTGTGCCTTGAAGTGACAGAGGGTTGGATGTATCACATTTCCTCATGGTTTTGTTCTACACAATATTAACACTCTGCTCATTGCAATTTTATCTAAGAATTGAAATTTGCTTTTAAAAGTTCTTTACAAGCAGTTGATGGTAAACCATCACTTCACCCCATGAAACACATGTAATATCCTACGGGGGTAGCTTCTCCAATTTATTCTTTGTTTTCTCTTGTTGGAGGTGTGTGTATGCTCAAAGGAGAGTTACTGCTCTGGAGTCCCCTTTTGTCTTTCTGAGTTGTCTTCCAGACTGATGGACAACTCCAGATTTTATCTTCAGGAGCTCAGCCAGGGGAGACCTCGATGCAGTCTACAACTTCCCTGTGAGGAGAAGAGGAGGGACAGGCCCTGGTCTCTGTGGTGACCAGTGATGGGACCCAAGGGAACGGCCTGAAGATGTGTCAGGGAAGATTAATGTTGGATATCGGAAAAAGATTCTTTGCCCAGAGGGTGGTTGGGCACTGGAACCATTCTTCCCAGGGGAAGTGGTCTCAGCACCAACCTGAAAGAGTTCAACAAGCGTTTGGACAATGCACTCAGGAACATGGTGTTATTCTTGGGGTGTCCTGTGCAGGGCCAGGAGTTGAACTCCATGATCCTTGTGAGTCCCTTGCAGCTTATATTATTGATCCTGTGATTCTGTGACAGCCAATATCTTCATCTTTGATACTCTAGCATTCAAATCCAGAAATTCCACCATTCTATTAAAGTGTATGGAGCTGGTTGGAGATGGATGTATCCATCTACATTTGTTTTACAGGATTTTTAGTTCACTTTTTTGCTATCACCACTTAGAAACTGATTTCAGAGCTCTGCTGAGCTCTGGCTGTTGCCTGGCTGTTTGTTCCTGTGGAGTCCCAGCTCCTGTGTGCTGTGTCTGTAGGCACTGCAGTGCAACACCTCAAAGGCTCCAAGAGTGATGGTTGTAATTCAGGTTTCTGAGCCCAAGGTGTCCCATGACTGTACCTCCTGTGTGGAAATTACACATGCATAAAGCTCCTAATCAGGTGTTACTGTTGGTGGAGAAGTAGCAGTAGGTACAAGATGAGAGAAAATAAGTTCCAGGACCTCTTTGTTTTGCACCCAGAATTATTTCTCTCCAGTTAAAGAACTTCATTCCCCTTTCTAGCACTCATTGCCCGAGATTCCCGTTATGTTTTTTAAAGAGCAAAGGTCATGGTAAAATACTGTCATTTTTTCACTCCACCAGTAAAAACTAAGCGCCAGAGTTACCTGTTTTGTGATTCATTTGACCTCAACAGATTACAGTAAGAATACATTTGGTGCCTATGAGCCCTGATTTTTCCTCTTCACTGAACAGTTTTCAATGATTATTTCAAGTCTCTCAGCTATTATCAATTTTCTGGCAAGCTTATGATTTGGTCTTCAAGGCTTCCTTAGCTAATCCCTTCTCCCGTTCACTCATTTCCTCACCTCTTGATCTTGCACCTAAATTCCCCTCCCATTGTGCCTTCTCAGGTGGGGATTTCATGATTTGCTAAGATGTCCATTAGCCAATGATTTATTTTTCTTAAGCCTGCCTAAAGTAAGTCTGATGTCTTTTACCATTTGATTTAACTTGAGGAGGCAACTGATACTCTTGCAGCCTTGTGAGATGACACCGTGATCCCATTTTTATTTTGTTCAAGTGTCTGTGGATTTTTTTCTGGCTTTCTTAATTCCCACTAAGTATAGTCCCAAGCCAGTTCCATCTTAATAAGTACAAGTAGTTCTCAAACCCTTGTTCTTTTCTAATGAGAAATAGCTCCTCTTCCAGTTCTTCAGTATTTATTGTGGCTTTTTTCAGCATTCTCAGGTTCTTTAAACTGATTTTTCTTTTCCTGCTGCTACTCTTAAATGCCAACTTTTACATGTGACTGTAATAACTTAGTGTCTATTCTTCCACTTCTCTGATCCTGCCAACTCTTCTTGGGAGGCAGTGGGAATATTCCTGCCTCCCTTCTGTCACCCCAAATTCCTGCAGTTTTGAGTTGTCGCCTCAGATGTTAGCAGCTTCTGCCTAACCAGATGGGATATTTAGATTTGTCTCCACTTTTGGCAAGGCTTACAGTGTGATGCTGATGCTCATGGGAACATCATCTTGCTGAGCACACCATGTTCATGTGACAGGTTTGAACACAGCACTGGTACTGTGTCTCTGTCCACCTTAGTGGTAGTATTGCCTGTTGCAGAGCTGTACAGCTACACTTTTTAATAATCACTCTCATTTCTAATAACAAAGCTGGCTGTCCTGGTAGCTGCTGTTGGCCTCTGATGCTCTGTCAGTGCTCACAGTCAAGTCTGCAATAATTCTATCTGCGTTTTCCATCACCACTTAGAGGCGAATGGTGGTTGAAGTCCATCTCCTGGCAGATTCCTAGCACAGGGGTCTGCATGCATGGGAGTCCTGAGCTTGTTTTCTTGTTGAATGGGGTCCTGCATGATCAGGAACTGCTTGGAAGCTGAAGATTAAACTGAGTCAGAAACAATGTCGCACTGAGGTGGATATTTGCTTAGGTGAAAAACACAACCACTGGCTGTCAGGACAGTGTTTCTTATGTAAGCACTAAAGCTTGGGTAAGGGAAGACACGCACAGGATGAAAATCAGTGCATTTCACAGACTCTGCCTAGAGTATGATCCTTTTCAAATTATTGCCTGCTCTTGCTGATCGCAATTCTTTTTATTATTGGCTCCTTGCGAATGCATCCTCTCAAATGGCAGTATCCATTGAAAAAAAGGAAGAAGGGTGGTGGTGATTTTTCTCCTCAAAGCTTAATTTTGCTCCAATAAAAGAGCATTTCAGGCTCCATATTTCTGTGCCTCGGCAATTCCTACTGCCAACAAAATCAACTATGAAAAACAAATACTTTTAGAATGATCAGTTCTGGCAAATTCAAAGGGAATACAAATGTCCTGCTGGGCCCTTTCATTTGCCGTAGCAATCCTGCAAGCAGACCTTCATTACTTCTGTTGACAAGGCATGAGCCAAAAGCAAATTCAAATTGCTCCGTTTTCCAGAGCTTTACTGCTTTGGACTGCTAGAATATAAACCCAAAAGTCAGTCAGTTGCTGTTCTTAATTCACCCAAAGAGCCCATCCAACCAACGAGGTGTCATTTCTCCATGCTTTCCAGACAAACTCTCCCCCTGAAAATCTAATAGCATGTCCTGCTTTAAAAAGTTCTTTCTCAGTTAGCATCAATACCCACCATTTATCTTCACATCCTTTACAGTGAATTATTGGTCTGTATTGATAATGAAGGCACACTTAAAAAATCATTCCATTTCAGGAGAGTCTTCATGAAAAATGGTTTAAATAGCATGCAAATTTTACAGCCCTGAAAACGGAGTTGTGATTAGACAAAGATTTGTTGGATTATAAAAGTACAAGTGTTTATTATGGCTGGTACTGAGAATAAACAGTTGCCTGCAGATGCCAGCTACTATGGAAATATGTTTCTAAGTTCTAATGTGAGCTGTAAACCAAAGCTACTTCAGTTAAAAAAATTCAATACTTAAACTGTGGGGAGGAGTAGTCAGTGCCAGAGAAAACATTCCCATTTAATAATGTTTGAACATAGAGCTGTGATGCAGTTTGTAGCAAGGCAGTGAGAAAAACCCACAACTAATCCTTCATTGCAGCTGTCTGAACTTTTGGTCGTCTGCCATACTTTAAACAGCGACTTCTTTTTCCTGGTGACTCAAGACTTGAATGACCTAGTGTGGAGAGTTTAAGCTCTATACAAAAAAGGAGTTAAGTAAGAAATAGCCAAGGTAAGTTGGGTTGCACACCCCAGCAAATCAGGGGTTTGTATCTTAAGTCCTCTTCAGTGCCTAGGAGAAAATACTAAAATAAATAGATACATTTTTATTTATTTATTTTTGGCAAGGAAATATTCAGTGGTTTGGGCATCCACCTCTCCTCCTTCCTCTCTTCTCTCTCCTTAAAGTACTGATGTTATATGGAAATGAAATTCTGTAGAGAGTTTGAATTTTGAACCTTTCCTGTAGAAAAACTTGCTAAGTTTTCTTTGATTATTTTAAACTTTTTCTTCCCATTGATATATCTCATAGGTAGGTCTTTTCAGCCCCCTGAAGTAACAAATGTGCGCTTTTTTTCCTGATTAATTCTTTTGCAAAGTAATGGAACTTGCTTACTTTCAAGTGGAAATATGGGAGTCAGAGAAGTAATTTTATATGACTGTTAGCTTTAAAGGAAAATTTTAAAAGGGGCTTTCTACCTTTGCCTCATTGTCACTATCACTTACCTGAAAAAGGATTAAACACTTAAGTATTATCCTGAGCTGGTAGAATCCCTGTAGTTTGACAAGTGCTATGATAATGTAATAATTTCTTATTAAGGGCAATTTTTAAATGGTCATTCAAAGCTACATATTGTGATCTTTCACAGATACGTATTATGTTTTATCTTTGTATTATAAATTACTGGATATTAAAAAAAGGTAAATCATTGAACAAAATAATCAATCTATGCTGGGTCCAATGCCCATGGCAACAGATCTCCAGCATAATAGCTTTTGAGGTACATAAGCAATAAGGCAATACAGCACAATAACCATATATTGCTAGGACAAGCACAGAAATTGAGGGGATTTCAGCCTGAGAACTTAGCAAACACCTAAAATGCATGAAACCCAGTGTTTCTGTACAAAGGGGAGCAACTTCCTTTTGGTTGCATGGGTTTGAACCCCCAACCACTGCCAGTAGATGTGATGTCACACCCCACATTGTCACTTTTCAGTCTGCTGAAGCGAATTTGTACAGTCTCTGTCCAGACACAGTAGCACAGGGTCTGTATGAAATGGGGGCCAAGTTAATAGGTTGACAAAGGAAAGGAGAGGAAAGGGAGATGATATCCCAGTCTTGACCCCAGTGGGAAAATTCTGGCCAGCCTGTTGTAACATGTAGTTTCCCTAGAAGAGAATGATGTGTAACTTTTATCACAGAGTAACAGATCAATAGCTGGATGTCACCGTCACAAAAGCACTTCTGGTATTCCCCCATTTTTTCCTCTTCTAATTTCAACATGCAGCTGGCAGTTTCGACTTTGATTTCTAATTAATTAATCTCCTACTCTATTTTGACCGTATTATGTTAAGATTTTGTATTCATTGTATAATGTGTATATTGTTTGCCATTCCCATTATCTGTGATTAGCCAAGTTTCACACACAGAAGGAAATCTAAGTCAAATGTGTAATTGAAGATCTGTTTATCCCCATCTGTTTATTAGTTTTCCCAAACTCCCTGGTAAAGTGAATACTGTGAATACAAACAGATAATGCTGCAAAGGAGGGTAGATGTTCTAAAGCAGAACTGGGCTGGCAGTTTAAGCTAAACACTTTTTAGCTAATATTTTTAATATCAAAGTGTCTTCTACAAGAATTGTGAAAGTAACAGGACTATCTTTTCTCCATAAACTTGTGGGCAAACTGGATGATTTGCACAAAAACACATGCACACACTTCCTTTCCTGGTGTTTTTGCAACTTGAGTTTTATTTAAATACCTCCAAAGCATTATGTTAATGTACACTTTGTTCTGGTTCATGAATAACAAGTGTTTCTAAGTCTCCAATAAGATCCTTGTACAATTTGTGTTTGTAATGATATTTTGAGTCTCATTTTTACACATTCAGTTCCTGGGACAAATAGAATTGACTTTTCATTTAGAATGATGCTACACGGAACTGTAACACCTACTAATTCAGTTAAGCTGTATTTTTAATGGATGTTCCTGTGTTTATTTTTCAGCATATTTCCATGGGATTACAGATTATATGTTTTAGTTGAGTTAACAGTCTCCATAAAGTTGCTTGGTCTGAAATCCATTGTTGAGTTTTTCTTTTTTAACTGCTTTAAAAAAATAGTTTACAACAGAAATTTTGAGTCATTTCATAGTGTAAAATGCATTGAAAGCATAAAGTCATGCATATGTCAGAGACATATTTACAAATCTGTACAGTTTCTCTCATTTTTATTTACTGTGGCTCTTGCCAGGCAACAAGATTCAACTCTTACCCTTCTGAGGTCAAACTCTCCAAGATAACACATAGCCATTGTCTAAAAATGCTTTTTTTTTTTTGTTAGCAGTCCTGAGATTGATGGCTGCATGTAAGATGGGTCCAATTCTGCACTCCATTTCATAAAGCCTACCTTCCATGGAGTTAGAGGTGATTACCACTGTGACTCAAGCCAGAGCATGGAATGAACTCCACCCAGGCACCTTTTCTTGCTCTTTGACTAAGGCTGAATGGCTGATGAATTTATTTCTGACCAGCAGATTATTCACAGTTGCCAGACTTCCTCTTGTTCATTCAGAAATGTAAGGAAGACCTCATACTAAACTCACACGAACTATGCTAAGGAATTCTAGAAAACATGTTCCCCTCTCTTCCTGTTTATTTTTAGAACTGTTGGAGATGGAATGTGCTGTTGGAAAAGCCTCAGTGCTTTTGTACCAACGCCCAGTCTAAAAGCTGAATGCATTTTATCAACTAGGTGCAATTTATTTCTTTCCCAGGTCTGCTTTATCTTTCAAACCACAATAAGCAATATGCAAAGGGGCTATTCATTTCCCAGAGCCAATGTCCACTCCTCCAGCCAATGCAAGAGCAGAATGGTGAAAAATCAGTCCTTCCACAAGTATTACACGTGGCTTCAGCTGCCAGAGGTACTACTGGCTGTGAATCAAAGTTCAGTATCTTGGTCAGTCAACACTGTGTTCAGAAAGCAGCCAGTTTTGTACCGAGTTCCCCTGGAAAGTGCTTTATCAGCGTTTGGCTCTGTGATGAGAGGCTACTCATCATAACACCTGCATTCTAAGGTGCTCTGACTCCTCTCCTCCTCATGCTCAAGGAAGAATGGCACTTACAGTATTTTCTGAATTCCAGGGAACCTTCATCATTTCTACAGGAAGATTAGTTATAAGAATGGCATTTCTTCACTAAAGCTAAAAGAACACCTTCCAGAAAAGTAGCATAACAATCCAACATTTGTGGCTTGTTAAATTCACAACATTGAAGAAAATGACCTTAGTAATCATTGCAATACTATCCATTAAAATCTGGTAGCAAATAGTTTTTCTTTTTAAGACACATCAGGTAATAATTTGTTATGGTGGTTTATCCTGACCAGCTTGGGCAGGTTCTAAAAAAGGAACAAACACCAAGTGTGTGGTTGCTCCAAAAAAATCCTTTTTCCATTCTTCCCTCCTTCTTTTCCTCTTCCACTGAGAACAGACCAAAGAGGCCTGACCTCTACCATTACATTATAACCAGGTAACACAGAAATTAATCAATTAATTTATTATTAATAGGAGTAAAATGTAAAAGCGGAACAAATTGAAGATGTACTACTGAGCACACTGTGTCCTGCTGGTGTCTCCAAAAGACCTTTGTGATAAAAATGTACAGATTCTTTAGCTCTGAAAAGTCGAATATGCTAGACTGCAATTTCAAAAGGATGAAATCTCTTCTGTCTTCTATGTTCTTCTAGCATTTTTTTTTCTTCTGCTTTCTGCACTGCTGGATTTTAGCATCCATGAGTCAAGTGATTCTTCTAGCGTCAGTATGTTTTTTCTTCTGATCTCTGCCAAAAGGCCCCTGGTTAGACTTTCTGCATTTCGATGTGCTGGTGGTGGTAGTGGTGGTAACAGTGATGTCTGGGCTGACACCTTCCATTCAGTTTATAAACAGAATTTTTCTGCTGCCTTTTTTTGAAAAACCACACTGCCAGAACAGCTGCAACCAGTAACAAGAAGAGAAAAATCACTATTACTGCTATGATAGCACCTTTAGTGGACTTGGGACAATCCTCTCCCTCACATGGCTCAGAAGTGGGGCCAGGCTTTTCTCCAAGGCCCTGGGTGAGATTTTCTTGCTCAGCTAATTCCTGGGACGCTGTGTCAGTAATGATGTCTGGAGCTGGTGCAGTGGTTGCTACTTGTTCTGGGTAGGTGGTTGTGTCTCTTGGTTCTGTGTATGGAGTGTGATCGGAGGGACTGACAGTCACAGAGGTCTCTGACATGGATGTTTTTGAGCTGCTGATGTCAAACAGCATTGTTGTAGTGGGCTCCTGAGTCACAGTTTCCAGAGATGTAGCCAGATGTTCCCACACAGCAGTATCATCATAACTCCTGCTGACACTGAAGCTCTCCAGACCACTCACTGATGTAGGTGGCACCGCTGTCTCTTCAGCCCCTTCATCATCTGCAGCTGTTGTTGCTGCCACAATCTGTGTTAGACTTTCCTCTAGGGCTGGGCTGCCATTTTCCGATTTTCTTACTTCCACGTGATTTGGCTGGTCAGTCGTGAGGATGATGTCATCTTCTGTTCCCATGGAACCATCGACTTTGTCGCCTTCTTCATCATCCTCGACCACTTCCTGTGTTACTGGGTATCCATCTAACCACGACTCGTCAGTGATGGCAACCGCATCCATCGCTGTCTTTGTATCATTCGTTGTGAGAATGGGTCCAATGGGGAAATCCTCACTGTCATAAAACATTTTGGCACCAGGTTCATCATAGACTGTCTTCACACCAATGTGGTTATCCCCTTCAGAAAACTGTGCTTTAGTGGAATCGTCTGTCTCTTTCTCTGGTTCGGGCTCACTGAAAGTTTTTGATGGAAACCAAAACAGATTTTTTTGGCTGAGGAGTGACACGGGGGACTCAGTTGGTGCCCTGCTTCCTTTTTCAGAAATGTCTGTGTGCTGAGTAACCCCATTGGTACTCCCAGTTCTTCCTTCCTTACTGATGGAAAGCTGTATTTGCTCCTGCTCAGTTTCCTCTTTGCCATTGCCATGGTCGTTCTCAGCAACAGGTATTGATCTGTCATCGGGAAAGTTATCTTCATAGTCAATGTGTGCCTCGGTTTCATCTAGAAAAATTAAAAAAATAGCTCATAAGCCAACATTTCATTCTCTGCCAAAGCACTGAGCTCATTTATTACAAGAATCCAAGAAGGAAGGTGCAATGCAAAGTGTCTTCTAGGCAGTATTTTTCATTCTGTATAATTGTCTATTTGAAGAGGCCATGGTCCTTGAGCTGATACTCAATTTCACGGGTTTTTTCTTTTAATCACAATAGATGTCAATGCTAACTGCTAATATCTTACCTTTCCAGATTTAAAAATTAATATAAATAACTCACTGTCTGCAGTTAGAGGACTTCCTTTGCTTATTGTTTTCTCAAACCTTTTTCTTTCCCTAGTGTGACTCCTTGCAAGATTTGAGGAAAAAATTTCACCTTATTCAAGCAAGAAATGTGTGTGGAGAGAAAGATACACCAATTACTAATTGGTAGTTAAAAAAAACGCCCCAGACAAAACTAGAAGTTTTACAGCAACTTCATCCCTTTTGAGCCAGATGATTTAAAGAATTATGTTCAGTACCTTATGCTTGAGATATCAAGGCACGTTCTTATCAGTATCCTGCTTTTCTTCAAGCACCTTGGTTACAGTGGTACAATGCCTGGGGCCAGAACAGTATTTCTTATTCCACAAGAGCTCTTCAGAGCTGACTGAGGCAGACTCCACCTCCAAGGCTGACACGGAGTTCTGCTTGTTTTCATCCAAAGAAAGTTAGATGCACCCTGCAAGGCTAGAAATCTCTGCCTCAAACACTTAAAGCCTAACACCTAGTTAACATGATAATCCTGTCAGTAATCAACTCTCAGGTATCCAATTTTAAGGAACTAAATGTTGCCACTGAGAAAAGAGGAAAAAAAAAGAACACAGAACAAAATTGATAAAAAAACTGAGTGCAGTAGAGGGGTAGATTCACTACAAAGTTTGAGTTTGATTTAGAAATACTCAATAGACCTACCACTGACAGCAAAATAGACTTGACTCAAAGCACAAAGCTAAATGTTTGAATTTGAATGGAATAGTGCATTGTACTTAATCTTTCTTTCACTATTCTAAAGCCTTAGCTCAATGTAAAATTTTCCAAACGAGACAGGGTGGTTGATTTTCAGTTCACACAAGTTTTACTCCATAGAAAGTTGATGTAATTTCTGAGATTTATGCTGGCATTAAAAGTCATAAAAAATAGTGCCTTGGGATATGGAAAATAAACTGAATCATGGTGAGAATTTTTCTTTTTAAGAGAGTGTTTAGTCTTTTATGAAGGCGGTGAAGCAATAGACCTGGCATGACATGGGAAACAAGAAATTAATAGGACAACCTGTTTTACAGATCACTGCATTTGTAAACCCTTATCTTTTTTTGCCTTTTTACAGTCAACCGATTTTGAATTACATTTTCATCTGGGGCCCATCACAATTTCCGCCTGAGTCACATTCTCCTTGGAGACTGCTTCCCAGACTTCTGGCAGAGCCATATTTGGTCTACTCTTAAGAAAGATTAGAAATATTGTCAAACCAGTCTGACCAAAACCACTTAGCAGTGATACAACTCACACCAGCTCACTTTTTTGCCAGAACAGCTTAAGCCAGGTGCCAAAACAGAATGAGCATTAGCAAAAGGTATTTTCCTTGGAATAGCATCTGGGTCTACCAGAAACCAAAGGAGTTATGCTAAGGAAACCCAAATGAGTGTCCCAAACAGCCTGCAGAGAGTTAATGCCTCAGTGAAAGCTATCATGCTGGAGAGCTGGATGTTCTTAGCAGGTCCTCTCATCTCACAAGGAAGTGCCAACAACAGACCTCTCTCCCTCCTGGTCCCAGTGGTCTCATCTGCTTGTGTAACCCTCTACATCCTCCCCATCCCCTCCAAAGCAGGAAAAAACTTCTGTCTCGTTCAAGGATGATTTAACAGTCAGGGTAATAAAACTCATAGAGTGGAAATCTTCCTGGTAGGGCTCTCACTTTTCTAATTAATCCTGAAATCTTTTCCAATAGTATTTCAGACTTTTGCAAATGCATGGAGGATAACTCTGAAAACCAAGGCACTTTAGCAACATATTCATGAAGCTCTGCATGGCACTATCCATTACAATGCAGCACTTCTACTGACTGTCAAACATTAGCCTCACTTTGTCCCTTCTCTTGCTTTCACTTTAGTATTTTTTTGCTTGGCTGGCAGTCTCTTTGCATGGAAATAGTGCCTCAAACTGTTTTATCCTCTAATCATCCAGACTCCTGCTAGAAGCTGATACCTGGGATGCCTGCTTCACTAAAGTTCAGTGTGTCTGAGGAGAGCCTGGAGGTGTGTCTGTGGCATGTACATGAACTGGAACATCACAATGTGAGAAGTCACCGTTTACCAACCATTATGGTAATTGTTTTATTTTTTTAATTGAATCATCACAACAGTTTGTCTTCACCTCTGTGTCTCTTGTAACCTCTATTTTTGCCACTCGTTCACTTTCCACACTACAGTAATCCAGCTGAGGTTCAAACAATAATTTTTATGTTGTGGTGAGCAGGCACACACATCTGCAAACAAAAATTACATCCATGTGCTTGTGTTGTTTCCTCCAGACCTAGTTTTTAGTTAACAGTATGAATGGGCAGCTAGTATTCATCTTATTGACCAGTACCTTATGTGTGAGTGGATCATTGGTGCATGCTTAACAACTGCAGTAACAGGCTTTTTAGAGATTTTGAAGCTCTTTCCCTTCAGTGTTTCTCCTGCCATGTGGTCTCAGGCCTCTAGGAGAAGGTCCTATGGAGGCACATCAGGAAAAAGCATGTGCTTCCAAGAAAGTGCAAATCCCCAGTCTATCAGAACATATTACAGGTTGTTGAGCCATCAATCGAGCCTCCATCAAACATGCTGCCTTTGGGCATGATCCTGCCTGTAGAGAAATGAATTGGTGATTTCTTAATGCAGAGCTGGGGGAAGAAAAAGCCCATTGTAGTCCAAAGAGATCCTGAGATTGGGGCTCATTATGCACAGCTCGTCACCGCATAAGGGAGTCTTGTTCCCTCTCACAATCAGATTGTGGCCCAAGTTGTAAAGCTGCTCTAACATATTTTTATATTCAATCTCCCCTATTTGTAGAGTTTATAGCAGAGACTACCAACATAACTAATGTTAGCTTATGGGATGCCAAAATGAAAGCAACTATTGAGCTCTTTAACCATCAAAGGAAACACAGACGCCCTTACTCTGGAGCTTTGATTTATATGATCCTGGATTGACTTACACAGTAATAATACTCAATTCTTTCTTTCTGGGTCTCAGACCCTTCAAATGGGACTTGGACTCAGTATTTAGTGACTCTGTGTTACCATGACAATCTTTTAAGTCCACCATGAGCTTGATTTTCTGGGAATAGATTGCACAACTTCTGCACTTCTTTTTGCTCACCTCCTCAGCACTTTCCTGAACTTTCCAGTTCCCTAAATTTTAGTGCTGGTACTGAAGAGCAGCAACCAAACTTGATTCAGCTCCACCTCTCATCCAAGAAGTTGTAACTGTTATTTATACATATTTTTAAAACTGCTAGCAATTGGTTTTAAAGTGATTGCATCTTTCTTTCTACCTAGGCAGATCTGGTTTTATGAAGAGCCAGCCCTGAAATTAATTTATCCAAGATCAAAATTTTTGTATTTGGTCATTGTTACATCTTGACCATATCATCTTCTGTCAGACTCAAGGATCAGTGAGTTTTAATTCACTGTCTGAGGGATTACTGAGTCTGAAATGAACACTTTACAGCAAGAGATGCTGAAATGACATCCTACCAAAAATGTGAAGCTCAGTTAAAAGGTAAAATCCTTTTAATTATTAATTAATTCTTCCTGGGAGGCACCCAGTTCCATAGAGCTTTCATCTCCTTCAGTTTTTAATCCTAGTGTGAAAACAGTAACTAAACATAGAGACAGACAAAAACAAAGAGCCTGGTCTTCCACACTCTAGGATCAGTTTAATTTTTCTTCTAGATAGTATATTGGTATCCAAGCTCTATTTTGAGTGTTGCTATTTTGGGCAACCATAAAACACACTGCATATTTTATGGGTGTATTTTTGGAGTACAGGAAATTGAAACCTGATTCTATATAGACCATCATTATAAATATTTGTACTGTATAAAAACATCTTTAGTCTAAGAATCGCAAAGTAGCTACAGCAAATATTAACAAGACAGCATCTGTCTTTAAGGATGGGAAGGAAAGGAGCATGTAGACTGATTTGCCTAAGATAAGTCATATTTGTGAGCTACAGCATCTCAAAGAATTATCCATCTATTTTGGATCAGGCACACAAATTTCTCTGTAGTCAACCACAGTATGCTAGACAGAAACTGTGCTTTTTGTCTTTTGCAATAGCTATAAGAAAGAGGATAACTTTTATTCCAGCAGAAAGCCTGCTAATATAAATATATAACCCATCAAATTTTTTTCAACTTATTCCATTTGGCAGAATCCATTCATGCCAGATCAATACTTTACATTAATCTAATACAGCCCCTCAGTGACAGGCCTGAAAAGGGAACCAAAGTTTGTCATAACAATTGTTTTGACAGGACACGGACGTATTTGTTGCTGATTATATTTGTCTGTCACAACTCTTCCTCTGCACTCACAGAATGAACAAAAAAAAAGCTTTCTCAAATAAGATCAAAAGCCACAGACATTTTGTTTGATTCCCCACATTAAAAAAAAACAAAAACAATAAGAAATGGTGCTAGCTAGTCATGCTTGCAGACCACATGAATGTGAACCAATATAATTCTTGAAAACTCTGGAAGTAATGTTTGAAGTAATGAGAGCTGTTGAGCCAGGCAGCAAGACTGGTAGCTGCAGATTAAGTGGTCAAAGCCAGCGAAGTCCTCTTTACACTGAATCTGAAGGATGGTCCTCAGCTTGGAAAAGTTGGACTACCTTGGAACACACTAGCCGTGTATCCAAGTGATGTCATTGGAGAGATTCCTTAGATGTGTAGAAGATATGGACTCTCCTGCCACAAGCATATAGCTGGAAAAACCCAGATAATCCAGGGAAAAGCATAGATACATGACATTCCTCTGAGCCAGTTTTAGGACAGAGATGGAATATGATTTCCCAGCCATCTCATCTGCCCTCTCTTTGAGGGAGCAAACCCTAGAGAATGCAGCCTAATGCAGTCCAGCCCCGACCCCTGCCACTCAAATGCTGGTATTAATGCTTCTGATATTGAGCTCATGGTTTATTTTGGGGAAAAAACCAAAACAAAACAAAATGACAACAAACAACAAATGTCATTTAGCAGTTGTCAGTTTAGTCTCTGGGCTTGCCGGACAGCCACAGCATGGCACATATGCATCTGCTTTCAGACCTTACTACAATGTTCTTCAGGATATATTTTGTGAAGCAAATGCATTCTCTCCACAGAAATTTAAAAAAAAAAAAAAAAGGCAAAATCCATGTATTTCCCTGTTCTCTCCTTAAGGTTGCTTTGTTGGGCTAAATATCCCTGTGCTTTCAGCTAGAACACAGTGCCTTTTCATCACAAGCAATTACCGGAAACAGAGTCATAGTTTTTTCTTAAAAAGCATATTAATTAAAAATTACTATCCATTACCTGGTGTGCAGAGTGTACATTTACAGCCATTAGTAATGTACTGCTCTCCTAATTTCCATCATACTTTATCCAGAATCCGCTTGAATTTCCATCATACTTTACTGTATTATAAGTCCAAAATTATTTTGTTCAGTTATGCCCAAAGCCAGGTTTTGCCATGTATTTTGCATTATGTTCCTATTTGATTATATACGTATTTTTAAAATTTTTATTTGCAAGTCTGCTGACTGTGTGGCTGTACATTTATATCCCAAGTGCACTTATATCCCAGGTGCCAGAATGGACTGTATCTCTTCTTACTGGATCAAAACAGAGAGGAAAGATGATCACAAAGAGACTTCAAAGAACATTTGACTGCTATATTTAGACACTGCTATGATGATAGTTCTGTGACTCCATATTTGCTCTGCGTGAGCAACTGGGCATGTAAAGCCAGTCTGGTGCTTTTCCACAAACAAGAAAAGCATGCAATTATTGCTGTTTAGTCTGATACTCTGCCTGGACAACTGGGTGTTATAATGGGCAGTTACCAAGTAGAACAATGTTACTCAGGGTGCAACATCCACAAATCCCGGCAAGCTTTATGAAATTGGATAAATGTCGCCACTCTTCCACAGATGAGGTGGTGAGTAAGCAGCGAAGGACAGTACAGTGACTTGTCCCTAGTCTCAGAGACACTGCAAGAGGTAGGAAGTGGCCTTATATCTCTCAATGCTCTGACCGGAGCTTTGTCCCCGTGGCCCCCTTTTGCTGGAATAAGAGCGCTGGGACCATTTTACACTTCCCAGCTGCTCACCCAGCACAGATGCAGAGCAAGGGCACTGTATCATCTTACCAGGCTCTAAACATAGCACTTAAATGTTCACTGAAGTGGCTGCATGAACATCTTTCCATTGATGTCAGCCAGTCAGGACAGAAGTGGTCCAGTCTGCCAACAGGAATATAAATTCTCCATTAAGTCCCATCATTAACCTTCATGATAGGGAAGGTGCTCTCTTGCCTCAAAGCACTTAAAAATCAGTCTGTGTGCTGACTTCTGGAGTACTTAATAATTGTTCTTCTCTCTCCTATGACCCCAAAATATCAGTCAACTCCAAATCAGGTTCCTTTTAATTAAATTCTCTTTTTTGTTGTTGTTGTTCTTTTTCACTGGATTCTTACTTTTTAAAAAATAATGAAACCTAGTATCACACATTTTAATCATTCTGTAAAGTCTTCTTTCTTAAAGAATTATGATCAGGAGGATGAAATACATAATTATTACTTGAATAATTATTGTACTTTCTGTTCCGTGTCCTTAAAGTATTTGAAAAACATTTATCAGAGGAAGCCCCCCAGCACGAAGTCTACATTTAAATAATTTTAAAAATCCTAATCTACAATATCACATCTGCTCCCAAGTTTCAGTGTTGATGTTTGTGATTTTACAGCCATGCTTTCCTATTTTTTTAAAATATTTTCCTCTCCCCTGAAGCTGTGTGAAAGGCTCTGGAAAAACAGGGGAAATAGATTATTTATCCAGAGAAAACAGTGAAACACAGACAACTTAAATGGCCTGATTCTTTCCCTTCCTTATTTTGCTGTAATACAGCCTTATGTCTGTGTGTGGTGAAAATAGCATTTATACTAATCTCAGTAAAGGAAAAAGAATTATCAGTTTGGTGCAGATTACAGGAGATTCAGACACACTAGGTAAGTTGAAGATGTTCCTGCTTATTGTAGAGGGGTTAGATCAGATGACTCTGAAGGTTCTTTCCAACCCAAACTGTTCTATGATCAGATGTAGATACTTATTTTTTTCCTTTTTCCCTCCACGTTCTTCCTCTATGTCCTGCATTGTTTTGCATAATCATCTGAACTGCTGTTTGTAAAACAGTTTTGGAAGCTGAAACAATTCAGAAAAATGCTGGTGCTTTCATTCTTTGTTTTTTTGTGTTTCTATACCAGTTGGATGGGTTTGAGAATCTGGTTCCCTAGTGCACAGACATGGCCTATTTCTACTAAGAACAAGTTTGACCTTTTCTCATGATTATCCACTGCCTGATGCTATATTCATGAGTAAAAATAACTCCTTGCAAGCCTCCAGACATTAAGGAATATATAGGTTCTGAAATGGATATACTAACTCCAGCCCATATAGATAGCTCAGCTACCCAACAGCTGCTCATTCCTTTGCTTAAAATTTATCTGTTTTGCCAGAAACCTTACTTTAAAGATGTGATAGCCTTCTCAAAAAAACAAACAAACCTAAAATTTTATGATGACCATTCTTAAATACTGGGGAAAATGGTGGGTTTATGCATTGAGCAAGGTAACATGAGAAAGCAGAATTCAGATTACATGCACATCTCAACTCACAGTACTGTTTAGCCTGTGTTTAAACAAGGGGGAAGTTAAAAGACTGCTGTAGAATTTAACTAACACATAAAGGTGGTTTTTGTTGAGGGTTTAAATTAAGGAAATGTCATTTTACAATTTGCTTGGGGGTTTTGTGGTTTGGGGGCTTTTTTTGAAAAATCTTTTCTCGAGTCAAGTCATTTGGTATGAAAATCCACTTGCACTCTTTTTAATGGAGTAAATATCTGGGCAACCACCCTTTCGTTGGCAGACAAAAATCCTGGAGGCACGGTGCAAGATAAAAAGTGTTTGCCTGTTTATTGGGGCAGATTAAAAAAGCCATCATGCGGTTTTTTGGCCGAGCTGACCTTTGACGCAGGCCTGGACCTGGCCGTACCACTCCCCGCAGCTGTCGCAGAGCAGCGTGAACGCCGACTCCTTGTTGCCCATGGCGTAGCCCTGGGCGCAGACGTACAGCAGCTCGTCCCCCATGTCAAAGCCAGTGTGGCCGTGCAGGATGGTGTGGGGGAAGGACGGTGGGTCCCCACAGGGCTTGTCTGGAAGGAAAAAAGAGATGACATTGTAAAGATTTCACAATAGTCTTTTAGGGCCATGCTAAGAGCAGCGCTAAGAGTTTTCCTGAGGATGAACTTATAGACGTCCACAGAAGTTGTACATCTCATCTGTTTCATGCCCTCATGTCCTTTCACAGTTATGCCCAGCTGTAATTGCCCATTACAGCTGGAAAGTATAAATTGGGCTATAACTGTGATGCCACTGCCGTGATGTTATTGATGTTTGACAGCCATGCATCTAGAAGGGCTTTGTTTCAAACAAGGCAGGATGCCAGATCACAGCTGTCTTCCCTGCCTGATTCTACAAAAGCTAACAAGAGCTTGGGCAGGTTGGGACTGGAATCCAACAACTTGGACACAGTCATTTTTCTTAACCACAGAAATGCTTGTGGGATTGTTTAAGACTGGCACTTTGATCTCTTCTACACTGTAGGAAACCACCAGAGGCTGAGCAATGGCCCAGTCCACACTCACATAAAGAAGAGGTCCAGGTGAACACCAGTCAGTTTTCAGACTATCTCTAATATTCTAATCTTCCTCAAATCAGGGGTCTTCCCAGATATTCAAATCTCCCTTTTCAGGGTAGAGACACCCTAAAATAAATAGTGACTCAGGCTCATCAGCTTAAGAACACCCAGAGGTAACCTAGCTCTGCTGTCTATGAGAATCTGAAGAGCTAAATTTATAGCAGGGTAAAAACTCAAAAAGATGTTTGATAGTATTTTTGCTGGCAGCATTAGAAGCCAGGAAGAAAAATTATTATGAGCGAGATTAAAACTGGTTTTTATTGCATTAAAGAAGTGTGGAGTAGAGGCAGGCTGACAACTGCCAGCTGCCACCACCAGTGTAAACTGAATTTTAACTCTCTTTTTCAGGTTTGAATGATCTTGACCATTGTTAACAAGGTAGATCAAGATTTTGTAGAGAACCTCAAGCATTGTGGATTCTCTTTCCTCAAAGACCTTCCTCTCTGACAAGAGCTCTTCACAAGGGGTTTGCAGTGTCCCTTTTTCCTCCGTTTTTTACAGTCCTTTTTGAATACGTGCCTCTTGGTTACAGAAAAACAAAACAAACAAAAAAATATAATGTAAGAAAAGATGGATTTTATCAAGAAACCCAAGGGCAAAGACTGCAGTGTTGGTAGAAATTATCACTTCTGTATTCTTTCTCAAATCTGGGAATTTTTCCCAGTGGCTCTAGAACCCTTCCTTATTGACTGTGTTAGAAAAAAACAGCTGTTTCTCTTGCCAAAGTAACTGAAGATCCAAAACCTTCTTTTGTCCAGATACCGAACAACCAAAATTAAAAGGCTCATGAGTTCTGGTAATTATATTGGATAAGGGAAACAAGGCCCTAGGTCTATGTTTTAGTATTGATCTCTCCCATTGAAATAGTTTGCTTTGGTACAAAAACTTGATTGCTTAGCTGGTAAAGCAAAGATGATGTTCCTTGAAAAGACTTTTGTTTGGAAGCTGAAAAGACTCCAAGACTATGTTCCTAAACACGCAGAAGAAGAAACATCTTCAAAGAGCACCCTTGCTATTTTGCTAGAGTCTACTTTTAGGGCATCATCACCACAAGATCTTGCAAGCAAGACAAGTGTTTCATTGACACCAGATCATGTCAAGGGTTTTTAAATGGGGAATAGGCTTGACAGAAAACCTTTTCCAATCTCCCCTCTGCAAAAACTCAGGCTTTCCTGGTTTTGCCCAGGGACATTCTGCAAAACACTTGTGAGTCTCAGGTTGCAGCTTTTCCCATCATCTAGCCACTTCTGACTCAGGCATAGGTAAATACATGCTTATTTAGAAATATGATGTATTTATTTTTGCCAGTCATTTACCTTGTAGTGAAATGAAAATCCTATAATAAACATCCATACTCTGTGAAAGTTCCTTTGGATCAGGCTTTTGGAAATTGTCTGAGAGACCTGACTAACCACTTCTCAACTGGGTATGCTGAAAAATATCTGCCACTAATATAAAGGACATGCTGCTAAAGTCAAACTTTGAAGCTTGTTCTCTGTACTGTACACACACAGAGGCATATATATATATACTGTCTAACACCTTCAGAAGTTAGTGGGAGTTATGCACACACACACTGACAGAAAAAACAAGCTTTTGAGGCTACACAAAGCTCAGTTTATATAGAATCTTATGGAGGTTTGACATCCGAGGAAGTGAGGAGCAGTTAGCAGCTAATGCTTTTCCTGTGAACTGGCCGGATGAACAGAGATTGATGTGGATGAAAGGTATAAAAAATTATTTTATTGCCTCATAGGGAGGCTACAGAGCCTTGCATTTCATATACTTTATTTATGTAGCTACTTCCATCCCTACAAATGGGAGCTGTGTATCTGTTCTGAGGGAAGTATTGATCCCAAGGCTGTATGGAACAATTATACATGAGAGAGTATTCTTATCTACAATGCCTTGCTTCTTAATCCTGTTGCCAGAGGAAGCAGAAAAGCAACACATTAGTTAACTATGGCAAACACATTCAAAAAACACATTATAACCTTCCAGGAAAGAGGAAAGCTGAAGGGATCTTTACAGTAAAATTTGACAACTGACTTGGTAACAGAATTATGAACCCCTGAAAGAGAGATCTGGCTGATGCATGAACAAAAAGAAAAGCAGAGATTTTAAAGATGCTCATGGACTGACACTGAATGAGGAACTCTTGACTCTCTCATGTGAGACTTTGTAAGACCATGCATTTGTTGCAGAACATACTAAGTGACAGCATGGTCAAGCATAAGTGAAAGCTGGTACACTGCAAAGACAAACTCAAGTTCCTACATCCATTTTGCTGATGTCCTCTCCTGCATAAAATGTACAGGAATTTTCCAGGTTACAGCATCTTATGGCTCCTCGTCCTGCTGCAGTCTCAGTTGCTATGACAATTCCTGCTCAGCCTTTTGCCAAACCTCTTCTTTCTCGCACATGTACAGAAGTGACACTGGCACAGCAGCTCATCAAACCGAGCCACTTCTGGGGACAGGCTTCATGTTTTTGTGTGCAGCCTTTGTACCAGGAGCTGGAAGAGCATGGGCTTATTTGGAACAACAGTGTGTGCTCAGTGCTGGCACTGAGGCCATTTTCTTGCTGGAAGAGAGGAGGCAGATCTGGGCCACGGAGCGTGACAGAGGGTGTGTTGGCAGCAGCCTGTCATGCAGAGGAACAGTAGTGCTCTTTGTTAAGGTGACCACAGGGACTGCCTGCAGTGGTGCTGTTGGGTAGATGAGGGCTGGGCTCCTCCATCCATCTGGAGCACTGATTTTTCCTTCATCTATCCCCCCACAAACCTGCAAATTTTCTTGCTACTGGCTGAAAGATTAGCCAAACTCAGGGTTCCCAGTAAAAAAGCTGGATCTGCTTGATACTCAAGGGCCATTCAGCAGAACATCAAGCAGGTCCTGTGCTCTGCCTGCTTATGTCCAAGATCATATCTTAAACCTGAACACTTGGAATTGGTTTCTGGACATCATGACCCTTGTAGAATTTTCTACATGTTGACACTGAGGTCAAACACACAACAGGTCTCCATATGTTGAAAACTGACCTCCAGTAAGAGAGGGTGGATTGAGCTTCAGAGCAAGACAGCACAGCACAGATATAAGGAAATTAGTTAAAGTTCACAGGACATCCTCACATCAGCAGTAATTTGGCACAGATTGTGTCCTGGAGTGAAAGTCACCACTACAGTCAAGAAAGAGCTCAACATACAGGTGCAGAAATCAGAACAGAGTCAACATCTGGTAAATGCATGGGAATAAGTGACGCAGCAAAGATATATATGGATGTTGAGCACAGATATGTTAGGGCTAGTGACAGCTGTGGTTACAGACCTCTTAGAGACTCAGTAACTATTTTTTACATGGGACTAACGAGATCTCCTGTTAATTGAGTTAGCACATTCAGTAATGATTGGCTTTTAGGAAAATATCTCCTCAGAATAGTAACTTTAAACCCAGAACACATGTGGAAAGGATATTGTGAAAGGTGATTTCTGGCAAAGAGTTGGCACATGTCATTTTAAGAACACAGCAATTCTCCTCCCCAGTTCAGATTATACCAGAAGCATCTCCTTTATTTGAACTGTAAGCATTCCACTAGTCTGTAAAGTCTTTTTTTTCTGTGAGATGTCTTGATAAAATACTGTCCACAGAAAGCATAGCCTAAGATCAATGCAGAAAAAATCAACATGAAGAAGATGCAGTCTTCAGCTTCCACATCACCTGGCAGAACCAGGAATTTACTGAAATCTGATTATCTAGAATTGCTGCTTTAACTGTGCACCAGACTCTGAAAGCTGACATGAGTCCTCTTTGACATTAAGCATCTCCCATTACAACCACTCAATTCAGTGGAGTTTTTTTCCAGAGAGGACACTGGAACTTTTAGGATCATCTTGTCATCAAGAAATTAGAAAATGCAACTCCTAACAGTCAGACTGGTGAATGAGATGAGTGAGGGTGTTTCTTTTGCTTCTTGATTGCAGAGACCCTAAAGTATATGGAATTTTTCTGTTTGGATAGAAGTATGAAGAATCAAAACTCAATTATAGCCAATGTAAATGATGTTTGCAAGCTACCAGTGCTAGGATGCTAATGCCTCTTACATCAGACAGGACTTGTGGGACTTTATTAGTTTAGGTGACATCACCAGAGAAGTGGGAACTAATTGTCAGCTATATGCAAAGCCATGAAAAATAAAGCTGTAGCACTAAAAAAATTATATCTACAACAAAACATGACAAATACAAAGAAATAGTTTAAATATTACACAAAGTAAACTGCAGTTTGATTGCTCTTGTAAAGTATATTTAATAAATTTGCTGTAAAGAACACACTGATTTCTTTTTTTCTTACTGCTGAAAAAGGCTAATTAAAATATGTGCATAAGCCATCAAGCTTTGATGGATATCTGGAGCCAGCAGTCATATTTTAAAAAGTTTGATTTGCATTTCTGCTGTACTCTACTACAAGTTGCTGCCTGTTTAGTTTTCCTGTGGTGGCAGCAAATCAAAGCCTTATGGAACAGATCTTATTTGTTGCCTGTAAATAACAGTGGGTCCCTGAAAGAAAGAGCCAGTAAAACCTGGGGGTTATTAACAAAGAGATCTTTCCTTTGCTGCAATAAAAAAATAAGAAAGAAAACCAAGAGGATTATATATATTCATATGGAATTGAATGGTATGTGTTATTACAAAAAAATATGCCAAGAAAAATTCCAGTTTTCTGGTTTTCTTGCTTTACCTACTTTATACTTTAAGATATTTTCTTATGAACTCTGATAGAGATACACACTGTGTGCCAGATCTAACTTATGTGTGATACTGCATTTTCAGAATTGGCTGAATCTAATATATTTTTAGATATTTTTTGGCACTCGGGGCCTAAAAGGGAAACGTTCTCAGCAGATCCTGAGCGGGTACAGAGTAGTCTTGCTGACTCTAATGGCTGCATAAAACATGTGTTTATGAGAAGCTGAGAAGACACATTTCTCTGTACTGTGAAAACTGCAGCTATACTCAGAGCATTCATAAAACATTACAGCTACATCTTTCCTTGTCAAACAGAACCCTTAGAATCAATTCCCTGTAAAAGATAACTCTTAGTCCCAACAATTGCTGTGATTCCTCTGTGTATGCAGATCAAAATCCATTTCAGAAATAAACAAAAAAACTGTCTCTCTCTTCAGGACTTGTATTTGCAAAAGCCTGATGCTGTAAGCACACCAGGAGCTCTTGCTAGCATCTGACTACTGCCCTGATGTAGTGGCATGCTGAGATGTGTGCTTAAGGAATTTGATTCCACTCATTTGCATGGGAAAGGTTAATTGAGTGAAAATTAGTTATAAATCAAGGGATAATAAGTCAATTTGGTTTGTACTTGAACTTTCATGGTGTTTTGAGATGCATTCTGCACAGTCCTAAGAACTGAAGGTAGAGTTGCAGGGAGTTATTAATGTCAGCTTAGTTTCTGAAGTAGAGGTTGATGCGACTGTTCCCTCTTTCTGTTTTCAACCTACCAGTCTGTCTGAGCCTTTGGCTCTTCTCAGCCAAGTCTGACAAAGAAGGAAAGCTGCTGTCTGCTCATTATTAGTTGGGTGGATGCAAAAGAAATGAAAGGGCTTGAAGAAATTAATATGGATCTCAGTGTAAGAAACCTGGGATTTGTAACTTTCAGCAGGGCAAAGCAACTTGCCTTTTGCACTTAACTATAATGTATTACTATATTATAATTGCAAATGTATAGATAAAAAGGGATGCCCACTTTTCTAAGACTAAAAAAAAATAAAATTCATGAGGTTTCAAGTAAGAAACAACTCATTAATCCAAACTTAGATGTGTAGTTATTAGCCCCATGTACATAAGATCAGAACAGATATGCTGTGTGTGAGGTTGTGGTGCAAAGTTTACTCTTGCTGGTTCTTACTGGATATTTGCTAAAACTGGAAGTGGCATCCCTGAGGATGTTCTTTCATCAGTCAACAGCTCTGTGCTGCCTTGTGTGTTACTGCTGTAATGTTAAGGCCATTTCCTTTCCAGACTTTGCTCTTTTCATACCAGCTACAAACCAGGCTCTGCCACACAACTTCACTTAGTTTCTGTTTCTGTTCAAACATCAGCTTTTCATCCCAATTTCCCAACTTTTTTATATATTTAAGGAAGAGGGAACCTTAGAGTCATCCAGAAATGTTTCTGTGTAAGGGCAACTTGGGTGCATTGGGATGATCACCCCTTTCTGTCATCATAAAATTCCCTGCCTTCTACAAAACAAATTCTTCATAACTTTTACATTCTTTGCAAACTATCTGAATTACCCACAGAGTTTAAAGCATGCAGTTTCTGAGTCCCATGTAATGCTCTTTTCCAGCATAGCCTTGTCTGGTTATGTTCTTGCTTGCCCCTTTACCATGAGCAGTAGCCAAACCCAAAAGGTAAACACAGCTCCTTTTCCAAGATGCAGCATCTCGAGTGGAGGAGGTGGGGACACACAGGGGAGAACAAGGGCACAATGGAATAATAGTGGCCAGAGCAATGATTTCAGCATCCCACAGCTGTCCCAACCCACTGCAAGGTTTTTCTCGAGGGGTGGGGGGATGATGACAAAAGAGGTTTGAAGGAAGACAATGAGAGAGTTTTGCAGATGTTTACAGGGAGCTGCTCCTATGTGTGAGGAGCAGCATGGAGAAAGCACAAAGGTGCTTGTGTGACCACATTAGCAACTGGGTGACAGAGTTGGCATCGCTCACAGCAGCACGGAGCCTGGAGTTGATATCATAAGGGTTACTTGAGAGGATGCTCAAACTCTAAAATAATTCTTTCTAAAAAGAACAATTTGGTGTACATCAAGTATGCATCACCTCTGCCACATTTCACTTCAACCATATTTTCATCCCCACTACTGTCACTGATAGTTTATCAGAATGACCCCCCTGTGCTGCAAACTTACTGTTTCTCAGTAAATGCCATCAGCTTACCCTTGCTTTTCTTGGAAATTAGATGCAAAACTCACTGTGGGCATCAACAATCTCTTTCGGGGATTCCCAAATTTCTTTATGCAATCCTGCCTATCAGTAACAATTTACTTTTTGCCTCCAGAATTCATCTTTGTTAATGGGTTCTGGAACTTCAATATTGAAAAATTTAAGCACCAATGTACATTGGAAATAATTTGGTTTTCAGAATCATCTGGGATATATCGGCGTCCCTAGCAGCCTTGTCTACACTTGTTAAAAAAACACCAAAACCAAATTTAAACTAAAATGGAAGCAATGAAGTTATTTGCATACAAATGTTGTATTCTGATAGATATACAACAGGGTGGTGTGTTGCATCTGGAAACCAGCCTGCTGAGTTACGGTCAGCTACAGTGCTGAGTAAGGGACATGCTTCAGCCATCTCCATTAAATAGGTGCCAGATATATTCCTTTCCATAAAGTATGTTCTGTGAGCACCAAAATGGGTTCTGCCAGATCAGTAGTGCTGTTTGAATTCACTAAACTGCAGCAAAGACAAAAGACAATTTATCCCTTAACATTCCCCCTTTCTCTCTCAGAAGCAGAAAAACTGAAGGCAAAACTTTTAACGTTGCAGACAGTGATGACTGTGTGTTATTTCAGAAGTATATCAGTGCTGACCTTCATCCTTTACACAAAAAGCATCATACTGGTCATTCACAAAGGGATCGGTTTCAATTTTAACATCAATGGCTTTCACGCTCTGCTGTTTGCTGCCCGTCTTTCTGCATATAATTGTCCTAAAATAAAGAAGAAGAAGAAAACAATAATCAGAAATCTACTGGAGTTGTACATGCAGGTGAAATTTGGAGGTTTTTTTGTCAGAGTAGTCAGGCTTTAGCCTTGGCTGTTTCATCATTGGCACGTAAAGTAGTAGTGTGGGAAGATCTATGAAAAAAAGCCAAGGGAGAAATAGAAGTAATTAGAAAACTGTTTCCTGTAGATCAGTTCAAGGCATAGGGAGCAATAAAAGATGTTCATCTTATTATGTTCTGTAATACTTCTAAATATCAGACCTATACCCAGAGTAATTAAGTCAATATTTTGCTCTCACAGTTCAGCAATATATATTCCCAGCGATGGCACCTGGATAGAAATGAATGGGAAACTAAAGATTTGATCTGAAATTTTATAAATCATTAGCATTTACATTAAAGAACCATTAGCGTTGCATATTTAACTGCTCAAAAGCTAACACAGGCAAACTTAGAAAATTCTGCTTGGATTCATGAAAGAAAAACAGGTTTTCTTTTTTTTTTTTTAATAGCAATTTCACACTTTTGAGTAAACTCCATTTCTTCTGGTTTGGTACTCAGCAGTATCTAATCCATCCTGTTGCCCCCGATAGGCTTGAAGAAAAGTATTAGATCTGTATCGGGTTTTACAACCCTGTAGATGCTGATGATGAAGTGAGAGTTTACTAATTATCTCTTCTCTCAGCTCTACTGGCTGCTTAAAACTAGCAAATGGAAGAGAGTTAGTTGTAGAAAACATTGGTTCTACTGTTAGATTGAAGATTACAAAGGCTGGGAAAGTCATTTCAGAGCAAATTTTTGCAGCTGGATATTAATGGTGTGGGTTTATATTTTTGTGGACAGCAAGCTTGTAGAAGTGTTGCACAGTCAGCTATTCTAGTGAAAGGAAGATAAAAACACTTTCCACAGAATGAATCCTTCCAGTGGAGGAAATTTATAATTTTGTATTGTGCAGTGGTTGAACTTATGTGCCATCAGTCCTCCACTAAATTTGAGGAATAAAATAAGATAAAATAAAATCTAATAATGCAAAAGACCCCAAAAGAGAGTAAATTAAATGCCCGTTCATTGAGGGTGAAAAAGATCCAATGGAAGTCCAGTATTTGATTGTGCACTTAAATGTTATATAACAATTTACAGAAATAGGCTGAATTATGGTTGTACGGACTATTGTCATTTGGGCACGTGTTAGCTTTTGAGTAGTTAAATATGTAACTTTAATGTTCTTTTAATATAAACAAACAAAGTCAACATGAAACGAGCTGTATGGTGGTGGTCACGTATATGCACCAGAATGGTTCCTGCCACATTTCTCCTCTGGAAAACAACATGATGTCATTCCCTGATGAAAGCCCCTTTACTTGATTTAAAACCAAATTTGTTTCCTTTGTATAGAAAGTTCCACTTGATTTTTTGAAGGGAAAAAAATCCTTTCCAAAATGTCCCTTTTTAAGGACAATATTGTCCCCACAAGTTTTAAATACAGTTCTCTTAGAATATCATGGATTTAAAGTCTGAGACCTCTAAGCCAGCGCTTAGACAAAAACAACTTGATCTGCTAAAATAAGTTCAGATGACTTGGAGGATCAGGCTATCAATTAGAAATTTTCTATATGTATACAATATTCGCATATTGTTCCACTGAGTCTTACAATGTTAAGAGAATGAGACACTTATGCTTCCCTTAAAAAATTAGCTCATCAACCCTAATGTTTCCAATAATTACTCAGTTGCTTAGATATCTGGATCAGTTATGTCTTGCAACACTAAGTAGACAGACAATTATATGACTGCAAAAGCAAAGTGCTTTTCATCTGTAATTTTGTACTTTAGGCTTCAGGCTCTCTCTCTCTCTCAAAAAAAAAAGAAAAAGAAAAGAAAGGAAAAGAAAGGAAAAGAAAGGAATAGAAAGAGAAAAGAAAAGAAAAGAAAAGAAAAGAAAAGAAAAGAAAAGAAAAGAAAAGAAAAGAAAAGAAAAGAAAAGAAAAGAAAAGAAAAGAAAAGAAAAGAAAAGAAAAGAAAAGAAAAGAAAAAGAAAAGAAATTAGTTTTGAAGACTGTTACCATCACAAAATTCTGGTCTCTGAAAATCAGTTCCCACTCATTTCTATGTTCTATCAAAGACTAAAATTCCTGAGACTTGGAAGCTACTTTTGAAATTCTTGTCTTGAATTTTCTGATTTCTAATTCCAATTTCTATGTTTATCTATTTTGCTTCTGCCAAAAACACTGTAATTTCTTTATCAGCTCTTCATCAGGCTACAAAGTTTTCTGTGGGTGACACATCCTTGGTACAATGAGGTCATTGCCAAAACAGGATACCTGGCTCATGAGTAATATTGCACATTTAAAGTGCGAGTTTTTCTCACCTTTGTTTTCAACTAATGTACAATAAATTACAAGTTTGTAGTTGATAGATTTTAGCAATTAGCTAATTCATTTTAAGAACCTTTCTCAGGTGCTATCCAGTGTGACCAAACCTACAAAGGTGTACCTTGCATATAGTTTCAACATTATACGTAAAGAAAGATTTTAAATTAAGATCTTTCATGTGTATTTACATGCATCTGCTACTTAGGAATTTAATTTGGATTTTTGTCATATTAAAATTTATGTGATTAAAACTGCAAGCATCCTAATGCAATTCTTCTGAAATGAAAGAAATCTTGCCTCGTACGCAAGACACAGTGCTGGGTCAATGATTGAACTTGATTATCTCAGATGTCTTTTTATAACTTAAAGATTCTAAAAAACTGAAAGAAGAAAAAATCTGTTTAATCTTTTTAATTCTTTCTTCTCTGACAGTGGTTTCCCACCTCAAGCTCAGTCCTGCAAGCTTTAAACACCTTCAGTAAGCTGTTATTGCTGCTGATGTCTACAGCTTCAAGAGTGCTCAGCATTTCTCAGTAGCGAGTCAATCAGATCTGCAAAGCCCATGACATAGAAATAACCTCTTTGCAGTCAGTAGGATTTCAAGTATGACTAAAAATACACATTAACAGTCTGTTTTCTGAGTTCTTGAGGGTTGCCCTAAATCCTAAAATGCTAGCTTTTAATCTATAATTAGAGCTTAAATACATAGGTACACTTTTGTCACAGTTCTAAAAGGTAGACTGTGATGCTTTTAAGTTTGTTACAATTTTCATGACAGAAAAATGGCTACCAATTCAGAATTCATCATATCTTGAAATTTCTTCAGCAGCAGCACAGCTGTGCTGAAATAAGAGACAAAAAAAAAAAACTGTACAGCAGTTCTACTCATTCCAGCACCCTGATGAGAGGTGTTGCTGCCTGGTTTGTTTCTTGACTGTTTTGAATTATTGCCCTGGGGCGTGCATCATGGCTGAGAGAATGTCACCAACTTTGTACTTTTTAAGGGATACATCCACCTACACAGACATTCAGAAGAATGCAGTCATGTACGTTTAATTCTATTTATGGATAATTTCATGCATTAATTGAACTTAAGCTCATTTCTCAGCCTATAATGTCATCTGATGCTCAGAGCAGTGTAATGCTTGATTTTGTGCCTTTTATTTAAGAAACAGATTTGATTTCATTTTCCTTCCTTGGAGATTTCTGATGAAGGCAGGCATGCTCAGAAGAAACATACTGAGTTCAGACAGCAGATCACCCATAACAATTGTCCTGGAACATCTGTGCATCCCTGAAAATTACTCTTACATGGCCATGAACTCACAATCTCAGCATAAAAACCAATCAGAAACACTATCACCATAAACCATGAAAGTACCACTTGTTATCTAGTAAGATAAAGATGTGGTTGGTGGTGTTGACAGCCACCCCTGCTCTTTGATGAAAAATTGGAAGGTGCCTAAAGGTGTCTCCTCTGTTTCCTTGACAAAATACTGAGAATCTTCTTAGTCTACTGCTACCCAGCTTGGAAGGACAAACTGCTTCACAATGCCTCTTCTCACCCAAAAGAGAAACCAGGAGATGAGGAATTCTGCACTGTGTTGAATTTCAGCTTAACTCCCGCTGTACAATATGATTCATCCAACTAAGAACAATTAACAGTCCTTCTTCTGTGCCCACCTTGGAAAAAGATCAGAGCTTGGCCAATCTGATCATTGTTTTCCTGCGCCATGACTCAGATATTGCAGATATCATGTACACACACACAGAGAAATTCTAATATGTGGCACAGTAAGGTATGAACCAGACTCCCCAGAAGCCTTCTGCTTACTCTTGTGCTGCTTAAATTTTTTTCTAATGCATTATGTAATGAATGAGCAACTGGTATATTTTGCTCCACTCTCAAAGATGGAAATGATAGAAAAGCTGACATGAATAGTACTTACTTTACAGTATGCCATAATATGCCATAATATAATACATATTAATAAATACATCATAATTATAGGCTTGAACTGTTGTAATTATAGTTAATGTCATAAATTTTATGTGTGTATGTATAATAAAGGAATTTTTAATAAAGACATAGTATTTTTATATAAACTATAACTGCTTTTATAGTAGTATCCACTGATAATTTTGCTTTCTAAGAAAATTACAAGGCAATTTTGTAATACTTGAAAATGTTTCAGTGAGTCCAAGTTAAAACATATGGATTTGACAGCTGAGTTTATATGATAAAGTGTGATCCATCAGAAAACAGTAGGTGGGATATTTTTTGTTGTTGCTACTTTATCCACCAGTTGATTTTAGGTTTTGTAGTCTTAGTCAATAAATTCACTGAACTGAAATCCACTGAACTGAGTCAGAATGGTCTTATGACATTGATTCATAGTAGTATGAGCTTGCAATATATTCAGCTCAGAAGAACATCAGGAACAATGTGTTTGTTGAAGCACTGTGGAAGTCTTGTTGATAGCACACTATAATAAACCTTCCACTAATTAGAAAGTTTAAAACTTCATCACTTTTCTTAGTCAAGATAAATCTTTAATATGTTGTGGATTGTTTGTTTTTTTTTCAATGGGTCAGCTTTACTGTTTGTGTTTCAGTAACTAGGTAAGAGAAAGAAACCAACAGTAGTCTGGGAGTCAAACTAGGGGGTTTTTATTCTTAGTCTTTCCCCTCTGTATTTTGGGAAAGTGCAAATTGCAAAGCTGGCTCCGATGAGGAATAAAATATAAATGACATGTTCGTGATTACCAAAGGGAAGAAAATTTCCCCGAAAAGTCATGAAGGGGAGCGCAGGTGGGCTTTGGAAAGTCCATTGCCTGGGAACTATAGAGGCTAATTTTGGCTGGATGTGTCCCAAAGAAAGCAGCTGCTAAGTGCGACATGAAGACATTCCAACAGCAATACTGCCACTGGAAATGTTAAAAAGAGGTCTTTCCAAGGCAGAACCAATATCCTTTAGATTCTTAAAAATATACACCAAAATGCAGCCTTTTGTGCTTAAAATTGTACATATGACTACTGAAATAGTAAGGCCTCTGTTCATTAAATAAATATGGCCCATTCATGCAGCCTTTCATACTGCAGCCTAGTATGAAAGATTTTATATGGCCATTTTACTCTAATATCACTAGGCACATATAATTTGAGCATTCTGAGTGCATGCAGAGGAGTGCATGTTGCTTCCTGGCCTGGACCAGTTTAAGTGCTCAATGACATGTCAAGCATCACTAGAAAGGTGGTTTTACCCAATTTCACTTAACAGGCTCCAGTTTAATCCATGGCTTTCGTAACAGAGGTTACTGATTAGGTACCAGAGGGTTTAAAAAATACAAAGATATTTTCTGAATGCTATTAATTTACAAAGCAGTTCCATTCTCAGAGGAAAGGCTTTCATATACAACAAAGCATTATAGCGATTCTAAAACAAAATAAGGCAAAATATGTGAACTTCCTTTGAAAAGTAGAAAATCAACTTCATTAGAACTGTCTGGCAAGCTAAAATCCTGGTATTAGCACCTCTTGTGCATTTGCAAAGAATAAGTATATCCCACTTCTGTCTTCATTTGTTCAGATAAACAAATTATCACCTTTAATCCCCTTTTGATAAGAGAGGTGCTTTTTTTGTCTAATGCTAATCTGAGCCCAAACCTCCTGAGTTTGGATGCAAAGAATTGCATTACACTATTGCAAGTGGTGTCTCACAGGTGCCTCATTCAAGCTCTTCAGTACTGTTCTCTCTCCTCTGGAATTACTGCTGGATGTCTTTTAGGATGATCACATTTCTTTTTCTCACAAATTTTAGGTGAGTTATTTCACTTCATGACAAGCCCACTGATGTCCTGTGTTCTGTGACTGCACCCAGCTCTTTCTCCTGCTGTGCCTTTCTAGCTGCCTTAAGGCAGGAATTCCTATTAGCCTTCATAAAATACTGTTGCATTGCACCTCATTTCTGTTGCTCCATCTCTAAAGTCAGGCTTGTCTTCCTGTTCAATATTCTGCTTTTCCTTGGTCTTATGAAAGATTTCTAACCTTCTGGCATTAATTAATTTCACTAGCAAACCCATGCTTTTTGTGCCAAAGCTTGCTAAAGTTTTGCTAAATCCCTTAGAGTTTGTTACAAAACACCTTCCAGTAAAAATACAATTTAAAAGTGCGAGTCATATCTCACTTGGCAAAAAGCAACTCTGAGGACTGCGATGCTACAGCCCAGCAGATGGTGGTTTGGGTGCTTGTCCTAGAAAACACATAAAAAATATGTATTTTCTTTTGTGCAGTGCTTTTCCTCAAAAAAGTACATTTTCTAAAAAGTTATTCAATTATTGGACTGTCTCTTTCACAAGAAACATAGCTGTCATACTTTGTCCATGCTGCTGTCCCAAGTTGTGCTAAGAAAAGATTTGCTTCTCTCCTCCCAAAGCTGATGGAAAGTGGCTCATGGCTACATTGCTCAGTGATACCATCCCTTCGACTAAGCTGGCCATGCCTTTTTCCTATATTCAAGTTTCCTGACTGAGCTTTATACAGAAATCCCTATTCCTGAAACACAATTACTTTGTTTTTACCTGAGAAGATTGACAAGAAGCAGCTTGACAAGAAGACAAAGTCATGACACGAGCTCTGAGCTCTGGGACTGGAGTTTGTGACATGAAGGCATTCTGTAGTCCAAGACCTCCTCAGACAATTTCATAAGCAACTTCAGCATTTTGATTTGGACCATGTCCTGTCAGTTATCTCTGCATTTTTCTCTTGAAGGGAATTACTTGACCTGCCTCAAAGACATGTCTGGGAGCAAATTTGTGTGCCTTATCACCAGTCAGCAGAGCACAGCCTTGAAATAAAACCAAGAGCTTGCCAAAGTGATGTATCACCAGAACTGCTTCTCTGCAAAGAGCTAGTGGGCCTGTTTTAGTGTGCACACCTGGATGAATTTCAAGGCACCCACAAGCCCAAGGCTTTACAAATACAGATGAGAGGACTGGCAAGAGTTAGCAATTGACCCTTTATTTCATTCCTTGGATAGTGCTTTTTTTCTTTCCCAGGAAATGTGCATTTATTGCCATACGGTCAGGTACTGGGCAAGTCCCACACAGTAGGCGGAAAAAGAAGTAGGTAGTCTTGTGAAATGCCATATTTGACTCTTATTATTACATTTCCCACTGGTGTCATCTGCAGTGAGGGCCCTGCTGTGTTTGACACTGTAGAAACATTCAAAAGCAGCCAGTGCAAAACCGAAAGAGCTAACAAAAGGAAGGAAAAATAGAAACGAAGTAATTTTCCTGGTAACAAACACCTGGTCTGTGGGCAGCCAAGAAAAGAAACTCTGTCTTCTGACTCTCACAGCAGAGCTTATTCTAGCTGACTCTGCTTGCTCACTCCAGACTTATCCCCTCTGGAATAAATCCTCCAGGGACTGGGTAGGAACCAGCCCAGGGTGATTTCATGCAAAGGAGCAGGTTGACAGCCCTGCAGGAAATCTGTCATAGAAGAAAAATTCTATGCAGATCTTCAAAGCTGTTATAGAAGAGAAACATGGCTCCATCTCTTTGCAGGCAAATAAGGAACAGGATAGGGAATAGGACAGCTTCAGCTTTTCCATCTTACAAAAGCACTGGAAATGAGTAAATTTGCTGTGGGGATATTAATACAAGGTGTTGAGGATGTTTAACAATTTCTAAAATAAATGGCTGTTTGCACAGGGTTGATATTAATACCAATTGTGTTGTGTTCACTTCCTAAATTTCAAAAACCCCAGAAAAGAAATCAAGACCCTAAAGAACATGCTGTCCAGTGTTGGAAGACTCAACACAAAGTTTTCCAGCATGACATCTGAATTCAAAAGATAGCAGTGAGAGCCTTTCAGAGAACTCTGCCACCTTTTTTTCATTTATATTCTGGCAGATCATTTGATGGTTTTACTGACTCACTTGTCTGACATGCAAGTAAGTCATAAGAGTGTCATTTTTAGTATAAATAGCTATTAGGGCTCATCTGACAAATGAGACTTGCCTAACGACGTTTCATTTCCTGAAATGCAACAATGTGTAATGCTTTATAAGTTACACATGTCAGGACTGACTTGTAAACGGCTTACTTCTGGCTTGCTGGGGGAAGTTATCCCTGCCTACTTGTCAGTGCCTCTTCTCAAAAAGTTCCCAAGCCCCTGGACTGCCAGGGACACGTCTGTGTGAAGAGCTCTGAACCCTGAGTTGGGTTGGCCTGAACAACTGCAAGGGAAAGACAAGAACATGCCCTTATTCCTGTGAAAGAAGTTCTGTTTCAGGCTGCTCAAGCCACAAAACCACCCAGTTTATTGTGTCTTTGGATTTACTGGCAGGGATCTATTTGTTTAAGCAATTTCCATTCTGCATCAGTTGAAATGATTCATATTCATCAAGACCTGCTGCTTGGGCTAGCCCAGTTTGCAGGGACTGAAGTGGGCATATTTAAATATGGATGATCTGCATTTACATGAGAGTCATCAGAAATTTGACAGTCACCCAAACTGGACTGGCTCTTTAGTCCAAATGCTCCTCTTTGCCCATAGAAGAGGTATAGCCCAGAGAGCAGGCAGTATAAACATGCTCACACTGACTCAGTGATGTGCCTCTGCCATAACAGGAGAAACTCTCACTGGTTTTCAGGCTATGATTTGGCTGTAAAAATAATAATAAGGACAAAGTAATCAACAGTGATGGATATATTTACCAAGAGTGGGATTGTAATTACTCACTAAAACCATAAATAGCCATCAGAAGTGAACAAATCACAGACTTGTGCAAAACCTGGAGAATGGATCTAGCAGTGAAAAAGTCCTTACATGTCTGCTAGAGCTCCTGCTCAGTTTTAAATCTAAGTGGTGAAAGGAAGGTTGAAACATGTCAGAAAATCTGCAACACTGTAGTGACTTCAATCACATCATTTGTTTGTGTTTACTTCTACTGCCAATGTCTAATCCATTTTTCCTCAGGGGAAAGATTGGTATACCTTCCAGGCACTAAATAAATAAACCAAACCTCATTCTTCCTGAAATTAGGAACTTCTTCTATCATGCTCCCTCCTATTTGTCTCCTTTCTGATGTACGCACTCCAAGAGGATACAGGAGAACTTTCGACTGAAGCTCTATGATCTGCATTGGATGCCTGTCAGCTGCTGGGAGGATTCCAGGGTTTTAGATCCAGCTTATAAAGTCCTGGACAGTTCTGGACCTGCCACATGTGGGGAGGTCACCTATCATTCAAAGATGTGGAGGTTCATCAAGATTAATACACAAGGTGTGCCCAGCAAAGAGTCCTTTCTTTTGGAAATAATTTTCCATACTTCTCTTACTTATGGGCATGCTGTGAAGCCTGCTTTTCCTTCTCTGGGTTATATCAACTGATGTGGAGAGGTTTTTCTGCGTACCAGCTGTCCTTTATCCCTGCTGTCATGTTTCCAGTTATCAAGTAAATGCCCAAAGTATTGAATCGGAGTATTTTAAAAAATAAATAACTAATTTAGTAAAATAACTGAAGTCCCTTGTTAATAGATTTTCTATTACTTTAGTCATTCTTGAGGCCTATTTTGAGACCCTTTTAGTATTTTTCCCAAGACACTGCAACAATACTTATAGTATTCCAAAGGAGGTTATTACACTGACCTATGTGTATATATTTTTTTCATATTCTTCATCCCATTCCATGAACACTCTAGCAACTTCTTTGTTTGCTTGAACCTTTGTTTGTTTATTTGTTTGTTTGTCTGTTTTTTACTACAGCTGCAGTCTGACAGAGGTTTTCTTTGTGCTGTCCATAGCAATGCCCTCATATCTTTCCTGGCCTGACAGAGGTAAATCAGACCCTGTAAAGATATTTTCAAGTAGATTGCATGTTCCTCCTGCATGTATTATCATTGAACTCCTTCTGGCATAATTTTACCCTTCCATCTAAATTTCTCTGTAAATCTCTATATTGGAGCTGAAGCTGTTCAACTTAAACAACTTTGTCCCATTTGCACTCTTTGCACTCAGCAACTCAGTTCTTTCTCCACAGCTGCATTAACTTACAGTTAAAACAGATTAGCCTTTTTAGGCAGTACACAATTCCTATTTTTCCCCAGAGCCAAAAATACCCAGTTCAACGAACCAAGTAACATACTTTCTGGTGCTTGCCCAGCCATGGGTAAAATAGCCCCAGAGTATAAAATTCCAGCTCTGAAGAGCTTTTCTCTCTGGTGAAGCTTTCCAGTGAGGTCAGATCTGGTGACTGCACAACAGTGGTGCACTGATGTGCCCCCACAAGGTTCTTTCTGATAAATAGTTTAGAGACTTCCATGCTAAGGGCAGGTTTACTGGGGGAATGGAGTACAGAAAGTTAGAATGGATGAAAAGTCTTCATTTCCTTCCCATGTTTACAACATGCTTTTATCACTGTGTTTTTATCACAATTTTGAAATTGAAGATATTCAGTCCACAGCTGATCTATTAATAGTCACAGCTCCAGTGCCTGTAGCAATTAATTGAGCATCTCACTGGACTAACTAGTGGTATTGCTTAGATAAAACAAGCCATGATGTTTTCTCCTACCCATCATGATTCCTTACTTCCAAAATACAGAGGCTGTATAAAAGACCCTGTACAACAACTTTGCCATGGACTTCTTACAGTTATATAGTTTTCCTGGTTCATCAGCCTGCAAGACATCTCAGCAACTGTCTTGGGAAAAAAGATTTTTGGGGTTTAGATCACTGTCTTTTATCCTGTGGCATTTATGGATTTTTTTTTTTTTTTGTACATAAAAATAAATTTTCAAACAATTTTTTCACCTGGAAAAAAATACAATAGGAGAAAATGGTTGCATTTCCTTGAAACAGTTTCAGTATAATATTTCATTAATAGTAGTAATTTTCTGTCCTTTGGAAATTTTATTACTAAAAATACAGAAACACCAATGCTTACTTAAAAAACTGGCAACTGTCACAAAATCTAATAATATGGTAACATTTTGAAACATTTTTTTCATAAAACAAAACTTTACCACCACCAAACATTGAAAATAGATTTGACGTACTCCCTCTGGGCAATTCCAGCTTCTGGTCCCAGCTTCAGTGACATCAGACATTCCCTCAACACTAGGGAAGACATTCCCCCCATTTACATTCCTGCTTTAAATTAGTCTATACATAGGCATCATGCAAGGAAAAGCTCAGCCTAGTGCCATGTTGAGTCACCTGAGCTACCTCAAACACATTGAGGGCCAACATCACTTCCCTGGTGGGCATCCCCAACAAACTCTCTACCACATGTGGGTTATCAGATCTAAGCGCCTCTGTGCCCTCTTGAACATGCCTATTTTCTGCTCAGCCATGCATCAGTATCTTAGACAGACACATGGTTCCCATGAGAAGTTTTGTTTGCTGAGCTGCTGAAGGACTGCAGAATAGCAGAGTCAGTGGGACACCCAGCGATGTGTCCTCAGCAAGGACATGTGTCCTGCAAGGCTCTTTAGGGCTCAGCACCCCACTATAGGCCAGGGGAGCAGGAGCCCCAGTGATGTAATTCAGCAGGAAAGCAGAAGAGGAAATTGCGTCAAATCTGTGAGATCATAATGTGAGACTGATGAATACTTGTGTACCTGCAATATTAGCTGTAGAAAACTAATTCTTGGGGGAGAGTGGCCAATTTAGCTGAATGTCATGATGATTGAATTGTGGCCAGTGTTTTTCAGCAAATCTTAGTCAAGGCGGAAAACTTGCTTGACAACCATCTTTCCTACTTTCCAGAAGGGGTTATGCTGTTGTCCTTACCCAGCAGAGCCACTGGCGAGCCATCCTGTGGTGCAGCCAGCAAAAGAACAGTCCAGAACAGCCCTTTTCAGCTCTTCTGCAGTTGCTAGGCGAGCACTCAGGTCAACACAAGCTTTCTCAGCCTCAGCTAAATCCAGACCTTGAGAGTTGTTCTTGGACTCAAGTGCAAACACTTTCCCTGCAACACCAAGAAAGGACATGTCATCCATCATGGAATTGTACTCAATACATATTCAACAGAAATATTGCAAATTATCACCAAATAAAGCCTTCGTGTTTTTACTAAGGTTATTTTAATGGCCCACTTTTTCTTTTTCTTTTTTTTTTTTTTTTTTTGGAAAGCCTAATTTAATCAGGACTGTAAATATCCTTGTGTTAGCTTTTCTTTTAATTTTGTCCACCACAGGAAAAGCAAGAATGGCTAAGCCACTAGTCATTCCTAACTCAGAGGGGAAGCTTGTCTTGCCCCTGTAGGTCCATGCTTCAGATCTGGAGAGATAAAGCATGATACTCTCTCATATGCACATATAAAGTTAAAATCACAAAGAACAGCTTGTGTAGGCTACTAATCCTGGAATCCATTACTAAACATTTTACAGTTACTCTCTAACAGCTACATCCATAAAGTAAGCACATGCCTTAAAGCCAGTTTTGCAGCCCTGCCTTCCACATCAGAAATAGATTTACACTTACTCTCTAAAATCAAAATTATGTCATTCCATGACATCTTGACATCTGGTGTCTAAATGCAGACTGCTTCATTATCATGTCTTTTTGGAAAGAGAGATAGAGTTTTTTATTAATGGAAGGCTTTTAATTTTTTTTGAATGAGCATGAGAACATATTTCGCATAACATTTTTTTGGTGTTATTTTTATTTTCAGTTCAGTTTATTTTACTTTAATTTATCTAATACCAGGAAAGCTGAAAGGGTGAAAGTTAGAGGTTTTGACAACTGCAAACAAGTCAGTTGGGGTTTTGGCAATGAAGTTTGAGAAGTTACTGGGTTATGGAATAAATATATTAGCTGAGTGCTCCTGTAAAAGAAATAAACAATGAGACACTTTGCAGCTGACATTTAATTTGACATGACTATCTTTTTTTCTGCACAGAAACTATCTTTTTTTCTATCACATCTGAAGGATGTGGTAATATCCCTCAGAATTCCTCCTAAATTTCAAAGGTACAGGCAGAGATTGTTTGCAATTGCACGAAGAAAAATTTTAAGCACCACTCATTCAGTAAATGCCTGGAAACTGTTATTTATGTCTTATTTCCAAAGGGGATTTGTGGCAATGGTTATATGAATGCATAACTTCCAGCACATACCAAGTGTTTGCTATGTAGCCAGCTTCACAGTCACAGGAGATATTGACCAGCATTGGGAATTCTTCAGACTGATTCAGCCTGGTTCTGTACCATGTGCCACTCTCACCACATACTCTTTCAACAAATTGGAAAATCTGATTCTAATCCTAAATGCAGGCAACTTATACAGGGTAGGCCTGCCCCCAATAGCTTTCTGTTCTCACCTGTGCACAACTACCCCCACTAAAAGAATCACGGTCCTTACATCAAAAAATGTAGTTTCCCTCAAGCAAACATGTAATTTGTGTTTACATTAGCTAACAAGGGCAGACAGGTCCTAATGAGGACTCCTACCTTGGTGGGAATTCTACATGTGCACAGCAGGAAGTCATCCTGACTTGGGAAAACAGCAATTTAAATAAGCAGGACAAGCAGCTATGAGAAGGAACAGAAATTCAGAGTACCCAGAGAGATTTTCCTAAGGCACTTAACAGTAGCTGACCAAGGAATATAACGAGAAACACTGGTCAGTGTGATAACAATTAGGTTACATTGTCTTCTCCGCTCTAATCAAAACCATTAACTGTAATTAGAACGGGGGTTTTACACAAAGTAGTGAAAGCAGCAAGCCTCTACATCCCTGAGTACACAAACATCAGGATTCTTTATAATATGTGCCAAATAATGCGCATGACACTAATGTGGTTCCTTTTTCCAAAGCCTCAACAGACACAGTGAAGTGTGCATGGCCTAGGGAGAGAGACAGTATAAACAGAGAGGTAATGGTTTTGAATAGCCATTCTTAAGTGGCAAAACAACTTTTGCTCCTAAAGGAAAACAGGGATTAAGTGTAATGATTTACAAGGTTCTGTCCCAACTAAAAACTTGTCCACATTCTACATTTAGACTGTTAGGATTGAGGTGCATTGTCAAAGACATAGGGCGAGTTTGCATAACATCTAAATTAAATCGTAAATGTTATTTTTACATGTCATAACCCTTATTTTCTAGCTATTAGTATTTCAGTTAGAAGCCTTAAAGAAGGGAAAATGGTCAAGCTTCGACTTCCATCTAGATACATTTAGTTAATGATTAGTCCTTTTACCAGTAAGCAAGAGTTACATTTTTAAAGAGTTACATTTTTAGCCTATCCAAGACAGAGGCTGAGACAGCTTCCTTTGACTACTGTTATGTTGTTTGCTAGTACTTAAGATACACTAACTTTTTACTAGAAACTATGAAGATGCTGTCAACACGGAGTCTTGTCCTTTGAAAAGTTATCTGGGAACAATTTAATTATATAAACAAGTGAATTATAAGGTGAGCTAGGAAAGACTTACTGGTTGGGAAGTTACAGTGAACTACTTTATAGGAAATTCTGGTTAGCCAGAATTAGGTTACAAGTGGGTAAAGAAGGCCAATGTGTTTACCAGACCAACCTGTGATTTTTCTTGAAAGTTTTAGCAGCTCTCTGGCTATCTGCCCAGTTTTCAAGATGTGTCCTCTGGTTTTGTCTAATTTCTTACTTAGAAAATATAATAGCAAGCGAAGTTCACTCATCACATGCTTGACCAATGGAATAGCTGAATCCTCAATATCCTGAGATGTGTGACATTACTGAGGGGCATTAACAGGGAAAAAATTCAGGAGACAGGCTGGCATGGTAACAGGAAAAACACAAAACCACATGAAAACAGGAAATCCCCTTAAACAAAAAAGACTGCAACTTTGAATTCTGCACCTTACAGTGTCATGGCTAACAAACTCAAGATATGGATGTATTGAATTTTTCTCACTTTTAATCTCAAAAGTGGTATCATTTTCAGTCTAAAGGAATCTAAGGGTCCTGGATGATTATTTGTAACATTTTTATTGGTCCTACTTGTAATGAAATGTTTCTTAAAAAAGGATTGTCTTTCATACTTGATGACATACCAGTCATTTCTTTATATTGGGGTGGTTGAAATCAGTCTTATCTCTGACAGAGTATCAAGATATGTGTTGTCATTCTGTTTTAAATGTGAGACTGTTCTGTATTTCCATAAGACACAGGATGAAGGATCATGTCTACATGAAAAATGTAGTATGCCTTTGGCTGTAGTACCTTTGAGAAGCCACCATGTCTCAGCTCCCTCTCAGCTCTGTCACTTCCTTTCTGCCCTGTAACATTCATTTCCCATAAGACTTCCACTTCCACAAGGGGGTGGAAATTTGTTACCAAAATGACTCACTTTTCTGAAGCTTTTCTAAACAATGCAAGTCCCTTTGATTTAAAGATCAAGTTAAAAATCCATGCAGAGTAGTATTTCTCAGGATGCTTACCGAACCTGTTCAGTTTAGCAGGTTCAGAGTGAAAAAGATCCTTGTCACAGTGAGATTCTTTTAGATTCCTATTTGAAAAAAGTGATAAAGCTTTTAGCTTCAACAATGAGGCATAAATAATAAGACATCATTCTTCCAACCTCTATTTGTCAATGGGATTCACAGTTCACATGAAAAATTCATGCTTGAAACAAAAGAGATTTCCTCTTTAATAACTAGCCTGTATTAGATTGCTAGCCTCTGCCTTTATCTGGTCACTATTATTACAGAATATTGATTATTTTTTTGATTTATTGAGAATGTTTTAGCTATTTTTTGCAATAGATTAATATAGTTTTTACTTAAGAATACCCCACTGTATTTTGATTGAAAGCATACCCACAGAGATGTAGATCTCAGGAGTTCTAGGAATCATTTTTATGACCTTGATCAATTCCTGCCTTACCAGACTGTAGATTTCCCCTTGTAATTCCACCATCAAGTCCAAAAATTCATGGTTGAACCACAACATGTCTTTTCAACATGCATCCAGTCACAATTCAATGCCTCCAAGTAACAGAGAATTTACAGCACACTTTATAGTAAACTGTTCCAATGGTTCATTACTCTTACTACACCTTATTTCCAGCTCCAAATTTTGCTAAACTCAGCATCTAACAACTGATGCTCATAATGCTTTCAAGACTTAAGAGACTTCTACAATCAGATACATGGAAGTGCAAAAAAAGATGTTCTTCAAAAATAAAACCATTTGACAGAAGATCAGTGGGTTTAACAGAATTCTATTGGTTATCAAGAAAAGAGTTTGGCTGATTTTTTCTTTTACAGTAACAGATACAACAAGAAGTTCTTCTGAGGTGCATAGGCACAATTCAAAGCCCACTGAAATGAGTTCAAATTTCTCCATGTCTTCAGCAGGATTTGCATCATGCTTGAAAAAGGAACATAAAACTGCATAGTCAAATATACCTTAAAGTAAGAATGTCCCTCAAAAATAATATAAAATGAAAGCACTTTAAAAGGCATGCCCAGTGTGCTGATCTCATGACATAACATTTCCTATTTCAAATAATAAAACTTAATCAGTTTCAACAAAACAAATTTAGTGAAAGATGTACAAATGTGGAGTACAATACATTTTTACTTAAATGTTAAAAATTTCAAATTGAGGTAAAGGAGAGCAGAGGAAGGAAAGGTTACTTCCGTACTTCGAGGGAAATTTAATTTTCATTTCTATGGATATGTGAAACAATGCATCTTGATTATAAGTGTAAAAGAGGAAAATCCAGTAACTCTACAATTGCAGACAGAGATTTGTCTAATTACTAGTTCTACTTAGTGTTCACAAAGTGTAGTTTATTTCTGTGAGAAACGACAGTGAATGATGTCTTATTCAATTAAAAAAATATTGCATCATCAGAAAAATAGCAAAATCAAGATGTCATCTTTGAGTTCCCCACCAGCTAAACCCAGCTTGAGCCTAAATTTTGATTTTACTGGACGCTTTAGGATCAAATAGTTGGAATTGTTCACACATGAATGTGTGTTATTTTGCAAGCAGGAGAATGAAATATGTAGACACCTGCTACAGAAATGTGAGCATTGAGCAACAGCAGAGGAGAAAAAACATATATTTTTTCCTTTACTTAAAAAAAAAGGCTGCAAAACAAGCCAAATTAAATACTTTAGTAGGGGGGTTTTCCTACTTTGGATGTCATCAGTTTCTAGTTAGAGGCATATCTCTCAGGTCCTATTTGTGCCCAGCTTCATGGACTCTGGATCCTTTCACCTGCAAATTCTGCAGGAACAATGCATGGGCACTGCTGACGACTGGCTTGACCAATTCATGTTCCAAATTTAGCCAAGAGATCAACTCCAATTTGGCACAATCAGTGATGCTTTGAAATGAGCACATTTTTCATTTCAGGAGCGTCTTGTTACGGTGGATGAATCGCCATCACCCTCTCCTGATGTGTTCTGTCTCAGAGCAAGTACTCTGCAGAAAACTATGGTGCATATGGGTGGATATTTTAGGAGCCTTGAAAAAACAGAAGAGGGAAGCAAAAAAAGAGGAAGCAACTCCTGTGCAGGATTCAGGAATTCACATCCTTGTTCTCCTATTCCAGTGCAAATGAAAACAATTTAAACCTCCAGAATTTGCAGTGATATAATTGGGAACTGCCACAATAACACATATTACTCTCCAGTAACTGCACTGGCAGTGGCACACCATGGTACCTCAGAGCATAACAAGCCCTTGGGAAGTCTTCTGTCCATCTGACCTGGACCTGAACAGCTTTGAGCAAGCTCATTTCAATTGAGAAAAAAGCTACAAAGCGAAACGGAGCTATATTTTATTTCTGCATTTGCCTGGGTATTTCTGCAGCCTATTTGTGCTACAGCAATATGTGCCATGGTAAATAATGGTCAAGAGAGATCAATTAAGCTCTGAAGTTTTACACATTCACCAGACCTAGACAGCCATCAGTTTTATGGCCTACTCTCTGCCATTATTTTTGTGTGAGATAATAAAGTGAAAGTCTTCCTTAGGGAAATACATTGCAAGCAGTTTCAGAGGTTTGACTGTAACAGGGGCCAGCCTGAATTTCACAGGTTTTTTACAAGACATATTCGAAATCCCTTTAGCAGTTTGCAACACAGTCAGATAACTTCAGTTAAAAATGACAAATACACAAACACATATGTGTCACTCAGAATGGTCCCTTGGCACTTAAGTGACATTTACATGTATTAGAAACTAACACCATTATATTTTGACCCACACCTTAAAAATTAGAAGGTGGTTTCTGACTGGATCAGACCAGAATCTGCTGTAAAAGAAAGTATTAATCCTACTTCACACTCTCAGATTTTCTTAAATACAAAGCGGTGAATTTTAAAGCTGACATACAGTGTTTTCTTCTCTTTTAACCCATATGGCTTATAGGACAGTGTTACAGTTGTGTGCTCAAATATTAATATTAGGAGAACTGAAGATCAAGCTAATAGCAGATTTACACATCTTTCACAATGCTATCTGGAATTTAAATAAAATTGCAAACCACATTATTATAATGCTTGACAACTGTAAAGTACTTCAGATATTCTGCCCTTTCATACTACAAATGTTTTACCACATGTGAAGTAAATTTGACAAACTGTTGAATGAAAATTGAAATCTGTCATGACCTCTGCCTTAAAATGATCTCCAACTTTTTTCCCCTTTCTCTTTTTGAAGATGCCTCTTTAGGAATCAAAAAATTAGTTTTGTTAATTTTATGGAAATAATAAAAATTGGAATGTGCCCCTGAAAGAACAAGGGGATCTTCAGGTGAAGCATTCTCTGCAAGGGAAATTATTATTCCTGCCCTGTGTCCTTAAGTTCTGTGAAGATTCCTTTTTCATGGATATACTTTTCCCCCCTCTTCTCATTTCAAAGGCATTTTGCTAAGGAAGGAGTACATCCTAAAAACAGAATCACAGTTTTGCCTACTGCAACATAGTGCAGTTGTCTGGTGCATTTCTTTTCCTTTATGCTTAATGAAATGTAACTCTCTTAGACTTTACAAGAAAGGGTTCTGTTGTATAAATGGAATACATTTATACATTCTACTCAAAGACGTAGAAACATACAGGCAAGATTAATTTTCTCCCTTTGCCATACTTTGTCATCAGCTGAAAGAAATTTAGGTTAAACAGGAAAAAATACTGTGAGAACAAACAGGAAGAGATTTTCATTGCCCTATAATGTTTAAGTTTTGTTGTCTGGAATAATTCAGCAAACATCAATGGTAAAGGATTAGGGTATTGGAATTAAAAAATCCTGAGATTGGGCATAAATCTATTGCAGCTGTGAAAGTGGAAAAATGTGACCATTCAGCATTGCTGTTCCAGGAATACAGTCGTTTCAAAAGTGTTTTGGTTTAGACAAGTTGGTCATCATTATCACAAGCTGAATCATTAAAAGGGTGTTAGGCTACTGGAAACTTTCAAGGGATGCAGCTTTTCAGGATCCCCATCAGCGAGTAAAAAGTCCCATTTCAGAGTAACTGGTAGCTGGTGCTTCAGCCAAATCCATGTCCTGATCACATTCCTCAGCAGGGAAGTGCAGGTAAAGCTCATGTGCAGAAAGGTGGGCAGTAATTTTCAGCGTGTGTGGCACTGAACAGAAGAGGTTATCAAAGTCATTCAGTTCTTGGATTCCCTTCCTCAAGTATCTGCCTGTATAAAGGGACACATCTGAAGTGGGGAGATGGGAAAGCTCTTTGGAGAAAAGGTACTTTGAATTATAAGGAGAGGTCTCCTAAAATATAGCTGAGTCTTCTTAGTTGTGTTCTGGCTTTGTTTCATTATTCTTATTTCCTCTGGAAAAGTTCACTATCCTGTCATTCTGTTATAATAAAATAATCTTAGCCTTCTGGGATCTTATTTCCTTTCTCTGCTTAACCCCAGGATATTTGTAAAGTCTCAAAAAGCTCTGAATCAGAAGTTTCCTAATACAAACTGGGGCATGTTTTTAAGCCTCTTATTTAAAAAAAAAAAGAAAAAAAGAAAAAAAAAGTTGGTTTGGGTTTTTTTTTTTTCCTTTTTGCAATAACACATTTCAACATACAGCCCTCATTCCAGCCATAGCAACCCAGCCCAAACTGAATGGGAGACTCACCATCAGCTTGAACAGAGATGATCTGAAGTAAGAAGAAGAAGAAGAGAGATCCCACGCCCTGGAGAAAGGTGAGAGAGAATGTCTGAGAGCCTGGAGCCATTGCCCAGCTTCCAAAGCCCTCAGCTGCAGGAGGTTGGCTGCCGAGGCTTTTTCTCTCTCCTCCTCTGCACTTTCGTAGCGGGCTCTGCGGTGATGATTTCAAGGAGCACTTTCCCTCGGCAGGATCCTGCGTCTTGGGTTTGCACTGAAGGCGGGAGGGGTGGAAAAAGAAAGAGGGAGGGAGAGAGGAATCCTTGGCTTGGCTGGTGTGAAGGGGAGGGGAAGGTGGGGGGGAGATGTCCAGCCAGCTGGGGCTGGGGAGAAGCTTTATCCAGCCCGGTCTGCAGGGCAGCGCACACAGAGAACCGGTGTGAAAAGTCACATTATGCTGCCGGTAAATACCTAATGGATCACCGTGGAGGAAATGCAAAAGCCAGGAGGGAGAGAGAAGGGGGGAAAGGACAAGCGAGGAGCAGCAGCAATCCCTGTCTGAGAGGAGAAGGGCAGCTCCATAGCTGGTGCTGGTTCCCGGTGAGTTTGTGGGCTCAGCTGTGCATCTCCAGAGGGATGGGTGCAGGCGTGGGGAGCCTTTTCCTCTCCTCAACACAAAATCAGCCAGCAGTGCCTTGCTGAGGTCAGTGGCTGCTGCAGTAAGAGTGATGGTGCTCAGGTGAGGGCTGAGGAAAGTGACAAAGGCATGGGATCCTGGCCACCAAGCCTCTCTGAAGAGCAGCACTGGGATGGATTAATCCTGCTATTTCAGATTCCAACTTTGGGGCGGCCACGAGGAACTGCAGGTTGAAGCTGGGGTCCATCAGCTGGTCTCTGTTAGCACTCCTGCTCCAGATAAATGGTCTTGGTCAGGTTTGAACACTCTGAAAGCAGCTGTTGAAGGGAGTTTCCAGTTCCCACTAGCACTTACAGAACTGACATCTGTCCCTCATTCTCATTTGTCTTATATTTGTCCCAACACAAGTCAAAAGAAACCCCCACAATGAGAGGAAACATACTAGCATGACGCCAGGATTTATTTAGCTAAATATATAAACGGAATAGTTTTGTGTTGCTGTTGGAACTCAGCAGGGCTCAGAAATGTTGTTTTCATATTCCCATCCTATTTTGCTTTTATTTCAGCTTCTTAAATTTTTTTCCCTCAGAAATTTGAAGCTGGGCAGAAATGTTCAGTCTGGCAAGAAACGATGAGCTACCAGAAGCAGAAATAAGGAGCTGACCCTTCTCACTGCCAGAAGCCCTGGTGTCCTCCAAGGCAAAGTGTAGGCAGCTACAGGCATGGTCTGAGAACGATGAACTTGTGCAGTGTTGGTTTTGGTCTCACAAAAATGATTCAAGCTCAGGAACTCCTGTATGAGAAATTCAAGGAAGCAAGTAACATCATAGCAGTAAAAGTTTTTAAAACACCTACATTTGATGAATTCAGGAAAATGATGCTCCAATCCTGTTGACTTTAAAAGAATTGTAGCCTTCTTCCTCTTGTGTGTACCCATAACTGGCATATGAATCTACAGGCTGAAAGCTTGCAGATAGGTTTTAGGTAGCTTTGAATTTTCTGTTTAGCCAGAGAATAGGAAGGGCAGCAGGGTTTGAGGGTTTTTTTGCATTACCTTGCCAGCCTAATTCATAAGGGTTGCCTCCAAAATTAGAAGGATGGGAGGTTTCTTTCTCACTTCATCCTTAACATAGGATGGTTGGCATAACACAACTACAAAAGTGCCTTTCATTTCAACAGAAACTCCATGCTCTGTGTAACAGGAATGAACACACAACATGACAGAAGGGGAAACAGAAAATTGTGACATGCATTTGAGTTTATGCTTCTTTTACTAGCAATGTAGTTAATGGCATAAAATGCAGTTTTAACCCTCTGATACACCAATTGTTCTCTCCCTATTTTAAAAAGTGGTGGACACTTTCGGTGAGATAGCAAAGAGATTCCATGAAACTGAGTTAATAATTACGGCCAGACTCACAGACATTAACAGAGACATACCATGACTACAGCAATAGCTCCAGGTTTCCCTGACACTTGTCATAGGGATGATGACTTTGTTGGCCCTTTCCTGTCCTCATGAGTTTGGCCAAAGCAGGTGGAGGAAAGAGCAATATCTTCTGGATTTCTGTCTAAAATTCCTAAGGTCTGTTGGGTTAGTTTTGCTATAATTGGCTCATTTCCTTGTGTTGATATAAGTAAAGGCGTGTTGGCACTCTGGCTTCTGTCTTGGAAAATCTCAGCTTGTATTCTTGAGTAGAACATCTTACTGATTTTAAAGATCTACCACAAGACCACAAGATCTGCTCCTTTTTGAAGACATGAAAGTTTGTAGAATGACCTGGCTTCTTCCTGCCACCCCATCTCTACTGTAAAGGAAGCCTGTAAGTGTGGAAAGGTAAGGATATTTACCAGTTATGAATTCCTGGAAGGTAAGTATTTCACTGCCAAAGAGTTACTCTTCCAGTCTTAGATTCCAGCAAAAATTCCTGGTCTTAGTGTATTTTGGAAGATTTTTATAGAGCTCAGCAGAGTAGGTTTTATACTTAGAAGATATCCATGGCTTTGCATTGAAATCAACATTAATAGAGGGGGAAAAAATCCTGCTTTTAGAATCAAATCCTTCTTGGAACCAAAATCTCAAAATGAGATCTGGAAGTTAAGATGCTTAGAAACATATATAAACTTTTTCTCAGAACCTCTGGCTTTCGTGGCACTATAGTAACACATCAGTCAGACTATTCATGTATAAAATACAATGTATTATGACAGATTACAAAAGATTAATTGTGCCTGCAGCTCTACACAACTGATAGATCGTGCCTGCCTTGGGAGCAGTGAAGGTGCTAATGGGGATATTTTATAAAACAGAGTTTCATTGTGTGCAAACTTTTATGCAATGAGTAAGACACAGGAAGGCACTGGGCTATAAAGCATGTACATACACGTATGAATGCACACACACAAGACACTTGTGTGCTGTGAAGCAAACAATAAAGGTTTGGACATCTGCAACCTAAACAGTATCTGTGCACATTTACATCTGGAATATGTCATTCAAATTAGAGTGGACTGTTAAGACTATATAAAACACCTAAAAGAAATTAAAGTGAATAAAGACACATTTGCAAACAGCAACACAATTATTTACATTACATATTGTTGCATTTGGTTTCTTCATATCTACTACTAGGAATATTTACTTTCTGACACTGAAAATTTATATACTGTAAACATTGCTCCAATTCTGCAGATTCTAACACATGATCTTGAGCCTCTTCAAGATAAGAACTAGGGTCCGAAAGTCTTGAGCAAGTAGACATTCCAAAACATTTGCTATCTCAAGCCAAGTTGGGTAGATGTTGGGAGATTTGTTGAAGTGCTGCAGCTGGCCAAGAAACTGGTCTTTGAAGAAAGAATGCTGGAAATTCATAGGAATGGTCACTTTTCATATCAGAATAAAGCACAATAGAAATAAAGTTTCTGTTCAGAAAAAGATACCTTTCCCTTCCATCTCTAAAGCATTAGATTCTGTTTAACTTGATTCTCTGCATAATGCAATAGCTTCAGTAGATGTTGACAGTCTGCACAGTTTAGCTTGAAGAACTGAATTTAAATGGGATATAGGCTTCAGATTAATTTATCATCCTAAATTTTCACTACTTTCTTTTTAAGAAAGAGATCCAGAAAGAGAGCAAGGTGGTGACTAAATTATTCTAACTAGCATGATTACTAGAATTTATGATATTCTGGAAGTTCTGAAGTCCTGTCTTGAGCTGAAATTGAAAGGAGCTAAATGCACAGAGAACTGAGGTATGCCTTGGGTTTTCTCAGTGCCCTACACTCAGCTGCAGCATCTACAGGGAATTATGGCACTATAGGATAATTCTGTAACTATTTGCACTGATACCATGCCCAGGTATAAGTTCCCAGCTTTCAGATACCAGTTGATCCATATATAAATGCAACAAAATAACTGGTTTCCTATGGGCCAGACATGTTGACAATGGCTCTCTGTAGATACCGGGGGACTGAGGAAACCAAGAGGATTTGGGTTCTGCAGTTTAGTAGCACATCAACTCATAAGCCTGCACAGCCTCTCCAGACTCTCTCTCTTCACATATGAACAGAGATAACCAACTTTACACACCATTCTGATATGCTCTCAGTGAATCAACATAAGTTCTTTATAGATACTTCCATAGTATCATATCATTGTAATGGGGGAAGCCTATGCCTTGTGCCCCTACTAGAAAAAGGGGCACATAAAGACATAAAGAATTATGACTTGGCTTCCCAAGGACCATGCAAAGGGATCTGAAATACCTAACAGATTATGTAGCATTTACACACAAGCACTGCAATGACATCTCCTAAAGGACATGGAGTCTGTGTGACCGAAAGGCAGGCAGGGAACCTTGGTAGTACTGTACACCTATTGTTTCCATGGATAGTACACCTACTGTATACTGGGATCCAAACTTATTCTGCAGCTGGATCCAAGCTTCTAACCCCCAAAAGCTAGCTGGAAATGTGAGAGAAAAAAGTGGGAGAGAAAGATTTCTTTGTTTATAAAATGTGAATTATTAGGCAATGGCAACACAGACAAACATTTTTCAGTGTCTGGCAGACTGCAACAGTCTACTAGCTGCAGAGAACTTTTTATTTTATTTATACAGAGTGTTTGCACCTAATTAAATGAAAAAGTAGAAATGTGCAGAACTACCTGAAAGTAATTCAGGGAGCTGACAAAAAAGGAGACATTTCTTTAAAAAAGGAAAATACATATTTCCCCCACTTTGTGGGTGGTGGGTTGAACACAGGGATCTGTGTCATGGAGCTGCTGACCCTAAGAAAGAGTGTGATTCTTACACTTACATCATGCTATGTGGGGTCAGGCGTTGTCATGTGACAGGCCATGACCCTCATATAAATCATTGCCATGTAAACTGTAAAAATCACACTTCATTTCTTGGAGACTGAGCAGTGTCAAGAAAAGAATGAAGATATCTGGTCATAAAATAGCAGCTGCAATATTAGTGATATGCAAAATTAATTAAATTCTTTTTTTTTGACAAACAGAGGCAAACAAAACTTTTGGCTGCTCTTGGTTGGTGTTATTTGGCTGGGGGAGTGTGGTAACTTTTATTTTCTTCTTTTTTAAGACCTTGCATCAGTTTAAAGGTTGAAAGTTATGTAGCAGTAGAAAATGATGTCGTTTTTTACCCAAATGGTTTATCTTTGTGGGCATCTGTAAAAGTCTAGGTGGATAAGAATCTAATACCTTGCCTAGATTTCTATGTTGAGCCTTCAGACAAAACACTCCCATTTCACTATTTCATCCAGTTTCTCACACTCTCCAACCTTCACCAGCCATGACCTGCAGTTAGATGAGAGAGAGCAATTAAATTCAAGGCTGCCTTCATCTACCCAGTCTATAGCTGCTGAATGCCCCACACTGTGGATACATGGCATGGCAGGAGCAAGTATGGAACGTGGCTCATCTTCTCACAGCCCCAGGGCAACAACCAGATAAACGACAGTCCCTTCTTGAGCTCTCACTGATTCTGTGAGTCTCCTCCAGAGCAGGCTGCCCACACCAGCCCCTGTACCTGCAGTGTGTGCTGTGCTGCATCCCCTGCACACACAGGGCCAACAGGGACCAACACGTGAGAGCTGACCTTCAGTATTTATCACAAAACCTCATACTGTCTCCATCCACCCCCACTTTAACTGCCTCCAACCACCTGTGAGCTGCACTGCATGGAGACCCAGGAATACTACAGGGCCAGTGGCAGGAGGACTTTGGTCCCAGCAAAGTTGTCATCTCCCTGGCACACAGCTCATAGCATGGAGTTTCCTTCTCCTTGCAGAATTGTGCTCCAGCACCTCTGCTTTGGTTTTCAAAGGGACACGTCCAGTCCTTCCATTTGCCAACAGATCCCTGCAAATGTGGAAGAAGAAGGAGTCCCTTGGTGCTGCAAATGCTCCCAACCAGCTGTGGGGAATACACAAGGCCATGGTTATAGTGTTTGTCATGCTTCCAGCATAGCAATTAATTTGTCATTTATTTTACTAGTCACGTAATATTTTGACTTTTGTGTCTCAGCTTCCTTCTCCAGCTATTTCCTAGGAGTTCGTTTATCTGCATTCTAAGGAATGTTCCCTGGACCTTAAGGCTCTCTAGTTTCTCATTAGGTGTTAGCTCTGCCCTCTAGTGCTGCGCCTGCCACAGGGTGGTGTGTCACAGAGCCATGGCTGGTGTTCAAAAGCTGACTGGTCAAACGCTAAACCGCCAAAAACTTACAAGCTGACTAAACTGACTTGACATTTTTTTGCCTCCTGGGAGTGGGTCACCAGTCTATTTCTAATCATTTAAACAGAAAACGTCTTAAACACAGCCTGCCTAAACCCCAGCATTTTACAGCACTGACCGGTTCAACTAAAATCTATTTATTGCGCATTTAAGTGGCTCAACCTGTGGCTCTGATCCACCCCACAGGTTCTTGGCTGCTGGAGTGTGACCAAGTGCTCTGTTGAGCAAAGGCAACTGAGTAAGTTCTTCACCTCAGTGTCTGGAATTAAAGGTCCCAGCAAAAGGAGCAGCTGAGCCAAAGGGAGTACAGGGCTCTGCTGAAGCAGAAGGTTTTTATGGCAGACTGTCACAGTAACCAGCCACGGTACAGTCAGGAAATATAAGAGAGTTTTGGCCTGGATGCTTTGCAGTTTGCAAACCTTATGCAAGAACTTGTGACAGTGCTTTGCACTAAGCCAGTAGTATTTTTAAGTACAGTTTTACGCAGACTCTAAAGTGCTGTGTTTTCCTAATTCCACTTGGGGAAAATGACATTGCTCAAACGTGCTGTAGCAGTTAGGATAAAGCTGTCACGTTTCCTAACTCTGCAGAACTGAGTACGGGGAGTTGAGAGCAAGTCTGTTGATATCAATATTTGAAATGCCTTCCCTCCTTGCACAAGCCAAGCATGCCATTACTAAGGTCACTATAATTTTTGGTAAGACAATAAAGAATGGGAAAATGGGAAATGATGAGGAAGCTTTGAGTCTTTCTTGTCATAGCTGCTCATTTGTACTTGGGAAGAAAATAACCTTCCACAGTCCCCATCTTCCCTTTTACCACACAGCATGCTTTCAGGTCAGACTTCTTTCACACCTCTCGGAGATCTTTCCAATATATACAGGTACTTGAAAAGCATGAACTGAGCATTTGGGAGCATAAGGCTTCTGAGTGATATGTAATTGGAAAAATTAGTATAACAGAGAGTAGATTAGAAAAACTCATGCAGATGCAGAGGTTTCCAAGGTACCATGGGAGTTTGGAGAATTGAAACATGGAGAAGAGGATAGAAGGAAAATTATCAAGCTCTTTTGCTCATATGCTAGGGAAGCCTAATTTCTGTTTTCTCAATTCCCCCACCTTCATCTTTTCAGAAAATTTGTTTATCATATTTCTCTCAATCTCTTCTTCTGCATCTTTTTTGCATCTTTCCTCCAACATTTCAGCTTCTGAGTCTCATGGTGACACTCAGCTCTTCTGGTGGGATGTGTGGGCATGGGGGTGTGTCAAATACCCAAGCAACTTATATCAGCAGACCTACCTGCCATCAGTTTTACAATAGCTAGGGTTCACTTTGGGAGCATCACCTTGCATGTCCTCCCTTTCAAAGCACCCTTCAGTTTGTGTCAGGAAAATGGATACTCAACATTCAAACCACGTTCACACTGCCTTCCAAATACCATCCAAAACACCTGAAGTCCACTACACTTCTATGCCAGCAGTAAGTCCAGTCATCAGGGGCTGACTAATAATTGAACAACTATTAAGGCAAACCCCACAACCCCCTAATGGTGGTGGGGGTGGGGCAATAACAGAATTTGTGTACCAAAATATGGTCTTAAAAGTTACTGTCAGCCCTTGGAACGGGTCAGCTCTTGCAAATGGGTTAGAGTTGAATAATGTAAGGAACTGTAATTGGTGTGCCCACAAATTCCTGGCTACTAACATTGCAACCATTGATTTTTATTACCCACTACAAAAATAGTAGTGGATTATTATTAGCTAAAAAAACCCATGAAAATATAAATACGTTGTTACATTAAATTTAAATGGACACCCAACCATGCTCTTTTAGCAGTGGAAGTAGCCAGGATATTTTTGATATTAAAATATTTATTTAGAAAAAAAAAAAGACCTATTATCCCTCATTTGGTTAAAAAAACCCCAACAAAACAAGAAGAAAAATCAACACTGTGTATCCTCAAATAATTGATCATTTAAACTCCATAAGTAGAAGGAAATTTGAAATAACTCTGTATTCCTAGGCCAGCTAAAGGGTTGAATATGCCTATTGAGAAGATGAGTAATTTTTAAAAACATATTAATCATATATTTCATTGGCAAACAAAACTGAGCTCTGCCCTGAAGTTTGGAACAGCTGCAGTTTGTAATTGTACAAAGAAGCTGGGAGAAGAGAATCAAAACAGAAGCTTTTTGTGTGTACATGCATGCATGCACGCACGCCCACACGTGTGGGTGGGTGTGCCCCTGTGGGTGTAGGAGAAGGGAGGGAGGGAGGGAGAGAAAAAAGGAGAAATATTTTCTGTGGTTCTTTATTTTTGCAGCTCAGTACCTGGCAATAGGTGATGTCCAGGCATGGATCTAATGGTGCAGACTTCATCAAATGCTGATAGTGCCTAAATTACATATGTGGCTAAGGCTTCCCACTCGGAGAACTTTTGTATTTTTCCTGTGTGCCTCATGAGCCTGTGATATGTTTCATGAAATGTATGAAAAAGATGCTGTAAAGGATCAAATTAAGTTAGATTTAAAGTTCAATATTTGCAAAAGAAAAAAGTCTATGGGATAGGAAGGTTAAATAGCAAGCTATTTAATAAAGAAATAAATTTTTAAAAATTTTGATAAATAAATCAGTATTTAATTATACGATAAATATGATCTAATTTCAGTAGCTGAGGTATTGCTGATCAAGTTACTTTACTATAAGTCAATTTTAAATCAGCAATAAATTATTGACCAACACATAATTCCTGAAATAAGTCCTGTCTCAATGTTGTTCGGTCCTTAGTCACAGCATATTTATCAATTCATCTTTTCTTTTTATTTGCCTCATCTTTTTTGTCTCTTTCAACCTATTTGTTGCCTTTGCAGAGCACAACCAGTACTTACTACTAAACTAAGCAGTCTTAAGGAAGGAGAGATGAGAGAGAGCTTTGCATGCGAATGCCAAGAGCAAATATTCCGTGCTTTTGTGTGCAATAGAGAGAAGTTAATGACAATTCAAGTTTTTTCTGTGTTTCGACCTTTTACTGGTCAGAGTTATATCACAATAGCCATCTTAGCTTCTTATCCAAGTCACAGCATCAGTGCTTCTCTGGTTATGTATTCATCACTCAGCAAGAATACCTCCTTCCAGGTAGATTGTATACAAGGAACCTTATTCTAATTTTGCCTTTGCGTTTGAAATCTGGGTTGGGGGGGAGGGGGAAAGTCCTGACATTTACCAAGATTAAATATGGCTCACCAACTACAACAAAGCTAAATCCAACCTCCCTAACTAAATACCACGTTAATTACTCTTCATTCCATAGGGATACGGGATACCTGGAGTGGCTAAGCAGGTACTAAATGTGACACACCTATTTCACAAGTTCTAAGAGTAGATGATTGCAAAGAGAACACGTTATGGCTCATGTTACAGAAATCTGCAAGCTCATGGATATATTTAAAAGAAGATGGGAGGCAGTTCAATGTACATTAAGTAGGACATCTTTGATTTTTGGGCCAGAGAGAGAAACATAAAAGAGTTAGAGCAATGGAAAGACAATTCAACATCAAATGAAAGGGGTAAGAATGCTACAGGAGACACAGTTGCAAAAACATACAGAAGAATAAGAGGGGGAGCTTCTTCTAAATAAAGAAGATTTTCATCTGAAGAAATATCCAGACTTCTGTGTTTTGCTGAATTGTTCCTTCAAATCTTCTGCAAGTCATGTATCACATATACTCAGGCTATCAAAAATCACACTGTGATAGCTCTCACCAGAGTTACCTGCTAAAGAAAGCAAATTTTGCAGATTTCATTTCAGATCTAAGAATTTTAATACTGTCCCTCACATCTAACTCTCTAAAGATCTCTGAAATTCAAGTTAACTTGGCCCTGTAGAAGACACATAAATGCAGAACTACACAAGTGTGCAGCATTTAGAACTTTGAAAGTAGCTGGTCTCCAAAGGTCCACCTGCTGCTGCCCATTTGCTTTGGCAGCACTAATTCTTAGTTAAATATTGGCACAACTTGAAATAATTAATTACAGATACATACCTATTTATAGCCCTAATATATTCCAGAGCTCCAAAGCTGCTGTCACACTAAAGGACAGGTATAGGCAGAATTATCTTTGCTCTTTGTTAGCTCCGCTTTCTCATCCTAAATCTTTCTTACGGTGAATATTTCTGTCTTCCTGCTTCATCTTGGTTTCCACCCTTGCCCTCCTTTCTCTTTTTTATTTCCTTGAGTTGCTGCCTCTCCTTTCCTAGCTCTCTGTTCTCATGTTTTTATTCATACTAACTGGTCCACTTTCTTCTTCTTCTGTCCACAGCAAACAAAACAAAACATGAGGTGAACAAGATGAATGGTTTTACCAGCAGGAAGTTCATTTCACATCTTATGCTATTTGGTACATGAAACCTTAGCATAGGTCTAGGGCTGGACTTGAGAAATAGTAATTTTTATTTGGAAAAGAGAAAGCAACTTTCTAGCACGCATGGTTTCTGAGAAAACAGTATCTGAGCATACCCTGAAGGCTAAGAAACCAAAGGCAAATAAAAGGAACCTCAAATTGATCATTTTTAAGCCAGAAGGCAAATAAAAAGTAACTCCAAATTGATTATTTTTAAGCCACCCTCATCACATATGATTTTGGAACACTTAGAACTGGCAACAGTGCAGCATAGATCAAGCAGAGGACTTGCCAAAAATCAGTCTGAGCTTTCTCCATACATTTGTTTCCTCTTCTACTCTGACCTTAAATCTTAGTGTAGGATTTTTTAGCACTGACTGCAAAACAGCAGTGTGTACCCTGAAAATCTGTGAAAACAAGTGATTGATAAAAGGAATAGAGGAATTTTGTGACTGTCGTGCTTCCTCCTTTCTCAATACCCAAATGTGGATGGGCTCTGAGTCTGGCTCTGAAAACAATATACTCTTCTGCCTCATTTCTGTGGCTGGTCCCCCAGGCCACCTGCCATCTTGTGATCACAAAGACCAAATAATGACAAAAAAGAGTGGCAGTGTGACAACACTGGCAAGTGGTGAGCATGATTTGTGCTCTGGATCAAAAAGGGAACATGCTAAGCCACAGCATCATCTATCTTCACCTTGGGTATGAGGGATATTGCTTAGCTTTGTTTGTAACAGCCTCAAAGATGTCCCAGTAACAGCTTAGCTTACATAAAAAACTTCTCCAAACTTGACAAGATCTTTGTGATGGGTGTTTAACTCTCATCAACCCTTGTATTTTCTATTTTGCTTTATTATGAGAGGGACCAGAAAAATTACAAGCCTGTGATGATGTTCCCAGTTCTCAGTTGTTTTCTTTCTGTTTGTGTAGACAAGGTGTCTGGCACCCTGGTCATACTGAAAATACCCCATGACATGTGCCTCTCTGTGCAACTGCTATCTTATTTTTCGGTCCCTTCCAAGCATGAATTTATCTCTTCCACTCTGAGCTGATCTAAAGCTCAGAAATCAGAAACTGTGGAATCCATAAGGGAAATAGCATGCAAAGAAGAAAAACAGCTATTTACAATGATAGCGACTGGGGTTTCTCCAAGAAATTCTTATTTTGTGTATTCCTCTGCCCATGGTGTTTCAGTTTCTGCAGTGGCCATTTTGATGGATCTGGATTGGAATGACGCTCAGCGCTGTCAGGGCAGAAACAAATGCAGAAAGCTTGGCAGCGCTGCTCTTGGCTGCCTGCTGGGGTCGAGCATATGGAGGCTAATGGGCAAGCTAGGCTGCTGAGAGAGAGCCATGGAAGGGGATCAGCAATTCCTGTCCAAGCAGGAGCGGGCAGGAGGGGTTTGTGGGCGCACTGCAGAGCTGCGCCTGCCATGACTGCATGCATGGCGTGAAGAAGATGGATGTCTCTAAAGCAATGCTAGGAGATCACAGATTCAGGTTCACCTTTCCTGAAGTGCACCAAGCTATTTCTGCATGTTAATGTCACCCTGTTCCTCTTCTGTGTGCAGGCTCACCTGCCTCCTTCCTAAACATTCTTGCAATTTCTATGTTTTCATGTTACTGAGTAAAAGGGAATAAAACTGGCTCTAAACTTACCCTGTTCCTTTCATGAGCTGCACAGGAAGATAAGGTGCTTAAAATCTGCAGTAATATCTAAGGCTGAATGGTGCATTTAAAAGCTGGCAGAAAGTGGCCTTTGAAGCAGCATCTTTTTGAGAGTCAAAGGGTCTCAGAGATAGAGCCAAGCTGTTAGAAAAATTCCTGACTGTAACACTCATTTGTCCAGTTCATAAATCTGCCTCCCTATTCTTCAAAGTGCCAAAAGTTATCTAGCCAGACATCCAGCTTTTATAAGACAGCCTAACAAGCTGTCTGGCTCAATTAGTTGAACTCTGATGGTGCTCCAGATTTTCAGTCAGCAGACCACTTTGTAAGGAAAATATCTACTTGCAGACCCAGTTCCCTTCCAGTGCTGGTAGCTCAACCTACAGTGTTACACTTCTTAAATGTTTTTTTCAAATTAACCACAAAAAAAAAAAAAAAAAAAAAGCTCAGCAGTCCATCCATACACCACAGTTTCAGCTCCTCAGTTCTTTAGCCCTTTCTTTTCTTGGCCTTCTTCACTGTAAATGGTGGAAGCAATATTTTCTATAGTCTGGTTGTGCAGAACATATTGTGAAAAAAAAAAGCTACATGCTTGGTTATGACTGAGAAATTCTGAGTACAAAAGTACTATTTGGGGTTTCTTCAGCCTGAGCTCACTCTGTTCTTGGATAATCCTGTAACAGACTGTTCCATACAACTGCCCTACAGAAGCTGGACTCTATTACCAGGTTAGGCTGTATAGCCAAGTTATATCTAATTTCTGTTTCCATTACAACTTCTAGTACATAGCTGATATGGCTCAGTTAAACAGAAGCAGTCCTTATAAAAGCACAGTTAGGACTTTTGATCAATAAAGAGTAAAATAACTACTAGAATTACAGACTTGATGTGATGCCTCTTTCTAAAAAATGACACACTTAAGAAAGTAATTTCTTTTACTAGCTACCCAATTAACCTCATCTTACAAGTTTTACCTTTTTCAGTCAGCATATATACTGAGAGATTCACTTTCTCTCCAGGCAGACAAGGGGCAGAGATGCTTTTACCTTCCTGTGTTTCTACCATTCACCACTAACGATTTCAGGAACCTTCCCACCAGCAGTTCCAAGAACCCATCTGCTCTGGTGATCCTTCACTAGTGATGTAGGCATAAGTAAGGTAGCCACAGAGGCAAAATTTTAGGGTACAAAATCCAACCAGAAACCTGAAAAGCTGGAGTTTTATAATGAATTGTTTCCCATCATTTCATGCACAGTTTCCTTTTTTTTTTTAATGTAGGCTCCTTCCAATGCAAAACTTATTCAAATATGTTCTATTCTCTGACTGAAAGTTGACAGCAGCAAAATTCTCAGTCATGCAAAGCACAAAGAAAAAAGGTAAATACACAGTAGGAATGCAGTGTTATTAGAGCAGTTATGTGTTCAAGATTTACTACTACTACTATTTTAGCAAGCAAATGCGGCAAAACCCTGTGGATTAATTTTTGTCTGTGCTTAGTTTTTGGATTTTGAACAACCTTTAGCAATACAAAGTGAATCCAAATAATATGTGGCTTCTGTGTAGTATGTCATTAACTTAATTCTGTACAAATTTTTCAAATAAAGGCTTAAAGTATAAGATAACAATTTATCATCCTGTATGAAGAAAATATCAGAGAAGAAAAGCTAAACTGGTTGCATGGACTTCAACACATTCCAGAACAGACCTTATTTTAATAAACTTCGCAAGTTAATATGCTACTTATATGAGAGATAAGTAGCAGGATTACGCGAAAAGATGCTGGCACTGTAACGCACACAGTAAAACAATTCCCAAAATACTAGTCATTATTTTCAATTATGTTTTTTATTTGATTGTTAGAAGCCAATCTTGTTGATCCAGCAATATACACTTGGCTTTGCAGCCACTGTTGCTGCTTAGTAATATCTTGGGAAATCCTATGCCTTTGAAACTCCATGCAAATCATCTAAAAGGAGCCAACATTAACACTCAGGCTGAATTAGAAAATAGAAAAATACACGAAAAAAGTTGTTTAAGGACAAAGTTGTCTCCAGCTAAAATTAAGCACTGATTCACAGTGACATTATAAAAACACTGAACTGTACATTAAAATTCCTAAACATCACTGCTATTCACAACAGGCCAATGCAAACATTTGTTACTTCTCTGTCTGAGAGGGAATTTGTAAGTTAGGAAAATGATGTCAGTACAAAAGAATTCAAAACTAATTTTATCTGATTGGCAAGTGCGTTAAAGTACTGAGATACTAAATAAATATTTGACAGCGCCATTCCATAGTATAATTTATTTCACATATGCACTAAATTAAAAGGAAAGCTTTCCTAAACTGCAAGCAATTTCCAGGCAAACCACTAAGCAGGATGGTGGTGATCACTGCCATTGTGTCATGGCACAGCAACTTCCTACCCTTGCAAAGGTCACCAGAGTTTTGAGCAAATAACCAAAACCACAAGGCAGAGAATGATAGCGTAGGTCCAGTTTTGTCACACTTGTGACAGGGAATTTAATTTTATATCACTGAGCATTTCTGCTTATGAGGATGAGGAAACAATGCTGAATGCCTGGCCTTGTACTTGTGTCAACAGGGCTATCGCTATGGATAAGGAGTTCAGAGTCTTGCCTAGCAATTGGCATTGCTGGGAAAATTCATTCCAGCATGATAGGCCTGTTGTTGAGATCCTATTTTAAATTTTTGATGTGTCTCAGTAAGCGAGTGCATGGAAATGTGTTATTCATGACCAGCTCTTGTGGGCACCCAATGGCACAGGGAAGATACAAGAGGTGGGCAAGAACTATTAGATGGGATGTACAAACAGACCCAGGACTCAGGAACACTTTCAGAGAGTACACCAAGATACAGTGTGTGCCATTTCTTATTGAGTGGCGAAATCAAAGTTGCAGAGGTGCTACATGTTTAGGTCCCCACAGTTTTGGCAAGGTTGGTCTGTTCAGTGGTTCCTTCCAAAGTAGATTTTCTATGAAAAGTCTGGTGATCTGAAATACAAGCAAAGGAGAAAGAGTCTCACATAATTACAAGGGCATAGAGCTGCATTTGTAATACTGTAATTATGGAGAGAGATATTCAGCCTTGCTGAAACACTAGGGTCAAAGTTAGAACTGAAATCCCCTGCAATTGAGAGGGGTTTATGTAAGATTTTTATTAAATCTCCTGTAAAGACAATAAATATCTGCAAAGTTCAGCTTGTTTATATCCCAGAGGACTTACCAAGGGCAAGGTTTATAACTAATTATGGGGAAATATAGGTAACACTCAAAAAATGCAAGCCTTAGCTATATGTAATATATGGTTTGTAATATCATATGCTTTTAAAATTGCTGTACACCTTACGACAATGTTTTGAGCACTAAACTTAAAATGAAAAGTATTCAATTCTAATTTCACTTACAAAACAATCACCATAAAATCTGTGCTTTTTTGCCCTTTACAGAAAAAGAAGAGTTGTAGACATCTATTGTCAAAAAACCAAAAGAAGTGAAAGGCAAATGAAAACCTGATTTATATGATGAGATTAAATTCAGAATGACAATTTTATCTTTTTTTTTTTTTTAATAGTACGTTTTATGGTTTTTACTTCATTTTCTCCCTTAACTTAAAGAAGCCAGGAATATCTACTGATTATCCTACAAATCATGAAACCTTAACTAACTGTGTCTTTAACATGCTTGAACTATTAAAAGGAGAGTGATTACAGACAGCATTGAAGGTTGTACATTAATCTTCACTCTTGATATAACAATTTATATCATACATGAATATACACAGTCTTCTCTTCTTGACATATTTTCTGTCATGTACACAGGATAATTTCTAGAGAGTGCCAATACAGAAACATGCATTTGTTATGAAGCTTTCCTAATACAATGCTGGGTCTGTATGACACTTTGGCATTACTCTGGGTGAAAAGCATTACATGCACATAAGCTGTGTCATTTAAAAAAACAATTTGGGGATTAGAAAGTGTGAAAGTGAGAAAGAATTGGTGGTTCTGAAAGAAAATAGAGGTGCTAGGAAGTCGACATTTTATCTTCCTAGACTTGCAGTGCAATATAATCACCAGTCTGAAGTAGCTGTTCACTTTGTTTATCATTGTCAAATAAACTCTCTTTGTGTGCATGTAGGTTCTACTGCACTTTGGAACTGACTACAAATCATGACTATGGAAACACCAGCAACAAATAATTTTCTAACAATGAGCAGGAGGAATCAGAAGGTTGACTCATAAGTCAGCACCTACTCAGTTACCTACTACTGATTTCCAAACTTCAGAGGTCTCAATATCTTTCGTAATTTTTCCTGTTTTAAAACTTTCAGCCTAAATGTCCACACACAGCTGCTGTACACACAATCATACGGGCAAGTACACCTGTCCCCAAACTGGACACAGACCAGATACAACTGTTTGGTTTGAAAAAGTTGAAAGAGTTATTTGAATGACAGGTTTAGGTAATTTGATGCATAATTTGTAGCAGATGTTTGGACTGTCTGTATTACTTCTAACTACAGGGAAAATAATAACTGTTAAATTTAATAGCATCTCTGAGAATATGAATGCATGGTGTAAAGTTGTGGCATACCAAATTAGAGTAGTTTTAGGAACATTTTAATTAAACAACTACTGTGAATGCCAAATCATGTGCCCTTAAATTGGTGAAATTCAAGGAAAATATATTACAGCTACACCTACCTGTCACCACACCTTGTGTGAGCTGAAGTATGATATATTCTGGTATCTGACTAGGCTAAGTGGTACAAAAGAGCAGACTTATTCTTTGGTTACTTTAAAATTGTCAGAAAACACCTTGGTTTTGGCAGGAAATAACTCTTAATAAAGGATATTGTCACCACAATACCTTATTGTTCTCAATGTTAATGAGAAATGCATTTTTGGTAGGTGAAAAATTTTATCATGGGATCTAAAGGCAATTGCACTGCTCTTCTTTCTCTGATCTTTAAGTACATTGACTTCCAACTTTTCCTCCATTGTTCACTCCTGTCATGACCCCAGTGCAGTGCTGGGTAGTCCATCAAAATGTACTAGTTTCTCTTCTGGCCTTTTTCTGAGCACAGGCTTCACTTCCCACTGATCCACATGGTGCCTGGAGAATTGGTTCCTTTTGAAATGAGGTTGGTTTACCACCCTGTATTGTAAGTGTCACTCTAAACAGTGCAAACACAAACACATACATTGGTTTGGCTTATCCGTGTCTTTCAAATCCTCCATGTTATGCTCCAGTAAATTTTACCACAGAACCTTTGCAATAGGCACACTCCACCCACCCAAAGCCTGGTTCTCTACAAACAGGCTTTTACAAATGCCTTGCCTCTCAGTATCATTTCCTAGTTCATTTCTGCAGCTTGGCCTTTCTTGCTGCCAAGTGTAATTTTCATCTGGAAAGGGTAAAAGGACCAGTGAAGACAAACAAATATGTCTGCAAAATTAAAAAAATTATAAGGCAAGTGGAACTGGTGTTTGTTGGTGATCTCAGATTTGCAACAAGGGTGTGAAATTAAGATTCTCAGACTTCTGATCAGCTGAGGAAAATCAAATTATAGGAGCAAAGGGGTTGCTAAGAAAAATTAAGACAGTCAGTGCCTCACTCCTGCCTCACTGAACAAGGAACCTATCTGAGCCATTCATTACAAAGGGAACACAGACACCGTGTTTGTAGAGCCAGCATATGCAACACATGTACTTCTATGATGTCCATTACACAAAGGCTGAAGCTCATCTGGCAATAACTGTAGCCCTAGACTATCCTTACCTTTTCTGAGAAGAAACACCTTTTGATTCATCCATCTGCAGGACAGCTGGAACCTTCAGGCTCCAGGACCATGCCAACAAAAGTGGTAGGTGGAAGAGGTAAAGCCGGAACAAAGTAGCATCCTCTCCTCTGGGTCACAGCTCTCTTGTCCTGGGGGTCAGCAAAGCATCAGCCAGCAACAAAGGCCAACTGCATCATGGGCTATATTAACAGGAACACATCCAATAATTTCAGATAAGTTATTATCTCCCTCTGCTCAGCACTTATTCGACCAGATCTGGAGTACTGCATAAAGTTTTCGGTCCCCAGTACAAGATAAATTGGAGTAAGCTCAGTGAAAAGCCACCAAAATGGTTAGAGAGAGAGTTGGAGTGCTTGTCCTGTGGGAAAAGGCCAAGAGACCACAGCTTGTTAAACCTGGAGGATAGAAGAATTTGGACCTAATAGAAGATTGCAAATACCTCTTGGGAGGCTGTTGAGAAGATAGAGACAGGCTCTTCACACAGTGGTACAGGATGGAAGCACAAGAGACCATGGTTGCAAGATAAAAAGCAGGCTTTTACCAGATACTAGGAAATCCTTTTTCTCTGTTAGGGTAATCAGGGAGTGGAACATGTTACCTAGAAAGACTGTGTCATCTCCCTCATTGGAGGTTTTAAAGACCAAACTGGCTAAAGTCCCAAGCCACCGGCTCTGACCTTAGAGCCAATCCTACTCTGAGCAGCAAGTCAGACAGGATGACTGCCTGAGATCCCCTCCAAGCTAAATTACTCTGTGATTCTGTAATACTAAATCAATATCTGTGCTGTTCAGAAAAACAGCTGCTGGAAAAGGACACTTTAGTTACCTCCTATGTGTTGATTTTACCCTGTCTGACATTCTGCACTCAGAAGAATGCTGTGTTGCACTCTGAAAAATTTCAAGGATAGTCCAAAACCATGCCTTTCTTCCCAATTAATAACCTCTATAGAGCTGACTCTTGGGAAATGTAGAGATTTCTAGTGTTTCCATTTGATTTTTTTTCTTCTAACACCCTATCTACCAAATCCACATCTCAACCCTGTTCTGCTGCTGTTGTCTTTCAATGCCAGGAATACAGCAGAAGGATGAACATGGATAATTCCAGTGCAACCACATAAAATCAGAGGGAAAACATCAGGAAGAAATAATAACGCTGCAGAATGTTATAAAATAAGTCTTTCCAAGCCAAGTAATTTAATTGGTATGTAAAAAGCTTTTTTTCTACCTTCCTTGCATAAGATGACCTTGTTCACTACCACTTTAGGATTGATACTTTTTCTCAGAACAGAAGATTGCACTACACAGTCACACTATACATTATTGGTATTAATAGCTTAGCATCAAACTCACTCTTTTAACAATAATAACTCTTTCTGCCTGAAGTCTGCTATTGCTTCACCCTGCTGCCACCACTCCTCTGCAAAACATCTGGTTTTCATCCATCCTCACTCTCCTCCAAATTCTGACTTCTCCCCACAGTTTCAGAGATCCCAAGTCTGCTCATTTTCTGTCTGCTTCCTGCCTTCCTTGTTAGCCAGACTGTGACTGGCAGGAAGTGGAAGCATGTAAGGTCAATCAGTCTGCTGCAGAAAATACAGGCAACAGATGCAACAAATGCACAGGCTTTGTAATAATCCTACAGATGAACAACATAGGAGGTAAGGCACACTCCAGCAAGTGACCTTAAATGACACATTAGCTGGCATAAGAAAGGAGACACTGTAGTAGGATGTGAGACCTGGCACCCAACATCTGTGTTGTCTGCAGATGTCACATACATTTTCCATAGAGGCAGATGATGTTCAGGCTCTACAGGGAACAACTCAGGGAACATCTATTTGCCTCTTCCCATGGAGTCATGGGACATCACACCTATGTCAGATGGGACCAACAGCAATTATTGAAGGGATCAGGGTCCCTCCACGCATGAGGTAAATGCTTTTCTACCACTTAGCACTGGATGTAAAATGTTCATGGACTTCCAAGGAAATCCTAAACCATGACAAACCTTGGCCCACTGACATCTGTCATTTTTCCAATGGACTTACTGAAATTGGGATCTTTTTCCCAGAGTAATTATTTGTTCCATTCTGTATCTCTGAAATGTTTCTCTATATGAGGTACACTGTGGCTGTTATTTGATGTAATTCTGGAAAATCTCTATTCCTGCAAAGCTCTTGTCCTTCAGAAAACTAAAACAGCATCATACATTTTGTTTTCCAAATAAAGTACCATCAAAATAAAAAAAAAAAAGGTGAATTGCAGAGTATGAACTCCTGAACTATTTTCATGAATGCAGATTAATTTAATTCTGTGACTGTTGAGGAAAGAAACTGACACATTTTGCAATTTTTTGGTGTGCCTTTATTTTTCTGGCAGTGAAGGGACACAAAAATATATTCTGTATAGATCCCTATATTTTCTAAATAACATATTCAATATGAAGTAAGTGTGATTCATCCTTCATAATTTATTATTCTCTTCATGAATGTGCTTATTACAACAGATAGTTGCAGTGCTGCCGCTAAGATTTTGTCACCATTTCATGCAAATCAAACTGAAAGCTATTTTTATCTCTTATGTATCCAATATTTAAGAGATATCTCCTACATAAAAATGTAGAAATTATGGAAATTCTTTAGAAATATGGTCTTGGCCTTGATTTTGCATGTTCTTCTATATTATCGCACGCTTTTTTGGATACGTTACAAGATTTCCAATCAACCATTAGTAATAGGTTTAGCAGTTGTTTCAGCCTCCCTCAAAATCCTTGTTCTCATTTTTATTCCACAGAAGGCAATTTAGGGATCCATCTGCAAACACTTGCTATCCAAAGCAGTGCTTGCTGCCACTGATAGTCCCTGAGAAATCAAAGTACAAGTACTTTACCTAGTAATGGGAGTCTGGAGGACTGGAGATGAGGTTGCAAATGTTCATTTAATTTTGGGAAGACATTCAGGCAGGCCATGTTTCACACTAGAAGTGTACACACCATGTTCAGTAATGCTTTCCATCTAGTTCTAAACCTGCCTCTGCCCAGCTGTGTGACATTGAACAGGGTCATACCAGGCCATGCTGCAGTTTATCTTGATTTAGAACAGAAACAAAAACTATTCCTGGGCATTTGGGAACAAAATGCTCCATCAGATAATTTGAAAACTAACAGTGCCAATGACAGAAGTACATTGAAATTTTCAGTGGAAATGTACCCTTCTGAAAATCCATGAAAAGAAAAAAATTCAGAAAATCTTACCCTATCCATCATTTCTATATGGACATCTAAATGGGCATCCCATTTGTGACTCCCACTGTTTCTGTATATAGTGGTCCCACCCAGGGGTCTATTACCCTAAACGCTAAACATCCTGACAGCATTAATATTTATGCTTCACTTTGTACATATATTTGTGTTTGCATCTTGAGGCATGTAATTCCAGGCTCCCTACACAGTCAATAGGGAGCACATGGATTCTTTACTTTTCACAGGTGATTATAAAGACAATATATTCTTCTAGCCTAAGCAGCTAATTTAGATGCTTACAACTCAGCTGTGTCCAAAACTGTGCAGTGAAGCAACTGAATGCCAGCAAAAGAAAAACCTCAGGCATGAAGTTCAAACTGGTAATTTGGGAAAGCATCATCACCAAAAGGAGCAATGACCATATAAATTAGGTATCTTTGCTGTCTCTTTATCTGTGTTCTTTACTGTGCTCCAACATTTTGCTGGTGAGCCAGATGAGAAGGTCCTCTCTGCATTTAAGTCTAATCCAAAGAATCCAGGGTTTCACAATGTTTGCTTTTCAAAGAACCAAGCACATTCTTAAAATTTAGGAAATCTCAAATAAGAAATACATGATAATGGAAATGCCAGAGGTATGAAATATCTCTTCTGTTAAAGCAACAGAATGTTTTCAAAGTTGAGAGAAAGTAGATACCCTGCTTAGGCCTTTGACCGCAATAATTTTCATTCTTCATTTAAAATTCTAGTATTTTTCTTCTCCTTTGCTTTTATTCAATAAAACTCCATTAAGGTTTCTACCTCCCAAGACAAAACAAATGCAAGGATTTTTAGCTGAATGACCAACAACTAACTATATTAAAAGGCTTTTATTTCACAGTTGCAAACTAACATTATTGGAAAATTCCAAGATACGATTTACAGCATAGAATGGGTTTATCAAACATAATTTTCAAACAGCTGAATTGTTGGAAATTATAACACACATAAGCTAAATTTAAATGTTAGGTCTGCTAAATTTTATGAATAATTTCAGTGTAACAAGCTGAGCTTTTTTTTTCTGGTACTTTTATGCAAAAAAATATACATACAGTCCCCGAAAATACAAAGCTCGAGAAAGAAAGCCTTTGTAAAGCATCTTTAAGAGTTCACATTTGTATCCTTTAGTGAGTGGCTTATAAATGCCTTTAAATTAAACAGATTTAAAAAACCAAAAAGCACTGCAGCACAGTGTATAAACAAAGGGTTTTATTGTACTTTGCAAAGGGTATCCTATTCCATCACTGCTTCTGCCACCCTAATATATTTACATGACTGCAACAAATGGGAACTAATTCAAAGGAGTATTAAACAGGAAGTTTTATTGGCATTTATTATGACACAGACAGAACATTAGGACATGTAATAAAATACCACTCTGCATGTGAACGTAAGTTTTATTTTTATTTGCAACCACACAAATCTTACAACAGTGACTTTTTATACCTCTAATTTTGCTTCATTTTTTTAAACATAGGTCCAAGCCAACTATACTAGGCTACTGGGGAAACCATACATGGTCAAACTACTACCAAATGTCTGTACCCTCTGTGCTGTTGACAGACATATGCAACAGCAGCTAAACATATGTACTATGTCCTTCTCTGGAACCCAAGGTACCTTTCCAAACTTTTATCAGACTAGTTCTCCCAAACAAATATTTTCTAAGGGCAAATGTGATAGAAATTTCAACACCTCTTACTTAAACTGGAAATTAAATTAAAAACACCGAGCAGAGATCCTTCTGCATGGCAAATGAAAGTATGCTCTGAAATGCAATTTAAATATACCATATTAGAAGAAGTACATTGTGAGAAAAGTCTGTAGCCGGATATGGGGGAACCTCTATAGCAGCCCTCTGGTTTTGTGCTTACTGAACTATATCAGTAGGTGAGGGTAACCAATCACAGACACTTACAGGACTGATGTCATGGCTTATCAAAGTCTCTCACACAGATGATAATGGTCAAACTTGGCCAACTCATTATTATTATTTGAGTGACTGTGGCAAAGTTCAAAGACTTTGCCTGGCTGAATTTTTGTTCTTTTTTTGCATAAAGTAATTTTCTGCTGCAAAGATTCACTAACACAAAACTGAGTCTAAAAGCGCCACTTTGAATTTTTTGAGAACAATGAGAACACAAAAGAAGGACCAACCTTGGCCTATCAAATCTAGGAAAAATGGCTGTTATGGGAATGTCTTAAACACAACACTTTCACACATCATCTATCTGTGCCTGGAAATACTGTCTGGTTGACATTCAGAAGGCTTCCTGTGAGTCCTGTAAGTAAGTGCAGGTTACTCATGACCTTGTCCAGCCACATGCTGAAAATCTCCAACATCAGAGACACCACTGTCTCTGTGATCCCTGTTCTACAGCACAGCCACTCTTATTGCCCAAACCTTCTTATATCCAGTTGGAATTTCCCTTTTTGCAACATGTGATCGTTATCTCTTAGTCTTTCACAGGACATCTTCAAGGACAGTCTGTCTTCATCTTCTTTATAACCCCCACTTTAGGTAGTAGAAGCTTGCAATTAGCTCCCTCGTGGATTCTTGTCTAGATTAAATGAACACCATGTCTCCCCTTGCTTGGCATAGTCTGCAGCCCCCAAAAACTGCAGTGTTCTTACATCTGATTCTGCCCATTTTGTCAACACCTCTCTGACGATGAGGACCCAGACCTGCTCACAGCACTTCGGATGCAGTCTCAAGGGTGTTGAATAGATGGATGCAATCACTTCTCTCAGCCTCCAAGCTACTCTCTTGCTAATGCAGTTTTTTATTGCAGAGCTCACCTCCAACTCACAGTCTGCTCCTTGTCTACCAGAGATGGGCAGAGCTCTTGCAGAGGGATACCTCATCACAGATGCAAGATTCGGCATTTGCCTTTGCTTGGTGTCCTGAGATTCCCATCAGCATTTGAGGTTACCATTTTTGCAGCTTGCAAAGGCCCCTCTGAATGGTTGCCCTGCCTGGCAGCAAGCGACACGCTTCTCACGATCCAGGGCTGAGGTGGCTGAGGATGCACCAGGACACTTGGTCAGTGCTGGGAGGAATGGCTTAAATGCAGAAAACTGGCAAGGAGGACTGTAAATTGATGTTGCAGCTGGGAATAACTCTTGATGAGCCTGAGTGAACAGCAGCCAAGTGATCCTCTAGCATGGATCGAGTTTAATGGTGTCTGCGTCTCTGCTTGGGTACCTCTGCCCAGGTTTTGCATCGGGGATCCCCTAGATAGTGAGGTAATGGAAAGAAATTTACTCTTACATTCAAAACTCCCATACAAATTACTTTCTAGCTATGAGATTGAGTTGTCCCAGCTGATGAACTTTTTCAGCTTGGAGGGTTTTTTTTTATTAAAATCTTTTTGAATTTTCAGGTGATCACAATATGGACAAAAAGGAGTCCAAAAAGTCAGTAGTACAGGATGCTATAACACCACTAGTTGGTCCAGACCCAAAAGGTTGGATTTCTATCTCTTACACCCTAAATATATCCATAGGTGGCAAATGTACGGCTGTCTTTTCCTTCTTGTGCAATGAAACAAGACACCGTTTTTCGTATAGTCTTTTTTATACATGAAATATCGATTCAAATCTATTTTGCAACAATTTGCTCCTTCTGACAGTTTTCAATCAAATGAGAACTGATATTAGGCAATGGAGAGTCTGCTCACACATTTGCCTCCTGTCTTGCATCTCTTGCAAAAACACATCCAAATTTAGCTAATTATACTGGATTCCTCATCATCAAAGATGGTGGATGTTTTGTAATGCCCCTTATTTTTGCAAAATAAGATCATTTTTTTCCTTCAGGGTGCTGCAACTACAACTGATTCTAATTCCCTAGATTTCTTTATTTTTACTGTAGTGATAGGGAAATTTGTCACTATCCTTACAACACAGTCCAGACATTTGCCACATGAAATAGAATTTAAAAAAAAAAAGTATCATGGGGTAGTAATCTTTTCCTTTTTCTAAATGTGAACCAATAGAATTTAGAAACTGCTAGTCTGGGCCTTCTGCAATTCAGCTGAACATGTCTAAATTGTTTATACATATTTCACATTTCTGAGGCTTTCTTCCCTACTATACAAACCAGATCAGCTGTATCAACCAGGTCATTCTCCAAAATCTGGAGAGTAGAAGACAGCAGATTCAAAGATGTGCCAACAAATGATATGTGCATGTACCAACTATTTCCATGCAGGTTCTGAGAAAGGACACTTTCATAAGAAACTATTTTTTACTGTTAATCAAACCAGGATGTTTCATTCCATAAAGGAATGAATGCAGCCCGTTCCAAATATCAAACTCCTGTTCCTCTGCAACGACCACTTATGATTCTTAGAAACCTGAAGGATTGAATCAACAGAAAACAATACCTGCTGGGGCAATTTTTTTCCTCACGATCTTTCCCATCTCCTCACTTTTGCATGGGGTATTGTGACTGCTGAACAGATGTGACCCGTAAGTGTGCTACTAACAATGTTGTGTTTGGCTTTGACAGAGGTTTTACGCAGAGAGTGTTTGCAGAAGCAAGCCGTGCTCTTACTGACAGCACGCATTGCCTGAAAACTCTTGGCTGGCTGACAGGCCGGCTTTTGTGGATTTTTCCATAGCGATTTAGGATGTTATTGTCCCCCGGTCATCTACAGCCATGGTTGCAAGTTGCAGCCCCCATCGGCGGCATCTCGGGCTGAACTTTCCATCGCTCTCCACGACTACCTGAGGGGAGGTTGTACCCAGGTGGGAGCTGGCCTCTTCTACCTCCTTGCAGCGAGATAACCAGATGTCATGGCCTGAAGCTGAGACCAGACTAGACATTAGAAAATAAAAAATTCACTCTTAGTGTGGTCAGGCATTGGAATAGGCTACACAGGGAGGTGGTGGAGTCCCAATCCCTAGAGGTGTCTGTATCTGGCGCTGGGTGATGCGGTTTAGCGGTTTAGGGGCTCCAGTGGCAGCGCTGGTTGGACCTGATGATCTCGAAGGTCCCTTCCAGCCTTGACGATTCCACGATTCGGTGTCTCCAGTGTGTCTCCAGGAGGTCACAGCGCGCAATACAAATCCAGGCTGCAGACGGGGGGCGCAGGGCGCTGCCACTGGCAGCACCCCGCAGAGCCCCGGAGGGCGGGCAGCGCCCCGGCCCCTCCGCCGCCCTCAGGGCCGCTCCCTCAGGGCCGCCGGCGCCTTCCCCCGGCAGGCGGCGCGGGGCGGGCCGGCCCCACGGCGCAGGGGCGGTGCCGGTCACGCGGGCGCGCGGCGGCCCCGCCCCGGCTCCGGCGGCAGCGGCGGCGGCGGGGGCACCTGGCGCCCTCCTCGGGGCTCCTCGTCGCCGGGACAACCGGGATCGCCGCCGCCGCGCCTCTGCCATGGTGAGGAGCCCGCGGCACGGCCCCGCCGCAGCGGGCTGGCCCGGCCGCCCGGGGCGGGCAGCGAGTGCCGGCCGGGCCGTGCGGAGCGGCCCCGGGGCCGGGCGGCTCAGACCGAGGCGAGGGTGGCGGGCGGGGGAGCGCGGGGCGCGGATGCGGGGCTGGGCGTGCGGCCCGGCGCGGGGCTGCGCCCACCCGCGCTGGAGACGAAAGGAAACGAGTGTGTCAGTCTGTCCCTCTGTCTGTCTGCCCCGCTGTCTGTCTGCGTGCCTGCCCAGAGCAGGTGGGGCCGCACTGCCCCTCGCTGTAGCACATGCCTGCGTGTCTGGAGTGAGGTGTGACGGGCGCCTTGCCGCCTCCTCCTCCTCCTCCTCCCGTGTAGCGCCGGAGCAGCCATGGCAGGGCTCTGCCTGGCGTGTGACGCGAGTCAGGTGTGTTGTCCGCCTGGATAACACAGGAGGGATGGTGTGTTTATATGGGTGTGTAAGGCGGCCGGGGAATGATGAAGGTGTGTCGTCCCCCTTATGAAGTCGAGAGGAAAAGCCAGGGCGTGTGTCGGTGCGCAGGGCAGGGATGGGGTGTCGCCGTGTGGATGCGCGGGATGCTGGGTTTGGGCGCTGTGCTGTATCCATATGCATGTGCCGTGAGTCAGGGTGTGGCCTGGGATGTGTGCACATAGCAGATACACAATGAGCGTAATGCTGTGCCTCTCTGTGTATCTGCCGTGATTTGGGCTTCGGGGATGGTGTGTTTGTGTTGTAGCAGCGATGTGACATTGTGTGCAGGGCCGTGACATGGCACCGTATGCATGTAGCTGTGTCTGCCTGCTGCTGTCTGGTACGGGCTTGTTCCTGTGTGTATATATAGTGAATATTGGGTGTGGCATAATCTGTGGATATTTTTAAAGGCACGTATGCTACGGGTGGGGCAAGGATTATCCATAGTCTTGTACGTTCATAGCAGATACAGGGAATGGTATTAGTGTGTACAGAGCAGCAGTGGCTTGGGTGTGTGAGCGTGCGTGGCTGTGATGTCGTGATGTGTGTGAACAGATGCATTTATAATAGATTTGTGGGGTGAGTGGGGCAGGCACAAGGTTTGTTTCACCTGTACGTGGGGATGGCACGACATGGAGCACATGTGTGAGGAGGGTTGTAGTAGAGGAGAAAGAGCAGCTGTGGTTTGCTCTGTGGAGATGTGACACAGTTTGTGTGTGCCACGAGTGGCACGGCAGAGGTGCATCAGATGTTTGTGAAAGGAAGATGACAAGGCACGTAAGGGGGAGTGTGTAGGGACAGGCACAGCATGTTTGGAAAGATGATTGGTTTGAGCCCTGTTTTCAATTACAGCTTAATTGTCTGATGCCTTACTGCTTCCCAGTGATAGTTACAACGATAGATGCAGCAGGAAGGCACAGTTGCTGGCCTTTCCCACATGAGGAAGTACACAGTGTTTTAAGGCAGTCACTTCATGTGTATGTTTACGTGTGTGTAATGCTGGTAGGTTTTCTGGATCAGATTCTGGGGAGGTGGAGGGAACGCTCAGCCTCACAAAAGGAAGAACTATATTCCTGTGGTGTTGCAATTTTTTGTCCTTTACATGAAGGCTTGTTTATGCACTCTCTTTCTTCCCCTGCGCATTGCCTTCTGTTCCTTCCCAATTTTAGCCTGCATGTTCTGAACCCAAACAAAGCAACCTTGAAAACTAAAATGTGAGGTGGAATAAAAATATGGATAGACTGTGCATGATTGCAGTATTCTTCTCTGTAGAATCAGTTTGGATTTGCTTTGCAAAGGTCTTAGGATGTATCTGTTGCTGCAAGGAGGAGTGAACCTCCATGAATGAGGTTGTGGATGGTATAGCGCGGTGGAGTGATTGTGATGTGACTCAGTGACATGTTCTTCATATTAACATTACATCAGAGAAGATGCAGTATCTTAAGTCAATTCAATAAAATGGATTTATCTCATGTTCTAAATTTAAGATAGATTACAGACTGAAAAATAACTAACCAAATGTTTATAAACTGCACCAGGGGAGGCTCAGGTTGGACATATGGTAAAATTTCTTCACTGAAAGGGTTGTTAAGCATTGGAATGAGCTTCCCAAGGAGATGGCAGAGTCACCATCCATGGAGGTTTTCAGGAAACTACTGTGGCACTTGGAGCTGTGGTTTAATTGACCATATGGAGATATTCGGACAGAGGCTGGACTCAATCTTGGAGATGTTTTTCATTCTTAATGATTGTATTATTCTGTAAGTACATATTTTCCATTTACCAAATGCCAGGCATGGAGGTTTTCTTTGTGGTCTGTTTTGACGTTCCCAGTGAGATACCTTTAGCAGTCTAAACTCAGCAGACATAGAATCTGCAAAGCAGCATTGGTGCTGTATTTGCACAGGGAAATTTCAGAAATTATGCCATCTGCTCTGCAGATTCTTATATTGGGCAGCTTTTTAGTTGCACTTGACAGCTGTTAAGCTGTTAACCACCATTTTTGGTACTATTTAAAAATTTTCAAGTATTTTATTCAATGCATGGTTGTAATTAGAATTTTTCTGTCTTACAGGGTTAGTCCTATTCAAATTATTCTTTCCTTCTTAATTCTTCAGAGCTTCATAGAATTAATTTTGAGCAATTAACACCAGACCTTTTAGTACAGGGAATATCAATGTTCCTAAAAATCAGAAGGACTATTAGTTTACCGCTTGCTTATTTTACAACAGACTGGAATATTTGGTCATCCTAGTTAAAATGAGGGATAACATGGGGCTAGCAGATGTGGAAAGTTGCTAATAAAAGTCAGGTTTTCTGTGAGGCATGGCAACTATTTTTAGGTAGGTGTAGAAAAGTAGTACTAGTCTTGGCACTGGGACAATATTGATCTGAATCCCAGCAGAAGGCTACACATTGACAGTACTTCAGCTGTTTCATCATTTGGAAGTCAGAATAACTGCATTAATTTAATGTAAATTGTTATCAACTGGCAATTCTGGTAGCCTTTCTACTGAATTAGAAATGCACATAAGTGGGATATGCAAAGTAGGACAAAACCAGATGAAATTGTGACACCAAGGAGTTCTCCCTCAAGCTAATTTAGACAATAGCCACAACATCCACTTGCATTCTTTCTGATAATCTTTTTAGGAAAGTGATCCATATTCTCCATAGAGTTCTGCTTTTCCTTTTCGTTTTTTTTTTTGTTTGTTTGGTTGGTTTGGTTTGTTTTAACCCCTCTATGTGTTTTAGGACAATGCAAGAACTGTTACAATTTTTCATCATACTTGATGTGAATGTGATGGAGCTTGAGTCCAGATCTTCCTCTGAGCTTCTACAAAACAACTTCCCCACTTGAACTTCTAATGCAGAGTGGGACATTCTCATTCTTTGTAAAGCATCTGAGAAGGAAGATTGTAAACACAGAGTAGCTTCTATATGGTGAAAATCAGATTTGCATTCTTAAAAATGCAGAAAAACATATACACAGGCATTAAAAATGTATAATGATGAACTTAAAATTTACTACATACTGGTGTCTTCTCTGTCAACTCAATTTTTTTCAGGATCAATAAATTACTTGCTTGTCTCTCAAAGTTTAAACTAGTTGTTCTTGAGACTGAAGAACAAATGGTTTGTAAAGATCAAACATTTTTCTCAGCCTAATTTTTCAAAAAAATGTGCTGTACTCTGAATGTCTGAAAATCTGTGTATATACTGTTATTCTACAACACTGTGTGAAACCAAATGGATTATTTTTGTGACAAAATTAATTCTAATGCAACTGTAGTCCCTGTGAATCATCTTGTGGTGGAAGCTGCCTTAGATTCTATTTCAGTATGTCTCTGTAGAGTCTCAAAGTTACCTGAGTGGTCAATGGAAAGTGTCTTTCTCAGGTGTTTTGAACTTAGGCTTTTGCAACTTACCTTTGAGTGTTTGATACTTCTTTTTTTATGTACCTGGTCAAGGAAAAGTAAGCACAGGATCTTTAAATGCTTAATTTTTGGTGTCTCAAATGGCCTCTCTCTTACACATCTGCCCCCATCCGCCCAAACCAAAACAGAACAAAACCATCCAAACAAAATTACAGCATGAATTTAAATGTTTAAATGGAGTAAAATAGTTTCTGTTGGGTACAGGGAGGTAATGGAAATGCAACAATAGTTGACACAAGGGCATCTCAGCTGACAAAATCAACTACAGCCAATTTCTTGAGGGACTCCCTCTGACTTTTTGCATTGGAGGAACCACTGCTAGAGGAGGACTGGAAATTTGCCCTTTTCTGGACTTGCGCATTTTTGACTGTTTTGAGCTATGAACTCCTGCTGTGTAGCCCACAAGAAGGCACTCAATATTTGGTATCAAGCTGCAGCATTCAAAATATTTACCTTAATTCTTGTTACACTCTTTTTTTTTATTCCATTATTTTCCTGTATTGTCCTTGGTAGGCAGAAGGAAACAGTGAATTTGTTTTTCATTGGATTTGATTGCTGTTCAGCTGGTTACCCAGTATGTTCTGTAAATTTAAATCAAGGAGACAAGGACATAATCAAATCTGCATAAATGTGAAACTCTACCAGTATGTCAAGTTTGTCAGTTTTCTGAGGTTGAAATTGAGGTCAGAGCTTCACAGAGAAAAGGCATTTCCATATCATAGCTTGATGTTACATGGTAGTTATATAAATACTAAGGGGCAAATGTCTAAGTGTGCTTGCAGATTATAGGCTATTTTCAGAACTACTTCTGAAACAAAAGTATCAAGATAATTTTATTTCTGCAGAAACGTACATTTTGGCAAATACCGAATGTCCAGTTTCTCTTCTAAATCTCAACCTATTGCCTTTCTTGAAACAGTTTGAAAAGGATGTTTTGGAAATGCTGTTATGATGCTATTTCCTTTGAAGTCAAGTGTAATTACTGCTTGTAACCATGAAGAGGTACCTAGTTTTGTCTTTTATAATTGAAAGCTTTTATTAATAATGCATTTCATGTATGGCAGCTTTTATTAATTATGCCCTACATGTATGGCATATGTAGCCACAAAGCAGATTTTTTTCTTGTTTCTTTCTTGTTCATTTTCTAGGGAGATTTGCCTTGCAGAGAAGATTTGCCCATCATAGTAAAGATTTCAGGCTCAGTACTAGGAAAAACCTCAGTTCTGGCATAGTGTTTATGAGGCAGATCAAGCACTGCTTTGAAATGGCTTTGTAGAAACTGTAGAGCCATTTCTGTAATAAGCCATACCTTTTATGTCTCAAATGTATTTTTGAGGCGCAGTTGTGGAGGGGGAGGATTCGTACTCAAAATTTTTGTTCCACAGGTGCTTAGAATAAGGGTTCTGACTGCTTCAACCATGCAGTCAGTACTTAAGTTGTGATTTCATTTACAGTTTGAGCTAAGTGCAATAAGAAGAATTGCCTTTCTGGATATGGGATTGCGTGACTGGAGGGAGGACTCTGTCTGTTCAAATTAGAATGGTGCAAACTCCTGGGGAAATGGACTTGCAGAAGAATCTCCGTGTGAACACTCCAGGAGGATTTCAGGTCTCTGTTGTCATGCCATCAGCCTGTTAGTTTGTGTGCTGATATTGAAGACTGGGAATAAAACTTAGCCATATGTATGTCAATAAAAACAGGTATATGTAGAAGTGGGGATTCAGAGAAGTTTTGATAGGTATTCTCCTAAGGGCTCTGTATCTGTGATGTGGATTAAATTTGAATGGCTGAAACGACATGGCTATCCCTAGGCAAATGTTGCTACATTGAAATGAATGGACACTTTTCTCTTGGACTGATTTTGTTCAGGAGCATATAATGTTCTGAGTGCCTTTGAGAACGTGCATTTGTAGCACTATTCTACAAAATGGCGTGACACCAGCTGGATTATTTTTGTGATTACACAATTATTCATTCGAGAACACAGTCCTTGTGGATGTTGTGATGGAAACTACCTTAGAATCTTCTCCAATCATTTTGCTTAGAGTCTCAAAGTTACTTGAGTGGTCAAAGAAAAGAATCTCTCTCAGGTGTTTCAAACTTAAGCTTTTGCAAATTCCATTTGAGACTCTGCTTGATGCTTAAAGAGGGATTTGTCATTTACCCGGTCAAGAAATACAGAATCTATGTGATGTATAATCAACGTTGTGAGGGGCTACTTTGTACCCTTGTGATGGGTTACAGGCAACAACTGCTTCGTCCATCTGATTTTAATTTTCTGCCATTCTCCCATTAATTAATGGGTCTGTTGCTTTCCAAGCCCATAAAGATGATGATATGAGTTTCCCCATATTCCACTTCAAAGTACTTTATACATTGGACTGCTAATTAAATGCTTTATTTTAATTTAGTTTTTTAGGAATGATGTCTAAACGCATCATCATGTACTGTTTGGAAGGGTGTAATCTTAAAAGACAAGTAATGGATAATTATCTGAAAAAGGAAATGTTCAGTCATTATTTTTTTTAAGAGAAAGCAAATTGAAAGAAAGATTTGCCAATCAGTATATGACTAACAGATGATGAGGATAAAACTCAGTCAAACCTGTTTTTTCAGCTGTCTCTCTGCATATGTTTAAAGAATATACAGGGATACAATAAACAGCTTTTCCAAATTTCTTAGTGTTTATGTGGTAGTTGTTGGATTTTTTATTTTATTTATTTTTCTTTCCTGATCTGAACTAGTCTCTAGTCATGGAAGATTAGGTAAGGAGTAGTTTATTTTTCTATGTGGTTTAGGTTTGTTCTGCCATCTTTGGTAATGGTTAGAACTAAGTGCCTTGAAAGGCAAATGTGAGCTGGGTGCACCTGAATGAAGGGTTAGTCTTCCATGTAGCTCCTATCTCAGAGTAGCATAGGGAAAGCAGCCCTTACAAACGTTTTTTGCCAATAATGTGTAATGCCTCTTTTTTAGTGAGGTATCGGATTGAACATAATGTTTTCTGCCATGCTGGCTACCGAACACCAGTTGCACGATAGCAAGTATTGATAAAATGTTATCTTTCAACTGAATTTTAGGCCTGCAAGTAATTAGGTCAATCACTAATCTGCAAACCATTGGATTTCCCCTTTCTAAGCAGCAAAAATAGGAGCTATCCCACTGGAGTCAGAGGATTGCTGTCTCTGTGGTGACTTAGTAGGAGGGGGTGAGTCTTTCATTAGGGTATGGGCATCTCAGCTAAGAGGTCAGGTTAACCTGTTAGAGCTTAATACCCTTGCTGCTTGCAGGAATGAAGCTGTACTCTTTAAAAGGCTTGAGCAGTGATTTCCAAATATGCTGTTGGCAATAGGTGACTGCCCTTGAGAAAAACACACAGGAAAGGGTGATGAGAGCTGTTTGAGCAACAAACAATGGGCTGGTGTGCTGGAGGTGGCAGGAAAGGCAACCTCCAAGCACCTCCTGCTCTGCACTGGGAGGCATTCGAGTTGGAACAGCCAGAGGCCTCGAGGTAGAGTTGTGCAGCTGTGGACCTCAGCTCTGAGGTCCACAAGTGACCTTGTTCTGTCACCCAGTAAGAACAGGGCCTTGAGAGCCAGGCTGATGCCCTCCAGTAAAATGTGAATGATGTGGTATGAATACCAGTGCTGGCAAAACAAGAATGATGGCTTTTCTGGAAGAGAATCAAGCAGCAAAGTGGGCAGTGTGGCCAGCTGCTTCTGCCTGGAAGGTTTTATTATGTTAAACAGCACTTATTCTGGGGAAATTTTAAAAGCATTATGGCCCTTATAAGCAGCCTTAGGTCATTGGGAAACATTAAGCAAAACCAGAGAGATATGCTCAGGTGCATTTAATCTGCTCTGAAGGTGAGCCTTAACTCTTTAAGATGACGAGTGCAATAAGAACAGAACTAGTTGATGTGAGGTGTTGCTTTTGTTCAGTCATTTGTCATCACAGCATTAGAAGTGAAAATACCTCAAGGAAAGACCAGTGCAAAAGATCCAGGGGGTATCTGGCAGCCAGGAGGAAACTGTAAGGCTACTGAAGTCCATGCCCTGGGCTCAAGCAGTGTTTGTCCAAAGGGAAGAAAATGTTAGCAACCACAGCAGGCCAGGAAGTCTGAATTTTAAAATGCACAAAAGCATAGCCTGAGCCAGAGCAGGGTGAACAGCTGGAGCATAGGAACAAGGGCCTGGAGGGCAGACAGTATCTGTTCGTTGAAATAAAAGATTTTGGCAGTCTGTGTTGGCTGTAGACAAGCTTGGTTCAAGATGGGATTGCATTTCAAGGTTCATTTTGGTGTGTTATAATTTTTATTGATTATACAGAAAACTTTACCATGGGTTCTAGTTTAGCAGCAGTCCTGTGTCATCAGCTGTCGTGTCTTCAATAGCACTTTCTTCAGTTCTGTTGGCAATGTATATCCTGTCTAACGCTCTTTTTGTTGCCTGGATACATTTTGCCACTTGCATGGTGTTAAATGGTTCTGCCTGTCTGATGCATTGATTGTACATTTCTGGAGGAAGCCTTAGCTAGCAGCAATTCCCTGAGCATTACAGAATTTTATGCACTAATGGTAGATTGTAACATGGGATAATCTGAAATTTATGGTAAAGGAAGGTTGTTTTGCCTCTTCTTCCTCCTCCATTTTTGTAGTGTATTTAAATAGAGAGCTTTTTAGGGTGCCATTCATTACTTTAGTTTGCTTGTGAGCTGCTCTGGGTAGCATAGCTGATATGGTGGCTTTCCTACCACTATAGCACCAGGTGCTTTCAAAACCATGGCAAAAAGAAAATTGCACAGGCAACAATTAGGTGTCTCAGTAGAGGAGGAGAGTTGTGCAGCAAGCTGCTGCATTTTGTTTGGCAACAAAAATCTGCACGTCAAGGTACTGAATAAAACTTTAATTTTATTTTCTCTGGATTTTCCTTTAAAATTTGGTTTTACCATGCCTATTACTGCATGGATAGTACTTAATAAAAACTGTTCTTTCCCTTGAAAACCTGGAAGACTTGATGCTTTATACATATGGCTGTATTTACAATTTAAATAGGATGAGTGCTCTGTCAACCATAGAAGGGAAGGAAATATATGGATTTAATTCCAGCCTATTGTCTCCTTTGGTGGAAATGACCCAATGTTGGTTTTATTCCTGAATTGATAAGTACTTCAGCCTTGTTTTCAGTATATATGTCTTTTGCTGATGCTCTTTAGAGTCTTTCACACTTCATCTTCCCCAAACCTACTTTTGCCCATAATTCCTTTAGCATGCTACTAAGCAAGGCTATTTTTGAGAGTCTGGGTTTTTAATAACTTTTGATTTGAGAAGTTGACAGGTTGAAAGTCCTTATCTACTCTGATTTCAGTGGAAATTAGATACATAAATATCTCAGTGGAACTGAGCCATAATGGATGAGCTGCTACCAAAACTTTCATCTGTTAAGAAAATAGTCCTCTTCAGTAGAGGATTGAATGACAACTGAAATTGCATGCTTAAAAAATAGATATATAAAGACTGTCACCAAAATTAGTATTATAACCTTATTTTGATCTTGAAATAACTCTATCAGAAAAGACTTCTTCATCTCATTAATTCTGATGAAAACAGGAGACCCTTATCACTAGCTGTTAGACCAGAAGAGATTAATGTGGTGCTTTCAATGGTGGCATGCTAAGTATGGTGTACCAAGAAGTAATGTCCTAGGACTAGTGGCAATTAGTGTGTTTAATAATATGGAAAGAAATTTAAATGGAGAAATTATCCTTTTTGGGTTTCACAGATTTACACAACGGGTGTTTTGTTTATATTATAAAGAAATTAAATGTAAGAAGCTATCAGGTATTTTTTAAAGAAAACACTCCCTTTTTAGCTCATAACCTATCAACCAAAAGTACAGTGAAGATATTACCAAGAGAGATCAGTTAAGGAATGTAAGAAATGGCTCAAGATTCAAGTAATAAGGAATTACAGTTTTCTCTTGTGGATTTTGTTTTGTGTTATTTGTTCTTCCAATTCTTTTAGAATGTGGAGATCTTCTGTAACTCTTCTTGTGTTTACAGGAAATTTGAAACTGGTTTTAGAGTAACAGTTATTACATATGTTCAATCACATCCTTTTTCCTTGTGCACAGATTTGTCTGTTGTATTTGAGGATTTTATACAGTTAAAACCATAGTTTTGTTGAGTTTGAGATACCCTATCTTTAACACAGTCAAACTTGCTACCAAATACAAAAGCAATGACAGGAGAAATATTCTTTCTACATTCAGGGTATTCTTAATTGTTATTTTGGATTACTGTGACTATACATTGTCAGCACGATCTGTAAGTTAAGAAAAAAAATTATATTTGGCAAGAATACTATAATATTGTTACAATGATCAGACACTTCCTTAACTGAATGTTTTTTGATGGATTTTTTTTTATAAATAGAAACAGAAAACTAGAGGTTATGTAATAAAAATTAAGTAAAAATAAAAACAATACACGAATGTGCTAGGGTTCTTGCTTCATTAATGGAAGTTTTAAATCATCAGAAACTGTTCAGACAATGAATATATTGTCATTTGCACCTTCTGTCTTCTTTTTCTGCTTGCATGCATTTAAAATCATGTTACAAATGTTTATCTAGAAAATTACTCCTCCAGTTGTCCTGTGTCTGTTCTCCATTGGGGGAGAACTTATTGAGGGGACTTTAAAGCAGCCCCTCTCTTCTTCTGAGATGCAAATGCAATATGGCTCTAGAGGCTAATAAACTTTCACAGAGTAAAAGAGTATTATAAAGAGACAATTCCATTTTTCTTGATGTGCTTATTCCATAGTAATAATACATTATTATATGAGAACTGCTGCTAATATGTACAAGAACACACAAAAGTTGCTGTTTGAGGGAAAACACCTTTGAATATGGTTTTGGCCTCATCTGTGGCTGGTGTAGCAGGTATGGTACTTTGGGTGGCTGGGCAGGTCACACACGTCTTGTAGTATGTAGTAAAAGCTGTGCTTTTTCCAGTTTTAACTGGGATTCTTAAATGAACCATATTGATCGGATAAGCTGTCATGTATTCAAAATAGTTTGTCAATCCAACTTTAACTTTAGAACATTCTTACATAAACATAAAGATGATAAACTTTTTTCCTAAGAGTTGCTGGTTTAGTTGTGGGTTTAGCTTTTCAGCTTGGCCTCAGTGGGACAATACTTACTACTGTGCTGTGATTTGTAGCTAATTCACTTCTGTTGATGAGTAGTTGAAAATACTGTTTAACACAGAGAGCTATAATGCATGCTCAGGTCTTTAGAGCAGCTTGTCTCATACCTAGCTGACTCAAATCCTATGTTATCCTCACACAATGAGCATATATATATATATATATGTGTGTGTGTGTGTGTGTGTATCTCTCTCTCTCTCTCTCTAGATCTCCATGTTACTGTGTACTTGGGAATCAGTACACAGTGGTGCAAAAAAAAGGATAGTTAGATTTTTTTATACAGGCAAAGTGACAGCACACATGTAAACTAGTAGCACTCTGCAAAGTAGTTTTATTTAAAAATATATGCTTATGCATATATGTGTCTGCTAGATGGTGTAATGTTTGAGGCATTATCTGCAGCTATGAAATAATTTAAGTTAAAAGAGGATTTTTAGGTCTGTGATACTGAATGTTCAGATTCTCAAACAGAATTAATGAGATGTAAGTTAACTTGTCTGTTTTGTCACAGACTTTGCATGATCTTGTGGAGGTGACATCCTTTTTTTTGTGATTTATGTTCCTAACCTGCAATGCACAGGAATATTCCCTTACTTGACTCTTTAGTGATCCTAACTTCTATGAGGATGGCATATATTCCCCTTTTTTTTGGATGAGTTCTGCTGTAAACACAATTAGGCATACAGTCTCTTCTTAAAAAAAAATCCCAATATATGCTATTGTTTTCAGGCCCCAAGCTGCAAATTTTGAGTAGCATATAATATAAAAATGGCACACATGTGGATAATTCATAAATCTATGAGTTGTCAAAGTCAGAAGCAGTCAACCAGTTCTAAAAATGTCATTGATGTACATGGTATATTTCAGCCTAAAGGCTGAAAGTATCAGCAGCAATGGGTATTGGATATAAAACAACCAGAGCAAAGCTGAGCCTATGATCAGCCATGTGGAACTGCTTAAAGCCAACACCTCTCCTCTGAAGGAGTTAGAATTGTCCTATTGAAATATGTATTCATGGTTGTTTTATGCTTTGAATATCTGTAGTACCCAGTCTGTGAATAAATGTGCTGCTCCAGTTGCTGGAAAAGGAAGCTTGATTAAACTTGTCAGTCCTATTGAAAGTTGACAGCTTTATTGTCTTTAGAGGTGTGGATAGCCATGCACAGAGGTAATGGGTGAGAAATCTGTATCTAAATTGAAACAGTAGTATGCAGTTAAACTTGAAATCAGTCTAGGATGTACTGGATGAGAAAAAAGGTTCTTGGCAGCAGATAGAATGAGGTTCAGATTTTCAAATCTTACAATATTTTTTGGGGGAGATATTTTCAAAATTCCCAGGTGTGTAATTTTTGCTATCTCCTTTCCTTTATGAAGACAGAGCCAAGCTTATATTTGGCTTTTTTTTCTTTCTTTGATTTTATGGGCCTTTTTTCTTTTTTTATTTTTTTAAACAAGAAGCAAAGCAAATAGTTTCCAAGTATTCAATGTGTGTGGATAGTAGGATGAACAACAATATTCTGATGTCAAGAATAGCATATGCTTAATTTTAAAGGGAGAAGATTTCTTCCAGTTGTTTTAATGTTTTGTGTGATTTTCATTTTACCTTTTAGTGTTCAGAAAATTCATCTGTTTTGGATCCTTCTTTCTAGTTTTTGTTTCTGGTATTATGGACAGCAAATGAACTCCCTAAAGCTCTTCTCTCTACACAGGAAATGATTGCTTGTGACTGACATCTTCCAGTCTTTGCTATCCTTAAATTCCATTTCACCTTCTGTTTTGTTCAGTGCTTGTGTTCCTGTGGTAAAATTTCTCAAACTTAAATATTTAGACTAAGTTGTAAATCTGGTCAACATCTTTGTTTTAGTCTTTCTGTTTAGCTGTTGACTATATAACTTTAGTATTGCCTGCTTTTTTCCTTGGGTGATTTCTTTTAGTCTCTCCTTTTTTTTCCCTCTTAGGATAAGTATTAAGTATTAATTATATAAAGTGTGTGTGAGAGGTATTTTCAGTTTCTCTTGTAGCATTTTTTGACCTGCTTACTTTGCTTATATAGCAGTTGCTATTTAGTGCTATCTGTAGCACTAAATTCTTTAAATGTGCAGATAGTTATATTTTATCCATATTCACATGCCTGGGCCAAAGTATTTGCACTGTAGACAGTGAAAGGAGGGACCTGAATAACTGGGAAGTGTCCAGGGTTTTTTTTTTTTTTTTGTAATGGGACAGTTTTAGGACTGTGCAGCCACTATGTGTACATGTCTTGCTTGAAGTTTCCCTGCTGCTTGAAATACTTCTTTGTGCAGTGTAAGTGTGCTTGCTTCATAATTATTAAGTTGCTCCACAATTTCTGTGTGGTTAAATTAGCACTAAGGAAGAGCAGGTGTATATGGGGGTGTGGCTTTGTTCTGTACATTGAAATAATTTTATAGTATTGACAACTAACATGTTGAAAACTTGATATTAACAGTAATTGAAGAGAATTATGCACCTAAATGAAGTGAATAGCCTCTTCAAAAGATGTTTTTCTTGTTTATTTTTAAAATAGTGTTTTTTCTTTCTGTTTCTAGGTTTTCTCAAATAATGATGAAGCCCTTATTAACAAAAAACTACCCAAAGAACTTCTGTTAAGGTAATTCTACATAACATTTTAAGGAGTAAAAACCTGGGGGTTGTACGTTGCTTATGTGTCTTGCAGGCTGTCAAGTGCTATACATTCTTTCTTAAATCCTCTTGAAATAAATAACACACCTGATTTAGTTCTTGGAATTCTTGGCTTCGTTACCTTGAATTGCTTTAATGTGTTGAAGTTATACTGTACCATGGAAGATGTAATTTAGTTGTGACTTTTGACTTGCATGTCAGAAAAAGAAGTGAAATAAAATGTCCATAAAACTTTGGTGTACCAAGTAGTCAGCTGTTCCACACTCTCAATGTTTTATCTGTCTGAAGAGCCTAATTCTCTAATGTAGTTCACACTCTTTGTGCCATGAACTTTATTATAACAAAATAAAATACAAATTCAATGTCAGAGCTTCCAAAAAAGTCACTGCTCTATCTAAATAATAAAGTGAAAAGCTCTATCTATTACCATTACTGCCAGTCTGTGTTGTATAAGGTAGAACCAACAGAGGGATCTTTCTTACTGTAGTCATTGGGTTACTCATAAATTTTATCAGCTTGCTGGTGTGCGAGTAGATCATTGCTCTTTGCAAAAGTTACCTAGAAGACCAAGATCAGTAAGTTCAGCCCATGACTGGTGGATGTCTTATGCTCTCATATGGTTGAAAGTTGATTTCAAGCATAAAATAAACCAACTGCCAAATGTGGAGCTATTGCTTGGTTGGATGTGGCCACTGCAGAGCTGGAACTGAACCAGGTCAGCAGTGTCTTCTGTACCTACAGAGAGGATTTGTTACAGACTAATCCTTAAGGTGAAAGAAAAAAAAAAGAGAGAAAAAAAGTTTGGTTATGATGGTGCAATTACAGTTTTTAGTTGTGGTGTTATTAAAATTGAGCTGATGAGTTTTTTAATATACTGAAGAGGTGTTTGGGTCAGCTGGTGTGTATGTCACTGCTTCAGTCTGATTTGAAGTGGAAGAATGTCTCAATGGTAAATGCTCCTAAAATCATTGTGACACAATGATCTCTCAATGGTATTAAAAAAGTAGACTGTTGTTAAAAGAATTGAATTTTAAAAGGCTTTTCATTTTTGTTGATATATATTCCATGTGGTGGCAGACTGTAATTAGCTTCTTGGAACTGTTTAGAAAATGTGATTAAAAGAGACAGTCACTGAAGGATGCCCTGAACAGGAATTCTCATACCTTTTGTTTTGTTGAACTCAATGTCACACATGAGCCACAAGATATATGTCAATGTAGGATGCTGCCTCCTTAGCTAAAAATCATGATTTGCAAGCACTTGTTTTCAAGCATTAGGACTCCCCAATATTTATGGAAATTACTGTCCTTTTCACTGTTATGGATGCTAAGTACCTTGTTTGTGTAATTGACTATAATTTGTTTATATGATTTAGGTAGTGAAAAGTATCATGCACTGAGATAGTAAGGATCTCTTTTGGAGCATCTTTCCTAAAAGAGAGGCTGAGGCAGTTGGGCCTATTCAGCATCAAGAAGAGATGACTGAGAGGAGCCCTCATAAATGGTTATCTGTACCTGAAAGGAGGATGCCCAGAGGATGGAGCCAGGTGCTTCTCAGTGGTGCCTAGCAATAGAACAAGAGGCAATATGCGTAAACTGGGACACAGGAAGTTCCACTTGAATGTGACAAAGAACTTCTTTACTGTGTGAGTGGCCATGCACTGAAACAGATTGCCCAGAGGGATGGTGGAGTCTCCCTCAATGGAGATATTCAGGAACCATCTGGATGCAATCCTGTTCCACGTGCTCCAGGATGACCCTGCTTGTACAGGGAGGTTGGACTGCATGACCTTCTGTGTTCATTTTTAACCTGACCCATTCTATGATTCTGTGATTTTAAAGAATTCAGCAGGAATAAAATCCAAACAAGCAAATCCAAGTAATTAGACTTTACCAGTGGCTTAGCTGTTTGTTCTTATATTCAAAGTAGCTTTGTACAGAGCAACTTGAAGCTTATCTTGGATTTGAGGAAGCGGTGCAGCTAATCCCTGCCACTACACTGTTACAGCAGTGTCTAAAGAAGCCTTTTGCACGGTTGAAAGGCTTTGTGGGGCTGGAACAAGAACACAAAATATCCCAGGCCAAGCATACGCAGAACTGATTCAGCCAACCATCTATTTTTTGTGCATGAATGTCCTTTTTGCAATTGCATGGTGATTTACTAAAGTAGTGTTGCAGACGTAGCTGGAAGAGTTGATGATCTGAGAAACTGAACTGGGACTGTCAGCTTTCTCCATAAAGAACATAATGATCTCATGGGTCTGCTCTGCCAGAGAGAAATAAAGTGCATGTTTCATTATACCCACAAGACTGTGCTGATCATCAGGGTTTTGGAATGGAGTGGAAGGAGAAGTGTGAGAGAGGTGCTGTGTAAATCTCCTTTTGAAATTGTACTGCTGCAGGGACAAACTCACAAGGCCAATGGCAGAGCATGTCAGAGAGAGGGACATGCATCTGGGTTCTCATCCCTGCAGGATGTGGGTATCTACGGAAGTTTCAGGGCACAGACCTGCCTGTCTAAAGCTTTTTCAGTGGGGAATTTGTTTTATGAGCCTTCACCTAAAGGCTGTTGTAAGCCTGAGTCTGAATGCCTTTGGACTCCTGAAACAGTATCTGTTCATGCTGCAACATGTTTTAAAATTGCCTTGCCCTATGGCAAGACAATGACTGGAGAGCTTAAATATTGCTGCACTGGGTGTAATTAATATTCTAATTGTTTTTCCTTTATTAGCTCTGCAGTCTACCTTTTAATTAAAAGGAGAGTAAACCAGTTGCAGTGGAAACATTTTGCTCAGAGAGCTGGAACTGAACAGTAAATACCGCTGAAAGTTATCATCAAATGTACTTAGTTTGATTCTTGCTTGTATCAGATATGTATGAAAACTGTTAGCACTACAGCCCACTTTTAAAAGTCCCCTGTTGGACTTGTGGAAAAAATGTGATTAATATCTTGTTACAAATACCTGGAAATTAAATGTAAACATGGTTACTTCTATTTCAAGAAATGGTCTTGTTCTCATTTGCATGAAGTATTTAAATTTATGTAATCTGGCCAGAACAAGCAGTCAGTCCAATTTTTTCCTCTAAAATTGAAAAACTTTTTCCTGATGGTAGACTTACAAAATAAAACCACTTTGAAATTTATTCATAGAATAGTGTTGCTATACTTGCATACTCTAAAGTTGAACAAAGTTATCCCTTGGTCTTTTACTGCAGTTCATCGTCATCATCACTTTTAACATTATGATTGCAATTCTTACTAATGTAACAACCAGAATTATATTGGAAGGTTGTCAAGCCAATGTCTGTTGCACATTTTATGTGGAGTATCTACTATGCTTCTAAGAAAATGGTTGAGACCCCGAACTTCCCAGGCACAAAACTCATTTGCAAGGATAAGAAATGAGAGATTACTTGTTCTTTCTCAAGCAGACTCAGATAACTGGGCAGAGGAGGAAGAGGATATCTGATTAATAAGGACAGCAGTGTATTTGAAGAAGACCCTTGTTTGGAGGGGCCAGTTATACTTTGAGATTGGTGGTGTAGCTGGAGTGGAGAAAGGGAGGTATTTAATTGGTAACTTTTTCTAGTTTATGGACATTCATTTTTATTTGTAATATTGGAGTATATTTTTACCTGTGAAAGAAATAGTCTGCTTCTAAAAAGTTTTTTTGGAGTATTCAGGCTAAAGGAAAAATTATCACCCCTGTTAGCTGTTGAAGTGCTATTAGTTTGCCACTTGGCAAGGAATGCTCGTTCCCCTCTACTGTTACATATTGCAAGAAGAAAAAGGTTGAATAAATGCTCATTTGTATGCTGTTTAAGAATTATGTGGTGGTATTATAAATTGTGTAATTTAAACAGTTTTTGGATGATTGTAGCTTTTTTTTTTTTTTTTTTTTTTTTGTTAGCCTATGTATTTATGAGAAAGCATCAATTGAATATACAGGACATTCATTGTAGAATTGAATTGGTATCTGAAATTCATAGACTCTTATCTGTCATCAGAAGAATGAAAAATCAAGTCAGGCTAATACAATTTTGAATTGCTGGGGAAAAACTCTAAAACAATTATTACAGTTACAGTGTGCATTTGAAAATGAATTGAAACAAAAAAATGAAGTCTATGTAATTAATGTTAGAATATCCTGATTTTTTTTTTTTTGGTTGATAAAAAGTAACAAAGCACTTTTGAAAAGGGAGATCCAGCCAGTTCTTTTGGCATGTAGAAAGATGAGTAACATTTGTTAATTTGTATTTTCCCTGCTAATGCTCTATGAAACCTGTAAGTTTTTTTACAAAAGTAGTAAGCGTAAGGAACAGAGATGTTTGTCCCTTTCAGCCGCTTAAACCATTTTCAGTTCCTTTCTTCCTACAAAGTACCAACTTTATAAATTGTACCACAAATATAGAAACTATTGTGAATTCTGTTGTAAACCATACTTTTTGAGTGCATGTACTTAAGAGTAGATCTTAGCTATCAGTCTCAGATTTTGAGTGGTCAATCAGATTTAGAAGAGGATAAGTGAAGTTTCGGGACTGAAATTAGGAGAGGAACCCAGGAGTGGCATTCCAGCAGCAGCACTTCTTGTAGGCAATAATATGCAGCTTGAGAGTTGAAGTTTTCATGTAATAAAGTTTTAATAAAGTTTTTTGTGATAGCGAAGTTTTCATGTTTCTATTCTTTGTTTTTATTACTACAGGCTGCTTTTTTGCTGAGCTTTTGTGTGCATTGTTGTAGAGGAAAAGTTACCGCATGCTTAAAACTGGTGAAGTCAAACAAAGTATTTGATATATTTGAAGTGATGCTTGGCCATCTGTGTGCTGAACTGTGGGGGAAATAGAAAAGAAATACAGCAAAGGTTACAATAAGAAATTGTCATAATGCCATGGGTATTTCTTAGCTAGGTCCTGGAGGTACTTGGATCGCCCACAATTGCTGTAAAGTTTGGCTGCTGTATCTTAGCATACAGAGTACTGACTAGTGAGTCAAAGAACTGAAAAATATAAAACTTTTGTCTGGAGCAGTTCTTGGTTGGTAAGAATTTTGTAAGCAGGAAAACAATATATGTGTTTTGAAGGGGAAAGGAAAAAACAATCTGTCATCTCAGATGTGATTCATTTTCCCCTCTACAAGTATCTGTATAATTAAATGTATAACTAAATATATATTTCACCCTGAATAGCTGAGACTGCTGCTTAGTGTTTGACAGTCTCAGGGAAACATTCCAGTTTTATAATGCACATGCACATTTTATTTTGATTTTAGAGTGTTTTGCAAGTCTTCAAAGTCCTCTATAGTAGTCTGCCCAACAATTACAGTTAAACTATGTAGAGTTAGAAAGAGCCAAATTGATACAAGTATGTAAACTATTCACAGATTATAAAGTGAAGGGATTATATTTCTTATGAAAGTAAGACTTCTGTATATTTTCACAAATGTATGGGTTTTGTAAAGCAAATTCTAATATTGCCTCATAACAAGTAATTTTCATTAAGTCTTTTAATTTAGCATGCCTAAAGTACATCTGTCCAAAGAATTAGTGCAGAGCAGCACTAATTCACACTATTCAATATGGTGTGAGTATCCTTTAAATATTTGCTAACTAGAAGTGTGAGACTAGCACTGACAAGAAGCAAGCAGAAACAATGCAACAGACAACAGCATAATAGCAAATCCTGACTCACTTCTGTGGAGTCATATATTCATTTCCAGTGATCTTTACCTCCCAAAAAGTGACCAGAAATTAAACTGAGCAAGTGATCTGAATGAGCCACAGGCACAGTCATGGACAAGATAAAGCCTTTGGAACTAGTTAAATATTTTGATCTTTAGCTAGAAAAACAACAGAATTATAATTATTTTAGGACTATATGAGATATACAGGGTTCTTTCTGAATCCTTATGTGCTTTGGCAGCAATTTAAAAAATAATATCATATTATCAATGCTAATTTTGTTATAACATGATTTATGTAATGTTACAATGTATAGTCATATAGTTTCTCTGTCTTCAGACTTCAAGGTAGTGTATCTAACTTCAAATACACACAGACAATAAAGTAAGTTGCAATTTTCTTATTAATCAGCTTTTTAAAGAAAATTTCTTTTATTCTGAAGAGGGACAGTTGTTTTAAAACTTCCCAATGATTTATCTCATGTTCAGGACAGAACTTGGGCTCTGCCTGAAGAAACTGAAGGCTGAATCAATGCTTGGTGGTCAGTATACCCCGTTCAGAATGTGGAGAAGGTCTCATGTTGACCTTTTTTTTTTACTACATGCTACATGCATTGTTTGTCTGCTTATGAAATTCTTACCAAGATCAGTTCCAGATGCAAGTTTATATTTTTCAGTTCTTTGCCTCACCAGTCGGCACTTCGTATGCATTTTCTGCCTTCTTTGTATGAGATGCTAAACATTTGCAAATGATTATATGAACAATTCAGTTTGAAATTGGAGTAGGTAGCTGCCATCTTCTATTTAGTATTTTTAAGTGATTTGGTTTTGTTCACAAACAAGTGCCAGTGTAAGCTCAAAAAGGAATGTTTTGGGCAGCGATATTTCAGATGGAATTCCTTTAAAAATGTGAATGAGAGGCTTGAAGAGCAGATGCAGAAAATTTCACACTAGTGCTCTTGTATACTGTTGTAATGAAGAAGAGGAGGTATGGAAATGGAAGTGGGGTTTTATTGTGTCAAGGTGCTAAGTAAAATTTGTGAATTTTGAAAAGCAAATCTTTTCTTTAATGTTTCTGCTTGAGGCTTCCTTATAAATAGAGTGCTTTAGCTTTACTTGGTTCAAGTTACAAGTATTATCTCTCAGTAAGAACATGCTTGTGATAAAGGATTAGTCACACTGGAACAAACAAAACAAAAGTAAATAAGTATTTGAAGGAGGAGTAACAGCTGAAAGGAATATAGCAGTGATTTTCACAACCTTTGGAATCATACTTTACCATTTATTTTGTTTCATTTTTTCTTTTATTTGATATTAAACCTCTCTTTGGAATCTCAGATTTAGTGATGACTTAATTCAATGTAGGGCTTTATTTACCTTGAAACTGGAGTTTATTTAAACTCAGTCTCTTAATTTGTTCATTATCAGAACTAAATGTTCCAAAGTATTAGTGATATAATGAAGTCTGCTTTTTGTATGGAGGCAGAGGGGGAAATGTTCTTCCTCATTTCCATGTGAAAAGTGCCATCAAAGAACAAAAAGGCAGTCAAAAGATACTCTTAAAAATCTTAAATATTGATGCTAGACAGTTGAAGTAGAAAACCATACATAAAAATACTTAGACTTTTTGGTCTGTAATTCATGATGTATTTACAGAAGAGGTGAACATTATTATCTGTGTTTTCATGATGCAAACACAGACATCAGGAAGAGAAGTCTTTTGTTTAAGGTCATCCTCCAGGCCAGTAGCAGAGCTACCGTTTGGATCAGATCTACTGAATTCTACTCCAACAACTAACCAAAGCACGTAATATCATGGCAGTAATGATCTTGGTTTATGGAGTGTCCCTAGGCTGCTTGTCACCAGTGCATCATGTTAGTTATTCACTTCTCTAGCTAGGCACTAATGTGCAGAGTGGGTATGGTGGATTTTTGGCTGTTTAGTGCCCAGATTATAATCCCTTCACTCATGAGAAAAAAGAGACTGGAAGATAGTTGGAATGGCCAGTGGGTTGTATTAGGACTGTGAGCTGCAATTTAAAACCACTGTGAACTAATCATTAGGCTGACTGCTTTTATTTAATAAGATGTGTTATAGTTGCCAAATTTGTACTTCATAAAATCACTTCATAAAAATAAAATATTTATTAAAAAATTATAGACTAGCTGAGGCTGGAAAATTAACCAGAACTGGCCCTTTTTGAATTTATCATTGGACATTTTGTTTCAGATACTGAGAGTATCTGAAAAGGTTGCTGTTGGGTTGTTATACATAGTCATACTTTACAAATAAATAAAACTCTTTTTGTTTGAATGAATAATAGGATCAACTTGTCTTGCAAGGAACATGTAGACCATAAAAGGTTAGATGCTGTCCTTTCTAAAATGAATCCAGCAAAGCTGATTTCTATTGCAATGGAAAATAGATGTCAGACATCCTGTCGTTAGCCTAGTGTTTTGCAATTGCCAATACTTATGTCAATGTTCTGTAGTAATAAGTACTTTGGTGAAAGAAAAGGAGGTTTGGCTTGTAAAGAAGTGCTTTTTGCATTTTTACTGAAAGACTTTCTATGGAGATCACCTGAGAAAGATCTGAGTTGTTTACAAGTGGAAACTGCAGGGTTAAATTACTGGAAAGTTTTGAAGCATGTAACAGAGTTCCTAGTTTAAGTGCTTTACTTTATAAAATAGCTCATCTGCAGTGAAAATGGGTTTGTTTTATTAATTGACCTGCATTAGATGAGTCAATGGATGTGTGCTTTGTGTAGCAATTGGTGTTTCTCAGCCTTTTGCTATTTAAACAGTCCTGACAGATAAGATACTTGTTTTTTTAATAGAAAATAGTCAAATTCCTCAAGATTTAAAATGCCTCACTGTTTATTTTTCCAGGACAAGTTTTATTTTATGGTTTTATTGAATAAGGTATTACAGGATTTAGCTGCAAAGTTGGTGAAGTTCAGAAGTACACCATCATTAACTTTGCTAATTTAATCATATAGGTATAAGTTTATTTGTTGAATTTAATATTCATTAAAGATTCTGCTTTTCTGAATTATGGCAATGAGTTATTTCTCTTACCTGTATGTTTTCTAGCATATTTTTATTCTAGTGTTTGTACACACTGTGGGACTACGCTTAACCATGAGATGCCTCATACCTCAGTAGGGTGCTCAGTAAAATGGAGGACAGAAGGTGAAGAGAAATCTTTCATGTATAAAGAATTGTAAATATGGTTTCTATCTACTAAGTATGACACTTTAGGAGAAATACAAGACAGTTTCTGTGGTGGTTATCAGGCTTTGCCACTGTGTGTGTTCAGACACGATTAGTGTTCACAAATAGTGAACTAAGTGTCTGATGCCCATTTCCGCTGTTGCTTGGGCATGCATGGAGAAAATGCTGAGAAAAAACTGCTAAAAAAAGAGAATCAAAGCTGTGAAAGCTGTACTATGTCTCTCTGATACTTTTTCCATGCATGTAGGCTTTACTCTTCCATATTGCATGTGAAGGACTTAAATGTGAACAGATTTGCTACGCAAGGAATTGTACAAGTCAGTAAGAAATCCATAGTCTAAAGTGGGAAAGACATAACAGATTTGTTGTGTGCACGTTTTCTAACAACTAGACAGTGTGGCTAAGTTGAAAGGATCTAGGCAAGTTATCTAGTTGATGTGCTGTCTTGAGTGAGGCATTTTTCATCCTTATTACTTTGGTTTTCATTTTGATAAAGTTTGTTATTGTTCTTGTGTGCAAAGCCACTGTAAGTTTAAACAGCATGAAAATCAAAAGTTCTGGTTGTTGAATTCCATTCACAAGTCAGTTATAAACAAACCCATATCTTAAGTTTTTAGTGAAGCTTTTTAGAAATTACCAGGTGTTTGTCATACCAAATTCTAGGGGTAAGGCCAGAATTTCTAGGAGGTAAAGTGTGTGTGTGTGGTACTCCCTGCATACATCTCATTATCCATTTTTTTATCTGTCGTTATAGCATTGTATTAAAATATCTACAATGAGTAATTGCTGGGGTATTACTTCAAAAGCTTATTCTTCATGTGATCAAATGTGGAAGGGCCTTACAAAAGCAAGAGAGAAGCAGTTTGACTCTTGCACAAATTGATTTCTCCCTCTGTAGGAGGTACACTGTACAGTGCTGGGGTTTTGAGAAATAGCTTGTTTCTTTCTGTTGCCCTTTAGGGAAGGAAACAATGTTAGGAGTCAGCTGTCTCTGTGTTTGGAAAGACATTGGGCAATCTATTTATAGCACAAGAGAATGAAAAAGCACATGTGGAAATACATGGGAAGGTGCTGGAGACTGTAGAAAACCACTTCCTGTCACCAGAACCATATAAATTGAAGTGAAAGTGTCTCAAAAAGATGACCTAGAAGGTCTGTGGCCCTCTTATGCTGATTTTGGTGAGTCTTGAGTATCAAGCAAATTCCAGAGTAGAAGAATATGAATCCTAACTGCAGCGCTTTTAAGAAGGCAAGAAATGGGTGAGATTCTGGAAGATTCTTGTCTGATGCTGTGTCAAAAAGGCTGTTACAATGGCCTGAAATGGCTTTGAAAATGGGGGTAATGAAATCATACTTCATGTCTGTGTACAGCCTTGTTGATACTAATTAATTTTTTAATGCTGCACATGCTTCTGATGTCTACATTTGAAGAAACACACTGAAAAAGTAATGGGCAGAGAAAAGGAGATTTAAAGAACTGAAGTAAAACAACTGTTAAAATAGGAATTAAAGATGACATGATAAGTGGCTTTTAAACTTGGTGAGGATAAAGTATGAACTGCTAAAGCACTCTTTAATTTGGTGAAGAAAAGTAGAAAATGGCATAGAGCTGGAAGTCAGACATTCACCTTGGAAATAAGGGAAACATTTTGACAGAGTGATTAACCAGTGGAACAAACTACCAGAGAAGGTGATGATTTTCCGTGTCTTGAAGGCTTTCAAATAAAGAATAGGTCCTTTTCTGTAAGTTAGGCTTTTGCCAAATGCTAGTTTGCTGTGAGGGAGTTGAGGAACTCTGAGCTTGTACAATTCCTTGTGCCTTTGGCATGAAGCTGATGTGTGCTGCAGGGACTGTTAACATTGAAAGGTCTCCAAGGCCAAACTCGTGAGGCATGTGTCCAGAGTGATGTGTGCCTAGGGATGAAAAGGCTTGAAGGGCTCCAAGTGTTGGTAAGTGTATTTTCCTTCTTGAGCTCAATACAGGCTTACTATGGAGAATTGAATAGCCTGGGACACTAGAACTCAGACCAGATGATCCTAAATGTTACTGTGAATTTATTAACTTAATTTCCATTTCCTTGTGTTAATACATGCCAAAGACTGAAGTGGAAATGAATCCTGCTGCTGGCTGCTTCCACCTACGTAGCTGTGGTCATAGAGGACAGAAGTGCTATACAACCAGCAGCTGCCCTGCTTGGTAGTTTTTTCCACTTTTTAAAATTGCAAGTGCCTGCTGATGGTCCTTCACCCAAATGCTAGACAATGTCACTGTCTGTTCCCATCTCATTTTGTTGGTTGCATTTAAAGTCTTTAAAGACTCTGAAGTCTTTAAAAGTCTTGAAATGACTTTAAACCTCAGAGTCTTGTGCCTTCTTGACCAGTTTTCCTGACTGGTAAGGATCTGCTAGTAATTCTGTGGGACTGCAAGGAGACAAGCAAGTCCGTGTTAGTGGTACACATGAAAGACTGTATTGTAGAGGGTAAATAAATAGAAAAGCATGTAAAAAAGTGTTTTCAAGCACATGTGCATGATGCCTCTTTGGAATTATAAAGGTACTTACTGGCATCTCTTGCCTATTGTACTGTATAAGTGAAGGGTAATAATTGTGCTTCTGATTGCTGGTAATGCATCTTAATGTTGTTACCTGTTTTGATGGGGACAGCTTGGGCTGCCTTGCAGGAAAGGTTCTTCTCTATAACAAAAAAAAAAAAAAAACAAATCTAAAAGCATTACAAATGTTTACACTTGCTAAAATATTTCTTCTCTTAATATAGAATTACCACTTTCAGTTTTTAACTTTTTGAAAATCACTTCATACAGAATGAAGCAAAAATAAGTACATCTGTTCTCCATTTGGTTTTAGTTTAACTTTTTTTTTTTTTTAGCAGAAATCATGCATCAGCGTTAATCTCTTAACAGCAATAAACAATGAAACATGAAGATAGACTGCCAGACAACTCAAGAGTGGTGGGGGTGTATAAAATACCCTTTCCTCATCATCTTACAGTTTCCTCTGTTGTTTCTTATTTTGGTAGAACTGGATACCCCTCTTCTAAAGCATGTCACATTCTTATTCAGACAAATGTATTGTGTCACAAGTTCTTTCATTGTACAAATAGCATGGAAATCTGTTTTTTGTGCTTCTGTAAATCTGAGATAACCCTCAGGTTCCACTCTCACAATGGTTCTGTGAGAAGGCTTCTGCAAGCCAGGAAGCTTTTGCAGCCCTCTCTTGTGTAATCTCCACTACCTCATCTGCTGACATTTCCCTCATAGTGGGGAGAAAGGTGATGTCAGAAGAGGGTTCCTGGTGAGTTGCTGGTATTTATGCTGCTCTTGAAAGAGAGAGAACACTTTTCAGTGTTTATCTGAACAGTCCAGTGATTTTCTGAGCACATTGTGTACTTTGTGCATTCAATGCCGCTAAGTTTCCTGAAGTGGACAGGCCTCAGAAAGGATGTTCAAATGTCAAAATAGATGCTATCAAAATAAATGTTATTGACAGGTTTTTATAAACTGTCTCATGGCTTCTGAAAACATCTTTCCTTCTGTTTGTCTGGCTGTTAGTTTTTTTGAGAAAGTATATTACTCTATGGTAAAAAAGAGAAGAAAAAATTTCCAGGTGTCAAATGAAATATTGGAAGACTACTATCTGAAGTGATCATAATAAATGTCCAGAAGGTTGTTATGTTTAAGAAGTACTTTCATTACATTTTTTGCTATTATCTCAGCTGAAACAGTGCTTAAGATGTAGGCATCCATTTTGAGCTCTAGCTTCAGATTTTCATTTGAAAAAGAGTAAACAGAATGTTACATGATTAAATTCAACATCTCTTACAATTGTTTGCTCCTCAATGTTAACATCTAACTATAATATGAAATTGTTCTTATTACTGTTCACAATTTGGATCACTGAAAAAGTTCCTTGGCAATAAGATAGCAGTTTATCAGTGAATTTCAGGAACATCTTTCATATATTTCATAGCTTTCATTCTCTGTAATAAAAAATTATTTTTAATAGGATCTGTATTTTATGCTTAAGTTAATTATTTATTTTTTCACTGAGAACATTCTCTGAACCAATTTCGTTGGTGCTTGGAAATGGTATTTAGCAAAATTAATTTTGACAGTGAAAAAATTTCTTTCTGTAAACTATTAAGAGTTGACAACCCTGAGAAATTGGTTCCGTGATCAGAATAGTAAATCTGAATTTTCTGCTGTAGTTGTCTCTTGTCAGGTAAATTTTTTAAAAAAGATACTATGTTAGACTTGGAAGTCACTGTGAGCCCTTTCAGAAATTTGGGTCATTGTCCTTTGTATTATTACTTAGATTCTTGAACTTGGATTTATCTATGTGTTATCTATTTCTTACTCTTCACCAACCTCTGAAATCTTCATCAGTATTTGTGTAAATTATTTCTTTAGTTGAAGTACAATTAAAGGAATATAAGCTAGTTTCTCCAAATTAAGAAGACAAATTTATCTGTTATAGAAGGGAGAGGGAACAGAAAATAGATTTTCAGAAGCAGCACCTGCTGGGTTCTCATATGTTGGTGTTGACTGTCTTTAGATGATAGCTATGATATTATTCTATAAGTCTCAATAACCAAAAATAATTTGGTAAACCACTCATATAGCATTTAACCTGTTTCCTGTGTAACTGGTGTCTTTCCATAGAACTGCAGAAACATGAATACATGCAGTAGTTGGAATTTATAATTAAACATTTTAATAGTGGTTGTTTTCCTTTCTTTCTAGAATATTTTCTTTCTTGGACATAGTTACTTTGTGTCGCTGTGCACAAGTTTCCAAGGTATGTATTTCTCTTGGGGTTTTTTGTTGTTCCCTATGCTATTCTCTTAATTACATCCAAATCATGGGATTCATTGCAACCTGCTCCCTGTTAAAAAAAAAAAAAAAAAAAAGTTTTCTCAGTCTCTTAGTTTATTAAAGCAAATGAGCAGAGGTCCCAGTTTTGTATGTAGATGTGGGCTTAGTTGCTGTGTTCAGCAGTTCTGTCTAAAGCCTGTGGAAAAGATATCCAGTCCTGTTTGCTCTGTATCTGGAGAAGGGATTAAGCCCAGTTTGGCATAATGGCATTTGCTTTTTATAAAGCATGTGGCTGTATAACACTGTTTTTCAGGTGTAATTGCTGCTTAAAATTCCATGTAGTTTGGTTAATGTGCACCATGTGTCTGAGAAGTAGATCCATCATTTTCTTGCCAAGTACAAAAGTAGATGGATGTTAAGTAGATGAGCTACTAGTGGAGGAAAACGGTACACACAAGATATTAGTGAAGGCATGCTAAGCTTTTATGTTTAGCTTGTCTTCATTTTTTCTTCTTGAAATAAAATGAATAATACTCCATTTCTACATCAGCTGCATACAATGAACTATATTATTATACAACATAAATTAACTTATTTTCATATTTTTCTTCCTCCTCTTACAGTTGGGCTTGGTTTGGGATTTAATTGGTTGGTTGATTTAATGTATAATTGTGTAATTATTTCATTCTTTACCCATATCACCCTGTCCTGCTACTTCAGTAAGTCTTGTGAGTCAGGTAACATCAGGTTTCATCTAAAACCTTCAAAACTGCATAAGAAAACCAAAGTGGTTGAATAAATTGTATCTTTCTCTGAAACTTGTCTGTTGGATGTGGTATTCTTTTTTGTCTCATTTTCTGCATATGTCTGTATTTCTCTGGCTCCTTAATTCTGCTTTACTTTGAACAACTATTGCTTTGACAGTGAAGGACAAGCTCTCAAACATGTACATGTAACTTAGCAGATGGAAAGGAAAGGCCTGGTCCTAATAGTGGAAAGTCAGCAGTTTTCTGAAAGGTTTCTGTTTTCTCAGAATAGTAACTAGTGAGGTTGAGGAACTGTGGTTTTATTGAAAGGAATCTCATCTGCAGCTACTTTTTTTCCACTTAGATGTAGCAAGAGTGACTAATTAGAAAACTTTACAAAAGCTTTTAAGAATGGAGGGTTAAATCTTTCTGTGTATGTGCTTCGCATTTAATATCTTGCTTTGCCATATGTTTTGTAGCCACGAGTTAACCTTTGAAGTGTAATCCATTTAGGATCTTTGAGATAAGTTTCTGCAAATTCTATGTGTTTAACTATGTGTGAGTACTAATAGCTGCAATTTTTTTTAAATGCTACCTGAAATTGTCAATTTTGTAATTGCATTACTGAGAGGAAAATGAAGGGAGCTGGCAGTGGAGGTAATAAATAAACTGTATTTGTTTTCTGTAGGCATGGAATGTTTTAGCTCTGGATGGAAGCAATTGGCAAAGAATAGACCTCTTTAACTTCCAAACGGATATAGAGGTTTGTGTCTTTCTCATTTTTAGAGTATTTTTTATTCCTTTGGAGATGTTTAAGAGCATAGCCCATTTTGCCTTGCATACTGGGCTTGTTTTCACACATTTTAAAGACTAAGTTCATGAAAATAGCACTGTGAAGGAGCAAATGAAAAGAACTCTGTATTTGCCTTTTTTTTTCTCAATTTGTGTTTCAGTTTTGGTTGCCAGCTGTGTATCAGATGATTTTCATATATCACATTCATATAAGGCTCTAGAAATTCAAGCTTGCTCATTTCCAGAAAGGAAAGATGTAAACAATGCCTCTGGATGGAGTGAGATTCTTGGAATTGCTTTTGCAATCTAGAGGATAGTTTTGCTAGTCCCAAATTCTTCTATGAGGGGGCCATCTAGTGCTGGAAGCTCACTGGACATTTGGCTACAGCATTTGGAGATTGAAGCATTAAAATGCTGGACAACTTTTCTTACTGTGGACTTGCCTATATTTGATTTGTGTGTATCTGATTACCATTTTATGACCATTTGTTTCATAAGGTTTAAACCTTGTGTGAAGTGCAGGTACATGTGAAGTAAAGTCCTTTCCAGTGTATAATGAAAGGTTTAAGGGCAGGCTTGTCTTCTCTAAGAAAAACGTGTCTGCATTAATGCTATCATAGATGTGCATAACAAAATAAAATATGACATCTGAAAATTAAGAAAAAAATTAGGGGGGAAAAACAATTCCCTGATTCAGTCTGAACCGGTTTATTATTTGTTGATACAAATGAAATGTAAACTACAACAGTAGATTTGCTTCTGTATTTCATGTTTTAGCTTCCTAATTGCATGAACAAAATCCAGATGTGTTTCATTTACTGTATTTTGCTAACCATGGTACAAACTGTTCGTAAAGCTTTACAGTAACATAGAAGGTAAATTTTTTTCACCACTCTTTTAAAACTTTATTGCCAACTCCTGTGCTCTACTTACCTTAAACAAGAGGATCTTGCAGAGGTAGGAGAAAGATTTTTGGCATCTGACTCAGTCTAAATGTATCAGAGAAGACTTGGAGTTTTAATGTCATGTTTTCAGTTGCCCTTAATCTTGTGTTCCTCATTTGCTAAGAAATAAAGTAAAACCCCACAGGTCTGCAGTCCTTCCTGTTGATAGGCCTTTTCTGTGTTTGCAATCATTTTGGTATTTAGAAACACAGAATTGTATTCTCAAGTTTTCAATATTTTTGTAATATTTTTTACCTAGTGGTGTTGCCCTCTGAGATGCTGAGGTATTTGGAACATGGGATTCAGGAGAAGGAGTGAATCTAAGTTATGATCTTCTATTGCTATTAAAAGCTATTGTGGTTTGGAGCAATTCAGTTACTTCAGTATATTATATTTAAGTACATTTGTAATACATCCCTCTTAAATTTACTCATAAAAGTATGTTCAGCAAGAAATTATTTCACAAATCAGTTATTCAACAAAAGAGTTTCACATTTGGTGTCTAAGAACTCTTTTTAGCTGTTTTAGTATCATATTTTTTTGTCTGTGAATTTAGGACAGGTAAAAGCTCCCAACTATATTTGGCAACTTTGTGCTCAGTTGGATGTTGTGCTTGTTTGATTGGTGATTTTTCAGTCAGTACTTGATCTGAGAATATCAAAATATGAAAAATTAGGTTTTGTGAAATTTTCTATATTTAAGACTTCACATGGTAGAGAATAAAGTGGGGGGGGGTAGACCCTATAAAAAGTATTTGTTTTATATCAAAAATGTGTGATCTTGAATTTAAACGTACCATAGGATATCTTGGTATGTGGAACCAATTGTAAGCTGGGGTAGGTTAACAAACTAGTTTTTTTGAGTGACAAATTATTCAAACAGCTAAATGCATTTGAATGCACAAAAGTTGTCTTCTTTAGTATGCTGTTTTTTTGGGAGATTTTACGTGATTAAAGAAATAAATGAGTTTTGGAAAACTTATCTCAGTATTTGTTTGTATTTTCTTTGAATAATTCTTTAGGATTTGGGTTTTTTTCTGCAATGTAAATTGAACTTGCATTATATATTATTCATTGAAGAAGTTATCCTTACAGTAAAGGTATTTGGTCTTTGCTGAGAAATAATACTGATTAATTGAAAAGCGTAAAAAAAATTAAACTAGATTTTCAGTTTCTTTGTTTTGGTGTAAATTCTTTGGAGTGATAAGATAAGCAATGTTGCTTATGGACCAAGAGATAAGCTCTGATAAGAAAATATTTTCCCATAGTGATGGCCAGGACGTTAGTATTAGAGAAGGACAATAAAACTTAACAACATGACAACAAAAAATCCATTGGCCTGTAATTCTACACATATTTCTTCTTTCAAAAAATAAAGGGAGAATAAAAAATGCACAGTGCTGTTAGGTATTAGTCCTGTTGTTTCTGTCCCACTAAGGTGTTAGGCGCCTTTCAGTTGCAAGCATCCCTATGGCAGGAGCTGTAAAACAGGGACTTACTGGAGGCTGTTGTGATGTACTGGCCTAAGCAGGTGTCTGTGGGCAATTTCAGCTTAGGTGCTGTAAGAGTGGCTGGGACCCTTGAGGAGTGGCCAAGCCTCCCATTCCACCTCTGGGGCACTTCCCTACCCATCTGACAAAACTTGAAGATCATTTTAATAGTCTTAATGGGTAGGGTCTGCTGTGACAAAAAGTTGAGCTGTGTGTGATCGAATGAAAAAAAAAAAAGGGAGAATTGAAGATTTATTTGAGTAGTAGCTGAGTGTGAGCGGAGATTCCCAACAGGTAACTGTTCTTTCTTAAAGCAGAAAAAGAAATTCAAAGAGTTACAGTTCTTTGTATAGTGTGTTGTAGCTGGGGCTAGTCTTAACTCCAGGGATTTTTAATTGGATTAGAATATTGTGTCAGAATAAAACTCAGCTAAATCTTCCTTTTATTTGGTTTAAGGGTCGTGTTGTGGAAAATATATCAAAAAGGTGTGGTGGGTTCCTGAGACAACTTAGTCTGAGAGGATGTCTTGGTGTTGGAGACTCCTCTTTAAAGTAAGTAAAGTCCTTGATGGGGGCATCACTTGTTTCCTAATGTGTGTACCACTACAATTAGATTACTGTTATGTCTGTTTGTATTTCTGAGTCCTGACTGATGAGCAAAGTGGGATACTTAGGTAAGTACTAAATACCTTAGTATTGATTGACTAAATGAGACATCAGTTTGAGAACAAAATATAGCTTTTGTTATTTTCTAGCAATGAACTAAGAAATGAAAGCTTGTGCTTTTCAGAAGTGCGGCTTTTTCTTTCATTAGGATTATGTTGATATTGCTCCATTTTCAAGTGGTTAAAATGTTTTCACACTATACTCTGGCTTCCTTCAATAGTCAGAATATCAAGATTAGTGGTCATTTTATTGTTTATCATCTAGTCTGGACAAGAGATGACCCTAGAAATAGGAGGAAGGATAAAGACTGGTACCTATATGAGTGCCTTCAAAATCAGGAAAGATTCTTTTATTGTTGAAAATAAGAACAGGCAGGCAACAAGAACATCTTGGGAGGCTCTAGAGAGGATAGTGACCCGTCTTTTACACAGGATATGAACTGAACTGTGCAGTTTGTTCCCAGAAGAATGTTTGAATCCATATAAGCTTTTTCCAATGCAAACTCTTTAGCCAGGTTCCTCTGGATATTTCTGTGAGTATTTAAACCCTAAGATCCTACCTCCAGCTGAAGGTGGAGCACCACAAGTGCTTTAGGGCTCAAATAACATTTGGAGGAAATCTTAGGGTCTGGCTTTTTGCAGTTATGCTTTCCTCCTCTCTCCCTGCAGCCAGGGCTGGATGGTTCAGTCTCAAGTACTGAGGCCATTCTCAGGTGGAAAATATAAGCACAAAGATTTTGTTATCAATGGGCATTAAGCTGCTGTCCTGTGACCTCTAGCTATTTCTAAAATTTATAAGTCAGTTATTCTTTAACTTTTGTCTCTAGAGTAAATTCATGCAGCATTAATTTTGCAGATACTTGTTCTGAAAGTGATTTTTCCTGTAAAGCTATTTGTGTTGAGTTGTTTCCAGATGTGTTAGTTTTGTGGGCAATACTAATTTCTCTATTTATCCTTCTTCTACATCAACTTTTGAGTAGAATTGCTGATGTAGATATTGGCCATGTAAGCACTGAATGCTTGTGGCAGGTCTGTCAGGACATTCCCCATGCGTGAATCTCAGAGGCAGTTTGCTGTTCCTCCAAAGTGTAACATCTTTCCAAGTGATTTGAGGAGTGTCTTGATCGTAAATCTCCCTCCAGTATATGAATTTTGGAATAGCAATTTTGAGTATTCAAGTGGAAACTCTCACCAGTATAACTGCTTGCTGGGTTTTTTTTCCATTGGTTGCAACCCATGCTGTAGAGCCTGAAGTTGTTACCAGCTGAGCGTGTAGTCAGATCTGTTAACCAGGGCAAACCTCCAGACAGAACTGTTTTTGTGTGTTTCCTTCCCTCCTGCCAATAAAATCCAGCTGAAGGAAACATCGGCATAAAAACAGTGTTCTGAAATGCAATGTAGATGTAAATATTACTTTGCACAGATGAAAAGAAAATGTATGTATTTCTTCAGGCTAATTAGTATAATGATATATACAAGCAGTATAATAGCTCAAATCATCCTTAAAGTTCATATCCAATAGTGCATACTGATGGTTTTTAATTTTTAAAATAAAGAAGGAATTTGCAGCCTACAGGGCATTCCACTGGTAGTTAAATAGACTTAGGTCACCCTTGCTATTGTACCAGGTGTGTCCCTTTCCATTTGCTGTGGGAGCAAGCTCCTTATTAAGACTTGCAAAGGCTTCAGTAATGAGATGTGCAAAAACTCTTCCCAGAAGCCTAATGTTAACTGATGTAAGACTTGAAGCTTTCTGTTTATGCCCTTTGAGTTTTTGTTATGGTATTTGCAGCAAGTTCTGGCTGATATATAACAGAAATAACCACCTTGCTCAAGTGGTGTTTGAGAGAGAAACAGCACTTTCCTAAGACCAGAAACTTGCAGTAGGAAAAGGAAGAAGCAACCACTGAGACAAATGTGATGAAGCATGCTTTGCAGTTACTCTGTGGCTTGAAGATCAGGCTTTTTGACCAAGGTGGGAGGAGGTACAGGTGGGACAGAGCGCACTCTAGTGACTGCCTTGCACTCAGGACATTTTATTGATTCAGCTTTTTGTTGTGTTTTAGGACCTTTGCACAGAACTGCAGAAACATCGAACACTTAAATCTGAATGGGTGCACAAAAATCACTGACAGGTAAGTCAAAGAGGTTTTTTGATTGATGGGAAAATTTGGAAAAAGAAGTAGCTGAAGGTATTTTTAGTGTGTCTGCTATTTTGCAGCACGTGTTACAGTCTTAGCAGATTCTGTTCCAAGCTGAAACATCTGGATCTGACATCCTGCGTAGCCATCACAAACAGTTCTTTAAAAGGCTTAAGGTAAGAAGATTCAGTGTTCTGTGTTAAAGAAAAGTGTTTAAAGAGCTGTTCAGCATTTAATAAAAGTTAAAAAATTGGTGCTGAACCTTTATACTGTGAATCAGCACGGGCTGTATTCTGTATCTAAGGCTTCTGGGGTGTAGACTGTGGTGCTTGTGTGTGGTCTTTTCTCATGACTTTTCTGTGGAGGCCTGGCGCAGTCCACTGGCTATCATTAATTTCTAACAGTGTGTTTAATTTGGGTTTCCCACTGTTATGACTATTTGAAAGCTGGATTTAACTTTATGTATTTTTTTAATTCTCCCAGTGAGGGTTGCAGAAATCTGGAACATTTGAATCTTTCCTGGTGTGATCAGATTACGAAGGATGGTATTGAAGCACTGGTGAAAGGGTGTAGTGGACTAAAAGCTCTATTTCTTAGAGGTTGCACACAGGTACATAATTGCTTGGGTGATCCTTTAGGAATAAAATTTTATTTTGGGTTTTTGAAATCTCCATGAATTAAAAATGTCATTTTTGTTATAGTATTTTGTTCAATATTGCAAGATGTGTACATTTTTTGGGCTGCTTTGCCGTGCTTTTAATTCTTGTTTCTTTTCCTATGTCCAATTTAATTACTAAATACAGTTAGAAGATGAAGCATTGAAACACATTCAAAATCACTGTCATGAGCTTGTAATCCTGAATTTGCAATCATGCACAGTAAGTATTTGAAGCTTCCAAAGGTACATTTCTCTAAAAATCAGAAATAATTTTGAATGCTAATCAATTGATCTGCTGTACACTTAAGTAAGATAGTACATTTCTGGAGTTCACAGGATTCTGTGTGAAATAGTAGCTTTAAATGAGCTGGCTGTTTCTACAGCTGAGTTTTGACTTGAAGTGTTGGGTTATTTTTTTCCCCTTCATTACATCTTTTAAGTGTGGTAAGCTCTAGAGTAAGAATTAACTGCATTCATTCAAATTTCATGAACTGTGTAGCATTTTGGTCTATTCATAATTCTAAGGTTTCTAATTGAGCAGAAGTCATGTTCTGGGCTACATAATAGAGAGTGAAATGCAATGGCATCGTAACTGAAGATGATTCAGAGCCTTCTAAGTGGCAGAAGGGCATGCTTTTCCAATATTAATGGAGAACACATTCATTAGTCATGAAATGACTGGGAATCATTCATGTACTTTTAATTCTACTTAGGGAACACAAATTTTCTTTGCTATGGTTTATATTGGCTTTTTCATTATTTTTGATGTGACTTTTCAGGAATGGGGAAGGCCTTCTTTTAGATTTTAAATATATCTAAGTCATTCTTTCCATGCAAGTAAGCCTTAAAAGATATTGAAATCAATTAGAATTTCAGTGTTTCAGTCATGCAGAGTTGAATAATGAAATTATATTTTTGTTTGTTTGTTTTTGAAAAGTTTTCTAGTTTTATTGTTAGAAGGTATCATAAAAACCTGTAAACCTTTCAAATCTGTTTTACAGATTGTTCTGGAATGAATGTGGCATGGGAACATTTTTTGTTAAGATTGAACCTAATAGATTTCTTTAAAGTGTTGAATATTTTTGAGTGTTAGGGATTATTTAAAGTTACATTAAAATTGCAGAAAATAAGAACAATAAGAATACAAAGCTTGAGCTTCCATGATACAGATATTTAGTGAAAAAGAATTTTTCAGTCTGAATGTAGGTACCCACAGAAGCTGGGCACTGAAAGAGAATGGCAGTGAAGGTCCTTCTTTTGGTCAGAACCACACTTAAGTGAAGTCAGTACATCATTTCCTCCCCTTTTACTCTTCCTTTTGCTGCCCTTCTCACAAGTTCTTTTTCTGCCGTGTTTTGCCTGAGACTAATGAGATTTATCAAGGCTAGCCTTTTCTGACTGTTTTTATGGAAGGATCTCAAGTGGATCATAATCAGTTCTTCTCTCTCCCACTTCACAGTGGCATTGGCATAGAAGTGCACCAGAGCTTTCCTTCATTCAGGATGTCTACTGTTATTTAGTACAAACAAAAAATCCTCCCGAGGGAAAGTAGTTTTTCCTTTCAGTTTTCTGAGTTGCTAGTCTGTGTGTCCTACCTAATTACATGTGCTTTACATGTATTTCACTGGAGGTGTGTCCTGCTTGCTATGGCTTGGAAGCATGCTTCCAGAAGCATCCAGGCTCCATATGATCAAAGGGATTTTTACACAGCAGGTGTCCTTGTGCTTTATATGATCCCCACTGTAATTCTAGTGACTCTGTTTTATGGACCCTGTAAAATGCCAGGCCAGCTCCAGCAGCTGTGGAATGAACTTGTATTAGCTTTGGAAACTGCACATCTGAAAGGTACCATCTTTAGAGAAAGATTTTAGAAACTTGCAGGGACTTGCAGGCATTTTTTGAACACTTTTCTTTCCTGACAGTGATACGGGCATTGAAATCACAAGCAATTCCAGAGTGGAAAATTTTCATATATGACTTGAGGGCTTGTTACAGCAGCATAAAATTTACGTAGTCCTTGCCTTCAAAGCCATCCCCTTTTCCAGGAACAGCATCATGTGTATTTCTCAAAGCAAACAGAACAGTTCCAGAAAATAACTTGGTTTTGGAGAGTCAAATTCAGAAGTACCTGACTGATTTGGACAGAACTCCAAAACTTATCTTCTTACCTGTAGTTATACAAGTCCTTCTGGATCCCCAAAAAGAAAAAGAGACTTCTAATTTTCTGCTGATAATAATTTTACTGAATTAGTTGCAAAATCTAAACGTGTGATATTAAAAAGTGCTGGGCTGGGGAGGGGGAAGCATAAGGTAATCTCCCTTTGTGCCGAGCTATTGCTATTTCTCATCCTGTTTTCATCTAGGAATGGTTATTTTTGTGGTAATAGCATCAGAAATATGCTACAGTTGTATCAGCATACTCAAATGAGGGGCTTATACAAGGCTTTCTATTAAAAATACTGGAAGGTCTTTGCTATTTTTGCAAGAGTATTATTAAGGCAGGAAATAAAACAATCTGTTCCACACAGCAGAAAAATTAAATTCATAGTGTTAGGAGGAGGAGGAGGACAGAGAGCTTTTTTCAGAATAGAAGACTTGTAAACAAAATCTTATTTGCACACACACAGTAATCCAGTTCCTGTTGCTATTTTGTGTGCTACTGCAATGGGGCTATTTCTTATAGTTCCTGTTTCAGAGAGAAAACTTATTTATTCATATTCTAAATTTGGAGTTACTCCTTAGAGAATATCTACAAAATCTTTTTGAGAAATTAAAAATCCTCTTTTGAGTTAAATCTTTCATCTGAAGGGGTATGTATAGGGTAGGGCAAATCTGGCTTTTACGCTTACCTTCTGTAAAAATGGATTATGTGTAATTATTTCCCTCTAACTCTTGCTTCAAAAATTATCAGAAGGTGAAGGGTTTTGCCCTTGGGTTCTAATGCTCCAGGGCAAATTACGTAGTTAGTTTTCCTGCTGTGAGGCTTTGAAATCTCTGTTTCCAAACTTACACAGTCGCTGGAACAGAAGACCTGGACCCCACCAATATATAGGAAGTAAGCACAATTTGAAAAAAAAAAGTGAAAAATTATAAAACAAAAAGCAAAGTGAAAGAGGAAGGCAACAAACAACTCTCACTTTGTGATTGACTGCTGTAGAGTAGAACTTAAGGTCTGTGGAAAAATACATAGTTAAGTAGGAATTGTAAATGTTGATTATCTTTACTGTTATCTTTGTAGGTGGTTTCCTGACTCTATTTTTTGGTTGAAAATCTGGGTTGCCTTGGTTATAGACAGTGTGAAAGCAGCAGTTCAGTGTCAGAGTCTTGAGTTTTGTTCTTGTCTGATTACTTGATAAGGAAGTGACTTTAACCTTCCTCTGTATTGCAGCAAATTTCAGATGAAGGCATTGTGAAAATCTGTAGAGGATGCCATAGACTGCAGTCACTTTGTGTTTCAGGCTGTAGCAACCTGACAGACGCTTCTCTCACAGCACTTGGTCTGAACTGTCCAAGGCTGAAGTGAGTATGTCATGAGTGTGTTGTATGTCATGTTCTTATGGCCTGATCTAAGAAATTCACTTCTGAAGATGAGCTGCATTTGCAACCAAAACATTAGGTACATAAACTTGAGGGCTGGTCCTCTGTAGCTTCGTATTAATGTAGTTCACTGTATATCAGAAAAACAAGAGTTAATATATAAGAAATAAGATGTGATGAACCCAGCAGTTCAGTTCTGTGCTTCTAGCTAAATATTTTAAGTACTAACTACAAGTGAGAAAAAAAGAAGATATAAAGCCCGTTACATTTTAAAAGCTAAGAAGATCTGTGGCTGTGTTGTTTCTTTTGATGTTTGTACTGTGATGTGGTTTTATGGAGTCATTTGTCTTAAAAAATAGTTAAATTATATATGATTATTCTATTTACCTGATTTATTATATTTTATCTGATTATTATATTTAAAGATTTTATTATAAAAGTCCTTTTAATATGCTCTGCAGTACAGCCTGATGTTCTTAAACTCTGAAATAAAGTGTGCTCATGTCTTTGCAAGCATGCACTGATATTTATGAGAGATGTTTTGAACAATAGGGGCTTATCAGTTAAAAATAATATAAGCTTCCCCATTGGTGTAATTTGTGCAAACAAATATGTTATGGTGGGCTTTAAAACCCTAGCTCATTATGCAGCAGCTCCCTCGTTATGGAGACATATTGTAGAGACAGATAATACTTCTAATTTTAATGTAGATTAAATAAAAAGATTTTTGGATGACAAATGGCCATTTATGACAGGAACATGCAGGAGTCAGAACTTGTTATCCTTAAATCACAGTGGAGGAATGAGTAGTCTGTAAAAATAAGGGGACACTGCATTCAAATTCCAGTGTATCATATGCTGCTGACACACAGTGTTCCTTTAGCTGAATGGGTGAAAAAGAGCTTTTGTTACTGTAGACAACCTGTCCTTAAGACAATTCCAGGCTGACAGTCCCCTTTGTGTCCCTGTTCATACTTATTAGGAGCTTAGGAGCCTTTTGGCAAACTTACTGGAGTTCCCTAGAAAGCTGTGCTGTTACTGCTGGTCTTTTTCCACCGTTTCTCTCATTTTCTCAATTAGCATCTCAGATGGGAAATAAAAGGAGGTCTAAACTGCTGCTAGTTGTGCAGTTCTTTCCAAGGGCAGGCCAAGTGCAGCAGGAATTGTTTCAGCTTCAGTAGGAAAACTGTCAGCCACGAGGGGGAAGGCGTCTGCTGCTCTGCTCCTGTAATGAGGAGCAGCACAGGGAAGGAAAATGACCCTTTGCAGTGATTGCTGCTGAGGATTACTGCACATTGGAAGGACAGAGGATGCAGCTGGTTACAGCTAGACTTTTGGGACTATGAATGGAAAGTACTTGATAACAATTATGTTGGAAATCAAAGGGAAATGTAATTCCACACTTGTTCTGTACCTTCTAAATATTTCAGTGTTGAGTGTGAAAGAAAACATTGCTGCCTCTGTTGGACTTGCTGACCCTATCCCTTATCACCTAAGATAGGGTGATAGGGTCACCCTATCTTGCTGACCCAGGAAATTTTTGAGTATTTTCTGTGCTGTGCTACTCTCACTTCACTTCAGGATCTTGACTGTCCTACTATGCTGCTTTCCGTGATACTGCTGCATTACCAGTCACCAATATCTCCTTGGACAGAAACTTAGGTCAAGCTTTCAGCAGACCCTCCAGCTATATTTCTTATCTCACATCAACGTACAGATGTCTTGTCATCCCTCTTTACATTTGCTCTTTCAAGTGCTTGGTACCATCTCTTTATTTTCTTTATTAGCACTTTTTATTGCTATAATACTTGTAGGTATTTTGGCAAGGCTTGTCAAGAAACGCACCTGTGAACCATGAATGCCTTTGTCTGGGTGGGTCTGTGAAAGTTAGGATCATATTCCTTTCAGCCCCACCAGCTGCTAATTCCGCAGGAGTAGGGAGGTGCTGAGTACAGAGACATTCCAGGTGTGCCCAAAAAGCAGCTGTAGGCAATGAATGCAACTCTGAGTCTGACTCAGAGAAAATTTCTTCATAAGAGTGGAGCATCCCCTTTGAATATCAATTTGCCTCATCAGCTCCTATGTTAGATACTTTTTCACAAGTCACTGGGTGGGAAATTCATATCAGCTGTAACAGGAAAAAAGAAGAGCCCTCTGTATTTAAGCACAATCACTAAAACAAAAGCAAAAATTAGAACTTTGTTCATTATTTCCATGCTACCCAATGCCGTCCCACCTGTTTTTTTCATTCTGGGGCCTGATTAATGCAGCATGTGTGCTTACAGCTCACTCCCCATTCTCCTGCCCTGTCTGCACACCCAATTTCAGGACAGCTAGAGCAGTTTATCTTCTGGTTTCTTATTCCTCTGTTTCTATAGTTGTCTTTTCAACTGGGTGTGCAGGAAGTAGTGTGCTCACTATTTTGGGTATCATTGCAGATGTCATTGCCTCTGCACCCCCCTTTAAAGTCAGCCATGTAATTAGATGGCATTTGTAGCAAGTAATTGATGAAAGGAGTTAGAAAGGTGACAAATGTGACTTGAATTGTGGGAGTTTATTTGTGGTGGTGTTGTTTTTTCCCTTCCTATTTGGTATCACAGGCAATTTTCAGAGTAACTGAGAGTATTTTATCATAGGCTGCTAACTGCCCTTGATAGAAGGGCACAGAATTGCTGAATATAAGTCTGTAAAGTAATGAGATGCCTGTCTTGTACTCAGCGTGAGTTTCCCTCATACTTCTGAACCTTGTTGGAAGATTGGAACTCTGAAAGTGGCTTTTTAAGCCTGTGGGGCTGCTTAGCTGTAAATTTGGCTGCCCTCTTGCTTTTGCCTTGAAAGAGGCTGATCCAGCAAAGTCATAGTCAGAACCCCACATCCCCACATTCTCCCCTTTGATGGGGTTGGAATTCATTCATATACCCAGTGTGGCTTTTCTCTTTGCACTTTCTCTCTAGAGAGAGTGTTCTAATGGCCTCCCAAACCAGTGGAAGGATCTGGAGGCTTCTCAGTATTGCCACAAAAAGTTCTTTTGTCCCTCTTTCCCTGCCTCCTCTCTGCCAGCCCCAGCAGTGCTTGCTGTGGTAAGTTGCACTTAGTTTGTGCTGCTCATCCCATGGCACTGTGGTTTCCCCTTACTCATCTTGATACTCACTCCACCCGCAAAGGAAAATGTTCCTTAAAAAAGGACAAAGAAAACAAAGACAACAAATGGGATGGAGGCCTGTTGTGCATACTAGGTGTGCTGTTTGGGGCAGTTGACCTTCTGGGATTTTTTTTTCGTGGTACTACTTCCCAGTGCCTGTTGGAAGAGTGTTAGGATTATCTTTCCAAAACATTGTCATTTTCTTTAAGGTTGTGTTGATATAGTTGGTTGTTCTTACTCCAGGCTTGGAGGTTTTTAGCTCCATGCTTTCTGGTAACTTGCTTCCCTGTGCTTCTTGCAGAGGCTCTGAGGGGATTTCTAGTAAGCACTTTCTCAGTTGTGTGGTATCCCAGCAGCCTGTGCTTAGATAACAGATGTAGCCTTCATCTGCATTTTCCTTAACTTGGGGTTTATTTTCCCATATCTTTCCTCAGATAACACATGAGGAAAACTTGGTCACCATGCTTTTAGTGAAATAAGAGGTTAAAATGACCCTCATTGTGTATAATTTTTTTCCACTAAATGTTCTCTGACTGTCAGAATCTTCTGATAAACTGAATTAAAAGTCTGCTTTTTAATTTCAAGTCACAGTGAAAAATAGCGAAGGGTGTGTGTGTATTTCTGTATATATACACATACTTTTACTATTGAGAACTTTTAAGTTGCAGAAGACAGATTTGTATCTCAAATGCATTTGCTTTTCTCTATGTTAATGTTTTCTTTAACATTTAAAACTTTTCCAGGATTTTGGAAGCTGCAAGATGTTCACATCTCACAGATGCTGGGTTTACCCTTCTGGCACGGGTAAGGGTCATTTCAGAAGGTTACAGCTCGCCCTGGTTCATTGCTGCTGAGCAGCTGTGAATTGATGAAGTCTGCTGGGAAGCAACATGAGAAGAGGAAGATTAAAGTAGAAAGAAGCCAGTGGAGGAGGGGACTAAAAAGCTATTTCATTTCTGGATTATACTTAGATCTGCAACTTGATCTAATTTGCCATCTATCATTGCATTTTTCACTTTTTTCCTCTCTTTTTTAATTTGTTTCAATTGTGTTTATTACACTTAACATAATTCTAGATTCATGTTATGTATTCTAGCCAAATTTCCCTTATATTGATGGCACACACCCTTGTGATATTTACATCAAAAAAATCAGCATATAATTGATTGTTCTGAAGATAACTTTAAATTACAGATCACTTACATTATACATTATAAACTATAAGCACATGTGCCCTGGTTCATGCTGTAAATCCGTACAGTAAGCATATTGGTGGTGTCAAATGCTTCATGTTAGACTTGGGTGTTTGCTGGTTAGGAAATCTGAACACCAAAATTGTACTCTGTAAATGGGATTTATGCTGCTGATATTTAATGTGAATGAAAAAGGTTTTTTTTTTTGGTAGCCACAGTGGTTAAACAGAGTGGTTTTCTGATTGTCCAGCACTACATCCTCGGGCTCTTGGTGGTCACCTCAAGCCTGCTCTTAAACCTTTTTTTCCCTATTCCTGGAAAAAGCAGATTGGGAATTGAGCCAAGCTTTGGCACTGTGTGGTCTGCTGCAAGGTCACAAGGTTACATCCTTTTCTTGAAATCAGTCATGATCAGATATTGAAAGTACTTCTGAAAGCTTGCTGGGGGTCTCTCAGAATGTTGCTCTGAGAAAATTGGTAGGTGTGACACGCAGCTTCCTTCTGCCCTTAAAGTAGATCCCATTTTCATGTTTTCAGCATTTATTGCCAAAACAGTTTGGTTTTAAGGCTTCTTTCTAATGTATGACAACAAAGAGAAATGTGCCATGGGCTTAAGTGTATTCCAGGTGAGTCAGGTGCAGCTGGTAAAGGCAGAAGTTGGGTTCATGTATGTGCAGAGGAGCTGGCTTTAGTGCATGGGCTGTAAATACCATGGGTTTGGAGTGAGGGGGGAAGCGAAGCAGGGCTGCTGAGCACTGCTATGTCCTGTTCAAACCTTACAGGACAAGGAGGAGACATTTCACTTCATAGGAGAAAGGCTGAAATGGGGATGTTTCAGAGGGAGGTGGGGTATTGCTTGTTAATTCATCTATTTCTTTTTTTTTTTTTTTGTCATTTAATGGTGATCAAATATTTGAAGGGATTTAGATCACAGTTTCCTCTTGCAAGCTGTGCTGTCCCATATGATAAGCCCTGTGCATCATTTTATGTCTATATGTTGATTTATTTCATTTTTTTGTTTATCTGTTCATTTTTTGTTTATTGTAGAATTGCCATGAGTTGGAGAAGATGGACTTGGAAGAGTGTGTTTTGGTGAGCTTTAATATGAAAAGGAATATTGAGTGTCCAGTGTAAAAATGCAATACATTAACACCTTTGTCTAGATTTTCTTTGGTTTTTTAAAAATAGTGTTGTGTTTATGGTAGGAAATAAAAATAATTATTGGGAAATTCTGTACGGGGAAATACTTGGAGAGTAACAAGTACTGGAGTTGTTTTCCAGAAATAACAGAACCCTCATCTGGTAGAGAAAGAGATACCTCATTGGAGGGTTGCCTCTCCTGCTGTCTGTCTGTTGCTTATGGCTGATGTTTGGTTTCTTTTATTCCCAGATAACTGACAGCACATTGATACAACTTTCCATACACTGTCCTAAGCTTCAAGCATTGGTAAGTGTAACTCCTGGTCTGTGACCTGTGGTGATCCCACTGGAATGACAAACAGGGACAACTCCTGCAGTACAGCCCAGGCTGTTCACCCTGTGTCTAGAAATAATTCCTGATGTACAGTGACACTGTGCAAAATATGTACAAGTTTCATAAGTATTCCAAAATCAGCATATTACTCCTAAAATATATATATGCATTGTATGATTAAAAAATATTACCAAATCAGTGAGTAAAAACCAGAAAGCTTTTATTTTATGGTTAACATCCTTCATATTTGATTCCTTACATATTTGATTTAAGCTAAAGCACTTAGACCCTTTATGGATACTCTCAAGTGTTCAGTAATGGTTTTCTTAGGTAGTATTACACTTCACATCAAATATTGAATAAACAAAACCATGCGGAGAAGATAAATGTAATCACTCTGTAAGCAGTTTTGCATGCAAGCACTTTTTTCCAAGCACTTTTTTACATTTGCATAATAAATTATGGAAGGTTTCCTTGGACTTGACTTTTGAACATAATTGGAGAGGATTGAGAGTGGGGTATCCTGCTTACTGAATTTCAAAGAACTGTTTTCTAGGGAGTGGTAGCTTAGATCCTTCAGATCATCAAACCCAATTTGAGGTAACATAAATTTGTTTGTTCTTCAATCAAGGTACTTGAAAATTGCTGGATTGTTCTTACAGTAGGAGCTCCTGTATTTCAGGCCAGTTGTCCTTTTAGTGTAGATTTGTTATAACTACTTAGATCTATGTGAGAGAACAAGTATCTTTATAATCTGTTCTTAGAAGGGATCAAAGGAAGGTGTTCTGCTTCCTTAATTAAATTGTGTTATGATTAGTGTTACTAAGGTAGCAACACGAGGAAAGATGGCTTTTAAAGGGAGCTCGTTCACTATTTAATGTTGTTGATTTTTTAATTTTTCCTTATCAACTGTCCAGTTTCATTTCTGGACCATCATTCTTGATGTAAGACCAAATGAGTTGTCAGGAGCCATTTATATGGGACACATTTTTATATTGTAATTGCAGTTGCAGCCAGTTCTTGCAAGAGATCTTTTGTACCAGTTTTGTCAGTGCTTCAACAGAGGTACCATAAAACCTCATAAATCCCAAGCATTTTTTTCTGACCCTGCTCCTCTTTGCTGGCCTTTGTGTGTTTTCCCAAAGACAGGGAAGTGTGGTATTGGTAAAACATCACAGCTTTTCCAAGGGAAGCAGAAAACTTGATTTATTTGGTGTATATAGATCTTTATATATAAACTGTGGATAAGAAGGATACATACTCAGAGATTGTGTGTGAACAGCAGTGGCTGAGAATTACAGGAAAAGACAAGACAAGACAAGACAAGGCAGGCAGGTGCCAAATACAGTGCTTGAGCTAATCTTGGTGCTCCCAATGTCCTGTAAAATCCTTTGCAGCTGTGCTTTAGTGTATTTGCAGTTAGAACAAATATTTTGGAGTTGCAGAGATTGACTTTGGATTTGCTTTTGTCTTGTTTGGAGACTCAGTAGATGGTAGAAATAGGCAAATCTTCAGTATTAGAGTGCTTTATTGCCTAATGCACCTAAAGTATTTAATTGTACATTTAAATTAGTAGGGAAACTGTGAAATACTCATGATAGCCCTGAAGATGAGAAGGCAATTGAATTCCTCACAGCATGTGAAGTTCTCATATACGTCATGCCATACTTGATTTATGCACAACATTTAGTACGTATTAACAACAACAGCAAAATAATTTGACCATTTCTCTTTGTTCTTAAGATTTCAAGCAATTGTATTTGTAAAATTCCACATTATTAATGCTTTTTAGCAGGCTTGGAAAGTCAGAAAAATCCTGTGGTTTACTATGAAGTGTGTATAATTTGGCATATTTGTTCTACAAAGTTCTGCGAACTCAGCTGTACATCCTGTATTGTCCTTGCAGTACCAATACTGTGTCCCAGGAAAGCTGCTTTTATAAGCTGCTTACTTCCTGGGATGGAACACTCCTAATTAGCCAACAGCTTCACACAGCCTCCTGTCCTTCCTTGGAACAGCAGCTCTGCTATGAACGTTGGTTAACCCTGCAGCTGCTGGTTGTCCCCAGGCTCTGAGCCAAACCAAGTGCACAGAGAAAGGAGATACAGGAGAGAGCTGATGTGTTTGAAGACTTGAGAGACTGCCTGAATGGGTGTCAGGAGTTAAAACACTGTTGGTAGGGGCAAGCATTTCTGCTGTCTTTTGGAGACAGTTTGCCCTTGTGGTGCTGCTTGGAGTCCCTGCTGGCTGCTCACACTTGGCATGTAAAATTGGACCAGTTGGAGCTGAAGGGAAGCTGCTGAGGTGGCTCCTGTCAGACTCCAGGGAAGTGCAGATCTGTCTCCCAGCCTTTCTTGGGTTCCCTGTTCATTCTGTAGAACAAAGGTGAAAAATGTTGAGGCCAAATTATTTCAAAGAGCAGGACAGACTCCATGTGTCTGGTAGCAGGTGGGAAACACTCTGACTGTAGCTGAGGTGAAGTAAGGTTGGATGTCCCCAGGTTGCCCTGTCAGGCTGGAATGAAAAGACGTGTTGAACCCAGAGAGGGGAAAAGTTACATGTTAGCATTGGGAGATTGGCAGTAGGTCCTTTTGAGCACTGCTATTTCCTTGCTGTGAGTTAAAAAGTGCTTTTGGACTGCTGCAAGTGTTTCTTCATCAGTTGCTGTCTGAAAAAAACTACTTGGGGCAAGGAAATGCTGCTTCAGAGCCCAGCACTGTTAGACTTAGGTTCAAGTACAGGCAGAACACAGGGCTGAGCATAACGCAAGGCACCAGCTCAGAGCCCAGGGCAAGAGGAGAAGAGTTCACAGATCCTGCACATTTCACTGGGGAAGACTTGAGACTTTGTTTCAGTGGTGACAAAGAGTGGCTTTTTAGGCTGCCTCTGAGGAATGTCTGTTTCCTGTTGTTGTCATCATTCGTGCTTCTCCAAAAGTCATGAATTCCCTAAGGAAATGGGGAGAGTGCTTTTTGTGGTGCCACTGCCCGAGATGCAACATCATTTTCCGTGTTCTTCAGATTCAAGGGAGTAAAAAAATATGCTGAAGAGGAGCAGATTTTTTTGGTTTATTGTGCTGACTGTTGCAGAAAAGACTGCTCCTGCAGCTGTACAAGATGTTTATTGCTCCTTGTCTGTACAGCCTGAGGTGCCAAATGTTCATGGCTCGTTTTTCTTTGAAATCATTATTTGGCAAATCAGTCTATTGTGATTGTTCTCCATCTGTGTGGACTTGCACGGGCTTGGTGTATGAGAACACGGCAGCTGTGAAACAGTAACCCCTGAGTAGATACTCATCTATTCCCCTATGTTCTCGATCATCCTTTAAAGTTGTTTCTGGCACAGAGCTGTTTGCACTGTGTGGGACAATTGGAAAAGAATTCCCACATTCATAGAGAGCAAAGGGGCCTGAGGAGTTTTGCCAGTGATGTGTTTTGGGACTCAGCTTGTTTTGAAGCAAAGTTAAAATCAAGTACAGCCATTTTGTTATGTGAAGCAGTTTCTTTTTTTACTCTTATGGGTTTCAGCTGTGTATTACTTGTAGCTGTTTAACCACTGGAGTGAAGGAGGTTGAAGAGGACTTCTGATGTCCAGAGGCTCGAGTAACTTAGGACTGAGGGATGTTGTTAATTGTTTGCCTCTGTTTTAGAGCTTATCTCACTGTGAACTGATCACTGATGATGGGATTCTTCATCTGAGCAACAGCACATGTGGGCACGAGAGGCTGCAGGTGCTGGAGCTCGATAACTGTCTCCTCATCACGGACGTGACTCTGGAGCACCTGGAGAACTGCCACAACCTGGAGAGAATCGAGCTGTACGACTGTCAGCAAGTCACACGAGCTGGCATCAAACGGATCAGAGTAGGTGTTTCCTGCCTTGTTCCCATGGAAATGTCAGAGCTCTTGGTGCTGCTTGAGATTGTAGGAGTCCTACAGCTGTCCCAGACACGGAAGGCTGGATAAACCGTCTGACTGTCCTTCTGTTAGGTCCCCATGTGTGTAACCTCCCTCTATGAACAGCAATAGTTGTCAGTTCTAACTCGTGACATTTTGCTGTTGGAATTATGAGCTCATATCTTCTGCCTTCTGTATTTTTTTCAAGTAGAGACCTCTGTTTTTAGGATGGTGTAGTGGCATGCTAAATCCTAAATATATGTTAATACACAGAGCCAATAGTAAAACATCTGCATGGATATTTCAGTTGATGGGCTGTGGGGCCCTCAGGCCCTGGAACCCAGCCCCAAACCATTTCCCTGAGTATCTCACCCATTAGGTCAGGGACCACCTGCATTGTGGAGGCAGCATTTTAGCCTTGAAGTTAAACTCGTCTGCGGCTCCATATCCCAAATTTGCATCCAAGCACTTTTGCAACTGGAACGATCATCCCTGATAGTGACTCGAATTGAAGGCAGAAGCACAATTTTATTTCATCCTGCTTTCCCGGATGAGAACAGCAGCAGACATGTGGGAGACAAGCTTCAGAGAAGTTGTCCCTCAGTAGCCAGGGTCCACCCCTCACCCCTGCAGCAAACATGTGCCTCTCCTGATGCAGAGCTGTCTGGGCTCATCAGTGCTTTGCTGGGGAACCAGAGGGAGCCCTGTGCAGGTTGAGTGCCCAGACATTGGTGTGCCCTACTGGATGGATCAAGAGGAATTACATGTGAGGAGAAGACAGCTTGGCTGGTATCCACTATATAGATGCTTCCTTCATAGCTAACTAATCTTAGTGAGATAGCACAACAGTTGAGGTGTGCTGCTTCTCTTTTCAATTCTGTTCTTTCTCTCCCATTGTAATGCAGCCTTTTCACCCACAGGCTCATCTACCTCACGTGAAAGTTCATGCTTACTTTGCTCCAGTAACTCCCCCTCCGTCGGTCGGAGGGAGCGGACAGCGCCTCTGCAGATGCTGTATTATCCTCTGACAGCGAGTGCAGCCACACAGAAAATGTTGTTGTTGAAGAATGGGACGGCAAGTCAGTGGAAGGAGTCGGTTTCCTGACAAGTCCTAATGGCGGTGTTTGGTCATCCAGTTTTGTGACAAGAAAAGCGTTTGTTTTTTTTCAAGGTAAAAATCTTAACGTAATGTGCAGCTGTGGATTAAGTTGGTGATGCTTTGGTTTGTATTAGTAACTCCTTCCTTCTGTTGGCATGAGAACTGCGGTACCGTGTCAAACGTGTGGGCATTGCAGCAGAGCAGCTACTTGGTGGAAATTCACAAAACTTGGAAGTTAATTTGCATTTGTCAGCACTACTCGGTGTGAAGTGCCACTGTAACGTGGGGCTCGAGCTGCCACACCAAGGAACTGAGCCTGCTGTTCTGTAATATACACCACAGATCAAGTATCAGGTTTTAAAGACAAATCAGCTTTAGCAGATGTTGACCAAAAAATGCAAAGTAATCATAAGCTCTTACAGTAAAACAGCAGCTTGTTCTTTTTCATGATTCAGCTTCATATTTAATTATGTAACAGGACATAATAAGTAATGTCAAAAGGTAAGGCAGTACCTCCAGATACCATAGAAGTACTTCCCAAGTTTCTGGACTTGGTTCAGTTGAACTCTGCTGGTACAAAGCTGGCCCGTCACCGACGCAGGTTGTGCCCGATGCCATTGGCCTTGAATGGGGTAAGAAACTCACTGTGGTAGAGCTGTGCACTCTGCTGTATCTGCTGCCACAGCCAGCCCTGGTGCTGCCACAGCCAGCCATGGTGCTTCTGCCAACGCCATCCCCACCGGGTGAAGGAAAGGATGCAGCACATCCAGGAGGAGGGGTGTAGCACACATGCTTTTCTACAGATGAATGGAAAACAGGTTCAGCTACAGAAGGCAGGATGGAGCAAGGAATTCAGTTTGGCCCACCCATTTTAGGGACAAGTAGATGGGCTCGTCAGTCTGTAGGCAGGAGTTGAACCATACGAAACCTGTGGTTTTCAAATGTAGAAAGCCAAACTCTTCACATTTGGTTAAGAAGCTGTCAGCTTCTGAATGATAATAATAATAATGATGATAAAAATCTGTGTATTAACTCTAAAGGCCATGCTTTCATCCTTAGTTTTTCAGTGCTAGACAACTAGATAAACTTTTTCTATTAAGCAGTTTAATTATCTGAGAGAAACTACTTGACAATTCAGAAAGCTTTTTTTGTGTAAGTTTGACTGTGTGTGTGTTTTAAGAGTTCAGGGCCTGTGTTTACTGAAAATTAAAAAGCAGTTGGAAAAGCTACTACTGGACAGTACTGCCATTGCCCCCCTGCAACGACTTCTAAGAAGGAGTGAGTGTGAACATGACCTTCTGTGGCCAGCAATGGCTGGGTTGTGTGGCCTCACAGAGGATGGGGACAGTAAATTAAGAGCTCAGCTTTGGGCTTACATTACACCTTAGACTACAGTACATGGATTTCTTTGCTAGTACAAAGTAAGCCAATCTAGGCTTCTTTTGCACAGTAGTGGAGTGCTGTTACAATCATACTTAAGAGTTCCATTCAGACACTGCTGGTCTCATGAGAGTTTTAACTAGATTTTATTCTCAACTGTACCAGGGCAGTCATTGGTACCAATATGTCAATGTGTGTTGCCTTTTGTTGGCTCATTTTTTTTTCTAAGACCATAATGAACCTTGTAAGTCTATTGCATTGAAGATGTACAAAAACAAATGGAACCTACTCTGATATAGGACACTTAAATAAACAATCAGCTGATGTCAAACTTGAATTTGTTGGAATTATTTCAAATCTAAGCAAGATTTCTACTAGAAGCAGAAGATCCATGTGAATGCACTGTGTGCAGGATATAATGCAGAGCTCATTTACTTCCCTTCCTTACCTTGACCTACAATTCCTGCTAGGGCAACTCTTGCAATTAATCTAAATCTTAACAATGGACTGTCTCTAACGTGGGTGTGGGAAAAAAAGAAGTAAACAAAAAGAAAAGCACGTTTACAAAATTATTGAAAAACATTTATTATACTTAAATTGAAATGTGTACATCTTATTAAAAAACAAAAGCCATTTGCTGGTGCCATAATTTAATTCCAATTTCAAGTGAGCTGGACAAACTACTGTACAACTTTCAATATTCTTTAAAATTAGATATTTGGATACTTTCCAATCAAGGATTTTTCCACTTTTATAAAACATTTGGATTTGAATATGGTGTGAGCTAAAAAGACACAAGTGTCAGTTCAGGAAAATACTAGGACCAAACAATACCCAAAGATGAACAACTTATAGGCAGAAATGTTTAAGTACATAAAATTTTACTTTCAGTGTAGGAAAAAAAAAACCAAAACCAACAAAAAATAGGAAAAAAACCTCTAGGTTTGATGAATTTAAAATTTCAAAATGCTACAGCTTTCAGAAGCTTTTCTGCTAAGCACTTGAGCCAGTTATGGAAGGGGAAGTGAAGAAGTCCAAGTTGCTTTTTTACATGCTGTAGTATTGGTTTATGCAGAACACCGCAGCATAAAAAGCAAACTATTCCCAAGCTTTTAAGCCAGAGATCAAGTTGGAACTTTCCAAAGGCACAGAATAACAGCTCTGAAACTGTCACTTAATACCTCTGGAAATACTCCCCTCTAAGTACCTGACCAATTGAAACTTAATGTTAGCCTAGGAAATGCTGTGCCATGACTTTACAAGACACATCCAAAATACCAAGAAAGCACATTGCCTGTTTCAGAGAAAATAAGTATTTGGTCATATGGAAGAGGCACTGTAACAAGTGTACAGTATGGATGGATGGAGGGTGCAGGAAGGTCAACTGAAAAGGTAAGAAGAGATTTGTCCAGAATAGGAGCTCCAGAATAGGAGCTCCAGCAGGGCAGTCACCTGCTGGGAAGGAAGCTTACAGGGTGTGTATTTAGTGTTTCTCAAGCAATTTATTTGATGCTGCTGAAAGCTATGACAGCCCTGTGGTGCCAGTGGGTCATCTTCCCTCATCTGCATAATTCCACTGAAACCCCACTTCTCACTGCCAGTATTTTTAAACCCACAATTTTACAAGCAAAGAGTTAAACTGCAGCAGTGCTCTGCAGAGAACCTAGGAAACTAAACATAAAGGATGCATAGGCAATTCTTTTCCATTAAATTCATTAAAGCAAAACACAATTACTTGGTACCCCATAGGATTTATATTAATCCCTCCAATAAGGTACTACTGATAATGCAGTTTGCTGCATGCATATATTGCATCTGTCTAGGGCTTCTTAAAAGCCCTGTTCTGGCATTTACACTTCTTACATACACTCTTATACACAATTTACACAGGAAGCTGTTTTGACAGCTTGACTCTCAAAAGACCTGACAACCTGATCACTATCACCTTAACTACTCATCTCCACACAGATTAGCATGTGCTCTGCTAACATCAAAAAATAAAACCAGCCTAAGGTACAAGCACGTAGTAGACAAACTGGCACAGAAAGGTAAATGCCCCAAAATAAGTTTACATTCATCTCCAACTGGATACAGGTAATAGAAAAGCAGCACTGCTTCACTTCTATAAACTGTATCTACTGGCCATAGTTTGCCTTATTTCAGTGAAGGGCAAGCACCTTTGCTTACATTGTCTTCCATGCCTGTACAGAAGCTGTCATGGCATTATACCTCTCATGAGGACACTTAGCTATGGCAGTGATAAGAAAGTTCACCTATCAAACAGCTCATTAGAAAGGTCATTTTGTGTTTTCAATATGAAACATCTTATACAGTGAAGTTAGATCCTAAGGTTTTGGATGATCTTCATAGTCTTTAGGCAGGACTTCATTCTGCATTGGAGTATCAGTCTAGCAAGTGTGTGATGTCACTTCAGAATTATATGGAAGCCTTCTCCATTTTCAGCTGAAAAAAAACCAAAGGAAATGTCTGTTTGTCTTTCTTGAACAGAATCACAGAAATACAAGCCAATGCACCAAAACACCCTAGTATGGACTTGGTTTTGAAAATAAACTCAACTACAATAAAAACTTAAAGGTTTCCTACTTGTGCAAAACAAAAAAGTTATGATTAATGATTTGTAACTGGATCTTCAAATAGGGACAGTTTCTGTAGGTAAAGTTTGCACAGAGTCAGACTTGTCCACTGATTACAGCCATCTGCTGGCACCCTGTACCAGAAATAAACTGGAGTCCTATGGAAGAGTGGGATTCAACAACAGCCTATTGAATGAAGCTGACTATTGACTAGCAGAGAAATAACAATGTTATGCTCAGTTCTGCTGACTCTCAGGACTCAACAGCTAAGATTCAGTTTCTGAACTTCAGAGGTACTACTGCCAGGATTTTTTGGTTTTTTTTAAACCTATTTTGAAACTTCACCATTCTCAGCAATTATTAGCAGCACCCGTGTCCAGCGATGGCTGACTGAATTTTACATAAGGTTTGTTACTGAATCCTGCACTGGCTCTGAACTGAAAGCTCAGAGAAGAGCCCAAGATGCTACAGAGAGGCTGAAATCTGGCTAGGAGAAGAAGAACTCTGAATACCTTCTGTCATTGTGTATGCAAAACTTGTATAATTTTTAAAGAAGGGTCCTTGCTGGAATAGATGATTAAGTTTTAGACTGTCAGAAAAGACAACATACCTTTTATTGTGGTGAATAAGAAACAACTCTCATCTTGAAAGTTTTGAACCATCTAAAAAAAAAAGTTTCAAAACCTTCTGAGTACGACTAAAGCACAAAACAAAAACAACCCTCAACAACCCTGGTACTAAACACAGCCTTTTGTGAGCAATCATGTATTTTGGTTTTGTTCAGCAAGTGACAGGCATATACCAAATGAAAATCCATTACTATTAAAATACTGCTCTTTACTCTTGTGACAACCAGCTGGGAGCCTATTACTGCTGGCTGTGTTTTTGGAACTCCGTGGAGTAGACACTTGAACAAGCAGAGTTCAACAGTGTTTAAATGCTCTCTGCCTTTGCATGTGCTCAAAATAAATATGTACTAAATAACTGCTGCAGCTTCTCAGAACTATATAAACCAGCTGCCTCTGTCTTCTCATAGTTTCAGTTTAGTCAGGCAGAGGAAAAGTCATATTTAAAGAATTTGTCTGTTCCTGTAAAGGAAAAAAATACTCTAAATGTCAGCAAACACTAGGGTTGCATTATCAAACAGAAAAACCAGTAATAAATGAGCAAGCATAAGAAAACCCTCCACTCCCAGTCATAAATAAAATGCAAAAAAAAAAAATTTCAATTACCTGATCACTAACAAGAATGTGGATGCCTGTGGGACCCTGTCTGTAAACTTGGTTGATCTGATGCAAAGGAATATTAAATGCCAAAGCAAGCTTGCGTGTGACTTCTGAGGCTGCCATCTCCTCTAAGTAGATTGCATGATAAACTGCAAGAAAAACATCATTTACATAAGCATGGTACTAATGGATAACAATTGCTATATGAAAAATACCTGAATTTGTTTATTTGTTTACTTCATACTTTCAAAAATTTTAAAACATAAAACTTTAAGATTGCTCTCCCCCTGTTCTCATTAAAAGCATGAACTGCCCTAACTTTTCTTTCAAGGGAAAAGTCATAAACACAACTCTGATGGGGGAGGCTTCTATTTGCTCTGAGACTGAAGGCAACTTCCACGTTTTTTCCTGTATCCTGCACAAAAAGGCACAATCACATCAAACAGACTTAAAAATGGATCTTTAGAGAGTCACCTAAAGATGGTTTTGAAAGCCATTTTGGGCAGTCTCAAAAGAATCAGGTAATACCTACATCCCACTTTTGTGCCTATGCACATAAATAAATACAGATGAAGATTTTGGGTTTTTGGTAAATAAAGCCTTTTGCAAATGTCTGAATTAACTTTCTACAGATGATCTCAGAGCTGAATGGAACACAGCAAAGAGAGCAGTAAGACAAAGCAGCTGTTCAGTTTGAAGCTGTATTTACAGTTCGGTATCTTAATTTAACAGTGCAACAAACCCTTGGCAGCTCCAAGTTTGCACATTCTTCTGGCTGAAGATATCCTGAGTGAAAACATGTATTTGACAAGCAGCAGTATTTTATTTACAAATCCTCCTCCACCTCAATTCCTGCATGGAAAATCCACAAACACTATTGCAGTAGCCTGTGCAGATTTTAGCTGGGGAGAGAGGTCTCTCAAAGCCAAGAGCAAGTGAAGAATAATTTTAAATAGCTTCATTCTCTTAATTGTAAGAGTGACATGGATTTACGAATAAACAGTTACATTTCCATCTGTGTTGAATCAACAGTTGTCAGAGAAATAATACTAAAATCAAGAGTGCATTCACTACTTGGCTGTTTTTCCTTGTCCAGGCTCTACAGTTTTAGTTCAGTTGCACAGAAAGTGACCGGAAAATCTAACAGAAAATGGGAGAGAATTGTTTAATTTGCATGAAGCTTTTACATGCACCTACATTTATATGGCTGATGCCTTGTCTGTAACAACATGCACAGCAGGTTCCAGAGCTCCTTCATTCACGACCACGTATGTTGTGGACATATTTTATGAAAAATCCTTCTGCTAGGATCTTTTCTCCTGAGAAGCCAAGAGGCCTCAGGAACAAAATGTAGACAATAATTATCTGCTGCTGTGGAATGCAACAGGTGGATCTTTGATTAGTCTCATGTGGTTGTTTCTAATTAATGGCCAGTCATAGTCCAGCTGTCTCAGACTCTCTGGTCAGTCACAAGATTTTATTATTATTCCTTTCTATTCCTTGCTAGCCTTCTGATGAAATCCTTTCTTTTATTCTTTTAGTATAGTTTTAATATGTATCATAAAATAATAAACCAGCCTTCTGAAACATGGAGTCAAGATTCTCGTCTCTTCCTTTGTCCTGGGACCCCTGCAAACACCACCATACACGTAACTACAGTTTTATCAACAAACTGAAAACGCTCAATGGTTTAACCTGGAGAGGTTTCAGGTTCTGTTTGCTCTGTGCTGGTAAAGCAGCAATTGTGCTGTAATACAACTTCCCACAGTTGCTTTGTACACCAGGAGCAGCAACTCAGCCCCTTTCCCATTGTTTTCCCTTCCCCAGCCATGCAGCTGTCTTGCCCTAAGCCCCAGCCGTGTCCCCGTTGTCCCCACAAGCTGTACCGTATATTGCACCGTTGCTGTCTGTGCTGCCCGCGTCCTGCCGTTCCAGTTGGATGCTCCGGAGGGGCTCCTGGCACACGTAGATTGTTAAACGGGGCCTCACGGACCTGCAGGCCAAGGAAATCACAAGAAGTCACACAAAAGGTACCCTGCAAATACAGGGGCTGATATGCCACAACTGTAGGTTTGTTATGATAACAGAACACTTGATATGGCTTTTAGCACTGAGCCCAAAAAAATTAATCTCTACTTAAGTGAGTGGTCTCAGATGCTGCTGAATTTAAACAAAACTTCAATACATTCAGATTCAGCATCCTATGGATGCTGCTTGTTGGACTCCCGTAACAGGACTACTGAGTAACTGTAGCTATGATATTTTCTGAAAACTCCTTTCCTTAGGATTTTTTCTCCTGAGAAGCTGAGAGGCCTCAGGAACAAAATGTAAACAATGATTATCTGCTGCTGTGGAATGCAACAGGTGGATCTATGATTGGTCTCATATGGTTGTCTCTAATTAATGGCCAGTCACAGTCCAGCTGTCTGGACTGTCTCAGTCAGTCACAAGCTTTTGTTATCATTCCTTTTCTATTCTTAGCTAGCCTTCTGATGAAATCCTTTCTCCTATTCTTTTAGTATAGTTTTCATATAATATATATCATAAAATAATAACTCAAGCCTTCTGAAACATGGAGTCAACATTCTCATCTCTTCCCTCATCCTGGGACCCCTGTGAACACTGTCACAAGTAACAACAGCCATTCTTCCAGGAGGGCCAATAGTACCAAACACCCATTTCAGACAGAATCAGACATCCCCTAGGATGCTGCCTGTGTTAGCACTCAGTACCTGTAACCTCAAAAGGCCTCAGGGGTTGTTCTTAGCTCCCCAAATGACCAGTTTTGAGTCTTTGCAATAAATTCATCCATGTCCAAGAAACTGGCAGGGCCCAACTGCACTGGTGCAGCCTTACAGCCCACCTGCACCTCACCTGGGCGTGCCCTGGAGGGGTGCACAGGAGGAGAGTTTTAAACACTGCTGCCAACTCCTGAGGCTGATCACACAGGCACCAAGGCCCATCCTGACACTAACTTCCCAAATCTCCCAGTTCTAGAATCCCCCATATAAACCCACTCAGCCTCAGAGTGGGCACATCACCTGGATTTCAGTGCATTATACAGCCGAATTCCATCGGCTGGACCACAGATTTGTACCAGATCTTCTCTTGTCAGCTTTAATAAATCAGCACCTGGACAAACACATGAGGATTTAATGAAGATTACAGTCGCACATAAATTCTTTCTAAAATAAATGGTATGTTATGTTCATTTAAACCAAGTGTACCAAAGTTCACCATGACAAAAACAGAATTTGGGACACAGCAATAAGTAAACTTCAGACCAGGCTCTAGGGAGTGCCAAATAAATCAACCTGTTTTCCAAAGGTGGTGAGTTACAGTTTACGCTGTTTACAGCTTTGAAACAGTACGAGACTGCAAGGCACACAATTTTTGTGGAGAGAGATGACTGTTCTAGAGAAACAGTGATTTTTGCTGGCACCCCAGGGTAGTGTATTTTGAACACATTCAAAATACAGAGCAAAAATGTTCCATGGTTTGTCACGCAGTGAATTACCCCAGACATTCAACTACTCATCCATCACTTCCTCTGTGCACTGAAGTTACAACAATGCACTCGAGTACAGAAGGTGCTCCTGAAGCAAAAAATGGGAGGACAGATTTTTTTGAGAAGCAGCATGAGTGTCAGAGAAAAAAACAACACTCTGAAATAGCAGTCACTGTAATAGATAAGTGGGAAAACAGGAAGAAAATAGTCTTTATGCTTGAAAATACTCCACACACTATCCAGGAATGCACAAATAAAAGCCAGCAAAAAAACTGATCAAAGCCCTTAAATACTACAGCAAAAAAAGACCCCCAGACCTGAGGTAGCATAATAAATTTCATATATACTACACTTCTTGCTTCAAAAAAAAAAAAGCCAGCTAGCTAGTACTTGACTTTTATAAAGATAATAATGAAAAAGAAGAAAAGTTTTCCAAGAGTCTTTGTCAGAAATTTGGTACTACAGTTTACAGAGAAAGCTCAGCAATACTCATACAAGAATCACAGGTCAAAAACTAACCAGCAGCAGAAGAATAAACCTTTCCAGAGAAAAAGCCTGGTACAAAGGAGTTCTGACAGAAGCATGAGCTAACCCAAGAGGCAGAGAGCTGGCATCATTCACAACACTGTCCCCATCAAGTGTCACCAAAGAAAAAGGAATTTACTTATGGTGAATACTGTGTCACACCACCCTTTGCACGACTCCAAGGAATACTGAAGAAGCAAACAGCAAAACACAGCCCCACAAAGTCCATTTACTGCCATGTCTCGTGTTCAGACATATGGTGGGAACTGCACTGCTATTTAACCAGCAAATTAGTAAATAAATATGCATAAATATGGATACCATAATGTTCTTAGAGAACTCTTTTCCCACACAGAACCTGCTCAGTAATACAAAGAAAGAAAAAAAGTAAACTATAGATACCTGAGAAATTTGAAAAAAGCCTTGTATAGGCAGAGAACCTATTCTTGAGCAACCATTGCTGAGTTTCCTGGATTGTGGCTGAAGGATGAAGCTGCTGTAAGAAACAAGATGGGATACGATAATTCGGATACTAAAAAACCCAAACAAAACCCAAGTAATTAAAAAAGATCTCCCTCAGTTCAACACTTTCTTATAAAATCAAGTGCAAATCAAATATTCTGACACAGCTATACAAATACACTTATGATCAATACCAGAAAGCAAACACTCACATCTCCTGACCCTTGAGAGGTTCCATCTCCTTGATGATTTGGGGAGGAAGAATTGCTACAGATTAAAAAAATAAAACCAAGTATTACTAGAATTCTATAAACCAAAATATTTAACCATTGTTGAAAATTAACTTGAAATTTCCAAAACAATAAATACCACAGGTTGAAAAAATTAAGAGACTGCAAACTTAAGAGTTTAAAAGACTGTTAAGAGAAAGACCATTCCACAGTATATGGATCAGACCACACCACGCCAATAAGTTTTGGGATGAACTGCAGGTTTGCTTACAGTAGTTTAATTAACACCTCAAAACAAAATGCTTTCACCAATGCAATTTTTGTTGAACAGTTTTTAAAGATATTTGTTCTGCCTTTTTCTTGCAAATTATACTAACTGTGTATGATGGAAATGAAGACTGTTCTTACTGAGAAAAGCTAAAATAGTTTTGACAGACAAGGACTAAATTACAGAAGTGAAAAGGTAAAGTATTTGCTATATGACAAAGGACAATAAATTGTTTTTAAAAATGTATCATAAGAAAGAGAGATGGTGAGGCGAGGCAGAAGTAAATAACCTTATAAATGAACCATGTGATACAAATGTCATACTCTAAAATGAATATATAGGTCAAAACAATCTCCCCAATTCCCCAGTGGAAACAGAACACAGTTGAATTTAGTCAAAAAATGTTCTGAATCAGCCTGATTAAAATGTTGCCTTTAATGGGGATACAGAACAGAAACCTACCTGTCTGGGACACTGTAGGTGTTATGCTGAGCAGAGGTGAAAGTCGGAGCAGGAGTAGGACTGTTGTTTACAAATGTTGTAGGAGTATCCGGCCATGGTGAGCACTGAAGATAAAGAATTAAAACTTAAGTTTCTCTTGACAAAACCTTTTTTACTCTGATGTACACTTCTCTCATTTAAAGCCAGGGGTTTATCCACAGACTATTCTGATTTGCACTTCCAAATAAAGACTCCCTCTATGCCACACATTACATGCAGATATTCCAGGTAAAAATCAGCTCTGTTTTATCTTGTTCTTTTATGAAGACTTCTATTTATACTCTTTAAAATAATGTATAGATTATTCAGTTTAAACCAAAACCAACCAACCCCCACAGCCACATGCAGGAAAAGTATTTTTATCCAGAAGAGGATGAAAGGGCTGTTTAAACTGCCCCACAACAAAAAGTGTTCAGTAATATTAAGTAAACTATGAAGCTAGATTGCACCTTGTGGATATATTTAATGTCTCTGCCCTGAAAACAATCAAATACAAACGGAATTTTCAGTGGAAATTTTGTGAATTCAAAATTTTTAATAATTTACTGCAGGACTAAAATTCTGCTTACTTACATGGACTGATTTTTCTGAACTGCTTGGTAAACTGGAATTTTTTAAACAAGCTTCAGTCATCACAAGTATATAATAAGCCAGTTGTCCAATTTTGTCAGGTTTTTTTGGGGTTTTTTAGAAATTGTCGTGCATGATAAAGCTTTTTGAAACAAGGCTACCTTTTAGTGCTTCCAACAGTACTAAAAATCCAGTATTTTAAAGAAAAACAAAAACCAAACAAGTTTTGATATGTTCAAAGACATAATTAAACCAAGCAAGCAGCCCAAGATCAGGTAAGCTGAGACCATGCCTCTTAAGACAACAAAGATTTCTGATATACTTATCATGTACCAGCTAAATACCTTGTAAGAAATTTCCAGATTTATATCACGGCCTTGTAGAACAGGGTGAAGGGGAACAACTATGACTTAATACCAACAGAAACTTGTTTCAACAATTTTGTGTTGAAAAATCCTTCCTTGATCTGGGGGAAACAGTAAATAAGGGCAACACCAGCTGCCACCTTCTGTAGGAGAGTTAGCAACATTGCTGTGCTGGACCCCAGTCTTCACTTGTCAGCATAAGATGGCAAGTTCCCCAGGATGGCACGTGGAATTAAAATAAATCTGTCTTGCATGCAAATAGCTTAAAAATGAGGAACTTGCTTTATCTCTCTGAGATTAAGCATTTTGGCTTGCCACAGAGTCCACAGTCTGATTACATGGTCAAAGCCACCCTTTGGGCTACAAACAGTGCCCCCACACAGAGCATACTCCTCTATAACCTGGTAGGGTGACATATTCCTCCTCCAAATCTGTAACTTCCCACCTGTTGTCTCTCTTCTCAAACTGATTTAATGTTAACCTCAAAGATGTTACAACCGATAGTTACAAGTAGCCTTCATTCTCTAAATATGTGATCCAAAGCTGTAATTTTAAAAAAAAAGCTCGACATAGTAACACTAACTTTGTTCTTGAAATACTTTGAAAGTGCACTTAAAATTATTTAATTTTGTGACATTCTCCTCCTAAATTTTAATCCAAGATGTTTATGTGGACACACAGATGCAAGTTCCACGTCCTTGGCAACCATGCCCATACAAGATTCTAGCCACCATATATAAATTCAGGGGCAGAGAAGAATGCAATGGTGTCAGAGAACACCTTTTGAGCCACTCCCAAGGTAGGTACTGCAGCTGGTGCTTCTGCCCTTCAAACAGCTGAAATTCTTCACAATGAAGCTCTGGGTTTAAATCCAGGAAGAAGCACATTTGAAGTATTCAGAAAAATAAAATCCCAATCCAAAGCAAGTAGCCTTTCTTCTCCCATAAACGTGCTTTCCTACCTTGTCTCCTATTCCAGCAAAAACACCACTAACTATCCACTGAGACTCAATAGGCTGCTTAAAAAAAAAAAAGTAAGTGTAATACTACTGCAACACATCCATTGCCTCTGTTCTCCTTGTTTCTGTCTTACAGGCTGAGGAGGGAAAAATAAGCATTTGAGCACTGAGATACTTAATTCTGGAATATTTAAGGAACAAGAAAGTCTCCCAGCAATCAACCCGAGCTGATTATGCGTTTGGAATCACTCTCATGCCCCAATGTCCTGCACTTCACAAACTGGATTAAGCAAATGCCTGGCACACCAAATCCATTAACACTACAAAGACTAAACAAGGATGTGTTTTCTTTTCTAACATCCAGCATGATGATTCTGGATTGAGGGGGGTGAGGGCTACAAGAAGAATGGATCACAGAAAGCAGCACTGCTTCCCTGAAAAAGCACCTGCCATTGTCACTGTCAGGGACAGAACATGACTTCACCCTTGTGGACTGATCCATCAGGATATTTCTTACATTCCTAAGCCAAAACTGAGTTAACCAAAGGACATTCAGGAAGTTAATGATACTAATACAGAAGTCCCTGAGCAGTAAACACAAATCTAGGAGAACATGTCACCCTGTCACAAGAAAGCATTCAGCTCTGTAAAGTGCCACCACAGAACAGAAAGAAGATTGGCATTGTGTCTTTACCTGTAATAAGCAATTAATATATACTGATGAATCTAACAAGATCATGTTTTTGAGGTCTCAAGACTAAATGCCCTCCATTACTAGCACACAGATACTACTATACTCCAGAAACTGTCTTATTTCCAAATGGGGATTAATTCAGGAGAAAACTATTTTGGATTCAGATGTTTAACAGCCTTCTGTAAAGGCCATGAATGAAGTTTTACCGAGTTAAAAAGAAATGTAAGAGATCTTTCTAAGTATGACTTATCAGATTTAGGATTTAAATTCAGAACATTCCTAAATGAAGAGGAATTGCAAAATCTCAAGTTATTCTAAGCCGTGGTTTAATTTAATATCCCTTCCTACCTCCAATATACTGGAATCTGCCCAAATTCATGCCTCACAAGAGAGTAAAGCTGAAACTTGACAAAGAAGTCTACACTATATTAAAAGACCAAATAAACATGAAAACAAAATACAAAAAGTCTAATTTGTTCTCCAATTTAGACATACTTGGACATACAGCACCCCTTAGAGAATAAAGCATCAATTTTCTTATACATGGTACAAAGCAATCTTTCATGTCTACAATTTAACATTCCAATTTATTTCAAGGTCTGTACCTGGAAGTCATTTAACTTCCAGATGCTCTATAATCAACTCTATCTGCAAAAAATTACTATTTGACCAAGTTTAATTAATTTGTAGTTTATATATTCAAGCTTGTGACATATAAAACACAGTACTATGAAAATCAACCAAAATAGTGCAGACAGAAGAAAGTGCAAAGGCCCAACTACTACAACACAAATTTTCCCGCTTTTACAAATTCAAAGCAGGGGAAAGAAAACAGTGGGTTCACTTCCCTTTTTTCATTAGATAAGAACTAACTTTTATGTACAAAGAGAGAGGAAAACAAAGTGCCTGCTTCATAAAGTGGCCCCTGAATGAAAGTCACATGTATGTAAACATCCACTCTGAGGTCCAGAAGGCAAGGTGAAATTTGTAGCCTTTTATACCTACAGAAAAAGTTCAGTTAAAATCTCCATAGTGTGAAGAGTCTAACGAGCAGTTTAACTGTGTCCCGTCTGTTTGGACAACACCGAGATAAACATTGCAGAACTGCAGTGAAAGCACTGAATTTTGATACATCCAGTGGATTCAGAGAAGAAATGGAAAAGCTTATCTAGATGGCACTCTTATGAAAATAAGTGATAAGGGAAAGATGGGTGATGGAAGTTAGGAAAAAAACCCCACTGGTTCTTTGAAGAGCAGAACGACTACTCAGAAAGGAAGCTTCACCAAATTCCTAACATTATGTTAGAAAGCCATAAGAATCAAATTGGAAAGAAAACATATTAGATTCAATGTTTTCTGAAGGAAGCATAGTAAGAAATCAATCTGTCCAAATCCAATTGTGACTGAGCTGGAAATAATCACATAGGAGAAAAAAAAAAAAGAAACAAAAAATCTGTAATATCTAACAAATAGAACAGTAGAATCTTGGAGAGGTAAAATAAAAAAGCAACATACAAAATGAGATGCAAAAAGAAAGTAATGAAAGGTTAGGTAAGTTGTAGCAGGAAGATAAGAATTCACAGCTTTGAAATTAAAGAGAATTATAGACAGGATCAACATGAATTTCAAAATTCAAACAAGGTAACAGAGCACTATTTCTGGGCAACTAGTAAGCAGCACTAAGTCAGCAGTCTTGACTGCATCTAGTAAAAATACATTCCAAACAATTCTAGTTTGAATTTTTCCTGTTATAGAGCTACAGTTCCTACAGGACATGCGAAGTAAAAAGATCCATCATATATAAACACATAACATGTGAAAGTGTCCATCTCAAACATAGGGAAACAGGTCTTCACTTTTCGTGTCTCAACACCTCTGTGACAACAGCACTGCACAATATGGAACACTTGATCTGCATGTCTGAGGAAGTCTGGAAACAGCCAAAGCTTCTGATGACCATGTTTAGGAAGACAAATTTGCAAGGACAGAACTGCTTTAAGCAGAAACATTTATCATCCCTGCCCATATTTACAGGGCCCACAAAAATAAGCATGTCTGGTGACAAAAGAAAAAGGTCAATGAATTGGCCTTCAAGATGTAGATCAAATACTCCTTTTCTACATCAAGCAAACGAGTTTTACATTCACCTTCTATAGCTAAAACCAGTACTGAGTGCATAGAAATAACCAAGGCTTTACTATGAATACAGGAAAAATAGTGTTTCTTGGTATTTTTCATGGGCTTGGTGATTTCTAATAATTTTGCTAATGATAAAAAACATTGTAATGATGGAAATAGCATGTGTTGAAATCTGCAAACAATACCAAGTTAGCTATGCTGAAAAGATTTCATCCAGTGTGGACAAAATTCAAAATGGTCTCAACAAACTGACCAAATTATCTCAAAACAGCATTTTATTACAATTAAGAAACAGGAATAGCGAGCTGCACGATTAAGAGAACTGGAAAGCTTGTACATAGCTCCTATTCAAAATAGCCTGTGGGTCATTAAACTTAGTGTGCTTTGGGACAGACATCAGAAGTCCAGTACAGTCCTATCTAAGCTCTTCACTACAATTAAGGTAGAATTATGGTAATTCATAGAAGCTTAGTATTCCAAGAGATTTTTAAGGAAAGGTCAGGCAACTTCTAGTTATGAATTAGCTACAGTTTGTCCTACTCTGGACAATGGATTTGTCTTACCTGTCTAAAAATACCCTTCTCTGTTATTCTTCCTATAAGCAGCAATCATTCAAAATCATTCGAAATACTTCTAAACAGTGTTTTTCTAAGAGAAAAACACAGAAATCCCTCCAAGGACAAGCTTCAGAAGATGCTTTATAAGCAAAAGTGATAAAAGTCTGTTTTCTCCTGCCTCTCCCCCAGGGCCAGCTGGAACAAGTAAAAGAATGCACTGCCAAAGAACCATAAAGGTGCACCTTAAAAGAAAGAACAAAACAAAACAAACAAAAAACCACCAAAAACCACCAAAAACAAAACAAAAAACCAACCAACCGAAAAACAACAAACAAACAAACAAAACAAACAACAACAACATCAACAAAAAAAAAAAACAAACCAACACAATAAAAACCAAACCAAACCAAAAAAAAAACCAACAGCCAAGAACAGTAGAAGGTAAATTGAGACAGCTCAGTGCATACAATAGTTTTGGGTGCACAAAACAAAAAATCCAAATATCCTCCACAGAACCAATCTGACTAATATTGCTTGTTCCTTCGCACTCAGTTACATGGGTTTTAAACAACAAGAAGCATACACTGAAGTGTTTTATAACCTAAACATAAAACTTTACATATCACTTTCACAGATCATAAATACAAACCAAATCATGCTTAAGCATTATTGGTAAAGAGCTTCAGCACAGTACAGCTGTTCAAAGAACAGTCAAATAATGGCCTTCCACAGCCATGTCATCGATTGACATTTAAACTTGCCAAATGACAGATGTGGAATTGTTCCTCCTTAAGGAACAACACGTAAGAAATCTAAAATGCTAACCCTTGGCAGAATGACTGCATAGGACATATGTCAGGGAGGGCACAGGACATGTCAGCTTCCCTCTGAGGTGCACAGATAGGGTTAACATAACACAGATCATGAAGATGAGCTGACTCTTCTGAACTGGATTAAACCTGCTTGGAGCACGGTATGTAGGTGGCTAAAGGAAAAATCACTAACAACCATCTGCAACACAACATGGCTTTTTAAATATACTGATGTACATGAAAACTTCTGAATAGAACTACAGATAGGAACAAACCACTAAATTTAAATGTTCTTACTTCCACTAATTACACATGTATAGCAAAGCAAAATGCTATTTCATTTCAAGTCATAAAAACTGAAAGCTCTTGACTCAAGTTACACAGTCCCTCTGCAACAGTTTAAGTGTTAGATTTAGGAAGGATTCCTTTACTGAAAACAAACATGGAGTAACTGAGATACAAAGAAGTGAATAAAATTAAGACACAGCAATCAAAGTATTTTTACTTTACAAAATGGAAGTTTCTCCTATATCTAACACTGCACAAGGCATCTTGCATAATCAAAAGGTAAGCAGAAGTCCCTTACACTGCCTCGCTTTGCCAGAGAATCACCGTAGTCTGCTGGCAAAGTCCGCTTGCTGGACTTTTTCTGCTCATGTTCAACTGCATCTTCAATTATAGGCTCAAGCCTCATCTGGACAAACACCAAAGATGTGGATCAATTTCTTTTCATTATACAGTGAGGAAAGATCTAAAAGCCTTTTAAAAACTTCTCAAATATTTAGAAAACTGCATAGAACTCACTGATGTTTAAATAAAAAAACCTAATGAGGCTCTGGCCTTGAATTAAAAAAATCTCTGAAAAACAGACTTTGAAGGTCAAATTTGGGAAATAAACTTAAGAGTCCCCCCTCTTTTTTTTTTTTTTTTTTTGCTTTTCAGGTGCAAGATTTTGAAATCTGTATCAAAAGTCTTGCTCAAGGGTTCGGTACAGTCAGTCAAACAGTGTTCAATCTAAACTGTTTTAATACAGCATCTATTGAGTATCTAAATCCAAGTTTACTGAACAACATCTTAAAATTGAATGCTGCTGCTTGCTGGAAAAGTTTGTCAATTAAAAAGTTTATTTCTATGCAAAATAATTTTTCCCCATCCCTTCCAAGACTGCAGCTAAGTAATGTGCTGTATCTATGTATATTCTCCTCAGTCAGCAAATGCAATTTTTATTTTGTTACCTCTGTGAGAACTGTGGTGTCATATGAAGGCTGATACTTCTCTTTTTCATGTGCAGTTCGCTTTTCCATCTTTTCTCTGTCTGTTTTCTGTTTTCTGTCTGCTCCTTTGGGCTAAAAACGAACAGTTATGTGAACATGAACACAAGTGGGAAATGGTTTTATAACTGAAATCTGATCTCAGACATAACCATTACAAGCAGTAATATAACGATTTCCCATCTCTTTATGAAAACTTAGAGATCTGTTAAAAAACTTACGATCTGTTTTCTAATGTTACCTTAAAAACTTTGATTTGACAACTGGCTGAATGCAGATGATCTGTATATTCTCCATTCTCAGTCTGTTTAAAGGTGTCAACCTGAATCCTAAAAGGAACTCCTTTCTCCCCTCCGTGTTTACGAGGTGTAAATTCAGTGCTGATACAATGTACCTGAAAAGAAAAAATGACCAAACAAAAAGGACCTTCAGAATCATTTCAGGCATGAACTTTATCATAGGCTAACTACATTACATGAACAGTTTCTTGTAAAAAAAATACAGCAAAGCTATAAAAGGCCACTGACTAGAAGAGCTTTTCATCTCATGCACCCTCATCTCACAATAGTTTCAAATATGTTCAACTCCTTTAGAAGTCCAGAGACCATTTAATCGGTGTGTAATTGCTTCAGCTGCAACATCAGATGAACTGTGTTTATAAGCTATAAAGACTCCTTAAGGGTATCTAGGGAGAAAATCAGTGCAATAGAAGGAATTATGAATAATCTCAAAGTAAGCAATGTGAATGCGAACATTTAATCTAAATAATTTCCAAAGAAAGCATGCCCAGCTGCCCTGAATACCAAATACACAAATAATAGAATTCCTACAAGGAAGCCTACTGACATAGTAAGAAACATCTTTTGAGTGCCTGATTTAAAAACCTTTTCTTATAGGACAATACTTTTAATTTTGAATCCTTATGCCAAGCTTCTGCTGAAAGTAGTAGTTAGAGTCACTGAGAGGAATGTCAGTTAATTCTTATACTTCATACAAGTAAATATTTTAACTATGACACCTTTCATCAAAGAGTTTTTTATGATTTTTTCTATAAACTCAAATTAAATAGAAAAACCTTACTAGGGACTCTAATAAACCCATGAACCCGTGTTTTTTTGGTATTTAACGGCCATCCCACAAATAACAAACCAAGAAGCTTTGTAGTTCAAGTATATTGCTGTTTGCGACCTGAAAGGCACCAAACACAGACATCCAGTCAAATAAAGTTTCAAACCTGAATAAAAGCAGATGTACATTTTGTTGGATCCCATAAAAATTCAACTGCGTTGAGCTGGCTTGGATTTGTCTTGATATCAATGACTCCAACAGACATTGGAATATCTATTAAAACAAGTAGCATATATTTCAGAAAAGCAAACAGCAAGTAAACACTATAAATAAATCGTAATATAAATATAATTGTAATTACCACCACCATATACAAGGTAGGATGGTAAAATGTGGGCTTTGGTGGCTTGACCAGTTTCTTAGTACTGGATACAAAGAATCTTAGTAGATTCAACATACAAAATGCTCAAGGTTTTGGGTGCTTTTTCATTCTCCTTCCCTGCTGCCACCCCTGAGGTTATGCACCAAAAATGATCAAGTTACACAAAGTACAGAAACCATGTTGGCACCATTTTCACAATCTAATAGAGAAAGTTACTTCTGTGTTCTTCTAATCACTGCAACACTTAGCAATCAAAATCAGAAAGAATATTAAACCTATATGGCTGCAGAGCTGCTATCTTATTTTTATAGCACTTAAAATTGAAAAGAATGTAGAAGTGGTAAGAACTTTTATATTCAAAACACACACTATAACAAGACGGCATCCAGAAATCTGGTCTGTCCTTTTCCATCAGCCTTAGCATAAATGTGAACGTGATCAATTTAAATTTGGAAACTGAATTCCACACAGTGGCAACAAACAGAAACAATTATACCTAAGTCGAGCAGTCTGTCCCCAGGGCGGTTCCACTTCCAACCCTCTAGCTGCTGGTGTTCTGTGTACTGCAACCTTCTGTCATGGAACACAACTCTTATAATGCTCTAACAAAGAAAAAAAACAAGCCAGTGATGAGCCACACAGTCACTACAGATAAAAGTACTAAACCATCCCAAAATAGCCACAGCGCTAATAAATACATTATTTACAGCAAAAATTTCGCAAGCATCAGTATCCCAAAATATTCCAGAACACAGAAATAGAATTGAGCAGCAGGAGATACTTGAAGATGTGGTAAAAATGCAAGGGAGAATTACATCTGATTGGATACCCAAAAGGTCACTATGAATTACATACAGTGAACTGTGCAACACTGGCAGCACAGTATCAACACTGTGTAGGTAACGCCAAATTATTTTAGAAAGCAAACACCAAAGATTTAATTTATTAAGGAAAGTGGTGAATATTACTTGATCATTCTTTTACTGGGATTTCTATGAACTTGTATAGGACATTTTAAGAAATAAAACAGAAAATTCCCTTCCTAGTACTTGTAAGATATTTACAAAAACTCTATGATTTTTAATTTGAATAGAATTAAAAAATTCCAAATTTTCTCAACTACTCTAGATGAAATATTCATCCAGAACAACTACAACATGATTAATTTTATTCAGCTAGAAGCAACTCTCTTTTGCGGGCAGTTTTGGTACTGCTAAATGAATGCACATATAAAGCAATTTGTTACAAAGAGGCTGGAAGAATACTGTATACATTGAACGCTACCCAACAAACAGGATGTAGACAGACTTGCATTTTTTTTCCATTATTCTACAGTCTTCCTTGTATTAACAGCAGCTGAAAGTGTCCACAAAATCCAAGAACTTTTAAACGGAGCACCTCTTCAAGATGGATTGTACTTCCTTGGGTTTATTTCAAAGATAATGGAAAGCAAATGTGTGTACATGTACATTAACAAACACACACACACAACGGCACCATTCCTTCTGCACAGCAAACTGGCACATTTGGAACTTGGAAATATCTGCAGCCACCTTCACGTCCATGAAATTATTTCTTTGGTAAAATACTAGGATTCCAATATTTAATTGTCCAAAATGGAAAATTCATTGATGCAGCATTACAAGATCTTACTATGGTAAAAGTGACTTTTCTAAACTTTTACACTGTGTTTCCCTATTGTACCTACCAAATGACTCATCACCCACACACAAAGCTAGAAAATTGCAGAAGAGGGACACCCAAGGCTACAAGGAAATAGCGGCTAAGGGGGCAAAACAGTCCACATGCTTATTACAGCAAGTCACCATTCCAGGATGTAAAAAGTTTAATTACAGAACGTTCAAATCTCCCTTTTATGCTCAACTCTTCCTGAAATGATCTCTAAACAAGCATCCCACAGACAAATAAGAACAAGGCCTAGGACTACACAAGCAAGCCAAAGTTCACAAATTACACAGCCCAAAGCTGGCAGGTAAAGATTTAGCCTCCCACAGGCACACTGCTCTGGTGCATTTAGCAGCACCACTTTCAAAGTGACTTTAATTGAAATTTTTCCCTTCTTTCCTAATACCCAAATAAGATTTTTTTTGAGAATTCAATAAAATCATCAGGTGCTCAGAAGAAAAATCCAAACCCTTCCATCAGCTCTTTTAATCATCTGTACTCCAAATTGGTTAATTTTTCAGTTTGCCTCATTTTCATATTTCATAAAATACCTCAGATCAACAGTACCTTCTACTAACATTGAAGCACAAGGAGACAAATCTGGTACTGAGGGAAAGGGGCTCAACTGTGGAACAAACTGCTCAACAAGCAGCAAAATTAGAGATCCATTCTCCTATGGATGTATCTCCAATACCCCACTGCTGCAAAACCCACAGGCTGGCTCCATATGTTTTCTGTAACACTTAAGAAACATGATCACAATACCTCCACTCTTATCTAAATGATCCTCTGCCTTCCTCTCACCTCTCCTAATCACTTGAAGTGGACAATATGATGGCTCAGAAGACACTGGATACAAACTCTACAGACAACTATCTTAAGCTTTGCATAAATACTTAATTTTACAGTGCACACAAGTGTGCATTGGGTACTTATATCCATATGTTTTTACTTTAAACATCACTGGCCCACATATTCTGACCAATAGCTAGTGACAGCAGGAAAAAAAAAATCCATAGAATAGACAGTCTGTGGTTTGTTAGTAACACTGTCTAGTGAACTTAAATTCACCTTCACCAGTTTTCCATTGATCTCTGGTATGTCTCCAGCTTTCCGATTATCTAGCATCCGGATCTCATAGGACTGACCTTTAAAGAGAAAAAAATTGCATGGGTAAAAGAGCAAGAGTACAAGGTTATTTTGTGTTTAATGCATTTAGACTAGCTTTTGGTTCACAGTACACGAGGATACCAATACCTGAAACTTGAGTTTAAGAGATCCAGATAGTCACCTGCACTTCACACCACGCAAATTAACAAAACAAAGTGACACTTCCTGGTCCCCTTAAAACCAGAGATATTTTCAAAATTAAATTTCTTAAATTTGTGTCAAGTGTAACTACTTGCTTCTCTATTTTTTTTCTGAAAACAAAACATTTCAAGGCTGAATTCCCTTCTTTTTTAAAACTGCTGAATGGCAACATACTGAGAACCATTAACTGGTCTTCCAAAACAAACTCTTGTAGAGTTTTCATACTTTTTCCAAAACATAAGTACTATTCTCCCACGTTTAATTTTGTCCATATACCTGTTGCCTTTGTATGATTTTATGCTCTGTATGATTTCAGAAATAGACCTTTAAAAAAGACAGTTACTATTTATATCAACAATATAAGCAAGCCTATTTTTCCAGTGAATATGATAAACTGTTGTGCTTCAAAAGCAAACCTTGTAGCAATTTATTTAATTACATGGATTTTTTTTTCCTTCCAGAGTAAGCAGCACATATTCATTTATAAAATCATGTTTCCTTAACTAAAACACGGGACCAAATAAATTTCAACACCTTCACTAAGATGAAATGCAGTAAAATCATACCAGAAAAGACTTGAGCCCAAGAAGGCATTCAGTACTTCAGCCTTTTCAGTGGCCCATGTCACCATGGCCAATGTCCTGTTCAGCAGGGGGCCAGCCCACTTCAATTGTCTTCCTCTTGCTATTTAAGTACTTACACAAGACCACCTTGCTTTTGACATTCCTCATCAGATTCAGTTCCAGCTGGGCTTTGGCTTTTTTGACTGCACCCCTGCAGGTGTGGACAGCATCTCTGTACTCCTCTCAGGTTACCTGTCCCTGCTTCCATGTTCTGTATGCCTGTCTTTTGTATTTTGAGTTCCCGTGCTTACCCATGCAAGTCTCTTGCCACTTTTGCCTGACTTACTGTTCATTAGGATTTGCTGCTCTTGAGTTCAGAGGAGCTAATCCTTGAATGTTAACCAGCTATCTTGGGCCCCTCTTCCTTCCAGGGCTTTATCCCATGGGACTCTACCCTCCTGAAGTTCAAAGATGTGATCTTGGTCTTCTGCCTTGCTTCTTCCTCTCAGGATCATAAAGTCCACCATCTTGAAGGCAAACAAGCCCGACTGACCTTGATACTCACAACCCCAATGAGCCTTTCTCTGTTTCATGAGGTATAGCAGAGCCATCCTCTACCACTTGGATCAGGAAGCTGTCAATCAGCACTTTCCAGTCACACCCTGCTGCGCTATCCCTGCAGGAGACACCAGGTTGCTTGAGGTTCTCCTACAAGGACCATCGCCTGTGAATGTGAGGCTACTTCCAGCTCTTCAAAAAACATCTCATCTACTTGTTCATCCTGGTCAGGTGGCCTACAGCAGACACCCACTACAATGTCATCCACATGACATAATCCATCTATAATCCTTACCCATAAGCTCTCAACATCACCTATCCCTAGGCAGAACCCCAGACATTCCAGCTGTTCTCCCACATAATGCTTAACCTCCCCTCCCTCATCCTCTTGCTCTGCCTTTGCTTAAGAGCTAATATCCCCAGACTGTAACGTGGCACTTTGCAAGCCATCCCCATCATGTCACAGTGATCCTAAGATCACAGAGATGTCTTAAATCCTCATGCTTACTTCCCTTGCTGCTTGCATTACTGACATGTGTGCACAGGCACCTCACCAGGCTGACTTACCACAAAGGGCTTTGCTGTTTCCTTGGAATCATGCTCTACTTGTTCATATCCAAATGCTGGAGATGACCCTGTTTAAGCTTCCTTTTGTTGATGCTGTGTTCCCTTTCATGCTCTTTGCTTATCAACCATGGCCATCACTCCCTCACAGTGCTGCTGTCAGTCACTCCCTCCCTCACTGTTCCTACTTCAAAGCCCTCTTCACCAGGTCAGCCACAAGCTGGCTAAGATACCTCCACTGCCCTTTCCAAGCTGGATCCCATCTCTCCCAAGCAGTTCTTTGCATTCACAGAACTCCAAGCACTGTGTAAACCAACCCAAAGAATGCTTCCCTTTTAAAAGCAATTCTCTTCCATACCACTTCTGCTCTTCCATATACATCTAGCTGAACAGCAGCCAACCCAAAACACTGTCCCACAACTCCAATATGTTTCCAATGGACTCATTTAACAGATTTCACAGTAAGAACCCTGAAACCCCTGAACAACCAACCATCATCGCTCCAAGATCTGAACTTTTAGAGTCAGCTTCAGCTGAACATCTAATCACATTAAATATTCCATCAGAGTCTATTGAGATTTAGAGTCAAAATCCATGGGACAAAGAAAGCTGAATTAGATAAAGGATTGGAGATGCTAGGGCTTTAGAGCCAGAGGAGGGGGAAGAAGAGGTGGGAGGGTATGCAGCCATTGATATGATCCAAAACAGATGATAAATGATTTTGAGTTCAGAATACTAGCTGACTAAACTTAGGACACCAATGCAGTTCTCAATGTAAACCTCCTCGGAGGAAGGTTTTAGCATATGGCAATGACTACATTCAGATTATTCTACCCAGCAGTCAGTGGTCTCTCTAGGAAAAAAAAATCAATTTTCATGCAAATTAAAACCCAGGAAAAAAAGGACAAAAAACCCAGCCGGATTCACATGAATTATTTACCTAGTTAATTTCTGGTAAATGTATACAAAATCCAAAGGCAACTGCCCTTGTGATTGTGTTTAAACATAATACAGTTCTGGACAGACGTGTCTGGCTAATTTGAGAGCAATTACAGTGGTTCCTTTTGTGCAACACCTCAGGGACTGACATTTTAACATTTACTATGACTTTTGAGGGCTGTTTGTACCTCATGCATATATCCAATTAACTTGTTCTTATCAATCAAATTTAAACAGAAATGCCAAATTAGTCACGAATTTTCAGCTATTACCACCTGAAATTTGTCTCCTAAAAGGTCGGTTGGCTTGATTTTATTGGGGAATGAAAAGGGGCAACACAGAACAGGAAAAAAAATCAAAGCCAAACCAACAAAGGAAGAAAGACCCCAGCCCTACCAGAATCCAAAGGGAAAGTAACACCATACTATATCTGTGAGCCTACAAACTGGGAAAAAAAAAAGACTCCTAGCAAGGCATCTTTACAACCCCAATGTCCCCAACCTCATTCCTGACATGCATTTATTCTGGATATAGACACACACATATCAAAATATTAAATACCACTCCAGTTTCAGACCTGCACCACAAGCTTCATTCACACACGTATACCAACCTTGATTCAAGTATGTGAGAGTTTCATCATATAATTTTACTGCTGGAGATGTTGCAGCACACATAACATACTGGAAAGGTGGATGTTTGGTCTCATTTTCTTGTGGAAGGCTGGAATCTTCCTGTTTGAAAATAGGCAGCGCCAAAACATCACTGAAAAGGAAAAGAAACCAGACAACTTTGAGACTGTTGGCCCTGTTTTGATTGTAGTTAAAGAAAAAAGGTTATTTGTGACTTAAAAAGCCCCACAGCGAAGTACATAAAGAATTTTGTTACTCATTTTATTAGTAAAACCTATATGAGCAGTATCAAAAAGATTTTCCACCAGACCTTTAGGCTAGGATACATAAACAATACCATGGGACTTAAGCAGACAAACAGTTGTGCTGATCCTTTGAAAATCTAATCTTTGCTTCCTGTCTCCACTTAAAAAATTCTGTTGTCTCTTCAACTTTTCACCTGTCAACACAGCCCAGCTTGCTAATAAACAGGCAAATGAAAGCAAGGCTTTAATTTTCTCTTTGGAATAATGTATTTCCCAAAGTAAGTTATCTACACTGTGAAAGTATCTCTCTCCTCATTTAGTACCATTATGTCTAAGCTATTAATTCTGTTGGCATTCTCAAGCTTTTCTTAGGCTTTGGCACACTGATTAGCTCAAAAATGAATTAGCAGCAGACTCACAAAACATAAGCTATGAAAAGTTTATGCCAGGATTCACTTCACTTATCTATGATGCACAAACACCAGAAAAACTTTGGAAATGCTACATTTCTAGAAAATAAAGAGCAATCCGTGTTGTCCACAAGCTGTGGTAAGAGAGACAGCTTCACAACAACCAGCAAACACATCTTCTGCTTTCTACAGAAATTAGGAATCTGTATCAGTGATAATCTTCCTTGTATACAGAAATCCTTCATAAATTAGATTTTTAGGAGCTTTTCTTGCGCTGAATTTTTGTTCTTGATGACATCATCTGCATATCCATGCAACTTTCCTTAAAAATGTTTCAAATGTGAATTAAGATCTCACACCACCTCACCTGTTAATTCAGCTCTTAACCAACATGTATCTTGTTTGCATCTCTTGCACTGATCTCGAACTCGGATTTGATATATTTTGTAAAACAGTTACAAATGCCTGTATTGCACAACTATTTGTAAGTTGTACACTAAAATTTTTGAAGTAAAACTGGTTTTTTACTCATTTCTGCAAGAGTCTGCTTTATTTAAAGTCTATTAATTGCTCCTGAATTCCAGATCATATCTGAAGAATCAAAAAAGTACATCATAATAAATTCAAAAAATGAAATTACAGCTAATATTTTCATGCCACATAGGCTTAGAATGTAAGAATTGGTCTGCTTAAGTCTTAGATATGCAGAGCACAGGGGAACCCCAACTTTTTTTCAGAGCAAGTGCCACATTCCGTTAGGGTTGTTGCTCTCCCGGCTACTTGAAAGACATTATACTGACAAGAAAATATTTATGAAGGGTGAAAAAGTCTAAGAAATTTGTCTATGCCTTGGAGAGACTGTACCGTGTCTCCCCAAAAACAGACCAAAAAAAGACACCTATACAGGTTTCCTTTCACTAGGAAGAACCCACAGGAGATGCTACAAAGACTGATATAAGCAGGACAAGGCAGTACACTGTCCAAAAAAGCACTACAAGCCTACTGAAACGTGTCCTAGTTACTTCTGATGCCACCTCCTCAAACTGCAGCCCAGAGAAGAATTCAGTAAGTTACAAAGGAAGACGTGAAATAACCACTTAAGAGAAGCGGAGACCCTTAAAAGAGTTTTCTCATACAGAGACAAGAATCCATGAGTAGGACAGCAAAATCAATAAATGGGCGAGTGCTCCTTGAGGATGACTCAGAAGAAACTGAAGGAAGGAGCTGCTTCAAGCCCTGATGTCATCAGGAGGGCAGCACCAGAGGCCAACACAAGAGGGAGTGCCGTGACAGTGACAAGCAGAGGGAAGCAAGCGGGCTCTCAAGACAGGACTGCTGCACCAGGAACCCATGCTCACCACACACTTCAGCACCCAGAACACAAGTGCCATTATGAGGAGGAACTTTAAAATGGCAAGAACATGGAAACAAGGGCAATGTTTAAAATACACACCTGAGTCAAAGTGCAACAACCAAGGCATGAGAAGTATCTCATCAAATAAATTACCTGTAATTCTTGACTAAGTTCTGCAGCACTTGCCTTCACGTAACACACAAGATTAAAGAGAAGCCTTTTGTGTATTCATGAAAAATATCTTTAAACCTCCATTTTCTACTCACAATTTGAAGTTTAAAATGTAGCTGGTCTGGCTTAAGAAAGTGTGATGTGGGGTTAATGAATTAGCTAAGAGACTTTGCATTGGAAGCCTACAAATACACCAATTTAGGCAGCTTTAAACCAGCTTTTGCTAATACTTACAAAGCATAATGACTAACTGCCACTGCAGAAGAAGAAGGAAAAAAGAAAGACATCCAGCTCTACAACCCTACAATTTAGCTGTAAAGAGAGCACAATGTTCATTCTTAAATGCCACCATTCTAAAAAATACTCCAGAAGATAGCACAAGACAAATTTTTCCAATAAAACTCTTCTGAGTATTAGTACATTCCAAAGGAAAAGACAAGCCAATGCAATGTAAATTCCTTCCTAGACCATCTTTAAATAAATACCATTTAAATAATATTTTGACTCATTCACTTGCAAAGAATGAAATACTGGTGTTTTTTGCATTTCAACATACACTTTTCCCATCTAAAAACAGATTAAAGCTGCAATTGAAACAGTTAATAAGGTATGAGTAAAGCATTTCAAATTAAGACCTGAAGGATCAGTTTAAGGATCAGGGACTAGCTAAATTTCACAGCGACAAGCATTTTCTACAAAATAAAATTCATTGCAGCACAGGTGAAGAAAAGATGCAAAGACTGCTCACAATGGGAAACAGAATGGGAAACAGAAACTTAATATTTTTAATAGTGCTCTTTACTTAAGCTAAAGATGATAAACTGCATATAATATGTGCTATTGCATCAATCACATTACCAGAAACTATGGAGATGCTAAATCAGTCTTTTTACCACCTCTAATCTTATACTGATTCTATTTTAACGCCCAACAACAACAAAAAACAAAGAAGGAAAGAAAGAAAGAAAGGAAGGAATCCCACAAACAAACAAACACAATACAGAGGACAGATCAACCTTGTCAAAAGTTCCAGCCTTTTTCCTCTCAGACCCCCATTACAATTCCTGCATTTATAACGAGCCAATGTCCCAGGAGGACAAATCATCTGCCCACAGTCAACCGCTGGCAGCCTCCATGCTTACATATACTTATGTAGGCATCCTTCAGTAATTTGCCTACTCACCTGGTGAAATCTTGGTTTTGGTAGGCCAGTCCAGATTAGAGACAGGGACTTGGAGTGCCAGCTTTGTTAAAGTTATCTCACACAGCAAAGAACCTAAACTTAAAATTCTTACCTAAACTGAAGTGCCCACTGGCAGAACGGCCCAGATGGAGGAAAAGCCAAGTGTTCCAACATAGCTACTGCTGAAATTATTTCAGACTACAGGAGAACAGAAAGCTTGAAGAGAATGATTCTGTTCCTTTTTTGTCATTTTTAACTTTTGATCTTATGAAGTAAAGACTCATTTACTTCACTTGTCTCATTTAAGTGAACTTTAGAACTACAAGTGATGTATGGGTGAGTAGTAACCATCTGAAGGACAAATAGTATCTTTTGATATATTTTCTGATATCATTTGAGAAAGTCCATCTAGCAGGGCTTACTCTCCTGATGGAAGGAACTCCGAGACCAAGTTTTTGAAACTATTAGCTCTAGTAAGAAAAGTCTTATCTCAGTTCCTCAGCATGTGTTATGTAAGCATTCAAATGAAAGGCATGTTTTTCTTCCTATGGGGAGGAGGAAAATTTACCCAGAAAAAACCCTACAGAAACAGTCTTCATTACACCCCACATGCAGGCAGCAAACCTATCAACAAGAGTCTTAGCTACTTATGCTACAGAGGTGCATACACAAAACATCATGATACAAAAGCAGGAAAGCTTAGAAGAGGAAGCAAGGTGAATGTTACCACTTGACCTAAAGCATCCAGTGAGATGCCCCACATGTGAGAAGCTGTCCTATGTCATGTACTCTAGAAGAGCTTAGTACAAAAAGACCAAGAAAATGTAATTTATCCCCCCATGCTTGTGAACGGTGTTTGTAAGCCTTCAAAATCACGTTCCTTAAAAATTTAAAGCCTTCTTTCCACACATTGTCTAAAGCATTTTAAAAAAAGCCTATACACATACACAAAAACCCCCTCCCTAATAATAATAATAGGGTCAAAAAATAATGAAGAACGTCCTGTCCTCACAAGAACAGGAACTACTCTGTCAACAAAATTCAAACTGATGTTCCATCAATCATCTGCCTTATCTATCTCCTGGATTGTATGCTTTTGGGTGTGAGTACTAAAGCATCCCAAGGCCTTTTGAAACTTTAAAGCATGGTTTTTACAAGGACAAATACCTTCAAGAAAAATTTTTCTCAAGCAGTCTTTGAAGTAAGAGTTATGATCTCAAGGCCAAGCTCTGAACTGTTCAGAGGTATGAGCAAACCATAGGAAAATGTAAGGCAATGGGAGACCTGGTACTTCCTAAAAAGCAAGTTTGATGGGGGGAAAGACCCCTGGAATTAATTTCTGGGAAACAACCTCTCTGCAGCAGCTGTGCAAGAAATCCAACACATGAGAAAGAGGTGCAAATGTAATGCTGTTCCTGGGAATCCCACAGACCATCACACAGAAACTCAGATGGAGAAAGGTTTCAATTTAAGGGGAGTCTGGCACAAAATACAAGAAACCACCAATCAAAGCAAGAAGAAAATGCCAACAACAAAATCTTCCTACCAAGGAAAAGAAGTAAGAATGTTCACCATGACAAATCCACTCTCCCACACAGGGAGGTCAGGCAGCCACTCTCACTTGCAGCAGGCTCCAGTACAGATGGCTCCTACACAGGAGAAGGCCTGAAGAGCACATGAAGGCAGACCTGCTGCCCTGCTCTCAATCTGCTATGTCCATCCAACATCAGAGGTGACAGGGGAACAGAAAAGACAGTTCTGCACTTTGAAGTCTTTTCCTTAAAAATTAAACTGGCCCCTGACTTTTTGTAATGTATTCACACACCCAACTTGGAAGAAAACAACAACAACAAAAAAACTCAAACCCAAGCCAATGTCAACGATCTAGAACATAAAGTTTATCTTTCAACTTGTTTTATCTGTGGTAACAGAACAAGGAAGCTTAGGCTTATGGACACACTTTTCCTTCCAATGCCTATTTCCTCACAGGTATTTACTTATTTGTGTGCTTGCATGAAGAATCCAGATCCAATTCTCATCAGTACCTGACATTTTATTTTAGAGTCTATGAGTGAAAATTATTTTTTCTACAGAGCAATGTATAAAAAAAATAGAACAGACCACTAAAACAGAAGCTTTATAATGTATTCTGCAGAAAATACCTTGTACATCTAAAAAAGAAAAGAAAGAAATCAGTATACCATCAGCAAAGATTCCTCTTTCAAAAATCCATTATAACAGCAGTAGAGTCTCAAAAGAGTGGGAGACATTAAGGGAAACATAAACAGCAATGTGTCTGTCATAATGTAACAGCAGCCAAAACCAGGGCCTGAATGAGATAACTCTTTTTTGGTTTTGCACAGCAATTATGAAGTTTAGGCAGTAACTGTCACGACCCAATCATATTTATCAGAAGGCAAAAAGGCTGTCAGGGACCCAAAAGCTGTCAGAAGAGAACACTCTCCCTTTCTCCTCCTGAAAAGGGAGCTCTAAGTTGTCAGACAACGTTTCCTGACTGACCATCTCAGAGTTCCTTCAGCCTGAACTGTGCTGCAGAGGTTGGTACACAAAGTGCCCTCGCCCGCCAAGGCTCTCCAAACCACAGAGAGGAGACAAGACTGAAGACTGCATCGGGCTTTCCCTCTTTTCAACCAAGGCAGCAGACAGCTGCATTCTCCAAAGACACTTAAGTGTTCGGGAGATGCAGCAGAGTCAAACTGACTTGATTCTCCAAAAACGGAGGATTGCCTGGATGTATTTTCATACAGTCTTTTGTAGAGACAGTTCCATTTCAGAACCAGAAGTCATTCTTTTTTATTTAGTGTGATGAACTTCGGGTTTTAACCCAAAAACATGTACCAAAACAGCTACTCTTGAAATAATTGTCAAGTTCCCCCGTGACAGGGTTGAATTGTACCACCACAAACACCATTGGAACTGCAAGTATTTAAATTAATCCATATACTAAGCTTTCAAATTATACATAAAAATTTAGTCATTAAGGTACTTGTCTGTCTATTAATGCTCAATTAACCCAATGTATAGTGATTTAATTATCAAATAAGTCACTGATAAAAGAAATTCTGCTAGAAAGATGACAGGCAGGTTTTTGAAACTTGTCTTTGCACAGCCTCCATTTTTTTGCAGTTCATAGCAACTGTGAGTGATCCTCAAACACACACAACTACTTCTGTGTTACAACGGATATTATGAGGGATTCATAAGAAAACAGGATGGCTACCATTACCAATGAACACTAACATTAACTCCCTTAAATTAACTCAAAACTCAGTATCACTGAAGGGTACAATGTTTTTATATGGGTTTTGGTGCAGGCATTATTTGACACATCTGACAACTGTTACTACCAATCTAATTTAATTTTGTGATTATAGGTAGTTTCTTTTTGCAAGAGAAGGTGCTATCAGATAAAACAAGTTTTGAGACTGTATAAGGAAATTTCAAAAAGTATCTAAAACTGTGTGAATCTGCAGGGAAATTTACCAGGCACTTCGCTGCCTTCTAACAAGAGTTCTATAATGGACTGATGATGAATGAACACGTGCAACTTTATGAGGAAGAATAAACACAGGAGTAATGCCATAAATTCTGTCTAAGGGCTCTGACTTATCATCAACTCCAGGAAGTATCAACTCCTTTATATACAACCCCAACAGTTACAGGAATTACATGCAGATCTTCCTAACAAAATCAAGGGGCATATACCTTGAGGAGCTCTCCGAGGACGCTCCCCTAGGTAATATTTAATTTTCTTCTTTTGTTTTATTAGAAAGTGACAAGTAATTAACTTCTAGTGGCACAACAAACACTGACAGAGCAGTATCCTTCCTGTTCATGCTTTGCCACTTCTTTTGGTTTTCCCTCTCACATCACTTGACAGGCCATAAGTTCTCTGAAGTAGAAATCTAACCAATACATAGAATAACTTACATACCTGCTGAGAATCACTCTGAATCCAACAAGTACTGATGGCAATTAGGTGACCCCTGGAACTATAGGGTCTGTGACTTAAGCTACAAATACTACTACTACTCTGTATGTTTTCCAAAAATACTCTGCAGGCAAAGTGCATAACAAGAGTCAAGACATATTTTATAAGCTAAGCTATATATTAGACTTTTTAAGTAATGTTTTAATGGCTACAACTCTTTCTGTGATAATTCAAAACGGCCTAATATGCAGGTATATGCAACAAAAAGCCAGCCACCACAACAGGATTATATAACCAGAAAAAAACCCAATCTATCCCGCAACAATAAGGATAATAATTCTTACAGTTCCTAGAAACGGAAGAAGGTGCATTACTGGGATGAGAAATGAAGTTAGGAATACACAGGAAAATATAAAAAAACCTAACAGTCAAAATGCAGAACTTTTAATCATAAGAGATCCTAGAAAGAACTGAATCAAGATAGAGAAGAGCAGTTCTTGAACATGAGCACATGCATTTTCCATTGGTGCCTCTACTTAGAACCCATCCAGGCAACAACCACACAGCTAGCCACAAAAACTGGCACACCACTTCACGAGGTGAGTGTCTGAAGGTTTGCAAAGACAGAAACAGGACAGAAGTGGTTTAAAATCCAGAGAAACTGAATATAAAATCAGGAATACTCTCATCAAGAGAAATGAATCGCTTTGTCCTCTCAACTGGCAAGCTCTCCATGTTATTTTAAATTTTAAAAAATCCCAAAACAAAACAACAAAAAACAAACCAACCAACCAAAACACAATCCAAACCCCACACAGAACAAAACCCCTATCAAATACATGTCCCACCATAAACCCAGGGAACTCACAATACAAATTCTATCAAAATGTCCTCATTTCTGTCCAGCAGAAGCCCTTTTCCGTAACTTCCGGCAAAGACACTGTACTTCCAAATACTTTACCTGGGAAGTACTGCCTTAAAGCATACATAATAGATGAAGCTTGTGGTCACCCGCAAGCTTCAGTTTCCCCTGAGAGAGAACATGCCTTTTATACAGGCTAGGCCATCAAAACTATCAAACCCAAGTGTTTTACTTCTCCAGACAAAATCCTTTAACACCGACAAACCCTGTTGAAAACCTTGGACTTAAAATGTCTGTCATTGCCTCCAAAACAGTTTCTCTTTTTCACACTAAGTCGTCACTCAGGAATCCACACATTCTGCCCATGAGCAAGCTAAAATTTACTCAAACAAGTACAGCTTTAACTTAGTTTCGAAAAGGCACATCCAAACGCTACTTAAACACTAACTTCGTAAAACCTGGAAAACAATCAAAAGGTAAGGAAACCGCCAAGCTGACTACCAACACAGACCAACACAGCAAGGAAAAAACTCCCATCATTAAAGACACACGACATAGAAAAAAAACCATCGCTGCACAGAAATACAGAATAAGTACTGAATAAAGTACAACCACGCTACCACTCTATTAACGACAACGTTTACCTGGTCGAGAAAGAACATTTTTAAACCTGGCAGGAAACACCTATTGTTTATCACGACAGAACTACATTTGCCGAGTGTAAGACGACCATAGTTTGGAACGTAGGGTCCGGTTACACCCCGAAGAGACAGCGAAATATCAGTTTTGGGGCAGGAATTTCGCATATAAAGGGAGCAGCCCCCCGGCGCAGGCAGCTGCCCGCCCTTCCCGAGCGGCCACCTGCCAGCGGCACGGGAGGGCAGGGCGGGAGCCCCTCCGGCACGTGCCCGCGGCTCGGGAAAAGCCTAAGGAATTAAAAAAAAAAAAAAAAAAAAAAAAAAAAAAAAAAAAAAAAAAAAAAAAAAAAAGAGAGAGAGAGAAAGAAAAAAAAATGGGGGGAAGGAGAAACTCCGTCTCCTCGCCGCGCAGCCTCAGCCTGCCCAGCGGCACGGACAGGGCTGCGCGGCCCGAGGAGGCCGGCGGGGACGCGGCGCCCAGCGGCGGGGATGCGCTGCGGGCCGGGTTACCTCATGCTGTAGGCACCGGCTCCCAGCTCCTGCCCGATGCCCGAGAGGCTGGCGTCGAAGTCGTGCACCAGCCCGGACTCGATCACTTCATCCATCTTCAGCACCCACGCCATGTTCCGCCGGCCCCGCCGCGCTCCCGCCGCGGGAGGAGCCGGACGGGGCGGAGCCGCTCGGCACCGGCGCCGCCGGGGAGGCGGTGCCGGGCGGGCGAGGGGGCTGGAGGAGACGGGGGGAGAGCGGGGAAAAAGCACGTGCGGGGCAGGGGGACGGGGGCGGCTCCGCGCTCAGCCCCGGGGGGGCCCTTTCCTCGCGGCGCGACCAGGGCGCGGGGTCGCTCTCAGCATCCTGCGCCCGCCCGGCCGCCGCGGGGCGCTGGGGACCGGGCGGCCGCCGCCTCCGCCTCCTCCGACCGGACACTGCCCAGCGCCGCCGTCGCCGCTTCTGCCGCCGCCCGAGCTCCGACCCAGCCCAGCGGCGCCTCCCGCCGCATCATTCGCAGGGGGGAGGCTGCGGCGGCAGCAGCAGCACCCGGGCGCCCGCCGAGGAGGAGCCGCCGCCGCCGCCGGAGGTCACGGCCGCCCCGGGGGCTCGCGCCCGCCGCTCCGGCGCGTCCCGCAGGGCCGCTACCGCCGCTGCTCACGACAACATGGCGGCGGCTTCCACCCCCGAGCGCCTGCCGGGGCGGTGCCTGGCCGCCATCGGCGCCGCCGATTGGCTGCGTCCCGCCGGCGTGGCCAATCGGGGGCAGGCGCGGAGGGGTGAGGGGGAAGCTCGGCCAATGAGGAGGCACTTCCTCACGCCAGGTGACGTCAGTGTGACGGGACCGAGCGGACCTGCGCTCCTCCCCGGGCCCGCGGCATGGCGGGAGCGCGCCCCGGAAGCGGCGGCCGCGGGCCCGGGGGCGGGAGCGGGGAGGGGCGGTGGCGCCCGCGCCTGCCCCGAATGGCGGCTGCGGGCGGGGCCCCCGCCGCTCCCCAGCCGCCTCCGGGGCCGTGACTGCCCTGAGCAGCCGCGCTCGGTGCAAGGTGTCCCTTGCCATGGCTGCGGGGATAAGCTTTAAGGCCCCTTCCCAACCCAAACCCTTGCATGGTTGCTTTTTCCAGAGAACACCGAGGAGCCTTCCCGGAAAAGCAGCCAACCCCCATAGAATCGCTGACTATTCTGAGTTGGAAGGGATCTTCGAGGAACACAAGAGTAAGGTTGGCAGGGACCACAGTGGGTCATCTGATCCGACGTCCCTGCTCAGGCAGGGTCACCCTGCATCCAGATGGTTCCCGAATATCTCCGGTGAGGGAGGCTTCCACAGCCTCTGTGGGCAGTCTGTTCCAGTCACCCACATAGTAAAGAAGTTCTTTCCCATTTAGGTGGAACTTCTGTGCATTGGTTTCTGCCCATTGCCTTTCTCATCTGTTTGCTTGGCACCGCCAAGAGCCTGGCTCTGTCCTCTTGACACCCTCCCTTCAGATAGTGATAGACACTGATGAGGGCCCCTCTCTATTCTCAAAAAAATTCTCTTCATATTTAACAATTCAGAGAATACTTACACAATTTTGGGAGACATTAAAATGTTATGTCTGGAGAAGAAACTATTAAGACAGAACACTATTAAGACTGTAAAATGTGCTTTGATCCTATAGTAATATGCCTGAAGTACAATTGCGCAAGTTTTGCAAAAGATAAAGGCAGGAAGGCCCTAACTTCATGAACGAAATACTAGTTGTTGTTCAAAATGTGCATATGGCATCCTCAAAGACAAAGAGAGTACACAGACCATGATTTATGATCTTCAAAGGCAGTTTGTAAGTTAAAATGTCTGCCATCTTCTCAAACAAAAAAAAAAAAGTACTGGTGTTTTTCCTGCTGTAATTGCTGTAAGAGTTCTCTGCCTGTCTGGGCAGAGATGAGTAGTTCATCTGCATATAAAGAGAAGCTTAGAAAAAGTGAAATTTATGGCAAGGGCCCATAGACAGGCCACTAACATGGGCACTAGCTACCATGTTACAGCTTTGAGTGAGAAGAACTGAAATTGCAGGCAAAATTCCTCTCTTATGCCTGAGAAGATGCCAACAATACCCAGAAGCAGAAACAACACAAACACCCATTTTTGTAAATTTTACAAAAGAAGATTTGTGGGAAACCAAAACTAGTGCACTTTTCTACTTCTGACAGATAGGATGACTATAAGACCAGAGAGGCCACATACAGTTTGATTTATTCATAGCAAAACTGGTTTCTCTGCTTACTAGACCTATGCTAACATAGCTACATAGCAGTTACGAGATCATAAACTGGTGATTTTTATACTGGGAATTGTTTTCTTGTCACATAAATTCCAATCATTCCTGAGGGTATCCTGAGAGGACACTGTGAAACCCATCCTCTTGCATTTCAGTCTTTAAAAGTTGGGTGTAGCTTGTCCATGATAAGCAAAGTGACTGCTAGTATTTCTGCAGATATCTTTACCTATTTTAGGGCAAAATGCCCTTTTTCTGTTAAAACATGAATATTAAAGGGGACGTATCTTTTCTTTAGCATTATTTGTATCCCTGACTCATTCACAACAAGTTTTTTAGAGGTGTGCATTGTTTGGTTTTTGCTGTTTTTAAAGTAAAGCCTTGTGATGTGTTTCTTTGGGGCAGGCTCCTTGATCAGCGCCATTCTCACATCCTCAGCTGGGGATCAGCAATGCACACAAATTGCTTCTGAGCAAGCCAGATCCACAAGTCTAACCTGTCAGCAACGACACTGCCTGTGGCCCTGCCATTTCTGCAGACCCAGTGACTGCAATTGGAGACAGGTTGTGATGGAGAGAAAGTGCAGGCAGTCGAAGTCTGATTTTGCCAAGAGATCTGCAAAAAAAGCATTCCAAGTGCAGTTCTGCTGGGATATAGTGATCCTGGGACATTCCTTTCTCCATCTGCTTATCACTACTGCTGGCTGGCATCCTCCCCTGAGGCTGATTGCTTCTCTACCAGCCTTACTGATGCCCAGATGTGGGACTGAGGTGTGCTGTTTCACTAAAGGGGCACTGAGGACAGAGCCAAGCAACTCAGTGATTAAGAGCAGGCTGAAGCCTCGTGCCTGAACTGGTTTCTGTTCTTTCTCCTCCAGGTAGCTGGCCTCAAGGGGCAATTTCATTAGAGATCAGCTCCTGTACACAGCCCATAATTGATGGAAGGGTCCCCGCTACGCTGCATTTCAATCCCAGAACACAGATGCAGGCTGCCATCCAAACCTCAAGGCAGCTGCTCAACAGTGTGTGGGAAGAGCAACTTCAGAGGGACTCAAATGGCAGATTTTTAGATAAGGGTGGGAAAATAGAAGAAAATATAGGGAACAAAGGCAAGGAAAGGAAAGGCAAGGACATGGAGAAAACGGGTGCTGAGAAAAGCTGTGAGGGGACCAACCTCCTTGTGGCTGAAGAAGGGAAGACTGGAGGAGTGAGTGGACACTTTGCACCCTCACTTTCCCTTGTGGTTTGCTTCCTTTTGTGCTGGAGCCATGCGTGTCACTTGTAAACAAGGTGGGAACTCGAGCACCCATCCTTCATTTCTGCTTTATTGCTTGAGTCAATAGAAACAGGGCTGTATTTGCCATCTCTTTGTGTTAGTCAATCTAAATTTCAAATCACTCTCACCTTTGTACTGAGATGGATTGATTTTATAAAACTCCACTGCAGTTTCATTCAATTCCTTTGGGTTTCTTTTTTGTTGGTTTGTTTCTTTTAAAATCTAAGACTTAACACATTTCTAATAAAAACATGCTACTCAACAGTTCTGCAAGAGAACTAGTAATGCTGTGATGCAGCAATAGTTGTAAGGCTACCAATATAGTAAGAGCCACATCAAGATAAATGATTAAAAACTGTTATGTTTATCTACATTGTACTTAGCCAAAAAGTAATAAGCTAAAGTTTAATACAAAGAATGAACCACATTATAAATTGAAACTTAATTAACATCAAGATTATCTATAATCTATGAGCCTAGCTCTTGTCGAAGCACAATAATTTTTAATTATAAGAAAATTTTAATACTGTACACAAATAATATTTCAATCATGCAGAGGTTAAGTAGGTTCATAACTCACAGGAATATGCTGATGCAATAAGTTGTATATTGCATGAGAATTTCAATGCAAAGCATTTAGCCTGCACTGATATGACAAGCAACCCAAAACCCTGGTCCCACAGATCATTTGAGCTCCAGAAAATAATCAAAGCAGATATGAGACATGAAGGTATTTCTAAGGCAGTTTTATCTACAGACTACAAAAATAATTAAAAAATCCCAACCAACTAAGCCAAACACATCTGTGAATATCATATTAGGCAGCAAAACATTCCTAACGCTATTAGCAGCATGCACATACAGTGACATGGCTTGTGAAAATTGTAGGACTACTGCAAAGTAAACCTCCACCATTTTGATTCTACTGCTCCAGTTACTTTCAAATCACCAGCTCTATTTGAAGGCTTCAGCTTGTGGATTAGCAAAGATTGCACATACGCTCTGCATTCCTGTCTATTATAGCATTATAATTATTATGATTAAAAGTCACCCCCATTCTTCACTTACCGCAGGTAGCTGTTGTTACTGGTGGGATACTGGTGGTGGTGATAATGTTCAGGCTGGCTGTGCCAGAAAAGCATTTTGGGGTGAGGTGAAGGTGAAGCATTGTGTTCAGCTAAGAGATGGTCGCTGCAGTGATGGAAGATAGGAAAGAGAAAAAAAATACGCAATTTCAGATTATAGTTGCAGTTGGGTTGCTCTCAGGCCTTTGCATTCAGCTGCTGCCAGCAAATTGTCCCTCCCTCCAGAAGAGGCAAGCAGCTGATGGCTTTGGCTGCTCTCCATATGCTCTTCTGCTCCCCAGACTTAGGGCTTTTGTACCACCAATGTGGCATGAGTGCAGCTCAGACCTCACCAGCATCCCCTTCTCTCCTCCTGTCCCCCCACACTGTCCTAGAGTGTCCCTGAGCAAACCCTATGTTACAGAGCCAGGGAAAGGGCTGCTTCACTGCACTTGGCCTCAGAGAGGCACCCAGCTCCCTCTTCACACAGTCCAGAGACCTTGAACACTGTAACCAGCATAGGCACCACTGACTGCAGAGAAAAAGAAAAAAGGTGGAATACACAAAGACCTCTCTAAGGGAGAAAAATGCCTTCTCAGCCAGCAGAAAGATGCCTAGATTGCAGCCTTTTTGCCTGTTCATTTCATTCTGGTGGCAGAAACTGCAGCCTTATAGTCACCTTCTTGCCATGAACCAAAATTAAAAAAAACCCAACCTAATAATGAAAACACTGTCAAATGGCAGGAAAAATGTTTACTCCAACACCACTCCTCACACCCACGCTTTAGGGAAAAATCATATTCAGATGCAAACCAGCTGCTTGGTGCACTCAGTGCCATTTGTTTGCTGGAATTTGCAGCCAGGACTGCAGTATAAATTTTAAAACACACAAAATAGTACAGGTTGATACTTGAAAGACCTTGACACTCAGAAGTAATAGGAGGCACACATCCAAAATCCTCATCTGAAAATAGTTACCTGCAGAGGGCATCCATTCTGCTTGAAATAGGAAGGACTACTGACAAATAGTAGTAGTTCATCGGTGGCTTTGTTATTTTTGTGGTTCTTTTTTAAATACCAGCTCATTCTATAAAAAGATACTTTTAAAACGTATTAAAATATTGTGGCAACATACAAGCTATAAAAATCAGGACATCAGAGAGCAAGATTCTGGGAAATAAAAAGGAATTATTTAATATTAAAATGATAATAATATGTAGCAGCCAAAAAAGCTTCAAATAAACATAATTGGTTGGGGATTTTTTAATAGCATCTCAGACATTTCTCCCTTAATTTACTCTATTTACTTAACATCAAACAATGCAAACAAAAAGCAAAGACCAGAATCATAGAATGGCTTGGGTTGGAAGGGATCACAGAGATCCCTGCCCTACTATGGGCAGGGACTCCTTTCACTGCACCAGGTTGTTCAAAGTCCCACACAACCTGATCTTGAACACTTCCAGGGCAGCAACAATTTCTCTGAGCAACCTGTTCCAGTGTTTCACTACCCTCACTGCAAAGAATTTCTTTCTAGTATCTAATCTAAACCTACCCTCAGTTTGAATCCATTCCCCCTTGTACTGTCATTACATACTCAAATGTCTCTGTCTTTCTTGTGGGCTCCCTTCAAGTACTGCAAGGCTGCAGTAAGCAGCCTTAAGCCATCTCTTTTCCAGACTGAGCAAACCCAATTCTCTCAGCCTTTCCTCACAGGAGAGCTGCTTCATCCCTCTGATCATCTTGGTGGTCTCCTCTGGACTCACTCTATCAGGTCCATGTCCTTCCTGTGCTGGGGAACCCAGAGCTGGAGGCAGCTCTCCAGGTGGGGTCTCACCAGAGTGGAGTAAAGAGGCAGAATCATCTCCCCAACATATAATAATACAGAATAATAGTAGAGGAACTGTAAATGTGGAATGAGAAACAAACACCCACAGGTGATGCTGCCCAGCAGACAAGAATTGGGACTGCTGCCTTAGTGATTCTGAGAGATTATTCTCTTCCAAGTGGCACAGAAGTACCTCAAGGAGGGCTGTTATGACACAGATCTGCTTGTGTACACAAATTGATCTTTGGTCCAGCAAGGATGAGAGCTGGATGAGTCTTTTCAAGGTTAGTTGTTCCTCTTACACGTCTCTGTAAATGCAGACTTGAAACAAGCATCCTCACAGATGGAAAGGGCTGCACATGTCCCAGCAATCTTTTTTTTATTTCTTTAATAATTATTTTGATTTCAGTGACTGTAGGAAAATAATATATATCCTGGTATCCAGTTTGCTCCATAAACCAGTAAATTGTAAATTATAGCTACTCTGTCTTCAGCCTTAAATTTTGGCAAAGGAGTTAAATGCATGCAGTGCATTTATTTGGAAGCTCCATTTCCATCTGCACTGATTATTCTCAAGAAGAGAACTACACATACCACAAAACACTTTCACAACCTTCCCTTGGGGTTTACAAAAGCTTCCCATATAGAGGGCAGGCATGTTTAGTTCTGTGACTTGTGTTTCTGCAAATGGAAAGGGTAATACCACAGATTCCCTTTCACTCGAAGAGCTCTACCACAAAATGGCTCCCACCTCTCTATGCATATCCCACAGAGCTCATGTGGCTTTAAATTGTCCAACACTTTTTTCCCTCCCCAAACCAGCCCACTGCTTTTGACAGATGCTCATTTGTCAGAATGCAAATGAGAAGGAACACTGCAGTTTTGATTAGTCTTTTTTTCCGAAGTCCAAGACAGAACTTGGGACCAAAAGCATTTGAGACACCTGGTTTTTGTCTTTAGCATAGACTTGGTTCCTACCCCTTTCAGAATTTTGATATTTTTAAGTAACACAAACACCATATATTAGGGCTGCAGATTTGTTCTTAATAACAAGATAGACAATTTGCTGTCTTTGAAAATAACCACCCCAGGGGAGCCCAGGCAAGCACTTGCAGATTCAGCAGGTCTGGTTTCAGCCCATGTATTCCAAATGCAGACAGTGAGCAAGAGCTTTAGTTGTGTGATTTCAGTTCTCTGTCATTAGCTTGCCCAGCTGTTACCAGAGCTTTGACTCTCCTGACCACAACAGAAGGCTGTAATAAAACACAGGAGCATCACAGCAAATGTGCCCATTCAGTCTCTTACCTTCATTTGATTATTCAAATATTACCCTTATGTGGACAAGTGAGTCATTGATAATATCCAAAAAACTACTGCCTCGAGGAGATGTTTGTAGGGAGGGTGAAATAATGACAGTTTTCTGATCTAAGTACCTGCTTCTTACAAAAGGTAGAAGTCCCAAGGCCTGTGTGACAGGTGTCCCACATGGTATGCAAACTATTTCATACTTGACAGTGTGACCACAGAAGCTGCTGCAACAAACCATCCTATCCCACTGTGACCACTGTCCCTGATGGTGTAACAGAACCAGGTGCAAAGCACAAGCAGGTCTTGTGGACTTCTATGCAAAAGCACTGAGAAAGAGGAAATTTTGCCTTTTTTTTCCCCCCTCCAAGGGTTGACAAAATGACTATCAATCATGATGCTTTGAGTTCCTTGTATGGAATATAGTAGGCAGAGCATGTAGAAAAAAGTTATTGTAAACACAAAATAATTGTGTTTCTCTTCTTTGTCCTATTCAGAGTTTTGTGTTTTGACTGATCTCTGTTGTGAACATATACATATATGTATGTATAAGTATGCATGTATGTATATAAGTATGTAAGTATGTATATATATATATATATATATAAGTATTTCTAAGTATATGGGTACAGCTTCAAGTGCACTGTAACTCAGCTTTGAAAATCAGGATAAACTTCCCAAGTTACATCTAAATCTGGTGTTTTGCCTTGTGAAACACTGTATATTCCCCACACCCATACCTGCTGCCCTTGACTAACCTCTAGACATGCAGGTATGTGGTTACATGGTCCTTCAAGTTTGGGGACAAATAAGGTGAGTTTTTTACCTTGTACTGTTTATTGTTAAGGGGCTGTTTTTTTTCTTGCTTTATGATCTGCCCAGTAAGTACACAGATCTCAGCAAAGGAGCACTGTATACACAAACAACAAGACATTATTTATTTAAAACATCTCTTGCTCTAAGGGTTGTGTATGGCATACAAAGTCCAACCTGAAATTTAAGGTGGGGAGGCTCATGTTTTGCTAATGGGTGGATATGAAGTTAAGTACTTTAGCATATAGTACCTGATAACTTTATTGGATTTTTTTCCCATGAGCTGCATTCAAAATGATGAAGTCCCCTAAGGCATCACTCAACTTGCTAATCTTTTTTATAGTGATCAGACTCTTCATATAATTTTTCTGATTGCTCTTCTGAGAACTACAACAAATGACCTTAAACACTGGCATTATAACCGGTTACATATGACCAAATGTCATTGCTCTTTGCTTTCACCAAGTAAAAACTGTTCTACAGACAACACATGAAAAACTTAATCGGCACAATATAAGACACAGTGAATTCAGTATCTATTCTGAAAATTTTGTTTGATGGAAGTTTTTGCTGTCCAGTGATTTTTGTTGTGCTTAAAATACTAGTTTTCAGTTTAAAGTCAGAAGGAAGTTTGATATTTATGCAGAAGCAATCCCTACATACTTCATTCCCAAAACAGAGTTGAGGAAAATATTGTTATTTTGATGCATCCTATTTGGTTTTTGGACTCTTTTTGGTTGTACAGCAGCTGCTGCCTAATGCAGGCTGACCTTGGATAACAGTGAGCTAGTTATCCAAGTCTAGATGATACTCCTGGCTTGGATAGGCTATGAAGCCATCATACATCTCTGTGAAAGGTGCTGACACACATTTTTAGCCCCTCTGTTTTTGAAAGCACAACTTCTCTGTCTCTCCTATACACCTTGTTAGTGGGAGTGTGTTCCCTCCTACTGCAGTGAGCCTAAACAATGCTGGGTAACAGCCACAAGCAGGAATAACTTCTGCACATGATCCATCCCTGCGCTGACCTGCAGTTCTCCACACACCTCCTGACACCTTAACTAAGAGCTGACCCAGCCCAGTCCTTTAGCTGCATCTGGTCATCTGAAGGTGGCAGAAGTACAGAGTCACTGCTGACAGCCTGAGAACAGCAATGCACTGTGTCCATGGAGAGCAGCAGAGATGAGCAGCAATGTCCCCACATACTCTCCATCTCCATCAGCCAACTTTAATCTGGATTCTTGGATTTCTAGGTGTTGTAATTTGGGCCTGTTGAATGCTGAAGCACTGTAAGGACTGCTGCATTTACCAGCTGTTCTGTGATACAGAACTCTTGAGAAGCAGGCCTGCCAACAAAAATAAAGGGGAAATGGGAAAACCCACAATAAACATTTTTAGTAGAATTCCCACGTTCCTGTAGTAGTCTTAGGACTTAGACTAAGTCTTAGTCTTAGTGTCTGCCAGCGCAGAGACAAGGCAACACATCACAGGATATCTGACAGAACTCTGCTTGATGCATAACCCTGCTGAGCATGCCAAATGCTTCAACAGCTCATTCTGAGCATTTTGATCAAATACATCAAATATGTGGCAGGCCCTGTGAACTTGCTTCAGTGTCTCCTTGATACGAGTGCTCACTTGGAGAAGTAACTTCATATGTAAAGGAGAAATATCGATTGCTTCCAATGCTCAACTGTCAGGTTACAAAAAACATAGATTTGGCTGCTTCTGAAGAATGCAGCAGGATATGCTCCTTTCCTCATGGGGTCTTGTCCCCTTTTAAGAAAGTCTCCATTGCCAGGAATTCTTGGTCTGTAGTTTATTCCTCCATAGTCATATTCCTCACACAACCTACTTCTCAATCTCAGGATGCTGTAAGTTGCTGAGGTATGAGCTGAGGAATAAATGCCTTAGTGACATCACACCTTACAAGATGAAGCATGGCAAGGATTACCTTTGCTTTCTTCCTTTTTATCTGCTGCCTTTTAGGAAAACCATGGCCTACAAAGAAACCTGTAACAGGGAGATCTCAGGCACTGAGATTTCGACAGCATCACCAACCAGAGAGTATTTTGATTTAACCCATTACATCATACCTAAATCTAAACTTAAGCTAGCAGGTTTTTATGATGGTGGCAAAAGGTGGAGTCCATTTTATTTTAATATGACTCAGAAGTCTGTAACGGTGGACAAGTTCAAGTTATTGTTATTCTGCTATTCTGTGCTTGGTAGCCTAAAAATCAGTATTTTGGACTCCCAGACTGCTGTGACAATGTAGGCTGCCTGACACAGAGCTTGGTTATTTCTCATTCCTAATGGACTGATTCCCTTTCACTTGAGGCTTTGAGGCAGCTTTGGTATCCTGCCAGGTGTAACATTTTCTAGCATTGGGTTGACTTGGCTTTGTAAATAAAGTCCTCCAACATCAGTATTTTCCTCTCAATTCCCAAAACAAAAAGCAAGACATAGTGTATCCCAAGAAAATCCTCTTCCTAAAAACTTTACAAATCACAAAGGGGCATTAAGGTTTTTCAGAACATTAACTGCAACATACAAGGGGTTAAATTAAGTATATACACCATCTATTTTTCCTCTTATTTTCTAGTAACCCTGCCTTTTCCACCTCCCAACAGTGCAAAAATCTTCTTACAGGGCTCAAGCAGTGGCTAATTAATAGATTTCTGAAAAAAGGCAGCCTCCAACAGTATTAGCTCTTCAAGTAAGGTTTTAAAAAGTTTAATCTGGCACTTTCTGAACAATCAGGTAACATCCAATTTAGATTTCTTCTCTAGGGCAGGTACAGACTATAATAAATGGTGATGCATGAAAATTTCTTAGGGAAAGCAGGTAATTTTGTCTTGGAAAAGTATTTCAATTGATTAGTTGGCCAGCATGGCCGTAGCTATCATCTCCAAGATCAAAACCAGCATCAAACAGCTCAGAAATTCTTTAGGAAAGATACAACCATCTGTAAAAAACATTTACTATAGTGTAAAAATCTATCTGCAACAGTTTAAGTTGTGCTGAAAGGATACAAAGTAACAGGCCAGAAATCACGATTTTTCCAGCTTAGAGACTTTATGTGTTTGCATACCGTTAGGTACTTTTCACATGTCCTATTTCAGACTAGCATATAAATTAATTAAGGGTTTTAAAACATGCTGATCTGCAATTTCAAATGGAACACACATCCATTTCCCTACAGGCTTGCACTTGAGCTGTTTATCCAAGCTGAAATTAAGTTTCCTCATTTTCCCTGGTATTTTGACATGAGCTGTATGTGCTCAGGTTAAACACACTGTGCTAAGAAAGAGGCGGTGTTCTCGCATTTCCTCCCCCACCACTGCCCCCATACAGGCAGACCTTCTCAGCCCAGGACAGACATTCCTTCATTGTCTGGCACGGGTTTGTGAGCCCTTGGTGTTGCTGGAGGACCAGTCTGAGATTATTCAACACAAATCAGATTGGGGAACATACTAGGGAAGCTCCCCCAAAGGTATTCTGTTGGCTCTGCCTGTGGCAGAGATGAATAGATGGTGAGGGAATACCTAAACCAGTCCAGCTGACTTTTGAGAATATCTGTCTACTGCATAACTTAAATCTACATATTTGTTTTTAAGTGCTACAGGTGTTCTTTGCACAAACAGGCACTGCTTTTGAATTTATCCTGATATAAGGTTATCAGAACCATCTCCAGTACTGGCTGTAATGTGAGTTTACACATGTACGAAGATCAAGAAAACCTGTAAAACTGTGATGCCCAAGATCAAGTTCAGTTACCTTTTCACCTCCTATGTGATATCAAAAAAAGTGGATATCAAACATTTACATGCATGTATGTTCCTTTTTCCACTGAAGAAGTATTTTCCATGTTTCACCATCCATAATTTTTTCCAATCTTACCCCCTCAAAGTATTTCCACTAGGATCACTGATATCTATCTAAAATACATCAAAAGTGACAGTATTTTTATATTCAACAGAAATCATACAGCATTCACAACTGCTTGCAAATTTCTTAGTAAATACACTTACTATTCTAAAATCCCATCAGCAAATGAAGAAACTTCTTTAACTGGGATAATCCAAGCTTCACAGCTTGGAAACTCTGAGCTCCTTAAGTACATTAAAACATAGAAACATTAACAAAATACAGGAAAAGAGTAAGTGAAGTTTGATTTTTTTGCCAGACCAGCACAATTAGTTCTTCAAACTTCCCACATTTATGAAAATAATCTGCATTTTAACAAAAAAGAAGAAAACATATAAATTATGAAGCAAATCTTTAAAGTACGTACATTTAATGAGTTGGAAAACTCATGTGGGGGAGGATTTAAAGATACTTTCTTAAGTGAGCTCAATATAAGTATTGACTTTTTTCTTACCTGGAAGTAGACTGCAATTGCAAAACTTATCAGTTTACTGTTTTAATTGGGAGAATAACAACAGATATTGTTCTCCAGATAATCCTCCAGTTCCATAGTGCTTATGCATCCCCACCACGTTGATGTTTATTGTTTCTCTGTGTTTGTGAAGTCCCAGCCTAACACAGTGCAAGTTAGCACAGCCAGTGGAACTGTTCTCACTCGCCTCCCATAGGGAGTAACTGTAATGTAATTCAACAGATTTATTTCCCAAAATTATTTTCTCTTTTATGATTGTTTCCAAAGGGACAATGCCACATTCAGCATTTGAATTCCTTTGCTGAAAATTCAAACTTGTGAGCACTTTAGGCCTGCATTCTCAGTAGAATTTTTTCATGGGTATGTTTGTGACTTAAATGTTTAAACACTGACAGAAACCATTAAGAATATATAAGTGTTTCAGGATCCAGATGTTTGTTCTTTTTGCTCTGTGACTCAGACCGCAAATAATAAACACAACTCAATCTGTTCCAACCTTTATCTTCAAAAACAAACAAGCAAGCCAACTCAGGAAAATTTACATGATCAGCTCTCCTTTCAATTTACATTTATTATCCCAACTTCCTTGCTAAGACTTCATCTGAACATAATGTGTTACTCAAAATTCTTTAAAGCAAATATCATCCAAGTCTGAGACATCCACAATATTCATTTCCCATCCTGATTCTGCATGTAGCTTTTCTTCTCCTTCCTCTTTTTTAAAGCCCAAACCCAACCTTTAAGAATTACATTTCAATATTCAAATGACTGCAATGACCTATCTTCACAGGATATTAGAAGGAACATATAGAAACCCTGTCTGAAAGAACAGCAACTTATAACTGTCCTATTTCTTCCTAGATCTTTATGCTAATCCATTAGAGAAACCACCTCCAGCAGGAACATAAGGCATGACTAATCATTGCTTGAATTTAACTGAGCTAATATCTACTTATAACATAGGAAATGAAGGCAAAAAGCAATGCAGTGAATCTGATCAACTGGCTGCTGTGGAAATAATTTTCTTTCCGAATTCTTACATTCTGACGGGTTCACGTAATATAAATAGATTCTATCTGTTTACAAAGATAGCAACCCCATCTCTGCTGGAAACAAAACTAGTCATATAATAAGTAAAATATTCATTTAAATATATTGCATTGAGATTTTTAATACATGGGATATCTTCACTTAAAACATTTAAAGATGGCTTCAATGCAAAACTGATGAACAAACTTTGGGTAAATATTTTCCTCCCCCCCTACCTGGAGCAAATTTTTTCAGTCATATAGGGGATAAAAAGCATATCTTTTGTTTACATGTAAAAAAACTAGGTTTCATCTAGAATATATACTGTATGTTTCAATAACTTATATTTTCAGTATGAAATAGCATCTTCAAAAAGATGACAAGTAACAGTCATCTTGCAATGGTTCTCTGAAAATAAATATTACCTATACAAAATGCAGGAATAACATACAGGGCTGTTAAGCTTAGAATTCATGCAATTTTTTGATGCGACTTTTTGTATCATTAAAATGTAAAAACTACAAGACTGCAGACTAAAAAATATTTTTAAATATTAAAAAAATAAAATGTAAATTATGTATAATGTACAAATAAATGAAATAATAAGCAAAAAAATCTGCCTCGATGAAGGAAACTGTGTTCATTAAGATTCTATTCAATTTTTTAAAAAATTGGCTAATATACCTATATTCACAGCATGTTCTCAAATGCCAAGTCAGATTTAGTAACAAAACTATATAAAGAAACATCATTTGGATGCACAAAACATGAAGATAATTTTTTTAACCAATGCTGTATGAATCACATTTATAATTTTTCTTATAGCATATGATCAAATAAAACAGAAAAACCAGAATGTATACATTGCTAATCTTTTAAGTAATGTTATGTACATTTTATTGCCAGTATATGCACAATGGTAAGCATAGAACTATAAATACACAATGTAATTAAACAGTAGAAAACAACAAGGATGTTACACGTAACAAAGGAAAGAAGGAGGGGATACTATTTTCTTCATGTAGCTGCTAAAAAGGGCTAGCAACGAGTTATGACAGTCTTGGATTTAAGTCTTTACATATATTTCTACAACTTTCCCTCCAAATAAATCTCTGCAACGGCATTGCTTCTTTAATAACCACATCTTAGCTCTTTCTATTGCATTCACTTCAAACTAAAGTAAAAACCTTTCATGTTAACTACAAGCATCTGACTTAATTTTTTATTCAGTTTTGCTTTTCAGGGTTCCTAGCAGGTAAAGTATGTAAGTAGTTTCTTATGATATTTGGCTGCAATGTTGAAGAATAGAGTTTTGAATACACATTAAGTGATAATTTGGAAAAAAAAATAAAGATTTTTCTGTAGATAGTTCTTCTACTGGGTGCTATATGCAGCAGCTCAGTCAAAAATTAGTCACCCTGAAGAGGTAGAGAGAATTTTAGCCTAGCATAGATCATCATCCTTGGCACCACTATTTTCTCTCTTATCAGGAAACACTTCCTCCAACCAGACAAAATCACAATCAAAGGGAAAATATCACCAGGAAAAAAAAAGTTCCAATATTCCTGGGAAGGGCACTGTTTCATCCCATTTCTCACTCAATTAGCTTGCTGCTTATTAAAAGAAGGAAAAAAAAAAGGAAAAAAAAAAAAAAGGAAAGACAACATTTAGGGACACATTTACTTATCTTTGTTCTCTTTCCATTATCAACTTCATAAATACAAAGAACCATTATTCACAATATACTAACTCTTTTTCAAAAATGGAAAAACAAACCCTTGAAACATTTCCACACCTTAATCCAGATGGGTCTTGAGGATGCTATTCAAGAAAACCATGCAAATAATTTGGTGCAGCTTTTCCTACTCATCCAAAATATATATTTTTCTTTAAATTAAAAGGTGGCGAGATCCATAGCATTTGTGACTATTCCCCCCTCCCCCCATTTAAATTCAATGCAGAAAAATCTTGGTGCTTTTCAGAAGGTAAGGAATAAATAGTTTTCTGCACTGTTGTCATAAGATCCCATGTGAGTTACAATACAAGACTACTTGTTCCAGCAATTAGGTTGAGAGGAAACATTCTAGTGATAAAGATAAATACATACTGAGCATGCTTGGGCAGAGCACTCCATTCTGAAGCATCCTGCTTGAAGAACGAAAGGTGACAAGGATGGTTCACGTCCATCAAGTGACCATGAACTCTGCTGCTCACCAGCAGCAGGCTGCCACACTGCCACCAGCTCGGCAGTGCTGTGCTGCCCTGGCAGGGCTGTCTCCCAGATTAAGAGGTACTGGTTGTACCAGTCCTCTGCTGCGCACACCAAATTCTTATTTATGCAACAAACATACAACCAATGAACAATATCACTGTGACAGAACTGGATCGATCCAGCTTTCTTTTTATAGGCATATTTCTCAATCTCCAGAATATCCCAAACAAGCTGTAAATAAGATGATGAACCACCAACACAGTGAACGAGTCTCACTGCAGTTCAGACTAGTTCAGCCTTGTTTCACATCACTTCTTGTTTCTAGCTAAGGACATGATGCTCAAACAAAATAGCAATAAAAAAGTAATGTTATCTGCAGCTGAAGAAAAGCAACAGAATTCGTATTTTAACTTCTGAAGCTTAAAGCATACCTTTTTAATTAGCATTAAAAAATCTTTTTTTTTAATACAGTAACACTGGCAAAAGTTAATGGGAAGACACAGAGGATTATGAACAGGGTAACTGATGGATAAGATTATTTAAAATTTTTATTCTGCTTTGATCAACTGATGTTAATACTGTTTTTCCTTAGATTGGAATAATTCTATTGCAACAGTCTCATGCAGGCTGAGGACAGCCATTGGTTAAAGGAAAAAAAAAAAAAACAAAACCCCAAACAAAAGAAAAATAACAAAAGAAAGGGGGGGGGAACAAAACAAGAAAAAAGTTCCAGAAGTTGCATGTAAAGATTTTCCTTTCACTGAAGAGGGCCTTGCCCTTGCTTTAGGAGACCTGGTTAACTCTTGTCAGCTTCATTAGCTTTGTCCAGACATATCTGCTGCTGTATCCCCTGCTCCAGAGCCTGTTTGTGCACGTTTGATGTAAAGGTTCAATAACTTCATCTGCAAATTTAAGCCAGAAATTAAGTCTGTTTAGTATTTGCAAGCTGTACAGACTGACTACAGGAATGGTACAACAAAATAAGACATTAATCCTTTTTCTTTTCCCTAAAAGCAAAATTGTACTTTACACAGTTATTCAAAAGGAATATACAAGACAGTGAAAACAAATACAAGTAAAAATTGACACAAGGAAACTGCTCAAGCTTCTCTAAGGATGTAAAGAATATGATATCAAGTAGCTAGATTAAGATACATGGAGTATCTTCCTCCAATTGTAACGCTTTTCTAAATATGGTAGTGGTTTGGGTTCCTTTATCTTTTAAGTTACTGCTGAGGTTTAAGCCTCTAGTCAGAAATGCTAATGCTGGTATGTACTAAAGCTTCCACTATTGTCTAGAGTCACTGTAAATATGATCACTGCCAGAGACTATTTTAAAGACTGAACTGTCTTATTCACAGACACACAAAATTAATTGTCCTGTTTTCCTCCCAAGGACAAAGAGATTCACAACTAACATATAGCTGTTTAGATGCAAAAAACTGCATGAAAAAGATGTCAATGAAGTCATAAATATCCTGAAGCAAAAAGGACCAGAGACTGCTTCTTATTATTTCAAATTAGAGATACTGAAAAGACTGGTGAAAGCAAAATAACAAGGAGGAAGAATAAATGGAATTGGTGTATGTAACATGGACATACTATGTTCCTTGCTTTTCAATCAGAATTTGCATGAAAACAAAGACAAGAGACACTGATAGGAAAAGCCTGCTGGATACAGCCATTATCACTGCTACCAGCATACAAGGAACTGATTGCATTAAAAAGTAGTAAGAAACATAGTTCAGTAATGATCTATTTGCAAAAGTTTGCACACTTCCACATAAAAGACCTGTGGACTCTCAGTTTGGAATATTTTACGGTGAAGCTGTATTAATACAACTGATAGTCTCTTTCAAGTATACACTTCTTTGAAACTTTCTGACAATGGCAACTAAAATGCAAACTCATAGATGCAATTAGGAGCGAAGATTTCTTTGACCAGTATCTTCTACTTACTTTACTGCCAGTGAGTTGACTGAGATGTGGTTTTAGTTCATCACCAATTACTGCATGAATGGCTACAAGGCAGAAAACACATGCCTTACGAACGCTGCTCTCTGAGTTATCATAACCCTAGAAAGCAATAAAATTCACCTTAATACCTTATCAGTTAATGATTAAAATCCGCAGAAAGCTATTTACTATAATAAATACATTGAAGTCTATAGGAAATTAATGCCAGTGTAGCCCAACGAAGCATTCCAACAAAAAACCAAACACACAAATACAGAGCATGCAGTTAAAAAGCAGGCTGCATATTAATAACTACTGATAATAATTTTCTAGGGTGAATTTAAAAACCACACAGTCCTGTTCATAAGTTACACTGAAAACAGAGCTGCTGCCATGCAACAGGCGAGCACATAAGAGAACCTTTCTAGATTATACAGGTGTTTACTTAAAGCAAAAGACCACTCATAATTTAGAGCTTCCTAGCTCTGAATGAAGACCTCTCTTAACAGCTAAAGACTTTTGTTAACCCCCATCTCATTCTTCCATGACTTATGGGGTTTTTTGCCATTTTTCTATCACTCCATGTCTGGCTGCCTCACTCAGACTCCCTTCCCAGAGGACCCCTTCTCTGCCTCTATTTTCCTGCAGCTGTATGATTGGATCACACTCATTAAAGACAAATCTGCAGATTGCAGCTGCCAACTGTAAAGAGTCGTGATCCATGAAGGAAATTAATGTATTTTGGCTTCTGCTATGATAAAAAGGTGGTAAAATTTTCAGTTTTAAAGACAAAGGAAGAGAAACTTTGATATTCTTCTAATTTTATTTAACTTCATAAAACTGCTTCTTTCCTTTTGCCTCCCAAAAGCCCCAGCTGATGAAACCCTACAATTATACACAAATAAAACATGGACAATTTCACATCAAATTACGTAACTTGGAAAAAAGTACAAACAAGGAACTATCTTAGAACTGGAAGTATCTACCAAGCTTACCTATAACCAGGACTTTATATCCTACTGAGATTTCCTGAGTCCTAATCATGGTTATAATTTAGCTCCCTGCTAATCAAAGAGATTGTTCCTGCTATTGGACGTATTTTGAAAGGTCAAGGCAGCCATCAACTATCAGACCAGTGAAATCCTTCATAAGAACCAAGTGGTGCTATTTTTTAAAAGTCTTTCCAACTTCTATGTATACAGTTTCTTTTTATTAGTCTGTTTTGCTGCTTCTTTCTTCTTTCCTTACCTGTATCAGACCTGGCACAATCTCTGGTAAAAGCTGAGTAAGGGTTTCTTTAGATACTCTTTCTATAACTTTTGTCTGCATTTTGATTGCAGCCAGATTAATGGGGTAATCTGCAGTTTGGATAATTGGACAGAGAACTTTGATGCACTGATCTGGGCTAATGGAAGTGGCCAGCATGGAAGCAGCTTCTTCAGCAGATCTCACCACCTATTGAAAGAAAAAGACACAAAAAAGTGATTTGTATAAGACTCTTACTCTGTGGTCTGTTTTCTGACAGTAATGGTCTTGAGCATAAAAATTTTCTATCAAGACCTCTGCAGTTTTATGGAAATATGTAGAGTCCAGCCTTTGGACATTATTTTCTAAAACCACAATTCTTCCCAATATTCTGTGGCTACTATGCCCTTGGCAATACACATAACAGTTTTTCAAATCTGCTTGTTTAATAGGATCTAAAATTTCTGTATTCTGCATACCCTCCAACTACATATTGAAGTATCACCACCTTTGTAAACCTGTTATTACTTGTGTTGTCATTTGCTATTGCTTGTTGGGTCAGAGATAACTGATAAAACATGCTTTCACGTTCATTTCAAAGGTGTGTTTAATGACATGCCTAGATTGCTAATTGTAGAAGCCAATTGAGCTGTTTCTCTTCCCCTATGATTTCAAAAGAAACTATGACAAGAGAGTACTTTAACCCTGAAGAATATGCAGAACAAGCAGAACAAGAATAATAAGGTAGGACTTAACAGATACACAAGCTCAAAACACAACAAGGGCACCACAGAGAAAATTAACATCTGATCTGCACATTGGTGCTGTGGTGGCATCTGCCATCTAACAAGGGGAAGCATTGTACAGAATGAATGGTACACAGTGATGTGCAAAAACCTTCAAAATTTTCTCTCCATCCTTTATTCTCTCACTCCTAACACATGAAATGATGAGAGGGAAAAAAGCACAGGAACAGAGAAGAAACAATGGGGAAATGACACTGTAATAAATGCAGTGTATGAAACAAATCCAGAGAGCAAAGGGAAAAGAGAAATGAGTATCAAATGAGTGATAAAGTCATGGGATGGGAGGAATTGCAGTCAACTTCAAAGCCTGAAACTCCACAGTAAATTCCACAAAGTGCCCTTGCATGGGGAAGATGAATTCATTTAGTATAAACATGGGTTCTTTCCACAGCATCAGTGACACTGATGTCAGAAGTTGAATATTGGGTTCGTTATTGTATCTGTGTTTCCTATATTTAGATGCATTGTCCTTTATTGTGTATGCAGGCATCACAAATAACTCTGAGCAAGGTTACATTTACCCTTCTCCTGCATCCCCTCATTATTCCTGGCACAAGCACCTCCCCCACTGATGTATTCCTGTGCATTTTCCCTTAACACCATTCAAAACCATGCTCTCAAATGGAGCAGAATGGAAAGGGTTGACAATTCCTTTAGTCTCATTTCTCAACCATAAATCTCACTGCAATCCAAAAGCTTGTTTTACATCTCTAGGACACTCATTTTCGACTTAAGATGCCAAACAAGGAAAAAAGCGCCGTTCAGTTATTCCTTGAAGAGCCATGATGACACACTTTGGTTACATGGTCCTGTGGGATGGCACCCAAGGCAATTGTTATTAGGGATTAATATTAACCATTCAAGAGCTTTTAGAACTGCAGGGTTTTTTTTTCTTGCATACCTATGTTAACTAATAACATCATTGTTATTGAACATGTAATAATATACTCATTATTAAAAAAATTACTTTCTCAGAAAGAACTGATTATTTCACATTTTCTGGACAGCTCTTTAATTTTTTAATAATTTTATAATAATATAACCTTAAACAAATAAAATAACTGATTACTGACCTCTTTATGAGGATCCTTATGTGCTTCTAAGGTCTTCATGATTGTGAGCTCTGCATAATTCTTAAACCTTGCTGGCTGGTTTCTTAGAATTTCTCTTAGAACTTTCAGTGCCAAAGCTCTAATTGCATGCTGAAGATTCAATATTAAAATAAATGAGTTATGCATCTTTAAACAGACATATGCTTTTCACATTTGTTCAGCTGCTGGAAAAGTCTTTAATAACGGGAAAAATATCTGATATGCTTTGCACACATATACAGGCTCAATCTAATGTTAACAAATAAAAGTAGGAAAGAAATCTCTTCAATCTCTTTTTTTTGCAGAAAATGCAGGTGACATATCATAAACACATCACTAAATTATTTTGACTTATTTATGCTACCCAGAAGTTGCAAACACAAGGGCCAATAAAACCAGCATGCAAATACATTTTTTACTTTTTCTTTATACAATTTTTTAAAAAATCAAACATGAGCACTAGTGTCTTTTTGATCCTGAGCAATTTCAGAAACATGGCCCTTGTAGAGAACTATTACATAGAAAGAACTCAGTCTATTCACAACGAGTATTACTGTATTTTAGAAATAAATTTTTAAATGCTTTGCCACACATGATGTTTTGATATTCCAGATTCATTCAGGGGCTATAGACAGATAAGCTTTGAATCCCAGTGTAAAAATGTTTCATTCAATCTAATATGTCAGATTCCACAAATAGGAATCCTGGAGAAAGTAAGTATCACTGATGCCCTTTTCACCATCAGAGGAATTGGGCTTCACGGCATTTTTGTGTTTTCACAATTTTTTGTTTTTCCACCACTAACTGGAATTTGTGCCCTTTCTACAACTCATACAAATGTCAAAGGTACTGATAGTAAGCCATGTAACTTGGTTAGCTTTCTGAACTGGATGTTTCTGAATTTACCTCTTTATCTCCAAGAGTTTCAAGCAGCAGCAGAAGTATTGTTTTGAAGTGCTCATCCCAAACACCAAAAGACTCTTCCTGAGTTAACTTCATGAGCTCATACAGGGCAGCCTTTCTTTCTTCAACTCTCTCATTATGGTTTGATAACTCTTTCAGTAGCTCTGCAACCAGATCAGAATGGTCCATGGGAGGCTCTGTCAAAAAGGAATGCACAAACACAGTTACTGCAGATAATAATAACAGTGTCTGTTGTTTTCCTCCACATCTGCCTGCAAGCATTGCAGTTTGGCTACTACATTTTCAGTGCAGCCAACACTGCTGAACAAGCTAACAATCCCTCCCAAATCCCTACAATGACACAGCAAAAGCTCCCTTGCAGGCTAGGCTACTGCCAGAGTTTTTAGGCTTGCAGTACCCACTAAGTACTCTGCATCCTTTTAAATCTGATTGGTACAAGAAGGGCCATCTTTCCCATATGACCCTTCCATTCAAGATGAAAAAAAATATTTCTCTGGTAGTATTACAGAATTGTTCAGGCTTTTGTAAGCCATGATTCCACAATAGCTAGGTTGCTAAAACAAGCAGGGGGAAAAAAAGTAGAACAATAGTTCTTGGTACAAAAGAGCTAAAATAAAGGCAAACCAGGGCTACTAGTCCCATAGATCTCAAAACCAGTTAATTAAGAGACGGCTCTGGATTTTAGTTTTGATTAGAGAGGATTCCATGATAATGGAAAAATACATTATTAATACAGCCTGTATTTGTAAACACTGGACTGCAAACAGAGTAATCAGCAAACTGTCAAGAAACTTAGATATGGTCTTAATGAAAACCTGAGCATCAACTTGAGTATCTTTATTCCATCATTGAGACCCCTTTAGCCTTTAAGAAAGGGCAGCATATAGCTTCCATCTTTGCACTGAAACCTTTGGATAAATTAACAGAAGTATGCTTTTTCCTACGGCAAAAATTTGCAAGTTCTGGCATAGAACGCAAATGCATTGCACCTTCCCTGAAATGACTGCATGTATTAACTAACACATAAAATACATCCTCCATAACAAATTAATTCTATCATACACTGAGAAACCACAGCCCTTGAACTTAAAAGTGCTGTACAAAGCATTTGTACAAAGAAAACAGTAAAAGCTGAGTACCACAGAATTAAGTATCTTAATAACACACATCAGCTACTGTAAAAATCATGCTGGTTTTGAACCCCACATTCCTATTTGCATTCTGTTTTGCATTAATAAACAGGAGCATCAGCACCTGAAATCAAACTACAAACACTTCTGCTGCCTCTATATTAATGGATGAATAATATTTGATTAAAGGAAAGACTGAAATTGCATTAGGTCATATTATTTAAAGCAGATGAGCAGAATAGACAGTAATTTTTATGGAAGCAAGATCATTACTTTTACTGGCAGCACTCTTACACTTGTTCTACCAAACTGTAGGGATTATAGATATAGCAAATCCAATTTCAGGGAATGCATACTGACACTTCATTAGCAAAACTACTTATATCTGTTTAAATAGAGTATTTTCATTGTAGTGTCATCTTAGATGGATGGATGGAAGGGTAAAAGAGAGGGGAAGGTAATAGCCATGTCCATGCAGGAATAAGGGGAGGAAAGAAGCTCCAGTATGTATGGACTACATAACTGAAAAACATGAAGATAACCAAGAGGGATGTGCCTTTTCAGCTTGCCTTTTCCATTCCTTTGTATGACGTATCACCCCGTATTTAATTTCCAAACATTCTCCAGATAAGAATGGAGTAGCACAAAAGAAGTCACGTTCAAAATCTACTCTCAAAATTTCTTTTTCAGAAAGGAAAGAAAACACTAATGAAGAGGAGCAGATATAGCTCCTTCATTTGAATTAATTAAAATATGCATTAGAGAGATAAATAATTGATGAAAGAACAGCTCTTAAACCAATCAAATATATCCTTTTGACAGGACAAACAGTGTAGGGGTTAAAAGGGAACACGTAGATATGTCCTGAATTGTGGAAAAATTTTTCTACTGCCACCCACAGCATCCTAATATAAAAGCTATGCAAACACGAAGGTCAAAAAAAGCAAACAAAGCAAGTGCAAAACTTGATGAATCACTTGCAGGATGACTGGATTATAAATGGCTTTCTATTAATCCAGGAGCATATGAGTGATGTCCTTGCTTGGGTGCGTGCAGAGCCTGGCTCTGTTGGATGCATTTGTTAGTGCTATCAAAGAACTGTGGTGCCAACTTAGAAAATCTGTAGATGACATCACTTTAAGGAGCAATCACAAACATTCTGAAGAACAGGGTAAGAACTGAAAATTATCATGTTAAATCAAAGGAATGGTCTGAAAGAAAAAATATGCCAAGTGTAAGGCGAGACACAGAAGCAGAAATCTTAAGCCCATGTACAAAGTGGGAAGTAAAAAGGAAGATGTTTGGAAAGTGCAATCCATGGAAGTAAGCTGAAATAAATAAGCTTCTTTGGAGAAGAACTGGTTTTCAAACAGAGACTGTGAACTGCTTTTAAGTCTGGAAGTGACTTGGAGAGCCAGGTTTCGCTGTGCTTCAGATAAAGTGCATTTTCCTTGAGGAAAAAAAACCAAAGTGCTAGTGGTTGGAGGATTTAGGCTGTTACTCTGAGAGCCTTTTTACATAAGAGAAGCAAAACACTCACATCTGAGTCATGTGAGGCACACTGTGGCATCTCCTCCACAGAAAATTTTCAACTGCCAGACAAACCATCTGTAAAATACATGTTCCTGCCTCAGTGCTATTGACAGGACTGTATAAGCAGCTGAGGTTTTCCCATCTAGCCTTGTATTTCCACATCTTTCTGTCAGTAATGCATGACAGGATAGCTGGGAATCCAGTATTAATATAATTTTGTGTCAGGAACAAGCAGTAATTCTGTGTAGTTTCCAAAAACTGATAACTAATGTCAAATTAGCCCTTTACGTTTATGGGGAAAGTGTGTAACTCTCAACAGAGGAGTTGTATGCACAAGGTTTTTTGCCGAGTGTATATTTTCTCTTGCAGACTTTTTGCAAATAATCCCAGTGAAATTCTAAAAGTAACACACAAATGAGAGAATGTACATGATAAAGCTAAATACTAACGGTGAGCAACACAGGAATGAAAGCAAGTACTTCATCAAGACCTATGAAAAAGCAGACCTAAAGAATGCATTGCACTACTCTTCTAACCAGGATAAACTCATACTGGATAGGGATACTTCACTCTAACCAGTTGTGAGTTGTAACAAAACTGGATCATGCTGGCACAGCACAGACTGCATCTAGTTTAATGCAATACCCAAAAATAAGCTGTTAGAAGGTAGGAGGCTTCTCTCATGTAAAACAAGATCCCTTAATACAGAATCTCGAACATAACCTGGCTGTGTATGTGGATGGCAAAGCTATTTAATTATTAACATGACATGACTTGTAAAACTGTGATTTCCTGTCCATCTTTTTCAGAAGATAGTATCTGGCTACATTATATGCTACTTCATGGTACGTAAGAAAAACAAAGAAAAATGCACCATACTTGGATTTGGTTTTGATTTTATGCAAACTTAAAGCCAACTTATAGAATAGGTGGATAAAACACCATGTCAAAAAATAACTGTTTTTAAACTGTTTCTGTAACACATCTTTTGCAGAATGACAAAAGCAAAACAGGTAGAAGGGAGATGATTATTTTGTCCCTTATTATTAAGAAAGTTTACTTAAACGCTTAATCTATAGCTGAACAACAGTGAATACCAGATTATGAGAACCCCTGACTATTTGTTAAAATAATGGTAGCAATGCTACTTTGGAACCTTCTTAACACAGAAATATAAAAAATTACCTAAAGATAAATGGAGAAATATCATAAAGAAGCTCTGGAAGCCTACAAAACAGTAACCCATGTTCCTATATTTACATGGGCTAGATGAACCACCTCCTTGGTAAAAAGCTGGTTTGTTTTGATTCATTTAAAACTAATGTTTAGTCAATAGAAAATGCCAATGTCATGTTTTAAATATAAATATATTACTAACAAAATACTTAATCTTTCACCTAATTCCCAAACCGGTTTGATCCAATTTTACTTCCTTGCTGTAAATCTTTTCTCCACCCTCCTGCTTAAAATTTCAATCATAAAACAATCTGATAGGTACATTTATACTGGCAATACTGATAAAGGAGGTGCTTCCAGAAGTACACAACATAGTTCAGCTTTTCCTTCAGTTTTACCCTTAGTCTCTACAGATACCAGGTAATCCAACAATGTAACTCAAAGAGATGACTAACAAATAAACTAATTTAAAATACAGCATTTGTAAAAACCTCTCAAAGAAGTGCTACATATCTTCCTAACAGTAACTTCAGAAACTGAACTCCAAGATAAAAAATCTCATCATTTTTCTTTTAGCACAGAATGTAATCTGAATCTTACCATCAGGAAACTGCTCTGCATCATCATCAAACATGGCTTCTTTCAAAGCAGATTTATTGAATGCACTGATCCCATCAGAATAATTGTATGGGTTGTACTCTCGTGAGCGTGGTGAGGAGTGGGGAGGCATGGTGTTGAGTAATGACGTTTTGTTATCCAGAGCTGTCCGGCCCGTATCGCTCACACCACTTCCTGCTCGCATGTCCACCATTCCTGAAGCACTGCAAATCTGCACCAGAGCAAGTGTCACATGAGCATGTGAAACACACTCTTACACCTTTCCATTAAATACATCATTAATTCATTTATGTAGCAAAAATTTACAAATTTAAAAATGCTTAGAATTTTCAAACTAGCTTTCAAATAAGGAGTCTTAGTTCCCTAAATGCTGCTTTCCTTAAAAAAACCAACCAAAACAAACCCCAACCAACCAAACAAAAAAAAAAAAACAGCAAAAAGGTGTATGTTGTCCAAAAAAATCATAAACCAAAAATAGTTGTACTTTATCTTACAAGTCTGGTGCAAACTGATTAAAAATGTGTTTAAGCACATATATATACATGGCAAGTTCAACAAATCTTACAGCCAAAGTTCCACAGAAACAGGAGTCTTAAACAGAGCATCTTAATAGCCCACAGGTTGTGTACAAAATAAAAGAAAACATTCAGAAAAACATGTATTAGGATACAAACGTCTCAAAAAATAATTTCAGCTGTTTTGCAAGATCACTGATTTCTAAACTGCTAACATGTTAAACACAGATACTGCTACGTAAAATCAGCATTTACGTTTTCAAAATGCAGTTCAAGACTAGGAACATATTTTTCTAAGGCTCTTAAGTAATTCAGGTGAAATGCCCAATTTAAGAAGAATATAAACCTCATGAAACAGATGCCTTCTTATCTGTAATCAATCAGAGACTAGCTTAGTTTGCTGATACCAGCATGGACTGAGTTTAAATACTCACCGAATCACCATCATCTTTTTTAGCATCTCGTTTTACAGGCTCATTCATATCTTCCTGACTGCGAAAACTGAAATTCTGAATGGCTTCAGTGACTCCACGAAGAGAGCTGTAAATATCTTCAGAATTCATGTTTTCAGTGTCATAGTCAAATGCACTGTGGGCCATGGAGAAGACATAGGAAGTAAGATGGAATTATTTTGAGATCTGTACTTTTAAATCACATTAGCAGGCAACTACAGAGACTCAGGAAATATTACTAAAATTATTACTTTTCTTGAAATACACATTAAGAAAGTTGTCTCTTCACAATACAAAACTGTATTATGGTATGCCTTAGTAAGCATACTACCACTGACACAGAAAGCACTGAAAGTAGGTAAGGGAAAAGCTACATTAGGTAACAGCAACTGCATGAAGAAAAACTTATTTTGCTCTGTTTTACTCTGCTGAATGCGAAACAACTGGAATTTTTACACCATCCTCTTATTCTGAAAGAATTCCTAAAGTAAGGAGCACTGATAAAACTTAACAGCAAGTTGACTGGTAAAAGCAAAGTTACAAAGTCCACTTTGCTGACCACATCATTACTATAAAAAACGCTTGTAAACTATTACTAGTTTAATCTCCCCAGTTTTCTATCTGGTTTGATGACCCAGTGTGCTGCTTTTGGCTGGGACACACTTAACTTTCCTCACAGTAGCTGGCTGGAGGGCTATGCTTTGGATTTGTGCTGGAAATGGGGTTGTTACTATAGGGCTGTTCCAGTACCAGCTGAGCAGTGCTTACACAGAGCCAAGGTCTATTCTGCTCCTCACACAGCCCTGGCAGCGAGCAGCCCAGGGGTACACAAGGAGCTGCAAGGGGACATGGCTGGGACAGCTGACCCCACTGACCAAAGGGATGTTCCACACCCTATGGCATCACCATAAAAGCACCTATCACTAAGGGAAGGAGGAAGGGAAGGATGTTTAGAGCCATGGCACTTGAGTTCTCAAGTTCACTGCTACAAGTGATGGGGCCCTGCTCTCCTGAGGACAGCTGGACACCTGACCCCCTCATAAGAAGTAGCAAATTCATTGTCTGTTGCTTGAACATTCAGCTTTTGCTTTACCTAATTAATTGTCTTTATCTCAGTTTTCTCTCTTTTATATTCTGATTGTCCCCCATGTCCCACCATGGGGATATTGAGTGGCTGTATGATGCTTAGTTTTTAACTGGGGTTGAACCATGACATGAGATGACATATTTTAACACTTGTTAGCGTGGCACACTTTGGTTTGCTCTCTTGCTAATCCATTTCACCCCAAGATGGATAGCCCTTTCCCATCTCAGGCCAGCATGTCAGACCCTTCTGGGAGGCTGAGGAGTTTCATCCTATGGAGGAAGAGGGATTCTTTCTGAGCATCTGTCATTTTGTGCAAAATTTTGCCAATGCTTTCATTGCTGGGGTTACATTTTGGACAATGTGTTATAAGCCTTAGATATGGAATTGTAACACCACCAGTCTACATTACCTTGGTGACAAAGTGTTCTGTGATGTATTGGTTGGGGAAGTGAGAGGACTTGACCAACTTGCTGGGGAGCGCGGAGTAGGTCTTGTTAAAGGACTTCCCATGGATCCCTGGAGGAAGAGAGGTGAGAAAAGATATTCTAGTAGGACTAAAAGCTTCCCTTTTAATTTACTATATTTATTATTATAATTATTTTTCTGGTGCTGAGAAACATTTAAAGAGCTTCAACTAAACTCCTGATTGTCTAACCCATTACTAGTAACTTCAATTGTGTGTAACTTTGAAATTAGAAATACAAGATAAACTACTCTTAAGAAGCACATCCAAATCTTGGAAGCAACCTAGACTTAGAAACTGTAACTGCAGAAGAAAAGGAAAAGACATTCCATAGAAAGCTACTAAGTAGGCTTTTACATAGTAACTTCAGAAAGAAAAGTAGCAGAAGTGTGGATACCTGACCACTGTTGCCTGTATTCCGGAGATGATTATGGAGAAGCTTTGTGGCTCCATCCTGAAATGTTTTTGGTAAAGCACCCAACAGCATTGTAAACTCTGGAGTGTTGAGTTCAAAAAGGGAAATCAGCACTGACTGCGCAGCCTACAAGAAGAAAACACAAACTGAAGACATTAATTACAGTTTCAAAGTAATTTTATCAGCAAAAGATGCCATAATGAGTGGTAATCACAAAATGTGACTTAAGTCTTGATCAAGCTTGAATAAAGATGTTATCAGATGTGAACAAAAGCAATTCATATTTGCTGGAAAGCTGGAAGTTCTGATTTTGATAAATTCAGGCATGCAACTACCATTGTAACAAGCAGTCTTTCAGAAATGTGCTTTTCAACCCCTCTAGCCCCATATCTTTACTGAGGAAAAAAAAAAAAAAAGAAAGAATTTGCAAAATGGCTTTCAGAGTTTGGGAAGTTGAATATATTTAGAGAGAGAAATGAAACACTCCGGGCAGGAGCAAGCATGTGATCCTTTCTACTAAGTTCTGCAAGTGGTAAAAAATGACAGATGGTAACACACTTGCCTAAAAAGGAACAGTTAGCACTGTAGAAATTAAAAACAAACCCAACCAAACAAGAAACTCTAATGTGGAATGAGACAGTAGTGATCACAGCACTTGATACTCCTCATAACTTACCCTACAGCCAAGCTAGTTAGTTAACCTTGCCTCTGCTTCCTTTAACCTTTCTAAAGGGTAGGCAAACATAATGGGCAATGAAATTTAGCTGACTACATATTCTGAAGATGAAAACTGTGGAGTAGTTTGTATTGCATGTCACCTACCATACTCTCAATTTAATCCATTCATCTTTACCATCACATTCATCCTACAGCATGTTTTACATATGCTAGGTTTTTTTTTTTAACCTGAATAAAGAAATCAGTGTTCTCTACTGACAAAACAACACAGTAAATTACACAATAGTTGGACTCCCTCTAGTACAGGAACTGTTGATTGAAAGAATTAAGTAATGTTTGTACAGTTTGATGAAGATTCACTGGATAGCACAACAAACCTGTCAACATAGTAACTAAACTAATAAGTGCAAATGAGAGCTGGAGGAAGTTCTCCAGAATGACTTCTTTGTAGCAGAATGTGGTTGTAAGATTAACCAACTATGTGCGGTTTATACAGCTCACCATCAAGATCTGCCATGTACTGGAGAAAACCAGTGCCTCACGCCAGACAGAATGACAGGCAGCTTGCTTAACCACCAATACACTCCAAGCAAGTAGTTTAGAAAATTCTTTTAGACATTTATTTCCCTCCTTTTGTTCCAGAGCAATGAACTGTAGCATTTTTTAATTAAAAGCGGAGAGCCAAGGTATGAGCACACATACCTGCACACATCTCAGTATTAAGTTAAACAACAAAAATCCTAGCATGTCAGATTGCCACAAATTATCTTGGCATACTCGTGACTGGCTGGCTTTTTAAACAATTATTTCCTTGTCCCTTTGACAGTCTTCCCTTCAAATGATCACCCTGAATGTCCTCTGCAATCTGATGTTTTTCTTGTCCTTGTCATTTCTAATGGTCAGTCTTTTAATCAAAATTGATACAAAGCAAAACCAAGACAAATTTAGCAGCTGAGCAGAGGTTTGGGAATCACCACTTTCGTTTTTCTGTCTGGTTAGCCAGTCTCCACTCCTTAATACTGCGTCGATTTAAGCTGCTATTAAGAGAACATAATAGCCAGTCCAGGATTGTATCAGGACAGAAATTGATACCATCAAGTCTGCCCAAAATGAAGCTCTGCCTATACTATCAAAATTGATACTGACTTGCAGAAGGTTTTCAATGCAATTATCTATTTTCTCTCTTTCTTCCTTACCCAAGAAATCCTGCATTTTAGAGTATTTAGAGGTTTTTGTTCTCCCCAGCATAAGGTCTCTGCTAAGATTTAAATTCACTCACATAGAGATAATCTTTAAAAGAGTGAAATAAGGATTAGAAATATTTCTTTGGTTTTGCTTTCTTCTTAGAAATTTTCTAAGAATAGTTTCAAACTTCTTCCAGAAACATTCTAATCTTAGAAGAAATCTAGGTTTTGAAACAGAATTTTACTTTCCAGAAAGAAGTCCCATGTCACTGAACTATACTAAGAGTGCCCAATGTGAGACTAATAAACTAGGATTTTTCATAGTACTTAGCACTGGAACTGTTTTTGCTAAGGAAAAAACCAACCATGAATTACAAAGAAATTACTTAGATAAAGCTTTTAATTTAAAGAAATTACACTAAGTCCTATAAAGCTTATTACACTAAATAAAATTGAAAAGCCTGTGCTAGCAGGTTGAGAAGACTGTTAAGATAATTAAACATTTTATACTATCAGAATAACTATTTTCTCTTTCTATTGGCAAAATTTTATTTTCAACAGTTAAAGGATTATTGCAGTTAGTTGCCTCAAAGAGCTGTATTATGGAAAGAAAAATAAGTTCTGAAAACTTACATAATTAAGGTGTTCCAGATGAATAAACTCACTGGTAATTCTTTGCATGATTCAGTTACTTATTGACATAAAAATGCTTATTAGGGTTACAAACCATCAGATAAGACAGCTTGCCACGTGTCTCAGTACTAAAACTTCACAGATTTAGAAGATAGTGCTGCTTCAATTCTCCTCCTGTTCTATGATCTTTTATATGTTATTGGAATATGATTCCCAGGCAAGGAAAGTCCATTGGATGTAATCTATTACTGTTTTCTCAAACTCATGAAGTTATACAAGAACTGAATGTCTAAAACATTACCGCCAATACAAAAACTCTCTGGTGTTTTTTATTATGTATTACAAACATTCTAGATACCAAGAAGTCCTGTAAGTTATTTTTATTTTTGTTTTCTTCACATTACAATTTGTAAGGCAGCTCCTACTATTCTTTCCTACATCCCTCCTAATTAAAGGAAGTTGCTCTTCCCAGAAATAATGAAGCTGCCAAAACTCAAACTTAATTGAAAGTAGAAAAACAAATCTCAACAAATTAATTATAGCAGCTTTTCAGATCGCAAAAATAAACAGAATAAGAGAGACAGGAGTTAGCTCTCTTTGTCATAAACACTTGCACTGAGGAACCATGAAAGGTACAACATTTTTGGAGTGTATACATGCTAGAAATGGCAGCTACACAGCATGACCTGTAACTATCAGAACAACAAAACTATTTCATCAAACTGCAAATAAAATTAAAAGATTTTTTTGCTTTCTACAAATTGAAGTGTTGTTTAGAAACCCTCTCCAAATACAGCACTAGTACATTTCTTATGGTTATTTAGTATCCCTGATGTATCTATGTAGCTACAAATCTTAATTTTCACTTCACATCATTATGTGGAAAAGGGAGGTTGGCACTGGAAGTGCAGTGTTACAAGAATAAGCCTATGACAATAAGCCTATAACCTTATCAAAGCACTTTCTTTGTCCAAGGTTCAACAGCTATCTACCTACCTGTTGTTAAAGATAAAGGACTCTAGAAAATCCAGCAGAGATTAGACTGAGTTTGCTACCAAATTTACCACTCACTCCTGTTACAAATGTGCTATTTAGTATCAGAGGGGTGTGGTCTCTGAAGTACTATTAAAACTGTACAAAAAATGGCCACTAAAGAGATTTTAGTACTAGATAGTACTTTAAATAAAGAATGATAAATTATGAAACAGAATCTCAATGTACTAACATATATAAAAACACAACCATAATGGAGAATTTCAATATGTTAATGTAAAATTTTTACTTAAATACTCTTAATTACCTGGAACGTTTTGCAATTCTAAGGACACATTAACAAACATACCTTCCTAACATCTGAGCTTTTGGGTTCTGTGGTCCAGGTGATGATTCGAGACACTGCTAACCTAGTTTCACTTGAATTTACAAAATCTCCTGGATCCATCTGTTGCGCAAGAGTTTCTATGTATTTTAGGATTGCAACTTTGACCTGCAAAGAGAAACAGAGTCAGGTGGACAATAAAAATGGTGGGCTGCAAGAACAACTGAGTTCACAGAGTGCTCATCCCCTAAAATAAAGATTTTTTTTCCAGTTAAACTACACGTTTTCAGCATTAATATAATTTTTTGCAATAAAACAATCTACAAAAGGATTTAACATTTGAAGAAGAAAGTTATTCCACAGACATTCAAATACTCATGGAAAGCTTACATTTCACTGATAGCAACTAAAAGACATAATTCATTGCATAGGCAGAAGCTTCTATTAAAAAAAAAAAGAAGAAAAGATTCATTAAGAATTATTAAGAAAGTTTTTCAAGTGCCAAAATGTAAAAATGAACATCATCTGGTGAGCCAATGATCACTTCATACTAGCTCCTACCAGGCAGTTAACACTCAGTGCTTTTTTTATGAAACATCAGGTTGAGCAGTCACAGTCTCTGGAAATAAGCCACAGGAATCTTCCCACTAAATACTAAAAAACGTATGGAATAGCATTTCTAGGAAAGACCTAAGAAGGGCCACATGCACACTTTGTTTGAATATATTCAGATGATAGAGACATGGATTTACCAGGAGGACAGAAAACCTCCTGAGCTCCCTCATTTACCATTCTCTTACTCCACAAACTTGTTTTACTCCTTAAGCAGAATCCCTGTTTTGTACCTCCCAGGCTGCAGCCCTCTCCACTTTCTCCAATACTGCACCACTGCACAGTTTTGGGCAAAGGTCTATTACACCTATGTATGTCTAAAATATTTACTTCCTCAGCTCCTACTACCTCAGAAATTTGTCGCCCAATCTGTCAGTGAAAGTTGTGGACATTTATTTAGACCATCTATCAGGTTTAGCTGCTTTTATTTCCACTAGTAATTTTAGTGAACCAAAAATACCTACCAGGAGGGAGAGACCTACGTCCATCATAACCAGAAAGAAAAAGAGTTCTGGGTGTATTTCTGGGTGTATTGTTCATGGCTTGTAGTACAACTGTTCTGTGCAAAGCTATTTAGAAATTTCTCCTGGTCATGAAACTTGCAAGTGATTAAAAACTCAAGATACACTGGCACACACAAATGAGGATTAATAATGAATACTTCATTTCCAAAGCAGCTGTTAAAGCTCAACTTCTCTGAAGTTATACCAAGCAGCAGCTGAAAGCTTTCATCTTATGTAGATCAATATCTACAAATGCACACTATTTGCTAGCTATTTTCCAAGGAAAAAAACAAGCCATGAACATCTCTGCAGCAAAAAAACGTAGGCCACATGGCTTTCCAAATTCAAAGCAATAGTTGGCATTTCTAGATTACATTGTGGGAAACCATTGTGACAACCACTACATTTGACTGTTGAGGATTAAATAAATCTAATGTGGGACTTGAAAAGGTTGCTGTTATGGACTGTAACACTTAGAACATTCAGAGGTATTTCTCCCAATGAAGAGACTCTGAAATACTGTATGTGAAAGAGCAGAATTATTTAGTGTTTGAAGAACTGCTTCCTGAGGAACTTGCACAGACTTCTGCAAAGATGGAGGCTCTTGGACAGAACAGCACTGAACAGAAAATGAATGGAGGGAGTTCTTACTAGTAAGAGCTTTTCACAGTGAAACAGATTCCCAAAGCTAAACCTGACAGCTATTTCGAAAAAAGCATTTTTTACTAATTGTTTTTGAGGTAAGAAATTCTGGAAGGGTTACACCTTCTGGTGGTCAGTATTATTACAGATTAAAAACTCCACGCCGAAGTAAAATTCTATAAGAGCAGCAAATCTACTTTAGAAGTATCTTTGCCAATATCTTCAGTAACTACGTACAGACCTGAAATTTAGAAATAAAAAGGCTAACACATCTTCAACAATTTATTTAATCTTTCTGAGAGAAAAAATTCTGGACTGCAACAAAAGCATTTCCAGAATTCTTATAATGAATATTTGCTGTTAAGTTGAAACCACTCCCTATGAAGTTGCTCATTACTGTCACTTTCAGACTGCCCAGGTGTCTGTCTCCAACTTACTGGATACTTAGGAGTGATTACCTGTGCCATTATAAAACCAAATGACTAAAATATACACTAAAGACAAATTGTTGCGAATCTATGTTACTCAGGGTTTTTGTAATCTAGAAATTTTAATGCTGACTTAGGCTAAAAAAAATAAATCTTCTGATCAACTGTGGCAAAAACCTTTGTCAACAAATCAGCATTTTCAAAATAAGGAAGGATTCAGAAACTTGAACTTTGGTCACAATACTTAAATCAACTCCTCATTGAGGCTGAGTTGATATGAAACACAAGAAAAATGAAGGGATTATTGGAAGTGTATTTCAGGACAATATCCATCCTTTGGAAACTGTATGTTTTGCACCTGCAAAAATAAGCTAAATAGATTATATCCCACCTAGAACATTTGACTCCTATGCCCATCCAAACATTTGACCAAACCAGACACATACATCTGGCATCTCTAAACTGTGTCTCAGTAATTCACCACACCTAAGTGTAAAATGACTTCAGAAGCATGACAGATACAGCACAGTACACTAAGCTGCATCCTTCATGGATTAGGTCAGTAGAATTCTATCTTCTCTATGGTTGGCTTTCTTACTGCCCAGCTATCCAAATCCATCTATGTGGCCCCTCTAAAAGCTCAAGTTTTACTGCCTGAGACTTAGCTGTCTTTTTAAGTGTAAGAATGACAATGACAGTTTACTCCAAAGGATGATGATTATTTATTACTATCATGTGAAAACCAGACAAAAAAGTAATTTGTAGACGGGAATTGTTACGCAGCTCAAATTTCTGATCTAACATCCTCCTATGTGACCATCTTTGGGGATGCTGAAAATCCCTTCTCTGACTTTTTCCTGTCACAGCGAATGCTGTTTCGCAATATTCCTAGAAGCAAAGCAATGAGATAATCATTTTTCAAAGAACAAAAGCTCAAGACTTCAAGAATTGGAGTAGTCCTCTAGGATTATCAATTATTCAGCGGGTTTTGACCACACCAACTGATTATTTCAATTATTCTATGTGGGTGCACTGAAGATGGGATTTAGGCAAAATACTCAATAATGTGGATATTAAACAGATACTTCGATCTGTGGGCAATAAATAACTTTACTGTCTGATTCTTGAAGCTGTAGTTACCACATAAAAAGGAAGTAGGGGGCAGATTCCACTTTCTTCTGAAAAAAAAAGAGCTTACCTTCTCTTAAACAGTTACATAATTTACTGTCCCAAAAATTCATTCTAAGAACTTTGCTTCAAGCTAACAGGTGTTCATCTATGGAGATAACTTCTGGCATCTTGATTTCAGAATTCTCTCTCAAAATTATTTTCAAAATGTCTTTCCATCAAGTGTTTCATATTCCTGAATTCCTTCTAAGCCATTTAGGGAATAATCTTGAACTCAGTCCCAAATCAGCCTAGTAGGAGTCCATGTCTTGTTCCAAATCTACACTCTCAGTTTTGAAATGTGCTTGATACACCTTTAACAGGTACCTGCTACTGTATGGAAAAAGGAATAGCTCAACCATCAAATTCACCTTCCTGGGAAGGAAAACCAAGCAAAATAAAACCAATCTCAATTTGTTCCACGGATTCATTTAAACAACAAACTGGTTTTTACTACCTCATTTGCTGTCTTCAATAAATGACAGCAGTCCCTTTTTAACACAGCTCTACGAAGCAACAGTGGTCAACGTATCAACTGTCCTCAAAAGCTTAAAAATATAAGTTTTACTGTATTGTAGACAAAAAAGGCATATTCATGTGACTTTAGGTTCAACATAACTCTGGAAAAGTCATATTCTTGTGCAGTATCAAATTGAGTAAAAATATTTCGTGCAGGATAGAGCAGAAGATGCCAGTTATCATATGCTTGTTATTTCCCCATTCTCATCACTTATAAATCTTCTTAGGATTTGATGCATTTGTTCTAAAATCAACACTCTTTGGAACTGCAAATGTACTACAGAATACATTTTTACTTTTCAGATATGCTGGCAGGTTTACAGACTACATATTCTTAGGTAAAAATGTGTGTAATTATAAAGCTACACACTGCTTTCAGAGGAGTGTACCACAGAAGTAGCTGATTTTTAATATAGTAACTCATGTTCCCATTAATATTAGAATAATTTAAAATAACTCAAGGCCTATCAGGCTGAACACAGGAAAATATATATATATGAACTAGGGAAAAAAGTATGGGAAATCACAAACATAAAATTAGGAAAGACTTGATAGAGTGAGTTTGCAGAACCAGCTTAATGTTAGGCAGCCACATTTTTGTTGCTCATTTTTACTGTACTGTGTTTTTATTAGATCTCTCTTGCAGCAAACATATTCATACTAGTGTCATGTTTAAAACTGAGAATCTGCATGCTTAAAGTTTCTCGCAAAGGTTAGTAGCAGCATACAATGCATTCAAATAAAAATTATTGGTAACACTGTAAGAGTTTCACATAGGGTTAAGAATAAAGACAGTAATTCAGACAAAAACCTTTGAGCTCCAAAAAGAGCGAAGCTGGTCCTGCAGTGCTGGCTTGACTGTCTGAAAGTTCATAAAAACAAAATCCACTAATTGAAAACCTTTTCTTTTTCTTTGTTTTTACACAAAACAAAAGTAACAATCCAAATTAAAAAATTAAGACAAGCAAAAAAATTAAAAAATTAAGACAAGCAAATTTCTATTAATGATGATTTCTGTCTGCAAAGCAAACCTAAAAAGTCTTACCTTCAGACTAGGTGTTTGGGTCTGATCAACAGTAAATCTCATTAAAATACTGAACTGGAGGTCATTTGGAAAAGATTCCCTGTAAACAAACAAAATAATGTTAAGTTGCACTAAATTTTATTTTAAGAACTGTTGAGAGGCACCAAATAAGCCCTCACCCTTCTCAGTAAAGCTGAAACTGCTACCAGTTGCCACTGTATCTGACCTTTCAGAAACATTTACCTAGCATGTTCAGGACAACACTTAAGGAATTCCTGCTGTGAAGTAACTGTAGCTAGAACAGACAATCCAAGTAATGAGGAATGATATAATAATGATATGCTAGAATTCTGATTCTAAATCAGGCTATTAGTGAAATCTGGGGACAAAGCAGGGAAGACAGAAAGCAAATCCATTATTGCCATAACTCCTTAAAAGTTAATGCTGACTCAGAGATGACTATTCCAGTGAAACTTTCACAGCAAAATAAAGAAGTGCAAACACAATTTCTACACCACTGAACACAAGGTGAGACAACAAACATACATGGCTCAAATGCACATTTTGGAAACAGGTAAGTGGTATCATGTTAATTGTTCAGCACTGAGGACTCAAACCCTTTCAATTAGGAATCATTTCACAAAACCAAAATGCTGAAGCAACAAGGTTTACTGAAGTTTCAAGATCTGCTCTGAGCTGTGCATTTTCCCAGAAATCAAACAGCACACCAAAAAAAATAAAAGCAGAAGACCCCTTGAAAATAGCTAAAACTATATTATTATTACTTTTTAAAGAGCTCACTACACATTACCTTGTGACATCAAGTGCCTTCTGAACTTTTGCTTGTACAGACCCAAGCAAATCAGCACCCATTTTTTTCAACAGCTGAGTCAGCAGTACAAAGAGCCAGTCCTGCAGATCTTCTTTATGGACCTGGATGAAGTCGACCAGTGTCTCCAAAAACATACTGAACACCTACAAGGCAGAAGAAGATGGAAAGAGGGTAGGATGGGGCAAAAGAGGAAGCGACACTGACGTATGCCGAACTTACAAACGAAGAAAGCAGTAAGGGAATCAGAGGCAGAGAAAGGCAGTGTTTTGCAGCCAAGCAGGAAAAAAAGAAAAAAAGGAAGGGAAAGAAAGAAATCTGCCTTGCTTTTTCATTGGATTTTGATATAAGAGTACATTGGAAATGTTAGCTGACTTCTGTAGAAGTTTAACAATTAGGTATTCCATGCAGTTTTGTCAAGAAAAGGAATGCTTACTGTGATGGCTGGCGCAACCTCAGTTTTTCCAGTAAAACTTAATTTTTTACCCCCTCAAGCTCTATCATTAAGTAGATTAGTCATATGCCTCAAAGACTAAAAAATCACTTTCTTTTAAAAACCAAAAAAAGCTGATAGAATTCTTTAGTAAAGTATTAATTTTAAATATCTGCATTATTAAATAGTGCAAAATCATGACATTTGGCCAATTCCTTTACAGAAAATATTTGTAGAACAGAACAAGCTTCTTCTATTATCACAGGTATCCCAACACAAAATTATTCACCACAGTAGGGAAAAAAGCCACAATAGATTTCAGATTGGCAGGCGTTTAAACCACAGAAATACTTTCATTTTTTGGAAAACATAATATCCATTGTCTTCTTTTCAACAAATAATGTTGAAAAGACTGCATTAGGTAAAAAAAAACCAAAACAACAAAACCAAAAGAACCAAAACCATGTATTTTTTAATTGGACTCACACCAGGAAGAAGGACTTTTTTTGGAGGGAAGGGAGGGTGTGACAAATAGGTAACTTTGTTTAAAGAGCTCTTCTAATATATCTCACTTGTTTTAAGTTTTTTCCAGACCTAAGAGCGAAATCAGGATGCATACACTCTATACTTGTGTGGCCCATGGGTCTCCTGTTTTTGTGACAAGAAAAATGGGTGTTTGAGCTGAAAAAAGCTCCTTCACAATACACACTCCAGCACAGAGTTGGGTACAGAAGCACTGCTCTGGTGCACAGAGGGTTGGGCAGATATTGCCTCCTGAGTGTTTATGACAGGTGTGCGAGGCTAGAAGAGCTGGTGCAGAGCAAGGGCTGGAACCCCACATGCTCCTGCAGCTGACCTGCCTTGCCATTAGGCCAAATTCTGCTGCTTCTGTGAGAGTGGAAAAACACCTAATTGTGATCACACCTCACACAGCTGCATACTCTAGGCTATGGAAGCAGACTTTCTTCCACAGCACTGATGCAAGTAAGAATGAGCTGGCACAGGCTGCTGCAAACCTTCTTTGCTGAGGAAATTTGATCGCTTTTCATGATGATCATCAAGTCGGGGAAAGCAAGTTCACACCATAAAGCGGAAAAATTCCATACAAATATCTCTTAAAGTAGTGCCTCCAAATTTACACTAGAAATAAAAATAGATTCAGATTCATTTTATCAGGAAAGATTGGACCAGATTATCCTTGAGGTTCCCTTTTAACCAGGTATTTTATGACTCTTTCAGGATCTACTGGAGACTTGGGAAAATTTTTTAACAGGTATCTTAAATACTGAAAATCTGTGTTAGAAAGAAAACGGTACAAATCCCTACTTAATATAAAGCCCATCAGGAATAGCTACTTCAATTAACTTTGCTTTTGGGACAAAGTATGTTAAAATTTGTGGGGAAAAAACTGCCAACTTCTGTGCTGTCTGTGTAGATGTATGTTCAAGTCTGAGGTTTCAAAATTACTCGGCCAGTAGTGGGACAAGACTTTTATGCGCAAGACTGGAAACATCTTCTGTCTCAGGCTAAACTGAAACTATGCAGAATTTTGTGGCTACAAGCAGTAGCCACAGTTATAAGACAGAGGCAAAACCAAACCATTATGTACTTTCTGTTTTGTAATATGGAGTCTTTGGCCTTCACAGCCCTAAAGTAAGGGGAAAATATACTTAAGCAAACAAATTCTGGTGCTATAAAGATTACACTGTGTGTGTCTGTGGGGGGGTGTCTCACAAAATCCTTCAAATTGAACTACACAGCTCAGCAGAATTTAAACCTGCACCTGTTTCTTTGAGTTTGCAGACACTGACACACATGGCTTTTCCATTAAAAGATGGCAGCTGAACAAACTGGTTACAAGCTCTGACTTGATGGACTAATATGGACTTCTTATGACACTTCAAACATGTACAGTGGCTTAAACTGAAATCATTATAAAGTGAATTATGATTCACTGGCTAAAGTACTCTGAAGATCCTGTGCTGATGTTTTAGCTGTTGAAAATACACATAATTGAGGACTCAGCTTGGTTTTAAAGCTTTGTTTCATTTTAGATTTACCACAGAGAATGTTTAGACAAAAATAAATCAAGTAATTTTGTTGCATTTTAAAAAAATACTCAGTATATCACTTTGTCTTAGCATGAAGAATTTAAGAAGGCTGAAAGAGCATTTAAGGTAAAGGATGAATTTGGAATGGAAAATGGAACTCAAGCACCTATATGCTGAAGAATGTATGTGGATACTGCAAAAATTGCAGTTTCTGTTTTTATGATGCAAACTAAAATTCTGAAATCAACCATCTAAAGTTGAAGTTCTTATTAATTTGACAGTGAAAAAAAACCAGATATGGAAATAATTATAAGTGATCTACCTCTAAAGTGAATTATTTCAGATGTGCCAACCACCACAATACAAAGCAGGAATGCATAACCAAACAATGTCAGTTAATTAGTAGATAAAGCACATCTCGAAACTTTACCACACATTTTACTAATTGTTTATAGCATTGTGTGATTGCAAAAGGCTTGACACTGCATGAACTCTTTGGGGAAGAAAAATAGAGAAAAGGGGTTAATTGCACATTCATGCAAAATAAGGTTAGGCTTCCAACAAATACTGAACCAACTTACTCTCTAAAGAGAGTTCCAACACAGGGGACAGCATGCAAAACGAAACAAAAACAGAACAGAACAAAACAAACAACAAAAAAGGGAAAAAGATAAGAACACACAAATTAGTGGCCATCAATACGAAGTTCCTGTATGGAATATAAGCCAAAATAAAACAAAAAAAGTACTTCAAAACTTTTATGACAAATTTAAGTAATTTTATTGGGATACCCAATTTAATTTTGAAATAAGCACTTGGCATGCTTTTTAAGTCATTCTCCTATTTTCTCCTCCAAATATTATTACTCTCTTTTTCTATGTAATTCCCTTCATCCAGATATCATGTTAAAAGTAAACCTTAAAAAATCCCACAAAAGTGATGACAGCGTAATTGCTACAGACACTTGAGTAGAGTCTAAGATGAGATTTATGTAGGCGTATATGTGATTAAAAAAAAAAAAATCACAGCTCATGAACTCTTAATACTTAAAGATACTCTTAATACTTATGTCTGATAGCATATTGATAACTATTAATAGTTTTGCAACACCAAAAAGCAGGCAAGGTTTCAGGGACTGGAACAGCTGTACCACAGGTTACAACACAGGCCAAATTTTCTTGAAGCTACGTTATTTCATATCACAGTGGCCAGTAAACAGAACAATCCACTAGAAAAAGTCAACATAACATTTTTAAAGGCTTATTTAAACGGTAAATGCTCTTCTAGTTCTGACATATACATTGCTGCAATACTAATTAACACAGAACAAGCACAATTAAACCAAGCTGCTATTAACAATTTGGTAATTACTTCATTTAAAAAGTAAATATTCCAGCAATATTTCAATATTTAATATTCTTTCCTCTGCTTTGACTTTTTATGTAATGTTTTTTTCTTTTTAACTGCTTGGTTTAGTCTTTTCTTCTGGATTTCTGCAGTATATGATCAACTTTAATACCACGTTGGTGTCAGTGCAAGTTATTTCCAAAATACATGGCTGTTAGAGACAGCAGCTGTTACTTTTTCCAACAGCAAAAATAAAGAGGACAGATGAACAGAAAAGTTAACCTGTGAAGACCTCTCATCACTCTGAATTTAATTTTCCATTGCAGGAATAATAAAAAAATTTTTACATTTTTAAAAATTTGTAAAATGTATTGCATAATCAAAGTAGTTTTTCAGGATTCTTCTGGGAAAAGTCAATACTTCTGAAATAATACTCTATTATGAATTCATCTTTATAATTTTATTAATTCTGAAATATCGACACAAAGTGGGACATGTTATACTCAACATAAAAGATACCACTTCTTCCAAACAAGCCTATAATTAAATAAAACATAAAATTAGGTATTTTTTTACATTATTACATTTATTAGGCTCCTTCCTTACTTGCATTCCTTCTGCTATGAGAAACTGAGACGTTTAATCAAACTGTACTAGTAACCCAACTCCCACAAAAACTGTAAAAAACTATAATGCAAAGTAACTCACTTAGAAATATTTTAATTGTCTTAGGAAACAGAAGCATTATTTTCCTTGTTATATCATCCATACTGAGTCATTACCTAAGTAAAACTGAATAAAACAGCATATTTTCTTTTATACCAAAGCATAGTCTCCTTATGGAATATTAAGAAAATGATGTAAAAATTATTCACCAGTCTCAACTGCCAGCCCTATCTATGAAATTCATGGAAGATATCATAAACTATGATATCTGTCCTGGAAAATAAATAAGTACTCATTTGGCATAGTTTATCTGATTATGTATGATTTAGTCAGACAACTTTACTTGTAACTTAAATTACTTTCAGAGCCTTTTCTTCTCTTGAGATTGAGAGAAAATCTAAACTTTTGTTGAAGTGGCCTCTGTAAACAAGTTCTTAAAAACACAGATTTTCAACACAAAGCGCTGAACCACTTCAATGCATTTTATATGACACTGACCTTCACTTTATTTCCATGATCCTGCAGAAAAGGGGGGGAAAATTATCTTGTTCAAAACTCCAAAATAAACTAATTGAAATCTGATAACATTAACCACTTTTGCTTGTGAAATTTTATATATGCAAATATCACTGACATAATTTACCTTAACTGCCTTTCTTTTATGTTTTCAGAAATTTATTGAAAATAAGAAAAACCTACACATACCTTACTGTGAGGATCAGCAAACATTCTTGTGAAGATCTCACACAATCTTTTCAACTCAACACGACTGTCAAAATGACAACAATACATTAGTCAACTCCCCTGCTACTTCTGCTAGAACACTAATGCACAGCAATCAGTGAAATCACTAGTAAATATTGAATCAAATAATCTAGTAAATTAAGTTTTGTTCAAGACATGGATAAAAATTTAATAGCTTTCATCTAAAATGAGACTACAAACCTCTTCAAATGTCTCTTTTAAACAGTCTCATATATTATACCATACTTTTGTAACAGCACAGATACTGAAAACCGTGTTCTTGATAGTGAGTAGCAAATGATTTCTTCTGAATAAATACCTCCCAAATTATAGTAATAATAAAGAAAAGCCCTTCTATTGATAGTAGATGGAAGCATCTTATGAACCCTCTGTATGCCAATAATTCTCTATTTTGAATTCCCTACATCCACTAGTATATAAACATACACTAGTAGCCAGAAGTGAGAAAAGCTTCCTTGTTCCTTCCCCCATCTTACTCTCAAAGACACACCCTGCCTTCCCTCTCCCCCTGCCTCCTGCCAACATTGAAACAAGATGTTTCTCTATTGAGATGCCACCCTACCTTAGAGTCCTCTGGTTCTTTAGTAAGTTCTGCAGGCCTAGAAGGCCTTCTTTCCTCTCTGACCAGTTGGTGCTGGCACAGCGGTTCAGGACCTCAGCCACGTCTTCTGTCTGCCTCATGTAGGTCGGGATGCTCCCGTTCCTGGAGCTGTAGGACCTTTCTGAACAGGCACTTGATGCATCACTGTTGGCATCATCATCTGAGTACATCCCGTATGATTCATATCTTCTTCGCACGGGCTTCTTCTATTGTACAGAGACAGCCCAGATCAGCACTGATTCTCAAAGGGATAATACAACATACCCATAGTGGGTCAAAAGACAACAGTTTCAATAACTGGTATGACCCCTACTCCCTGCAGCAACAAATGGCTCCAACCATTGAGCAGGTCAAACCAAGTTAATGAAAATATTTTGAAGTATGGCTTACATAATATTCCAAACATAAACCCAGGGCAAACGCAGAGAAGACATACGTTTGAGGAAACATTTAACTTTAGGTCTCCTTTCAAGAACCCATAAAATTGCATAATAGGGTGGCAAAAGACTGTTGCAAGTTAGTTATTTCACTTTATAGCTTTATACACATTACAGAATTTAAGAATCAGAGGTCTACACAAATTTTGACATTTTAACTAATTTTGTGTCAAACATATTAATATCAAAATATTAAACTATTAAAGAAGAAAAATAGTTTCTATACCTTAGTCCGTATGTCTCCTAAGAGCTGTTAGCAGTAAATTATTGAAAAGAAACAGAAATTGAGAACAGGAAGGTAAGGCATAGTAGCACTGTGAGTAATAAACTTCCTGCCACTGGACAATATATAGTCTTACTGTAAATTTTGTTCTTAACTCTCTGTGTCTGATTAGCATATCATATTGTCAAGATGTAGTTTGCTAAGTTTCCATTTCCAGTAAAGTATTACATATCATGGGCAGGTTGGTCACAAAGACTTTTCTGTCAAAGTTTTTGTGTTATGTGGTGATATTTGAGCATGAACACATTAGCTTAACACATGCAGTCAATTTTTACTTTATAATTAACTTTAATTCAAGTACCAAACCTTGATTTGAACTATTTGTTTAATATCTAAATTCTGTCATTGCAACATTTACAGTCAATGTTCTATGAAAAAAATTGATTACATAATGCAAAACTCCAAATCTCCTCAAACAAAAAACAAGCCAACAAAACAAAACACAACAAACCAAAGATCAGAGTGGGGAAAAAGCTATTTATCCTAAAATGAAAAAAACCCCACACCTCTGCAAAACAGCTCTTGCCATTCAAACTTTGGAGCTGAAGTCAGCATTTAAAGACTCAGTTTCGTTACATACTCAAAGAAGCAATAGTATAAGTGATTGTTTTCCCCTTAATTGCCACTGGAGAGGGTTCTCATTTTTAACCATGGAATAACTTAAAGGATATCACAATACTAATCACAAACTAATCAATACAACAGGTAACAAGCAGGCTTATTGTCAACAAAATGAGCATACATACATGTGTAAGAGAATTAACTGAAGGGAGAAATCACAGAGATGTTAATTGATTTGGAAAAGAGACACCATAAGGGAAAAAAACCTTTTCAGTCAATGAATCTGAAATGCCAAGGATGGTACTAAAGTAAAAGACAAAAATATGGAAAGATTTCCATTATTGCTGCATTTTATACAGCAACATTCAAAACAGATCTTAGGCAAAAGACTGACACCTCTTTGGCTTCACCACCACTAAAACTGGCCAAGTATTTTTCATAAATAACACAATCTGGAATATTTTTGAATTTATATTACATATGTCAGGCCTCTACATTCTACCTTTTAAAAATACCATTATGAGTGTGAATCTTCAGTCTATGATAAAACAATTAGGGTGTTTATTACCAGATTTCCATCTACATGGAGCAATTTGTACAGGACAACCTGTACCATTTAGACCACAGCAAGGAACCAGGCATGCGAGTACTGCAATAATAAAAGGATGCAGTTCTTGACCTTTCTTTGTCATGTCAGACTCTAGTTAAAATATACAAACTGATTTTCCTCTAACATTTCTAGTAGCTTCATAATATTTTGGATTCAGGTAATGCAAACCAGTTTCTCTGAAGAAGCTTAATTGCTTCAACAAAGTAGGACATATTCAAGCCTCAAGAGCAGTCATTGGAAACATGATTTTCTGCTCAACTTCTAGTCTTACTAGATAATTTGCCCAGGAAATTTGATAACTAGGAGGCTGCTAAAAGTACTGAAGATACTCTTTGTGATGCACTTGTGTGGAGAGGATCATAGCACAGGCTTTCCAATTATAGCCAGAAAATTTACATGTTCCATAGACTGTTTTTCTATTGTTCCCTATTCCAAAATCCAGACTGAATTCCAGTTTACAAACCAGCATTAATGCTGAAACTTTTAGCAAGTCTGTAATAACAGAAAGGGGAAAATGCACTCAACTTCACCATGACCTCTTATGCAAGATTTTACAGATATTCTAATCTCTATGCCAGTGAAGGCACACAAATTTTAAAGTAATATGTCAAGATAGAAGTATTAATTAAGAAATCAATAAATAGTCCTACTAAGAATATGACAGTTCTTCAGATTTTGAAAATTTGTTTCTCTCTATTGAGTTATATCTGACTGTAATTTAGAGTCTAATTTGTAGTTTTTTACTAACTTTTAAAGTAACAGTTTTTCTTAAACCAGAGAAATAACCATTTCTTTAAAGCATTCTGCTAACTAGAAAACAGATACTTACAAACATTTAATGAGATGCAAATAGCATACAATAATTGATAAAAATGTAGCTGATTCATAGCATCAGTATTTTAAATTAATAGAGGATTTCAACTTGCAGATGTAAGTGTCAGAATAGCAAAATACATCATGTGGTCAGTTCGGCTTACAGGGCAGGAAGGCAGAAGAGCAAAACTCACCCATTTAAAGAACAGCATAGCTTAAGAAAGAGAATAACCAGTTTTAACTTAGTGTAACATTTTGAAAACAAAGGAGAACAAAAACTAAACTTATGAGATGCTACCTGCTGTGCTGGTTTAGGTTGGGCTAGAGTTAATTTTCCTCACAGTGACTGGTGTGGGGCTGCGTTTTGGATTTGTGCTGAACACAGGGTTGATAATACAGAGAGGTTTTGTTATTGCTGAGCAGAGCTTGCACAGAGATGAGACCTTTTGTGCTTTTCCTACTGCCACACTGGCCAGGAAGTTGGGGGTGAATGGGAGAGTGGGAGGAGACACAGCCAGGACAGGTGACCCAAAGTGACCAAAGGGACATTCCAGACCATGTGACATCATGCTCAGTATATAAAGTGGGGGGAAGGAGGAGGAAGAGGGGAATGTTTGGAGTGATGGTGCTTGTTTTCCCAAGTCACTGCTATGTGTGGTGGGGCCCTGCTCTGCTGGAGATGGCTGAACACCTGCCTGCCCATGGGAAGCACTGAATCAATTCCTTGTTTGGCTCTGCCTGGGTTCATGGGTTTTGCTTTCCATATTAAACTGTCTTCATCTCAAGCCACAAGGTTTTCTGGCTTTTACCCTCCTGATTCTTTCTCTGACACCAGTAGTGGGGGAGAGAGAGAGTGGCTGTGTGGGGCTTGGTTGCCTCATTTCCTCTCTTCAGCATCCATTTCACCTGCTGTCAGACAGAAAAACTTTAAATGGCACCCACACTTCTAGTAATCAGAGGTCTTTTGCTGTCATCATTCCCAGCTCTAACAAGCCTTCAACCTATCCTGAAGTTTTTCTGGCTGTTGTGAGAAACTGCTGATTAGTTCTGCCTGCTCAAGTGGCTCCTTAGGCCACTCCAACACAACAGTCCAAGACTGTTTCCTATCTGCCATGGAGAAAAGCATGCTTCTCAAAAGTTAACACTTCTGTAAGGAATGAAAACTCCAATACCTGTAGCTCCACCAACTCACTTTCTTTCTTTTCTTTCCCCCTCGCCAAGAAGACAATAAAACAGTAATTTACAAGTTATTCTGCATGCTAATGTACAGGAACCAAACATTGAAAGAGCCTGTAACCTACACAAGGCAAGTGTGTGATTCTTACCAAAGCATCTGCTACTGCCTCTTCCACGTCAGAACCTGTGTTCAGGACTCGCATAGCACTCACTGATGAGGACAATCTACTCGACTGACTAATTCCAAAGCCAGTACCTGTTACAACAACAAAAATAAATACAAAGAATTCAATCAGAATAGAAAGCTGGGATGTAAATATCACATTCACTTATAAAAACCCAAGTAGAAGAAAAGCATTTGCTTAGTATTTTTAATAAGTTATGAAGTGGATAAAATAACCATTTCCATTTTGAAGTCTTTAGTGGTACAGACAAAAGTAAGAATTCAAGTAAAAAGCCAGTCACCTACAAACGTTCTGTTCCAACATCACATGGAAAAAACCCTATAAAACAATGGTATTATATGAAAGAAGTTTTGCTTTTTTAAAAATTAATGTCTTCTTCATTTTGGGTTTTTGTTTTCATTTAGAAAGAAAGCAAATACAATAGGAAGGCTATTGAGACTGTTGATTAGAAAACTACATGCATAAAGAACGCTCTACAAATACTAAAAAAATAGAAAACTAAAAAAAGTTTTTCTGCAAGTAAAAAAATGTTAAGGAAAAAAAGGATTAACACTGGAGGATGAGGGTGGAGACAAAATCTAGCAACATAAACACATCTATCCAGATTATTAAAACAACAAAACTCAAATTAATATAAATAATGCTCTCTAAAACTGAACTATGAGAATAACCAAGTGGGTGGGGAAAAAAAAATCCAGGATGACTGCACAGATGACAGCAAAGGGTACTCATCCTTCACCTGTGGCCCCATAAGCATCAGGAGCGTAGAGGGCACCAGTGGATCTGGAGTGATGTCTGGAAGCTGCAATAACAGGATTAAATAAACCCTATCTATGACCATGGAATCAAAGTGCTGCAACAGCTGCTCAGGCAAACAAGAGAGTATTTATCAAAAAGATTCAGCTTAAGCACAAGAAACTGAATATTAAACAGAAGCAAAAATCTTCAGAGTAGTTCTTTGATTATACCAAATATGATTATATAGGTTTATGTACACTGGACATTTCATGCATAATTTTTTTTTAAATTTACAAGATTAAGAGCAGGGTAAAAGCAAGTACATTGAAGTTCAAAGAAAAAAAGGTGCACAGACACACATGCACACACTCACACACAAACAGAATCATCAGAAATACCTAAAAAGGTATCAGTCCACTGACACTGGTCTTGCATTATGGACTTAACTAAATTCTGTGTGCTCCAGTCAGAGCCAGAGCTCACATCTCAAACATTATCTGCAAAAAGTGCTTCCTGCACAAACCTGCTGTGTTGGCAGCTGACAATTTGTACACACTTGAATTCTTGCCTATGTTGCAGACAACTCAACCTCAGTAAACACTCACCACTAAGTAAATGAAGTTAAAAATACCCAATTATAATTAAAAGTTTAACATAAGCCAACCAATGTAATTAATAATTCCCATACTCACTATTTTATTTAAATTAATAAAATGTGAAGCTGAAACACATGTTAGTTACTACAGCTCATTAAGATTCTTTAAAGCTAAAGCAACTGGAAACTGAAGATCCTTAAGGATTTCTAAATAAAACTGAGTACCCCACTCCTTATGGCACTTGTATAAAACTGCTTTTTTAGTAATTCTGAAGAAGTTGACTCAGCATTGCTAGTATTTTCTTTCTTAAAACAAGCAATTTTTAAATTAAATGTGTTTATACAATTCAACTTTTTTCTTCAGTTCACTTAAGTCAGAATTTTATTGCCACATAAATGACAATTTAAACTTGAACCCAAATGTCCAACCACAGAGGCAAAACTCCTAGATAAAATCTTACAATTTAACAAATAACTGTAAAAGCACATATCTTACTCTTTATGGATATATAAAGTAGCACAAACAGACAAATCAAATTAATAATCCTTTTCTCTGATTAGCAAAGACCATTCAAGAGTCTGATTTGAATCATGTGCAGGTGAACCATAGATCAAACAACATTTTGGGAAGGACCTTTTAACCTGAGTGCACTTCCACAATGATCCTAAGCCCTGTAAAGATCCCAGAAACAACACTGTGTCTTTCCACATTAAGTTCTCCACTCCTTACATAAGGGACAGTGATGTACTTTATTTCTAACTAATCCTACATGAAGATATTTGGCTAGGGCATTTTAGTTTGGAATTAATGCTTCATGGAATGCTTGGTTCTTCAGAAAGTACATCTCAGCATGGAAAAGGAGACAGGACTGAGGATGTCACAACACAGACGTCACAGCTGACAGCTCTATAAATACAAGCATTAATGGGATAAACCTTCCCCTTACTTTCCATCAATGAATGCTGAAAATTACAGGTTCAACTGAAAACTAAAAATTCAAATTTCAGGCAAGAAACTTGAAATTACTCCTGTCCCTACATACATTTGAAATATGCTGGACAAGTTTTTAAGACAGTGAAAAAAAGCACTATATATAGGGTGAAATGTACCTCATTCCAAAACATATTATCAAGAATATTCTTTGTACCCCTCAAACTGCAGAAAATGTCAAGTATTTACTTTTGCTGTTGCATTTTCTTAAAGTATGAATCAAAATAAGATTTTAAATGGATTCACACTAATGAAATTAATAAATCTTAGCTAAAATATAGACATTATACTAGTCTGATATTTAATACTGACTATATTTAACAAAAGTAGATACTTCTATATAAAATACAAATCACTTGCTTCTTAATAGCTCTTATCTCCCAGTTTATAACATTATACTGAGATCTGAGATTACATAAACACTTTATACCAATGTATACAATGAAGCAATTATGTAGCATTTATGTAATTTTATACCCTAAAGGGGGATAAAATCCATTCTATTTCATTTTTGTTTGTAAGCAAAAATTTCTGTGCTGACAATGAGAGGCAAGACAAGTTACATTCCCCTATTCATCCCCATGTCAAAGTGCCTCTAGATACACAGAGCTGAATTTGCCTTATTTTGTCTTTTACTTGTACCAACAAAACAATGACATGTAAATCATTAAAATAAAAAGTCATACTAAAAGAAATCTTCATTTATTCCCATTCCCAGCATAATTTCCTTTTTTTTTTAAATTAGTGCTGGATTTCTATACATGTTACTTTGCATTCTCTGTGCTACTAGACCATTCCACCTATTTCACTAGTATAGGTACTTGTTTTGATATCTGAATTAAAAAACTGAACTGCATAAATAAGAATAAAACCTCCAGTGGCATCTATCCCAAATATCTCATGATATTGCCTAATACAGACTTCTTAAGATAGCAAGCATTTGACCAATTACAAAATGTAAATCTGATCTTGCATGCATGTAATTCAAATCAAGCTGTAATGCAGCAAAAGAAGCACCAAGAGTTCTGGAAAACACCCTTGTCTTTAAAAGAATAGAAGGTACAGAATGTACTTCAACACAATCTCCCAGCCATGCTTTAGAAAAAAATACAGGTTTCCTAATAGATCCTGCGTAACATCTACTTTTAGTATCATTTCCCAATTAACCAGCATCTGGGCAAACTAGCATTAGTTACTGAAACAGCTTTCATTCAATTAATCTGTACTCTCCCAATAAAACCATAGCTGGCAGGAAGCCCTGACAAACCACAACATATGTCCAGTGCTAATTAGGAGTACAGTAGGGTGCCTCAATTTGAGATAGAAACCAGAGATTTACTATTTTTCAGACTATGTTTAACAGCTAGTATTATGAAGTCCTTAACTGCAAACTACACTGAACAAAGCAAATAAGAAGGATACTGAAGATTGTTTCAGACAAAGGTAACACCAAAAAGAGATCTGTTTCAGATTCAATTGCAGAGAGTTTAATATTACCAAACAAGCAAAACAAAAACTCAATCAACAAACCCAATATGTAAAAGCACTTTAACCAAGATTTACTATCAACTTTGTATTAACCTTGCCAAAGATACATGGAGATGAAAACCTTCCCTAATGTTAACCAACATGTTAAGGCAATTACAAACTCATATCCTTACACCTCATTGACATCTCAGAAGCAGACTGAATCTTGCAAAAACTTGCAATTTGTGTTAGACGAATAAGCTGCTGACTATAGCTGAAGGGACATAATTAAGTGTATTTTCTCCTTACAAACTAAAATAATTCATTGACTAGGTAGAAAATTTTGAGCAACAGCTAACCCTGCACTCAAGTACCCAAGCAATGAAAAGATAAACATGCAATTTCAAAACAATATCCAAAACCAGAAGTGCCTTTTCAAAATGGCATCTGGACACTGCTCATCACATACCTTTCTAGACTTGGTACTTCAGACTGAGCCTAGCAAAGCCTGTATTTTCCCTGTGTGCAGCCCATTCACACACTGCTCAATCCTCCATGGGGGTGAGTGGGGGGAGAGCCAAAGGAAGGGAGAAGCCGGTGGCCAGCTAGAAGCTAACGCAGGAGGCATGGATTCGTTAGGAGGGGCAGGGACAGCCATGCACGACAAGGCTCCGAGTACTTACCCAGGGGCGGGAAAGAGCGGACAGGGCTCGTGTCCCTGCTACTTTCACGGCTGGCCTCCCTGCTGCAGCCCTGACTCACACTAGGCCGAGGAATGCGGCTGCCTCGCGCTAGTATGATTCAGGGTGCAGGCAAACAGCGGCACAAAGGGAGAAGACATAAGAAAAGTTGCAGTTTTAATGCAATTCTGTTCCGCAGTAAGATCAAAGATGTGTTTCTAAGAAAAGACATTGATGATTATGTCGCATTTTAAGTCATAACCTTTTGTACAGAATTTCTTGATTGTGCTGGGTTAGTCTAAGTGTAGTCAGTTCAATGAAATTAATTTTTTGCACAGCTTAAAATGGAAATTTACTAACTCTTTATGGAATGGTTGAAAGACCCATTGAAAAGGATGGAGAAAAAATGAACAACACTGAGTAATGATTCAGAATTTGTGCTCAAGATGAAGTTAATCAAGAGTAGCACCAATGGAAAACTCCACAGCTTTATAAAGAAGGAAAATAAAACTATGTGGCTAAGATAAAAATCAAAAATACAAAGGAAGAACAGCATCAACACCATTAAAATCAACAGATGTTTTTCAATAACGTTGTTTGCAATAAAGAGTAATCGAATTATACTGAGGCTGAAGACATGTAATGTTCATTTTATCATCACAGCATTTACACATGTGCACACACATACACAGAAGACATGAAGTAATGAAGAACATATTTTCAAAATGGTGTTACACTTTAATTAAAGGATATGAGTATTTTGGGTGTGAAGTGAAAAAAGAGAAGGAAGAAAGGGAGGTGAGGAAAAGAACAACTACAACATTCTGACAAATTCCAGCTTCAGTTTAAAACTGTCTTGTGTATCAAAAACTAGTCTCAGAAAACAGCGATGTTCTAGGATATATTCTATTTTTTCCATCCACCTATAATTAAACAGCAGCTGTAGATATCCAGCACTTAAAGTAAGAAGGGCTATAAAGAAACCAAGAGTTATGTGGTGACTCTTACCTACTGACAACCTAGAAGGACTAGCTTCTCTACTGCATCCCTGACTTCGTGGGATTTTGCTCCGTTTTTGTGCAGCTGCAGGATTCACCAACACTCTCTGAACTCCAGTGTTCATAGTGGAAAGTGTGGTTGTTGTCAAAACTCTTCCAGGAGACCCGGATCTACTGCCAGCTGAAGGTAGAATGAATAAGTATTAGCAACAGCACAGTGGACAAACAATCATGGTTAAAAAGAAAATAATACCTGAAGTTAGTAGGAAGGTGGTGGCAGACTGAAATGATCAGGAAAAACTTACAAGGTAAAAACATGAAATAGAATGCCTTGGTCCAAGTTCCTACAGTACTGCATACAAAGTAGTTAAAATTTTCGATGCAAGGAAGCACTTGACATGGTATTTAGCACTACATGAGCTCAAGAAACCACAATTATTATTTCTGGACTTTGTCAAGAGTTCCACGGTCCCTAAACTGAATGTGGTTGTTTTTTTCTTTTAAGCTATGTGGTCTCACTAATCACATTTTCTATTAATAAAGAAAAGTAAACAAACAAACCTGTTAGAAAGCTAAAGGGAGAAATTTTAAACTAGGATTTCATAACTATCCCAGCTCTTCCAATGCACCAAGTGTTAGAGTTAATTAATGTGATTTTCCTAATATTTGAAATCTTTTCCCTTGCTTTTAAATGCATGGTGTCTTCAAGGACTATTCTGACATTAAATAAAATATGACAGAAGACAGAGGACTCATGTACCTTTCCGTGGAGGTTACCCCACAAATTACAGAAAATCTTCAATTACTTTTAAACAAGCTAAAAATTGACTAGGATATATTTAAGTGTCTTAAATTTCTGTTAATTAAAACTGTACAGTACAAAGTACTACAGATGTTCCAGGTACAGTACCGCCACCAGAAATTGTGGTCACTTATCTTTAATTTTGATATTTCGTTACAGAACATTTAAGTTCTAAGTTTTTAGCAAAGAATTCATTCTTCCCTAGTTGTAACTAATTTGTATCACCAGCTGATATTAATATATTGTTTCCAGCTGTACAATTCATGAAATATGACCAAATAAAAAGCAAAACAGAATTTCAATCAAAGACTAATTACATACAGATCTGAACCCTTCATTAATCTTTAAAATACAATCAGGTAACTGTATGACCACAGTGATGCTATCAGATTTACAGACAACATGCAACTCTTCAAGTGAATTTCATGGGTTACTTCTTATGAGACAGGTGGAAAAAAAGATACAAGTTGACTAAAGCTTGACTATATGGGAAAAGAAACAAAATCCCAAACAAAGTAAAACATATGCTGGGTGGAAGAGAGAAATCTAAAAAAATGTACCATGCATGTACTTTTCAGATTCATTGTTTGAATTCAAACTTGAAATGATTATTTAGCAAAATCCTTTTCCAAACTATGGGCCTATTCAGCAGAAATGATAAAGAAAGTATTGCGTAGCCTGGAAAAAAAACAAGCACAATTTCTATAGCAACAGAAGAATAAGCAAACTTATGAAACTGCTGTTAAGTGCAAAATTAGGGGTTTGACAGTTTCTTCATATCAGGGTATTTCAACTTAGACCTGATATTACTAAGTTTTCTTCCTGTTTTGTATCTCTTTAAAACAGTAAAAATATTGTTGAAGGTTTCACTGTGGTGCAGACTTGTACATTTTCTTCAATAGGTCAGAAATCTAAAAAAACGTGCTCTTCTCAGAATATTCAGAAGAAATGCAACCACTTGTTCTAACACTTTATTTCATCTTTCTATAGTCTGACCTGCGAAGTGTACCACTGCAGTAAACTAACTGAATGCAGCTACATAGCCTGAAAACAGCAGCATTGGCATACTCTTGTCACCATTACCACTACCAGCAGATCTAAGTGAGCTGAATGATGAAAGAAAGATTACTAAGGCACTACCCCAAAATGACGAAGCCTTGCCATCTCTCCTGCTTTCTACATAAGGATTGTACCCAATTAAGTTACGCGCAGCATATGGAAAAAAGCCAGCCAGAATTTCTGCTGAATAGGGTCCTTAAATGAGGTATGTCAAACAGGTGATCAAACAATGATGTGTACACAAATTCTGTAGACTCTTACCACCAATGGGGTTAGCAGACTGTGATCCTGAACAAGTGTAAAGGCAGGATTAGGGTAGGGATTTATAATCCATGAAGAGGGAGGGAGCAGAGCAGATTAAAAAATGAATGGCAAATGGAAATAAGAAAGCTTTAGTCATTTCACACAGGAAAAAAAGCCACAAGGGGGTTATGCTAAAGCAGTGCTATTAAGTAGCTTCCACAATTGAAGAATTAAACTCAGATGCTATGTACAAAGCAGATGAAGCAAAGCTGCACAAGCAAATTACAATTCTTCAGCTTTCTAATCAACAATTCAACACTGAAGAATTAAATTTCAATTAAGCATGAAACTGTAGCCTGGATATTACTTGAAAAGAATATCACATTGCCAAAAAGGCTCAAGAAGTTCAACAGCTGAACAAAAATTACACACGAGATCAAAACTTTGTTTTTTGAGACACAACAGTAAAGGAACTGAGCTGCAGGTGCGGTGGATGACCAAAACAAAAAAACCAAATTCACAATGGCATAACTGAAAAGACTTGCATAGAATTCTTCATTTTCCTCTTTAAAAGTAATCTTGAGTATAAAAGGAAGAATTTGTTTCCATTCAGAAATTCTCTGAATGCCTGCTGTAATGCAATTTTAGCAGACCCTGTTAAATTACCCGACAACCAAACTGGAAAGAAGAGGAAAAAAATGTAACCATTTTTTTCCACAGGTAAGAATAAAATAATGAGGCATTTACTTTATGCTAATTTAAAAATAGAAGAGTAAAGGGCTTTTAAAACCCTAAAAAATGGGGTTTTTTTTGTAAAAGTATTCAAATTTGCAAGTCTTTCATAAAATGATTTTTGAACAAAAGATAGCTGCAACCCAAAAATTAACAAAAGCATCTTTGCTAGAGTGGTTAAAAAAAAAAAAAAGCTTAAATCTAGTATGAAGCTATTCTGTCATTATATAAGCTGGGGAACTAAAACAATCCCCTGTATGGAAACATTAAGCATCACGCTTCACACAATGCTGTGAAAATTTTCAGTCACATAAAGAAGCATCACCCAAATAGCTGGCATACAGTGCCTGAGAATTCTCCTTTGCCTGTCTATTTGTATTTGCCCTGTTTATCTTCCTTAAAACATCTCAGAATTCTTGTTCTCCCCCACTGACAGGTTATAATGAGCTATTTGAAGCAATCAGTTCTGAACAGAAGCAGTAATATAAGGCTGTAAAGATGCATTCATGCATTTAATTTTCACACATCATCACATATAGTCAGATCTAGTTATCTCAATTTATCTCTTTAGACTTAATACTGTGTAAAAATGAATTTAAAAAACCAACCCAGTCATTATTAGTAGAAAAACTGGAAAGGCCTAATTCTGCTTCTCTGGATATGCATTTATTTAATTTTATATGACAGTGATCATCACTAAAGTATTATATTGCTACCTAAATTTATCTCCTTCCCCAGACATTTATCAAACATCTTCACTTTTTACAAATTTACCAAATCTATTCAAAGTGTAAAAGTATTTTCAAAAAGCTTAATTCCAAACTTTCCTAATACTAATGAAAAAATTGTTACAGACACTGCTTATAGCTTTTCATAAAAGGGAAAAAGGGATTAGAAGGAACTTTACCTTCCCTCCCTCTTAAATTATTCACATATTCTTTGCTTAGGTACAGTGTTGCAATCTGTAAAACAAGTTTTGCAGAACTTTTGTCCCAACGACTCATCTGAAGGCTCTCATTTCACAAACACTTCTGGAACTAGAGTATTATCAAAGCCCTTAAGGGAACTTCTTCTACTGAATTTTAGTAGTAGTAGTCGAATTTTAGTAGCAATTCCACTGAATTTTTAGTATGCTACATTTATCTGTTCACAGTGTTTGAAAGCTTTATTTCAGAAAACTTGCAAACACTAGATCAGGTCTGATCCAACTGTACTTGTTGGGAAATTAAATTATGCAAAACTGAATGGTAAGTACTCCAACAGGAAAAAACAGCTACTACCTGCTTTTTTAACTTCTAAAATAATTCTATTTACAATAGATGCAGTCATTGCTATGAAGATAAATGCTTCTGCCATTAAACAAATTACTAAATGGTTTTATTAAAGAAAGTGGATTTGGTTAGTGATAGCAAAATAACTGTATTGAAAATTTTAAACCTGGTAAAATTTACTGATTTAGAACATTTTATCTGACAATTTATACAAGTGGGAAATTAATTTTTATTTTATTGTGCATTTGTCTTCATTAATTTAGTTGCATTTCACTTAATCAGACAAAGAATCTGAAAATGCTACAGAGCTTAGTCAGAAAATTACTGCTGGAGACATCAGATGAGTGGACGAATTGCTGTAGGTCAGCCAGTGCCAAGAGTGTGAGGTAATCAGGTCTTTTTAATTAATGAGCAAGTGCTTGGCTAGATCTGCTTTGGTTACTAACACACACAGAAAATTACTGTGGATTAGCTGACACACATTAAATTGCTTGTTTTAACCCTTTGACTCAAAACAAGCTCAGTAACTGATCATCACATGAGGGGTTAGTATTTTTCCTTCAAAGAAGAGTTAAGTAAAGGCAAGAGCTGTAATACAAAAAAAAGGAGTTTATACCCAAGAGCTACAGCAGCGCCTAGCCTAAAGAAAACGGGTATTTCTGGCTAAAATAAGACTATTTTAAAAATGGAAAATTAGGTCTCTCAGGTAATTCCCTTCCATTCTTCTCTATCACTAGTCCATGTTTACAGGCCTTTCATGTTGGGGAAGTCAGAAAAGGGGGGAAAAGAATGTTGAGAAGTTATAATGGAAGACAGAATTTAAGGCTAGATTTCACTTCCTGCTACATTATCTCATTTAATTGGCAAACTAAGACCTAACCTAGTATTTCGTCCAGAGAAAAACAACATGAATCAGAAAAGCATGCAAATACCACTGACCCAAAACACTGAAAAAAATACCTTCATTTTGGTCTGGCGATGATGAACCTAAGGCACAGAACAACAACTCAGTATGTAGCTTTTTAAAAAAAAATTAACTTTGACTGTAGCCATTGGTCAATGAATATATGCTTAAGCATTTGGCCTCTATCAGGTATAACTGATAAACAGAAAATACATACGCTGAGATTGTGACACCACTTTGGTTCTACTCCGTCCTCTGGAATCTGTTTTAGAATTTCCAATACCAACAGAAGGGGTGGAGAGCTTTGATCGTATACGACCTAGAAAAGAAAAAGGGCATTAAATCAGTTTTTTACAGTCATGCAGGAAGCAGAGCATCAGTAGTATTTACTAATATTTTCTAAAGTTTCTGCATATAAAAGAAGCGCAATGTAACTCAACTGGTGACAATTCGCTTGGGATAATTAGTAGAAATTTGAACACCTTGAGGAATTTAATAGCTGAGGAAGCAAAATACTTCTCTTCTGATGCTACATGTTTCAGCAAACAATTTGCACATTACACTTCAACACCCTGGACTGGCTAGCGAGTTTTTCCTTCCAACATATATGTGTCGAGTGCATTAAAAAAGGGGAAGTTTACTCAATACAATGCAATTCAAACAATAATGTTGCTCTATTGGGTGCAGTCTTCTCATCATTACTTGAGCTTTTAATTCTACTTTTGCTGTCATAAAACTACAGATTCTGAGCTTTCTTCCTAACTTCACTCCTATTTTAAGAAATCTAAATAGTAGCTTTTTTATTACTGAAGATTCTACTGTTTTCCTGGCCCCAGTCATACAGACTTCTACAGGATTTCCCAAACCTTCTAGAGCATTTTGCAAACACTAAATACATTCAAGTACTTCTCATGACGTGATATAAAGAAATACTACTTTCCCCACTACACAGAAAAGCCAAGCAAGAGACAAATTAAGTATCTACAAATAAAACAAGATTCACTTTTCCCTAGAATGCCCAATGGCAAATTCTCTTGGGTTTGGTCAAAGCTTTCTGCGTTGCTAGCCATGTTCCTTGTAACATCTAGCATTTACAAAGAAATTACAGAAGAAAGGAAGATCCCAGTTGTCTGAATTATAGCTATCTGAAAGATCATTCATAAAAGAACATAGTGGTGTCATATACTACATTTCCCAAGCCAACCTCTTAAACAACAGAAAAACAAAATCAAAACCAAACTCATGCTAACCGTAATTTTTCTAAGCTGCAAGAACAAACCCCAAAAAGTCTGTACAGGGTGGCTCTAGCTCGACAAGCTCAACACTTTTAAACACAGCATGATTAAACTATTTCATACATGCTGAGCCAATATTTGATCTAAAAGAATTAAGTACACAGACTGTTATTTAATTCTAGCCACTTTAGGCTTTCCACAGCAGAATTTGGAGATCAACCAAGTTAATATTATTCATCCAAGAAGAGGGAATAGCCACAGATGAGAGTCTCTAGGAAGAGAATCAGGATAAAGGAGGTTATTCACTAAAACAATAGGCTTAGCAAGAACAGTTAGATTAACTAGTCCAAACTCTACTAGTTATCCCCGTGCAATGGCAATTGAGAGCTGTGAGACTGCAAGGCATGTAACTGCATTCAGAATTTGGCCCAAAACCTAGGAATACAGAGTGCCACTATTTCAATACTATGTTACAAGTATCACCTGGAACCTGTTTCAGTTTTATCAATGTAAAATAAACCAGTTTGTGTCTCTGAGTTAAATGAACTGTTAACTCATTTGGAGTCTCTACATCCATTTACTAATGGCAGGTTTAAATGCTAATAACAGATAGAAAATTAGCTTCCAAGTCTCACAGAGATGAGTAATAGTAGCACCTGCTTCCCAGAGCATGAACACATTTGATGAAATTCTGTGACAAGATTTGCTTTAAAAAATGAACACAAAATTATAAAGCCCCTGTATTTTCACAGTAGAAATGTTAAGCAATGGTACTTAAGACTGCAGATGAGTAACTGAGAATTAAAACAAAAGCAAAAGAATTTTAAAAATAGTACATAACAACCAAGTATTAGATGCATAAGCTGTTAGCCCATGAGCCCATATCTGTTATGAACCTCCACAAAGCCCGAGAAACACCAAGTTCTACTTTTAAAGCTTCATTTGTATCAATAAAAATATGAAGCTGAAAATATTAGCTAGTCTAACAAAATAGTTTCTTACCATCTTCAGAAGCTGTTCCTAAACAGAAAAAATAATAAAATAAATGATATTCCAAACAATACTATGCCTTTCAAATTTCTTTTTGAGATTAATCTTGGGAATCTTGACAACTATTATCAAGTCAAGAGAGCTAAAGCTTTTATGTTGCAACTCTGCAACTGAACTGAAGTAAAATAATCAACAAAATATCCATACTACACTGAGAGCAATTTACAAGAACAAAATGCACATCACTGCCTTTCAAACCACAAAAAGTTCAATAGAAGAAAATTACACCTATAAGATCAGTCAAAAAATTACATATACAGATCAAAACAGACATTAAAAATACTGTAATGCAAGCTCTTCTGAAAACATGAAACATACTGTTATACATAACCTCAGAGAAAAACACAGTGTTTCCCACACTGGACAGTGATAATTTGATAGGAACTGCCAGCAAGGAGGATTTCTCTGAACTAAGCCTGTGATTACTCCGAAGATACACATGCACAAGATCAAGTCTTGCTCAGAGACATGGAAGGAACATGAGCTTGCTGAAATCAGATCACACTTGGACAAGTATGCTGAGCTTAACAAGGCTTGATTTTTGATAATGTGAGAGTCAGACAAGCGTTTCTCCCATCAGTACCTAGGAACCTGCCTTATCAGCAGTCCTTCCCCTAAGTTCCTCTGAAACAGATCTTATTACAGAATACAATACATACTAGTAATGATAAAAATGTTAAATGCCCCTAAAAAAAAATAAAGGGTACTTCCATTTTTATTTTCACCCTCTACCATTTTTGCCTTGCAAGAGAACTACAATGATGAAAACATCTGTTAGTGTCTTTGGCTAGCCTGAACTCAGTCAAATTTGCTGGGAAAGTTTTCTAATGTTACAGTATCTTTACAGAACTATTTTTAAAAACTCCCTCTAAAAAACTAGTTCAGTGTATATTTCAATGCTTCTTCACAAAAATCAGTTACGGTAATATGTAGGTAGGAGTGCCTCAAAGTACCGAGTTAAAATTTGCCAGTTTGCAAAAACTCAAAACCAAACAAAAAACCAAACCCCCCAAACCCTGAGCTACCTCTCCAAATCCAACAGTCTTGCAGAGATGGATCTTGGAAGGCAGATTCTATGCAACACCTAAGACAGGCTAACAAACTCCTAAAAGCTCCTAAAAGGGGTGGTTCTGTTTCTCATTCTTCTCAGCCTTGTGCTACCACCTGGTCTGAATGGCTAAAGGCTCACTGGCAGCTCCAAAAGCTAAATAACAGAGTATTAGTCACTTTTATGAAATCAGTTTTATGGAGTTTGTTCACCTACAGTAATAAAAAATGGAATATCGCAAGGTGCTAACAAAATAAGAGATAAAAAATACGTAGACAAGGTTAGTGGGCAAAGGAAAAATGATTAGTTCCTCCTGGTGGTGGTTAGATCATAACAGCTGTATCATACAACTACAGCTGGACAGCTGAGCTGTTTTCATTCCATCTTGCAGATCATATCAAGAGATAACTTCTAGAACAAAACCCCAACCTATTAATTCTGATCAATTGTAAAGCACTTCCCTTGCTGTTTTAAGCAGAAATGTGCAACATATCATTAGTTGTGACTTCCGGACAGAACAAAAGAAAAAGCCTACATGGCCCTAAGAACCTTTATTTCTGGTGACAATGTCCAAAGCTCAAGATTTGCTATAAATAACAGCTATAAACAAACAGCTACAAGTAAAGCCTACTATAAGTAGCCTAAGGAAATGTAACGTGGAAATAAGCAATACAAACTCTACTATCCTGTACAAACTCTCCTCATCTCATTAAACTAGTCTTGACATCTTCAGTGCTCAAAACCAGCTCCAATTCTTTCAAGAAGCATCTGTGTTTTGAAATTATTCAGGATTCTGGTTTAGAGATCTACTTTCTTACTCTTTTCATTTCTATGAGATACATTTGCTTCCAATAAGCTACTAATTGTTCCAAACATGCACAGTTAATAAATACATCACGCAAAATATTAAGTAAGCAGCAAACTTATTAAGTGCTTGTTAAGTGCTCCCAAGCAATAAATTAGAACTACAATCACCAAGCAGCAGGCTGGGACAGTCACTTTATTATATGAGAAGCATTATTTGCACACCTGAAACAGGCAATTGCTATAAGAAGTTTGATGCTCAACTGCTCTGCAGTCCCTCCATGTGTTTGTAACAGAGTGAATTAAGAAAAAGCAAGTGCTAACATTTAGATGGGATACTTGATAAGCTATTTCAATAAGTAGGTGATCACAAATGATATTTTAATAGAACTACATTTTACTACAGAGTTTACAGGCACTTAAAATTATGCAGCAAGCCTAGATTTTGATAGAGGAGATTTTTTTTTGTTTTTTGCTTTTTCTCATACTTAAGTGGTCAAGCATGTTTGGCTCTCCCACTGCTGTTCTGCTAAGTCAAAAAAATTGACTTCAATGTAAAACTATGGAATCAAGTGGAACTAGATTAATTTCAAATGCATGCATTTGACTAGTTAAAATCAGCATGTAACGATTACAAAACTGCTCTGTAATTAACAGAGCTTCTTTTAAAAAAGAGGGGTAATGTTACAGATCAAACATTCACAAAATTGACAAATACAGCAATAACACATAAGACATCAAGACTACACAGGAGTTAATGGAAACAGCATAGTAATTTGTTAACGAACAGACAATATTAAACATCAATACTTTTACATAAATGACACTTTATTAGATATTTAATAGAATTAGAGGACAGACTAAATAATTTCTTACCATCCATCTTGTCAGAAGTATCCTCTTTGTTGAAAAAGCAGGCAAAGAAACATGGAAAACTTAGTGTGTTAGAATAAAGGTGTTCACAGCAGAGTCATAAAACATTAATTGAGGAAAATACATTAATATTAAATACAGCAGACATGTTTATCTAATTAATGCATGTATAAGCTACCTTAAGCAAAGTTGGTTTTGCTCGGTGCAAGGTACAAAATTACAAAACAGAGTACAAGCACCCTGCACAGTGATATTGATTCTATATTTCCCAAATTTGAGAAAATCCTTACAGTAGAACATTTATAAACAGTTTCATTCTTGGTGTAAACAGTTACTGAAGCATCAGTACATATTTATATCATTACTGAACCACATATTTATATTTCTTATGAAATTTGCTTCTGAGCATGAAGCCCCACCTGGGGTAAGGGACAGGAGGGAAAAAAACACTACATTTAAGACAGAGGACAAATGAGAGAAAGTTTCACTCTGTTTTAAAAGCATTAAATATTTACCAGTTCAGCTGGAAAGTAGGGCATAAATATTCTGACAGTGACAATCAAAATGAAAATATGTAGCACAAGACTGATATAATTACAGCTCAGGCCTCCTAAACAAGGACCTTAATACCTAAGGATATCAAAGATACTCAACATTTAAAATAACTAGAGAGTATCCTCCTGCTTCTAGCATAGTCTTTTAATAAATCATAAACAAGCAAGAGTTCTTGTATTAATAATGAAAAGGGAAGAGATGGGTAAAGACAATTATGGATTACTATGCTTATAAGCTTCTGGCCTTCTGAGGCTTTAAATTTGGTAGCTGTGTAAGCAAAAGGTGGATGTTTCTTTGCAAGCCAGGCTGAAAATAAATTCAAGCTCTAGGACACAATGTCATTTATTTTGGTATTGTCTGCAACACCTAAAGGAAGTGGAAAACATTACAGAAATAAAATAACACTGCCTAGGCCTCTGCAGACCATGGTCAGCATTAGCTTGATAGTTCTGTCATTTAACTTTCCATATTTGGGCTACTATAAATAAATCCTTTAAAATGAACAGAAAAAAGAACTTTACAAATTAGCCCATTATCTGAAACATGGCACTTGCTTGGATTTGCACTCCATTCATTTAAAGGTTATCTTCTGAAAACTAAGAGTAAACAATATTTTGAAGCTGATCCACAACAAACAACAGTCACACTGTCTACATGGTATGTATCCTTCAAATTACCTTACCACAGTCAAAAAACTGTTAGGAGATTGAGCCAAGATCAGTCAAGCAGTACTGCTTTTATGTGACTGCAAACAAACCCTGGTCTCCTTGACTACCACTGCCCTTTCACTGTACTTTGCCAGTATTACGTTATTTTGCCATTTCAAATGACATCACACTATTCTCCACAAGTGACTGCATCTGCTAGCAAGGTAAAGCTTTCCAGCAACTCAAATCCTTCAAATGAATAGGACCTGGATTTATTGTTTTTTATTCCTCTCCCCCAGTCCTCACTCATCCAATCAAAAAATTACAAAGAGAATAAACTATTTCTGTTACTTTCCTGCTAAATCCACCACTGTTTACTTCACTGTAAACCTCTGTGCCCTTCTCAACCTTTGCTTACAAAATTCCTGGCATGAATCGGATATTGCTTTAAAAGTTGTAAAAGCAAACCAATAGTCCCATCAAGAGATAATTTTCTGTGAAAGTCTTAAGACAATATAGTCCCTTCATTTGAGCAGCCTAAAGAAGACATTAACAGAGCAGGATCTCTCTGTTTTCCATTTGACTTTTCTTTTCCCCCTGTCACCATGCTCTGCGCCACTTCTACTTTGAACGCCAGCTTTCTCTGAGGTTCAAAATACGTTTTATTGCACATCAAAACACACCAGGAAATACTCTGATCTTGGAAAATAATCATCCCACATATTTCAGGCTTTTAGGCACTAAGTTAGGAGGAACTCGCAGTTTCAGAATTATAGAACGGTTTGAGTTGGAAGGAACCTTAAAGATCACCAAGTTCCAACCCACTTACAGTGGATAGGAACACCTTCCACTGGAGTGGTTTGCTCCAAGCCTAGTGAACACTGTCAGGGATGGAGTATCCATCATTTCCCTGGGGAACCACCAGTCTATCCCCTCCACCAAGTAGCCTCATGTCGGCATCCACCTGTGAGCTAGCAGGTTCTGCTGCCCCCTCTGTGGGCACCAGAGGGAGCCCACATCCAAAACTATTATTCCAAGTAGCAAGTATTCCTTTTATTCCTTTTAGTTCAGGACGGCTCACTCTTCAAATTAACACTAAAATCAATGCCGTTCACAGCACTTCAAGCGGGCCCTGATGACAAAAAGAATCCACTAATTTTAGATAGCTTTTAACTTAAGTTCTGATCTTAAAAAGCACAACTAAAACCTTTGCAAACCACAGGCTACACACATGTATGCTAACACCTACCCAAACACAATGCAAATCAGAGCTATACAGTTTCTTTGCCTCTTGTGATCACCTGTGGCCATACTAACATGTTTCTCCTTGGTGGTCTAGCTGGCACAGAAACTGAGAAGAAAAAAAGTTTTGTGAACACTGAACCTCTCTTTCCTTACTGTTATCCCTACAGCACCAATAAGCTAAAAATTTAGAACAAAACCAGGTTTATAGTCCTTTACCATTGCCACTTAGTGGATGTTCTAGAACCTACACCACCACCACTACCTTTATCAAATACTTTTCTGCACTCTTACCACTTGTAGCACTTCCTATGTCTAACAGCAAATACCAAAGAAGACTGTCAGCTAGGTAAAGCATACACATAGTTCCATCAATGCCCTTAGGAAGAAATTACAAACTCAGTGTAGTAAGTTATTGTGTAAAACACTTCTCTATTTCATGAAGAAGCCACCTCTGACTGCCAGGGTATCACTTTAGCACTCTTGTAGAATAACTGAAGAGCCGAGAAAAATGGAAAATCAGGAGCTCTTACACTCATTTCCCTGTTATTTTTATGAACAAAAAAAGGCATGATCACCAGGTGCTGTTAAGTAAAGGTACCACTCCTTCCAACATTTAACATTAATTCTAGATTAAAACATTCAAAGACCATAGTATGGACACACTCTTTGCACTGGCATTCTTCAAGCACAAGAAAAATAAAGCATGTAGGAAAGTTTGCGACTTACTTCAGAACACCTGCTCTTTTGCCACACTCCAGTGCTACTAACAATGATGACTGCTTTTCAAACACAGGAGTACTGCACTGCAACTTTTTGATCAAGAAAATCCCAAAGACCTCAGAGCGGCACAGCAGAGGTGCTCCCCTTACCTAGGGAGGCGTAGGAGCCCGGGGGCAGCCCGGCTGCTGAGAGGCGCCCAGCTCCAGCTGTCTGTCCAGCAGCATGGCGGGCCTTGGCGCCCGCCGCAGCGTTCACGTCAATGTCACTGCGAGACCTCTGCAGGGTGCCCGGGCTTGGGACACCCTTGCTGCTGCCTGGAACTACCAGAAAAGGAGAAGAAAAAAAAAAAAGGAGTTGATATTAAATAAAATGAATACTATTTAAGGGGGTAAAATGTTCTACTACCACACCGTGCTTTTAAGAAAGTACAAAAAACTATGTAAAAAAAGGTTAAACTAGTATTAAACCAAGAATTACTGAGATTAAAAAGCAAACCAGACCTGGTCTTGCCATGAATTGCATATAGAAACAGTTTGTGTGACGGAAGTATTTATCTTCATTCAGCATGAAATTTTAGCATTATTTAATGCAAACTGTCTGTTCCCACTCCAGCACAAATGACATAATTCTGAACCTTTGTGTGATTTATTATGTTATTGAATGATTCGCAAATGTAAGAAAATTCACATCCTTCTTTGAGATACTAAAGGATGAACAATATTCCCACACTTCAGCTAAGGTGAGCTGAAGGCATATTCTGAAATGTTTTAGGGCCTAATCTTTAGTATTTTCTTATTCACATCCTATTATTTACTGAATTTTAACTATTCACTTATTTTTACCACTGTTTTAGGTCTTCTAAACTTGACTCCCCTTGTCAGTTTCAGTATCCATTCTTCATTACAGTCCATTTGTAAAAAGCTGCTCAATTATTTACTCTCAAAGAGTTACTAAGACATTATGGGAAAAGACATTGAAGTTATTCAATCCCAAAAACTAAACACATAATTAAACTCTTTGAATTACAAATATGCCATTTGGCCGCTGTTCTTTATTTATTTATTTAGAAAGAGCAACAGCTACATGGGAACAGATGAAAGACACAGTGAGCCTTTAATTTCTAATTGTCACAAGCCTAACCAGGAACAGACCAAAGAATAATGTTTTGTTTCTTAGAGAATGACTGTTCCATGACAAAACTCCAGGACAGAGGATGAATGAATTCATAATTCATAATGAATTATGTCTTATAATTGAAACAACTGAAACTACATAAAATGTGAAGTGAGTGTGAGGCAACCTGAGCTCCGGGTACAGTTTATGATGACACCATACCATCATTTATCTTGGAAACGGAGTAAATGCTGATAGTCAATTTTTAAGCTGCATTTAAAACTTTTAATTCAAAGAGCATGAAGAACTAAGCACTGCACAATATTACCACCACCTTACCTCTGCCTGCAAGACTTGCTGGGCTGGCTGCAGACCATTTAGATGACAGAGGCCGACTGAAAAAAGTCAATAAATCCAGTAAGTCTCTTATATCAGATGCAAAAGTAAAAAATAAAAGAGAGAAAAAAAAATTCTGTTCTTTTCTCCCTTTCAACCTTCTCAGCATATTTTTTAGATAAATACTTGAAACAGAAAATGATAAGAAAACCAGAATTATCTTTTCCCTTACATTTTATAAAACTACATCCTTATCACGAAGTACTAATCCTTCAGCTATCAACAGGCACACTTTGCTAACAAAGTTCATGCATTCCAGACTATGTCACAGAAACATTTAAGGTAGTCAGTACAAGGTTTTAACCACAGGGCTGATTTTACACATCAGCCATCAAACAAGAACAATGGGAGCTACCCAAAAAGCTTTATTTGTGAAAGGCATTATGTGAAGTGGTGTCTGCAGTAACAAGAAAAACAGGTGTCCAACTCATAAGCCTCCTCCAGTCCCAGATGTCTCAAGAATCAAGTTATAAATTAAGAAAGGAAATGCTGATGCTTCCAAGCAGCCAGACTCCATTTCCCCTGGTGGAATGCAGAGGCTCCCGTAACTTATAAAAGGAGAAAAATCCCATGTCTTTTCCTCTATGTTTTGTCTTCATTTCCTTCCCACTGCAAAAACAAGTAGCTACTGAAGCACAATTTTCCAGTCTAGTCAAGTTTAATTGTGAGCCCATCCTTTGGCCTGTTTGGAAGGGTAAAATGCAGCTGGAGAGACCAGGGAAATGAAAATGACTGGTAGAAGAAAACATAATAGCGTACTCATTGGATAACAGTCATTGGTTAAATATCTGACAGGGAAAGTTTGTATTTGATGAAATAGTTACTATTTCATCAACAGTCAAATTTCAAGCTGAGTCAGTGTCTCAGCTTTAGTAAAAGTAATTCATTTAATTTTAAACCTAAAAGTAGAAAGAAAAGAGATGCCTCATACTGTGTATTTATCCCAGTTATTAGCTCAGGCGCTCAGCAGTAATATAGAGGTCAGCACCATAACCTAAATCCTCACAGAAGAATATGTGTTAGCAGCTTGCTCTGAATAAACCTGCTTTTCTGACATGACTAACTAGTGTTTTGAAGGTACTTTGCCTCAGGTAAGGTAAGGAGGCTGAGGTAGAGCTCCTGACCTTATAATTTGCTCCAAACAAAAGTCCCAGACAACTGCCACAATCTATTGCAATTGACATTTTATGTAAACAGTTTCATACAAGTAGGTAGAAGTCACTACATTTCTCTCTCATTCCTCCATCTTCTCTAAAACAATTCTGTTTTAATGATCTCTATGAGATGTAAGTTCAGAAAGTCAAAAATCACAGAGGACCTGACTGCTAGGAAATCATACCCATTTTTCCTTATTTAGCCTATACAGGGGGAATTCAGCATTCACTATACTAAAAGCAAGAAATAAAGTTTCGGGTAACAAACATCCATCTGAACACAAAGTCAGTAATAAATCAATTAAAATTTCATTAATTTCCAATATCATCACCTCTACTGTTCATTTCTTATTTTACCCCTCACTTCCTGTACTGTAGCACTTACACATTTTGCAACATGGGAAGCGACATTTGAAGATTTAAGAGTATTTTAAGACTCTAATTTTAACAGTATATGACCAGTAACTCATTAACAGCACTTTTATTTTCAGATGAGGAACATGGATTAATTTAAACAAGAATATTTAATCTTTGAATAAACATTTGTGGAAAACGAAGTGCTGACAATTGCTTGCATCACAGACAATTATTTTTTAAACAATTTTTTTATAATTACGAGTATCATAGGAAAGATATGGTAAACCTCTGGTATTTAAGACATTAGCAAAAAAAAAAAAAAAAAGTGAATTCCAGTATGTGAGAAGCAGTCTTTGCCTTCAAGTAACAAGTGAGCAGACAAGGTCTCTGATTTTGATAATGAAGATCTGAAATATTAAAAGGTTGAAATACTTTGAGGAAGCTTTCTAGCATTTAAAGGCAAAAATCACCACATATTACTTCTACTACTACTTCACACTTCTGCTAAAAAACCAGTAGATTTCTTTTACTATTGGTACTTAAGAAAACTTTAATTTATTCAGCTCAAGATTGTCTATGCATTTTAATACACCACTGACTGCAGCACAGACCCACCCTGTAGTAAGTGGCAGAGCTATGAAATACTGCTAATACATATTCAGTCCTGTGAAGACAGGGAAAAAAAACCCAAACCAATCTCCAACAAATCTCATTGTTGATGTTCCTTTTTCATGCTTGCACTGAAAAGAGATGATAAAGGACTTACACCATTACAGCTTTCCTAGACCTATTCAGCACATCTGAATGCTGGACATCAATATGAACCTTGAAGATATTTTGGTGTTTAAAGCTGCTGTTAAGGAATGAATGTATGAATACAGCATCCTAATATCCAGTTAAAGACTGTCTGTACTTTGCACCTTGCTGGGGTAACACTGTCACATAGCAAAAGACCAGAGAAGAAATTTTTGTTAAAAAAAATTAGAAGTCACAAAATAAAACTGCAGCTTTTCTGTACTCAACAGGAATCTGGATAATTTGCTTTTGAGAAATTGCATCTGTTTCTTGGCTCAGAAACAGTGAAGTGACCCTTACTTGAGGCTCTCCTGTGAGCTGGAGGATGACCTATCTGACTGAGGGAGAGATGCTATACTGCCAGAATTCTTCAAGTAGGTCTGAAGGCTTCTTTGATAGGGTGGCTCCAGAGAATTGTACAGAGTCTCAGCTTCACTAGGAAAGTGATTTCTAAGACCCAGGTAAGCCCTGCAAAAAAAACCCACATGTAAATGCTCAATGTTTTCTTTAAAGGGTGGAGTCAGGAAGTAAAGATTACAGTATGAACCATGGATAGGAGTGAAAGGAACTGAGAGTATGTAAAGCACACAGCAATGCTCATCAAGTCAGCTGAATGGAGTGAATTAATCTTTTCAAAATAACTTAAGTCTATCATCTGAATGTCTCACATTCACTCACCAGTTGTGTGGGGAAGCAAAAGGAATTGTTTTCTGGCCTTCTCAAAGTGCTGCAGTTGTTTAAAGATTTAATTAATGGGAGCAGAATGATTATGCAGCAATATCAACCTTTTTAACTCTTCTTTCAGAGGAATCATCAAATGCTGCACAACTGCATCGACTGACTTGGCTTTGAGAAAGTCTTTTGCAAAAGAAACTGGGTAGCAATTCAGGACAGAAACATCAGTTTTCAAATAAACCTGTGTGTATCTTCTTCCGCCATGGATAGCAGCTCACCTTGGATTAGAGCCTTCTATCACTCATTTAGCACATGCAATTTTTCAGAGCGAAATTAATCAAAACTCACTTTCTTGCCTCCACTCTTGCTTCTGCATCAGCATCATGAATACCCTTCTTGATTGTTTCAACCAAGACAGCTGCATGCCTAGAAGAAAGACATTCTTCATGCTATTTTGCTACTCCAAATTCTAAGCAGTAGCTTTACACTTTAATTAACATTTCACCAAGTAAAAAACAGCTGCAATGCTAGTTCTTTCCAAAATATGCAGTAAACAAACACTTAAGCACACTGATGACATAACTGTACCTTCTGTAAAGGTTTAGGTCAGCTTACTCCTTCAATCTAAAAGGATTTTAATCTACTTCTGACATACACCCACCTATCATACTTAAAAAGTTATTTAAAAATACCTTTTATAGGACACCTACCTTCCTGAAATGGAAAAACTATTTCCACTGTTATATTAATAGTAGGAAAAGGTGAAAAATAAAGACCGTAAGTTTTCTTTCAGTTCTGAAAGCTTTTGGCATATGAGTTCTAAACCTGAATACAAGTCCAATGAACAGCAAAGTACCCATCAGAACACAAACTTGTGAGGATAAATAAATTTTAATTCAAGGTAAGTTTTGGGCAGGAGGTTTGTTATTTGGGGGTTGGGGGAGAGGTGGTGGGTTTTTTTAGACACTTTGGCATAAATGATTTCCCCATTACTCCCCTTCTCAGGAGCACCCTGGGGAAACAAGCAATGTGACCAGAACAAGCTGGGTGAATTCTTCAGAGCCTTTTCTGGATGCCCTTTATTCTCTTTGCTCCTACCCTGTGTATACAGTGACCAAGTTGCAGAACTGATGCATGTACTGTTTTCCCATCTATCTGGAGAAGCCACAATGTGCCCTTACTCATAAGCAGAAAAAGTCCTCCAGCCTAATAGCAAACACAAAGATTTCCTCCTGCTAGGAGAAAAGACAGCTGCTTACCTGTATATGCATTGCTCACACACAGGATGGGAGAGGCAGAGGGTAAGGAGAGGAGGCCACAGGAAGCCAAGGCTGGAACATACAGCTCTCCTTCCCCCTGGCACCTGAATGAGCCGCATGACCTGCTGTGCTAGAAAGGCTGTCTATGCCAGAAAGGTTGGCCAACACTGAACAACACAATCCAATTAAAGGATTCAACGACAATATTTCTGTCTTAAATTACATTAGCAGTTTATTTTAGGGGAAAAAGCATACTGGCCCATACCTTTCCAGTGAATGTGTTTGCCACTCTTGTAATAACAGGTCTAAAAATTCGAAGGAGCGCCTAAAAACACAGAACAAAAGTCATAATTAAATACTCATTTTTCTAATGTGCTTGTGGAATAAACACTAACTTTACTCTCTCCCCCTGAGGGAAATAAATAAAATAAAATACCTTTATCTGTCAAATAAGGGCATTGGTCACCTTATTGCAAAGTTAAAATATTCTGTACATTAAGCAAACACGCAGGCTAACCAATTTTAAACTACAAAATAACAGACATGGTTCAATTAACAATGTGCTGTTCAAGTCATGCTATTACACCATATACCCCATGTTAAGTGTATTAGTCCCAAAATAACAGACATAAATTAATGAAGTTGAAAAAACTGTACAGAGTATAAAATCCTAACATAAAAAATAAGAACATTAAAAACTCAATTAAAATATCAATAATTATCAATATAAAATTTAATTTAAAATATTAATAATTATGATTATTCTATTTTATATGATACAAAAATAAACTAGTATATTAATATATAACTATATACTGTATATGATATAATGTTAAATTAAGAATATTGATAATAATTATAAAGTATTAATAATAACATAAAAATATTAAAGATACAATAAAGATAAAAATATTAAAGATACAATTTATCACAGATTTCTACGGCAGTATACTATTCCCATCCTTCCATCTGTCACTACTGAGTATGTAGCATAAAGGAAAACATGAGACTATTAGCAGAGGTCTCTGCATATAGAAAGCACTGCAGAAGATTTTCTGGCACTGTACAAATGAAGATATCTAACTGTATTCATTATTCATTTGGGAATCTGGACAATTTAGCAAACTGCCATTAGCAAAATGCATACTTTGAAAAACTATGTCTGAAGCTAGATCCTGATGAAAAATCAAACTGACACAGATTAGGGAGGTGTAGATAACTTTCAGACATGTAGTGAACCTGACAGCCTGAAACTATCTCTTTTTCTGGTTATTCAGCATTTCTGACCTGTTCTGGAGGGACAAATTTGGTTTTTATTCTGCCCAAATCCTTTGGACATCGGCAGGGCATGGCAAGAAACCCTGCAACGCTTTTCACTATTACAACCAATCTAATAATGTTTTGCCATTTTTCCAAAAGAATGAAAGCAGTATGGAGACAATGCCTTCAGTGATGCTCACTGGATTGTGAACTGCAGTACCAAAGCCACCTACAGTCTAATGTTCCTCAGTAAAGGCACAGCATGTAGAGGCACTGAAGCCCTGTGAATTGTTTAGCAGTCAAACCACAAGTTGTGGCAGGTCAGTACAATCTGGGTTGAGGTAACACTTGCTCTGGATGCAAAAGCAGCTTAGACTCAAAGAAAGTAATTCAGACACTCAAGTTGTTTTCTGCATACACACAGTGACATCGCTTCCAGGACTAGTGCTGGTCCAGAAACAGCATTAATTGCTTTTGTGTGATTTGGTGCAGAAAATGAAACTGTCAAAAAACAATTCATTTTCTCAAGAGCCAACCCACGTGTTCAAGCACCATATTCTCAGAGAAAGCAACATGCTGCAGATGTAGCTGAGCTGCTGAATACCACAACATATGGATGCTCTGTGTCCTAAGGTAGCTGCCACTGTCTCAAAGCTGAAATTAAATTTTGCAGTTTGCAGTTTACTGGCTAACAGTTTTGTGTGTTCAGCATTTATGGTCACAAATCTTCTAATTTGTTAATTTTCAACATATGATAATCATATTTTAAAAAGCAACAGTTTTGGTAATTTTCATTTATAATGTACTCACCTTCTAACTGCAACTGATTTTGAGGTACAGTTGCTTGTTATTAAAGGTATGAGTCGTGGCACATGAGTATGCTGCCAAAAAAAGGACAAAGCAGTTAATGAGAAAAACATTCCTGAATCCTGAATTTGTACTGTACTTATTAATTCAAACAGAATTAACACCATAATAAAAACTGCAATAATTTAAACTGTTTACCAAAATTTATCATAGAATACTATAAAATGAAAGCATGGTAGCATGTCAACTGATTAAAGCTATTTTCTTCCAGAAGGTCAAGCAAAAACCACTTCCAGTGCCATCAACAATAACATCATGATATGCAATACTTTGCTGTCAAAAGTAATATAAGAAGTTCAAATGTAGCTGTCTCCTTAAAGGAGCTGAAAGCTGATGCTATTTTAGTTTTGCCACAGGAAAAAAAAAGTAATAGACATAGCTGTCTTAAAAGTCAGGGTTATAGAGCAAAAACTCAATCAATGAATATGAAAATATAGGCATTCTTACAAGGATCAGTATGATTAGTACCACAAGGATCAAATGTCCTTTAATGTAAAATATGTCAATAAAGTAATAAAAGCATGGACATCTAAGCAAGCTTATATAGATAATCTATATGGAAACACCTGATGGGAGAAAAAAACTATTAAACTATGCATAAGATAAACTACATTAAATCCAAATGCATTACAGAATTCAGAATTAAAGCTGTCTTACTTCAGCTTTTCTTAACTAATTGTAGAGACAAGGCATTACCATTTTAATTTCAAGTAAGTGTAATGTGGTTCAACAAATCTATTTTCAGTTATTTTCTTTAGTCCTTTCTTGATTAAATACCTACAGTAAACAGTCCCCAATACAGTGTGAAAGAGTAAGCTAATTTAAAAAAATCCAAGATCTTCAGAAGTACAGTACTGAAGAATTCTTACTCTCTCATGTATCACAGCTGCAGGCTATAAACACACAAATCACAAAAATAGCAGAGATAATCATCAGCTCACAGAGTACTGCCAATTTCAGGATTAGGAAGGAATTAATCAAAAATTCTGGAAGAGACTAACAGTTAGATTTGTTTGTCTGATATACTTTAAACACAGTTTTAGGGGGTTTGTGTTCTGTATAGATTGCAAATTGAAAAGAGGCATATGACTTCCAGAAAGGGACAATGAGCAAATCAGGGGTAAAAATTAAGTTTTTTACAGATGGAGAAACCTTTACATTCAAAGTCTTTGGACCTATTGATGTTGTAATTTCTAGAAAGTATTTTGCAAAGGAATCAAAGCCTCAGGCTTGCTTTCATTCTGTTTTTAACATGTCATTTTGTTTTTAACAGTTCACCTGCTGCTCCTTTGAGGATGTAATGATATGTACTTCCTTGAAAACCACCTTGAAGATCAGCTGACAAAGCTGAATCCTGCCTCCTTCAGAGAAAGATTTCTGCCACCATGCCATCTTCTCCATGATTCCCTCCCTGCCCCCCCACCTTTATTTTAATTGGCTTCCTGATGTACCAAGAGTCAAGAAAGAGAAATCAGACTGCAGTGTAAGAACTTCCTGGAGAAGAAATATGAAATCCAATGAAGGCACAAAGATGAGATGAAGCTCTTCAAGATCACTGGTATAATACAGCCTCCCTGTTTCTAAGCAGACTCTCTCTCCAGCAATTATACAGGAAAGCACCAGGATCTGAACTGGCTGTCACTGGATGGTGCTGGGAGTTTTTGACTCCAAAAACTGCAGTAGCTTGGGTTCTAAATATTCAATTGATCAAAGACCCCCTGACCAATACTCATTTAGTCCAAAGGACAGAAGCCCAAACAGGCATGGGGGCTGCACTTCTTTTTGATATTTAGTTCTGAAATCTGAATTTTCTGCTAAAAAACCTCACATATGCCATTTATGGGTTGGGTATTTGAGCACTGTGGATAGGATTTTCTTGTTTTTATGCTTCAAATCCACTATGTTAAATCACAGCTACGAAGAACAGAAATTTAAACAAAATCAGGGCAACTATAGCTGTTGCGTAAGCTTGTTTTCAAATTAACTAAACCAATAAAGCCAATTTAATGTAATTGATGAATGTTTATAATTTCTTACATGCCCGAGCTTGTCTTACACTACTGCAAATGGTATTATTCTCTTACAACTTTAATTATCCTGTGTAAGGTCCTTCCCTCTCAAGTCTGTGCCATTTTCACGGTGGAGTGTAAGAGTGTGGGGAAAAAATACCAAGGGATTTTGTCTTAGCCCAAGTGCTGATGCAAAGGTCATGCATGCAGAGGTCTCAGAGCACATTCTCAGAGGCACAGAGAGACAAAGCAATATACATTCTGAACCATACTGAAGATGTCAACAAAAGGTGTAAGTCATGAAACCTCTTAGGTTTTCCAACAACTAACAAAAGTAAAACCACTGATGAGATCATAGTAAATTGCAGTAAGTGCTTGGCATTAAGAATACAACTTCTAATGTGGAAACTACAGGCAATCTCCCACATTATATGAAACACAAAAGTAGCAGTACAAGTCCCAATTTCTAAATATCTTGTCTGAGACACCAGTCAGTAGATGCTCAAACATTCAGTAGAAAACAGCTAGGATAGAGCACTCCTCTGTTCCATATGCTATAGCTTTGGGGACTCAGCTTAGAAAGTTCTTGAATTTGAAAATTCAAGTCTCTATTGGACTTTTCTTTCATGAACTTGTGCTTTCTGAACTGAAAGGCTATGTGTAGGCTCTTCAACATTTTATCATTAACTCCATGGTTCCAAATTTTTTTTGGAGGTGAGTGTATATATAGAAAGAATTAAGTTTGTTTTGTTGTTTGCACTATTTAAATTCTCACTAGTTTCTTAGCTACTAGCTTAACTTTGTATTTTCCAAGAAGGCAGTTAAAAGCAGTTACTCTTTGAAACACACATGGTCTTTTTTCTATTAACACATTACAAAAAAATCCCAAAACCACAAAAACAGACTAGCTTTTCACACCTATTCTTCCATCTTTACTACGACAATGCTGCCAATTGGTTTCAACGATATGTAGTATTTGTCCACCCATGAGAAACATTACTCCTCTGTTAAAGAATGATTTAAAAACCTGTATTTCAGTGTAGCTCTTATCTCTGCCAACAGCCACGACCTGAAAATTCCTAGCAGGTGAAGTGAGACTGGAACACCTACCCGAATGATGAACCTGATGGCTGCACACCCAGAGGTTGCCATCACTTTGGCGCTGTTGGGAACCAGGTTAAAAAGAGTAGGCACAATTGCTTCAGCGCCATGGTCAAACTTGTTTCCCAGAACAGTTGAAAGGTGGCTGTTTAGAGAAAACATAAATTAATTTCTTAGTCTTAAAATAACAAAGTTCATTGTGGATTTTAAAGATTCATCCTTCCAAACAACAGAATTTCTTAATTTCCAGGAACACTAAGAAACCAGAAATGAATAACTTTGCTTCATAATGAAAAAACAAGTACAACAACTGGAAAGCCTAAATTTTCATGTCCACATAAAGTATCACTGCTTTTTAACAGACTTGGAGATATATAAATCTAAAATTTTAAATAGTGATTTTTTTTTCCTTTTGAATGTAGGCAAAACTACTGAAGTCACCACAATCAGCCAACCATAAAATTTGACTCCCTTGTCTGTTAAAGGTTACATTTTCAGTTTTAACAAATATAAGAACACATGCCACACACAGAAATTTAATTGTCCACTGGTGACAACAAATGCCTCTTTCATGCAGAAAGACTATATAAAAAAGAATTTGTAGCCAGCAGCAAATGACACATCAAATATATCAAAGTTTTAGGGATCAAGGAAAATTCCAGGTTGTTGGGCCCGCATGCGAATATTCGCAGAGTACTTTTAGAATGCTCCTGACTTCATGTTAGGAAAGGTTACTATTATTTTCTCAAAGCCATGATTTCCTTGGAAAGGGCAGTTGTATGCTTCAGCATTTTCTCTCAGTCTATTCAAACAGGAGTCCAGAATAGCAAGGGTGAACTCTATGGTGGTCCTGTTTCTGATGGCCACTGAAAATCAGTGGTTACACTGTCTTTCCAGAGGATAAAAAAGTAATGAAAAACACGGAAATGGGAAAGACTACTCTGGTTTTCCTCTCTGCCCTTGAATTTAAAGAAGTCCAGAAGATGCTAATGGTGAAGATTTTATTTCAGTTTAGCCACAGCTTCTAAAATTATCACGGTCATCTGCCTCTTGCCCAGAGAGACAACCCTGGAAGTGTTCAAGGCTAGGCTGGGTGGGCTTTGAGCAACCTGATCCTGTCCCTGCACTATCAATGGGGGTGGAACTAGATGATCTTTAAGGCCCCTTCAAACCCAAACCCATTCCATGATGCCACGAGAGGTATTACCTCAGCAGAATGCTCTATGCTCAAACCACTGCAGTGCTATTCACATTGTCTTTACAAGCAGTGCCAGTGAAGTGTTGTGCCAATCACCCAAGCATAAGTGATCCTAAGATAAGTCCCCATATCATTCACAGCAGTTTGTATTAACCTGCACTAATGATGGCTTGGCAATGATGGCAACTGTTTATTCACATGCAATTCGTTACAGGATTATCAACTACGTGTATCCCCTCAGAGAACAAATTCCTTTAAGCATTTCTTTTCCTCTGTGGCTTCAGATCCTGACTTGACTCTATCAATCACAGAGTACAGCAGCCCAACAAGAGAATCTCACCTGGGACACTGATAAAGCACCTCCAAGCCAACCCCACAGTAGTATCTAGCAAGGTGCCCAAAGGCACAGGAACTGTACTTACGCTACAGTAATGCAGGCTTCTCTAACCACCTGGGATCTGAGATCCTTGGCTGACAGCTTGAAAGCACCATCCAACAGCCGCAAATGCTGGAAAAACCCATCGTACTGTGCAGCTCCAGCAACGAGCAAGGAACGAACCTTCTTCAGCTAAAAAATCAACGCCTTTGGGTTAGGACACTGCCAATATGCATTTTAAAACAAAAGAAAAAGGAACAGCTTCACTATGCAAAAATACATGTTGGCATGCCTTTAAAGCAAAATTTTCAAAATATATGGCAGCAATTAAAAAGAACTGTGAAAAATTTATAGTAAGCTCTAGAGGTAAAAAAAAAAAATAAATCTCAGAATCCAGAATACAAATACACAAACACACACTTCCGTTCACATACCTGTTTATAAGCATTAAGATGCCATAAACCTGATTAAAAAATATAAATGGTACATACACACAAAAATTTTAACCCTGTAAGTGGAACTTTTCAGAGCTATTAATAGCTATTTTATACTATTAATATCTCATAACAAGAAATATTGATGCTAGCAGTTAACCTGTAGAATAAGCAACCTTACATAAATGCCAAACTTAAACATCTGTGATGGCTTTTAGAAAAGCTTCCACTTAAACATCAGCAAAAATGCATTTTAGACTTAAAAAAAATACTCAAACTTACTTGGTATAGAGAAATTTAAGGTGTAAAAATTAAAATGAGTGCAATGACTTCAGGAAAAAAAACCCATTTTTAAATACTGGCCGTCTGTGCTTTATGAAATGCACCCACCCAAGCCTGAAATCAGATAAAAAGTTTACCGCATTAGTGCGCTGATCCCAATCATGTTTGTCATCTGAGAGAATTTCCCTGATTTTGTTCAACGTTTCTTCAAGTTCTCGACTAGAATAAATCTGAAGTATTAAAAATAAAATTTAAAAAAATATCAAGAAGTTCATATTGTTAATATCCCAGGTAATGTGATGAAGAAAAATAGCTTGAGAAGAGTGAAAATACAAATATCATCCCACAAATCTTACCCCCAAAGTTCCAGAGATCTCTGTAAGAGTTATAAATGGCATTTTAAGACCAATCTGTAAGGATAGCACTGAGTAATAAAAATTCATGAAAAAAAGGCTGAAGAAGCAACATTTTCCTTCCTTATGCTTTCCTTTTAGCTTATCACAAAGATTTTACCCTTCCCCTTTGTGATGAACTAATCATATCCACAATTTCATTAACTCCACTTAAAAAAATAAATAATTCAACAGGAGCTGAGGTTTTAGACAATCTACTGCAATACTATTGAAACAAATTTTCATACTCTTATCATGAAACTCAACCAACATTTTAACTCATTGCAACTCTTTTGGAGCTGGGACTCTGGGGAACTAACTGGGCTGTGAGAACACTGAAATTAAAATTTGTCTAAAAAATTAAAGGGCTTCCATAGCTTCTCTGTGTATTGCTACTTTAAGACTATCATTTATTAACTTATACATCAGTAAATTAATATAAGGAGCCACCTCTAGTCAGAATTCTCAGTATAAAGTAAGACCACCAATACTGAAGCCTGAACAACCTAATCATGCAACCGTCACTATTTATCTAGAAATAAATTAACGTCTTTATTGAACTGTACATTTATAAGAACAGATTTTTAAAGAAGAAAGGAATAAAAAACCTACTAATGAAAAATATTTTTAAATTAACTGATTTCCCTTCTATTTTCCTCGACATAACTCAGGGGATGCTTTTTTCTGCTTCGACTGCATACACAAAATTTAAAGCTCTTTTTCCCTTCAGACTGAGAACAAGTTTAAGAGAATATGAAGCAAATCAGTAAGCAGAAACTTAATCTGCCCAGGGTTTTGGTTTGTTTGTTTTTTTTAAAGTATCTTCAGCTAAACATTTCCAGTTTTTTGGATCAGAAGTTTTTTTATGTAATCGCATTAGGCAAAACTCACTGGCCCATACACAAGCACCTGAGACACCTTCAAGGCATAGGACTGGCAGATGTGGGTCAGGAGTTCAAGAAAACTCATACCTTTCTACAGTGAAAGCTGGACACCAGCACAATAACTTATGTAGCACGTAAACAGCAGGGCCTGATGCTCCCTTGTTATTTAAGACATAATTTTTGCACGTGCAAGAGCGCACAGAGGAAACAAGGGCCAGGGGTTAGGACAGCTTGTTTTGCATGAATTGGTTAAGGGCTCTGTATCTTGAACACACTGTTGGTCTATGTATATATGTACATATGTATAGTTGATCTTACTGTTAAAACTATACAATGTCTTTCTTCTGTTCTGCAGTTATGCTGAATGATTGTTTTCTTTAAAATATCTCAATTCCCAAGGCATCTTCAAATTACTGTAAGGGTTATTCCAAATACAGTCTAATTTTCCAGTTTCCTCAGCGCATCAAATTAATTTAACTTACAAAAGATATGGAACCTTAACTCTATTGACATCCACTCCTTTCCCAACACTTTAAGAGAATATGGTTATGGAGGTATGCATATTTCATGCTGAAATATGGAGGAGGTGAAAGATGTCACAGCTCTAAAACACCTTCATACTGGATTGCCAGAATAAACAGGGTAGGAACCTTTTCAGAAACAGATTAATCAGTACACCCAGACCAGCTTCACTGTAAGGTGGAAAACGATTTCTGAATGTCCTTTACCAACAAAAGTGAGATTTTTATTACCATGCAGCTGTGTGAGCTCTTCCAGGATACACTGTGGAAGCAGCTTTGCACTTCTATACACTTCTATGACTGCATCCATAAAAACCAGAAAGCTATTCCTCATGATTACTGTTTCCTTCACTGGAAGTCACTAAATATCTGATGTGTAACTTATTTAAAATAAACAAATTACTTAATGAAAAAAACTGGGTCCAAGTGTAAGGTACTTTCTACTCCACCACCCACAAAACATGAGTTCTGTATCACCATTTAAGATATCTGTGTATACCAGTAGCCTAATAATAATTGTTAAACAACCCTAGTTTATTCTAACACTAATTCTGTAAGTACCGTGCTCTTAAAATCAAAGTATTATGTGTGTCTCAGCAAGCTTTTTTATCAAAATTAATTTCTATTCTGAAAGAAATTTTTTATTTTTCTTTGCAAGTGTAAAGGTCTAGTCACTGGTTAACTCAAGATGCGGTTTCATATTACAGTGACACTTCATGCCATCAGAATTCATGACATGATTCAACCTCCTCAGAATCTCCCTTTACCATAACTCTCTCTTTAACCTGTCTCCTGCTCAGTTCAGACCCTTAATACACACAAAACTCATCCTACAAGAGGAGAGGCAAGAATTTCTTTGCCAACTCAGCATTTCTCTGTGAATTTATCATAAAGTGAGGCGTAACAAGAAGGGAAGCAGGATAATGTCTCTTGGTGGCATCTAACTGAGGACTGTTCAATGCACACTCAAATCCCAGTCTGAAGTCCTGGTCAAGGTACAAAAACGTTTTGCAAGCTGTTTCATTAAGCAAATCCAGAAAATATAACTTTTTTGTTCTCAGCCTCTGTGTCATAAGAGACCATGTTGTACAGTATAGTTACTGCTGAAAGACTAAAACATGCTGGGCACCAGGCAAACACAGAAGCAACCTGTACAACAGGTTAATGTCCATCCCATTAGCATTTCCAGGCAAGGAATTGAATTTTTTTTTAATTACCTGGTACAAATAGAACTGGACTTAGGAATATTTAAATTGGCATTGCAGTGTAGAATTTAATAAGTGGTATAATTTTATTTTGTCATGAAATGAAAACCATAATTCCACTGAAAAATCCTGTATTTTCAAGGTTACATATACCTACCTTAATTTTGCAGGAATAAAAGGTAATATTTTAATAATTTCTTTTCTCCCTGCCCTCCCTTAATTATACTTCTAGAAGGCCAAGATGAAATTATGTGTTCCAGCCAATGGCATAATGCATTTTTTGCTCACAAGTTCCCACATCAGACTTTATAAAGACCTGAACTTTTTTTCAAACAAATTTTATTATTATTATATTAATGGGAGTTATTCCTAATAATCCAAATACAGAATTTTCTTCTGTTTCAGCAAAGGCTTAAGTTGCAAAAACAGGGAGGCTGTAACCTTGAATATGAGGGGACAATCCTGTCACTACAGTATTTTGGCACGGACTACATCTAAAAATCACTCATCTTGTTCATAAACTGCTGCTATCCATTAGAGGGCAACATAAACACACCTCATTAAAGGCAACTGTAACATCAAAGACAGAAAACTTAAATGTTCAAAGACAAGTAACAATAGTAACTATACAGATGGAAAGTATTTTCAATATGGGGATTTAAAAACTGGGTACAAGTAAATAATATGACATTCCTACAAAAAGATGAGCAGTCATATGAACAGCTTATTGGAAAGTCAGCTCTACCATTGGAGACTTTTAAGGATGACTTAAAACACACCCACGCTGGAAGTAACCTCAATCTATTTGATTAATTCAAATGCACTTAATCTTGATCCAGAATTGAATCTGGTTTTCCTTTCTTACTTTCACTGAAGTCACCACTCAAACCCATAAATGCAATGAAAAGAGAAGAGACACAGGAATGGGCCCAGTAACGTCCGAACAACTCTCTCTCATCATGCTGTCCTATGCTTTTAGAATAATTATTGGTAAACTACAGCTCACAAACATTCTTTCTTCACAAGTCTAACAGAGAAATTTCCCACTTCCTTAGTAATTGACATGGTTGCAAAATATGAAATCTGCTTTGGTTGTTTTTTTTCTGAAAGATCGTAGACTGTCCAGAACCAGAAGCAGGAAGTTGGCAAGGAAGTCATTATTCCTAAGGACACTAAAAAAAATAATGTTTTTTTCTTGCGTGCTCATCCATGCAACAAATAGGTAATTTTGGAGTCAACTATACATTTCTCTCCTGCATCCTCACCTCAGCTTGAGGGAGATTAGTAAAGACAAATGTCTTCCTCCTCTAGCTCCTGCAGTTTTGAGAATGACCTGCCTTCCTAGGCCATTCAGCAGTCAGACAGAAAATAACATGTGTTGATCCACGTCCTGTGGTCACCCCAGTTTTGTTCCTGCAGTGTTACCAACCAGCCTGAGTAATTAGAGAACTCTGTGTGGGACTCTGCCCTTGGGACTGCACACACTAAGGCACTGAACTACAAGCATCACATTCTCTGTTCTGTGGAACATGGCTCTGCTCAACGTAACAGGGATAAACAATATTAAGAGCTGCATGTTTTTATCCTCTGAAGAACTCTTAACACAGTCTGAAGAGGCAAAGATACATAAAGCTCTTACAGTGTTAGACAAAGACTTCCTTGATGTGACAGGGATCATGGAGATTGAGCGCTCCCTCATGAAAGCAGACAGTATTGCTGCCTGCAGAAGCAGATCTAACAAATAACTATGCTTGGGAAACAAAAATAGAATAAAAGTACATATCAAGAAAGGGGAGTCTTAGAAAATCCTTCTGTCATTTGGGAACTATGGCTTACTGAGATTTTGGTTGTGTTCCGCACCTCAGCTCCTCAAGGAAAACTTATTCAAAATAGCCCTCGTACACTACACACACATTAAATGACTCAACTATGTGAAAGCATCAAATACATGCAATTCCCACACTAAAAGAATAAAAATTCAAATCTGATCTTCTTAATTAAGAACTCAGAATCCAACAAGTTCATTAGTATGAAAATAAGGCACTAGATTAAATTTCTTAAAGTATTACTAGACTAAGGACATGTATACCAGACATACATCATTACAATTCAGGCAAATTTGAAAATACAATTCTTGCTGTTTAAATTATTTGCCTGCATTATTATTACTTGATTATGCCTTGAAATTGTAGCCCTAAACTTTCCAAACATCATGTCAATCTTTTTCTTATTAAAACATCCAATTATTTTCACTAGTTGCCTGAAAAAGTTTGAGAAAAGCATTAAGGCATTTTAGCCAAAACACAACGTGGTAATAATTAGTAGGACAGTAAAAAAAAGGTGGCACTTTTTTTGGTAAGCCCTGGGAAAATATGAAGAGCTTTCCATGGAGACTCTAAGGTCAGAAAGAGGGGAAAGTAATGATGCTTGCTTAGAACAATGTAAAATTATGTAACTTTAAAAAGCATTATTGCAAGTAACATATTTCTGAAGACAAACATGAATATACACAGCATCTTACCTGTACAGTAGGAACATCTGTAAATGCCTTAATAAAATCATCCTCATCCACAGCTCCAGCTCCTCCTTCTTTAGAGGAACCTAAATAAACATAAAATACTGTTAAACAGGATGCAACATACATCAAGGTTTGAAATTTCTTACAACCATCTTGCACCATACCTACCTTCAAACATTTAATATATCTTACAAAAAAGCTGCATTTTTGTGTAGAATTGTACATCATGTGTAGAATCACAAGACCTTGAACTCTGACTTCACCATAAGAAAAAAAAAATGACCTTTTTTACCCAAGTAATTTCCAATTTGGCAAATTTAATGGTGTAATAATTTTTATTTTTGTGTCTAACTGGAAACATGTTTTGTATAACAATCCTCGAGCAGCAGTTTGCATTCAATTCTGACACCTGCACCCTGACAATAAAAATGTTCTAAAACAAATCCCCAAATTTCAAATTATTTACCAGACCTAGAACTATTTATTACTAAATGGAATTCCTCAGGATGAATGATATAAATTTGTGCCTTAAGTAATCAATCCTGAAAGTCTGGGGGTTGATTTTTGTCTTTTCCAGTATTCTCACATGAAGTTAAGAAGTGTGAGGTACATTTCTTAGTCTTAAGGTTACAAGAACTTCAAGAACAAAAGAAAAGACACAGTGAGGAGAATTTGCACTGGAGCAAAATCTGAACTTCAGTGACCTTGTTTTCAGACCTCTCACGATGGAACTATTCTCACATGACAGCCAAAGATGCCCAGCAGAAGGACCAGGAAAGAATACTGACAGGTAACCTGCTGGTTTCACACTGGTATACCTTGCAAATTTCATTAACATCTTGTCTTAGAAGCTAAGACAACTCTAAGCAGGAAAACTATTTGAAAGCAATATCTGGATTTTGCTTTCCTGAAAAAACTCGGGTTATCAAGAAAGCCCCCCTTTTTAAAGAAATGAGCTCAAGTTTGCTATCAAATCAAAGAACAAGGTCACCAAATCTAGGCTATGCTAAAAGTCTAGAACTCCAAGCACAAGGTGAAGCTTGGCAGAATCCTTAAGTATCTTCAATAATTGCATCAAGGAAGGGAATATGATAAAACATATTAGCCACATGGAATCAGTCCAGTTAAACATTTCCTTTCTGAAAGGAAAAACATAATCTGTCATAGCAAATGAGCATTTGGGAGCAAGTGTCTCTTTCAGAGTGAGGCCTACAGGGTAGATGGCAGAATGACATGGAGGCATCACACAGTGAAGACACATATTTCACTAACTATAGAACAAATAAAAACTATAAAGAAAAAGCATTGAAGAGGCCGAATGGTCAGCCAAGAACAAAAAGCTAGGAATTCTTGATGAATCAAATTTTTGGTGGCTGCACCCTAAGAACCATGGTTTACAGTCCCTGATCTCTTAATTCTAGTGAAGGAAATTATGTCTGCTGTGTTTGTATACACGTGCAGTTTGGAAGCACGAGGGTGCACTACTACTACAAATCTGGTGGCAAACTTACAAGATCACAACACTGCTGTGCAGAATGAGAGCTTTCAGATACCTCTGTGGCTCATTAGTGTAAAAACACTGGAATCTGGACAGAGTACCTGCAGTATATATAGGAGCATCTAATAGGTTTTGAGTGCCTTAGCTCAAGGATGCTGCAAAGAGATGCTGTACACAACACATTTCAATGCGTGTATCTCCAACACCATCTGTCACAATTGCCAGTGGCAGCCAGAAGAGAAAAAAGAAATTATAACCACCTATTTCTTCTCCTTCCAGAGAGTAGAGGGAACAAACCCTTCCATAAAGTTAATGACTATTTGACCAGCTTAAACAAAATGAAGAGGGAAAGATTCATTTACAGCCAGAACACACCCTTCTGCCACACAAACTTGTACAGCTCTTCAAAGGGAGAATACCCTTGGTCAGAGCAGAATTTTGTGGAGAGACACCTTGAAAGAAGCAATTTGGCCCAGAGGCACCACGTTAAAGTAGGTGGTACAAACAGCTACTTAGATGCTCAGATCATAGCCTCACTTGTTTGTCCATAAATACTCCGACATTTAAGGAAGTCTCATAGAAACAAAACAGAGTCAATATACAATACCTACTCATGAAAAGTAAATAGAAAAGTAAAGTTATAAAAGTTCTGTATTATTATTCAGTTACATAAATACACAAATACCTATGCTAACACAGGGAAAAAAGTACTTTGCATTCCCATCCTTCACTTACCAATTTTTTTTTCCTAGGGAATAAACTACAGAAACATTATAAATTGACACATATAGGCCATGAACACAAAAATACAGAAAAATGTTTGGGTTTCAAGTATTTCTAGTTCACTGCTGTATGCCATGAAGATTAAAAGAAGATGAAGTTGCCCTTGCTAAGTAGACCTTCAGTCTGCCTTAAAGTATCACTTTTAGAATTAGGAAACAGCATGCGTTACATGACAGATATTTCTAGCACCTAAACATCATCCAGTAATGCATCCTGAGGATTAAGGAAAATCCTTTATCTAAATAATCACAATTTTTAACTTGAAAAAGAGTAAGAAGAGGTACAGACTATATTTAAAATCCATTTGACATAGTCCAGACACAGAGAATTTTCCATCTTCCTGAGTTTCAACAACTAGTTCTTATCTACAAACCAATTTTCTTTCTCCAAAAGTTATTTTATTACCTTGTTGACTGGTAAAAAAAAATATAGTTCAAAGTTTCTGTAAACCACATTTTCCTTCTATTTCACTGATCCTTCTCCTCAACTGTGTGATGGCATATGCATACCAGAAATGAAGTAACTTCTCTTCGTATAGTATAGAAGTCAAAAATCCACACTGCTTAAAGAGGAAAAATACTATTCTGTTTTTCCCTTCCCCTTCCAATCTCTTAAGTATTTTTACCAATTCTGTTTACCAAGTCACTGTTTCTGTAGAGACAATCAAAAAATGACAGAACTTCATCTGCTGTTTCCCAATTCAGGAGAAAGTATTTTACTGTGCTAACAAGATACGTAACAGTCATACACATGCAGATGCCTTCAAAGATCTCTCATGCTTTTGTAAGGCTTGACTCTCCTCCACAAAAGCAACACCAGAGCTTTACTAAATTCTCAATTCACACAGTGCTGCCTCCAGACCCCAAACTGATATATCTGACAGAGCAGACATATAAGCTGTTTTGTTGCTTACCTTCTCAGACCAAGCTTGTGATTACAAATTTCTTGTATCTCTCTCTAGTATTAATTCCTTCCACTGAACAGTGCATGTTCAAAGCTCCCCACAGAACACACAGTCCTTTGACCAAATAGGGACAAGTTGAGCTACTGCGTTCCTAAAGAACACTATCAACAATTCTAGGAGGCTTTAACCCCACTGCATTTTTAACATCTTTAAGTGCTCAGCACACAGCTAAAATTCAGAGCCTCATCAGCTGAGTAATTATATTACCCTGTCTCTGGACTTGAATCCAATTGAGCTTTTTTCAGCTGAGACCCAGAAGAAAAAATTCTCTCATGGAGAGGAATAAAAAAACATGCAAGACATTTATATACATTGTTTGTTAGTTTTCATTCCTAATCTTTACTTTTTCTTATCCTTCAAGCCTTCTAGTTAGATAGACTCTCTCCAGAGCCCTGGAAGCCTCAGTTCCACTTCAGGAAGCTGGTGAGAATATAACAAACATAACAGACAGACTTGAAATGGCAGCATATCACAGCACCTGAAGCCCCTCTCAGTTTGACAGTGGAGCAGTGTGGGTTTGACAGGTTTCTCTTCTTTGTGTGTGTTTTTTCAGGTTTGTTTTGTTTTTTAAACTGAAGCTCAATGAGTCTAGAAATGGAGGCAAAAAAAAAAAATCCCTCACTTCCTGCAGACTGCTAACAGAGATGACACTTTCATGAGTTAAACTTAAAGGTTTCTAACACTTTGCAAGGCCCTAGGAGTCTTTTTTTGGAAGAAAGTTTATTCCAGTCATAAGGCTGAGTTCCACACTGAGAATAACTCAGCACCAGAAAGGGTACTGTATGCAAGCAAGGGAATTACCTTGCATACAGCCTTTTGTGAAATCAATTTTTTCACCCAGGAGTTAATTCCTGGGGTTGAGTTCTTCCCCTCTTCAGACTAAAGCACTTGAAATACTTCCAATATATCACAACTTTGGAATGTTCACTTGCTCTACTGCCTTGATGCTCTCTCCAGTATTATCTACAAATCTGTACATCTGTTTTGTCATGGGATGACAAAACAATATGGAAAAAGAAAGATGCTGAATGTGATTTTGCACTTGCATTCCTGTTTTGAAAAAGAGAACTGCTTATTCAAAACATGCCTAACTGTTAAATAAAATACACAAGTGCTGGCTTAAAAGTACAAAAAATTTTGTTCCATTAGTATTTGGTAGCAGGTCTTTACTAGTCAAATTAATTTTTTTTTTTACTTTCGTAAGTTTTTTGACAAAAATTTCAAGCAAAAAATTTCCCTGTGAAAAAAGGGAATTTCAGGGTATAGAAACTTAGGAGCAACAAATACTCTGAAACTGTTTTATTTTTTGTTCCTAAATCCTTTTCTCAAAAGTTTTCCTAAAAAAAATTAACTATTTTCTGATACAACATGCATCACAATTTAACATTAGTAAACTTTGAAAGGGATACTGTTTCTCAGATATCCCTCAGACATCTCTAACTGTAGGCAATAATTATCTTACTTAAGAACATACCTACAGTAAAATGATGCAGAGTTGGGGAGGATATTTTTTTTCTTTTCTGAAAGACAACATGTTTTGCCTTTGTCTCAGCTAGTTCAAAAGCTTCATTTCTTATCTATCAGAGACTGAAGCAAAAGATGCAGTTCATTCTGGACTGAAAGAAAAAACTACTGTTACCCTTTTGGCTTTGTAGGTTAATCAACAATCAGCTGTAAATTAGGAACAGACAGCAGCTTCAGCTCTGCGTGGGATAAATGGCCAGGATAAGCTCAAGTACTTACTCAGCTTTCCATATAATAGGTTAACTGGCAACTCCCACTCACTCCTACTGACCTCTCTCATTCTAGCACTGGTACAGCTGAGCACTAAGTCACTAAAGGGAGGGGCTAAACCAGGAATAAAATAAACTGGCCAAGATGAATAGTTTTACTGAGCAAGTTCCCTAGTCTGCCTCACTGTGGGGCCATACAAACACCAAGGCAGCACAATCCAGCAGCTGACTCGGGATACAAATGAGTTAGAGAAGAAGACAAGGAAGGAAATTAGCCCAGGCAGCTTAAAAAAGTATAGCTGCTGTAAGTCTAAGTATAGGCTGAGGGGAATAGAGCAATACTTCAGCAAAATGAACTCAAGGAAGGACAATTGCAGAAGCTACATGGCAAAATGGACAGCCTCTCTCACAAGACAGGGAGTGGAGTGGATCTAAGGAATCTGCTGACACCAAACAAAGATAAACAAACAAGCCAATGCACACACACAAACTATAAATAATAGATCACAACAACCCTATCAATGATGAAGACACAAAACCTAATTGTTTCTTCAGCATGGTACTTGCAATAATAATCACATTCTGTACCCAGCCATAGTGGGCAGATGTTGCAAAGGTCATATTTAATTCTTTGAATGTACATTCTGTTGTCTGTTAGTCTCTGTAACTGGGATTTTTCCTGAATCTTCTGTAGCTCTCAGCCTTTGCAAAATCTCCCTATCTATCCTTGGGTCAGGCCTTATTATTTACTTTTAAAGTGGTATCTGCTGGGTGTCCAGGGAAGGAAATTCCATTGCTTCATGATCTGAATTACAACCTCTGAGATAGCAAGGGTGACTTTAAAGGCAAATGACTGTGATACACAGTCCTCCTCATGTACAGACCGATCTCAATCTCAGTAACTCAGTAAGGACTCTCTTTATCTTTCCAGGTATCATAAGATTACAAAAATAGTCTAGAACAGCATCTTTCCCTAAGTCTGGTTCTGTAAAACAGGAACTAATGTTCAGAAAATTGGCTGGAGACTGAGAAGTTTTGAAAATTCCCTTCAGGTTTTAAACTACTGAGTTATCTAAAGCTATCTGATTTACTGTGCATAGAGACCTTGTTGTATTAACAGATTTTAACATTCTAAATGCTCTTATTTCCATGTTTCAAAAACTGATCTGTGAACTTCAACTGACAAACCTATAAAATACCTCCCATAAAAGTAGCAAATAAGTATTCTTCAGTCTCAAGTATCTATATGAAGCACAAAGGTATTCTTTCATCTTCAGGTGACAGTCACTTAGTATATAGATGCTTTCAGCTTGCCTTAGGTTAGGAAAACATTTGAGAGCAACAAAGAAGCAGCAGTTGCTCGAGTAAAAACCACTTGGATCAACACTAGACAAGACTATTTTTTTAAAAAGAGCCATAGTTTCAGATAGTTACAGTGGTAAATCCTACAGGATGGATATAATTAGACCAACTTAGATAAAATTATGTTAGTTTAAGTAACTTGTACTGTCAGCATCACTTACTGGCTTTGCTATACAAGTTAAGAAACAGATCATGCTGCTAATTGCCACAAGTCTGCCAATAAAGCTTTAGGGAAGACCACACTATGAAGAGCTGCAGAGATCCTAGCTTAGATAGAAATTATCATCAACTGAATTTCAGCTGCCTTGTGTCCATTTCCCAAGAGAACAGTAACTGAATCTCCAACAATTAACTCCCCATTCTCCAAAACCTCTCTGTTATTAAAAACTTTTGCAAGCACACACCTTGTCTACCAGAGAAACCTCACAAATAGAACTTCACTGGGAGATTAACTTACTGGGTTGCTCAACACTTTTGTCTTATGGCAGTTATTATCTGCATATAGAGAAACAGGAGAGTGAGAGAACAGCAAAAGGAACCTGTACCTGTCCCATGGGCCGCTGCAGTTCATGATTCAGTAACTCAGCCTAAAATGCCTCTGACGGAAGCCGAATTGCTTTTGACAAAGACACCCAGGCAAGCAACTAGTATCAGCAAAACCGTTCAGTTGTTCCAACACAAGCCATTAGATTTTGAAATGAAGTTCAGAAATATGTTTTAAAATCATCAGATACAATACTAAACCCAAATGAACCTGTTTTTTTTTCTCCCCCAGCATCTCCACTGGCAAAGCCTTCCTGCTGTTTTTAACCAGCTTAGAAAACAATTCAAGTGACTAAGCAGAACAGAAAAGCATACACTAGAAAGCCCACTTTAAGGAAACTGACAGATGAATTCTGTCATGTTCAGCCCCAGTAACTGACATTCACTCTGTGCTGACTTGTCCACTCCACTTCCTCCAATGCCAAAAGTCATCATCCCCGAGGCACCCAGAAAGTCATTCAAACAGCAGCATAAACTGAACAAAACAGCACAGTATCTTGAAATACCTTTACAATACCTTGTATTCCTTACTTTATCTGCCTATGTTAGAAATCTGGCAGACAGAAGAGAAGTTCCCAAAACAGCCCACCTGCACTGTGCCTGTTCCATTAAAACATTCCTTCTACATGCCAGAGACATTGCTCATGAACACAAGTTTCCACCCAACAAGTGAGTGTGCTGTCTCTGAGGGCTGAGATGCTAAGCAGATCTCTCCGTACAATTATACACCCCATGAGAATACAGGAGCAGGAGGGACGAACAGAAATTAGGAGTGAGCTGCACTTACAAGGAAGAAAGTGGTGCCAGATTTTCAGCTATTAGGATAGCACATCTCAAGCCTTGAGGTGTGCCATGTTATTCAGGTACAAATACAGGACTCCTGTACTAAGAGGAAGCACAAAATAATTCTTAGGTGGACTGAAGATGACAGCACCAACATGCATATAGTAAAGCTGCTCTTGAGCGTGCAAATTCCTTTGGAATTATGTATTGAATATAACATGCTTCAAGAAGCTTAGTCACTTATGTCTCAAGCTGATTCTTAACACTGAATGCATAGTTTCAACAAGCTTAGCCTCAATTCCTTTGTACACAGTTTCACAGGTATGAAAGATTAATAATACTAGCTCTCCATAGATGTGCTGTGGCAATCAATTCAATTAATAATCATTTACCAAGCACACAGTAAATAAGAATATTACAAAACAAGCAAAATACTTAGCACAAAGTTTAGACAGCATACAATAGGTAAGACCAAAGCTTGGATGTGGAAGAAGACAAGCAGTTCCACAAGCAGCGAGAACAGAGATGCCTGACTTTTTAGGCTTATCTCAAATTGATTAATGTTGGTTTCTACTCAACTGGAAGCTCATGCAGTCATCTTTCTACTCATGCACAATGTTCACGCTCCCACGGGAATCTTTCAAAGCGCTCATGTATTTCTTTTCTCTGCTGGCACTCAGCTTTCATAAATAATTAAAAGGACATACATCTGTGACCCTGGCCCATTTGTTCAGTTTCAACAGGTGAGTTTGGAAGTTATGCTAATTTTATGAACATGATAGCATTAGTCTTATTTTCAGTTTTTAATGTAACTTCCAAATAACCTATGTACATTTTACTTTAATTTGATCCTAGTTTTACATTTGAATGGGGAAAATTGCACTAATTATTTTACATTACACCATTACTGCGAGCAAGTAGGAACACAAACAATTGGTTTGTACCATCTGTAATTCTGATGCCAAAACAGAATGATTTGAGATACTGTGATGTAATAATTTCAGTAATATAGAATTTCCTTACTGTTTTCAGTGCCCATTTGTGTATTCCATTCTGGAACAATTCAAACAGACACTTTAATAACAACAATTCACACCACCTGTCACCACAAACTACACAATTACCATTTTTGCATATTCTAGATAATACATTTTTATCTTCTAGAAGTTCACTAGGGCAAGACAGAAGGTCAAAGTAACTTGACTTTGAAGTGTTGCTTTTTCTCTTATACTGTAAAAACAATTTAATTTATATGTTCCAAAAAATAATTTCCAACACAGGTGCAAATACTTCCATTACAAAAATAATTTCCATTCCCTGCTTCTCTGTTTGAAAGCATATACCATTGTCAAAAGAAATGAAACAGGTTTCTTAAGATTCTTCTCCCACACACCAACACACCACCCACCCCTATGAAGGGGAATCACACCTGCTACTCCACAAAGCAGCAATGCAGCAGGAACGTTTTGGAATGGTTGTCTTTGCTTATTCTTCAACACAGTCACAGTCCACAAGGACTCCAAGCGCAGCAGGGTCAGCTGATTTTAGTCCACTTTCCTCCTCCCTCCTTCCTCTTTTTTCTTCTAGTTTAACTCACATGAAAATACAAATTGCTTCCCCTTCCTGTTGCTTCAAATAACCAGTACTCAGCGTCAGCAGCTAAACAAGGGCTGGGTTGTCTTCCTTATTCTCATCACTGTCTGGTACAACCATGACTGCCAGTAGGATGTCTGGGACTAGAACCCCAGGCAGAGATGTCACAAGCAGGCTGGGCTACATCTTGTGGTGTGCCTTCATCTCCAGACCTCTTCTTTTGTGCTCCACTGGTACTCTATTTTATCCATTTACAAGCTGACTTCCAAACTATGAGCCTTTTGAGAAAAGGCTGTCTGATATATCATGTTTATACCAACATAATGAATCCTACAATTTAACTGAAACTTCTAGAAAGGAAGGTATTTCCACAGGAATGGAAACCCCAGTGATTGCACAACTATTTATAATGGTCCAAGGACAGCAGAGCACTGATCGTATGGAAGGGATCCCTAACCTCAATTGCCATTCAGGGGAATAAACAACAACAAAATCCAGTAACTCTCAGAGGACACGGAAAGCTGAAAGTCCTCCTACCTCCCTGACCTCTGTATGAGGTTAAAACAGCTGCAGTTCGTGACCGTAGGATTGCAACCCAGCAATTGCATGGGCAAGGATCTCTTGGGATGGAAGTTAATTGACATTAACTGTGGGGAAAAGGAAGCAAACAGGCATTCTGTAACAAATTCTCTGATGCAGACTCTGATACCCAAGGCTAAGCTCTAAGGCTGCTCAGAAGGACAAAAAGACTTTTTAGCTGGGATGTTGAAGAAAAATCCTTGAATTTCACCACCACCCAGAAATCAAAAAGGAAACGAAGTGCCATAGAATGTCAGGGGTGCTTTGCTGACTAATATTACTTCAGAGCAGCTTTACATCATACAAAGAGCAGGTAGAACAAGGAAAACCAAAAAAGCCTGGTTTATTTTGCACAACAAATAGAGCACTTTGGAAATCACTTAATGAGGGCTAACAAGAATAACAGAGGAGATATTCATGGACTTTAGAATTCAAAATTTAAAAAAACCCAAACTTGTGGGCATTGATTATTATGAATTATTTTGGTTTTTGTACAAGTGAACATACAACTCTCTTGAGTCTGGAAGCAATCGATACAGAGAGCATGAGTCTACCTTGTTTCAAGTCCATTCACTAACCTTGTGTATTTACAGTTCCACAATTACTGAAGCCCTTCTAACACAAATGTTTCTTAACTACAGCACCTAATTCTAATGAGGTTAACTTCAGCTGGCTGAGATTTCACCTGTCTTTCAGTCTTACATTTGTTTTATGCAGGGCCTTTTCATTTAAATTTTGTCCTACTAAAGCCTCTAAAGGCTTCAAAATGCCTTCTGCTAGGAATGCAAGCCTAAAAAACCAAATAAGCACCATTTTAATACTTTTCAACAAAGACCTGTATGTCTTATTAAGAAGGGGGAAAAAAGCATAATAACAGATACAAAAACCTAACTTAAAATTTCCTAAAGCTGGGAACAGCTTTCTACAGTTCCTTCATGTATGGTGTTACTACAATTCTCACAGCCTGCTACTGCCAAAGTGTTCACCTGGGTCAACCAGGTATTCCAGTTACTTGCTTTCTACAGACATATTAGATACATGAAAAAGTGTAACAATATTGTCAGTGTAAAGCAATAACCAATACATAATATTGCCAGCCTGCCAATGTACTAAAGATTAAAAAAACCCCAATGAAATACAGATAAAAATTATACCATGCAGTATCTTCCTGCTGAAAACGCTGCAAAAAGTATGAAGTCCACCTTGTTTCAAATTACAGCACTAAGACTAATGCTCCAGCCCCACAGAGGTTTTTGTACAAAAATTCAAAAGAAAGTTAACAGAAATTTCTGTCATGATTATATTTCATCAGCAAACATTTCTTCCAAAGGCCACATGGCTCTCTTGAAAAATCACCATTTCTACATTTAACCCATTTTGAAGACTACTGACCTAAACTGACATTTTGGGAAAAGAGAGGATGCCAGACTTCTTGTTAAGGCAGCCTGAGGTTTCCTACCCACACTTAGATTACATAAAGCTTCCAAATGGTACACAAGCAGGCAATTCCCTAGAAGACTTGGAACAGGGCTTTCAAATTTGCAAGACAACTTGCCAAAGACCTTTGAGAGATCTTGAACAGCACAGGGAGAGGAATATAGCTCATTTGGCTGACATGAACTCAAGCCCTTTTCTACTGTAAATCATGGTGTCCCTTACCATTAAAAAGCTGCTTGAGCCATACTGCCAAGAAAAAGCCCCTGAGTATCCAATTTCTGCAAGGCCAGGACACAGAGTGCACATCCTCAGTAATAAGAAGGCTTTAGAGCAAAGAGGTATTTCCAGAGGCTCTACCACCTGAATGAAGAGCTGAGAACAAGTGTATCAGAAGTAAGTAGATCAGCTGTGTGCTTGCTGGCAAAGGTCTAACTTGGCGAAGTGCATCAACCATGGAATAAGAAATATGCCAAACAAAGCACGGTCCCATTAAGTGGAAGACCTATTACTTCTCATTCATCATTAACAAGAAGCTCAGTGTCTGAACATCTCCAAGCAGAAAAGCCAGAGGAGAAACAGCCTGCTAGATTCTTTACTCCCAGGGCAGGAAACTACTGTGGCTGCCTGATCTGGTACTTTTTTGGCAAGCTGTCTTCAGCAGGCTTGATTATGCCTGTCAGCAAATCCACATGTTCTACAAACCTTCCCATCTCGACTGCCAATAGGAAAATGTCTGGCACAGTCATTCCCAGCACAAGGAGAAAAAATTCCAGGCTGAGTAGGACACTGCTACTGCTCATATAAGACCTGTTTTACCTGCCTTCCTGGACAATGATCTTGCACTTTCAGTGCCGCCAAAGTACATTTCCTGCATTAAAAGGAAAATGCCTGAAACAGTGAGAAATTTTTTTTTTTAATATCAGATGGGTCCTTTCACTTGAACAGCATATCTGGGCAGTGGTGGAATTACCCAATTCTTCCTTAAGAACCATCTCCATGAGGTATATAATGAAAAGCCAAGCACACAGGCATCTGAGGTATAATCCAGCAGGTGTCAGTAGGTAAGAAAGCCAGAGGCATGGCTAAGGAGTCCAATTTTCTTAGCCTCAAGACAGGGTAGCCTCAAACCCTTCCAGGACCCAGGGAAAAAAAAATGTACTTTGCCACCTAAAAGTCATAGGAAAATACACCTTTGTCAAGCAACATTGTATAAAAAGGATCTCTGGGAGCCTTTAAAATATACAAGGCAGTTTAAATGAATGGAACTTGCAGTAATCTCAGCCTTTGCTCAACACAATTTCTATCTGCACTAAATTCCGCCTGGTCACAGAAGGCTGAAGAGGAGAAACTGCAGTAAAAACTTGCTTCAACTGGAGGTCACTTACATGACTTTGGAGATTTTTATATGGAAGGGAAAGAAAAAGCAACACAGTTAAAGGAGATGCTCCTAGTTTTTCCTCCAAGGCTGAATTGAAACTTCTGAATATGGATTAATGGATATTTGAGAGTCAGAGCAAAGGGACAAGCAGGACCAACAGGTGGCAGAAGCACGAGGTGAGCAGTGAAAGCCTGAAATACCCATCCAGTGCTTATGAGGAAAAGGCGAGAAATGGCACACCCACTGACTACTGACTTGGAATGCAGTGGTGAGCACAAGGATTTGGGACTGTAGGATACAGCAAATTCTTACTACATCAGCTAGAGCAAACAACTTCCAGAACTATAAATGTATTCAACGGAGATGGCAATTCTGAGGCTCGAGAAAAATCTCAGGTGTACTTTAGGCACCTGCAAAGTAGATCCTATAGAAACTGGATGTGAAAGAGCATCAATGTTTCGTTGCAGCCACAAAGATCCAGGAAGTCTCCAGGATAAACAGAATAGGATGCCCCAAATGGGCTCTCCAAAGACCATGGTTCTCTGTGGAATAAAGGTTTCTAAACCCAGCATTTTGTCCCATAATGACAGTGTGCCTCTAGACACTTGTCCTGTTCCTGTACATGTCCCTAGCAGTCGTTTCTGACCACTGTCAGATAGGACAGTGGGCTGCCCAGGCCTCTAGTCTGACCTAGTGTCACTGTCCATATGAAGATTACTACAGCAAACTCCTCACTTCTGGAAGAGACGATGACCTTATTGTTTAAGAAATACATTTGGCATCTACACCAATGTTCTTGATTAGGCTAGGAGATGCAGGATCTGTAAATAATGTATTAAAATTCTGACTACAGACATACTACAGAATGAAAAAAGAAGGGAAATAGATGGGTATGTAAACATACCCCAATATTTTCCCCAGTTGAAAGGAGATGGTATAAAGCAAGGAATGACCAAAGTACTCTGGTTTTGGCATGCTTAATTTTATTTTTTTTTAATTTTGGCAATATAGGAAAAAGAGAAAAAACAATGTACTAATTTTTGGGGTTTTAATCTGCTTTATGATTGTATTTTTAGATAAAGTGAAAAATCAATGAGTGGTTATTCTGTTCTTATCTCCCTTCACCTTGTATCTCCATGTTTTTACTGCAGAGCATGTAAAGTGAAAGCCTACATGTAAAGAAAAAAATATATCAAAAACCACCTATATTTAGTAAAATATTATTAAAAGCCCATATTGAAATAAACAGGAATTCTAAGCATTCAGTTCTGGTATTATGTATGTTAGCCTTGCATGCAAAAAACACCATGCTTCAGGTTAAAGAGATTACATTATAATTAGTTATTGATTTATAACACTTACTATGTGCAATAATAACAACAATAATAAGTATCAATGAGATAATTTCCTTTATGGAGTCTTTTACGTGGTATTTTCTGATACTATTCTGATATATATTCCTATCAATTTTCAGTTACACTATGACAGTGTTGATGCAGCCCTATGGAAATCTTTTCAATTTATTAGGAATTCTTAAGATTACTATTGAAAACCAATAAATTTTCAAAACATCAGCTGTATCTCAGTAATGTGAAAATACTTAAGGCAGCCTGTTTGCCATGTATATCTTCTTCCAAATTTTATATTTGCTTTGCAGATCACATATGAGATTGCATGAACAGGAACATGGAAAAATTAACTCTTACAAAAACCCCTTACTAAAAGAATCACTTATTCATGAAAACCTTGTACTTGAAACATGGTGTATTTCCATGGAATTGTGAACCATCAAAAAAGCAGCCACTTCTTTAACAGTAAACAGTTGCTTTTGTTAGACTACCCCCGCCCTAAAAAAATGCGGATTTCCCTGTTCTAAGATCATAATTACTAAGCATTCCTCATACACTGCTTTAAAGCTACACCATGCAAAAAAATCCTACCAAGGGTTTTGGCCCTCATTTTTTATCTTTCACAACCAATTTCACAATACTGACAGTTAAAAAGAATAATAATAAAAGTCATCCAGATGTAACACACACCTCTGATGAGGGCTCTGGGTGATGGCTAATCCTTTCTAGCCACGTGAAGCAGTGCAGACCTACAGCAAAAATTTCATCAACACAGACCTTCTCCAGAATTTCACAGGATATTTTATATATACAATAAGTGCAGTGTGGATTCCAGCAGAGAGACCCATACATATATATGTATATTTTTTTTCCTTTCACCAACATAAATGCTATCTCCAGACATTAATTTTATTTATAATTTGAGAGACCTTTATAAGCACAGTGTACACTCACAAAAACAGACGGATACGGACACACCTTTCCAGAGGAATAATTACATAAAACAGGGTCCCTTACTGTTCTCAGCTCTGCAAAAATACTGCAGTCATGAATTAAACATCACCTTCCAAAGTTCTCTGTTTTGTGCCTCTCTGGCAAGGTTTCTGGGAACACTGATTAGAATCTGAATAGCTTTACATTACCTCCAACCTTAGGCCCACCAGCTGATCCTGGCTTTCTTGCACTGTTTGATGGATTTCCTGGCTTTTTAGGTGCTGGAACCTTGAAGGCTGAAGCAGCTGATGATGGCCTATTTCCATCCACTGACTCTTCATCATCAAAGCTTTTGTCTAGAAAAAGATATGTTAAATAAAAATAGAGCTATTAGAATGGGTGTATTTTCATTTCCTAACAAACTATTTTCCTTCACATTTCACAGAAATTCAAAAAATGCATAAATAAAAACAAGTATTTAACAGTTTGTACTGTCTCTGATCTAGGAATAAAATGACAATGGGAGATAAACAGCATTTTCCACATTTCATGTTCTTATTAAGTATTATTTTAGCTTCATAATTAACCACAGTAGAACTGAGCATTAAAAAATGAATCCTACACATCCACTCCCACAAAGGAAAAATATCTTTGCACAGACCAAATTTTTTTAATAATTTCTTAATATTTTCCCAAAAGGAAAGCCCTTAATATAATTTTTATCATTCCAGTCTACCGAAGAAAAATGCTTCTCCTTTTCCTTCTTTCACTCATGCATGCATTTTCTGCTACACATCCTCCCACAATGTGTCTAACTAGCACTCCCTGTCTCCTTCCTTCCACCCAGATTTTTCAACTTACAATCACAGATCCTCTTGCAGATCAGCCGCCTCATTCCTCTGATAGCTCTTCAATCCCCTCACCCTAGGACGGACCCAGCACCTCACATGGCCACATGCAGTAAATTCTTAATACTAATGAAAGATTCCATCAAAATCGGCTCGCAAACACCCTAGATCCACCACTGAGATTTGTGCCGGCATCTTTCTCTCCCTTCCCTGCACTAGGTGCTGCACAGCCAATGAGCTGCAAGGTGACATCATCTTCTGGGAGCCAACGCCAGAGGAAAAGGTGAAAATTCTCCATGCAAATAAATTCATTCCCACACATGGTATTTGCCACTATTCCAATCCTTAGTTTAAAAAATCAGACAGGCAGACAATATTCAGAAAGAGGGCTTGCACTCCTCTTTCCTATAATTTCAGGTTTGTGTATTTTTAATCACGAAAGAAATTCAAGCCTAGTGACTAAACAGTCTCAATTCAAAATACTGTGCCTTAAAAGAACCCCAACGTATTCCAACAGTAGAACATAATGTTTTCCCCACCCACTGAGGGAAAGAAGGATTTATCTATAAGCTTGAGCACAGAAAACATCCAGCCTATGGTTCCTATAATAAATAAAATGGGCGAGGCTGAGTCACAGCTGCACTACAGTAATGAAAGACCAATTTAGCCTATTACCTGCTCTAAAACCTGCCATTTGTAAAAAAAAAAAATAAAAAAAATCATTGCAAAACTTCATCATCTCTGGAATGGTTAACTGTTTACCCTTTGCTAATTCAGTACTTGCTCCCAGGGAAATGTCAACTATATTTAACAATGTAGCCTCCAGAGGAAGGCAGCTTACATTAAAGGGGTATAGCAAGGTTTTGTCCAGCAGCACTGGCAGCACCATTGAACACCCTGCATTTAATGTGTCCAACATCACTGCTGCTATAGTTAGCACATTTTTCTAGCATTTGCCAAAAGCTGTGTTTTGCAGTAATAAATCTCCATGATCAAAGAAACAAACCATCACAAGAAAAATACGGATGCATAATACCAATTTGCATTAACATTACTTGCTCCTCTCCTATAAACACTGATTTTTAGGTGGATCTTGCTAAGAGTAATTGTTTGGATCTGTAAACTCTCCAAATGGGAGGAAAAGGCATCAGCCTTCCCCCTCACTGTCCTGTGTGTTGCCATGGAAACAGCACTCCCGCTCAGCATACTGGCTGAGCCAGAATTCATTTTGATTCCTGATGCTTTTACTCTCACTATCTTAAATAGAACCAGACATCAAGAATTCAAGCAAGGAAAACCACTAGCACAAAGGCCAGATTAAGTGAAATGACTTAAACACAGTCATAGAAGGGTAAATGGCAAGGGTTCATATCTAGGACACCTGCAGCATTACAGGTAATTTTAAATTAGAAATATCTTGCAGATTTTTAAACAGCATGATCAGATCAACACTGACACGTGAGTATGGAATCATGAAAACAGACTAAAAGTGAAAACAGGCTTTGCAAATAAAAATGGTTCTGTTGCTGCACTTTCAAATCTGATGAAGAAACAGGCAAGACTTTCATGCACTACCCAACAGCTCTACAATGCTGCACTGACAAGCAAATATTGCACAAGCCCTTAAAACAATAGAGTTATTTGCAATACAATCCTAAAAACAGAAACTGAGCATTTGCTCATTTATGCAAAATCTCCTAATCAAGAAAAATCTAGACAACCCCAAACAACTGTGTACTTTGGGAACCAGTGACTCAGATAAAAGAATTTTATTTTTACCAAACAATTCATTATTAAGGACTATCAAAGATGGGTAATTTTAGAAGTTACTGCTCAACCCCAAAATGTGCAAACAGAATTCCAGAAAAAAAATGCAAAAGCAAATGTTTCGACCTACTGACACGCTGCATATATTAGAGGATACATTAAATAATGTTCTTGGTAATACTGTCAGATTACTTTGCCTAGTTAAAAATATTTTTTCATACATTTTAACAATTGTTAACACCATATTAAAAATCTACACTATGAAATAGTTTTATACAGTTTTTTCAGTCTACATAAAACTCATCTTTTTAAAATAAATGCCTGTTTTTTTTAAGATACACAGAACTGATTTAAGCCACTGATACATGGGTGTTCTTGACCAGACTTTTCACGGTTTATGTTAAAATAAATTAAAAATTGCTGTGCATTTACTTGACGTGTAAGCATGTAAAATTAATGGTTGAAAATGATCTGTCTGAATTCTATTAACGCTGAAGCGATAATGCAGCTGAGCCTCTTTTGTTCTGGATTTATTTTTTAAATAAACACAAGCAGCAAAATTTCATAATTTTAAAGAAACCACAGGTTTCTTTTAAAGAAACCCGTTCTTTGAAAGAAGCCACAGGTTTTCCCCACCCCTTTAGGCCTTTACACTTTTACTTCCCTAGGATTTACCATCAAAATCCTGAGTGATCTTTAGGGACATTCCATTTTCAGAAATATGCCTTACACTGAAGTCTTTATTTACAGAACTTCATGAAAACAGAGCACTATACTTGCTTCCCCTACAATGCACCTTCCATGTGCTCTCTGTGATCTGCAATGATCCACTTGCTGGTAGCTCCTGTAAAAGCATTTCCATGTACTTCAGCATGGAGAAGCCCAGCTCCAGTTGTAACTGCTGGTCCCCAGGGCATAATCAAGGAGCAGTTCTGCTCAATCTGGCTTTACTACCTGCCTTTGGCTGGCCAAAGGAGCAGGGATGGAGCTCCTGACAGCCAACACACAGAGCATGGGGATCACTGTATTTCAGTATCAAACTTTGCCTCTAATGTTAGTTTTATGCAGTCTACAAGTAAAATATATCTCTATAATGGAAGTCATAAAAGCCTAAATGTAGCTGGTATTCCAAAACAAAGCCATCTGACAGATGCAAGTTTTTTTTATTCTAAAATGGCTGGACAATTTTCATTCTAGGTCATTTTAACACTTTCAGAGTATCAAATTTTATGTATGCAAATAGACCTGACAGCTGAGAAAGCATTATCCAAATAGTGTTTTAAAACAAAGCTCCAAGGTACTAAATATAAAAAGCTGTATGAATTGCTAGCAACCCACAGAACATATTAAAGGCAAAGCACAATAAATTAAAGACACTGAGCTTCAGTTAAATCCCACAACATGTTCTTGTACTTGACATGCAATATTTTAAACCATAGTGCATAAGGAGTTTTGGAGGTAAGCACACTGTACAGAGAAGAGCCCGGAATCTTGTACTGCCAAATATTCCTGAAGAAACCTGATGAGCAACAAATGCTCTCACTCTGGTACAAGCTCTCTTCCAGATGAGCAACTTCAAAGCAGGGGAAGGAAAAAATTCAAGAAAAGGTTGTTTTTACCTTCACAAAGCCAGGAACTCAGGACTCAAAATCTGAGCATTAGAAGCTTTCTCTTCTAATGGAAGGCAGAGATCTGCCCATAGAGGATGCTCTACAGGTACAGTGCACCTGTGAACTGCTATCAACAAACTGCTGTGCATTTCTACAAAATCTTTGAACAGTTGTCTAAGAAATCTTTCCAGCGAAAAGACCCACCAAACCAACCTGCAGGACACATCAGAACCCAAAGTCTACCACACTTTCAGACTTTATGATTTACCAAAGTTATTTGAAGATTAAATGCATGCAGACAGACCAAAACCTGAACTATCACAGAGCATTAAACACTAAAATTCTTAAGAAACAAACTATGTCATTTGAACTAAAAATAAACAAAATATATGTGCTATCTTCCTAGCAGCATTACTCTTGGGGGCCAGATCACAAATATGCAGTGTATGTTCTCTGAAGTATTCAGAGAGATGAAGCATAAACATTTATAAAGAAATTTGATATTCAAAGAACATTCTAGTACTCCCAATATTTTAAACTCCAGAACAATCTACTTACTGTGATTTGCCTATACAGCAGTAAAGGTAATTATATGTCCAGTAAATGTAAAGATATATCCAGTGACAAGGAGAATCTAGGGAGAAGTCTCAAGTTTTTCATATCCAGAGAGAAAAAATATTTCATTTTCAAAGATTAAATTAGAATACATTTATTGTTACTGCAACTCAAGCCTCCACGTTAGCTGGTTTGAAGATTCATGTAACTAATGTGACATTCTGGTGTGTAACATTTTGTAAGTCACAGTCAATAACCGAAAAATAAAACACAGTATCACCTACATAGTAGTACAAATACAAGATCTATATTCTACCTGTGCAACTCAGCAGCAGGAAATCAAAAGTTAACTGACTTAAAGCAGATCCTCAAGTGACACCATGAGGGCGAAAAAACTGGATCCCCTGCAGTAAAACTTAACTAAAGCTGGCAATAAAGGCAAATCCAGATACTGTTTTCAGTAGCAACATCTTACATATCTAACACAACTAGGGTTGTAAATACCAACTTGCAGTATTTTATTGTAGACTGACAAGAGTCAAACTAGAGAACACAGTACACTTAATATTTACATATTTAATAAAACTGCTTTTAAACTGACTTCTGTTCAAAACATTTGTATCACTTTTACTTCAATAAATGATCATTATAGGCTTTGCCAAAAAATGCTGGTTTTTACCTACTGTGAACACTTCCTCTTTCACACCACAAAATATTTATGAGGACAACTCCAAAATCCTGCCCAAGCTGAAAAACCCCAAGTAGATGAGCTCTTTAAATTTCCCAGTCACTCCCCCATTCTGTGCCTACCAAGACACCCACTGCCAGTCTCCCTTCAGTGACTTACAAACATAGACTGCATCAATTACTTGGAACATCTGGGACTGGATCATTAGCTCAATTCCAGATGAACTGGTGTGGCCTACAACAACTTCTGTCAAGCATGAAAATGAAGCCGCAAGCACTACACATGCATCAAGTTAGCTGATCCCTCTAATCCATACTTCAAGCCAATGCCCCACATCATTAAGTGAGAACTTTATCCCTTACACATCAGGCATTCCATACAGTCCAAATCTGCTTGTCCTGACACAAAGGACAGGATTCATTTGCCTAAGCACAGTCATCTAAAACCAGTTTAGACAGTCCTGGACATCCTGTCTGGCGGCCAGCTGACATTCCAGAAGGCCACATATCTCTTGCAGTTCTTGCGTCACGCCTGCTCGCTCCACCTGGCTACAGAGGATCCTGCAAGGCACCTCCAGTGGCACCAGACTGTGGCAGCAGCTCTCTGCCTACGAGAGCAACAGGCACAACTTTCCCAGGCATTGTCCTGGGGAAGGCTGTGAGAAGACCAGAGAAAAGAATGATAAACAATTCTTATCTTCACTTGCTGCACCTGTTGAATATGTGGAATGTGTTATGGAGATTTGTTTACCAAAGGTGGTTTCTTAATTGGCCAATGGTGATGGTGTTTAGATGGAAGGACCAATTGGGTCCACCTGTATTGTGAGTGCCTGTAAGGGTGATGGGTTTCCTAATAAGTACAGAATAATGAAGTGATTGATCAGCCTGCTGAGAAGCACAGAGTCAATGCTAATTATTACCTGGCTGGGGGCCTGTGGTGACAACAGACACCTACGGCTGGACAGATGAGATGCACCTAAGAAGCTTCAGATCTATCATAAAGGCATCATTCCTTGGCATTCTCCCCGTGCCACAGCAGGTCTTGGGATCGTAAACCACTGGGAGACAAATTCTCAAGCTCAAACAAAAGACTGCTTCCCACAGTGATGGAGCATGGCTCTTCCTGGGACAACAGTGGAGGCACAGAAGTAACGTGAGGCCACTTACTGATGGATTTAACTTCACTTTGTGTTACCTCCTTTGCTCCTCTTTGCCTTCCTGAAGGAAGCAACTGTACCAACACAGTGCTGGCAAATGGTTTTCTTCTGTGCAATACGTGCTGATACTCACCAACAAAATCTCAAACTCCTACCAGAAGAGATTTTTTTTCTGCAGTAACCTCACAGGGGATGGACGGGATAAAAAAATACCAACGAGAACAGTGTTTATAGAACAACAAAACTTGGTTCAAAAAACCTCCAAAGTTCTTAAACCTATATAAACCTATATTCTTTCGCATGCTATTTCTTCAGGCAGTTCCAGTGAACTGATGTCTTAAAAAAAAAAAAAAAAAATCAAAAGGCAGCAAGTAAGGGGAGCAAGAGTCAGTAACAGGAATAAGGCAAATATTTATCAGTTAAATTTTGCTGTTGATCTGACCTCAAATGTTAATAAAGTTCCCCTAAGTTTTCAACAAGCAAAGCAAAACACAGCTCTCCTACAGTCCATTGATCAGTTACAGCACTGAAAGAGGCTCACACCTGCTTTTGGGGGAAGCTCTATGCATTGATCTGTTCTGCTGCATGCATTTGATCGCTTCTAAAATATGACCCTCAAAGAATAGGATGAAATAAAACAAGGAAAATGAAGAAGAAAATACTAGATCTAACAAACATTTAAAAAAATAAGTATCTAGGAGTGGCAATAGCACATGCCACAATAATTATCCACATTTAATACAGGCCTATTCTAATGACATTAGTAGTTTATCTATTCTGCTCCACAGTTTCATGAAGGACTATGTTAAAAAAGATTAATTCAAAAAAAATTAACATATACCCAGTATTATTTTCCTAACCCCATAGAAAAGTTAGTTTTACAGTTTATCTTACTACTGTCTGGATGAAAGACAAGACTTAACTACAGGTTTCAAATAAAGCTGCAATAAGCTTAAACAAGCAACTGAGCTAATTTTGCTCCTAAGTAAAGCTTCATTTCCATTTCTAGCTCTTAAATATCTCCTGTAAACCCAAGTACTTTTCTAATTTTTACCTATTAAAGTTTAAGAGAGTTTCTGCAAATCTTGCCATATTTTACATTTTACAATATCTGTAAAATTACCATAGTCTACATGTTTAAATTAATTAATAAATAATTTAGTCCTTCCTAAATTCTTGCAATTAGACTGTCTTTTGTTACAAATGTGTAACATTTCCCAAATGTTACTGAACATTTCCCAGCAAACTTACTGAAAACTGAAGATGCAGTCAGTATTACTGTATTTTTAAAATCATCAATTTTTCTTTCTTTATATCCTTCTTGAGGCACATTCAATGGCCTTCTGAATCAACACTTAATAGTCTACAACCTATTGCAAACACACAATTTTCTCAGTAAAAGGGGAAGAGAAAGCTAATGAGGTTCTCCAGAATTCATGACAAGGTCAACATCTAAAATAGGATACAAGACTAAAAGCAAGGCTGAAAATAAAACTACGTAATGTTATTGCTCTTCAACATCTGGACTATGTTACTGCTCTAGGCCATGCTATTTGGACCTCACTGCACCATGTCCAGCATTAACAAGTCAGGTGCCTTTTAGGCAGGGGGAAGGCAAAAAGCTGTAGGAAGGACACAGACCTGCCTTGTGTAAGAAATCAAAGACTGAAAGCTTTTGGCATTTTAAACACACAAGTTGAATCACTAGCTGTAACAGAAACTGATGGGGTACTCCTCTATTTTAGCACAAAGTAGAAACATGTCTACCACAGTAAAATGCTTTGGTCTCTAATGAAATACCAGAATTAAAGCTGAGAAAGACAGTAACTTCTGGAGCACTCAAGTTTCTGCTAAATGAGTGACTACTCCTCCAGAGAGTTTCCCTATCCAGACACTGATTAAAATAAATGCAGGTAATTCACTTTAAAACATGGGGGGGGGGGGGGGGGGGGGGGGGGGAAGAAAGAAAAAGCCCTAACAGAACTTTCACTCGATGCCTGGTAAATTTTTGTGAGCCACTTTACATAAAAGACTCCTAATTTCTATCAGAAGTGATGGTTTATTTAACTGTTGCAGCCCTTCTGAATTCAGTCCTCACTTGTGGGCAAACCCTTTACTCAGCTGCTTAAGCTGCCCTCAAAAAGCTGCCACTTCAAGCATCTTCTTGAAGTATCAACTCCACTACTTGCATTTAAAATATTCTGTAAGCCAACAGCCAGTCTTTGCTCAGTGGGCCGGGTTTCATTTCTGTCTTTATTATTTCATCCCCAGAAATAATTTTATCTCTTTCTTCATAAATTCCTTTTGCTTATACATCAAGTATCCAATTCTCAATAGATTATCAGTGAATCTAATGACCTAATTTAAAACCAATATATTTATCACAAAGTGGGTTTTATCTAGAAACCATTATCCATAAACTGCAATAATATGCCTAGCATTATTGATGTATGTAAGTTCAGAAAAGTAGGAAAAAGAACCACCATATTTACCTATCAGCAGCTAAGTCAAACAACTGATATCCATTGAGAAACTATTCAATTCAGGACATTTCCAGTACTTAATTCAGTGACACAGAAGTACCTGGGCTTAATGACTTGAATTTTCAAACTATCAATTACATCACAGGCAAGGCGAGGCACCCGTAAGTACCGTGTTCATTCATCTTTAACATGTATCACAAGTATTTGTGATAGGCAAGGGGCACTGGATATATGCAACATCAATGAGAAGGTTTACAAACAGGGAGCTTAAATTGGGATTTACTATTAGAGCGTGACAGTGACAAATGTAAATATATCATCAGAGAGATCATGATAGCAGCTAACATTTGCATTAGTTTTTAGTGTGGCCAATTTCTGCATGTTAACTCCACTTGCATGTTGAAAATGTAAAACAGCAAGGCAGACTGACAGATAAAAGATGGATCCTAGAAGCAGAAAGTGCAATATGAGCACACAGCACACAAAATGGGAAGTTTTGTTTTTTTTTAATTGAGAAGTTTATTTTTCTGCATTTTAGATCCATGTAGCTTAGGAATTACAAGTTAGTATTTGCACATGAAAACATGCACACCACAGCACAGAATGAAAGGGGCTGCTAATGGCCTCTCGGATCACTGAACCCACCTGATCTCTGCCTTACATAGTCAGAAGTAGAGATTAAGAAAATATGGCAAATTATCTTTCTTTTACTCTCAATGCTGCCACTTCACTAGTGGGTAATAAAAGTGGTGGTTTTAAGAGGCCTAACTCTCCTCAAACTGGACTTCTTAACACAGAATTATAAAATGGTTTGGGTTTAAGGGACCTTAAAGACTGTCTAGTTCCAACCCTCCTGCCATGGGCAGGAACACCTTTCACCAGACCAGATTGCTCAGAGCTCCACCCAACCTGGCAGTGAATTCCTCCGGGGATGGGGCATTCGCAGCTTCTCTGGGCAGCCTCACCAGTGCCTCACCACCGCAAGTGAAGAATTTCTAGTCTAAATATTCCTTTTTCAGCTTAAAGCCATTCCAGCATGCCTTTGTAAAATATCCCTCTTCAGCTTTTTTCTAGGCCCCCTTTAGGTACAGGAAGGTGCTGTGAGGTCTCCCTGGAGCCTCCTCTGCTCAGGGCTGAACAATCCCAATTCTCTCAGCCTGTCTTCACAGCAGGGGTGCCCCAGCCCTCTGATCATCTTTGTGGCCTCCTGTGAACTCATTGAAGAGATCACCTCCCTTGCCCTGATAACCACACTGCTTTTGATGCAGCCCAGGACAGACTGGGTTTTGGGGCTGCAAGCCCACATTGCCAGCTCATGTCCAGCCTCTCATCCACCAGCACCCCAGAAGCTAAAAACCTCACATCAGACCCGGAAAATCTGAAGTGCTTGGTATATGGCTAGCTTACTAGCTGCCATTTCTCTGATTTTGTGGGAACATGATCCAACTCCCAAATAATATACAGAGATTGTTCCTCACAGTGTTTCTAATGAATTTGTAAAAATCGACTTGACAATGCTAAGAAATTTTAAACAAAAACAACCTACACAGAAATGTAGGAAGTTTGACCTTTAAGTTCAATAGCCAACCTCACTCTGTGTAAGTTCATTGACCAAAGGACTTTTATCAGGTCAACAAACAAAACAATCCATAATGATAAAAGGATTTTTTGTCAAATAGAAATCTACTCATGCTCATTGTTTAGGCAATCATGGAACACCATGCAGCTCCTGACATCTCATGAAAGCAAAAACATCTCATTTGAAGAAAGTAAGGTTTTTCTGCAGGCTGTTAAGAGCTATGCTCTACAACTTCAGCCCTTCTCACCTTTCCTCAGGCTCCAACTATCCGTAACTTTGAGGGCTTTTAAGTGTTTCTCAGTTGAACAGAAGAATTTTCACATCAATTAAATACACATGAAGAGGTACCAGAGAGATTCTGGTACCATGAAAATCTTTTTGTCTACACTCCATATAGCTGGGAAATTCCTGTGAGTTTTAAATTGTAGTTACTTCTTGTAAGACTCTACATACACAGCTGGTTTTCCAAAGGCATTTTCAAGTTATTGACTGCTCTTTCCAGCTGTTGCTATGAAAGTGCATTTTGATGAACCAGCTGGGCAAAGAAAGCAGACAAAATCCACACCACAAGTCTTTAAAACTAAGATGCTTTTATAAATACAATACACAGAATGGAATTTCTGGTTCAGGTCAATACTACAGGAGACCCTTCACCTCTGAAGGCATTTCAGACAGTGATATGATCCAAATGTAGCTTACTTGCTCATCAGTATTTATTAAAAATAACATGTAACAGTAGGGAAATACTCCTGGTATTTCATAGGTAATAACGATGAAAATAAACCCTGCAAGGCAAATATCCAATCAGTCAAGTGGAAGATTTGTGCAACATCTATGAAAGGAAACCCTAAGTAGGCCTTAAATTTCTCCTGCGGCTGTTCACAATTCTGATGGGGTTTTTTGGTTTGTTTGGTTTTTTCCCCCCAAAATGTACTTTAAAAAATAATAAAAATAAACAACCCCCCACCAAACAACCACCAAATAATCAAAAACAGGCAGATATAACAGAAAACACCAAACTATATTTTTTATTATGTAACTTGTTCTTAAAAAGCTAATAAAAACTGACTCCAGCACTCCACACAACCAACAGTTTTGGATGATAGAATTAACATATCTGGAAATCTTTTTAGTGAACTAATGTTTCATGTTTAATGAAAACAACAACCACCACCACTACCCACAAAATTCCTTGACATTTTGAAAATGTTATTTAGAAACAGGAAGACAAAACTTGTAGTTATTACCCCAGAATATTTAAAAAAACAGGTGCACTTATCATTCTAAAAGCTATGCTGGTTTTGAGAAAACAATTGTCTGTCATATGTTTGCAGCTCTGTTTTTTAAATACAAAATGCTCTGAGTTGCACCTGGAATTCTTCCTTGAATTATTTTTTCTATTCACATCACTCTTGAACCTTGCTGAATTCATCCGTTCTCTCTCTCCATCTTTTCATATAACCCTTGGCTTGTTTACACATTCCCTCCCTCTCCCACTCAGCTGCTTCACTTTCCCACTGTTCTTTTACTGCTACTAGCAACAGTACTTGCACTCTACAGACAAAACACAACTCAGAATCTATGGTAATCACTGGGAGTAGCATATGACCTTGCTGTGAAAAGAAGCTTTGCACTGGTTCAGAACAGAAATCACACTGCAGCTCACAGTATCTGTCCTTGCTCTCTCAGGCACAGCCATGTCCCAAACCATGTCCCAAACCATGTGCCAACCAACAGCTAATAACAGAGGAGGAGTGGTGGGGAGCAGCTACAGGAAAAGGAGACTGCATAGTCCTTCCATAGTCCAGGAAAAGGACACTGCAGGTGTGGTCAACATGGTAAAGAAAACACAGGCCCAAACAAGAAGAGAAAAGGGAATAAGGGATACACTTCTATCCCACACAAAAACTTCTGCTACTCTTTATATTCCCACACCCAGGAGACAGCTCTGAATGGTACAAAGCACCACAGTCACAGCCTGACCAATTTCTAGGCCAGTGTAGCAATTGCTTCATTATCATTATTCATATGACTCTGTTGGTTTAGAAAGTCTCCTACCAGAGGACAAGAAAAATCAGAAGTGCACCTCAGAATCCCACATGCACTAAAATAACATACATATTTTAAATCAAGCTAATGTCTCAAACATCACGGTAGCTTCTGTACCTCTAATATGTCCAATCCCTTTTTCAGTCAAAAGTAAAATATTAAAGCTGTACAGCACCCACACTTCACAGAAACTAGTTAATCAGATTAAAGACTTAGGAAGACAGCCTTCCTTCAGAAGAACATCAGGGAATGGAAGATAATTGTTCTCATGCTTTAGGACCATGCATAAATTAATCAAGTATTTTGAAAGAAGACAAAACCCAAAATTTTATATGCATATGCAGTAAGATAGAAAGATAATTTCTATTTATAAACCAGTCACATATGCTTTATCATCTAAAATCTGACAAATGCCTAAAGTCATGAAACATCATTACATTGTATGCCATTTACATAAAAATACACTAGTAAATAAAGAAGTGCTTATTCATTATACGATACAAAACAGTATACCTCATGTACACTAGTGCAACAAATGTGTGTACCAAATATGTCCTCTTACAAAGCTGATTATATGCTTTCAGATAGCCCTCAAATACCTTATGTCTGGTACTGCAATATGTTTAGTACATCTTAAGAAAACCTATGTCTGATCTTCCCTATAAGGCCATTTGTAGATTTAGGCAGATAATTTTGTCCTTATCCTGATTACTTTGCTCAACTGGGATCAAGGCAGTGCCTCACCTATGAAATCACAGGGTAACACAGCACAGACTGCCAGAAAGTTGAGGAAACACCAGTGGAAGCTGCTGAACTACAAACCCTGGAGAGAGCGCACAACGCGATGCGCACACCGTGATTCCGTCTGCCACCTCCTCAGCAGCCTAAGCTGGTTACCAAGGGATAATGGCAGAGATGCATTATCCTCCCCAAGGAACAAGGAAACCTGAGCGAGGAACGGTTCCTGGCCGGCTTTCCTCAGCAGCCTCCACAACTTGCAGGGCAATCCCAGACCTGCACTCACACCAGTATGTGAAATGCCTTTAAGGTTGAGGCAGTGCATGCTTTCCCACTGGCAGGCACTCACTACAGTAGAAGTTACGGTCCATTTGTTTGCTGGGCCACAAGCACAGGATTATTTTTTCCCCCATCTACATTCTTCCAACAATTGCTTGGGAGAGCAATTAACATGGGGGCAAACAGAAAATCTGGTTCTTCCCTTTAATCTTCACTTGAGAAATCAGATTAAGATTCAAGTGCTAAGCATCATGTTTTATTTACATTTCTGCTTATGCTCAAGAAAACTGGAAAGAAAAAATCCAGAAAGTTCCCATAAGCCAACATCTTGCATTCAAGATAAAATTGACATTACCACTTCTAAACAGCATTTCCACACATACTCTGCAATTCTGTAATACATCTAGGCCGATTAAGCAAGCAAACCAAATAAAACAAGTAAAAAAATCTGTTCTCTGGAGTACTTGCACAATGCCTTCAGCCTAATCTCACAAATGTTAAGTTAAACATACATACTGGCCACAACAAAGTGACATTTTGCAGAGAGAATCACTAATCTTAAAACATTTTCTTCTATGTTGCATATGTTAGGAGGATATACAGGATATACAGAATATTTGCAAAACAAAAGACCGCAGCCAAACCATCATTAAATTTAGAAAAAAGATTAAGAAGTTTTCTTAACAGTAACTAAGGTTTTGCTTTCCCTTGCAGTTTCATAACACAACATCAGAAGACTGAATTCCTTGTAAATGTGGTAAGCAGTAGTTTTAAGAGAGACCAACAGCTACATAATCATCCTACACACTGTTAATTGTATCTGGCATTATTGCTCAAAGCTCCTACACAGAATGTCAGCTGACTGCCTGAACAGTACTTTGTTCTTAGTGCCTTTGTTAATGACGAATTAAATTATACAGAAGAGAGCTCCACAATCACCCTCACTTTATAAACCTCGATCATTACAGAACGACAAAAATCCTAACTGCGTTCTCTAGGCAAAGCTGTATTTCTTAACATGCTACAACTTGTATTCTTAATCTGCAAGTTACCACAATTCATGTTTACACCATGGAGAACTGTGCTGCCTCACAGGAAGGAAACAAAGATGAAGAAAAACATTTCCAAGAAAAAAAAATCTCAGCAAGAGTGAGCTTGGTACATATTCAGTTCTATAAAGACCATTACTTCCCTGGCACCTGGCAAATGACAAAAATACAAACATCAGAGAACTGCCCATATTTTTTTAGACTGTACAGTCCAGACATAATTTGACTGTTCTGGTCATAATCATTTTCTCTTTCGGTCTCTTAACATTTGAAAGAACTAAGTGAAAAACACACATTTCGGGTTGCCTCAATAAAGAGTCTTTCCCAGGACTCTTACAGCTACTGTTTCAGCAAATTCAGGTAAAAGATTTAATCTTAATCTGTGACCTTTATAAACCATCTTTTTTATGCAAATCTGCATACATTGTCACTTGTGAAAGCACAGCCATCCTACCTCATCCCTAAACTTGCTGCAAGTCCAATGAATGTGCCTCAAGTCTCGCTAAAAATAATAATGCAGATATAGAAAGTCATAAAGATATTAAGCTCAGAGAACCTGGCTGACATGCAAACTCAAGGGGAGCCATAAAGATAAAACATAAGTCTAGTTTTTAACGAAAACACAACCATATAGTCTGTACTGCTTTACTGACCTACTTTCCATTGGTTTGTGTAACAATACACTGTGCAGTGAAGGAAACATAGTAACATCCCGTGTCTTTATTAAATATACATCCCCAGCTCTAGCATCAAGGCTCTTCTTTTATGGCTATGCCCAATAAGTATGAATTTCTTCACACAACAGGACAGGTTAACATCCGCTTGTTTACAAAGCAGTATAGTAAATTCTGCATTATCTCGCAGAGGTGGCCAACACAAGTAACACCGAGGCGAGAGGGGTAAACACAACGCCAACATAAAAATGCGCAGCGGAATCGGCCAGAGTAGTAAATAATTGAGATCACGGGCCATCCCAGAAACCCAGGCACGGTTAAAATTCCAAGAAGAGCTGGAGCTGCCACGCTCGGTGCCCGGGTACCCTCCGGCTGCTGCACGTAGCATCCATCGCGCAGCGCCCGGCTCGGGCGGAAGCCGAGCCCGTCAGCCCGAGATACCAACCTGCCATACCGAGCTCCCCGGCCCGCCCGGGCCGCCGAGAGCCCCCGCGGCCCCGCGCCGCCCCCCAAGGGCACGGCGCCCCCCACTCACCGTCCCCCACAGTCATCATGCCCGCCGGTGCCGCGGGAGGGCGGGCGCGGCGGGTCCCGGCCGGATCCCCGCCGGATTCCTGCCGGCTCCCTGCCGCCGCAGCCGCCGCCTCGCTTCAAAATAGCAGTCCCGCCTTGCGAGGGAGCCTCCGCGCCGGCCCGGCCCCCCGGGCGCTCCGCCCCCGCCGTCACGGCCCGCCGCGTCCCCCGCCGCCGGGGACAGCCCACAGCCCCGGGGGAGCGCTGCCCCCCGCCACCGCCACGGAACGCGAAACCAAAGGAGAAGGAGCCTCGTGAGGGACGAGCGCTCTGCGGAACAGAGATCAACCAAAACGTAACGTAACACGAAATGAAACAAAACAATAAAGACGCAGGAAGTAGGAAAGGGCTCCGTTGAAGAAAGCTGCTGCCTCTTTTTTTGAGTTTTCGGAAGACTTCTTTGGAAACCCCCCCCCGCCCCTTTGAAAGAGAAACTGCTTCCAAAGCACGTGTGCAACACACGCTGGGGAGCATCAGTGACAGTCTGCCCAGACTTGAGCTGCTGATCAGAGTTTGTACCTGAATGTACCTTTTGGATGACATGCTGAGGATAGTGCAATCCAAGAGTGATCAAAAAAAAAAAAAAAAAAAAAAAAGAGTAGCAAGTAAGTAGTACCACTTTACTTAGTCTTGCCAATAGAAAAGTTTAAAACTCAGGCAGACTGCAGCATATGCTGTTGCACAGAGCCTGGGAACCACGCATTTGTAAGGAGCCAGGCACAGTTCCCTGTAGTAACAATCCAAAAACTCAGTCAAATTCCTTAAAACCAGTGAAAGCATCAGCCTGGTGAGGCCCTTTTCCTCCAAATGGGCTTGAACTGACCAGTCCACTTCACTGGTCAATAAATTTTCTTGTTTAAAATGGTAAGCCATTGGGAAGAGCAGCTGAAATGGAAAATGATGTGGCTACATTTTGACCGCTTGCATTGAGCACATCAGAGGAATACATGCAGCTCAAAACCTCTATAAAGTAATCACGGCCGCTATCACCAGTATTCCCAAACGATATATATTCATGTTGTGCTGCACTGGTGAGCTCTATTAAGAGTATGTCGTCACTGTCTCCATAGTAACTATATTTCCAAATAGAAAACAGCAAAGGGAAATAAAAAACAATAGTGTAATGTGGAAAAACAGATACACACTAGTGCTATGGATTTTTATTTACCCCCTTTTTTTCCCCAGGAGAACACGTATTTCAGCTGCATCTTTATCACCCATAACACAGCTCCCCTACACCACAATACTAACATCACACATCCTACCTGTCATATTTTGTGTTTGTAAAGCCAGTCCTTTAAGCCATTAAATATTAAAATGGAAAAAGTGCACGGGTTGAATAGAGATTTATCTTCAGCCCAATCATTCTGCTGACTGCAGCAGGGAGCTCAGGATTAATAGTTTCCCTACTTTTGCTTTAATTCCCTGTCTCAATAATGACACTACTATCCGATACAGGAGTCTGCTTGAATTCTCTTAAAGAAAACAGTATTTACAAATCTCAGGCAGCAGAAACAAGTGCTTTTGTAGTGCTGAGATTGGCTGCCAGTTCTGTTTCCATAGAAATGAACATTCACTTGCTGAAAAATGGCGAGGGGGCTTTAGAGAATCTTCTCCAGTTTAGAAGGCTACATATAGTTCTGGTGGAGTGAAAGGGCAAAACCAGCAGCACGTGTAAGATACTGCATAACAGCCAAACATCCTGATATGATTCTTTTAATACGCATCATTATGAATGTAAACAAATCCCAAGGTTTGCATAGCAGCTCATTCACTCACATAATTCACATTAAATAAATGATCTCTGATTTTACTATACACATCTTAGAGTAAAAAATTAAAAATCAAGGGTCAGTTGGAGAGGTAAGCTAGCAGTGGGATATTATTTAAGGCTGTAAGTCACTCTCATCAAGCAAAAGCACTAAGATTCCTACCCAGTTCCCTTGTTAGACATGGCACCTCCTCATGTGTTGGCTTTTGAAACTCCTTGTTACATCCCACCCCAATTATTCCATCCATAAGTGGTTGAATGTGCCTTCCACCTTGTCTACCTTCAAAGAGGATCTGTCAGTCCCTAACGGTAACTCATTCTCCCCCTGCTCTTTACCATTCCATCAGAGACCAGATTCAATAAAGGAAAGAGGCAACCTAAGAGTAAAGGGACTGTTCTCACTAGATCCCCTCTAGCACACTGAAAAAGTAAGATATTACATCTACCAGTGTGCTAAGATGGCAGAAAGGAGACCTTTTCCTGTCCTACCTGTATTTCTCCCACATACCTAAGCATACCAACATGATGTCTTTTAAAACTCTCAAGTATTAGATCAGTATTTTTTTAAATACATCTTTGTTCTGACTACCAATAAAGAATGGAAAACATTTTTGTAATCAGGTTGTTTAAAGCTGCAAGCTTTGACTCTTTATTCCTTTTTTTCTTCCTAAGTACATGCTGGATAAAAAGACTGAACAACTGAAATTAGTTAGTATTATTTGATGAGAGAATCCTAAGTCACATCTCTGGATTCTCAGAAACTAGGTCAACACACCAAATATTCACTACCACAGCAGTGCAACTCAGGGCTATGAAGAAGATGACATCTTCTGAGGTTGTATTAACAAGTTTGTCCCTATCCATCACACACCGAACAGGACCCCCCTCAGTACAGTCATCCTGCTTGGGACAGTAACCCCACCTGGCAAAAAGCCATTTCTTTTGCTATTAAGAAGGCCCACTAGGGATTTTAATGATATTAAAGCCAGAAAAAGTGTTTTTGTACTTTCCACCCTGCCTCTGCCTCCCCCCACTTGGGAAATACAACCCTATTCCCCCGCCACCATCCCAAACCCTACTACAAAATATACAAAGCACAAAAAAAAACCCCTCAACACTGTAACAGATGTATTCAGCCACTAAAATTTGGCCTTTATGCAGAGATGTTTGATAAAGCTCCTGAAAGAAAAGTTGGAACCAAGGCCACAGGAATTCAACAGTAACTTTAAATCTACACGTGCAAGCAGTAAACACAAATTGTCCTTCAGAGAATAATGAAGCACAAAGCCAAGATAAAGCACTAACAATGGAAGAATACCTTTCAATAACATTGAAAAACTGCCTAGATGGAATCAACAGATGAACTAGGTTCAAGCAAAAATACTGAAATAATGAAATTAAGAGGGATTCTGTCATTTATGGTACCAAAACAGAATCAGAGTAACTTTTGCATAGAAATTGCGAGCTACAAGACAAAATACATGGTTTATACTGTCATAGATCAGCAGTGATATCTGTGTTTTGCACATGAGATAAAAATAGCTTCAAAATAAACTTTCTTAACTCTCTTAAATAGAGTCAAAAAGGACAGAAGTGCTATGTTAACTAGTCCAGCAATATGGCATATATATTTTTATATATTTAAATTATTTCAATGCTTATATTCCCCTTTGTGACGTTCTCTGTTCTCCTGAGAACTACTGACAGAAAAAATACACATGTAAAATGCATCTCTGAATCTCTCAAACCTATGAAACCTACACAGCTGTATTAATGTTAAATGCAAAAGATAATGGTTTACCCTTTCATAATGAGTAAGTTTACAATCTAACAGAACATAAACATTTACATTTTTATGTAAAACATTCTTCCCCAAATTAGAATGCCATGGGTTTAAAAAAAAACCAAGTTTTTACAAATCAATTTTTAAGTGTTCAAGAATAGCAATGTTTTATTTCAAAGCAAAATGCAGCTTGAAAACTCTTGCTATGTCAAAGAAAAGGTTACAAAAACACTTTCCTTTGAACCTACAGTCACTTCTGTTTTCACACTAACAAGAGTGAGAAAATTTAAAATGAAAAAAGTATTTTTAGTACATTAAGCAATTGTATACATTCCTCAAAATATTTCTACTCTTGAACAGTTACACTTTTTAGATACAACAGACCATAATCAACAAAGTTACTTTCAAAGACAAATTAATATGAGGGAACCCTTCCTAATGAAACAAGATCTATTGATTCTTTGCAGAAGACAATGAGGCTTCCAAAACTGACTATGCTAATGCCACTGCCACAGCACCTCCTTTGTTTTGCTGTTATGTAACACTTTTTTCAAAATTTACAGTTTTAAATTAAATTGTCATACTAAACAAAACTGCAGCAATAAAGCAGTAAGAAGCAACAGGGATTTTCTGCAGAACTGGTTGTTGTCTTTTCCTAAAATACACCAAAACAAGGAGCTCAAGCTCAATGAAGTCTTAACTTCAACAATTGTCTTTAAATGCTGCAGTCTCCTATTTCTATAATTTAAAACTATGTATTATAATCATGATGCATCATTTTAACAGAGAAAGTCTCAAACACACCCATCACTAAAGTACATTTTTCTCTTAAAAAACATACTAAGGATAAAGGTTCATCCAATCTTTTTTCCCATACATGAACACTTTGCAGCATTCTTCTATCCTCTACTGAGCACATCTGTAACTCGTTAAATATTCACTGCTTGTTTCCATGCAGTTTCAACACCTTTTCCAACTGTATTCTGACCACAATCCAGCAAATAGTTCCAGTGAAGTGCACAAGCTCGTTTCACCAAGTGTCTCATTTTCTTAGCATTTACATGTTGCTATTCATCCACCTCACATTTATAATGCTAGTATTTAAATACTTATCTTGCATTAATCTAAAGCTGAGTATAAATATATGATCTTTCATACTCACCACTGACGTTACTTAAAATCATATTGTCAGAGTTTCTTATTTCATCAAATTTTGCAAAGATTGTTTGCAACCTATAAAGAACAAAAACAACAGAGGATTTTTATATCTCTGAAATCCCACTGGCTACTAATAAAAACAGAAATTAGTTTATTTGCATATATAAAGGAGCAATGCAAAATATACAAGGGATTAAGTGTATGAACAAAGAATTCCTAAAGGATTCCTCTTTAGCTGAGCATCTTCACAGAAACACATAGAAAACAAAGTAAACTTAGCAAAGAATAAAAATCATGTTATTAGCATGATTAGGAATAACCTTCTATAGTTCAGGTTCAGTAATAGCACATATTGGGAATATATAGTGTGTATATATATACATATTCATACTCAACAATAAAAGGTTACAGGAAGAAAAAAAAAAAAGAATTGCTATTTAATTTGCTCTAAGACTATTAATAAATTTTCTTCAAAGTTTTTGTTCTACAAAATTTCCTCAGTTTGGTTATGAAAAAAGCTCTGTGCTAGTTAGCACTTCCACAGGGGAAAAACTGCCAAACAACAAGACTTTCTTCTAAACTTAAGGTACCCTAAACACTCGGATGTGTCCAACCCACACACCACTGATTTTAACTGCAGCAATAGAGAATACACTGCAATGCTTTGCTACATGTAAACAGCAAACAGACAAACAGAACTTAGAATAAACCAAACCAAAAACTCCACAATCCTACATTTGCAATCTAGTCCCACAGGGCAAAAAATGGTGTTCAATCAAGAAAGCTGGCAAAACACTTCAACAGCCCTTTCTCATCACTTCTGCAGAAAACTCAATAGAAGCAGTGGAAGTATCTCCCAGAAAAAATGTGACCCACACATTAACAATACATTTGTACTGACACTGTTCAGCTGCAAACAATTGAGAATATTTTCTTGTATTTCTCCAAAGACTTCTCTGAATTTTAGACTACTTGGAATATGGTAATATGTAACATGCACATGGGATTTTTAGCTCCAGGACTATGAGGACTGAATCCTGATTTTAAATGAACAAAGTTATGAACTACAAATCACATTTCAATCTGCAGGTCTCCAAACAGGTACAGTTCAGCTACATCAGAAGAACCAGAGACTATACCACCCAACTGAAAATGTGCACTGATAGGCTGTCTTTACAATTCACAATCCAAACTATTTTATGACAAAACAAGAAAAATGGGTAAAGAACTACACCTGAGTATGAAAATTCTCACAAGGAGAAAACTCAAGGACACACGAAGATTTCCCTTCAGCATTTCATTTCACACACCACTTTTATGCAATGATCCATGCAGAGAGGCAGTGCACTTAGTCTACATTCTCTGAGACTCACTCACTGCAACCTCATTTATCTAAAAAACCTCATTTACCTAATAATGAAGAATGTGATAAAAAATGAAATGCAGACAGACAACAGAATAAAAAATTTGAGCCTTCCCCCCCACCTTTCCAACAATTTAGGACTCTCACAATGCGTTATTTTTACTTTCCAAATGCTTCAAAGCAATATGCTGCAGAGCAAATTTGTCCTTGACTTAGTAGGCTCACAACAAGAACTATACAGATCTCCACAAAAAGCTTACCCTACTGCAATGATCTAAAACAACACAACCAAAAACCCTCTTAATCATTTAAGTCAATAACCCCTAACACAAATCAGCAGTTATTCTGCCATCTCAACTTATCTCAAAACTAGATGTAGCTCAGTAGTAGTTTGCCTAATCTTTCCCTAGCACACTCCTATGTGTCTGGAACCTATTATCCCCTCTCCCTTTTGCACCACCATTGCATTTCAAACCAGTGCTGCCACAGCAAAATGTCTGAAACGGCAACAATTCACAAATGTCACTGCTTTACTATTAAACCTCAAGTTTTGAAAAGATCAGTTTTGCAAACCAAAGGCTGAAATGGGGTTTTCTGCCCTTTGACTTGAAAAAGTAAACCTTTTGAAATGAAATGTTTTTGGGGTACTGGAATTTATTAATGACACATGAAATCCCATTAACATGCTATGTGCTTTCAACCATACAAAGCGAGACGTTCACACGAGAATCAATATCTATAACAATGCATTAGGCCATCTTGCTTTCATAACAAGAAGTTAATGTATTTGCCTCATATGCTTGTGTTTATCAGGGATTGCTGTGAGTTTCCCTCAACAGTGCTGGATTCCATAGCAAACACTGCATTAGCAGTTCACCTAGTTAATAAGGAAGACTTAACAGTATATCTGAAAGGCTAAAACTGTCATCCCAAGAGAAACTAAATATGACTAGAGAGATTAACAGATTTGCCTTAAAATTTAACTTTAATTTTTACATCCTGTAAAGCTGATGTTATCCACTCGGCACAAATATTTTAGAGAATTCAAAAGAAAAAAAAATTTCCTGCTCGTTTGAACTTTGTTTTCAAAAATGCTTTCCTGAGTGTTTTAAACAGAAGCTAAAAGCAAAATGCTTCCTTGTAAATATGTTACAATAATAGACATGTTGCCTCTCACTCTGGGCAAAATGTTTGATAAAGTATTAACTATAAACAATTTTTAAAAAAGTGTTTGTCAGCACTTGATGCTACTTTGTCAGTGTTGCAGGCTGGAGAAAAACACACAGTACTGCCACTCCTCACTTTCAAAGCACGTCATTATGACCAGAGACACACTCTACAGTATTTGTCATAATTGCAAAAACAACAGAAGAGCCAATTATAACACAGCTGTTAACATGGTAAAGCACTACTGCAGAACCAACCCGCTCTTTAGAAGAGCTTACAGGATCTGTAACTACTACTTTGCAAAGTCTCTCACAACAAGTTTCTACCTCACTCTCTTCTCACCCTGCTCTTCTTACTCCCTTCTTCTCTTATTTCTTCACATGGTAAAAAGCAGCAAGGCAGTATGGGCTAGAGTCTCTACAATTATTGCAACCACCATCAATTTATAATGTTTACAGGAGGTTCACCTCCTGGCAAAAGAGAGCCTGCCAAGAAGAGTCCAAGAAATTCTACAGGGCTGGATGAAGACCAGTTTTACTGGCAATAAGGAATGTTTTTTTGAGAAGGGAAGCATTATTACTCCTTCATCTCATATCTGCAAGCCCAACTCAGGATGTGGCAATCAAAATCAACCACTGAAGTCACCACATATCACTGGTGGACAGAAATACTATCTCCTTTTCCCAAATAGCCACAGACAGGTCTCCCCCAACTTCTCGTATAGATGGGAAAATCCCCATTGACAAAATCACACGTTTGGGACAGCAGATACTTCTGGATGGGCTGTCAGTGAATGAATGAATGAATGTGCGAAGTTGTAGCACTTTAAATGGGGGCTCCTGGCAACCTGCCAAACCCTCTCCTCCAGCAGGCAACAGGTCTCAATCAAAATATGAACATACTATGGTGAGGATGGGCAACAGGAGGAATACAAGGACACAGCTTGAGCTGACACGCACACACATGGAAACATGGATGCTTCCACAGAATGTGCACAACACTTCACACTGGAAAGCTGTTTTTCATGACCATGCTTGATGCAGTTCAACTCTTCATATGACGGGCAGAGGGGGATACCTAAATGTGTGGACCTTGTGGTCAAGAGGCAAAAGAGCACCACTCCCCTATCAACAGCAGAAGGATAAAGAAGAAGAAGAACGGATGGTGAACTAGACTGTTGTTTATGTCCAAACTGAGTCTAAAGCAGGAAATGGCCCATATGAAACTTTGCAGTTGTTTCTCCATATTTCCCCCTTCCAAGAAAAAAAAAAAAAGAAAAAAAATCTTGAAGACATGTGTCCACATCTGGACACACAGATGGACCCCATCTACAATTTCAACTAGACAGATAAGAAGAATGTGCATACCACATAAAATGTGGTATTCAGAAAGGGATACTGCAATATGCTTCAACATTTTAGGAAATGGAAGTTTTGGCCCTAGACATAAGAAATAAACAAATGACTGGTATTTTACTTTTCTGTTTCTCAAGCAACCGTGGGGAAATTTGTCAGATGAATTCCTCAATGATAAAAGCTTTTAACACTCAGACTAAGAAACTGCTATCTAGAGCCACGTATACTATTTCCATTCAGGGAAGATCAGCCACACAGATTCCATACTGTAAAACATTCAGTTTGGCCCATAGGGAACAAAACCTCTTCAGTATTTTTGGCTCACTGAACAATAAATATAACATCCATTTTCAATATTCACAAATATATTTGCACTACTGCTTTCAGGTCTGACACCAAAGACTGTCTAACCTCTCTGGTAGCAATTATAACAAAAGGGAAAACAACATCCAAATTTCCAACCACTGACTTGATACTGATTGTTCTGGAAAAGCAATGTGCTTCAAGCAAAAAGCATAATAATAATAATCTGAGATTTCTAAGTTAAAAAAATAACAAATAGAAAGAGGAACTCACTGATTTGATTTATAAACAAGCTCACCAATTAATCTCAGTAAAGAAGAGAAATGCACTGAAGAAAAATAAATACTAAATAAGTCAAATTGAACTACAAAAGTAAGATCCCATATTTTATTCATTACTTAGATTCCAACAGGTCCAGTAAAGCCCTGTAGAAAATCCAGTATTTTCCACAAAGGCAAACCCTACCAGGTGCAGATTAGAAAACCTTTTAAGCCTTCTATTATTAAAGTACTGACTGTATTTGGCTTTATACAGACACAACATGTATATACCATTTGCATATTTAAGGAAGTTGAACAATTTCTCAAAACAATGCTTGATTAACTTTCCTGCCTTCCTTTCAGCAGACAGGAGCTCTTATTTTCAGTGCTCTAGGATGGAGTGCATTCAAACAGCAACACAGAGCTCTGTAATGTGTAATTTGTTATGCAAACAAAACAAGCCTACATTTTATTGATTCATGTGTGCACCAAACACTAAAGTAATAGATTTTTCTGCTAATATTTATGTTTACATGTAATTTTTAATGCACTGACTTACAGCAAAGGAGCTGCAATGCAGTTCTTTAAGGCTGAACTCAACAACTGAAAGCAGCCGTGTCTGAACTACAGATTATCTGTAATACTTAAAACCCTTAAAACCTACCCAGACACACACATGAACACAGATTCCCCTCAAAATAATGATGACACTCTACATCAAAGAGGTTTTTTTCCACAGATCATAGCTCCTGCATAACCACCTAAAAATTTTACTCCATCTAAGCAAAGGGAAAACGTCTGACAGGCACGGGGGAAGAAAACGTCTTAAATGAGGTCTGCCTCTGAAGGAACAAGTCTGAGCTACCACAGAGCTAATCTGTCTTTCCTGAGCTTTGTCAAACGCCTTCTTAGTTGTGTGAAGGAGTAAGACAAGACTACAGGAACTCTGCTTTCTGTCAGGGATGGATGGGACAGAGTAGCAGTCTCATGTTTAACTCAAGCAAATCATAACTCCCCCCTTTATCCCAACTTGAAACCTACTGCAGAGGACACAGCACTGACACTCAGCTCACGTACTATTTAACACTAGTCCTGACTGTCAGGTGCAAAACTGTTGGAGATTTAGTGGCAACAACCCATTTAATATGCACCAAGTAAAGTCTTGCTTCTTTATGTAAATGCAAATTATACAACCATGCTTGCTTTCAGATCAGGGGGAATTTTGTATGCAGCTGATTCAGACAGTAGAAACAACAACTTGGCACCTACTGCAACTAAATTAGAAGCTGTTGATTGTCCTGAGGATACAAAGCACCTATGGTGTTTAATCCTATTTGGATCCCAAGATGTACTCAGCTTGTATCACATGGAATCATAAACGGTGAGTACTGAACTTAAACTTACAGTCAGACCCAACATTCATTGCAAAAAGGCTGTGATATCTGCACTCTTTTATTCTCTGTTCCAAAAGATGTCCAAGGCCCTATCTTAATGCAAGGAAGATCTTCTTGGATATGTTCCACTTATTTGCTAGGAAACTTAATTTTTTGAATTGTAGTAATAATATGGCCCAAGTTCTGTGGTAACTATGTAAACTATTACTAGTCTAAAAACAAGACTATCATTAAATAGAAGAGAATGTGTGCAACTTCTCATTCTCACAGGCAGGGTAAACTTGTGTCTCAACAGGCTGAACTCTGCCTGGAATGAGAAACAATAAATTCAACATCCTTCTTCCATGGCGCTTCTTCTTTCATAGAACCATAGAATGGTTTTGGATCATCCAGTTCCAACCCCTCTGTCATGGGCTGGGATAACTTTTCATTAGACCAGGCTACTCAAAGCCCCATTCAATCTCACCTTGAATACTGCCAGGGACAGGGTATTCACAGCTTCTCTGGGCAACCAGTTCCAGTGTCTCACCATCCTCACAGAAAAGAATTCCTAATATCGAACCTAAACTTATCCTGTTCCAGTTTAAAGCCCTTGATGCTGGTCCTATCACATCCCTGGAAGAAGTCCCTCTCCAGCTCTAATTACACCCTCTTTAGGTATTGGAAAGTGCTCTGAAGTTTCCTAAGAACCTTCTCTTAGGAGAATTCACTTTTAGCTCTTAGATTAGTTTAGTTTTTTAGATGGGTCTGATGAGGCATTCATCTGATATTCTCTCTGAAAACAAGTAGTAGACATACTCAGCTTTATCAAAAAGAAGTGAGATGAAGGTGATGGTAAAATGGTATGCTAATATATAAGGGTTTAACACATTTTAGGAAGCACAAATTGTCTTAACAAGGAACTTTAAAGATTTTATGGAATAAACAGTCTTTCTCACTAAGTACAATTTCAAGCTCTGTCTAGCTTTCTTAATTAATCAAAGGTAGAAACAAAGCAATGTTTTGTTTCATAGAAACTAATATGATAATATTAATAATAATAACAACAAATTTTCTTTCATATAAACTAATCAACATACAGTCAGGAACTCTAGTAACATCATACTGAAAGGCAAAACTAACTAGAGTATAAAATAAAAATTACAGTAATTTTAAAACAGAGTTTTTAGTGAGTTTAAAGTTCAGATAAAAACCATTAAAACATAAATGGCTCAGAATTACAAAATGAGAACAGCTAGCTCACCTTCCAGGAGGAATTCCTCTTTTTGCAAGATCTATTCGTACTTTCTCTCCCACATGTCTATAAACCTCTACAATGGCTAGTATGGCAGCATCTCTCACCTGTGAACAGTTTAAATTGTTAATTTCAGGGTTATAGAAACCAAAACAACATTTGCTGACAGGCCACTCATCTTACAGTTTCTATGGCCCTGTATGCCAATTCAGTTGAAACAGTGAGGGTGAAAAGGAAAGGAAATACAACTGTTATATCAAAATGGCATTTGTTCCAAGTTAGAGCATGTCCAGATGGTAAAAAATCCTAGAAATAACAGCTTTAGAGGGAATTTCTGGATCTGACATAAGAATTGCATTTGTGGAAAAAATGTGCTTTATTTAGGACTCGCTCACAGCAGGCAATACTTTCAAAAGTTAGCTCCTGCACTCACTCTTGACATTTCATCTTGCTTTCATCTGTTTTGACACACAGCAAGGTCCTTCTAGAAGACTAAGACTGCCCACAAGAGTGGACCAAAGTGATGGGCATTTTCTTTATTTATTTCAACTGGAATCAGGTGGCATGACATCAGCCCAAGAAAGGGAATAGGGCAGGACAGTGGAAGGGGAAAAAACAGGGGAAAGAAAGGAGATAAGAGTGCCTCTTCAAAAATTTTAAACCATGGTCATTACAATAAAAACTGCCAAAAACACATTTTAGTAAATGCCATTATTCGCTATAAAAAATGTCTGGAATTAATTTAGTATTGTTTGCAGCAGTTCAAACTAAACATACAATTGCTCTAGCAAGATGTGAACTACATCTTTACTACTGATCAGCAAAAGGACAAATTCTCAACAGAATCTCTCTAGAATAGAGCAGTGCTATCCAGCACAGGGGAGACAAGAACTTTGCTGCATCCAGAAATTAAGCATAAAGACCAATCCTGTTTAGAAGTCCATCTCCTACCAATGTTATCTTCTCCCTTACTGTATTCATAGTCTTTTCCCTCAAACACAACTTCAGATAAATCAAGGTATTTTAACTGTTTCCACTGGAAGATTTTCCAAGGTTCAGATGTCACCATTATGAACTACTTCCTGATTTTCACTGCAGATGTTTTTGCTTACTTTAATGATTTTAATGACAGTTCTTGCATGTTCTTAAATGCCATTTGGGTTCCAACTGGAAAATAATTACACGTAATGTTAACTTCAGTAAATTTGGCAAACTAGCACAGGTTTCATATAAGGGCTGCTTCTGGAGGTATTTTTTGGTGTCAATAGCTTATTTTTTATTTATTTCCTTTCAACATGCTCTGTAAGAAACAACAACTTTCAGCAATTACTAGTTTCAACTTCTGAAGACAGAACTGAAGGGACCAGTATATCATGATACTGCTGCCTTTGCAACTCTACTTGATCTGCTACACACAAGGACTCTTATCAGCTTTTCTTTGAATGCCTATATTTATTTTGCTCTCACTACTCTGTCAAAGCATAGTTGTTCAAGGCCCAGTAAGTACTGAAATCCTTACCTGACTGTTGGAGTCACCAAATGCTATACACAGATGTGGTACCAACTTGCTGAGGATTAATGGCTGTGCACCGTAGCTAAAAATAAAAAAAGAGGAATGTTTTTTAAGAAAAAAACAGAAAATCATTTTTGCAGAAGCAAACTTTTGTCTTAGATTTCATAGAATACAAACTGACATCAATCAAGCTTTGTCTCTCTCTTACTAGTCCTTTATGTACTTTTAAGTAAGATAAATTTCTGTAACTTTAGTCTTTCTTTCAGAAAGCCTACTGCTTAAGTTGTTTGGTTTTTCCCATATATTAATTTAATTGAAGCAGACTCCCTAATGGATTACTTTCAGAAAAAAATTACATTCAGAAGGATAGCACCATTACATCTCCATAGAAACAAAAAGCTTACATGTTTAAGGTAGCAACAAGACACAAACACACTCCTTCTCGGGATCGGTAATTCTTGTGTTTAAAACCAACAGCAAGGCGTTCCCAAATGTACTACAAAAGCAGAAATAATGGTCTTTAATTACCAGGAGCACAATACAACATAATCCTATTCCATATAATTACATTCATAATAGTTGCAAAAAAAAATAACAGAAGGCAGGTCCACTGGAAAAGTGATAAAATTAACTTATGAAATGCACAATATGGAACACAACACAGATAAATTCTACACCAAAACCAATTCCTATTAAAAAATCCTTCAGCAATCTAGCTGAGTATTTTCCTTTTTTAACAAACAGCTCTTAAAACATACAGAATTGTTACAGTTCATGCACACAAAACAAACATTAACATTACAAACTATTGACTCAAGCAGAAGTTACTATATTCTTTTTGCTTCGTTTTCTGTTTCCCTGCCAAAATTTCCTCACATCCATTTTAGCTTGTCCTTATCCCTACTCCTGCAGTCCCACTTCTCCCTTACTTTTGCTTTAGATCTGTTTCTTCATTTTTTGATTATTTCTTGCCCCCTTGTTCTAATTCTTGCGCTTCCATTTTTGCTCTGCTTTCGGTTCTCCTCTCCGCGCTGGTGCCGCTTCCTGTGGTACGATCCCCGGGCTCGCTCAACCCTCGCTCACCTCCTTGCGCACTCGTTTTCCTCTGCCTGCCCTGGCTCTCTGCCTGCTGCCTTTATCCCATTACCTTTCCATCTCCTTGCCGTGCTCTAGCCTGTATCAGGGGGTTGGAAGTGCAAACGTGGAGCAGAGGAGCTCGACGATTCTCCCTGGAAGCAGATGCACGGGCTCAGCCTGCAGCTCGCCCCAGCTGCAGCGCTGCCATTGCAGCCCGGCCAGCATCCGGGCAGCGTTGCCTAGCGATGGATGGCTGCACACTGCCAGGAGCTGCACACTTTGCAGCCCAGGCACCTCCCTCCCGCCAACTGCACCCCGGAGTGCTGCAACTGCAACCTATAATGACGCCACACAAAGCTGCTAAAATGTATTACATAGTAATTATTGCAATCGGCTTTCTGGAAAAAAAAAATAAAGCCCTCACAAACAGCTGTTGATCAACAAAAACAGAGCATAAGAGAAGGGAATATGCACCCTCTTTATTAATGAGGTAGCACGCTTCAGAGCAGACATAAAATTTTCCAATTAGAGCCCTGCTTGATAATTTTTGTCCCATCCGTGGTTTTTTGTTTGTTTGTTTTATACTTCATTGCATTTAGAGAAAACAAACCTTAGATGAGCAGGATATGGCTTGCCAAAACTGCATAGCTTAAAAACAAAGAACAGGATTTTACGGAAGAAAACATCCTTCCAATTAACCCACTGTCACAGACAAACGTGGGAAAAAGGAAATTTCATTGCTGGATGTATTAAGATACAGGTAGAGAGGGAACTTCAGACTACTGAAATTAAGCAGACCAAAGAGAAATTTAATCTTTCACTGAATTATCCCTTAGGAACTAAATTTTTTTAAGCAGAGACATTCAAATGGCTGCTTAGAAATTTTAACTCTTGGAAGTTCCTAGCAAGAGTTGATGTCAACCTGTCTTTGCCCCTCTCATGCACATTTATACCCCCTATATTTTCATGCCTTCCTGCCTATAAACAGCTACATCTAGTTCTTGCTCATAAAAGAAACAAAAAAGCCCTAAACATCTAAAACAAGTAAAGGGATTTAACAACAGGACAAATTAAATATTATTCAACAACATGCTAGAAGAGGCAAGGTGAGCTGACTAGAAAGAAATTTACAGGACTTATCTTCAAACAATTATTCCATTCTGCTCTTCTAAAGGGATGCTTCACTGCAGCAGAGAGCCTAAAGCTCTGTATTTCAGTGTTGGAGGCACAGGAAAGACTCTGCTGTTTTGGTCCCTGCTGAGGATGATTGATGCTTTTCATCCAAAGTTGTAATGACCCATAAGCTTTCCTGAGAGCAGACAACCACAGTCAGGCTTCTCTCACCCTGGGGGAGCTACCAGGAGAGCCAGACCTTGTCTTACACACACATGCTCTTCCTTGGACCCCACAAACCTCATATGCTTTCTGACACAGAGTCATCTTCAGAGAGGATAGAAACTTCTTCCATCACCTCTATGTACAGCCTAACAACTCTGGACAAACAAAGATGGACCAACAATGTAAAACCTTCCTGACAAGGGTTTAGCACAAAGCAACTACCATCAATTTCTTTATCAGCAACTGTCCATATGAAGGTATCGCCAAGGTGCTCTGCTGTGCACTTGTCCAAATGCTGTTGCTGTAGAGGTGCTGGTCTGCATGCCAGGTATTTGGGAGCATTTTGGGCACAGTAACATGTCATTTATGAACTACTGGCACTTTGACACAAAAATTACTGCCAGGTCTTTTGGTCAATGAATATAACTAACACTGCAGCTTGTGAATAGATAAAGGAATGTCTTTGTGGATGAAATTTCTAGACCCAGATGCGTAAATCCCGACCAGACCTGTAGCCAAAGGGAGATAAACATGTTCTATAATAGCCTAGCATGCTACATGTTTTATCAGACAAACAAAGCAACTGACAAATTTCTTACTCCAGATAAAGTCCACAACATCTTATTCACTGCATACAAACATTCAAACTTGAATCTATGAATAAACAAAGCCAGGAATTAGCACATACAAAACCCCATTTTTTCCCCTATTAACCTCTAGAATTAGAACTCAAACAGATTTTCTTCAGGAACTGAAAACTCAAATAGTAAGTTCTTATTCACATCCAGGGTCTCTAGACTTCTAAAGAACATTATTCAAGAATATAATCTTGTTAAACAGTCCTCCATTTTTCAGACTCACAGAGTTGAGATATAAGATTAAGTATTCAGAAGCCACATAATGCTTAGAAGTAAAGGTTGAGTTAAGCAAGCCTCCTTACAAACAAAAATGACAAGCCAAAGGGCGACTTATCCCCACCTCCATTTGTCCATGGTACACAGAGCATCACTGTCATACAGCTAGAAGGCCAGATTCTCTTAAGTTAGAAAATGTGCACCTTAACGGTAGGACTAGTCCTACATGTTCAAGCACAAATCTAATTTTAAATCAATTTGGAGCTAATTAAACTTATTTATTCCCACTATTCAAACCCAGAAGATGCTTTAATTAACAAAACCCTGTCACATGGCATAAAAACATCTACTCAGAATTAAGCTATGATGTGCAAAATATGCAGAATCACATCGTGCCAAGATTTTTATCTTTAGCTGAACAATACATCAGTGTCAATCCATTAGAGTATCTTTAACATTTACACCATTAACAGTGGCAATAACATTGTGACATGTTCAAAGTTCATACAAAAGTCATAAGCTCACTGGAGGCCTCCATCTGAATCTGCATTAAATAATCATACCATGGGTGGTGCTGCTTCACACATCAGTTTCAATATAAGATTCTGTGCTTGCTCTCGAACTTGGTCTTTGGCATCTCCCATACGATCTATCAAAGCCAGAAGAACTACAGAAAGACGGGAAAAAAAGAGAAAGTAAAAAAGATTAAACACCCAATGGAGATTTTCTAATGCCTAAAGGTATTTTTTGAAACAGATGTAATATACATGTCATTCAAAAATAAAAGATGAGTTTAAGTAGGCCACAGTATTTTAAAGCCTCAAGTGCATATCTGAGTATTTTATAAGACTAACAACAAATGCATAAGGCTGAAATGGAAGGAAATAGTAACTTTCAACAGGTTAAAAAGACAACAAGCTTCCCATCTTCAAAACTGTGTGAATGACTTTGATTTCATCTTCAAAAAGTGTTCCAGTTAGCTTCAGAATGTCTGGCTTTTCTAAAAAATAACGCTAGGCATGGTGAGAGGCAAACAATTGGAATAGAAATATACAACTATTTTAAAATCAGTGTGACTTTGCTGTTTATTTTAAGAAAATCGAAAGTTTAAAATCCCTTTATTCACACAGTGTATCTTCAGGAAACCCAGCCTTACTTCAGTGAAAGCATTGTTAAAGATTACTATGTTAAAACAAGCATCCTCAAACAATATTTAAGTAAAATTGCATGACAGCTGATGACTTCACACCCTAAAACTAAGTAAAAATCAAAATCAAGGCACTTGCCAATTCTTTTTGTTTGCTTTTCCAGACAAAAGTTTATAATTACATCAGATAAATTAATGCTGTGACTTCAGGAAAGATATCCCAACACATAGCCAGCTCCGTGCTGTGCCAGACATGCTGCTGTACTGGTTCCCAATCCCCCATCTGGGACCAACCCTTTGTGAGATTCTTCCCCCCAGTGCTTTCAGTACCACTTCTTACAAATGAGGGGTGATGATACCGAGTGTGCTGCCTTCCTTCAGGAAGCACAACTGATGGAGTTGGTGGAATTGGTGAAGATGTCATCCCTCACAGGATAGTGATGTCAGGTACTCCAAGTAAAAAAAAAAAAATCTTCACACCTAAAATAACTTTTTGCTACATTTGGTACTACATCACTGAACACCTGAGAATATTTTGCAGTTACTGCCTGACCTCAACAGACTGCTAAAGAATTTCTACTCACTAAAGAAATAACTGTATTTGGCTATTGTTTGAAAGGCAGATCTGAAATAATTTTACCAGTACTTAATGATTTTATAGTAATAACTAAACAATAGATTTGCCAGCAAAATAAAGGGAACAGAATCATACATTCTGAGGAGGTTTACTGAGTCCCCTGTTCCTACATGAAAAACAGCAGCCATTTCTGTACTATGATTGTTACTGACAAATACACTGCTGAAGTTGTAATTTCCCATCCTGCGATATCTGAAGCCTTTCTTAGTGTCCTAATCTGAGTATTTAATTCTACTGGTTCTGGATAGTCCACTGACACCTTCAGCCACCATTATCAATGTTTTGTGTTTTTCATCTATCTTCTCCACCCTTTCTCCTCTGAAGAAATTAGTACAGCTACTTTCATTTTACAGTTTGAGAAGAAGAGTCTGGGGGTTTTTTGTTTGGGTTGGATTACCATTGTTTTGATAACATGGGACTTTTTCTTTATGGTTTGGGTTTTTAAGGGGTGTTTCTGTTTTGTTTGGTGGTTGGGTTTGGTTTTGGGATTTTTTTCCCATTTTGTGAACAGAGAAAGAAGTCCAGACCTTAAGGAGTTATTTTTGGGAGTAGACAGCTACCACTCCCGTGAACTTCCAATCACTTATATACCTACTGAATACATTTTTCTTGCCAACAGTACTTTCCATGTCCATTTTCAGCACTTCTGAAGCAACCTTGTCCCCATGCCTTACACTATTAGTGATGTCTCTACACTGACCTGACTGCTGGGCAGCTGAAGGCAATTCTAGCTTTGCAGAGAAGGAAACAAACACAGGCAGTGCCAGTTCCGCAGGAACACGGCTCCTTTGTGACTAATTAGCACTCTGAGTCATTTGATGGAGCTGCAGATACCAGGGCTCTGCTCAAATCACCAAGGCAAGCACAGAGAACAGCTAGGAGAAGCTGCTGAACAGAGATGAGGTCATTGAGTTAAACTAAGCCATGACACAGCCCGCAGATTTCAGTGTGTGCAGCTACTGAACACAGCAGCCTTTGCCACTCCTGGAGCTCTGACAGAGGGACACACGCTGTGGGAGCTATTAAAGGGCCCAAACGGGCTTGGCTTTTCTCCCCTAAAAGCTCAAGTTTCTCTAAGACCCCATATAAGGCATGATACATTCTATTTGCACAAGACAAAAGAAATTAGGCTGTTGAATGCTGGCAACCACCAGCTGGTTTCCAGTATGGCTGTTCATCTTCTCTGTCAGAATAAGCTCCAACAGGAAATCATTGGAAGTTGGGTTTCCTATTGATCAAGTTTCAAAACAGAACATCATTTTGGCTGCTACTTTTCCTGTAAGATGTACAAGCTTTCTCACCAGCATTATTGAATCAGTGTCCCTCTTTATACTGCAATGCAAATACATACATTTGGTTGCTCCTGGTATCAGCCTGCAAACTCAACAATCTCAAACAGATGTCAGAATTAAAAGGGTGACAAAGAAGAAGTAGGACCGTACATGAAGGTTGTATTCAATGTGGTAGCCTCCTAACAAATTACTCAGTGAGGTGTATAATTTGTCACATGCAGTCTGGACTGAACAATCCTACTGTTTTATATTAACCTTATCCATATTATATTTTCTGTTGCCTAGATTCTTAAATTATTTCAAATTATTTCAAATTTTTATTAGAAAACCTAATAACATATGACATCTTTCTGTTACTTATTTCTGCTGATATGCTGAGAAAAAACTACAGTAAATTTAGGAGACAGTGATTCCTCTTGCAGCTGTTTATTTTTTGTGAAGCACTGTATTTCATTCAACTTGCCTTTTCGCCACATTTTAGCATGTTGTCAAAGTTTCTTACCACTTCCAGCCACTCCTGAGGTTTTCCCGTTAAGAATCCTACATTGCAGAAGTCTCATTCTCCTGAAGATTTCCTGCTAAGATTTCTACATCACATTTTTACAGGTTTTGATTACTGAACAAAACCTGAAAGTGTTAGCAAAAATACTCCATAGCAGACATTAATTCTACCAGATCTACCTCAAACTGACCTGCTATTTCATAGAGTCATAGAATATTTTGAGCTGGAAGGGATCCATCAGGATCATTGAATCTGACTCCTGGGCCAGAGAGGACACCAGGAGTCACACCATGGGTCTGAGTGCATTGCCCAAACACTTCTGGAGCTCTGTCACGCTTGGTGCTGTGACCACTTCCCTGGAGAGCCTGTTCCTCTGGGCAAAGAACCTTTTCATAATATCCAACCTAAACTGCTCCTAGCTCAATTTCAGGGCATTCCCTCAGGTCCCATTGCTGTTCAGCACAGAGCAGAGCTCAGTGCCTGCCCCTCCTCTTCCCCTCATGAGGAAGCTGCAGACTGCAATGAGCTCTCTCCTCAGTCTTCTCTTCTCCAGGCTGAACAGACCAAGTGACCTCAGTCACTCCTCACACGGCTTCCCCTCCAGACCCTTCACCATCCTTGTTGGTCTCCTTTGGACACTAATGATTTAATGTCTTTTTTATGTTCTGGTGCCCCAAACTGCACTCAGCACTTGAGATGAGGCCACCCCAGTGCAGAGCAAAACAGGACAATCACCCCCTTTAATTGGCTGACAATGCTATGCATTTACATCTGAGCTGCTATATATGCCTTTTTTGCTATATTCATAACAGAGTTTATTATTCCATCAGTTTGTTTTTCCATTGCCTTCCTTCTCTTATCTCAGTAAATATGAATAAATTTTTGCTTACTTTATCCAAATTCACCAATAATTTTATCACCACTAGTTGGGACAGTAGATGTGTGAGTTAAGGCCAAAACCAGCCTTCAGAGTCAGAGTACAGCCTGAGAGATTAAATATTTATTTCCTCTACTAGAATTGAAGATGATAAAATAAGTAAATTGCAAAAATTGCCTAGAACAACAATGTATTTTTAAAAACCTGAGCAGGTTAACTATATACCCCTGCAGCAAAGAATGCCATAGGTAGCACAAACAATTTCCTTCTGTTAAACTTTAATAAGAGTTCCTTCTGGAGAGTTTCACTTTGTATTGTTGCTTTTTCTTCTCTTCTGACCACTTACATCTGCTGCTCTTTGTATACCTGTGCTCATTTTAAGTCTTGGGTCTACCTATTTCTATGAATAACTTTAGATAGTCCATCACTGCAGGCTTAGAAAAAAGCATTAAGCAAAAAGGAATCTTTATTGAGGAAAACGTTATCAATGTTGGCAAAAATTCTGTTACTAAAAAGAAAAGTCTTTGAGGACAGAAAGAGATTAAACCTAGGCAGCAATATCCTCCTTGTTTCCTCAGAAACCTTGCCAGCTCAGGCAGCAGCACTGAACAGCTGTCATTAGAAAGGAGGGAGGGAAAGAGCTGCCCCTGCAATTAGGGCAGTCTCTGTTCTGGGCAGGATGCACAGGAGAGAAAGGCATCCCACAGGGGCTCCTACAGAGCCAGCCTGACAGATCCATGTGGTCAAGGGGTTACTTCTAAGCAAAGAATCATAAGCAGGCTCTCAGAGAGGGCCTCAGCACTCCCGTCCTCAACAGAAAGTCCTGGCCAGTTTAATCAACAGCAATTTCAGACACTAATGTGCTTCTTGGGGTCTCTCCAGAGCTAATTAAGAAAAGCATTAGTGGGATTAATGACACACAGTGTTCATCATCAGTAGCAGAGAGGAAGAAACAAAAGCTTTTTTTATATGATCTATCCGTGTGCCTATCAAGGTGTCAGTCTCAGAATAGTCTTAAAGGCCAAAGAGTTTCAAGAGGTGTATTAAATCTGAAAGACAAGTAGAAGATTGAGAACAAATATTCAAGGCATCTTCTGAAATTTTTAAGCTCTAAGCTAGGCTTTTTACATAACTAGAATTAATTAGAATCAAGCTGCAAGCAAAGAAGGCTAGGATTTCTCTACTCTGAGTTAAAAGCACTGCATTTCTAAGTGTCATACACTGAAATATCCACAGACAGCAAACAGAAGGTATTTTAAATCACAGCCTATCACTCAGGCATGGATCACTTCAGGTAAAATTAATACCCACTAGTAATAAACTCCAGCACTAGCTAGCTAGGACAAAGAAAACCCCCCAAAACACCAAAAAGCTTGCAAAGATTTTTACTTTTTTCTTTTCTAACTGAAACTTCAGAGAATCTAATCACAAAGATGAAAAAAGTTGTGGCTTTAATCAGTTATGACCTTCAGCTGTGACCATTAACTACAGAGGAAATCAAAGAAAGTTTAAGGATTTTCTGAGGTGTTGCAGGAAGTTAGTATTTTTGTTACATTTAAAAACACAAAAGCAGCTATTATGGAGAAAAAAAAAATACAAATAACGGACTATCCTCTAAACACCTTTTCCAAAAAAGATTAAAAAAACCATGAAAGAGTCAGCATTTTATTGTTTAAGAAAATTCTACAATAACCCAAAACAGCTTTTCCTGAGGTTGGTAAGCTATATAATGAAAACGCAGTATCAGACAAAACACCTGACTTGCACTTAGATGCCACGAGGCATCCTTGAGACAAGACATCTTTCATATAAATAGAAAAGCCTACTTTACTTTAGCCGAACAACTCAGTTTCTTGAGTTATTTAATTTCCAAGTTTTCTCTAACAGCATAGCCTGGCCATTTTTTAAGCAAAGACACAAAACAGGTAATTTTGAAGGTCCCTTCCAACCTCATTATTCCAAGTTTTATGTTTAGTTGTTCTGTATTTTTAATCTTGAATCCTCAGCACAACGTGCCCTTAGTATCAACATTTCAATTAAATTAATAAAAATGAAAACTGAGAATAAAATTCAGTTGGGCACTAACACCTGAAGATCCATTTTTCTACATGGTGCGTATCCGTGGTAGCTCATGCTAATACAGTTCTTGTTCTTCATGGATTTCATGGATTTTCAAAGCATTTCTCTATACCACATTAAAACCACTTATTAGAGAGTCACATCTTGAAGAAACTGCACACTTGAGCCTTTTCCACCCAAAACTTCAATCATTAAGTAAGAGAAAAAGCAAAAGCTTACAATGTGGGTGTCATTTACTAAATGCTGATTTTCTCAAACAAGTATTTCCAAATTCTTGGACCAACTGCTTTCAATCCAAATTCACTCAAAAAGTTAAGGCATGTTGCAAGCCCTTACAACTGCTTTAAAAACACATCAGGTAACACAGAATCACTTAGGTCAGAAAAGCTCTTTTAAGATCATCACAGCCAACCACTAACCCAAAACTGTCAAGGCCACTGCTAAGCCATGTCCCTCAATGTCACATCTACAGCAGACTTTCAAATACCTCCAGGTGATTCAGAGGTGACTCACCCTCTTCCCGGGCCAGTAGTGCTTGACAATATTTTTCCTAATATACTATCTAAATCTCCCCTGGCACAACTGGAGGCATTTCCTTTTGTGCTATTGCTTGTTTCTTGGGTGAAGAAACCGACCTCCACCTTGCTACAACCTCCTTGCAGGTAGTTACAGAGAGCAGAGAACAAACCCTGAGCCTCCTTTTCTCCAGGCTACATAATCCACAGCTGTTCCTCTTGTGCTCCAGACGCTTCCACAGCTTTGCTGCCCTTCTCTGGACATGCTCCAGCATCTCTATCTCCTTCTAGCAGTGAGGAGCCCAAAACTTGACACAGGATTCGAGGTGTGGCCTCACCAGTGCCAACTATGGGGGACAATCACTGCCCTGGTCCTGCTGATCACACTACCCCTGACACAGGCCAGGACACCACTGGCCTTCCAGGCCACCTGGGCACACACTGGCTCTTGTTCAGCCACTGTCAACCAACACTCCCAGGTGCTCTTCCTGCAGCTCTGCCTGGGGTTGTTGTGAGCCAAGTGCAGGACCTGGCATTTGGCCTTGCTGACCCTCCTACCACTGGCCTCAACCTGCTGCTCCAGCCGGTCCTGATCCCTCTGCAGAGCCTTCCTACCCTCCTGCAGATCAACACTCCTGCCCATCTTAGTCTGATCTTCAAACTGTGTGAGTGTGCCTTTCATTCCCTTGTCCAGATAATGGATAAAAATATTAAACAGAACCAGCCCCAGTGCTGAGTCCTGGGGAATACCACCTGCCACCAGTCACCAACTGGATTTAACTCCAGTGACCATCAACCTCTGGGCTCAGCCAGCTCAGCCATCCAGGCAGTTTTTAAGCCACTGAAGAGCGCACTCACCCAGGACATGGGCAGCCACACTTGCAGGCTTCGTTATAACAATAAATTTGATGAAGCGTTTAAATTAGTCTGAGGACACTAATTTAAACGCTCTTCCAACACTTCTAGAAGCTACCTGGTAAAAAATTTAAACACTTCAAATTTGTTTCACATGTTTATATATGACACTACAACTATCTTTCAAAACTATTTTTGCCCAGTGGTTTCTTTTCATAGTAAGATGAATTTGAAACTGCTATTAAACATATCAACACATTTACATATGGAGTTTTTGCGTGTAAAATGTGTATCCCTATTGAGACTTGTACATACAGGTACATATACAAATATAATCTGTGTGTCATCATTTTAACAGTCAATTACATTTCCTTTCATTTTCAGGTAAGCACAATATTTTGCAACATTTTGTACAGCTGTATGTAAAAGCTAATGTCAATACAGTTATGTAACAGACTAATGGACAGTTCAATATATGCAGAAAAATATATCCTGGTAAAATACTGCACAGTAAAACTGGAACAGATTCTGCATACCTTTATTGTATTCTTCCTTCTCCTTTTGACAATAAGGAGAAGGCCAAGTCATATTCACTTGTTTTAGAAAACAGAACTAAAAGTATGAGCAGACACTTTTCCCAGAAATCCCATCATCCAGACACATATGCCCATAATTCTAATTGTCTCTTTTATTTCGGATATATACGATTATTTTAATAATTATGTGATCACCTGGGAAAAGAGACTGTGATACAGTAATTATGTACTCTTATGTAACATCTCTTAATCACAGAACAAGCAGTAGTTTTAAATACCAAAAGATGTAACACTCAAACACTGCTTTATTTTTCCCAGAATACAGAGTCTTATGAAGGAACACATACCCTGGTATTTATTGCTCCCAAAGTATTTTCAAAGATTTTAAGTGGAAGTACTAAAATAAAGATTCCAAATTTGTGTGTCTAGACTCCCAGAACACCGATGCCAGCTGCAGAGCACACTCAATGTTGTTAATCATAAAAGCATAACACCTTATAAGAAATTTAGTGCAACGTTGGATGGTTGCCTAGGAAACTGAATTAAGTCTCTTATCAGGCATTATACTTCAATACAAAGATCACCAACATGCTCTTTGGAATACTGAAAGGTATCTGCCCTACCACTACTGTATTGGTTTTGCCCAAATGTAAATATATGTAGGTTGAAAAGACTGAAGTAATAGTAAAGCATTCATGTTTTTCACTTCATAGCAGAAGCCTGTAATGTTTAAGGGGGTGAATATTCAGTGACATTAGCTGTCCTCTGTACTTAAGGAAATCCACCCCCATCAAAACAGAACAGGAAATTAAATTGGGATGGGGTGGGAAAAGGTCGAATATGTTTCCCCATATTGCAGTTGGATAATGTATTATTATACTTCCATCATTTACTGAGATCTGAATCACAGATAAAAACATCTCAGGGTCACCAAAATATAACACTGTTTATTAAAAGAAAAAATATATTTAAGGTTGCAGGTATGTTATAAGTGAAAATTGTAAGCTTTAAAATTGAAGCTTTACCTAGAAAAGAGGCTGCATTGTATTAAAAAAAAAAAACAGAGAACAAAGCAGGTAGGTATTTTACATCTATCCTGCTTTGCTGTAGTTATGGTGCAATCCCTACTTTTTTTTTTGAGAATGCAAGTACCTACAATAGCTTAGTGCAATAAATGAGAAGTTAACTATATTTTGGATATTTCAAAGTAATAATTGAATTCCCAGGAAAAATTCTGTTATGTTTGCCTTCAAAAAATAATACACTCACATTTATTTGACAAAAATAGAGAAAATCAAAGCCCACCATATAAATTACTACTAAGATGGTCTGTGGGGCCCAAAGAACTTGTTACTTAGCTGAACAACTTTGCTTACAAATTTCCCAACATTTTCAAGCTTAATTCCATGATTTTTGTTTTCTCCTCATATCACCTGAGTGCACTGCACATCTGCAATACACAATTATATACCTCATTAACAATATTCAGATCAAAGAATCACTTAACTGGACATAACCAAGCCAAAAAAAAAAAAAGAAAAAGAAAACAACAAAAAAACCCCTAAAATGGCAGTTCGCATAGAACACTTGTTTCTTGTCAAATGCAAAACTGCGGATATGGACTGTATGAGGTTCAACAAGGCCAAATACTGGGTGCCCTATTTGGGTCACAACCACCCAATGTAGTGCTACAGGCTGGAGAAGCGTCTGGGAAGTCAAATAAAAACATGAAGTGGTACCTCACAAGGCTGTAAGAGCTCTCAGCAAACAGCTGTGCAGAAGGTAACTCAGCTAATAGAGTGCAGCTGGACTTTCACACAGCTCTCAAGAAGGGCTCTTGCCCTGATCATAAAGGCATGGAGCAAAGACACTGCCCGGGAGAGTGGGCCTCAAATCCACCATCACGGCACAGTAGACAGGCTGCTGTAGTAGACAGTCTCATGCATATATTAGGTCAATTTTCAGGAATCAGCTACGCAACAGAGGAATCTATAATCAATAATTACAAAAGTAATAGATGACAAATACAAACAAATACAATTGTGCCACTATGAACATATGCCACCTCTCTAGTATGGTGTGGCAGATAGCGCTTCCTTACCTCAAATGCACCACAACAGAAAGGGACTGAAAGGGCAAACAGCTGTATACAAGAAACAGCTCCATTGTGTTGGGACAGAGGGAGGAATAGCAGAGGACCGGCATGGAAAGAGATCCATAAATAGAAACTGGCAGTCAGGAAGGTAAGAAATGTTGGCTCACCTCTCTGACACAAGATCTAGCAAGCACCAAGTTTTTCAGGCAATCAGTCCAAACAAGTTTTGCATACTTAAGTACTTCTACAGAACACTGCAAAAACCAAAGATCTATGTGGGTCAGAAATTAAACAGAAAAGCTGTAGGAAAAAGAAAGTGACAGGGCAGACACTGAAGATACCATGTGCCTCAGCTGGCCCTAACCTGTAAGACTGCTGACAACTCCTACTGATGGAGTTATCACTGCCTGTTTCTCCTGTCCTTACTTTCTTCTCAGGCATCTGCAAACAAGTCGCTGTCAAATACAAGCCTTTGGTCTGACTTACTGGAGTCAGATTACATTAGAAGACAAATCTACAGAGTAAACAGAACACGATTTAGGAAACTCCTCATTCTTTAAGTTTTTTTGAAGGAAGCAGCTCTCTGCTTCACCAATGTGCTCTTAATTATTTTCATAAGCCCTGGACTACACAAACCTCAGACACTTACAATAATGTTTATATATTACTGCTTCACTGACAAAATCTGAATAATATTCTGATCTTGTTATGAAACTTGGAGAGAGAGCTACCAACTGAGAATTCATATCACTCTTTTTTAAAGTAACCTAAAATACTGTTTTCTGCCTTTACTGAGACTAAGATTTCAGTGACTGTTAGGTTTGTTTATACCGAAGTTGATAATGAATAACAGTAACTTGCATATTCTAGAGGTCTTGATTCGGGAGATGCTCTGAGGATCAGTTTCAGTTCAAGCACTGCTTCTCAGCTTAACTGAAAAATACTTTGAGAATAAACAGTTTCAGATGTTATGTGTGTTCGAACGGTCACCCAGTGCCAGTACTCTCTCCCTCTTCTGTTTTTTAATATAAATACTGAAAATTTAAATATTCAATTTGCACATGGTCTCACTCAACTACTGTGACAAGAAAAGCCCAAACCAACAAGAGGATTTTCAAACTATTTTCAGATAGTTCTTACTTAAAACAACAGAGAAAAACTGAATAAGCTTCCCAACCCTCCTTTAATAATGTTACTGTAATTTTAGGTTTTACAGAGTCTTAAAATAAAAATCAAAACTTAGCCAAACTCTGGAGCAAAACAGTGTTTGTAGCTACAAATGGAGACTATTCAAAAATCAATACTCTGCATAGCACAGTATGCCTTCAGTTCCCTTACACTGCTCCAATACAAAATTAACCAGCCAAAGAAGAGCTCTCCACAACAGATTTAAATTCTGTAGCACTCTACTGCAGTAGCTCCACAGAATACTGAAATACACTTTCAATCAATTTAGTTAGCAGCTTGTCATAAATTATACTTTGTATTCCTGAACTTTGAAATTTTATTTCAAAGCTCTTAATTAAAAAACTAGACACAAAAAGAAGAGGAAGCTTAAAATTTAGACAGACAATTTGAGATAGCAGGGGATCAGGGAAAATGATGTAACTTACTCAAATTTTGAAAAAGGACATTCACTAGAAACTTCTGTCAAAAACAGCCAGTGCTATAAAACCAACATTAATGTTCTAATATCACTATCTCTTTTCAAAGCCAGCAGCAAAATGAGTTGATTAGTGTAGTTTGCTTGTACCTCCCAGAAAAAAGGTCTCATACTCCAGCACATGTAGATCCATTGATCTGAAATTCATTTGGGTAAACATTCCACACAGGAATAAGAGTCAGTACTTTTTTTTCATCCCATAAAAACTTCAGACTACTAAAAGCTAGTCAAGTTATCTAACAGGAGGTGGACCACATAATCCTCTGAGACTACAGGCTTCAGCAGGCATAAATCTCTGATTAAAGTGATCTGCAAATAAAACCTTCCACCTTTAACAAAAGTTAAAGATAATACTTGTGTTTCAATGTAAATTTTAGGTGACTGTTTCAGGGAGTGGTAAGCAACTATATAGCATGGAACTAATTACTGGAAAGGCACTCCTGGAACCTTTAAAAAAATCCCAACCACCACCTAAGAAATCAGTGACAAATGAATACTGACATGCTACTATACAATTATTTCAATTCCAACACCAGTAAAATGCCTGCCAGTACATTATAATTAGCTCAAGAAGTTTTCAACATGTTCCACTTCAGCTGCTGGGGGGGGGGGGGGGGGGGCGGGGGCGGGGGGGGGGGGGGGGCAAAAAGCATCTTTTACTGTTTGGTCTTAGGAAAAAAGGTTGTATTTCACTTACCAGTTCCTATATAGGGTTTAAAGCGTCCTGATAGTCTGTCAACAAAGGCACCTAAAACATCTAATCCCAGTAGTGCTACCTGTTGAAACAAAAGCATTAGATATTGTAAACCAGATCAATGAGGAAATTTTTAGAATATATTGGAAATAAATTAAGCACAGAAATGCAAGTATGCTGAAAACCTATCTTAAATTAAAGTTTCAGCTGAAGAGTTAAAAATTCTTTCAAAGTTCCTATCAAGACAAAGTTATCAGAATATGTTTGAAATGGATCAAGTTTATTTACATATACCAGAGCAATTCAGATTTTTTAATTCTTGTCTTAAAACAGAAGAAAATAAGTATTAGAAATCCAATGTTTTCCTATTTTCAACCACAAAACCCAAACAAAGACATGGTTTAAATGTTTCCCCAGATGCTAAGAGCTTACTCCAGGAGCTTACTTCTGGCCACTTAGCTCATCCACTAAGGTCATTACATCATTTCCAAACTCCCAAAAGAAAATAATTGAGAAGCTAATTCTGCTTTCCCTAGTGGTCCAGAGTAGACCATTTTTCCACTTGCTTGTTAAACTAGGGAAGCTTAATTTTTCATTTGCTCATTAAAATATAATAAAGAATCCCCTCAAAGCAAATGAAAACAACAAGTAAAACTAAACCAAAACAAAAAAAAAACCTCAACCCACAACAATGAAGAAAAACCCCAAACAAAAACTAAACCAAAATAGAAAAAAAAAGGAAATGCAAAATACTACTGGAGTTTTGAGGAATTTCCCATCCATGCACAGAAACCAGATGAGACTACAATATTGACTAATGCAGAAACAAAAACACAAACAGAAATTATCAGTTTGACAAAATTATTTTAAGAAGTAGGGACAACTTCTTTTGCTATTTACTATCCTGCATATTGTTCCAAGACTTCCTTCTGTATTTCCTACAATAGCTCATAAGGAACACCAGAACCTGCATTTTCACATTTAGTAGGTACTTCAATTTGCTACTGCCCATGAAGCTGCAAATGCAACAACCATTTGTCAAAGGAACAACCTCCTCAAGCTTGGGTGTTCCTTACAGCTTCTCCTCCTCTTTATTTTCTAGTAAGACAAGCACTGCACATTTTTCCCCATGAACTCAGCACTAGAATTCCTCTCCTTTATTAGCTGTTTATTTTCATAACATTTGGATCTGCATTTTTTGGACCCCCTCTGTTTCCTTAAGATCCCTATCTGTCACAATTGTCCACACTAGGCAGAAGGCCAGAAGAAAATTTGACTGGATATGCATGTAATACACATGGCCCACGCACACAGCATCTTACAAGCCTTGTTTCCATAGGAAACTAGAAAAATAAGGTCCTCAAAAACCCCATGATTAGAAGCAACCGCACAATGAAGCTACTTTTAATAAATTCAGTATTTGCACAACAGATCTTCTCTAAAAAGGAGATACAAAATTTAGTTAGCAGTTAGTACAACTCACCCAGACACAATTCTATTAGATACTAAAACACAGGATAGCATATATAAGTGGATGCATCACTGGCTTAAATTAATATATTGCCAAGAAGTAACTATCTACAGATTAGGGAAATGGAATACTATAGCTAGTAACTTACTTAGACAAAAAAAAAATATATATATATGTTAGCTTTTGTGGTAATGTCAAGGCTTTCCACAAGGTTTTTCCTTTAATGTTACTTTCCAGCTTATCAAGCAATATGAAACCATAGTCAAAAGCTCTGTCTAAAAACCAGTGTCTGAAAGAAATAAATTCCTTCTGGAGCCACAGTTTTCCTAGGCTTCTGTTTCCTGACTACAAACCCACCTGAGACTTGCACTGACAATTTTAAGGTACCTTTCAATGCAAGTGTTTTGCACAAACAGGAGCCTTTTCATCTGTTAAGATACATTTTTAAAAGTCTCTCTCTTCTCCACACATTTGATTATCTTTGCAAATCTGTCTTGAAGACTTTCATCCTCATTAAGAACAGCAACTCAGAGTAAAGCACACGGGCATGATCTTTACCTCATGCAAAGTCTTCTGTGGTATGCAACTTTGAAAAGGTAACAGGTATGAAAAGTCATAACTGAAGAGTTAAAATGTTAGTGTGGCCACAAGCTGAAGTAATGGAAAACTGCTCTAGCTACAAAATTTGCATTCATTCCACATCACAAAACAAGTCAGCTGTACCACACAACTACAGAGGATAGCAAGTGAACTACCACCTGCTGGTTTTGTAAATCAGTTTTAATATTTCTCTGTTCTGATACACAATGCTCTAAGCTTCATCATCTCCTGGTAGGTACCATATGTGCAGTATTCAAGCAGCCCTTTGGAAAGAGTCCTTAATTTATATGGAATCACAAAAACATCATTCCAGAAAAAAAAATTTAATTTTAAGTTGAGGCAGAACTTGGAGGTTCTGCAGAAGTCCTGCAACAAAGAGGTTCCAAGTTCTGAGGCACTGTGTGGGACCATTTACCAACACAGGCTCTCCACTATCAACAGAAAAACCTTTCACCAGCATCACTGCTCTTTCCCCAGCAGCTCCAATGAAGGATGAATGCCTTCTGGGATTAAAATCAATGGATTTGTTTCTTACTCTGCATTCATTAAGCCTTTTGCTTGCTGTCTAGAAAGAGCCTTTGTATGTTGAGACTGATTCATCAGTTTACCATTGTCTGAGGCATTTAAGCAGTGCTTTTAAAGTTCATAGGGAAAAAGAAATTTAGGCTCATTTGAACTGGAGTTGGTTATTTGCTATTCTTTAACAAGCCAGTATTAAGCCTATCCTTGACTTCTCAGATCACAACAAAGTTGCCAAACCAACTAGAAATATTTTATCTGTTCTGGATAAAAGAAGACCAGACTCTTTAGTGAAATCAAGATGTTTCAACCAAAAAATGATTATGAATAGAACCAGTGATTAGTAATTGAGCCTATTCTTGCTCTGCAAGCTTGATCCTTTTCCAGCTCTCCTTCTGCACACACTTTCCAGCACTTCCCCCACCCTTCTGTAGACAACTTCCAGGCACCTAAGTTTTCTCCTAGAAAAAGAAACACTGTTCTTCAAACCATACCTGGATAACCATGCATGCTTACTGTTATTTTCATTGTGGTTCTGTAATTTCCTATCCCTGTGGGGGACAGCTAGGGGCAGGACACTACCAGGAAAACATCTCTACTTGTGTAACTTGCCAAATGACCTTAATACGAATGTCCTTGAATTTGGTCATAGGATCTCTGAACTGTACCTGGAAATATGGATTCTGCAGAACAGGATCTGTGAACTAGTAATGAGAATCTAATAAGGGAATTATGGAGGTCCCTATCTGGAACTCCAAAGAATGAAGTTAAGGCATTGGACTTCCTGTCACCATGGGGACAGCTGTGGTATCACTAACAACTACTGAAAAACAGGACACAGCATGCCAAACAACTACGCCCTGCAAGAGCAAGCATTGTTCCAGCACTGCACTGCTGGAACAATATATATGCAAAAACTTCATGGGATGTTTTTTTTAAAAGTATTGTCAGCCAAGACAGCTTTCTTAATTCTCATAATCTCAAGAACCTTGCAAGCAACTCAACGTGAAACACAAATATTTATGTTTGTGCAGTATCTTGTACTTCACTTCTTCAAGTTTCATATTCTTAGTTCTCTCTGCTCATCTTTCAGGGCACACCTCTGCTCCCCTATTCCATACTTCTTGCTCCCTTTACTGTTTCCCACTCCAATTCTATCCACTTCCCCCATTCTGCAGCGATCTACCCATACTCTTTTCCCTCCCTTAACTCAAAAGCTTGCAAATACTTAAGCATGCCCGTGGCCCCATGAGCAGAAGGATGCTTTTTTTGTGGGTCATTTCTTCAACTTGTGTGGCTCTTCAGTCCCAGCCATGACATCTCCAGACTCCATTCTCTGCCACTCAGCAGCAGTTGGACAGCTGCCTCTGCTGACAAAAGCCAAAACTGCAGACCCAGCTGCTGAAGCTATCGCACACATCATCTATACTGTAGATATTTTAGCTGACAAGAAAGCATTATTACCATTCTCTTGCTTCTTTCACCTTCAAGAACACTAATGATACACTTCCAGCTCCAATGGTATGATTTTTTTTAACACATATCACGTCACATTGCAAGGAGAGAGCAGGGTTGCTGGTATCTAACAAAGTCTTCAAGCTCAACAATTGGAGTCCAAGTTCATTAGCAAATGCAGAGCCCCCTCTACCTAAAAATGCAAGGCTACTGCCTTCAAAATGATGTTGTGCAACTATACTTTGGACTACAAGGTAAGATTCTCCTAAGCATCCCATCTTTGCTACCGTTAAACTACCTATCAGCTGCAACTTCATTGTCTCAAAAGGGGCATAGACTATCAAACTTCTGATAATCTTCCCTTTACAATTCTCCTGTGATGGCCAACCACAGAACATTTCAGTGACACAGAGCAAGCAACCACACTAATAGAGGATTGCTGAACAAATCATCTCTATTTATCTAGAGAGTGACAAGTGTATTTCTGCACCGAGAGGCTTGGCTTCTTCAGGGTACCTCCCAACAGGCACAATTCTGTTGACCTCTCCTGTACTGCAGCCAGAACAAGCAAGCAAAGTGCTTTCATAAAAGTTTTAGAGATTATTAAAAAAAAAAAAAAATGAAATATGCTTTAATGCCTTTTCTCCAAGTTGGAAACTTTAGCTTCCTGTCTTGTCTGCTCACATTAATTAAGAAACATTTAGCCAATTCTGAAGAACACATTGATGTAACACTCAAAATGATCACTGGAAAAAGAAGTTTACAACCTTCTGTTATTTGAAAATCTCTCATCACCCTCAAACTGAATTCAGACTGCAAGTGTGATCTCCAAACTGTTCTGTATTATGTGGACAATACAGTATTCTAAAATTTGTGTACTGCCTCCAGCTTGATCCATTACAGGAGCATCTCCAGTTTACTTCACACGTGCATAAACATTCTTCCCTTATCTATTGTAATAATTTTTTCATAAATAATGTTCCAAGGACTGTAAGCAAAACCCAAAAGTATATGATGCAGCAACACTTGACATCATAAGTCTTTTTTTTTTTTTTTTGAGATTGTCTAGCTAAAACTTTATGTGCTGCACTGGAAAAAGTTTCCAAACAGAGCCTCTTTAAAAGCAAGGCTCAGTGGGAAGACAATGAGATGTATGGTATTTCTCTTTTGAATAAATAGTTAATTTTAAAACTTTTTTTTGCCGAAAGAAAATTGCAGTCGAAAGCCTTTCTAAGCACATTGATGGTGCAAAACAAAGAAACACTTTATTTTAGGACTCAGTTCTTTCAAAAGAATTTAATTCTTTTTGTGCCCAAGGTCTCTTATTTCCTTTCCCATTTCCTCTTATTTAAACTGTATCAAACATACAGTGACCCCCATTCTCTGCTACTTACTCCCACCTCTGCAGCAGCTCCTCTGCTGTGGGAAGAGCAGCATTCTTGCAGCTGAACAGCAGCCCACTTTAGGGAACCAGCCCAACAAAGAACAAGAGAAGGCATCTCCTGAGCCATGTCTCCTCCCTGAGCCTGCTCGCTGGGCAGCCTCACAAGCGCTGCCATCAGAGCCATGCAGGCATGACGCATCAGCACCACTCCTCAGCCAGGGACAGAAACTGCTTCCATCAGCAGAGCTGCTAAAATCACTGGGCTCACACGCCCTGACTGCTGCCAGCTCTGCTCTGAAGGATGCACCTCTCCTCTGACACACTGCACAGGGCTTGGAAAGGCTCTCTACCCACACCCAAATCAATCAAACCGCAGGCTAAAAGTGACGCTCCTGTTATCCCTCTTGACCTGCAGACGAATTTGATCTGGTGCACTGAAATCGCCCGTAACATGAGTCAAATCAACTTGCTGAAACACTGGAAAATGAACTGAACATGGACAAAACGTTAATTGCCTCAGGAACAGCAGTGAGAACAGAACACCTGGACCCATGAGCAGCAGAGCTGCAGCTTCAACAGCGAGTACCGTTAGGCTGGATAACACAAACTGAAGTTGCAAAACATCTGAGAACTGTCAATTCCACCTCTGGAGGAGATGCCTGAGACTTGGAGACTACATGTTCCCCATTCCCAACTAAAGACCAGACAAAATTAATTTTAATTAAAATAATTAAAAGTTCTTGGAAGTGTCCCTTGTCTTCAGGAGATCTGCTTGGTTATTTGGCTAATATTCCATTACACCTAATGTGTCATGAAGAGAACATAAATATTACATTAAAAAGCAGTAATTATTACTCAAGAAGAAATCAAATAATTGAGTTTGAAAAATAAAATTGGATTTATACATGGACAGGTAAAACCACATTCTCATCACATAGAAAAAAGAAAGTAGCTCCCACACAGCCAAGATCAAACAAAACTTGAAGAAAAAAAGAATGAAATCCAGCAAAGAGTTCAAAGTAAAACATTTCTTCTTCAACAAAGACATTTAAATTACGAGCATTTGCTAACAAACACTAAGGAAATACCAGGATCTACACAGTAACTGAAAATAAAGGTTTAGCAGGGTCCTCTTTTATTCCATTTCTCTGTCCTGCATCTTACAGTTCTACAACTCACTATGGCATTTGCCTTTTGTTTAGCATATGTTGGCTCGTGTTCAATTTCAGATCCAAAACAATCCACACATTTTCCTCCTAAGATCTGCTACACACACACCCCACATCCTGCCATTTCTAATTAAATGTCCAACTCCACATGTTTTATCTCTGAACTCTCTTTTTTCAGATCTCAGTATCTCCACTTTATTCAGGTAATTTTAAATTGTAGGTTCCACCTCACACACATGTGTGTGGTCAGCCAAGTTTTAAATGCTGTAATCTCTCTGCAAGTCCTTCAGACAAGCATCCTAACCACTTGTCTTTACCTATCTGCAAAATTACACTTCAAATCTTCTCTTCCCTTCTGGAAATTGAAAGCTCCTCCTGCTGGCCTTTTGTTGAAATTAAGACAAACCAAAATAAATACTTGCCAAACTAAGGAAATACAAAAATGCAATACCAACATTACTGGTGTTTTAGTGTCTTTCGGTATTTGGCATTGAGACAAATAAACCTTAGAAAAATCTCAGTCTTCAAGATGCATAGAACAAGAGATAATTCCAAGGATTTGCCTAAAAGAAACAGTTTATCCACACTATCAGAAAGAGACAGAGTGAAATCAGATTTTCTTCTTCCCATGGCAAACAATCTGCTGCTCTGGCATAAAACTAGTGATTATTAATCACTTTTCTACTGCAGCTGAGGAATAAAACAAGCTAAGATATTGACCACAAAGGTAAGAAATCCAAAAGCAACTCGTAGTCACAAACATTTCTGATTACTCTTCTCATATAAAATTACCTGCAGAAACTACCATCATTTTAGTCATAGTTTTTTGTTAGTTTTGATCAGGTATGATTTCTTTAAAGAACCAAAATGTGGTTTTATTGCTCAAAAATAATTTTAATGAGGGTAATTGTTCAATTTTGTTGTTCTTAAAAGACTCCACAACATACTAACAACCAAGAGCAGATTTGGAAAGCTCTACATTAAAAGCAGTATTTCCCCATCCCACATCTCTTCAGCAGGAGTTCAAAGCAGATTTCCAGATTACTTAAGTCAGACATAGAACAGTTTGAGTCACCAGACTGCGCAGTTAGATTATCTTGTAATTATTTCAAGTGACTACTGAGCATGAGAGAGAACTAACAGATGTGTTAAACAAAACTCATGTATACAGAGATGAAGATCCAGGCTAACCCAGTAACACCAGCAAATATCTATCAGTAGCACCCCCTCAAAATGGGTAACTCACTGTTTGAAGTTCACCTGAGAGTCCAAACAGAAAAATAATACTGTTCCCATTTTTTGAGATTGCTAAATATTTCAGTTGGAGACCAAATACCAGCAGAATAATTCTATCACTCAACTCTTAATACTTTGCATTCAACTTACCTACTCTTATTCCTCACAGCCTTGGGAAAACAGACGAGGGAGGGGGGATAGGGACTGATATATACCCAAAACCTCAAATCTCTTCATTGTAGAAGGAGAGAGATTATACCCAACCAATACAAAATAAACCAGATCAGCAAGCAACCAATTTTCAGTTCAGTGGGAATTCTTTCATTCTAGTGAGATACAAAATAAAAGTTTAAATTATGCACATCTTCTGTGTACTCCCTGACGTTGCAAAGCTTTTGAGAGTCTTTGTAAGCCAATCCATCACTGCACAGACATCGCAACTGAAGTCCTCATAATTCAACATTGACTCATCTCTCTCTAGGTCATTCCCTATGTTCTGCAACCAATTTTCACTACAACTCTGAACCACCTGCAGATGAGTCAACACATTCTAAATCCCACCTTTCTGTTTTACCAGTAACTCAAGCTAGTAATTGTGTTTTCCACTTCAATGAGCTAGATGAACTCTATCTGCTCTCTCAGTTTGGAATTGCCAGGTTGTTTATTAAATAACTATAAAGAGTTGCAAACTTCAGAACAGCAAAAGCACTGTCTGTTTTATGTGGCCAAAATCTTTTGGGGATGAGTTAATTCAACCTTGCTGATAACTAGCCCACATTTAGAATTATAGAATGTTTAGGAAAAGGCCTTTAAGATAATTGAGTACAACTTGTTTACTGAATGCTTATTCTCTTTTTCCCCCACTCACTATCAAGCCTGCCAAGCCAACCCTCCTGTTACTCCTCCGGAGTCTTTCCCTTCTGGTTACACGAGCCAAAAACTTTCTAGGGTGGCGTATCATAGAAAGTTTTCTCTTCACAGGCACAGCTTAAGAGTTGAGACCAGAGCTCTTGGATCATGCATCTTCTCTTTCAGTATAGTCAGTAGAGTGCACTGCATGCAAGAACTAAGCTTCCAGTGGGAATAAAAAATATGGCATGTTCAGGGCAAGTCACATTAGTTATCCCTTTATTATCCATACCCATCACCATGAGCAGAAATAATGCTCTCCATCAAAACTTCCTCCAGCATTCCCCACTTGTATCTCCAATTCATCTAGCTCAGCAGTTCTGAGTCTCCAGCCATTATCACTGCTTGTGATATCACCAGTCATGTCAGCTGGGAGGGATTCATTACTCTAGGACTCTGGAGACCTGCAAGACCTTTAGCAAGATACAAAAGAAAGACGATAAGCAGAATTGTTAAGTGCTCTATGTATCCATTTCTCAGTAGAGGGCGACCAACACGTTAAATAATACAGCAATCCAAAATCACTAGTTTTTTTTTGAGAAGACAAATGAGTCTGTGGCATTCATTACTTTCTATTGTTCAGGGCCTGAGTGCAATAACAGAATAGGACACAACATTTAAATGCGTAACATCTATGCCGGCATGAGACAAAAATGCACAAGTAAAATACATGCCATTTTTCTAGAATGTTAATCTTCATTTTGAAGCAGCACACACTGGCAGTCACTACCACAGCCAGAAGCACTGGTATGATCATGAGCAAAACACCCAAGATCTTGTGCTGTTGCCATTAATATAGTCACAGAATCTTGCAAGCTGGAAGGGACCTACAAGAATTATCAAGCCCAGCTCTGAAGTGACAGCCCCTACCGGAATCAAAGCCGTGACTAACACCATGCTTTGAAACGCTACAAAGAGCCACCAGTAAGTGGGCACAGAGAAGATGTAACAAAAAATACTTTAATGATTTTGCAGGCTATGTTAAAAATTCTTAGAATTTGTAAAACTCTCATTCTGCAGGACTCTTTTCAGTGGTACCCAGCCACGTAATAAGGTCAACAGACTCAAACTGAAACACAAAAGTGCCATCTGAATACAAGGGAAAAACTTCCTTTAATTCGAGGGTGACAGAGGACTTGAACAAGCTGCCCAGAGAGGTTGTGGAGTCTCCTCTATAGATATTCAAAACCCACCTGGCTGTGATTCTGTGCAACCTGCTCTCAGTGAACCTGCTTTAGCAGGGAGGCTGGACTAGGGGATCTCCCTTCTGTCACTGATGCTTGTGGAGCACTGCCTAGTTCTCATTCATCCTATAGTCCAAACAGCTCAGGAGTTCAGTCACCTTACATCAACAGCAAACAAAATGTCTTGCACTATGAAAAATACATCTTGAAAACTGAATTCCCAGTCTTAATGGCTAATTCTGTTAATTTACAAGTGCAGGAAGAATTTCTTACATTACCCTGTTAAGTAAGTAGCCAGCAGTCTTCATGAAAAAGAGTATTTTTAAAGACCTGTCTAGGTGTTGCACTAATCAATTTTTTCACCAACAGCTGCCTTCAGATGATGGATTTAAGGCAAATAAATTATATTTGTCCAGCACACGCTACTTCCTCAAGCTAACCCGACCTTTACTGACAGACATGCTTCCAAAATAAATAAATCATATGCGCAAATGGAGTTAAGCCTTTATTATTTTCAGACCTCAATCTCAGAAGCTGCCACGTGCAAACGCTGGTGGATTAAAATCAATGGAGGAGGAAAAAAAAAAATTCAATTTCAGGAACACAATGCCCTTCGAGTCTGCTCTGCGCCCTCCTCCTGTGTCTCAGAAAACAGAAAAAAAAGCGAGAACAAGCGCAGAGCAGCGAGTTTAAAGGTCCAAAGTGCGGGCGGATCCCGCTGGCAGGGCAGGGCGGAGCTGGCTCGGCCGGGAGCCCCGGGCGCGCAGCGCGGCCCGGCAGCGCCCCCCGGCGGCGGCACCGCGGGCCTGCCCCGGCCGCGCCGCGCACACGCGCCGCGGGGAGGGGAAAATTCAAAATAAATAAATAAATTTTAAAAAATCGCCAATGCGAACACGATTGTCCTTGGCACTAAAACTGCGCTGTCAATCGCCTTATCGGCTGACCGACGTCAGAACAACTCGCAAGTGTTAACGCTGTGTGAGGGAGTGATCGCTCTTTTCCCGTGGCTCCGTCTAAAAGACACACGCACACAGGAAAAAGCGAAACGTGAGTCATCATCGGGCCGCCGTGAGGATACGGTATAACTTCCCAGGTACGGGAAAGTCACCTAAAGACGATATAAACAACTTTCAACTAAGAGTGGGAACCCCAAGAAGCCAATTATTCCTTAAATCCTCTAAAATACACACAGCGTGATACAAATCCGGTGGAGCAGCACTCTTTACGGCCTGCAGAAAACGATGGCAACCCCATGAACACTATACCCAAGCGCAGAGACCATGGAAGGGGAGTGGTAGCGAGAAAAAAAAAAGAAGAAAAATAATCAACTCTCTTGTTTCTGAGTAAGAAACACAACCCGAGTGTGTAACATAGTTGCGGGGGGAGGGGTGAGGGAGTTTAACATAACGCCGTGAAAAAAGCCTCAAATCCAAACCAAAACCAAACCACCACCCAGCCAACGATAAAGACAAAACCAAAACCCCTATTACTGCTTCTTTAAGGATAGAAACAATAAAACATTAACCACCCTTCCAGAATTTCGGAATTCCCCTTTGTGCGGGGAGGGAAAATACAGGCACAAATGTAGTTTTACTTCTGCTCTTACCTGATTAAAAAAGTAACCCGGGGCTCTGTACCTCCCTACCATGATGAATCATGGTCTTCCCGGACCGAGCCCCGCCGAGCAGCCTTACCTTAAAATTACTGGAGTTGACCCACGCTGTTAATTCGTCGATGACTTTGTCAAGGCGCTGCTGGTCCTGCTCCAGATCGGGGGACCTCGCCGGGTCGCCCAGGTACTCCAGCAGCTCTTGGCCGACCTGCATCCTGCGGCCCACGTCCTTCTGCTGTACCTGCTCGCAGAAATAATCCATGCCGGCAGGCTCCATCTTCGGACGCTGCAGAAAAGTTTCTTCGTAGGCGAGCCGAGGGCCTCAGGGTCGGAAGCGCGGGCAGGGCAGGGCGGGCGGCGGGGGCGCGGACAGGCCTGCCGTCCTCATGGAGCCGCTCCCGGCGCTCCCGGCTCCGCGCCCGCCGCCCCCATGCGCACTCGCGGCCCCGCAGGGGGAAGCCCCCGGCGGGAAGGGAACGCGGCGCTGCTGCGCCGGGCTCGGTGGGAGCCGCTCACTCCTGCTCAGGGCTTTCCAGCCGCCCCCGCGCTGTCCCGAGGGATCCCGACAGGGCTCCCCGCCGCCGCCGCCCCTCCTCTTCCCTCGCCGGGGAACGGGAAATAGAGATCGAGAACAGGCGCTGCGGCTGGAGGGGCTCGCAGGCACCCCGGCCGCGGGCTCGGGGGATTCCCCCGGGGAGGTGCTGCCACCCCCGCTCGCTCTGACTTCTCTCCTCCCGCCCGAGGAGAGATCTGTGGGCCGCCTCTCACGGGCACCGGCGAGGCCGCGGCGAACCTTTCATGCTCCTGACGCCGCGGCCTCCGAACCCTCCTGCCCGCCCGCGGGGCGGCTCCCAAACTTTCGTCCCGGCGAGTCTCAGCGCCGCCCGCTCCCCTCCACCGTGAGCCGGGCCGGGCTGGGAGAGTCCCCCAGAGAGCCGCTCACGCTTCGCCGCGCCTTCCCCCGCCGGGCTCTGCGGCGGCAGCGCCGCCTCCGTCCCGTGCAAGTTGCGCCTCCCGCCGCCGCCGCTGCCGCCCCGGCCGGCGCCGGGCGGACACACCGGGCGGGGCCCGCGCGGCTCCGCCTCCCGCCGCGGCTCCCGCTTCCCCTGGGAGAGCGCGCGCCCGCCTCCCGCCCCGCGCTGCGGCGGGACGGACGGACGGAGGGCCGGATGGATGGATGGATGGATGGATGGATGGATGGATGGATGGACGGACGGACGGACGGACGGACGGACGGACGGACGGGCAATGCACGCTCCCGCCGGGCGCTCCCCCGGGACCCCTGCGGGTCGTGTCCGGCGGCAGTGGAAGGCGCATGCGCCCTCCGCCCGGTTGGGCCCCCTCGGTACCAGTCCGGCGCTCTTGGGGAGGAAGGGAAAGTGTTGGAAGAACAGGGGAAGAGGCGTGAAAGGTGCTGGGGTGCTTGGGTGCTCCCCTGCCTTCCTCTCTCCCCCTTCCGAGCGCGGTCCCGGCTTTGTCTAGCGATGCCCTGCAACCCCTCCCGCCTTGCTCAGTGCCCAGGTGAGCAGATGGGGAGATCACCGTGGAGCCATCCCAGTATTCCCGGTGTGGTTGGCTCTGCAGCGTCGCTGTCCGCAAAATCGGGTTCCTTATCCGGAATGGGACAACACTCCAGAGACATGGATTATTAAATTCAGAGTTGCACAAGCCTGGGTGCTCAGTGCTGTTCCATAAATCCAGCACAACCCATCGGACTTTCTGCACTGTTACTTACGAAGAATCGCTGAGTCACAGTTAGGGTTGAATGGGACCACTGGAGATCATCTAGTCCAACCCCATGCCAAGGCAGGATCACCTAAAGGAGATAACACAGGCACACATCCAGACATGTTTTGAATGTTTCCAGAAAGGGAGACTCCATGAACTCCCTGGGCAGCCTGGTAAAAGGTTCCAACATCTTCCACATAAACAAGTCCTTCCTCATGCTGAGGTGAAACTTCTTGTGTTTATTTTATGGCCACTGTTTTAATTTATGGCCCTTGCTTCTCCTCCTGTCTCTGGGTACCACCGAAAAAGAGTCCAGCACCATCCTCTTGGCATCCACCTTAGAGATATTTATCTGCATTAATGAGATCCTCGTTCAGTCTTCTCTTCTCTAGACTAAACAGGCCCAGCACCTGCAGTCACTCCTCATAAGAGAGATGCTCCAGACCTCTAATTATCTTCGTGGCCCTCTGCTGGACTGTCTCCCAGAGCTCCTTTCTTGTGCTGAGAAGCCCAGAACTGCACATGGATGTGCGGTTGAACTGGACGAACTGTTCATGGATGGCAATTTCCCAAGTAAAGCATGGCTGACCCACATACAGAGTGCCAGGAATGCACTTCAATTAAAACAGAGACCCTTAAGTGAGGGGCTGTAACTTTAGGTGCTGTTTCAGGGCCATTTTAAACTGGTCCAAGTCCCCTTGATGGTGGGAAAGGCAGTCATGTCCTCTCTGTCCCTCTGCATCAGACCCTCTGAAGGCCTGATTATGGCTTTCACATGCAGGGAAAGAAAAGCAGAGAAGGTCTGCTTCCCCATCTCCCACCTCAGCTGCTCCACTTGGCCCCTGTCTTGTCCCCCTTGCCAGACCCTGCACGCACTGTCCACTTGGGTTAATTTAATGGGCTAAATGACAGAGCTGATGTCAGTGAGCTGGGCTGGCTCTCGAGTCCTACAGGCAGAAGCATGGCACTTGGAAGATGGGAAGCGTGACAACCTCCATCAGTGGCCACGGACAGTGACATTGGCCTCCTGCCCCTCTGATATTGGGGGGGTTCACCTCATGCTAAACTGAAGGCCACTGCTGATACAGGCAGTCCTTTTCTTCCCTGCTGTCGTGTATACACTTCTTCCCTTCCATACACCATAGCTGTTTTTTATTTATCCTCACTTAAACAGTTCAGAAAGATAATATTTTTATTTATATCCCTTTTTTGAAATCACATAACTAGCTTTTTGCTGATTCAGATTCCTAAATTTTTCCACTCTGGGGTTAAGCAGTTACCCGAGTTGGAGCAGGTAAAGTGGAAGTAGAGAGCTAGAAGATAGATGGGAAAGACAGCCTTTGTGTTATGAAAGTGCAGCTTAGTTTCAAGACAGCAGAGTCTGGCTGTCTGGCTTGCCTTGTTAGTCCCTACACTGGGGAAAGTGAACCTGCAGGAAAGCAGGGTACTCCCTTCATTTGGCTGCTGGATTTACACTGAGGCACCACACCTGCAAATTGCTGCTTCACAGCAGTGTAAACCAACCAAACTAAATTGGTGCTGCAGTGCTCCTATTTGCTTCTCACAAATCCATCCCTTTCTCAGGAATTCTCCACTTTCCTTCTGTCCCATTGATCTGAAAAAAAAAAAAAAAGAGAACTCTCCATCCACAGGCGTGGCAGGAGGCAAGACAACAAGCAGCCTTTTGTTGATTTTGGTGAGAAGCAGCAAACTGAGGATCCCATGCTTCATCAATCCCTAGGCTTTACAATAATGAAGATGGTTAAAAATATTAGAGATGCTTTTAAAACAGAAATGTATGTATTTACTTTGAGCTTATTATAATTTACAAGAAGATTATGAACTGCTCATCATGTTTTCAGGAAGGAAATCCAAAAAAGGAATTTTGGATGAAGCTGAATGTTTCTTGTCTTGTATGTGTGCAGTGCTACTTATGAAGATATGGAATTACAGGTTGCTTTTCTAGGAAAATAGGACCCGAGAAACTTCTGGAAGTGAAAAAATAAATTTCAGAAAATACCTAACTGGATTGCAATATTTTTTATCAGTGCACTAGAACCTGTGTTCTACATACACTGGTGTTGCATGTTTAAAAAGCAAATATCTTGCTATGAAAGTTTTAAAAGTAATTGTTGACCTAATAATATTGGCTAAATAGAAAAGAACTAAGTAGATGGTGCTGGACTCTTGGAGTACTAACAATTGTAAACAATTTCTGTCCTTGTCCAAACTATCTGAAAAAATAAACCCAAGTCATACAAAATTCACTTTTCATTACAGTCCAAGTTAAGCTTAATCTCTGAAGAAAGAAAATCCTAAGCAAAAAGAGGGGGTAAAGCTCGTGGCACTACGTTTTTGAAATTCTCTCAATTCAATGCAAATACACTGATTAGGTAACCCAGTTGCTGTGACTAGCATAGAAACCGAGGGGAAGGGTAAAGACACGCACTTGAAATATCAAAACTATTTTCTCAACTCAAAGACGGCATTGCAAAGCTATGCTAAGGGCAAAAAGTCATGCTGGGCTATGTGGCCTTTCTTTTTTTTTTCCATTTCACGTAATAAGTGTTTTCTTAAAAACCACAGCATAAAATAATTGCCCTGCTGTAAAATCACAGGATTAGACCACCGTATTTCATCTTTCATCCTGTGAACCTGTGACTACCTGCCACGACTTGATTATAGATACACTGTTTTGATGTGCTGTTATTGATATAACAGCAGAAAATGGGTAGCCTTTTTATTCCTGAGGTGTTTTTTTTAAGACTAAGTCAAATTCATTTGAAAGCTACCACTGAAAGGAATTTTTCTCTCTTTTTTTTCTTTTTTTTTTTGGTGCTATCAATAAATGTTGGTTGACATTTTCCTCTGCAAACAAATAGCTTTTGAATTTTGCAAATAGAACTTCTGGATGTTCATTTCCTTTTTTAGCAAGGCAGGAGTAGCACTCCAGCACTGAATCCAGAGCAGTTCCTCAGCTTGGAAAAAGGACGTGGTTTCATTGTAGATATTCTCACCGAGTCCTAGTGGACTTTATACCTAGGGACGTGGGCTAGGCTCCAAAAAGAAGGCATTTTCATTCAAGCCAAAGATCTTTTAAAGCTTCTTATTCTCAGTTAAGGAGATTGCTTTCTCTGGAATGCAATCTTCTTTTTGATATGCAAGCATGTGAGCATAAATCCACTACTCTTGTGTATTCGTACAATGCATAATATTTTGTAGAGCCATTAAGCCCCATAATTGAATGCAGAATCCAAATTTCCTTCAGTCTTCTCAATGTGACTTGCTAGCAACCAGAGCAATTACAGTAGGAGCCGAGGTAAATGACACTAATCCAGTGAGGCGCATTTCCAACCTGAATTGCACACCAAACCTGTTCCTACACCCCCAGCCCATCCGAGTGTGCTGCGCAATTCCCGCACGTATTACCCTGCTCTGAAAAAGGAGAGAATCCTACCAGCAGGCTGGGGAGGGAGGATGCTGTGCTCTTTGTTCCTTTGGCTGATAAGGAAGCACGTAGGGTGCTTCAGGCTCTGCTCTGCCCTCCTTCCTTTGCTAGCAGTAAGCCTTAACAGGCTCAGAGCTCATGCAACCTGGTTATCGATCTCCTGTAGCAGGCCTGTCAGTCACTGCTGCAGAAAAGCTACTTCTACAGACTGACTTCCCTTTCTGAGAAACCCTTCCCACACAGAGGATATGATCCCATTGCTGAAAGAACCATAAAAATCCCCTAAAAAGCCTCTGATAAAAAGTCCTCTTCATCACAAGTAGCAAACACAGGCCAAAATAATAAAAATAGAGTGAATTTAAACATGAGTCACTCAGAAAGTTCCCATAAATTACACTTGATGTAGCCTAGGTTGACACTGAAGAAATCTATGAGAAAGTTCTCCTTCCTGTTGGATTCCCCAGGAGCTGGTTCAGCACTTCTACGAGATGTTCCACCCTGGGTGACTTGAATTGAATGTTCACATTGTGTCTTGGATGTAGTGTCCTTCCTTCAGTCATGTACCACCTTTTAATGTCTTCTGGAAGAACCATAGCCTTTTATTTTTTATAAGCTGGAAATCAGTACGCTGAGGGTCTTAATACTGTCAAGAGGTAAAAGACTGCTATTTTAACCAGAAATGTGGCAGACTTTGTTATCTATGTTGCATAGGTATTTATTTTGCATCTTTTCTGTCATTCATTGCAAAAGGATGATGTGTATCCTGTCAAACTGAATTTATCACTGTTGGTAACTTTAAAGTATCATTTGAATTCCTCCCTCTGAGATTAACAATACCAGAATAATAAAGTGATAAATATAATTTGAATATAAATAAATAATTAATGAAGGAATGTTCTGATGATGATGTTGCAATATATGTACCAAGCTAGTTGAAGATTTGCCCATTTTTCTCACAAAGTCTTAAAAGATGAAATCAGATGTAACTGTATTAAAAATGTACTTGGTGAGCTCAGCTACATTTAGGCTTGTGCCATGAATGTTCTTTAAATTATGTATTTAATAGAGATTGCTTTCATATTCTTATTTATTAAACAGTCAGGAGCTGAAACTGGTAGTCTGGTATTTTTCCTGTACATATGAAGTTTATTTGATCACAGAATTGGGGTATGAGGGGGGATCAGCCTGATGCCTGATTACTGGATTACTCCAAGGCATTAATTTGTTCCTTATTGTCAAATATGTTTTAACATGTAGACACTGCAATTAAATAATTCACCCTCATAAATCTTTTATGAGTAATTTGCTAATTTTCTTGATTTGTGTGATACAGAGAAGGAAGAACAAATTAAAAACTACAGGTAATAAAAAATAGTGTCAGAATTAACATGTAAGTGACAACTTCTCTTTCATCTTGTTGGTCTACCATCCCTTATATAGTTAATCAAAGTACTGGTGCATAACTTAGCATCCTTTGTGCCCCCTTTGCACAGCAGCAGAGATGTTTGTCTTTAGTGATAGAAGAATTTGACAGTGGTTTACCAAGCAAAGATTTGTTTCTGTTTTGTGCAGCAGGTTATTTGCTAGACTTTTATCAATTAGGATTTTCTATCTTTAAATTTCTGTGGAGGTATTCCACATAATGTATGCCAGTGTTCTGTATAAGACCTTAGTTTCTGTATAATATTTCATGTAATGTTGGAAAAAATCAGGAATGCAATAGTCCATTGATATAAAATTTTCTCAAATTTTAAATTTAATAAATTAAACTTTTAGTTAAAATACGTGTGAGAACTATTTCAATATAGATGCAATTACCTTTGTATTGTAATGCTGCCCTTTGTAACAGCAGGATGAAAGAACTAGAAAAGGATCCAAACTACTTGTGTCATCTGACCTGAAAAGTAAAAGCTGGTGAGCACGCAGTGTACTGCAGAGCAGTATCAAGGGACGTGTAGCTGGGTGCATTTTGGCCTTGGAATGGCAAAATCTCTGTTCTTGCAAAACAAATCATGGCATTTTCATTATCTGCAGGAAGATTGCAAGACAGTGAATGCACTGAAGAATACGGAAAAACGGGCAGAATGGAATCTTTCTCTTTACATAGGAACAACTCTCCAAACCAGGCAGAGCAGTGATACTCATCCTAGTAACACCAGTGCAGTGCCAGACTGCCCCCGTTTACACAAAGCAACCCACTTCTCGCCTCATGGCAATGAGAAGGGGAAGAGAAATATTTCATTTGTATATTTCATTTGTTGGCCTCTGGTTGGGCTTGTTTTTGTTTCTGTAATGCAAGTCATTCTATAAATAGGACAGGCTCAGCAGTAATTTGCTACTCATGGAACTCCTACATCAGCAGTATTGATCCAAGGAAGGTTTTCTTGGGTAAGAAATTGTGGGGTCCTTCCTCAAATGGGGACAAAATTTTCTGAACATACATGTGATTTAAGGCATACAGACGCATTTCCATACATATATTTTAAAACTACTTATTTTCCATAAAAAATTTTACGCATTCCCATGTTGGGATTAGGCTGACAGATTGTTTTTGGCTGCTGCCGGCTTCTGGCGTGGTTTTCCGCTGGAGTTTGCTGGAGTTGTCTGGCTGCTTGAGAGCTCCCTCTCGTGGTGAACTCTCCTCTAAGGAGATTCCCGACCAAATATTCCCGACTGAAGGCGTGAGGTTGGAACTTTACCTACCTTATCTATTACTGAGAACGCTGCGCAGCAGAAGAAAGAAGCCAAGCTTGCAGTTCTTACAGATTTTTTTTTTTTTCCTTGGCTTTCCACCCTTCTCACATAGAAACCTACTGGTTTGTATGGATGCAAATATCAATTGGTATTATGAGGGGGAATTTCTGTAAATAAGTAAACATATGAAAGAAATGTGAGTATTCATCTGTGTTCTAGGGGAAAAAAAAAGATGAATGATTTTAATTTTTTTACCCTGAAAAGAGTAAATTACTGTTCTTCTCTAGAATAGTTTAGGGTCTCTTGTATCTGGTGCTGCTGAACCTGCTGTTTAAAGCAGACTGTACTTAGCATGGCCATCAGCAGCTTTGACCAAACACCCACTGTTATGGGTCTGTGCTGAACCCATAGTGTGCATTTTCATTAAATTCATTTTCAGCTCAGAACTGTCAGCCATTCTGCGCAGAAGTACTTTCAGAAAGAAAGAAGGCCTCAGGCATTCTCCTCTCTCCTTCCCTCCCTCCCCCAGCCCAGCTCCTGACCCGGGAGAAGCTGTGCATCTGCTGCATCTGCAGCGTGACGGGCTAGAGCAGCAGCCACAAACCCTGCAAACCTCTGCACACCGTGCTGGGGCCGCTGCAGCCGGCTCTTTGTGTCTGCTGAGAGATGCTGAGTCACGGCTTTTTGGTGTCTGCACCGCCTGACACACGGACATGAGAGGGCTGCTTCTAAGAATGCACAGAGTGCACCGATTCTCCCTGTTTTCCCATGGCTAAAGCGGTAGCCTGTACAAATCTCCCAAGCTAGGTGAGAGAAAAATCATAAAAATAAAATTATACTTTATAAATAATATAATTTACTATCATAATTTTATATATTTATATTTTATATATAAATATATTCATATATTATATATTATTTCTATAATTATCATAATTTATATAAAATATAAATTATACGCTTCAGAACGAATATTTGAATAACTAGCTATAAATACAGCTCTGAAGATAATAGCAATGTAAGTCGAGTAAAATAGTGAGGAAAGTGAGGCAGATTAAGGGGGAAGACAGGAAGGTTGCTTTTGTGTATGTGGGTTCTGAATTGGACTGTGTACAAGTAGTTGAACTCATGGTATATTAATGATCAATAAATAGATTGCCATGTCAAGAAAATACAGCTTTTAAGCACATCTAAAGGTTATCTAACTGGAAAAGAAGTAAAAAAAACCCACATGAATCCAAGAAGCTCAAAATCACACAATTTTTGAAAACTAAGATTGGATACAGGTCCTATGACTCTGACCAGTATCAGGGATTGGGCTTGTTATTTTGGGTTGTTTTTTTTGTTTATTTGCAGAAAGAGAATGAGGTACTGATGTGATGTATCTGGATGGGATCTCAAAAAGAAAGCATGTGGAAATAAGTAATAATTACCTGAAGTAATTGAAAATTTTCTTAAAATTAAAATGTAGTGTAATTGTTAAAATGTAATATAATTGTTAGAACTTAAAAGAGAAATTGTTACATAAACATACATGCACAAATTTGATTAAAAACCCACTGTGTTTCAAATAATTATTCAGAACAGCCTCCAATTTTTTCTTTGGCATTTATTGAACCTATGTAGATTTTCAGTTTACTTCCAAATAAATCCTCTATCCACTAATTCTAGTAGTGAACTTGACAGTGCTGGGTTAGTGATTGGATTTGATGATCTTAAAATTCTTTTCCATCTTAAATGATGCTATGATTTTAAACTACTTGCTGTTAGCAGATACCTTTCTACACACCCATATAAGGAATTTGATATTCACTTGCCCTAATCCATTAAGTTGGAGTTAGAACTTCCATAAGTCAATGCTTAGGTGCCAATTTATTGATAATTTATTTTAAAAATAGGTACTTTACCATTCCGACATTCTAGAAGAATGTGAATGTACAGATTGGAAATGTACAGATGTTAGAGAAGTGAATGTACAGATTGGAAACCCAGGCACTTTGAAGGGACAAAATTTCTTAGAGTCAGATTGTGAATAGGGGTTTTGTTCCCCTTTTAGAGGCTCTATTTTTCCACTGAGAGAACTCAGTTATCCACACTGCATAGGTCTGGGGGACTATTTCACTAAAGATGAATCAAGAAAAATATGTCACAATGTAGGAAACACTATAACTTTTTTAAAATACAAAATCCCAAGTAATATCATGCAAATTTGTGGCAGCAACAGTGAACACTTTTTAATCTGCGTTTGACTGAGTAATGATGATGTCTGTGGTGTCTCAATTATGAATTCCCCTTTTTTTTTCAATATTGCATGAGTCACAGCAGAGACATTCTTGTATTCATTGCCAGCATTTAAAGACAATAACCAGCCTATTTAGAAGTAAATTCCCATTGAAATCAAAAGTTCAGCCTACGAGTGTTTCTGCACACAAACATGCCCTGTGCTATGGATTTTCCAGAGCATACACCCTGTGCATAAGTGGGCAAGCATGTCAGTGCTTTGAGTGACAGCAGGGGGAAAGCCCTACCACCCCCAGCATGGTACACACCCATCTTTGCAGGGGATGTCTGAACCATCCCCTGTGTTGACTCCAATAGTTGTCATGCCAGACACTCACAGCAAATCAAGAATGTGTAGAAGTGAGGGTGACTAGCTAAAGAAGTCATCTATAACCAGACTTTTAGTTTGTTCAGTTTAGATACCTGCTTACACTAAACATTTTGGCTCATTTTAAATTAGTTTAAATGCCAATATACAGCCTGACCCTTTTGGAAGGAAAAGACTCTGCAATCTCTGCTGAAATAATATCAATTTAGTGACCAATTTAGTAGCTTGTGGTTTTTTTTTTTAATAAAACAATGTTCTTTGTTCTTAGGTCTTGACAATGTAACTTTTATTCAAGGATCTTGGTATCAGGCAGATGGATGCTCTTGCAGGTTCATGTGGAATCCCGTGAACGGCACAGGGATCACTGTGGCAAGGACTCTGCAGCCAGAGCAGGCTGCTCTGTAAGGGAAGGAAAGCCACCAGCTGGGCAAGCTGGAGTAGGGGTCCCACTGAGCCCTGTGCTGGAGCAAGGTGAGCAGAGCTGTCCCCTGGCAGTGCCCCCAGCAGCTGGGGGCTGCCACCCTGCTCACAAGGCAGGTTCCAGGTCGAGACAGGTGTCTGACTTGGGCACACCATGTACCTCTGCTGAGGGCAACAGATGGAGCTTAAGCACTGCTCCCAGGTGAAGCAAGGAGGCTTCCAAAGGGGCTTCTCACAGCTCTTTCTCACCCACCAACTTTTCACAGCCTCATCATCCAGGCTTGTGCAGCTCTACCACATCAGTGCTGGCTTCCAGCACAGGCAGTCAGGCCTCTGCTGGGGGAATGCACTCAAGGATCCTCATACTTTGGATTTAATGGTATTTTTGTGGTCTCTGACTTCTTGCTTGCAATTAAAAATAGACTAGTTTCTTAGCTCTGTATATACTCTCCTGTTTTCTGAAGTGTAAAATACATGTTTCTTCATGTGAATGAAAATGGAAATATTCTTTTGCCTTAAATGCTTTAAACCTTTGAATGTAGAACTTCTATCCCATTTCTGCCACAAAGCTACATGGTGAAGCAGGAGCAAGAGCAGTAGAACCAGTCCATGCAAACTGTGGATTTGAGATGGACCTGAATGACAACATCTAAAATTTCAACATAAAATCTGATTTTCCACCCACAGTTCACTTTTATTCATCCCTGTGGCTTTGCTGTAGAACCATTGGAAGTCTAAGGACTAGTTTCAAAACTTTGGCTGCAGACTTTCATTGAGATTCAGAAATCCAGAAAATCCTGTTATGATGAGGCTTAATGTCAGTTCTTACCTAAGCCCAACATCCCTTGAATGCAGTGAGTTGCTCAAGTATGAACTTCTGAAGTATGCCCAAAAATAGGAATGAAGCACATCTTGGCAATGGCTAGAATTCCTCATATTTATGAAAGCAGTCCTGGGAAATGTTCACATTTTCAAAACTAGCATCCAGTTATATGTATATTTGGGGAAAAAAAAAAGAGGAATATTTAAATAGAAAATGTTTTCTTCTCCCAACCTTATTTTTTTGAAGCATATATGGTGAAAGTGCTTTTCAATAATCCACCATACTTCTTCAAGCAAAGACTTTAATCAATCAGATTTTGCTAACTGAAAAGACTTTTAGAAAACTTTTGACATTTCTCACATTTTGTTGCACTACTGCACTACTTTCTTTTCCCTGGGACCCTGGAAGTTCCACGATGACTGCGCTCTCCGGGTTTCACAGGGACAGATTAGACCAGCAACATTCTCCTTCTTTGATGCAATGTAATGGATATCTTGATGCTGCTTCAAGAAGCGCTAACTTGAGCCTAGAGAATGAAGCAGATACGCTGACTATGTCTGTACTCCATTTGAGGTTACTCTATCCATGTTCACATTGCTGGCTGCAGCATGCTTCCAGGGATGTCCATACATAGGGATATGCTATAGTTATAGCAGAGAGAGAAAGCAGACCTTTTTGGCTTTGAAAGAATTTTTGAATGCATATTTGTGCAACCTGATGTGTTTACAAGATGCATGTTTGTGCAGACCAGAAGCTGCCTTCAAGGCAACGTTGCAGGAAGAACAGTATTTGTGTGGTTATGTGACCATATTCCTGGCCAGGCCAGGAGCTTTATTCAAGGAGTGTTATTCAACACAAAATACTTTTCCTGTTCTCATTAGCATAAGTTTTAGCCGAAGCCTGTCACAGTAAGCTCCAGAGAGTCTTGCTAGGCAGCTCTTGGCGTCCCAGGGTCTGGTGTTCAGCTGGCATTGCTGGAGGAAGGTCTGCAGCTGCAGGTGAAAGCCAAAGTGAAAACATGTATAGCTGCTGTGGTCATGTCTGTCTACTACCCACACTGCTTTGTGCTCGTCACTGTAGGTGTGGGGCACACTCTGGCTCCAGCAGTCACCAAGCACTTGGCCCTTCTGGAGCTGGAGTGTGACCTCCTCTCCTGTGCCTCCTTGCTATGCAGTCAGCCTAGCAAACAGGACAGCTGAATGGCCTACCTGTGCTGCAAGGATGCCCAAAGAAGCATGTGGCAGGTGAGGGTGGGTGCTGGTGGTGCAGGCTCCGGTGTGTCCCTGTCACTGTCCTTGCAGCAGGGCCCAGAGCTCCCCCTGGCATGCGCTGGTGGACATGTGAGGAGCATCCTCTGCTGCCGTGCTGAGGTTGCCCTCTCTGCCTCAGGGTGTGCATAAATAATTGATGTTGTACAGTCAGGGGTTCTGGCCTCAGGCAGTGTACAGTCTGGTATGGAAATACACTGAGATCACAGAACCTCTGTCAGAAACCTTAGTTTTAAATATACTCTACCTTCCATGCCGAGATGTGGCCATTACATGAAAAGCCAAGAACACAATTATCACAAAAAGTTTCCCTGAGCCATAACCGTGTCCAGTAGTCCATGTGAATGACTAATCCAAACAATATTTTTCCACAAAGAGGAAAGATAATGCAAATTATATTTCACAGAACTGGGCAATAGCTATGTAATTGTTGCTTGAATCCAATCTTTATCAGCTTTAAAATGTGTCTGTAATCTCTCCTTGTAAGCATATAGATCTCAGCAGGTGTTTTGCCTGAAGGGTTGTACAGCAGCGGGCCTCCTGAGATCAATCAAGCCCAAACACATCATATGGTTTTAGTATTAAACTGTTCCAGCTATTTTAAATATTTCCAGCTGTAATTAACTAACTTCAGCTACCATTACTGACTCCTATTTAATGTACCGCCACTGTAGTTCAATTGCAGATTTACTTTCTTTCCATAACCACTAACTAGCTGTTGGTTTTATGAACCCTGTTTTTCTCCTACTCTGATAAACGTCCATTATATGATAAAATCTGACTTAATTTTAGAAGTGTTCTGGTCACTGTTCTTTATTTCATGTGTCAGTAATCATAAAAAGAGCTAATCCTGCAACAAGGAGAAAATCCAATATTAAATTACATAGTAGCTTTGTACAGTCTAATCTTTTCACTCTGAGAGATTAATTTTATCAGCATGGCATTTGCAGCTGGTAGTAGATTCAAGAGATACACTTCTCCTCTCGGGAAATCAGTCAAAACCATGGCATGAATATTATTACTTTTAGCTTTATCTTGTGGCTAGAAGAAAATGAGCTCCCTATCATTTTTATCAGCATCCCCTATTTATTTAGGCAAAGCTGAGGGTAATGGTAGAAACGTGATTCACATGGAAATTACTTTTAAAACTTTTTTCATTCCTTCTGAAAAGTGAATTTTTAAGTTAGAAGGAGAAAAGTGCATTTCCTCCCCCAATGGTGACAATGTTGTGCGCTGTACAGTGACAGTGGTGTGGCAGCTGCCTCTGTGCTGTGGTGCAGAGCTAACTTGCTTGCAGCAGTGTTTCTACAGGCTTTTGCTCCGAGAAGTACTTCTGCTGGGGCTACCTCAGGGATCTCGGCACTGCACATTAAGTAAGTGACCTTGTACATTTTCACCTATTTTCATCTGTTAGCTCTTTGCAGTTATATGGTGCTTCAGACTGATTTTTTTTTTTTTTTTAGTTTGTGCACTACTTCATGCACTTGTGTTCTTCCTCTGCAGCACAGTAATACTGAGAACACTGCAAAAGTGAGGCAGTGTCAGACAGCTCAGTTCCCTTCAAGTGCAGTACAGAGCAGAAAGCAAATGGAAGGTATAGGTATGTATCTCCATTCCAAAGTTGCCACAGGCCAGTTTGGTTCCTGGAAAAATTCCAGCTACCCTAAGAGTTGCCCTAACTTGTACTATAATTGCTATGTTTCCCATAGGACTTTTCAGCTCTCTGCATGACAGGTACTGAAGAACATCCTGGCCACACCCCAGACTGCTCTCATGCTGGCTCAAACACAGAAGGATCTTTAGCAAATATTACCAGTCTTGCAATTTCTTTTTTTTTTGGAAGACCTCTTCTGACACAGGTACAATGTGAAGAAAAGTATAATGTCCACCATGGTAATACATTCTACTGCAACAGAACAACAGAAACCCCTGGTTCTCTTGCTGGGCCTAGCATCAGAGTTCTTCAGGCAAATAACTTCTCTGGTATGTTTATGATAGGTCTATTAATATATAATTGCTTCAATTATTGTCTAACTTAACAAAATGCTCCTAAATCTTTGCCAAGACCCTTGCATGCATCTATAGTTATTTATTTGGCATTATTGCAAGTAAAACCATGCTCCTTATATCCCTCATTGAACATCCAAAAGCCTTAAAAATTTTACACTCACCCTACTCAGGACACCCTAAGCTTGCTGCCTTCTCACAAGTATTGTGTCACCACCTCATCTTCCAATAACTGCCTGCCATCCTCCATTCTTTACAGTATTCTCTTTTCCATGTCCTATAGAGTCACCATTCTTAATTCCTACATTTCCATGCATATAAAATCTGGTTCATATGCCATTTTCAAATATGGTTTATTGTTCCATGTGAGCAAGGGAGAACATAGGAGAGGAAATGAGCTGAAGCAACCTTTTTGTTTGTCAGTGATGAAATACGGTGTCAAAATTGTCGCAGCCCAAGAGTGGAGATGACTGGGTACAACTATAGCACTCCTGAAAAAAAATTCTGGAGAGCCTTAAGTTTTCATCTTTAATTTTTACCTTCGCTCTTAACAAATAATACCTCTCAAGTAAAATTTCTCATCTCTTACTGAGCTGTTTTTTTGCCATTTACTTTGATGTGCATGTATTTGGACCTTATATATGAGTTTTTTACAGAAGGAGAAGGCTACCATTGAATCACTGCATACATTTCTGGTCAATAAAATGTAATATTTAAAGAATTAGCATATAAACACTAGGTGCATTGAATGAAAAGTCATATTGAGTCATCTGCATGGTAGAGCAAAAATTCTTTAGCAGCTTCATCCCTGCAAACCAGCACTGATAAAAGTATTACCATGCCAAGCAGGTAATACTGGTATGTTCAAAATGGAAAAAGTGACATGCATGAGGTGGAACAAAACACACCCTGGGAAAATGAATTGACCTGCTATGATGACTCACATCCAGCTAACCAATCCAAAGTACATTCTTTGAAGCCTGTGAACAGTGGAGGAAGCAGATGCTGCAAGTGCATGTAGACACAGGGGTACAGAAATGATACACAGGACCAGAAGCCTGAAAGTGGACAGACACATGCACATCTGGTGTTATCAGGGTTACAGAAGCATGAAGGATTGTACCAGAAGAAAAGTGGTTAGCCTTTGATTTTAACTTTGTAAAATTCACTTGCTATCCTAGAGTGATTCCAAGGGCAATTTATTGTCACTTCTGCCTGGTCATAGTGGAACTCCTAGCTAAGTAGGTTGGAGGTAATGCCAGCTGATTGTGAAAGTGACTGCTGATAAGCCTGTCAATGCTTGCAAGAGAGTGGAAAGTAATCAAGCATTTTTTTTAAACATAATATTGGAAGTAGGAGTAACCTATCTCATATTCCTTGAATTATCTTATTTGTGTATGTCACCACCTCTGTATCTGAAAGGAGAGGAAGCATTGCTAAGTACCTAGGCCTGCCAACACACCAGTTTGAAAGGAATGCAACACTGTAGTTTATACATCAGCCTGAATGAAATTTGCGTGTTCAAATCAGCTGAATATTGGATTCTACAGAAGGAAATACCACTTAAGGAACACATTACAAAAATTTCAGTCTGTGTATGTGACACCAAGAACTTCCTGGACCTGCATAGGCAATCCATGAAGTAAGTATTAGGGATAAACTCATGAGCTTCTAAAATATAATTTGCATTATATATTCGTTAGTGTAAGGTTTACATACTAGCATTAGTCAAGCCCTGTCCAGCTACTTTATGTCAGGATGAATCATACATGACAAATGGTGCACTGAAATCTGCCCTAATTTATGTAACTTTTGCAAAGGTGCTGACTGAAGCGCAGTGTCATACCACAAACTGGCTCATCCAGTGTCTCTCAAACTCTCCTCTTTAATGTCTGAGTCAGACAATGGGAAGTCCTATGGATGTCCTACAACAATGAGAAACAATGTGAGCCACAGTTATCTTCCCTGATTGAAAAAAAAAGATTAGAAAAAGGCATGTATTGTAAAAATTTCCTTCATCAACTCATTTTTTGTTCAAAATCACACTGCTGCATTTTGTTGCCTGCTCGCACCACATACATTTTTATACAGCCCAGAGAACAATAAAATAGAAGACTAAACAACATTTTTTGCATCTTATTTTTTTGCAGATTGCACTAGTACAAGTCTGTCTATAATTTCTCCTTTGAACATTGCGAAGCAAGCAGTTTTAGGAGGAATCCTCTGGCAGTGTGGTCAGCAAATCCTGTTGCCATTTCTTTATCCCCAGATTTTTGTGGTCAAACCAAACTTTTCAAAAGAGCTGCCTGTACAGGCATTTGTTACATTATTTAACAGAGAAACTTTGCTACTATTCATTATATTTGGCATGTGTAAGGTAAAAACCTCATATTATGGACAGGTTTAACAGCAGGACATGAGGATCTTCACAGCTTTCAGAAGTTCTTAGAGGTGGCTCTTTGTAAACCCATCAGTATGTGTGTTAAGGAGGTGTTTTAAAATGGGTAAAGTCATAAACTCCCTGTATGGAGCATGGAACAACATGGAGCTCAGGGTCTTCCATTCTTTGTTTGATCTGATTTTTTTGTAAGGGCTCAGAGTGTTTAGCTCTGGAGTGGGTTGTTTCCAGAGAAAAAGGACCACAGCTGTGCTTCCTGGACCATGCTCCTGGGGAGCGATTCATTCAATTCTCGCATTAGAAGGAGAAACTTTGAATTGACAGCTTTTAAATCACCTCCTTGCTTTCCTCCTTACCTGCTAATCATCCCCCTTGAACCTACAATTAGGCCTTGGCCCCTGCTGTCACCTCCTAGAACCTTCCAGCAGAGTGAGTCTGCTCTGTCCAGGGCAGAATGGCAAATTCTTTTTCCTGACAGCAAGGTGCTTTCACAGAATAGATTCCATGTGCACAGTGACAGCGGCAATATGCGCTGATGCAGATATATGGAGGATCAGCCCACACGAGCATGCTCAAAAGCATGTCTGGCTTTCCATTCACCTTGGTTCAAAACCCCTCACACCCTTTACTGAGTGGGGAGAGCACATTCCAAATGCAGAATAATGAGTAGGTGGCAAATAACCTGGCAGTGAGTGAAGAGCCCTCTTTGGGCAGACACTGCTACAGGAACAGGAGCAGAGCCACATGCCTCCAGCCAAAGGACAGATGCCTCCTACCCCACACATGATTGTCTCTGTTGGAGCACAAGCACACAGCCCATAAGAGGGAACAAGTTTATGTTACTGTCTTCTCAAAACCCACTGTTTTGTGTAGTAAAGGAGTTTTAGATAATTGAACAGAAATTTATAGGCTCTTCCCCATCTAAGATTCTGAAAATAAAAACTTCACTACCAATAGAAAAGATGACATAGTGGTGTGAACCTCTCATTTGCTATATAAGGCATCAGTTAAATGACAGAACTGAATTTCGACAGTGTTTTTTAGGGAAATTTACCAAGTAGAGGTATTTCTGTTGGGATCTTTTTTATAGTCCTGCTTGTTCCATGTAGCAAGAAGAGATGTCTCTGTACTAGCAAGCATTATTCTGCATAATGACTGACTACCTAATTCCCTTCCTCCACCCAAACATCTTGCAAACTAAGTAAAATTGTTTCTATTTGATTATTTTATAAGCAATTTCAGAATAGAAAATACAGTTGAAGTATCTGCTACATCAGTGTCAATGTAGAAAGGATCTTCCAAAATTAAACCAAATTTAATTTCTTCCATATCTTCAATGTAGTATACCTAGCAGTCTTCAAATTATACAAGCAGTTTTCAAGACAAGCCTTGTAATTGTAGCGTAATAAACAGGAAAAGGTATTTTTCTTGCATTGAACATGCAGACAAACTAATAAAAATTTAATTATATATTGTAAAATACTAACAAAGGACACATAATAATTTCTGCCTCTTTGAAGGCTATTCTGTCCTTTGATTAAAAAAGTATTCAGATTGAATGGATGACATAGTTAAACAAAATTCTTTATAAAATATGGAATGCAATGCTTTAAATAAATCAAGCAATGTTTTAAAGCGAATAAACTGATGTTGTTGCTTTAGGTATACCCTAAGATGCAATAATTAAGAGATTCAAAGTTACCCAAGTATCTTTCATCTATTTTGCTGTTTTTCACTATTGATATTTGCATTATTTAGTAATACAGAATTTAAGTGAAAACTTTGTGACTTTCAGCTCTTAAGGGCTAGATTAATCAAAGCTTGTAAGAGTAATTTGTAAAATAAAAAAAAGCTTATCTCTTCCAGAATGAATAAAGAATCACATACTTAGGTTCAGTTGTTTATTATTTTAAAATTAGAAGAAATAAAACACAGCAGAGTTAGGGGAAGGCTATGTTGCAAAACTCTTCTGTTTCAAGGTCATTAATCCTTTCTTCTTCAAACATTTAATTAAAGATGGGATAACATCAGAACACTATCCATCTCCTGTTGTGGCTTCTGAAATCCTACGACACTTCAAGGAAATATTCATAGCAAGAATAAGTGCAGAGTAAGGGAAAATTTAGTCCATTATCACAAAAAGCAGACGTTTGATTTTTCATCTGTTTTCAGTGCAATATGGCAGGTAGGTCCTTTGTTTTCCATTCCTAAGGGTAAAAATTGTTTAAAACTCCATAATGTATATATGTAAAATAGAAATAATGATTTAGTAAGTAATATCAGTGGTTCTACTCTGAACAAAAGTAGAGCAAACCCTTTCTTCATTTCAACAAACTCAGAATTATAGAATCCTAGAATGGTTTGGATTGGAAGGGACCTTAAAGATCATCTTGTTCCAAGACCCCTGACATGGGCAGGGACAGCTTCCACTAGAACTGGTTGCTCAAAGCCACAGTGAACCTGGAAGGCTTGGAACTTTTTACTAAAACCCCACAATAAACCTTGCAATTAAATCTGTTGATTACAGATTTTTCATGCCAAAATATAAGTTAAACACCCATTCATGACTTTGGATTTTTCAGAAACTTATACACAATGTTTCAGTAGATAGCTGTAATCAGTATAATCTGCCCAGGATTAAATTACACTGATATTCTGTATTACATCCACTTCTTCTTATGCATAGTTGTGCCATTACCAATAGATGGGAAACAGAGTATAAACTTACATCCTCACAAACGCTCTCGTTCAGAGTAGAAGTGGCCATTTTGGGGCCTTCTACTCACCTGACTTGTATCAGTAAATCTATAGCACTGCACATTTATGGTTTGCTTTCTTTCAGGACAAATACCTCTGTAGTCACTGTCTCTTGTGTATCTGGAGATTGAGTATGACTGCACCCTAACATACAGTACTATGGTAGCATAGCCAATTAAAAGCAGTTTTATGCAAAACATTGTGAAAAAACATTCCATATTTGTATTCACAGATCTTGAACTAGATCTGATCATCAGCTTTTGGGAAACATGTTTTAACAGCATCTCAGCTATTTCCTACTGAACTAGAAGCTGCTATTATCTTCCACAAGCTCTTCTGCTTTGTAAATCTTCTAGAACTACAGTGATATGAATAGTCTAAGCAGTAAAAATAATACCATTTTTAATAGGATATATGAAAACACCCTAGCAATGCCATGGTGCTTAATATGAAGACCCACTACAACAAACCATGATGTGAGAAAGTGAAGAGCTGTTTGTTCATGTTTCTGTGGTATATGATTAACAGCACAGGCTCTATCATCATGTGATCAGTAATATGGCATATTTCTGAAGCCTGCTGAGACTTGAGGAAAATTCTAGGCTGTGCTGTAGTTGACCTAATAGCTAATATTCTTGTACGCATTTATGGAAAATATTGCACTGATGCTGGTTGGATTCCCTGTTTGCTTGGCTCTAGTTCATCTACAATAATCATGGAATCACAGAACAGTTTTGGTTGGAAGGGACCTTAAAATGATCTAGTTCTAGACCCCTGTCATGGACCAGGACATGTTACACAAGACCAGGCTGCTCAAGGCCTTGTTCAACCTGACCTTGAACACTTCCAGGGATAGGGCTTCTCTGAGCAACCTGTTCTAGTGTCTCACCACCCACAGAGTAAAGAATTTTTTCCTAATATTTAATCTAAACCTACTCTTTGTCAGTTGAAAGCCATTACCCGTTGTACTGACACTGTATGTCCTTGTTGAATGTCCTTCTCCATCTCTCTTGAAGCCCTCTTTAGGTACCGAGAGTGCTCTAAGGTCTCTGTGAAGTCTTTTCTTCTCCAGGATGAATAAACCAACTCTCTCAGCCTGTCTCCATAGGAGAGGTGCTCCAGCCCTCTCATCATCTTTGTGGTCTCCTCTGGACTTGCTCCAACAGGTACATGCCTTTCTTAGTTTGGGAGCCCCAGAGATGGATGCAGCACTCCAGGTGGGGTCTCACCAGAGAAGAGTAGAGGGTCAGAATCCTCTCCTTTGCCCTGCTGGCTTGAGGCTGCTTTTGATGCAGCCCAAGATGAGGGTGGCTTTCTGTGCTGCAAGTGCACATCACCAGCTCATGCTGAGCAACGCAGCAGGTAAAATTATTTACCTAGGTCAACAGTTTCCAGGTCTGGCAAGTATCTTTCTATAAACATCTACAATGTTATTTTCCGAGACACTAAGCATGTGATGCTCTTCTCATTCTAGACCATTCAGCCAGCGCCCTCTCCTCAAGCAGAAATCAGACATAGTCATCATCTTTAGCTCTGGGCTGAAAGGCAACTTGGTTGCGACATTTTTTTGTTGCAGCTGGTGAGTCCCTAGCAGGGGAGGGACACTGTTAGATCTGTTGTTTGTAAAGAGAGATGGACTGTGGGAGATGTGGTGGTTGGAGGTTGCTTGGGGCATAGCATTGATGAAATTACACAGTTCTCGATATTTGGTGAAGTCAGGAGGAACATTAATAAGACTTTCATACTGGACTTTCAGAGGGCAGACTTTGGCCTTTTTAGGAGGCTTATTCAAAGAGTTTCTTGGGAAGCAGTCCTTAAAAGCAAAGGAGTTCAGGAAAAGTGGAAGTGCTTCAAAACAGAGATCTTGAGGGCACAGGAACAGACTGTCCCTGTGTGCTGAAAGACGAGGCAACAAGGCAAATGCCTTGGAGGCATTGGAGGTTTTGGAGGAACTTAAGAATAAAAAGAGGATGTATTATTGTTGTAGTGTGTTATGTTGGTTTGTCTGGTTTCTCCCCCATTTTGTATAATGGTTCTGCCCTCAGTTGTTTTCCCCTGCCTGTTTTATGTCAGTCATTTAGTTGCCATGGTTACTCCCGCCTTAGGTCTTGTCAATCCCCTGCTTTTGTTAAGTCACTCCCGGTTCTCCTCCCCATGTCTCCCCTATATGGGAGCATGTTCCTCCCTTTATCCCACCCCTGGTCCCAGTCAATCACTCCCAGCTCCACCATTTTCTCCAGAAAGTTCTCCACTCTGGGAGCTAAGATTGGCTGTGAGGCCGGGGTCCCTCCCTCATTTTGTATTTATTGGTTTTCCCCTCATGTCTGTTATTCTAAGTTTACTCCCTCACCTCCCTTGATTTGTCCTATTGTAAACCCCTCCCTTTGGTTCCACCCCCTTTATAACCCCCCTGCTCCTGGGGGTCTCTGTCACTCTCTGGCTGACTGGGGTCTGTCTCTGGCTGACTCCAATAAAACCTGACTGTCCCCAGAGGGTGTCCATCTCCTGCCTCGTCCTTTCTAGCAGCTGGATTACTTATTTCTCAGCGCGATCTCGTCCCCACAGACACAGCCCAAAGCCTTTGGACGCTGAGGGGTGTCTGTAGGAGCAGTGCTGGGGCCCTGCCACCGGGACTGACTCCCCCCTGCTGCAGTGGCCTGCTGGTCGCCCCTGCTAGCCGGACATTTAACATCTAAAGATCGCTGGCCGCTGCATATTATCTTTGGAAAGAGGGTCAGGTCTCAGGAAATAATTAAGGGGGCTGCTAGAGCATGTAGAAGAAAAATTAGAGAAGCCAAAGCTCAGTTTGAACTTAGAATGGTGACTTCAGTAAAGGATAATAAAAAATGTTTTTACTAATATATTAATAAAAAAAGGAAGGATAAGATCAGTCTCTGTTCTTTATTAGATGCAGGAGGGAACTTGGTAACTGCAGATGAGGAGAAGGCAGAGGTGCTTAATGCCTTTAGTGGGAAGATGACTTCCCTTCTTGGAAAACTGCCCTCTTGGGTTGGTCAGTGGTATCAGGGAGCAGAATTGTCCCCCTGTTATTTAGGAAGAGGCAGTCAGAGAACTGCTGTGCCGCTTGGATGTTCATAAATCTATGGCACCAGATGGGATCCATCCCAGGGTGAGGAGAGAGCTGGCAGATGAGCTTGTGAAGCCACTCTCCATCATTTACCAACAGTCCTGGCTCACTGATGAGGTTCCAGATGACTGGAAGCTGGCCAATGTGACACCCATTCACAAAAAGGGTAGAAAGGAAGATCCTAGTAATTACAGACCACTCAGCCTGAGCTCAGTACCAGGCAAGATAATGGAGCAATTTATATTAAGTACCATCACACAGCACTTACAGGATGGCCAAGGTATCAGACCCAGCCAGCATGGGTTTAGGAGGGGTACGTCATATTTGACCAACCTGGTTCCTTTTATGACCAAGTGACCTGCCTGGTGGATGCAGGAAATGCTGTGGATGTTGTCTATCTGGACTTCTGCAAGGCCTTTGACACTGTCTCCCACAGCACACTCCTGGAAAAGCTGGCAGCCCACAGGCTTGGACAGGAGCACTCTTTGCTGTGTTTAGAACTGGGGGGACGGCCAGGCCCAGAGGGTGGTGGTGAACAGTGCTGCATCCTGCTGGCAGCCAGCTGTAGTGAGATAGAATATAAGAAAATAAAGATAGTGTAGAAAGTAATCTTACCCCTAAAGAGTCACAGCTGGGCCAATTATCAAAGATTAGGAACAGGCCTGACTTTAACAGGCCACAGCTGTAACCAATGAGAAGAGTGCTATAAAAGAGTGGGGTGGTTAGTTGAGAAGGGATGTGGCGTTTCTTGGTTACTTTGTGAAGAAGAAAGAGTCTGTGCCCTGAGGAGTTGGCAATGAGAAAACACTGAGAAGGTATGAAACTTTTGCAATGAGGAGACAACATTATGGAACCCTTGCAATAAGGTGACAACAGCGGTGTCCCTCAGGGGTCTGTTCCGTTCAATATCTTCATTGATGACATGGATGAGGGAATTGAGTTCTTCATTAGTAAGTCTCCAGATGACACCAAACTGGGGGCATTTGTTGATCTGTTGGAAAGGAGAAGGGCTCTGCAGAAAGACCTGGAATGGTTTGATGAATGGGCAGAGTCCAATGGGGTGGAGTTTAAAAAGTCCAAGTGCTGAGTCCTGCATTTTGGCCACAATAACCCCTGGAACATTACACATTGGGGATGGTGTGGCTGGACAGTGCCCAGGCAGAAAGGGACCTGGGGGTCCTGAGTGACAACAGACTGAACATGAGCCAGCAGTGTGCCCTGGTGGCCAAGAAGGCCAAGGGCATCCTGGCCTGTGTCAGGGATAGTGTGGCCAGCCGGAGCAGGGAGGTCATTCTTCCCCTGTACTCGGCACTGGTGAGGCTGCACCTTGAGTGCTGTGTCCAGTTCTGGGCCCTCAGTTTGGGAAGGACATTGAGATGCTTGAGCGTGTCCAGAGAAGAGCGACAAGACTGGTGAGCGGCTTGGAACACAAACCCTGTGAGGAACGACTCAGGGAGCTGGAGTTGTTTAGCCTGGAGAAAAGGAGACTCAGAGGCAACTTCATCACTCTCTACAACTCCCTGAAAGGTGGTTGTAGTCAGGTGGGGGTTGGTCTCTTTCTCCAGGCAACAACTCTCAGAACAAGAGGATGCAGTCTCAAGCTGTATCAGGGGAAATACAGGCTGGATATTAGGAAGAAGTTTTTCACAGGAAGAGTGACAAAATATTGGAATGGCCTGCCTGGGGAGGTGGTGGAGTCACCATCCCTGGATGTGCTCAAAAAAAGACTGGATATGGCACTTGGTGCCATGGTTTAGTTAAATGTGTTTAGGGCATGAGTTGGACTTGATGATCTTGAAGGTCTCCCAACCTAATCATTCTGTGATTCTGTAATTGCCGCTATACTCTAAATAAGTGTATTAACAGTATTGATTTGATGTTTTTCCACTTCTCCAGTCTCTCACTTCTTCATCCTGACCTGTATCACATCTGGAACGTAGACTGAAGATGTGTTTTTCTTATTTAGCATTGGAACGGGGTAGGATGACATACTGAGCATTCTTGTGATTGCAGCTCTACAGGCACAGAGATAAGCATGGCCCCTGCCCAGATGAGCTCGCTATCAATGTATCTCCTGGTGCAGGTCCCTCCTCAAATATGAGAAATACAAAACTTTCATGAGCACAAATTAAAACTGAGGAAATTAGGATTAATAATACCTCTAAATTTTGAAACAAAGAGTAAAGGAGTGTGAAATTTGAGGGAAATGGGATGCAAAGGAGAAAATTCATTCATACATTATAGGAATGTTACAATTTCTTCTAAATGGGTAGTAGAATTATATGGGTTATTCAGATCAAATCAGACAGATATCTTTTTCCGGCATTCCCTCATTTTGGTAAATGATGATAACCACTCCTGAAACTCATGGTCAAAAGATAATGGTGATAAGATACTTAGTCCTTACCCTATCTCACAAAAAATGATGCTAGGAGTATCAAAATGGGATTGGATATGAGTGATAAAACTTTAGGCAAGAGGACCATCAGATTTAATGAAATGAGCAACTTATCACTTCCTTTTCTGATTTTTGATTTGTTTGCTATAGCATCTCTTTGCCAATTAGTGCAATTGCTACAGGGTAATTCTTATGCTACGAATAAAGCAGCATGATCAAACTCTACAGAATATAAATGGTTATTTAGGAAAAAGAGGAAAGCTGGGGACATCTAATGTCCACACTAAAATGAAATGCATCAGTGATCACGGTATGGCTTAAATGTGGTTATAACGTGTCTATGCTGCATGACTTTAAACATTTTAGGGAAACCTGTGTTAAAGTGGCTCCTTTAGATACTATCATAAATCTGTTGAAGAAGGAAGTATGGTCTGTTGTTTAAAGCACAGGACTCTGAGTCAGAGGATGTAGATTATGCCCCCTCTACTGATAACTACTGACTGTGGCTTCCTCATCTTTAAGTTGGGAAATAGTACTTAGCTAGACATAAGTAACAAGGAGACAAGTCATTACTACTTATAACATTGTAATTGAAATAATCAGAATAAAGCCTTCAGGAGTACTGATTTATTAAGAGATCTGTGGGAAAGAAGCAAATCACTTGTTTGAAGTTATGGAAACTGGTTCTAAGACAAAGTGAAAAATTCCTCTGCCTTGTTGATGGACGTTCAGGAATGCAAAGCACCAGTCATTCCCTTCATTAAGCAACAGCCATCTAAAGGTCACTGGGGCTCTAAAGTAGAACTATGATCTCATAGCTGCAGTTTTTGCCCTTCCCTGTTCACACCCTTTCCGTGTTTATGAGTGTTAGGCTGGAAGGTATTGATGGCTTCCATCTTCCATAGATAGGCAGCCACGTATCTTGTAATGATGTGCAGGCTAACTATACTCCAGAAGGTCTTGATATTGGAAACTGTCCAAAGTTAAGAGTATATCTTAAGATTGATCAGAATGTGAGCTGATGAGGGAGGAGGTTTTCCCTGGACGGGAAAGCCTTGCACTGGCCAGGCTAACTCAAGCTAAGAGATCAAAATACTTGCAAGTGTATGTGGGCAATAACACCTTGAGGGAAAACAAGCACTGAGAAACTTGCACACCCAGATAGGAATATGGCACGACTGCCTACTTTGTGTTCATTGTAGGATAAAAATACCTTTTTTAATGTAAAAAAAGTCAATTACAACTTGGTTTTGATTAAGCTGGGGGTTTACTCGGTGCAAGGGTGCTAGAAACTGTTAACATATAGTTGTATGACCATATATATAGACTACATAACACATAGTCACTTTTTGTGACTACAGCAAAGTTTGTAGCAGAAGCAATCTGGCAGAGCTCCAAGGGCACCCACTTGGGTCTCACTGACGGTGACTGGATGCCACAGAATGAGGCATCGCCCCCTTCCCTATGCCTGGGAAGGCCTGGCTGCTGTTGCCACAGCATCCTTGGATTGCATACAGGAATGTTTAATACTGGACAAGCTGCCCCTCCCAGTGGTGACAGGAGTGGTTAAAACTGATTTCCCAGGCTCTACCCTTTTCCTCTTATGCACCACCACTTTAGACATTCACGACAAAGACAGCTCTGCTTAGCACAGAACACTTTCAGAATGGAGTGATCTCCTGCTTTACAGAAAAACTCGTGGTCTGCTACAACATGAGAACAAATATATAATTTTAAAAGCACTTTTACCATTCCTTTTATGGTGTCATCACCTGGTGGCTTATGAAAATATCAGGTTTGGGGGCTTAGCTGTCTGGAACAAGGGGCAGAAGAAAGGGGGAGATGAGCACAAGGGCTGAATATTCCCTTTTGGTGCCCAGACCAGCCAGCCTGTCAGGCTGAGCGCTGTTTCACTCCTCTGAGCCATGCTGGGCTGAGTCAGCAGAAAGCAGGCGTGATGTGAACAGCAGATCCATGACTACACAACACGAGAATCCGTTCCTTTTGCTGCCAATAGAGACATTTCAACTTTTGCTACAGAGAAGCCCTGTTTCACTTTAATTTAAGGCAGCAACCCTTAGGGTGGGTTGAGAACAGGACCCTGTGAGGCATTACATGCCTGTCTGCTGCACCACCTTTCTCAAGGCCACCACTGTCACTGCCATGTCACAGCTTGTGGTCACAGCTTGTGTTCCCAGCTGGTGAGGTTTTCCCTTGCCACAGCCAAGCTCTGCAGTCACATCTTGAGTGCTCGAGGTCACTGCCTTCCTGGGGTCCCAGGGCTTTATCTGGGGAGGGAGCACTGCGTCCTTCTCCCCGCAGGCAGCTGTCCCAGGGATACCAGACCCTGCATCTCATAGTCTTAAATAGTCTAAGAGGAGGGGATGATACCGAGCCCATCAAGTTTTGAGTCCCTCAAGATTTGAACTAAATTTTGTACCTTTTTTGAAATTGTTAAGTGGTAGCTGTAGCTGGACAGGTGATTAAGTAATTGCACAGGGAGCATCACATGGTGCCAAACTCTTCGGTGGTGCCCAGCAACAGGGTGAGGAGCAATTGCCATAAACTAAAACACAAGAAGTTTTTACATCAACAGGAGGAAGAACTCCACATTCAGGGTTGCTGAGTACTGGAACAGGCTGCCCAGGGCAAATGTCTGGAGACATTCCAAAGCCACTTGGACATGTTCCTATGTCACCTGCTCTAGGTAACCTTGCCTTGGCTGTGTGAAAAATGCCAATCACTTGGAGATTTTTTAAGATTTTAAGAGTTTAATAATAATAAAATAGTTATAAAAATAGTAATACAATTAGAGTAATAATAATTTGGATAATTTGAATTAGGACAATATGAGACAATAGAGACAAGGAGTTACAGATGTCCAAGTACCTTTTCCTGGGCAGCACGAGGATTAACCCTTAAAAGCAACAGCCTGTTGCATATTCATACACTTCATACGTGATGCATAAATTCCATTCAAACACAGGATTCTGTCTGGTCATCGTCAGCTTCTTCCTCTGAATCCTAACGGTGCCTTCGAGGCAGGAAGAAGTTCGTTTCTTCTGATAAGAGGGCAATAAATTCTTTTTCTCTGTAAGATTTAGGTGTCCTGTGGCTGCTATCTAGCTGCAAGTCCTTTCTTTAAAAAAAGTATCCTACATATCCTACAAAAGTATCCTGATTTTCCCCAAGAGAATTAATACAGCATTACTTTCTAACACAACACATATAATATTCATTTTAATATTTGCAAAAAGCCAGTCATAAAATACGCATTTTTCACAGCAGGACTGCTGGACTAGATGATCTCCCTTCCAACCCTAACAATCCGGTCGTTCCGTCTGCTTGCACGCTTGGCTAACCTTTTGTTTTGAGAATAAAATAAACCCAAAACGCTCTGTCCTGATAAGAGCCACCACGAGTGAGGACGGCAGAAGCCAGCAGACCCCAGACTCAAACTGAGGGAAGAGCTGCGCCGCCGGATCAATTAGCACCGCAAGCGACAGATATAAGCAGCAAATAGGAACTTGAGTACTAATCAATAAAAAAGTTATTCAATTTAGAACCAGTAAACGCTGATGCCTTTGTTTGTTAATATGCGTAAATAGCACAAAATGTTGATGACCGGTGAGCCCGCCTTTCGCGGGTCTCGCGGCCGTGCGCTCCCCCTCAGGAGCGGCTCCCCCCCCCCCCCCCCTCAGGAGCGGCTCCCGCTCCGGGGGCGGCGCCGGGAGAGCGGCGCGGCAGGCGGGACAGGGCGCGCGCGTGCGCGGCGCTCCCGGAAGCGCGGCGGCGGCGGCGGACCGGGAAGGGGAGCCCGAGGCTGCGGCGAGGAGCGGCGGCGGTGTCGGTGGCGGCTCTGCCCGCCCGCCCGGCGTCGGCCATGACGAACTTCATCTCGGTGCAGCTGAAGAAGGCCTCGGAGGTGGACCTGGCCAAGCCGCTGTGCAAGTTCATTCAGCAGAGCTACCCGGGCGCCGAGGCGCAGGCCGAGCACTGCCGGGCCGCCGAGGAGCTCAGCAGGCTCCGCAAGAGCGCGCTCGGCCGCCCGCTCGACAAGCACGAGAGTTCGCTGGAGACTCTCCTCAGGTAGGGGTCTCCCACCCCCGTTATCTCTCCCTTCCTCCATCTCCCCCAGCCCTGATTCCCCGCGGGGCCCCGGCGGCAGCTCCGGGCCCTGGGCGTGGCGGAGCCGGAGCCAGGTGCGGGCGGGCCCAGGTGTGGGCGGCCTTTCCTGCCGGCAGGAAGCGGCCGGGGCTGCCGGGCCGGCTCCGGCGGCCTGTGGGATGCAGGCGCCCCGGCGTTCGGGTGTCCTGCAGCATCCCGGTGTCCCCGACCCTCGCCACCCCTGTGTCGTGGGGTGTCACATGATGGCAGCGCAGGGAGGGGAAGGCCTTGTCCCCATCATCATCCCCTTCCCAGTGTTTGTGTCTGCCAATAGCTCTTAGGTCTGCGTAGAAATTGTAAAAGCAGAGAACCTTAAGGGTTTGGAAGAGAGTTTAAAGATCATCTAGTCCCAACCCCCGCAGCCGCCATGGGTAGGGACACCTCCGCCTAGACCAGGTTGCTCAAGGCCTTACATCCAGCTTGGCCTTGAGCAGTGTCAGGGCTGGGGCATCCACAGCCTCCCTGGGGAAGTCCCTCCGCCCGTGCCTCACCTCCCTCACAGTAAGAAGTTTCTTTGAATGTAAATTTCCCTTTTTCCAATGTGTACCTATGACAGACCGTTTTGTTTTCCTTATAGGGTTGGTGTTTCTTTCTCGTCAGTGTTACCTTTTGTTGTTACAGCTTTCTTTCCGCTTCCTGTTCAGTCCTGTGCGTGGATTTGTTTTTGTATTTTGTTACCAGCGTGATTTCCTTTTGTTTTCTATGTTTAGCAGCTTAATGCATTTGTGAAGTCACATCCTTTCTTTTTTTCTGCTTAATGCAGTTAGTTTGCTGTCAGAAGGTTTAGTAGAGTTTCTGTGGTGCTGGAGTTACCATAGGTTAGATAAGCAAAAGATTCCTCTGTGCCTTCTGAGCTTGGTAAAGTGCATAAAGCCTGCTTTAGGACTAACAGCTCCATTGTCCTGTCTCTCTAAAACACTTAGGGATTACAGTGTTGAGAAGAAAGAGAAGGAGCTACTGGAGACGGTCCAGAGGAGGGCCACAAAAATGATTAGGGGTCTGGAGTATCTCCCTTACAAGGAGCTGGGCCTGTTTAATCCGGTGAAGACTGGAAAGGGTCATATTAGTGCAAAGAAATACCTCAAAGACGAGTTTTGAGAGGATGGTGCTGGTCCCTTCTCAGTGGTGCCCAGTGACAGGATGAGGAGCAGTGGCCATAAATTGAGGCACAAGAAGTTGTACCTCAACATGAGGAAGAAATTGTTTATGTTGAAAGTGACAGAGCATGGGGAGAGGTTGTCCAGTGAGGATGTGGAGTCTGTCTCTGGAGACGTTCAAAACCCACTTAACAAGTGCCTTGTCAAAAAGAAGTCAAGTTTTGTGAAATAAGTTACTGATTATTCAACTCTTCACTGGGTATTTGGGCTGTAAAAGCTCTGACTGCATTGATTGTGTTTTACAGTAGCTTTGTAGTTCCCTGTTCTATTTCTGTCTACTGCTGTGCGTGCTTTACACAGCAGGTTCTTGAGTTCATGCCTTTGAAGGTCGGGGAAATTGTGAGCATCTCTGAGCTGACTGCAGAACTTTCCTACCCAAATTGACAAGCATATTATTATGTTCCCTTGGAATTGAGCTTCAACTGAGCATGCTGGAATTGAGCTTCCTTTTCTGAAGGTGCCAGTCAGGTTTGCTGTTAATTTCTGTTTGAAGTTCCCTTTTGGCCCAGCCACATTGTACGACTTCATCCAAACAGTGGCTCTGCAGCAGCGAAAGAAGGCAGCCCACTTCTCAATTCTGATCCTTACACTTTTTCTGGAAGGCAGAATGTATGCATGGCGTTCTGAGCAACTTGAATGAGTTCAGTGGAGGGTCAGACAAACATCAGAGGTGGCACAAAAATAAATAAAAGTAGTGTTTTGGAAAGCCAAGAGGCTGAGCAGGACCTCCGTCTTTCAGAGCCAGCCAATTAAATGAATTTATCCATAGTATGCAACTTCACCTCAGGTTTTCCCTCTGATTAATCAAGGGAAACCACTTGCAATTGCGTAATTACCTAATTACCAGGTTTGAGTCAATTCCACGTGCAGTGATCTGTTCTCTCTGCCGGTGATCAGCAGATGCATTTAGCTGGCCCAGATGCTCTTGCAGTAGACTGGAGCTGTTGGATGTAGCTCTGAACTGATGTAAACATGAAGTGATATCCCTCCTGTGCTGAAGGTCCTCTCTTAAAACATCTGCATTTTTAATTGTATTGCTTGAGAATATTTGTTCTTTTTTAGTGGAAGTGAGATAGGATGAAGGTCTGAATTAACTGTAAGTTAATGAAGATAAAACAATCAGATGTATATTTTCCCTTATTTCTAACAAGTTATGCATGTTTGGTCCATGTCTTACCATTTATATTCATTAGAGTTGCTAGAAAATAATTTTGCTCTTACTCTGTAAGAGTATTCTGACATATATTCTCTTAATTATTCTGTAAGGCACAGTTATTTTAAACTGTCTGCACATCCAGAAGTTTGAGGTGTCCAGCTGAGATACACAACTGCCTAAATGCCTTGTGTTTCCTCTGAAAATCTCTTTGCTTCTCCAACTTCCAGTGTTTTTCTGTTGGTATTTAAGAGCAATACTCAGTCCTAATGTTTAATTTCATTGAAGTTGGAGTTTAAAAATTTGTTGGTGAAGTAAGGTTAGAAGAACTAATTAGAACATTTCGTATCATTTGCATAGTTTTACTTCCTTGTGGCTTTTTATAGACCGTAATACCTAGTAGAGCATTGTGGACCACTTAACTGTTAAGAAATGAGGGCTTAGTCTTCTGCCACCTAATCTAGGATTTGCCCATGGTTTTGTAGTTTCTAGAAGCCTTGTTTTGCTGAGTAGTCACTACAGACTTTTTTTTCTTTTATGGAAGAAATGAGCCCTGTTGGAGCCACATTTCCTAGACAAGCATTGACCAATGAAGCTTGAAAGCCTGTGGTGTGCTGTTGTTCAGCTGCTGAATGCAAATGCTTCTCTTGGAGAAGCATTTGAGATAGATGTGCCCCTTTTCACTGGGTAACTGGGAAAAACCTCAGCCTGTTTCCAAGCTTGCTTTGTTTTGTAAGAATCTGAGTGCTCTGAAGGTGATGTAGGTGAGCTTGGTACACATGTTTCCCCTTAAATTCTGTCGTAGCAGATTTGATTTAGTGGTGGTTTTCTTTTTTTTAGTTCTGAGTATAATAATAGCTTCAGGGGATTCCTTGCTTCCTTCAATATTAAAGATAGCCTGGATTTTATTTCCTTTTTCTGGAGACATGGAATATTGTTGCAAGTTTAATTGGTTAAATTTTGCTAACAACTCCTGTAGTTTTTTTAAAAAAAGAAAATCGGGAAAAAGAAGGGGGGGTGGGAGGAGTGCATGGTTTTATTTTGAATGCTCAAATTCCTCTAGGGCTGAAAGTTGCACTTGTGGTTTCCAGCTGTGAGTTCAGGACTCTGGTTCTTATCTTGAAGAGCAAAGACAGATATTTGATGTTTTTGAGGTTCTTTTGAAGGAGATTTTTCTTTATGATTTTTTGGAGGAGGCACAGTATTTGAGTTCAATGCGGTACATAAATTTTAGTTAAATTCTAATTTAAACCTTGACTTTACTACTCATTTGATTACCTTTCTTTTACTATCATTTAGGAGTGTATAATGCCAGTTTTGATGAGAGATTGCTGTATTTTGAGCACTAGATCTGTGTTGCTGACATGTGCCCCCCCTTTCACTGCTGTAGTTGTGGTTCCTCACTGGCACAGCCGAACGCACTGCTCCTCTGTGTTGTGCTGTGTTCTCTGAGTCTTGATAGTTTAAATCACTGTAAATTTAGTTTTATATTACACCTTTGTATTTACTGTCATCTTTTATGTGTAACTGACTTGTGCATCCATTGTGGCTTTTCCTTCTGTAGTTACTTTCTGGTTTTCTATTGATGGTTTTATGCTGTTCTGTGGTTAGCATCTTCATTTACCATTTTTATAGGTTTAGTTTTATGCATACTGTTATATTTATACCATTTATATTTATAAAACTAAAAAGCTTTACGTGGTTGTGTTCTGGGATTTTTATTGACTGCAGAGTTTTAAAGAGCTCTTAAACTTGAGTAGATTTTCAAGTTCTCTAATAAGAAGAAATAACATCACATGCTTAAAATAGTAAAGAAAACAGTGACATAAATTCTGAACTTGTTTAAAACCAATCAAACAAAAAGCCCTTTTTAGAAGGAGTATACACCTCTCTGGCTTATTTTGTCTGTGGTAATGTTGACACAAAGAATAGTCTGTTTGCAGGGAGCCAAGGCTTGGGCACACCCGGCTTCACAAGGACATTTGACAAGCTTTGCTCCTTTACTCCATCCTCATGGCAGATGAGGACAGTGTAATCGTGGAATGTGGGAGGACAGCTTGGCTTTAGTGGCAGCTTTTAGTTTACAAATTAAATTGAGTCAAGAGGCAACAGCATGCAAAGTCTCCTTTTCTTTGTGATACTATGTTAAAGCAAGTGTGTTGAGACCAGACCAGAGCAATGGAGGAAGTATATTTAAATATATAGTTGCAGTAATCTTCAGGGATAGTTATTATTTTTAACTATACCTTTCGCAAAGTTGGTAAGTTGTTTAATCTCGATGAAATTGCCATCACAGTAAATATTTGCAGACTATTTTAGCCTTACAAGCAATTTCTTTTGATTCATTTATTGGTGGAAGTCCTGTTGCTGTTGCAGATTATTGTAGTTTTTGACATGGCTTGGTATATTGTGTCTTAAATTGCAGTGGCTCATTTGAAGTCAGAAACCTGTAGTCTGATAGACAGTGGCAGATATAATTAACTGAAGAATACACTAACATGCTTTTTATTGTAAATTCTGAAAATTTTTCTTGAATATTTAAACAAATGTTTATTGTCTGTACAGCACAGGTCTTGTACATGCATCTATTGCCTGTATCTGTTGTGATCAGTATTTAATAGTGAAAGTAGCTGGGAACAATGTTAGTCCTGTTTCATAGACCGTGAAAACCATTACTGCAAGGTGTTTTGTATATTGGGAATATAAATTCTTTATGAAACAATTTGCCCAATATAATGTTAAGCATATAGCTGTATGGCCAGTGCTACAGGAAGAGTATAGGAAACAGGCTTCACATCTTACGTGTTCTTAGCAGTTTTAGGATTTCATGTTCTGCATCTAGCCTGTCATGTTTAACAAAAGGTGCAGGTGTACAGCACTACTCAGCAAAACTAGGAATTCCTCACTGTTGCCTGGATAGATTATGTGACTGACTGTGCTATACTCAGTATGTTATCTTTCTGGCATCCTTTCCTAAACATCTTCCACTGTGACTAGACAAAATATTGTAATGTAGAAGTTGTGGGTTTAATTCACTGCGACTACTGGAATATATTCCAATGAAAACTAAGTTTACAATTAGAAAATTTCATCATTGATAGGTCTCTCCAACTGGTACTGTGCAAGGCAAATGGCATCCATTTCAAATAGATTGAAATTGGGTTATAATGGTAAAATCAGGAGAGTAAGTGTAGCATGTTAATATTATGTTAAATTCTGTACTTAATTTACTTTTGCAGCGTGACTTAATGTACTCATTGTCTACCTGTATGTATACAGGGACTCCTTTGCATGGTGCTCTTTTCTAATCCACCATCCATCAGGTAGTGATATCTGGATCACTACCTGAGAGACTGTTTTAATTCTGACTGAGACAGGGTTCCCATGTTATCTGTGAAAAACTACCTCCTGCTGAACTTGCTCCTTTACTGAAAGAATCCCTTTAGACAGAAATTGTCCATCCTGCAAATCCTCCATTTCTACAAATGAGCTTCTTAACTTACTTGTGTGTAGGATTTCTGTTGCCCTTCTCCCTAGTTTATATGCCAGTTTAATAAACAGAAACTATTAATTGCATTTATCTAATAGCTGTGTCTTTCTTTTCTTTTTTTTTTTTTTTTCTTTTTGTAGATACTATGATCAGCTGTGTGCAATTGAACCAAAGTTTCCATTCTCTGAAAATCAGGTAGGAAGACTGCCAAACCAGTTACTGAATCATGGCACCTATGATGTGTGGCTTCCAAGCCTGTACCTAATCCTCTAACAAGTACTTTTATTGACCAAGACAGCTAATCTCTCTGAGCCTTATTTTCCTAATCTCTGTTTATTTTCTAGTTGATGCTCACATACAGTCTGTGCTGAAACTTCACCTCTAATGGATGTAATTGCCTTTGTTTTACAGATTGAGAAACATTTTGGCTTTGGTTTTGATCACTGTGGTCTAGGGCAGAAAGGGTTGGGCTGTGGTGATTCCTCTTCAACTCTCTGCTTTCCAAGAAGTCTATTTCATGCTATGTTCTAAAGGATTTTAAATCCATAATTTCTATGGGAAAACCTATAGAAGTGGATGGAATATGATCTTTGTTTTCTGAAGCAGGAGAGATCTTTCCTTCACAACAGAATAATCCATTTAGGAGCTTATCACTTTATTCCTGCCTCTGCATGGCATAGTTTTTATATAGGTATGGTGTTCATTAAGGTTTGGGGTTTTTTTCCTGCCGTATTTTTTTAGAATCATATCTCTAGAGAGAAATTCAGCTGAACTTCTCCCTAACAAAGGCTTCTTCAGATGGAGACTGGAATAGATTTGTAGGCTCCTGTATTTTGTTGGAGAAAGGTGTGGATTCTCTTTCAATGTGTTTACAAATATGACAGAATTTATATTTCTTTATCAAATCAACAATTCATACTTAAATGGTAATATTATGATTAAAAGGAGAATTTTCTTTAAGGTTATAAGTAATGTTAGTTATAAGGTTATAAGTAATGTTATAAGTAATGTTAATCTCTTTCTGGCTTCTATGTGAGTTTTGCACGTAGCTGCATTTGCTTGCAGCCAAGAACTGCACATTGGTTTTCAGTGAGCAAATCCTTTGCTATGGTAATCTGCAAACCCTGAGACAGGGAAAACTGGAAAACTTAGCAAGATCTGCATGTCTGTAAACTGTTCCATCTAAAGGGAGAAGTAGTCAGTGGAAGCAGCAGTGCATCTGGGGACCAGAACATCCTGCACTAGCACTGCTGCTAGAGGAAAATACACTCTCAAGTAGTACTGTAGCTCTTTCTGAAGTGATTTTCCCCAAGCACTTTGAACTGAGGAAGTTTGCCATCATTTCTGGTTTGATATCAGTTGCCTACAATTATTTGATCAGATGAATAAGGAATCGAATTGTGGAACTTGAAAGCAGATTCAGTGAAGTATTTGCATTGCCTCTGAAGTGTATGCTGGAAGTATAAATAAAACACACTGTTTCTACCTCCATTCTCTTTCCTGAGGGCATTTCCTGATAATGCTGCTATTGAATTCACTCATAATAATGAGTGGATTTTGGTATTGCACAAGAGATCCAAATACATGGGTAATTTGGCACACTGGAAACCCGCCTGATTGGGTGGTTTCCTTAAAGTGTTATTATACCAACCCGTCAGGCTTACTGGGAGAGGAGCATCTTGTTCAGAAACAAATTTATCTGTTGCTCAGAATATGAACAGAGCTGACAATATCTGTCTTGTCTACTTGAAATGTTTTGAGCAAACTAACAGGAAAGAAAAAATATAGCATAATTTTGTTTTGAATACTTCTTGATGATTTCTTGAAACTTCCAGAATGTTTGTAATGTTCCAAGAAGTAAATGAAAGATTCTATGCAATTAGAATAGAAGGGCTAAATAGATAGATTTGGGGTATTTTAAGTTTGTATTTAATTTTAGAGGTAAAGATCCTTGTTTTTCACAATTTTCAGGTCTGTGTAACATTTACATGGAAAGATGCGTTTGACAAAGGATCGCTTTTTGGAGGATCTGCCAAATTGGGTATGTGAATGTACCAAAAAACCAAGTATTAATGATACTAAACTTTGAGACTATTTTAATGTAGTTGAATTAATTTCTTTCTAGCATTCTCAACATAGCTTTCAAGTGAATTCAACTGTATTGGTAACAGATTAATCACTTCAACATTGATAATGAACAAGTAAGCACCATGCAAAGAATTTTTTCAAAATTGAGATTTTATATTTGATTTCCAGAGGCACAAATAGATGTGCATTCCAATAGTAGTTGTGCTGTCTGCTTCTCAAATGTTTTCTGGGAACAACTCCAGTTGATACTAATCAAAATTGTTCATGTTAACATTAAGATCCAGTAGATTTTGGATAATGCAGCTCTTCCTGTTCTAAATGAGTAAGATGAAGAGTGCTTATGAGTGAGTGAGTCCACTCCAGAAGAGAAGTGATGGTAGCTGGCTTCAGAAACCCAGTCTTGATACCACATTTTCAAGAGAATAGAATTGTTTCCCTGTGCTCCCAAATTGCTCTTCTATCACTTCTTTTTGAAATATTTTCATACAGATTTTAACACTTGGGAATAAAAAATAATTGTATTTTTTTCCCATGAACATAACGAGTTTTAGTCTGATTTGTTTAGTCATAGAGGGACAATTCTGCACAGAAATTCAGGGTCATGAAATGAGTCTGGGACACTTGCCAATATAGAAGTAAGACTAAATCCTTTGAGTTAGTGAGGAGCGGTTCAGTCGTGTGTCATCATTCTTTAGTATTTCTATTTATACCTAAGTGTTCATCATGATCAGCATTGCAAGATGACCATTGCAATTTTGAAGTTCCAGACAAAGTTGCAGAAAAAGATGTTTGAACTTTACTCTGGTTTTATTTTTATTAAAGTTTTTGTCTGCTTTATACAGCTCTCTGTTAGCAACTACTGGAAGTCTTTGCAGTTTTCTATGTTCTGAATACACAACACAGTTGTGCTTGTGTAAACTGTATCTGTAACAATACACCTATGCATACTCAGGTGATCCTTGTTTTCTGTTCCAACTGATCTAAGAAGTCCTGGATAATTGGTAACCTTCCTGAAGATGCTTTGGTTTTTTTTCTCTGAATTTGGCTTGTTCTTTCTTCTTTGGGCCTAATATTTAATGAGGACTGAATCTGTTTCTTTGTAAAGTTCAGAATGTTTAGTTATGATGTAAACATAGTCTGTGAATCACTAGAGATTGGTAATAATTGTGAGGGAAAAAAATCAGTAACCATAACAATGATGATTACTTTAACAATTTGAATAAATGTGATGTTACTGCAGCTTGAGGAAGCTTGCTTGTCTGCAGGTTAATTATATACTAGTCTAAATAGTCTGTGAGGTAGATGGCCAGAGATTTATGCAGCAGTCTGTGTCAAATATCAAAGAAGTTTTTAACTGAGATGTGGGTAATGCTCAATTAACAGGCAGTAGGGTAAGGGTCATTTTGAAACTTTAAAGCAGATCTTGGTGGAAAGAAATGAACAAGCAGAGATCAGAATTGGTGGTGAGGTTTCTCAGTGTAAAGCAAAGCTATCAGTAATCAAGAAAGCAAAATTTCTCTTGACTTCTAAGAGGAGTTTCCAGATAGAAATTCGGTGTAAAACTCCTGAGACTTCTGTGGCAACGATATGCAGGGATGCAGCTTGAGAGTTGTGGCTCTTGCTGTGGTGCTGAACTGTTTGCTTCCCACTTTCCCCTGCATCCCAAGTCTGTATCACAGTGGTAGCTGACAGATACTGTGACTGCTTGAAAAGTGACTGAGTTCACAGCATGACATGTCATCTGAAATATATTGACTAAGTTAATAGGTAGTGCTGTAAACAGATGAGTCTGTGGAAAATCTGTATAGTATATCACTATATAGTAAATCACACTGAGGTGCAGTCCAGAGTATAAAGTAATTCTGCACTTCAGAAACTTTCAAGCCATATTTTCTGTCCTGTTTTGAGTTTTAGTCTTTTCCAAGTCTAAACAACTTTTGTCTGAGTTCAAGACCTTATTCTTAGAAAAATTCTGGAAAATAAACTTGGAGAAGGGAGATTATCTAGGTAAAATAGTGACTAGGACGGTGTAATTCACTTGGAAACAAGTGGGAAAAATGGCATGTCAGATTTAGACTTGCTTGCTGAAAACTTGGTGCAGGTTAGTGAGCACTTACATAAAAACTTCAGAGAGGTGTTAGATAAATATGTAGCTGTTTAAGAAGGCGGGATGTCAGTGAAATTAAACAAATGTACATCTTGAGTACCTTCATGTTTTAATGATAACCATACCTGGGTTTGTGAAATTGAAAATTCACTAGTTGTCACTCCTGTATTCTCCAAGAGGACTGTCTTGATACTTTTTGACACTGGTTGGAACTAATATCTACAGTATTTGTTTTTTTTCAAGTGCAGGGCAACTAACCTTTTGAAAGCAATTAATATTCAAAATGGTTCCTGTTCAGGTATTTCTAGTTTCAGAAGTGTGGGCTCCATCCTCTGGGCCTATGAAGTACTGCAGGAATCACTTCTGGGCAGTCTACACTGCTGTCTAGTGAGATCAAATTTTAACTAAGTAAATCCTTAACTGTTTCAGTACATGTGTAAAGAAGATATTTTTCAGCATTTTCAGCCTGAAACAATATCTTTAAAAGTGAAAATTTCCCTACATTTAAGTATATAGAAAACAGAACATGTCTTTGTAATTGGTCAGTTATCGCAAAGTGATTGTGTGGAAGTTCATATTTCAGATGACTACTTGGTAATGCTTCATGAGCCAAAAAGCTGCACTCTAGTTAGAAAGACTTTGAAATTATTTTGTATACATTTTCATGCTACTGCTTTTATGCTTTGTGTTGCTTTCTGTAGTTGCTCACATGGAAACGTTTTGTGGTAGTACTAAATTCGACTTTGTAAAGTCTTCAGATTGCAGATGACTTCAACTTGAAAAATTCAGTAGGATTGGGGTTTTGTTTGTTTTTACTTGAAACTGTTGATACCTTTACTGATAAGAGTAGTGTTGGCCTCTTGTAGGATGCTAGAGAACTGAAGTTTATTTTCTTAACAGTCTGGCTAACTGTCTTGCCTGCAGCTCTGGCAAGTTTGGGATATGAGAAGACCTGTGTTTTGTTCAACTGTGGAGCATTGGCAAGCCAGATTGCAGCAGAGCAGAATCTGGATAACGATGAAGGACTAAAAGCTGCAGCTAAGCACTATCAGGTACAGAGGGTCCCTGCTTCTGCTTATGAATTCAGAATTTGTATTGTTAAAACACAAAACAAGTGTCTCTCAATTTTAAAACTATATACACATTTATAAAAAATATATGTACATATTTTCTTGCTCTTAATTGCAAAGATGGATTGGCTGTGTACCTGGTCTTGTGTCATATTTGTTTATCAGATTTGGAGGATATAATTCTATAGAGTTCTGCATACTTCTTCCGTCAAGTGAGTTGGTAGATAAACCTTCAGTTTAAGATTTAATAATTTTAGCTAGTATAAATTTTAGTTTTTGCAAGTATTAGAGTAATAATCTCTTATGTCTTTCTGGAATGCATTAAAATCTTAGGCTGTTAGGTGTAACCAATATACCATTATTTATAGTCTGTCATGATAATGGTCTCATTGTAAGTGGCTACAAGAACAAGAGGTCACGAGGGGTTGTTTCTAGTGACTAAACAATAAAATGGGAGACCATACACCAAAGAAACTTTAAAAAAATTTATATGTATTTTATTTGTTAGTGGGAAAATGTATATTAAAAGAATGGGTGATAATATATTATTCTGTTTTACTTAGTTTGCTAGTGGTGCTTTTCAACACATTAAAGACACAGTTTTGTCAGCCTTGAATCGAGAACCTACAGTGGACATCTCTCCAGACACAGTTGGGACTCTCAGTCTTATTATGCTGGCTCAAGCCCAAGAAGTCTTTTTTTTGAAAGCGACAAGAGGTATATTTTAGTTTTTGGCTTGTGTATTTAAGGGCATGTTACAACTTGTCCCCAAAAATTCAGAAGTGTTTTAAGTTACTAAGAGCCTGTCAGGGGTGTTTCAGCAGTTTTTATGTTTGCCTTTTCTGATCCTCCCCATGCTCCTTGCAGATCATTAAACACAAAATACAGATGTTCCTTAAGAATTTGTCTAAGGTTCACCTGACAGTGCAGTTCTGCTCTGCTTTTTTATCTTCTTCTTTACAAATGATACTACTGAATTATATTTTTCCCTTTCCCCCTTGAAGACAAAAGACTGTCTGAAATAACTGAGAGTACTAAAAATGGTGCAAGTACTCCCCTACTCCTCTGTCTAGGGAGCGATTTCACAAGAATTTAGAAAAGAAATGACTGTGCTAGAAACCAATGAGATTTTCTAAGAGTTGGAGGGAAACAAATTCTGTTTCGTTGCTCCTGATTTTAACAGAGAAACTCTTTGACCAATTCTTTTAGAATACCCAGTTGATCTTGGAAAAGGAAATTCTGCAGGTAGAACAAAAAAATCATTCCCCTAGATGTTAAGGGTTGATTGTGAAATACGCATTCAAAGTCTAGCTATCTTAATACAACTATTAGAGAACTTAGGCTTCAAAGAAGTTTTCTGTAGAATGGTACTATCTTTGATACAAAATTTCTTGCTCTTCTGCTCTTCTCTCTTTGTTCAGAGAAAGTTCTTCATCTAGAAGTTACAGATACTTATAAGTAGAACTGAGGACATAGAGGTCAAATGTGATTGCCTGCAAATGGCTCTTTCTCCTGACATGATTTGGAGTACTTTGGAGGAAGACGTGGGTTATCTGAACTGTGATGTTTCTTGTCTTCACAGGGAAGATACCTGAAAACTCTTGTAGCCTTTCTGTCTTTAGGAGAAGCTCAACAAGAAACTGTTGTCCTTCAGCCAGCTGATAAATTATGTTTGTTCTTTATCATGCTGGTATTAGTATGTTAGTCTCTGGCTATTTGGACATTGCTTTGAAATAAATTAGTACAGTAAATGCCCGAAATGTTTCCTGCAGGAACAGAGCAGGTGCTTCCCTCATTTTGTGTGACAAATAGATTGTTGTTGTCTTGATTTCTTCTTTTCCAAAACATGAAAAAGACAAAACAAGGCTAATCCAAACCCCAGGTGTGCACAGTGATTACTCCTAAGACCACAATCTGACAGTGTTTTAAAGATAGTAAGGTTAATAATCATCTGATTATGAAGGTTGTAGATTTTGCTGGATTTAGGTTCTTTTCTCTAGGGGGAAGGACATTTTGTGAAAGATCATGTTTGACAACATGATTACCTTCAAAAACCCATTTTTCAAGTGCAAATCCTTCAAAGTTAGGTATCAAAACAGAAATTAAGCTTCTTGCTGCATTGACTATTTACCTTACTTGGAATTTTCTGGGCTTTCTGTCATGTGAGATAGTCCATTTATCAGCTTACCAACTACAATGGTATTTATATATATAGAACTGAGTTTATTGAGAAGTTAAAAGAAAGTAGAAGTGTTTGGCAAAAGCTACACTGGTCAGTCTAACTTCATTACATAACTACAGGCCAGTTATTTTAATTTCTGAGCCCTTCCTAATGTTTTCTTTAATTGTCTTTAAGTCTGAACATGTTTGCTGTTCTGAATCAAGTCTTACATTGTAGCTGCAATATTTTAAAGATACCTGAGTAAAAACTAAAGCTTCTGATGGTGAAAGATATATTCTGAGTTGTCTGCATGGATAGATGAGTCTCCTCTAACATTTTCTTTGTTAATGCAAATGTTAGTTAACATGCCAGTATTTTTTCCTTTCTTGATGGTCCAGCTATAGGAAGGAAGATGCAACTACTGCACATTTGGTGGGGCTAGAAGGGAAAGTTATTTAGGTTTTTTGTGTGGTTTGTACTGCACCATACAGGAACATTCTAGCAAAGAAGAAAGGTGATATATCTCAAAAGCTACTTTCTCCCAGCTTGTCCTCTAAATCCTGTTCCACAGTGAAAAGATCTTCCTGGCATACCTTAAATATGTTCACTTCATAGAAGCTGAATATAGTATATCACAGCTCATGTCTGAAATGTTGTAGATAGATGTGTGAATATGCTGGTATGAGCAGACCACTTGGGAATTCTTTTAGTTGAATTTTGTCAGATAAACATACTCTGCAGAATTCCTAATTTCCCGTAGTCCACAGTCATGCTTATCAGTACCTAAGGGTCACTGGGTGCTTGTTTCTAAGGGCAGCTATTTAGAGTGGACAGCCAGTGTTTGCATTGATTGCCTGCCTTGTCTTGGAAGGCTGAATTGCTAGTGCAGGCCAGAGGTTATCTTTGTCTCTTTTATAAAAGGAGATAATCTCCAGCCTGTACTACCAATAGTGCATATCTGCTTTACAAAAGGAGATAGAGAGTTGCAGAATGTTCCTATTCTAGCTGCTTTGGCTTCAGGAGTGGGATGAGGATGTGAGGCGGGGGATGCCACAGCAGATAGGCACATGCACTAATAGGAAGTAGTGGATATGACTTTGAGGAGCTGTGGTTGTTTATGTCTAGGAGTGGTGTTTCTATATTTGCTGTAAGCTAACAGTGGTGTGGGCTGCAGTGGAAATGACCAGTCCCTTCTCTATTGCAGTTTTTCCAAGTCCTGATATGGAACTGGGTTAGGAACAGATCCTGCTGAACATAAAAGCTATTTTGCTAACTAGATTTCAGCTAAATTCTTTGGCTATTTCTGCACAAGTGCTTGTGCTGGCACAAGGAAGGGCTAGGAGCAAGCTGCCAGAGTTATGAGTGGGACTGTTGTGGCTTTTATTGGCAGCTTGCCATTGGTTTGAGGTAAAGCATCACTGTTAATCCTGCATAAATGCTTGCAGCTGCCAAAAGATTTCTTGTACAGCTGACTGAACCTTGGGTGTCATAATTTAAGTAGAAATCCTGGAAACTGCTGCTGGATGTCAAGAGGGAAGAATGGGATGTAAAGCTGTACACTTAAAATGCAGTTATTGCTGTTTAAAGATGAAATAATCACCTGTTCAGTTGTAAAAATTGATGATTATCTTAATTGTTCTTTGTTTTTTCTTCTTCTCCCCACAGATAAAATGAAAGATGGTATCATAGCTAAACTCGCAAATCAAGCTGCAGATTACTATGGTGATGCTTACAAGCAGTGTCAATATAAAGATACTTTGCCCAAGGTTAGTAACTCATGGAAATAATGTGGGATATGGTGTTGTTGTGAGTAACTGTTATTGTTTACAATGTACTTACTGAAGGACATTTAAATGTATATTCTCAAGCTGCTTTCAAGGAAGATGAACCTGTAATTTGAAAAACAGTGAAGAATTGAGGGGGCAAAAGAGTGTGGGGTTTTTTTACTAAGTAAGATCTTATTGCATGAAGTGCATTTATTTGTAATGCATTTCATTAAAGTAAACTTGAAATGGTTATGGTGTTATTTAGGGATGCATTCTTAGAACTTAATGCCTTACTAAATCTGTTTTCAAACTAACACTTTCTATTTGGGCTTAATTGGCTTCTTAGTCTCAGTGTTTCCATGTGAAATTTGTTCTCATGTTGAGTACAGCATGAATACAGAAGTACTGTTCACTGACATGTTAGTGAAAAACATGACTGGAAATCAGTGTGTGTCTTCTGCCTGCCTTCTCTTGCACTGCCCCAAAGCAATCTTGATACTTGTAAAATACCCTAATTTAATTTTGACTGGTGATTTGAATGCTGTTGGTTTTGGAAGAGGTAGAAAGATCTTTCTCATGTTCCTTGAATGTTTCCCACATAGGTGTTATGTTCATGATGATTTTTACAGGCAGTGAGATATAATAAAGCCATTGCTTTTTATTTGTTATTGTGTACCTTTCTAAGCTGTAGATGTGCTCCTTGTTCCAGTTGCAAAGTAATCTGTCAAGTGAGCTTATTTGAAAGAACATAAGGTTTGCTGGTTAACACCAGCTCTGAGAACAGTTCCATGTTTAGGAGTGTGCCGTGAAGGTTGATTGGATGTGTTGAACTCCAGTTGCAAGGCGTTCCAGACAGCTTTGTCTTCCAAATTTACCCTTTTTTTTTAATGCTATTTTTTCATCTCTGGGGGAGCAGCAAATTTGCAGACATGTGAAGAAGCAGGTCTTTGTATACTGAGGTCTTTAAAACATCACTCTGGTTTTCCAGTGCTCCTTGATTTAAGAAATAAAACAGTAAGGCCAAATCCTTGATCTAAGACCATGTCTGTACTGTGCGCTGCAGCGTAATGTTTTCTTCATGTCTTGGTTGGTACTCCTGCAAAGATAAGTGCACTTATATAAAGTCTAAAAATGACTTTTAAGTTTCTTTTCATGTCAGTAGTCACTGGTCTTCTTTATTTGTTCTTTCATAATTGTAGTTGCTTTCTTGATAGGCCTGCTGCTGTTTTAAGTGTAATTACTTTGTTTAATTAAAAACGAATCAAACCAAAAAACCCCTAGAAGACCTATCTTTCCACCCACCTCCATTTCTTAAGAACACTGTCTTGGCTTTGTCTGGGGGTATTTGGGTGTGTTCTTGCAACTGTCCTTTCTACTATATGCATGCATTTCTTACCTTTGAAGTAAATGTTGTGACTTCATGGCTTGGATTTAAATCATAGTTCATTTAAAATAATGAACACCAAGAATTAATCTGCAACAACAGATTAAAAAAAAAATTCAATCCATGCAAAGCCACATGATCTCTGACATTTACCTCGAATGTTTTAACCTATCTAAACCATTAATTGGGTGAATCTAATTTCCTTTTCTTCTTCCTTTTTCTTCCTGCATCCGATGTTGTCTGTGGTGGTTATTGTGGTTGGACTTTCCCCTGGTCAGTATTTTTATTTCCAGGAGGTGTTTCCTGTTCTGGCTGCAAAGCACTGCATTATGCAGGCCAATGCAGAATATCATCAATCTATCCTGGCAAAACAACAGAAGAAATTTGGTGAAGAAATTGGGAGGTTACAGGTGAGTAACTTTTTTCTCTGAAAAATATGGAAAAACTTTTAATCCTGGAAAGCTGGGTTGGAGTTCTGAAATCCAAATAAGTAAGAATGAAATGTATTCAGAAGTTGTTGAGCATGCTTATCACATGAATTGAGTTATTATCAACTTCAAAGATGAAAGGCACCTCTCGAACTTTCATAAAGATGTATTTTAGTGATTTTTGGGCAATTTGATACTGCTTGACGTGTTAAATCTTTGTGTTTGCATACGCTTTATATCTAAGTACAGCTAGTATGACAGATTTGTTGATAAATTTTCCTATGTAATGTTATTAAAAATCCCCCAAAGGTTAAAATTCTACCTGATCTATACCTAGTTATTTTGCTGATATCCTGCTTTAAATCTGAGTAATTTAAAAAAATTATACAAACAGTTCCCTTTTAGTCTTTATAGTTTTTTCCCTGGATATATTTTCTAGAGGGACTCAGATGTTGTAATAAACAAGGTTGTCTCCTATTTTAAATACAGTAGAGAAAAAAATGCTAAAATGAACTACTTCCTTCAAGTCCCTGGAAATTTATTTTTGGAAAATAAATATGTGGAATGCTGCTTCACCTGATAGTGAAGATCCATGTGCTCTGTGTATCTACTGATATGCAGGAAATTTGACAGACTTACATAAGATGATCATGTTGACATCTTGAAAGTTGCCATTATGCATTTATCAACTTTGTGCAGGATGGAGCTTGAAACTTTTTTTGTATGCTCATCTGTTTTCTTAAGACTATATGAAAGGGAGAAAGAAAATTTCTTATTTTAATTGTATTTTAATTTTTTTTATTTAGCATGCAGCAGATTTGGTGAAAACGGTGGCATCTCGCTACGATGAATATATAAATGTTAAAGATCTGGTTGACAAAATCAACCGTGCGCTTGCAGCTGCCAAGAAAGACAATGACTTCATTTACCATGACCGAGTTCCTGACCTGAAAGATTTGGAGCCCATTGGAAAAGCCAGTCTTGTGAAGTCTACTCCAGTTGTTGTTCCACTCAGTCAGAAATTCACTGGTAAGCAAAGTGTGTGGAGTGCACGGGGTAATTGTTACCTTGTGAAACACATGGTCAACAAAGTTCCTTTGTACCATGCAAAAATAAACATGTACTTTTTGCATTCTGTGTTTTTGAAACTGCTGGTTTTCTTCTCCAGTTTGTTGTTGTTGTTCTTGATGATAAGTGTAATAAAGCACAGGTTGAAAATGCTTACCTGAAATGTACAATTCTCTTAAAGATCTTTAAAAGATTTTCTCAGCAATTGTATTTTCTATATTAAACCAATCTTTTTCATTTCAGAAGGAAAAGTTTTGTAGGGGACAGTACCAAGTTAGGCAATATTAACTAACCTTGTTGCTGGTCTCCTATAAAGTTGAAAAATTTCAGTTTGTTGGCTCGACAGATGAGTTAAGAAAAAATTCTTTCAACTTTCTCATATTTTTCATTTAATGAAACAAAACTGGAAATAAAGCCTTAAGGCAAATTAATTTGTAACCCTACAATTGGTGTAAATATCTTGTCTTTAGATTATTTCAAACTCAATTCAGCCTTAAAAACTGCAATCTAAAGGCCTTTAAAAATAGATTTTTGTTTTTAAGACATCTTGGGGAGTAGGAGGAATAGTATCTTAAACTGTTTAGGTCAGTCTCTCTAGTACAATATGTACAAAAAAGCTGTGAAGATGTTTGTGCTTTTAGTTTCATAATGCAGCTTGTGTAATTTATACTACTCTAATTGCAGACCTGTTTGAGAAGATGGTTCCATTGCAAGTGCAACAGTCCGTGAGTGTTTATAACCAGAGGAAGGCAGACCTGGTAAACAGGTCAATAGCCCAGATGAGAGAAGCCACAAATCTGGCAAATGGGTAAATATGGCTTCTTCTTAAGTTTCTCAAGTGAGGTTGTACATAGTTTGTAACCCTGGGTGCCTTGCAGCCTGCAGATATCCAGATTATAGCAGTGTTTTTTCATTACTGCATGCTAAGCTGGCAAATTTAAACCATAACAGGGGGATTTAGAACTACTTTTCTGTAGGTGCTACATCTGAAAGCTTATTTATTTTTCTGTCATATTCCCTTATTTTTTAGGAGTCCAACACTTGCTCAGGACCAGTACCATTAATCTAGAAGGACTTTCATATTCCAATGGTCATTAAAAAAAAAAAACTTTAAAATAAATAATTACAAAAACGTTGTACCAAGCTGAGATATAGCAGTGTAGCTTAAAGCAGTTGTTTCTTTTGTCTACCAGTCACTACCTAAAATGTTTGCCATGTTTTGTAAGGCTGGGATTTCTTTAGCTTTTTAAGAGCTCTGAAATGTATTTTTAGTGAGGTGTATGTTTGAAATTTCAGCCTAGGCATACATTGCACTCCATTTCCATTATAATTGACTGTGTGATTGTTTGTTTGTTTAGATAGCAGTGTTATTTTCAGATTAAAAGTTGTTTATTTAACACATTTACTTTTTCAGTGTGTTGGCTTCCCTCAATCTTCCTGCTGCTATTGAAGATGTGTCTGGTGATACTGTTCCTCAGTCTATTTTGAACAAGTCTAAGTCTGTGATTGAGCAGGGCGGAATTCAGACTGTTGATCAGCTGATCAAAGATCTGCCTGAACTGCTGCAAAGGAACAAAGAAATTCTAGATGAAGTAAGCCCAAAACCCACTACACTAAAACATACTTAAAATACATCTCCATTGAGTACTTTGCTTTAAATGACAGTAGAAAAAGTGCATAATTATTAAAATGCTTGTAACTTAAATAACACTTTCAAAGTATGCTATTTAAGTGTTCAGCCCATACAAAAACTGTGCTGTCACATGTGGATATTTCCTTACAAATATTTTCTTTTTAAGAAAAGTTGATGGAGTTCTAAAGAACATTCTAAAGAAATTTGAGTGATTTGTCCCTTTCATGCCTGTTTATTATTTATCAGATTATATTTTAAAAGTATCTATAGGCAGGTTTTGTTTTCTACACTAGCTACATATTTTGAAGCTATTTTATGTTTAAAACAGCCCATAATGCATGTAACATTTTACTCTTGCAGTCTCTGAGATTATTAGATGAAGAAGAAGCTACAGACAATGACCTGCGAGCAAAATTCAAAGAACGTTGGCAGAGAACACCGTCCAATGAACTCTATAAGCCTTTGAGGGCAGGTAAAGTCCATGTTTCATGCTTTGGGTTCCAAAGATGTCCAGAGTGTAAATTAAAGTAGTTTTCAGTGCTCTAATATTATCTATAAATGCACCAATTTCAGTTTGAGGCAGATTATACCAAAATATCCTGATTGTAGTCTCCACTGTTACTTGGAGCTAAAAGAGGATGTGACAGCAGGGAATTCGCTGCTGTTTTTGCACTCTTGGTGTGTATGTGCATGTTGCATATAGGTAAAGTCTTATGAAATAAGGGTCTTGTTGCCCTTGTAAAATCATGGCTCAGGCTACTTAGGCCAAGTAGCAGGGAATTCTGGGAGAGTGACTCAGCTGGAATAGGGGTAGAGAGGCATGAGGGATGTGCTGCATGACTGCCACATGTCCACATTGTGGTGAATGGGGCTTGATTGAATTGGGCTTGTTGTGCCTTAAAAGTATATAAACTGGTAAGTGGCAAACTGCTAAAAAGGCCTGGTTTTTGCAATAAAGCAGCTCTCCTTTGCACTGCCTGGGGACTCTGAGTCACTTTGCTTCATACATGTGCATGCTGAAGTTTCAGAAAGCAAATGAAATGAAAAATGCCTGCCCTCCTAAGGATCTAGTTTCAATTGCCTCTTAAATACTTCAATGTATTTTTCTTTGTCAACTTATTTTTTTTCCATCAGTGTGTTGTCTCTTTAATTTGGTGGGGTTTTTTATTTTTTCCCCAGCAGCTGGGTCGAACTACTTTAAGCCACCACTGTATCATGCTTTCTGTGTACCTAGTATGTGTTGTCTTTTGAAGTTAACAAGGGACTGACACCACTGACTTGGTCTTGCAAAGTTACAGAGGTTTTAAATCTGCAGAGTAGCTCAAAGCAGTGTTCATTCATATACCTTTGCATGCTTCACAGGAGAATTTATATAGGTGCCTAGTTTATGCACTTTTTAAAACATAATTTGGAATCTTAAGTTTATATAAGAGTCTTACATATTCTGCAGGTTTATAAAAACGTACGATGGCTTGCTGAAAAGCACAAAAACTGCTCAGGTTCAAGATTGGAGGGAACAAATTTTGAAATTATATAAACTTTCTTTTTTTCCTTCTGCCCCCAGAGGGAGCCAATTACCATAATATTTTGAATAAAGCTGTGCAAGCAGATGGGCAGGTGAAGGAGCGCTATCAGACTCACCGGGATACGATTGCACTTCTGTGTAAGCCAGAGGCAGAACTCAACGCAGCCATACCTTCTGCCAACCCAGCAAAAACACTACAGGGAAATGAGGTAAAGCAGTGAAATCTGTCTCTGTTTTGAATAGAAGTGCTATTTGTCTAACAAAGTAAACTTGCTTGAGTTGGTAATTTAATTTGTTTCTGTCACAGTTGATATGTGAGGTAACTAACATTTGGAAAAGAAATTGTCTTCATGTTTAAAATCTTCTTGAGCATAGTTTGGTACATTTAATGTGAGCAAAGTCAATCACTGTGGACAGCAAGACTGATTGACTATTACAAAAGGAGTAATGAATATTTTTGTTGTGTAGGGAAGTGGGATGTAGTGCTCAGGTTCTTGGGACAACATACGACATGGCTCAGTATTTTAAAGTTTATTTTAAATACTAGGCTATTACACCAATTTGCTTTCCAAGAAGTTAGTGGCTGTTCTACAGCAATATTACTATTTTTCTCATAGTAAGGATTTTATGTCAGTGATTTTTTGCTGCCATCTTAGAATATCCTACTGGAAGGTATCTGATCAACTTAAAAAAACCCAAGCATTTTGCAGTAATGCAGCAAAAGCAAACCTGTAGAAGAAGAATATAGATGGAGAAATGCTTGAAGATCTTTTGGTCATATTTTCTTCTGGTTTCTCACCTTAAACACATTCCTAAACAAGTATTCATGCAGAAATATTGCCAGTATTGGTGAGGAATGCAAGATGGAAACAAGTTATTAATAGATTATAACTCCCCAATAGTTCCTCTAAACCTTCTAACTTAGGACATTTTTATTGTCTAGGTTGTTAATGTCTTAAGAACTTTGCTGGCCAGTTTGGATGAAGTTAAGAAGGAGAGAGAACAACTGGAAAATGACCTGAAATCTGTAAATTTTGACATGACAAGCAAATTCCTGACTGCACTTGCCCAGGATGGTGCTATAAATGAGGAGGCTATCTCTGTGACTGAGTTGGACAGAATTTATGGAAGTTACACACAGAAAGTGCAGGAGTCCCTAAAAAAGCAGGAAGAACTTCTCAAAAACATTCAGGTACAATACTTTGCATGTTTTCCTTTCTCCTAAACTAAGAGCAATGATACTTCTACCTGTCTAGTCTCACTTTGCTTTCTAGTCTGTTTTGCTTTTTATTCTGTCATATGCCAGTTCATACTCCTTAATGCCTCAATCACTGAATAATACAGAGATGTCTTTGTGTTCACTAGAAAGAAATGGGAATGTTTAGCAGGCTCTCCCTACAGCTCCAGTGTAAATTCTCTTGGACCTTTTCTTAGCACAATTCTGCAGATGGTTTTGTCCTTGAAAGAAACTTAAGTGGTGTGTTAAAAAGTTTTTGAGTTTTTGTTTTTTTCCCCTCACTCCATTTTAATTCTTCCTGGGATAACAGGAGATGTGTCCTTAATGTCTACTAGAAGACATTTTGGGTCTCTGAAGTAGAGCTTGGTTTATTCCTAATTGCTCTTTACAATATATGCTTGACTTCCAGTATGTGCAGAACTCTTTGAAGTAAAACTTAATAGCATTTCTCAAAGTTTATTTATAAATTCAGTCTTTATTTATCAGAGATGGATACCTGAAACATCTGGCAAAAGAGGAGGTCTTAGGCCTTGGAGAAAAGATAATGGCAGCTTGAGTAGTGATGGACACTTTTTCCAATAGGGGAAATTTTTTTTTAAAATGATCATAAACACCATGTTTAGCAAGGATTTTATATTTGGATATTTTTTATCACAACATAGTTTAAAAATCCTGATGGGTATTACTTAATTGTGTGAATGTCCTAGAGATCAAGTTTGTTGGCTTCTGGCAGTTGAAACAGTCTTTTTAAGTTAGCTTGTTTATTTTCCTGAAAGAAATGAGATGTAAATAGTTGATCCTTCTGTAAGTTTTCCTCTTCCCTGTCCTTTTAATAGTTTGCCAATGTCAACCAAATTTGAAGTAATGTTTCTTAAAAATACTGACTTTCAGGATGATTTTCTGAATATCAATGGAAGTTAGTGCAGGAGAGAGCCTAATTAGTGTAGCCTTGGAAAGACAGTCTGCAGGATGAGCTTGAGAATTATTAAAGGCAGCCCACAACAGAGCAGGTAATTAAGTGGTGATACCTACTGCCAGTGAGTTAACATATGTACAGTTCTGAAATATACATCGTAATAGTCACTGCCCTTAGCAGGTAGCAAGTATGGAAGTCCAGTGTGGATGGGAGATGAGGAGAAGCAGGTATTGGGGAAAAGAGAAGCAATGACCGAGAGGAAAAAGAAAACAAAACGTACAGAATCTTATATGGAGCTAGCTTGCATTATTTACACTGTTTATTCTCTTCTTTTAAGAATGCGCATCAGGATTTTTCTAAGATGAAACAATCAAACAACGAATCTAATTTAAGAGAAGAAGTCTTGAAGAACTTAGCTGTAGCAAATGACAACTTTGTGGAACTTGTAGCCAATTTAAAAGAAGGCACAAAGGTATGGTAATGCTTAAGGGATTAAAAGGACTTTTTTATATATACAATGAGATGTGAATCAAAAATCATAATAAACTTTGGAGACATGGTAGCTGACAAGTGCATTTTTGAGGATTTTACTACTGAAGCGAGGACAGTGAGTTGCTTGAATTTTGATTGTTTCAAGAGCTGTGAAATGCTTCTTTGTTTGTGTCTGAAAAGTAAGCTTTTCTGAGCAATAAGATAAGTTGTTAATTACAGCTGAGTAAATGATGCTGAAGCACCCAGATGAGCTATTTTATCTGAGAAATTCTTTCATCTGTTCTCCCATGGTATTTAATCACCTTATAAAATTGGTGTTTTAAATGTTATTGCATACATGAGAAATAATGAGAGCTGTATTTAGCTTGCTTTTTTTTGATCTGGGTGTCTGTCTTATGGCTTCTGTACTAAGTATTTTTTGCTGATTTATTGATAGCTCATTAGACAGAAAAAACCCAACCTCTGAGATGTCTAAACAAATGAAATGCATGGAACTGAGAGCAATAAAATTAAAAATAAACAATTATCCTTTACAAAAATAAATAGTTCATCACCAGAAGTGATCTAGTTTTGCTCTGGTTTTAGTATGTTTTTTTAGTTATCCCGAACTATTTTTATATTTACACACACACACACACACACACACAATTCTATATTATTACAGTGATGGGCAGCAGCAGCTGACAAATTTTGGTTTTGAAAAGTAAAATAGAATGTAATAGCAGACCTTATTGGAATGACAGGTTCTGGGCACTGTATGGTACAAGACCAATAGCTGGATCAGTATGTAGAAGTACGCCAACATGGGGTCTGAAAATATTGATTGAGCATATTGTTTTTGTTTTTCTTTACTAGTTCTACAATGAGCTGACAGAAATCCTGCTGAAATTCCAGAACAAGTGCAGTGACATTATCTTTGCTCGCAAGACTGAAAGAGATGAACTGCTCAAGTAAGATTTCAATGTTTTGTTTAAGCATTGCAGAAATGTTAAAGTATTTATCAGAAATTTATCATTGGGGACGTGTTTATTATGATGAAATGAGAAAAGCTTAGCACACTATTCTTCCTATCACTTCTTTACTTTAATCCTAGTCCTACTCTCATTTCTCCTAGGAAAGTGATAGGACAAATAAATGGAAAAAATCTACTTTGAAGTCTGCTCTATTGTTCCTATGTGCAGTTCAACACAAATCTGTTTCATGTTATGATTTCACTCTCTATTCTTTTTGGCATGCATTTATTAGTTATTTTATTTTATTCTTTCCTTTGAGGAACTTCCGATTTCCACACCCTGCTCCTGCTGTCAGTTTAGTTTGAGAAATTAGATGTTTAATCATAAGATTTGCTTCCATATCTTCAGTGTGATGGGGGAAAAGTGTTTGGTATTCTACTTCTGCTCTGCAGTCTGCTCTAGTCTCATACTTTATCATTGCTTAGATATGTGGGGAGAGCTTACAATGCTGGGGAGAGAAGCACATTTTGTCCTTCATGTGAGGAAGAGTGATGTCATTGTCCCCTATATGAGATCAGACCTAGTATAGTGTGTTTCAGATGTGATTTTTAGGCTCTCCTCTTAAGAGGAAAGCATAATTGGAAAGGTTTGCAATTAATTAGTGTTCTTTAGCAAAGCATGTAGCCTTTTGTAAGAGGACTCGTTACTAAAATTTTTTTTGGTGAAAATGCAGTTGTTCTGTGTAGTTGCCATCTTAAAAATAAGTTGCTCAGCTCTCAATTTTTACCTTTCCAAACTTGATCCTTTGTAGAATTGTTATTTTTCATTTGGTCTCTGTGCTTGTAAACAAAGTCTGAGTTACAACCCCTTCTGCCTTTGTTTGGCTTCCTACATTCATATAGTTTGGAAGCTGTTAGGCTGCCTAACTAAGGCAGAGGCCTGAATATCTCACACCTCTGCTGTGTTTTTGTTCGCTGTTAAGGCTGTAGGGTTAATGTTGATAGAACATTCTGCTGAGTCTTGCTGTGTTCTTTTACTGTTTTGGCTAATGTTGTGATCTATACCCAGTACTGAGTTAGAACATAAAGACATTATTAGAAAATAAATGTAACAGTTAATCAGAGAGTTGGCTAGAGGATGGTTTCTGTGGAAGTGATTTGGACTCCAGATTTAGTTTGAGCTAGCTCAGTAATCATGCTTTAAATATTAGACTTACTCTACTGCATCTTTGTGGCTTAACTGGCTGCAGTGTATAATAAACCATTCTTAAACCAAGCTGCATGTTTGCTCTTTTGTTTTTAATAGAGATTTGCAGCAAAGCATTGCTAGGGAGCCCAGTGCTCCCTCCATCCCACTACCTACGTATCAGACCACGCCAGCAGCAGGAAGTAAGCCAGCAGCATCGCCCGCTCCCACTCCAGCCCCAAGAACCATGGTGGTAAATACATGCTGCAGAATCAGTGGGTTGAAAATACTGGGTCTGTACTTGAGAACTCTAAACTGATCTGTGATTTGTGTGTATTGCTCCTTAGTATACTGGTGTGGTTGGAAATGTGTGGAAGTGAAAGAGAGGGCAAAATCTTAAGGCTTTGCAGAGAGGTGTGTTACACACTATTCATGTTCATCATTTCTAGATTTGAAATTAAAAGCTTACTGCCATTTAGATGCTTTGCATTATCTGTAGAGATGAAATATAGAATGTCTGTTTAAAATGAAAATAAAAATGAACTAATCATATAACCACAGCTTTTGATTCCAAGACTTCAATAAATAAGCTCCAGCTTAATTCACTTTCTCTTGTTAGGGGACTAAACCACAGCCACCAGCACGGCCACCACCACCAGTGATTTCTGCAGTGAGCAGTTCCCCTTCTGCATTAGCACCCTCTGGAACAGCTGCAGCTCCTGCTGCTGCTCCAGCTCCTACTCCAGGAGCCAGTGCACCTGCAGCAAGCGCTGCACCTTCACAGGCACAGGGACCACCCTACCCAACTTATCCCGGTTACCCAGGGTAAGTTGCAGGAACACTTAAACTGATTTTTTGTTATCCTGTTACTTAAAAGCACTTTTTCTTGTGTGTAACATTTTAGTTATTGTTAAAGTTGAAGGTTTGTTTGCTGTTTGAGGGAAGGGGTTATTTTGTTTGTTAGTTTTTGGTTGGTTGGGGTTTTTTTGTTTGTTAGTTTTTTGGTTGGTTGGGGTTTTTTGTTAGTTTTAATCATGTAACTCTTGTAGGAGTCATTTCCTTGTACCTTTTGTGGGAATGTACATTTTAAGTGTTTACAGTTCATCTTCTTTAAAGGAGAAGGAAAATAGGGCTGCATTTTCTTAACTGTGTTTTGTTGATTATTGCCAAAACTTGCATAATCTTTTGGTGGTGGTTATCTCAAAACTGTTGGTGTATCTTATTTTTCAAGTCTTTAGTATGATACTAAGATAGTGAAAAATACAGAGAAAATTCCAGTTGAGTAGTGCTTTTTTCTGATGCTTTTTTTCCATCTTCCTGGTGTCATCACAAGGAATTTAAGGCAGCTGTGCTCTCCTTTGGTGGCAGGCTCAGCAAATGTTAAAATATGCACAATGTTATTAAACATTTGAGAATTAATTTAGATCAGTTCTAGTTCCAGCAAGTTGCTTTTACTCCACCTTCTGTCTGCATTTCTGTTCCACACACTGTAATAGTTTTCATGTTCGCTCCTTGAAAGTTACCACATTCCCTGCTGCACTCAAAGCAAAATGAGAGGAAAGCATTTGTGGAGACTGCATGTGTGTTTGTATCTATTAATGAGTTGTTTTTGCAAATTACCATCATCAGTGTTTTTCAACTCAGGTATGCTGTTTTTTCCCTCCACACAGGTATTGCCAGATGCCAATGCCAATGGGCTATAATCCATACATGTATGGGCAGTATAATCTGCCATATGCACCCTCACCTGTGTATCAGACTCCTGGACAGCCACCATATCCACCACCTCAACAACCCGGATACCCTTTTCCTCAACAGCCTTATTATCAGCAATAATGTCTCTGCAAAGAAGCTCTGCTTGTTAAAATTTGGGAGAAATTGGCAATAAGTGTACTAAAACTTCTAGCTTCCGTTAGTGTACCATACTGAACTGTATGCAGCTATAACTCCTGTCTCTTGTTAACTGCTCCAAAATGTCTAGATCAGTTTTTATGACACTAAACTCTTTGAACGATCTGCTGCAGTGGTTTAGACCATAGACTAATGCCAGAATTCGAGCCTAATTCAGTGGTCTGAAGCAGTACAGTACATTTTGGTTAGACCAAAATATTTGTTTGCAAAAATCCTCTAAGTAACAAATAGGTTCAGATGAGAAAAACAAAGCAGTGTGTGCACTGGGTGTGATATATTCTACAGAACCATATAGCATTTCCTTCTATATTCTTGGTTTGTATTTTTTTTAGTTTAGTTAAAATATGCTATTTTGTCTAATAATCAAGGCCTTGTAAATCATCAGTAAAAAGAAATAAAGTACTTAAGAACGGTTTAAACACTTGGCATTCTCATTACCATAAAAATGTGTTTTGTGTGTCTGTAGATTGTTTCATTGTCCCTTGACTTTCATAACAAAGAAGTTCTCAAGGGTTTAGCCTTACAAGTGAATTTCCACCTCTTTTCCATGATTCTGTATTTTTGTGACAGAATCTATAATTAACCCTTTAAGTGTTGGTAGATGAAGTCTTAGAGGTAGAGTTTTCCTATAACTTTGAAGTGTACTGGACTGAAATACATTTATTACCATTTTTTAAGAATGGTTACTGTCATCTGCAGGATACTGTATAAAAGAATGGAAGTCAGGGTCCTCTTACAGGACCAGTGAGTAGTTGTTCTAACTTGTGTTTTCCAAAGAAATGGTGGTGGAAAATGTGTTATGGCTCAAAATAGGGCAACTATTGATTGCTGGAGCTTTGCAGTTTGCTTTTTAAATGATTGCTTTTTTTCCCTTGAAAAAATAGATGTATTCCCTCAGGGAGCTTGTTATCAGTGGAAAAGTTTTTTTTGGGGGGTGGGGGGAAAAGAAAATCTTGTGAATTAAAGCACATTGAATGTTTACTTTTGGATCCATCATCTCAAGGGATAAGTAACCTTGCACTGCATTTTACATAAGATAGTGAAGAATCTAAGTTTGGGGTTAATGGCTTCTACCAAATATTTGCTAACCATTTTTCAGCCTTTTCTTTTTCTAGCAGGCTTGTCTAATGAGGGACTCTCCTTTTATTTAGCCCTTGATAAGAGTTGGTTCTGTGGGACAGTTAATTTTCTGAATGCTTCATAGAAGATGTTCTGGCCTTACAGAATAACTATAACAGTACCTGTGTTACAAAAAGTTACTTCTTTGTTTTTCTATTAAAGTGCCTGATTAAGATATTGAGGTATATTTTAGTGTAGGGTGTTTAGAGGTGCCAGTAATTGTAGCATCTGGGTGGAAACCTCACTGGATCATGAATATTCTTCCTCATAAAGAAAGCAGCATTTGTATTCATAAGCTCCTTTCTTTCTGTCTCAAGTTCCTCTTGCTGTGTCATCATCGCGATTACTGTGTGAAGACTCTGTGTCTTTAATACTTGCTAACCCCCATAGAAAATGTGGATCAAAAGGTAGAAATGAGCACCCCTTATAGAACTTAATGAGTACCTAATTCTAAACAAATTTGTTAATCTGTAGAAGCTCAGTGATGTGGGGAACGTGATGGAGTAAGGGAATCCAACACCGTAGATGAAACCACTGCACAAAGACAGGTGCTTTGCATTTCTTCAGAAACATTGCTGAATGGGGTGGCACAGAAACCTCTCAGTTTTTTTGTTTTTTTTGTTTTTTTTTCCCTGATGATAAGACATGAGGCAAGCGAGGACAATGAGAAAAAGCTAGGAAGATAACTGTTTGGAAACAGCAATCAGAACCTGATTTTATTCTAACAGGAAAAACAGTAGTTTTCCACTAATTTCACTGTGTCAATGTGCAAGTGCAAGTCTAATGCAACCTTTTAAATTCTTAATTTTTAGTATGCCATGGGCTGTAGGTTTTTCAGTTCACAAATTAGATGCATTTGAGCTATTGTGTAAGTTTGTTTCTAGTGCCTCAATTGATAAAACTTATTTTCATGCTGTATAAAAAAAGTCATTTGTTCGAGCATAAAGATTCTTAGAACTGAAATTTCCTTTTTAAAATTTCATAGATCTGGAATTACTGTCAAAACATTTTTTCCAGTTGTGTTTCTGCTTGCTTTAGTCTATTATTTGAATATGTGTAGAAGTCTATGCATTATGTTCAGTTTTTCTCTTTTTTTTTTCCCTAAAGAGAACAGAAAAATCCAGACATGTTATGTATCTCCTTTTAAGCATGCAGTTGTCATGACTTTGGTTGAAATGTTACCTTGTTCTTCTATAGTTTATTAAAAAAATCAGTTAGAAAACCTGATTTCATGGTGTTTTTCTCAACTCCTTTGGGTTCGGACAAGTGTTGTTTTGGAAAGGATGGAAACAAGTTATGGGCTCCCAAGAATGTTTGTGCTGTGATGAAGGTGTATCCTCTACAGCTGCTTGGTAATGACAGCCACATTGAGATCCTGGTAGTTGTGTTTGTTTCCAAAGCTGATGGAGTGTATTTCCCTCTGTTTATATGAGGAGGAAATGATTAAGATTGATTTAATGGTTCTGTGCCTTCAGAAACTTGTATTCCCAAGTTTGTTTTGTGAACTCATGTTCAGTCTGGGTTACACGAGACCCCCAGCATCATGAGCATTAAAGCATGGGGTTGCAAAAAAAGGGGTTGTAAGGGCAGCTAATAACAGCAAATAAACAGTCCCCATGGGCACACCAAGAAGTCAGTTTATTTTTAAATTTTTTTTTGTTTTAGAGGCTTTACAATGCCATGCTTGTTTGAATTGCTGTGTGGAGGGAAAAGTTTACAACCTTGTCCTTTCAGAGACTTTGAAGTCAAGCATTTATTTCATCTTGCATAAAACCTTTCAATGCAATTAGTAAGAAAAGCAAGTTTTAGGAAGCAAGCTAATAGCAGATCGTCAGTGAAATACCAAACTGTTGCTAGGTTAGCAGGTCTTTCTGCAATCTTTATTATCGTGGTTTCAGCCCGTATGGAAAAAATGTCTTCTTTCCTGACCACTCATGTGACACTGCCAGCTAATGGTTCTTTTACTATCATCCCATTGTTTTGAGTGGTTTTAGAGCTGATTTGTGAGATTTATTTTGCATTAGATTGAATGGAGTCCTTTGGTATTTCCAAGTACCTTGAGGCAATATTTGAACCTTGACATACTGTAACAGCCTCACCCGTTGTCAGGTAGCTGAAAATCACAAGAAAATCTTTGGAAACCACTTTTTTTTGCCTCTGCATTACCTGAGAGACGTGCTTGCTTGTTGCTAAAATCTGTTCAATTCTGAATTGACTTGCATCTCAGAAGTTGTTTTCTGGCATGCATTTATCCTGGCAGAACATTAAAATAGACTAAGTTGAGCAATTGTGGGTTGAATTTTGGTTGTATACTATTGAGTGAAACTACCTGAATTTTCAATAGTTCACTGTGTATAGTTTAAAAGAAGCTATTTGGAAAGTTTCAGTGCCTGAAAAGATGAGCTATTACAGCAGAGCAAAACTCAAAATTGCTTTTTTGTATTGTTTATGGGGAAAGATTTGAGATTCTTGCTGCTTTTGACTGACGTTACCCAATGTGCTGACTTTTTAGTTTACCATGACTTTTGAAAGGTATATTTGAAAAGGTCAGTGTTTCTTTTTAAAATAGAAAGTGACTTCTTGTTCATTATGATAGCTAAGTACTGCTTGATGAAAAAAAAAGTGTATTAGTTTTTTTAATTGCACTGCTCTAAGTACTTTCCCTTAGGCTTTTGTGTTCTGACAGTCAAAACCTTTATACTCAAGTTGAGACTTTTCTGATTTGGACTTAAATTTGGAACTCTGGTAACTTACTGGCAAACATAGAGTTACTGCTAATCTCAAGTTATGAGTTTAATCTTGCATCTAATTCCCCTAATTGAGTGTAATAGCCCCTGGTGCCAACAACTGTATCTCGGTTGTTATATTGTGGTTTTTTTTCCCCTTCTTTTTTGTTTTTAAATGTTTCAAAATCCTCGTGAGAGGCTGGCCACCAATTTTATTAACCAGGTTGTGAAGAAATAAACTTTACTATCAAGCATGGAAAGGAAGAGGCAACTGCCATTGCAAAATCAGCACGAAGGCTTCACCACAAATTACTGCTTTTGGTCCCTTCAGTCCTTTAACCTTTAATCCATGCAGCAGTTGTGCATGGTAGCACCCATTTGCATTTGCACTTCCACATTGAAGCCCTCCTGGGTGCTGGAGTGCTGTTCTCTGTGCTGGTAAGCTGCTGGAGTGTTTGCTGGTGTGAAGGTAGCCTGTTCCTACATTTTCCAGCCAGGTGAGATGTGTTGTTGGGAAGGCAGAGCAGTAGAAGGGCCGTTCCCAGTGGGCAGCTTGCCTGCAGTCCCTTTCCTGGGAGGCTGAGGTGGTGTGCAAGCACATGCGCCTGGGCCTGGAAACCCAGCTGGTCTCAGACTGTGCTCCTGGGACACATGCATGCAACAGCTGACAGCGTCCAGGTGACAAAAACATGCTGTGACTTGGCTATGGAGTCATTGTGGGCACTGGTGAGATTTATACCAAAGCCGGATTTGACCTCAAGTGACCTTTCACCTACAGTAACCTGACCTGTGACCTGAAGTAACCTTTATCCTAGAGTGACTTTTGTCCTGTGACTGTGAGGAACATCTGTCCTTGGACCTCAAGGTCCGTTAACCTTTGATCTTAAGGATCCTCTGTCTTGTGTCCTCAACCCTTGACCTTGAGGAATCTGTCACCTCAATTAACCTTTGACTGGAAGTAAGGTTTGACCTCATGTAACCTCTGTCCCAGTGGAGTAACATTTGAAATAAATTAACCTTGGCCCTGTGACCTCACAGAACCTTGCACCTTGAGTAATCTTTGTTCTGAAAGAACATTTGACCCAGCATAACCTCTGTATTCTGGCCTCATGCAGCCTATGAGCTCCAGTAACCTTTCTCCTTGAGCAGCCCCCGTCCTATCCTGTCATCTCAATCAACTTCTGTCCTGTGACAGAGGCTGACTAGTCTCACTCTGGAAATCTGCCTTAGAAAGTAACCTTTGGCATCAAGTAGCTTCTGCCCTCTGACCTGAAGTAACCTTAGATCTCAAGTAATCTTTGTCCCATGATGCAGCCTGACCCAGGCTCACTCTGGAAGGATGTCTGAAATTGCTGGGGACAAGCAGCATTGTGTGATCTGGGCAGAAAGCTTTGGGCTGTTATTACAAGCAATATGAGGGCAAATGGCTTCCTCTGCCATTGCTGAGCTCCCAACTTCTCCTGCCCCACCTCAGGCATGCTGCTAGCAGTGGGAGACCCTTCTGGCTTCAATGTCAGCAGTGGGATCCTCAGGACCTACAACCCTGGTGCCAAAGCAGACAACGGGAGGACTTGCTGGTGGCATGTGAGTTGAGTGTCCAGGTTTTGCTAATGATGGCTTCCCCTGGGGTAGATAACTGCCCTGTGTTTTGGCTGGTGCAACATTTACAGGTTATTTCATCTAACAGATTTGCCCTTGGTCTGCCTGCTTTTCAATGTGTGACAGCAAGAGTGTGAGTGGTGTGTGAGGTGGGAGGCTGAGGTGTAAGTGCCAACTGCCTTACACCTGGGAAGTTCACTGCAATGCTGTCTGCCTGAGGGTGGGCCTACCCAGCTCTTGTTTCTCTGCTATTTCCTACTAAAGGGTTTTAAATCTTCCCCAAACCGCACCTGGTGGCACCTCTTACTTTTTGCTAGCTTAAACTTTACTGAGTTGAATATACATTTGTGTATACACACACACGCATGCACAGAGGAAATATCAGTTGTAAGATGGATGCAGCCTGTGCTGTTTACATTCTCAGAAGAAGAGCAGCATCACAGAGCTGCCTGCTGAGCCTGCAGCAGAGGGCAGACTGAAACCGTGTAACCAACAATTCTTTTTGGTGTGAATATATGTGAAAAGAGATTTGAAGTTTATGCTGGTGGAAGGACAGGCAAATCGTTTTTTAATTAAGCATCATAAAATTTAACTTTGTTTAGATACCATGAGTGCTCCTTGGTTGATGACCTGGAGCCTGAACTGTAAAACCAGCCAAATGCAGGGACAATTATGTCAGCTGCCTGCATCCATCTTCCTGACCAGCTGCACAACAAACTTGGAGCACTGTGCTGCCAAGGTGAAGGGATAGGTAAGATTTCAGGTCATTGGCCTTCTGGACTTATGTAGGTTTTGGTAATTTTCTACTTTTAGTTTGCATACTTGGGTAGTGTCTTTCTGTACATACCCAGTGTGATTTAAGCTCATCTGGCATGATAAGATGTCTGCTTACCTGGAACAATGCAAAATTAACTGATTAGGTCTAAAGAGCTGCAGCAATGAGGTGATGGGGAACAAAGTGGAGGGTGGGGCCGTCATGACCCATTCTAAGAGGAGGAGTAGAAAAAAGGGTCCCATGCTGCTGGCAGGAGAGAAGTGTGTTGGAGGTAACAGCTCTGTCACCGTCGGGGCAGCTACAATGCTAACAGCAGATATTGCACTTAGAGAGGGAAGTTGTCCAAGTGGTCAGAGAGGAGAAGGGGCAGGGAGAAAATGGAAGGAAAGCTGAGGGAGGGATAGCTAATGGCTGAGGAAACAGGAGGTAAATCAAATGAGTTTAGGAAGAGGAGGAAGCATGGAAGAAAAGCCCCAAGACTTTGACAGCATGAAGCATAGCATTTTAGGTGGTGCAAGGAAAGCAGAATTCAAGCTGAAAGGACTGAAATATTAACTGAAACAGAAGAAAAATCAATGGTGGTAAAGGGAGGGGGAAAAGCAGCTTTAGTTGTACAGAAAGAGAGAGTTCAGAAAAGAAATTTGAAGGTGAAGGAAGCTCATTTTTATTCAGTGAGTTTAGAGAGCTGTATGAAAGCTGGGGGCTGATGATGGGCAGAGGTGTTTAGAAGGGAAGGTGTTTAGAAGGGAAGACAGAAGATGTAGCAGGTCATGTGCATTGGCACTGTTGGTCCAGGCTGGCTGTAACAAGAGTTTGTGTCTCAGAAATGAGTATGATAATCCATGGAGTGATCAGAGTAGAGGAATCAAGGTAAGTGCTAACGTGCCAGTGTCGAGTGTTGGAGTCAAAAAGGAGTGATGTGAAACTGCAGCCTGTAAAGCAGAGGAGAGACAGCAGGTTAAGGTGCAAGAGCCTAAGTCCTGGTGGTGGACAGGAGTATCTCAAAGCAAATGGAGTTTCTTATTTAAGAAAGCTGAATTTTTTCTCTAATCAGCTTCTTGCAGTCACTAGTTACATTTCATTAGTGAAGGAGCATTTCATATTCTATTAGTAAATTTTTCATTAGCCAGCAGCTTCCAGCAAGTATTAATTTCCATAAGCAGGAAAGGAGTATATGATCTATCACAGAAACAGATGTAGATTCAGATGAAAAACACTTCCCTGGCGCCTTGCTGTTTTCCAATGTTGGTATACGGCCACATTGAAACACTTTTTCATTTTGCTTTGAAGTAAACAAAACTTTGCAGGGCATTTCCAATCCCCAAATGCAGAAGGAATACCTAACCGAGCGTGCCTGGCAGTTCCTTAGCGCTAGGTGGCATTCTATGGAAAGGCATAACACCAACCCCGCTCCTCCACCGCGCACTGCGCTGCTGGTAAATCTCCGCAGCTCACCAGCATCACCGGCTTTGTGTGGAAAATTTTGAGCTGCATCGTTAAGAGTCAAAACAAAATTGATGCAAGCTGATGGGAGAGAAAGTTTTGCTCTGCAACAGAAAAAGATTGTTCTGGAAATATTGGAGAAATCGGAATGCTACCTGTAAGCCTCCAGAAGAAGAATGTTTTCTGGATTTTGCCATTCCCCACATACACACACACTTTGGCTATGTTAAGCACGTGGCATTTCACCACAGGGTTGTCAGTGGGGCTTAACAATGGACCCCTTCCACCCCACCCTAGTTTTCTGTGAAATGACACCCTGTGCCTTTTATTTTTAGTTAAGAGAAAGAAAGGCAGTGGGTTGTGTGAAATACTGGTAGCAATGACCCACACTGTCATTTAGTAACCTTGCTAGTATAAAACACTTTTCCTAATCTCTGACAAGGAGGTAATAGGATACATGGGAGTCTTCCTCATCCACAGTTTTGGATAGCTGTTTATTCTGTTTGGTAAGGAAAAGGGTCCTAAAGGTGTTTAGTGAAATTCTACTGGTTTCTGCCATGATAAAGAGCTGACGGTAGGGCCTTGAGTATGATCCATGCTCTAAGAGGCTGGTTGTGGTACAGTTTATGCTCAGGGAGAATTTACCTAGACTAACTATTTGCCTCCTGTTGCTCCATGGTGGCTGTGGTTTGTATGGCCTCCACTGTGGAGAGGAGTGGGAGGGGGTGAGCTGGAAGCTCGGGGTAGTGCAAGTAGAAACTTCTTGTGCCTTGGTGTACTTCGCTTGAGCTGTGCTTGCTGTCTTTTGGGGTGGTCTGAGGAGATCTTCTCCCTGCACAGCTGCAGTAATATTCATATCACACAGCACAGAAAATGAGCAGGCATTTGGACCACACTCAGTTGATTTTTCCCTGTTACTGAATGTTACTTGCACATAGGTTACTGAAACTGTCTGTGTGTAGCAGAAGTTACAAAGCCTTTGTTCTGGAGAGGATAATCCTTAAATACTGCTCAACAGTCATACAGGTCACTTTGAAAATGACTGTAGGTGTAAACAGAGTTTTCGTCTCCTAGAATGCTGATTAATACAGGTCATGGTGATTTTGTACAGCTGGTCTTAAGCATGAATGATTTCTTAAAGCCTGTTCAAGATGAGGCTGATGAAGCTTTGTCACAAATAACTAACGTGGTAAGCTAGTCCCTAAATCTTTAGAATAAATGCAAATGCTCCAGCTTGCAGGTGTCTCCCTCAAGCAGATCCTTCTGCCTCCATATGTGCTCTGAGTGATACCTGTTGTGGCAGCTTTGCTTTGCACACTGTGAGTTAACGCTGTGCACGGGGAAGACCAAATACAAACAGAAATTTGCAATTGGAATGACCTTGACTTCTGCTTGAGAGCTGCAGAGTAAGGGCAAGAGCAAAATTGGGCTCTGTGGGAAAGCATCTGGTGTGTGTCTCTGCTGACAGCATTTACCGCAGCGAGCAGAGAAATGGCTGGCAGCACTCGCGGAGAGCGGATTAGGGATGGGGAAGTGTAGGGAAAGAAGACAAAGGTACGGGTTGTATGCTTGCATGCTCTCACAGCCTACTAGGGTGCAGCCTTGTGTGACTTAGTTCTTGTAATTGGATTACCAGCTGTGACAGGGGAGCATAAAAACTATGAATACAAAGGTATGCTAAAGGATTTAATGTCTTCCTGAAATGATGAATGTACTGATGGATGCTCAGCTTTTTCTCTAAATTTACCCATATGATCTGACCTGTCTTTTTTCTTGTGTAGGTGGCTGTGAAAGGCAGCATGGTGGCTTGCTTTGGAGGAGAGGAGAGATGGGCCAAACTTAGTTGCCTGCTTTCTTTTCCTTGGGCGCAGGTGACAGGGCAAGGCACCGCAAAGGATGGACAAACAAAGACAGAGATTATTCTGTGGGCCTCCTAAACCTTCAGGCAGGTTGTCTTGCATTTTGACAGTTTCTAAGCAGGAGCCCTGAGTTCCAAACCCAAGAACAGATTTCCCACAGATCTGTGCCTTGTGGCTGGCAATGTGAGAGGGTGTTGAATGTCCAAGAAAGTATGGGCTTTCCTACTGAAGCACCTTGTAGCAGTTGCAGGCGTGGCCTTGTTCTCCTCCTGTGCAAATTTTCTATTATCTGGTGAGATTTCTTTGGCTGGAAAATGTGTAAGATCACTTTTCTCTTACCTGATTGCTTTCACAAAACTCCTTCCATCTAACTGTCCTCAGAACCTCAGCTTTACTGGTAGGTTTGTCCAAAGTTGCTGGAGGCCAGGAGAAGAATTCACAGAGGAACAGAAGTATGCGTGCATCCACTCACTCCCTTGCAGGACAGCATCATTGCACAAGTGCTGTTTCCATGGAAACAAGGATAAAAATACTGAATAATAGAAATTAGAGACTCATCTTACAAGTATTTTCTATCCTGGACAAGGTTATTCTCATCTGTATTCTCTGTTTGCATTTGTTTTCGGGATTTTATTTTCTTTTGTTGGTACTCTTCTCCTCTTATACGCGAAGAAGGACCCTCAGCAATAGCCCCTGTTGTTATTCTTTCTGAAGAAAAATGCTGCATTGCATCACTATGTGCTGCTGAAGCACCTCGATGAGATCAGAAATTCATGTTAAGGATTTTTCCCTGTGCTGGCTGCTCTGCGACCACATCCTGCAGAAAGCAGCCTCTGGGACACTGCAGTAGGTAGCCCAAAGCAAGCTGTGCATTCTTGGTCTTTGAATCAGGAACAAGAACTTGCTTCATACCAGCACTGGGAGTGTCAAAAAGGCACATTAGACGCTGATTTATCCTTGCCCTGCAGCTCTCCCAAACGGGTGTTCGGGACAGCTGGGCTCTGAGCCAGTGGTCTAAAGCACACAGCAAGTGGCTGTGAGTGCCCTGTGCCCTGCCCCAAGCAAGCTGACATGGCCAAACAAAGCCTGCAGAAGCTGCCAAAGCACTCTTGCAACTTGCATATAAGCAAGGCTCTGCGCTTTAGAAAAATCTTACATTTTATTTCATAAACATAGGCATCTGCTGCTAATTAAAGTAGCAGCATATAATTATACCCTTTCTTATTAGCAGAGATAGAGTCTGACAGTTGCTTAGATACAAAATAAGCAACTACAGATTGTCTTCTGCACTTTAACAAGCACAGTGAGCTGGAACAATAGAATTGTAAACTTATTCTGTATTATCTTTGGTAAATGTGTCTGGGAAAAATATGTTTAATCTCACTACTTGCTCGTAATGTCAACTATAAAGTTCTTTAGCTACCTCTTTGCTTTCTTCCACAAAGTACCAACCAAACAATTTCTGTGGAAAGGGCAGGATACCTCCCTGGAGAAAGCATTAGACAGAAGGAGCAACAGTGCAGTTAACAGCCACCATTTTGCTGAGACCACCTTTCCTAGCTATTTATATATCCAATGAAAGTAAGTTTCTTCTTAATGATTAAAAGATCTAGGTGCTAGTGCAGTTATGCTGTGGTTTAACCTTAGCTGACAGCTAAGCAGCACACAGGCACTCACTCCCAGAATGGTGAGAAAATCTGGGGAGAAAACCTGAACAGTAAAACTGGGAAAATTTGCTGAGATAAAGACAGTTCAATGGGTAAAGTAAAAGATGCACATGCAAGCAAAGCAAAGAACCCATTCACCATTTCCCATGGGGGTCCAGGTCTTCAGTCATCCCTAGGAGAGCATCATAAGTAACGGTGACTTGGGAAGATTAATGCCATGACTCTGAATGTCCCCACTTCCTCTGTCTTCCCCCCAGCTTTATATACTGGAATGCTGCCATAGGTTATGGGTCCCTTTGGTCAGCTGGGGGGGTTCCCTTCCAACTACCTGAGCACCCCTGGCCTGCCTCAATGTCAGGGCAATATGAGAAGTAGAAAGGGACTTGACCCCTCTGTAAGCCCTGCTAAGCAGCTACTAAAACACTGCTGAACTATCAATGTTGTTTTTGAAAGCACAAATCCAAAATTTAGCCCCATGGGAGCTATTGTGAAAAAATGAATTCTGTCCCAGCCAAAACCAGCAAATAAATAGGAACATGAAGAGTGCACATACTGTAGCTACTATCTATAAAAGGCAGGTGCTACAAAATGTGGTTGCCTTCTTTTTTATGGGTTGAGCTCACAGCCAAAGCCCTCTGGATGTGACAAGATGGATCTACAGCTTTGCTAACAAAGTCCCTATTGCTTCTTATCAGAAAACTCATGATGCTATATTGAGAAATCACTTCTATTGCCCCACAGATTGTCAGCTGTATCCTCAGAGGCATATTTGAGTGTGTGACCTTTTCTTTTCTCACATTCTGCTAATAACCCCCAACTTTCTTTGCTCACAAATCCAAAACTCTGTTGATACACCTATAGTCTCACTGCTCTTGTTATTAAACTGTAGGGAATGTAATCAGAGCAGCTAATGCCACAATAATCCTCCTGATCCATGCGGTTATCTCTGAAGATATCAGAAACGATGCTGTCTGCAAGAGAGCTGATGTATTTTGGTTAATTCTGCACCTGCAAACCTTTGGAGGAATACACTGAGCTTCCAGATGCTAAAACACTTGAAGCTGCAATGAGATTTCAAATGCCTTTGTTATTGACTATCAAAACTGTTCAATATTTCTCCGTGGACAGAGCTGGCTCATTCCTGAAAAAAAAAAAAAAAAAGTTAATTTTTGACGAGGTCTTTCATTCCTCTGCAGCACTATTGTAAGAGACCTAACAAACAGATTGCTGAGCTCACAGGGATGCTGTAGGGCTTGGGCTGCAGGGGATGCCTGATGAATGTCACAGCCTGCCTTACTCCTTGAAGAGCCAAACTGCAGCATTCCTTCTGGTGGCCTGTTTGAGGGATTAGGTGTTGAACAAAAATCTCAAGTTTTTTCTTCACTTAGATATAGCAGCTTTGCCAGAATTTAGGGCACCATTCTGTGACAACCTGCAGAGAGGGGTAATATGCAGAGAAGCAGCTGAAGCTTGCTGCTCAGCAGAGCAGGTTCAGGCAGTGCTGAATTACCTCTCAGATCACCAGTACATCAGCCTCCTTGCACAAGGAGATGATGGGATTTTTCCAGCCACCTGCATAATTTCTAAGGTCTATAAGTTCTGCTGACTGTGACTCTTTGCCACCCTGTGTCAGATGTGAAATGACTCTCCCACATAAGAACCTTTATTTTGGATTTTCTTCCTCCTTCCCGAATGCGTGATAAGAGTTGCCATCTGTGCAACAACAAGTACTAAATATTTAGGCCAGCAGTGTGTCAGGCAGTAGCTTGGGTTCAGTATGAAGGTGGTGGTGGGGTTTGTTGGTTATAGCTCACAAGTAACACATCTCCCAGCAGACCTTCCTGGTGCACACAAGTCTGGGAAACATGTTGCTGGTGGAGAGAGAAGGGTGATTTGCTTATCATTGCCTATGCAGCCTGCTGGAGCTGACAGGTTGGCAAAGGTTAGGCAGGCCCAGAGAGGCTGTGCAGCTGGAATTGCTTTTATATGCTAAAATTTATTGTTATTGTCCAAAATACTTCTTTTAAAAAATAGGGAAGAGGAAAAAAAAGTGAGGGGGAAAAAATAAAAGAAAAAGAAAAAAGGAGAAATAAAAATAGCAAGAAAAAAATGCATAAAGAAGAAAAAATAGATTTCTGAGCCTGATGCTGTCATTGGATGCAAAATATGGTCCAAGTACCCTGTGATGGCTAAGTGTTGGTGGGTTTGGAGCACCGCTGTCTTTCTCCAGATTGCCTTTTAGTGTTGGTGGGTTGTTGCTGTTGTTTTCTCCTCTGAAACACAACCAGTTTTAGATTCTGCCTTACTCTTTTGGCAAACATGCCTTTCAGTAGCTGGCATGAATAGCTAAGCAGTCTAGTTGGTGCTTTCAAGTTGGGCAGATCAATAGCACAGGCATTCCTGAAATGCAGATGAAAATGCTTTTAGGTTCAAAGTTTTTGAGCTACAAACAGCCTCAGGGTGCCAGTGGGTAAAAGCCAAGGCACCTTTTACACTTGCTGTGTCAGCCCTTGGAGCCTGAATCCTCATCTTCTTCCAGTCTGTATGTGGGCTGGATGGTTTGCTCTGCTCTGCATGTAGCCTTCCAGCCCACTGTGAACTGACATAGGGAGGACACAGATCAAAAGACACCAGCACACAGAGATGTGGGCAAAACATTACAAGAAGGTAAAGTGCTGCAGTGAGGAGCTCTTAACATCTTTTTCTATTCCCGGATTTTGCTACTGGGTTATTTCCCTTTCCTTCCCAGTGTGATAGGAGTTTTATCATCCCAGTAACATTAATTTGCCAGATCTTTTTCTGAAAGTCTCCTGACAAGCAAGCTGCACTGCGACTTCTTGTGCTCTTTCCCTCCCCATCAGGTTTTTCAAATATTTTGATGTGGGTTCAGAAGCTTCTTTCTTCTGCTGTTTTTCTTTTCTCAGTGTGAACTTCAGGGTCTCAAGGGGTATATTCAGAGTACAAATGCAAGCAAAATGCAGTGTCATTGGATATGCTTCAGGCTCTTCTACATGAAACAAAGAAACATAGCAATCCCTTCACCTCTTCCAAACATAAGGATCGTCCTACTTCCTGTCGGACAAAGTCATGCAAAAGTCAGTAAAATCCTCAGCCAGCTGAGTTTACTGCTCATCCTTTTGATTTGTGAGGAGTTGACAGCTGTGTGAGATGGTTTTTAGCAACTTTCTAGAGAAGTTACTTATAAATTCTGCCCCCTTCAGAGCACCACAGACCCTTTTCAGAAAACCAAATTTCAAAACAAAGTAGGAAGGTTGCCTACTGCAGTCTTGCTTGACGTTTTGGCTTCAGGCAAGACATGTAAGTGCATTGGTGCGCTGTGCCAAAAAGGGTATTTCTCTTCTGTTTTATTTTCTTGATACAAAACATCTTCTAAGCCAAGCTCAATTTACCTGCTGGCTCTAAGATGAGTTGTGGCAGTTTGCTTTGTGCTTGGATGATGATACAGGTTCTACTGACAAAAAATACATGCAGGACTCATGTATGATCAGAAAACCAACCTCCAGTGAGCTGCCACAGACCTCAAATTATACCTCTTTTTTTCTGCACTCTACAGTTCCCTCATCTCTTCTTTTTTCTTTTTTTCTTTTTTTCTTTTTTTCTTTTTTTCTTTTTTTCTTTTTTTTTTCTTTTTTTCTTTTTTTCTTTTTTTCTTTTTTTCCTTTTTTTTTTTTTCTCCTTTAAATATGAGATCCTCCTCAGCTGATGTGCCTCTTTCCAGACAACCCCTCAGTAATCTGGCATAACATACCTCTGAGGGGCTGTGGATATCTTCTCTAGCGGTTCAGGGTCTATTTGCTTATCACCCTATTGGGGGTTTTGCTTCTTCAGCAGTTGAGCAACAATTAGACCTCATCTTTCTAAGAAAGGGCTTCACAACATATGAGAAGAGGCTTTTCCCAACCATCTGTAGCTGCCAGGCTGCAGCAGAAGGCTCTTCACATGAGCACATGGTTGCCATGGACCAGGTGGGGTGGAAATGTTTCTCCCAAAGCTCAGGCCTGGGGGCCTTGGTGCAGGCAGGTGTCTGAGCGTGGATAAGGAGGTAGGGGCTGGGTGGGTGAGGATGTAGTGGAGAGGGGTATGGAGATATGGAAGCAGAACAGGATGGGACGGCAAGAAGCATCATTTTTGTTCCATCCAAGGGACACACATGGGCTGGCATAGGACTGGTACCACTTTGCCCCCTGATCACTGTGGAGGGACCAGTGCAGGGAGGCCTAAGCAGCTTTCATCTGAGAGAGCTCCCAGAGCAGATGTCTCTTATTTTACACAAGTTACAAATTGCTGCAGATCCAGGAGTGAGCTCCTAATGCAATTTGCATGATCTAGGAAGGAAGATATCTGAGAGGTGGAGAGGTGGTCTTCCAGCTGGAGTGGGTGTGCAACACTAAATGCCTTCTTATATCCCCTCATGGGCTGAAGTGGTATTTAATTTGGGCCCTCACAAATGCACAGACACCACCAGAGCTGTAAACGGAGCAAAGAAGGAGGAAAACTGGGGACCCAGGAGCTGCTTGGAAGCTTCAGCATGTCACATTGAGAAACGGAAGGTGTCACAGTTCGAGGGAGAGCTAAAGCAGGGTCCCCTTTGACAGACTGCTCTCTTCAGGCTGGCCAGTCCTTATCCCTTGCAGTTAAAGGATGTCTGAAAGGCACAGCTAATTGGAATAACTTCCTCTATCCTGATGCATCTTACACCTCCAGCATCTGAAGTACTTTTGCTAAAAGGAGTTTTTGAGAAACTTAAAATAATTCCTTGGCAGCAAATTAGATTCCAAGCACAGCTCAAGTCTGTCTTTACTCATGCCATGCTTTTCTTTTGTGACTTTACTTCCAAGATGTTGCTTAAGAACTTGCCTCACTGCTTTGCCAGGGAAGGGGAAAAAAAGAAGAAAAAAAAGTTTTGCTTTTTTCCAAGGTTTATTGGCTGTTCAGCATTTCAATTTCAGTGAATTTGACAAATCTGGGATGCTTTTATGTCAATGAACTATAAGGTACCCAAATAAATGCTGTTACCCTGAGAACTGCCTGGTGCCTGCAGTCCAAGCAAAATGCGGGAACATCCATATTTGTCACAATGGGGTCATTTTGTTCCCTCTATTAAAAACAAAGGCTTTTTTTTCTGAGTATACATTTCAACAGTTTGTTAGGCACTGTGTTTCTGAAAAAGAATTTCCAATTTTCCAGTTTGTTAGTGTTCTTCCTGTGCTGTAAACAGTGATGCTCGATCAAATACCCTGACACCATTATAATGAGCTGTACCTAATACCTTAATGAAAACATCTGTGTGTAGGCTCCAGGGGAGGTGAGAAACAAAAGAGACAATTTTTTTGACTGTATCAGCATGTTCACAGCTCTGTAGTTTGTATAGTCCAGCAACATTGCCTCTGCTTATACCCATTAGCTTTCTTCCTTTTCTGAATCTGCTCTGGGTATCCAGCATTGAGTATCCAGGCCCAGATCACCAACTGAGCCGGCACTGCTGCTGCTTGGGCTGTACTGGCAATTTTGGGGAAATCCAGCAACCAAGAAAGACTGTGGTGACACTCTGTGGCTTCCCTGCAATGACATCCCACATGCCACGTTGCTCTGTTTTCTAATCCCCTTGAGCAAACATTTTGACTCCCACTCCATACACTTCTGACTTAGACCACATTTGCATTCACCTCCAGCAGCTGGAATATCCTTCTCACATTGCCTGTGCATCCCTCAAAGCCACTACAGCGCACGAGGGCATTGTTCTGCACACAGCACCTCATTCATAAATTTTCACAGGCATTCTTCTAGACCCAGCCAACAAGGGCATTTGTTAACTGAAAAGGGATTTCAACCTGTCTGATACAGTAACTGTGGGGTTGACTGAACCTGCAGAAAGCTGACAAGAGATGATTTCTTACAACTGTGAAGCCTTGAAGCGTGAAGTTTGCAGCATTTCTCATCCTTTCAGAAGGCTGTCATAATTTGATGGATTAATCAGGGTTACTTAGCAGGGATGCTTACCTGGCAGGACAACTTTTACGCCTCTCCTGTACAAAACTCAAGGCCAGTAAGCAGCTGCATCTGGCTCAAAGAGTACTGTTAAACTTTAGTACCAAGACCTGTGTGAGTTTTATACTTCCAATGTGAGTTTTTCCACGGTTGAAGGTCCTGCTGTGCTTTGTCTTAGCTGAGGTGCGCACATTTTTGTAACCTGCATTGTTTCACGTGATGACATGCATAGAGCATTTTGCCCCAGCAGTGTTGAGGAGGCACATATTTTCTCTCTCTGATGTGTATTTGTTACTAGCAATCCAGAGTAAGTCAGCATGATTGTGTAAAGGATAATATGCTTCACACCCTCTGGTGCAAGTTCTGTTGTTAGCTTTTAAATCAAACATTCTGCCTTTCACCAGTAAGTCTTCAAGTTTGTTAAAGCCTGCCCCAGGAAAAGATCAGCTCTCTGACACAAGATCATGCAAAATTGGGTGTGCAAGTGTCCTTTGGCTCAAATGTTCTTTGCCCTGAGGAAAGGTTGTGAAATGTCTTTAGCTAGTGAAGCTGGGACTCATTAGGCTTGGCTGTGAGATGGCAAAGACAGGACCCTAGCTCCTACCTGTGTGCAACCTTTTCAGGTTGGACTTTGTGGCTTGTGATTCCTCCTGCGCCCCTTTGTGCTGCAGTCTGACCTTCAGGTTTCCTTCTTCTCCTGCCTGATGGAGGTCAGAGCAAGCCAGCTTGCTGCTTTCCCTCCTGCCTGCACTGGTCTGTGTACCATGCCCTGTGCTTGTGGCACCTGCCTTGGCAGCTAGTATTAGTATTTTGATTTTAGTTTTCAACCTTTGAGCTGCTCTCTTTGAGCTATTAGTCACCTTGTCTCATTCATCAGCGAGACTGCTTTTCCCCTGAGAAGAGATGCTCTCTTTCTCTTCCATGTTTCCCCTGCTATTAGAGCCACACCTTGATCATGGTGCCTGAACTTAGCTATGCTGTTTTTCTCCAATGCAGTTTACACAGCAGAATGCAGCTTTTCAAATGACATCTCATCTGCAAATGTATCTTTTAAATTTTTTTGAAAATACTATTTAAAGTGTTTCTCTAAGTTTTTCCTTAGCACCACACCTAACTTGTGTCAGGACGAACAGGAGGAATATGCTTTTCAGAATGGGAGGGTTATGTTTCAGATTGGAAAGTAAACATGAAGCAAGTGACACTTCTGCCTCGGATCAAATGCACAGACCAGAAAATACTGAGCTCTCTCTTCTGTGACTCACCTGGGGCTTCAAGTTCAGCTTAACAGAGTCTTATCCTTGGTAGCAAAAATCTTCGGAAGCTCTGCAGGGTTGAAAGGCTTGGCTCACCTTTTTTCCCCAGAGAACTCCAGCAGATCAGGAGCAAGCAATAAGGTCTGATTAGGGCTTCCAGACCAGACCTCCTGACTGTTTTGTTAAACCCCAAAGCAAAAGCTTAATCTTTTTCCTAGGCATTTCCTTACAAATTGCATTCTATTAATTGAAAGCCCTTTTAATTAACATTTTCAGAGTACCCTTCTTGAATAGCCACTAATTAATGTTGGCTCTATTTTGGCATAGAACCCAGTAAAATATCTCTTTTTAAGTTTTTTTTTTTTTTTTAAACCATTGCATTGTGAGGAGTTTTATACCTTCTGAGTGGTTTTGTTTTTCACCATTTAGGTAGCTTAACTATATATATTTTTAATACTTCTGTTTTTTCCTTTTTCTTTCTTCTTGCAGCACTGCTGAGGTCTGTCCTAGAAATATCCTGAACCATGGAGTTCTCCTCCATGCTAATTCTCTAAATGCCACAAAGTCTTCCTGCACCCACATGAAGACTTTTCTAACCTTTTCTTACCTAGAAAACAATGTCTGGCTGCTGCAGAGAAATTCAGCCTGCTCTTGGCCCTGCTGTTTCAATACAGCCACATCATATCTCACTAAATATTCCGCTTCTAAATGAGAACTGGTTTTAAAAGCAAAATTTTGGCAAATTGAGCATTTTGTCCCTTTTTCACAACAAAATAAAACCCCCTTTCATCCCTGGACGCACACAGCTTGTTGCAGCCTCACCACTACTGAGCCTCAGCAGCAGAGCTTTGTTTTCCTGAGTTACAGAAGGTCTCCCTCTCTCGCGCCCTGCGGGATGTCCTCCCGCTCGCTCTCTGTGCCTGTCTGCGCCACCGCATGTGGGAAGCCCCAGCCTTCCAGCAGCTGACCCTGCTCCAAAGCTCAGGGCAGCCTCTGAGCTGGAAGAAGTAGGCTCTGACAGCATGATGCCTGATGGCTGATTCGCTGCAGGGCTTGTGATGTGATCTGCCAGGTTCTGGAGGGTGCCAGCCTGCCACCTCCCACTGGCAGAGAGCACCTGGAGTCAGAGCCAGTTTGGAAGCAAGGGCAGGCAACTATTGAGTGCTCCCAGATGACTCCAGCATGGTGCTCTTCCTAGCTAACATTTTTTCCATGCAGACACCCATTTTTCAAGCCCTGCTGGTGTACTTTGCTCTGAGTAAAGGTGTGTCTGGCTGCTCCTAAGTGGATGGATTATACTGTTCTGAACTCCTCTGACTTAGGGGCAGTCCTCTCTGAACCTTGCTAGATCCTCACTTGCTCTGCGATCTTCAGGTAAGAACAGACACCAGGATGTTCTTTCATTCCTAGTTATCAAAAAGATTGCAAGAACATTTTTTCTACAGATGTATGTGAACTTGTCCTAACTATCCAAGCCTTTTTCATCTTCATATTAGATTACTTCAGCATATTTCTACATGAGGCTATGCCAAGTGCAGCATACAGCAAAGTTAATAATGGAAGAGCATAGAAGTTAAAAGTAAATCTGGTGGTTTAAAATTCATTCATGTTAATAATGCAAACCAGTACTTTTTAAAATTCCTCACTATGTTTTTAGAGTGCTACTTCAAAAATCTCTCCATAAAGAAGGCAAAAAAATCAAATACAACTCATAATTTTTTAATTTGCTTATGATCTTAATGGAGGCTGGTGTCCTTTCCTTCAATGATTCTCCCAGAGACCTTAAGAGTGTGGGATTAAATCGAGGGAAGTTCATGTATTAGTTTTTGTCCTTATGTTGCTTGTGCCAGCTCTACAACACACAGCAACTCTTGGTGATGGTTCTCTGCTAATGGCTTGTGAGAGGGCTGGCAGCCCCAGATGGTGCCCTGGCATGAGGTTTGAAAGAGAACAACCAAATTGGTCCTTTTTAACCTTTGCTCTGAGATTTCTGGTCTGTGTGGGAATATGTGAGGGGATAGAATGTAAGAGAATAAAGATAGTGCAAAAGGCAATCTCACCCCTGAGGAGTTGCAGCTGCACTAATTACCAAAGATTAGGAACAGGCCTGCCCTTAGCAGGCCACAGCTGTGTCTAATAAGGATGAATGATATAAAAGAGTAGGTAAGGAGAGAGCTGGAATTTGTTGGTTGTGCTGTGAAGAAGAAGGAGTCAGTACTGCAAGGAGCTGCCCATGAGCAATTGCCAAGAAGGTGTGGAACTTTTGCAGTAAGATGACAACAGGAATGTTTTCTAAGGCCTGAGAAGCTGGATGTTTTCTCCCTTTCCTTCTAAAAGGTGGTTAAATTTCCCATGGAACTACCTGATGTAAAAAGCCTGAAGAGACAAAAGTCTTTGAATATTTGGGAACAGTAAGCCCTGGCATGGTGTTGGATGCTCAGGTGGGTGGGTAGTACTATAGTCACACACAGGTTTCTCTTCATATATTTTCATACTGCTAGCAGTGCTCAAAAGCTGTTCTTTATTTTGTGATACTTAATGGACCCTTAGAACCTTCTATATGGGGCATTTTGGCAGATTAACATGGATTTAGAGCAGTTTAGCTGTTCTTAGGTGCAGTATGCTCACTGAGCTGAAAGTACTTTGCTGGAAAAGTGTATATGGAAGAAAGGAAAGCGTTCTTAATATCTTTAAGTTGCATGTGATTAAAAAGAGGTTGAAAAGGCTTGGCAAACAGAACTTACACCTTCTAAACACCAGAACAGGTAGAAGCACCAGGTCAGTTCTGGGAACTTGAATTTTAATTCCCAAAGAATGCAGGTTGGAGGGGTGCAGCTGCGAACAATCCAACTTGGTGGTTCCCAACCAGTGCCTACAGCAAATGCACAAACTGCTGCAGCCACCTCTGTAATGGGAGGCCTGTGGGCAGATCAGGAAGGTGGCCTTTTTCCTCATGTCCAACTTCAAAGAAGAGTTTATCTCCATCTTGTTTGGGCTCTTTCTTACTGAGGCTACCGGCAGCAAACAAGAAGCACCAGGTGGAGGCAATGCCCCCACCAGGACCCCACCACCCCCTCAGAACCTCCTCTTGCTTGGGGTCTCCTGTAGCCTTCACGTCTTCTGAAAAAATCCCTTTGCCCAGAATTATTCTCCTGGGAAGCTGAGAAACTTCAGAGAAAAAAAAAAACAAAAAAAATTCCAATTCTTATCTCATTTACTTCTTCTCTGTTGTGCTAACATGTGGAATGTGTTTGGAGATTGTTTACCCACAGGTGATTGTTTCATTGATTTCATGTGAGTTGTTTTGGCTCTTTGGTCAATCAGGGCTGAACTGTGTCGAGACTCTGGAAAGAGGAGTTTTCATTGCTATCTTTGTAGCACTTAGGAAGTATCCTTTCTGTGTTCTGTAGTTAGTATAGTATTCTTAAATATAATAGAACATAATAAATTAGCCGTCTGAGAACATGGAGTCAGATTCATCATTCCTGCCTTCATAGGGATCTTCCCAGCAAATACAATAGTCTCCCACCCCTGACCTTGCTCCAGGAGCCTGTGTGTGTGGCAGGCACATGACAATTTGAGTCTTGCTGGGGTTTGCACAGCTCTGGCTCCGTGGCTGGTGCTGGCCTTCTTGCCCTGTTAGACCCAGCCTGTGTGTGCAGTGATGGATACTCAGGAGCTGTCTGTCCCTCTGAAAGCCATCTGCTGCCCACTCACTGAAGTAGCAAGTGTTGCACTCCAGACTAGTTGAGTTCACAAGCTCTCCCAAGGAATTCTTTGTGTATAAAGTCTAACAAGGTAAATGAAATCCCCCTCTGAGAAGGGATCCCTGAAAAGGATGTGGGAATAGATGCTGCCTTTCTCCTACCTGCAGAATACCTCTAACTCTGGCTGCTTGTAAAGGGTCTGTAAGCCACCAGTTCCCTTTGCATTTGCTTGGCAACTCAAAGAATTCTTAACTTGATGTGTTACTTTGCCCTAGTGACCAGATTGTTTTGGCCCCGGAGCTGGCTGCTCTCAGGCAGTCCATGTCCTGGCCATGGAAGCAGTGCAGGACTCTGTCCCCAGCTCAGGGTTTGTTTTTCACAACGTTAACTTTGTGAGCTGAAGAATTTAGAAGGAAAAGGGCTAGTTTCTTCGTTTATGGGCACTGATGATTGTGGGAGCCCTTTCCAGGCTTGTATTTGCCATCCACTTCCCCAGCGGGAAGCCAGAATGAGCAAGAGGAATCTATTTCCCACTGTTTAGCTGTATTTATTTTCCTCTGCCTGCAGTACTGCTGGCGTTCCCAAAGCACCTGAAGTCATTTATTTTCTACCTCTGCCTGTGGCAGTGGTATTGCACCCTAGAAGGTTTTGCTTGAGGCCTTCTGGGCTTGCTCTAGGCATGTGAGAAAATAAATAGACTTAGGAACAGCATGTGTTAAATCCGTGGTGGGTGTCTAGACTGCCAAGGTTTGTATACATTTTCACTTTTAATAAGTGTACATAGATATATTGCCAAATATCTGGTAGACAAACGTACTCTAGATGCTGCAAGCTTGCTGTTGGTATGGTCCTCTCAGGAGCCATTTGAAAACAGCATCAGCTTCCCTTTATAAACACTAACATTTCTTTAAAAACTTAAAGGAGTTTTGATGGTCTCCATTTAATTAGGAAAATCTTTTCTGTGGTTTTTTGTGTTTTATGTGCTTTCCTGGGTCATCCAGAGTCCTCTGTGGATTAGGAGGATGCTCTGTCGTTGCCAGGGCTGTTCAGGTCTTACTGCTCTGAACTGAGCTGGGCATGCACAGTCCAGGGTTCAGGGGTCTGGGTGAGAGCAGCCAAGGAAAGGGGCCAGTTGGCAGGGTTTTTGCTGAAAAATTGAGGCTTGGCATGATAAAATGGCTACTGGCCTCAAAAGTAATAGGACTTTCATTCTTGTCTATGATTATAAATGGCTGGGAGTCAAGATGGGTCCATTTATTTCCACAGCTGGCTGCTTAGGAAGTGTCTGGTTCATGCTTTGAATAACTTGTATTTTCCCACACAAGTGTTTTCTGATGGTCTTTTGCAGATGTACCTACATTTACATCATCACACTTACACATTTCCATCAGCTGTGCTCCTTTAGCCCAGGTGGAACCACTAATTTAATTTCTTCACCTTCACTGGCAGACTTCTTGTCTGCTGGCTCAGTCATATAAAAAAAGCAGCAAAGCTGCTGGCTTGAAGGTGGGGCAGGTGAGCAGGGCTGCTGTCCCTGGTTTGTAGCCAATTGAACCTCTAACCCTGAGCCTCCAACTGGGGAAAGTGTGAGGAACGAACATGAGAGAGGGTAAGCCAAACCAGTTTTTCTCTTATTTCACTTGGGCACTTTGCCTCATTCCCCTATATCTTGCTAGCAAAGGCACCTGCTGCTTGTCTGACAGCTGCTAAGGCTGAAGCTGGAAAAGAACTCATGAGATATTCAAAATTTCTGCAATGTGAGCTCCCGTGTACCTTCCCTACTTACCACAGGGGAGACAAATCCTCTTACCCAGTTGTCAAATAAGCCCAGCAGCAAAGCTGGAAATGAGCTCTGTGTGACTGCCTGGTCACCGTGGGAGCTCTGGGGAGTGTGCTTGGCCCTCTGCTTTAGAGGTGTTTTCTGGAACTTTATTGGGACCTGCGGGGTCATCCTGGGTACCCTGGCACTGAAAGGATCCACCTTGCTTAGCAAACTCATATAAGGTGACAAAATCAATTTGAGTGATTGATATAATTTGAAGTTACAGATGAAAAGGGGAACTTCTAACAAAAAGAAATTAATTTTTTCCATTGTGCTGCTGCCTGCTGGCTTGCTCCCCAAACAATCCTCTGCTGGTCTGTGCTCAAAGGAGCCATAGGAAAGCTTCTCTTTCTGTGGATGAGAAGTCTAAAAAGAATTTGTTTTTTTTCTCCCCCCCCCCCCCCCCCCATGAAATTGAAGACATTAAGTTTTCTGGAATAGCATGACAATTTGGCCTTGCTGTGGAATAAGACCAGTGCCACATGAAAATGAGGATATTTGGGTACAAAATGAATGCAAACCAGCGCCTCATTCCAGTGCAAGCTGGAATGGCTGCACAAGAAACACAAAGCATTTGGTCTGTGCTCAACAGAAGCTACAAGAAACTGTAAAAAATGAGACTTCTTTGCTCTTTTTCTGAAGTTAGTAAGAAAGCTGCCAAATTAAAAATAAGATATGATTCTTATGATTTTTCCTTCCCGGGAGTTTATAAATGCCTTAGGTAGTTTTGTTTTGGACTGCATTTGACATTCACACAACCCTGTGCAGAAGGTGTATATATAAGAAAAGTAGCTCTAAAATGCCTCTCTGAAAAATTTTGTAGGTTTCTGAGCTGGCTCTGCAGCATAATTGGCATTATGGCTTCTATCCCTTTCTTGAAATTTAAAAGTGAAACATAAGAAAGCGATTTCTCCAGTGCACTCCCCCAGGTCACAGTCTGAATACGGCTGTCTGTTAGCAGTGTGGGCTGTTAAGAAAGGTACCTCCTCAGGAGGTGAGAAAAGGTGCTCCATGAACTTTGCAGCCCCTCTGGTGAGGCTGCACTTGAGCCGGCTGCTCCCCAGGTCATGCCAAGGCAGATACAGGGATGACTCATAAAGTTTTTCTCCAGGAAAAGGCAGATTTCTTGAACAAGAAGGGTATCATTGAGTCCCTTAAAAGCTCTGGGTTGCTCACCTTGAATGAGGTAACTGTCTGCAGAGCAGCCATGCACCTGGAAGGAAAACTCACTCAGTAAGGCAGTTTTTCAGAATTTGCTAGGATTGGGCATTTATCTGCTATTTAGTTGGCACCCATCAGGATAGCAACTAATTGAAGCCAAAGGGACCAATCATGGTGTAAAGATAGTGGGCAATGTGAGTAATGATAATATTATTTGGCCTTTAATTAGTCATTTAGAGTTCATTTCAGAACTGGAGAGCTTAGGTTGGATTTGCTGCTCCTGCATGTGGGTTCCTTGTGGATTAATTTGTGGCTCCCACAGAAGGGGGCTGGTGACTGCAGAACTGCTGATATCTGCAGGTGTTTGCTCTGCTTTCCTATCCCTGCCATTCATCACTTGAGAAATTGGGATTTTTCTCCTCTTTTGTCACAAAATATCTGTGGTCTCTCACGTGTCTCAAATCTTGCAGATTTCTCTAGGTGCCAGCTAAATCACAGCAGCTTTGCTGCAGGATAACAAGGCTGGCTACCTTCCAGCTGGTTTCTTTGCTGTTTGTCCGGCTGTTAACCTGGCCAGGAAAGTGCTAGGGATGGATGTCCGTCACAGCACAGTGTTTGTTGTTCCTTACCTTGCTGGAAGTATATTTGATTAGGGTTGAACAGCTGAAGTCTGTGAGAATTAAATGACTTGATTATTGCCCATTAACATCTGTGCAGGGAAACTGGTTTTAATAAGGATTGCAGAATATTCTGTTGGAAGCAATCCACAAGGATCATCAAGTCTAGCTCTGAAGAGGGATGGATAGAATTTTTTTTCCCTCTTCACTTCTGGTTTTCTTTTAGGAATACATTTTTCTGGAAACTTTTTTTGTTTGGTTCTACTTCTCCTGTAATTTCCTGTATACTTTAACAGGAAGAATGACTACTGTGGTGGTTGCTGCTGAAAAAATTTTGGACGGGCAGATAGGATAAGGGATAAATTTTGGTGTACCCTTAGCATGTGTCCTTTGAGGTCTGATTTTTTTTTTTCCCTGTGTTCCAGCTATTGTAATTGGATGTGGATTGATGCTATGGCATTGCCTCTGATTGTTAGATTTGATGTTGCTGTGAATTTAGAGAGGTGTTTTTGTGTTAATCAGCATCCCTGTTTCTTTGTTAAGGTCATATGTGCCCCCCTGCTGCCTAGAAGCTCCCCATGAACTTATACTAGGATCTTTTCTTGGCTTTGTCTCCTTGTTTCTGTTTGTGCTTGGCTTGAGCAATTACATGTATTGCAGTGAGTAACGTATCATTTGCTGAATCCTGCCAGGATAAAACAGTCTCCTATTGTTCATAGTGGCTTTATTTTTTTTTTTAATAAGCTGTGGATTCTGTAGTACCTGCCTCTGTCAGTTTGGTGAAATGAATTTTTCACTGAAAAATGGTTTTCACCAATACATCTACCTATACCAGCACTGAGAGATGATCTCATAATGACAAGGGTATGCCTGTTTTAGCAATGGCCCCTTTAGAAAGTGTGACCAAGGCTGAGGAAATAATTTTGGTACTTCTGGTCTGCTGATTGCTACCCGTGAATCATCAATGGGATGAGATCTTGACTGAGTTTTAAGTGGAAACATCTTCAAAGGAGAACTGCTGTTACACCTACAGTGAAATCTAGAGCTCAGTATCCTGCAAAAGGCACTGAACTCCTTTTGGGTGGAGGAGTGGCAACTTGGGTCAATGCTGAGCTGAAGCACAACAGCAGCAATCAACTTCAATATGATTGCTGCAAGATCTGCTTGCTTCCAGCAAAGATGATCTCTAACACAGCCTCCAGTATGGACCACTAGGCCTAAGGTTGGTGGCGAAGTTGCTGAGGGGAGATGGGCAAAGCAAAAGGCATTTTTGTCTCACCTGGTACAGAAACACTAGAGATTTAGATGCTGTCTAGAGACTTACCCTGTAAAAATAAGTCACAGCAGCACAGGAGTAGATCTTCACCCAGCTCCAAGTTATGAAACTTTAAGGTCTGGCTTCTCTCAGTCCCCAGTTCCTGCAGTCTAAAGCTGCTGAAGAGCTTGGTAAGGATGTGTAGCTACTGTTCTCCCTATTTAAAATGGCAGGAAAATTAGCCACAAACAGTCATACACTATCAGTTAGCAGATTAAGGCTGTGAAAAGAATTATGACTACCTGTCCTCAGCAGTTTTGTGGTTGCTGTATTTATTGAGCCTCTTTCTCTTTGCTGAAATATAGATCTGAGTATACAACTCTTCATGCTGATTAACATGGGCAAAACAGTTTAAAAATTACCTTTTTGTGGAGTGAATATTTTCAGCCCTCCATTCTTTTCTGCTTTTTCACACTGTTCTCTGAGCTGTGAAAGCTTTTAATTTCTCTGTGTTTGGCTGTCACCCTGAGGATGTGACTCATCAGTGGAGGGATGGACACCAAATTTGTGTTCCGCAGTTTCTTTGTAGGGACACATCTGTCCTGAGGCAGTTCTGCTTTTTAAGTGGCAGGGGATTTTAGTGAGTAGAAGAAAACCTTTATCATTCCTAGTCAAAAATACCTATCTAGTCAAGGCTTCTAAGAAAAATGGTCCCCTAAATTCCTTCCATTGTATGTTCATAGGGTATTGTGTCAGAGTGTGGTGGCTGCACAAAAAGTGGAGGACATCCTAGAGGGCCTCCTTTCCTTGTACAATTCTGAGCTTGGAAGGGCCACTTCTCTGCTTTTGAGCAATTCCAGAAAGATTGAGATAATCTTATTGATAGTACGGACAGAATCAGTGGGGGTACCTGGGTTCTGATGCAGAATGCCACAGAGAGATCCCCACAGCATTATTCTCTGTGCAGCCATTTATTCTTTCCTTTGTCCCTTAGGCTGCTCCCACTGTCATGGTGTTGGGATACTCCAGGGAATTTTGTAACTTTGAGCTTGTGCAGGCTAAATTAACAGCTAGCTCACCTGGGGCACAGGTGGTTGTGATTTACTGGACACCACTTGGAACAAAGTCACAAAATTTTGCTCCTGGACAGATTCAAATCTCTTCAGAGTGCTCAGTCTTGCCTGGGAAAAGGCCATAGTTTTGTTGAGCTAGCTGGAAATACTGATGTATTTACTTAAAAAAAATTTGGGGCTTTATAATGTTGGCTTAACCCCAAAGAAAGCACAAAGACTTTTTTTCCAAATAAATTAGTTCTACTAATTGGCAAGGAGGACTCTGTCCCATGAGAAATAGTTCTGGTCTTAGGGGGTTTGCAGCTGGCCTTGTGGGTGCAGTTAGAGGGAATGAAAACCAAGAGTACTAGACTGGAGAACAATCATGAGATGGCTGCATGATGCAGTGACTTGTTCAGGTTTTCAGACCTAGGAAGGAGTTTACCAGCAATGAATCTAGAAGCACCTTGGTCATGTAAAATTGAGATCAGTGTGAGTGAACATGCATAATTGATGTAGTAAAGCTGTAGTATCGAGTCTTAGTCATAGTGTTAGTTTTTTTTAAGTGATGCTGTGTGGAGCAGCGAAGCATTTTGAAATATCCCTCACCCTCAGACACTTTTGCTGACTGGCATGCATGGCATGTGATGGGTAAGAGTCCTGTGGAAAGGAAAGCTGCTCAAAACCCCTTTTGATCTTGAAAATGTGGTAAGTAGTTTTCATCTTTAAACAAATGAGGCCCAGAATTGTTTATTCTCTGAGTGTCTGCTGGTTTAGGGCATCCTGGGAAGCTGCTTTATGTTACAAGTTCTTTCAAGAAACACATATGATGTTTCTCAAACTCTCTACCATCTCTAATCCATTGAGGGAACTGCTGTGATTTTGCTTTTTCTAGCAAGGGTAACAACAGGTGTGTAGGAATCTAACTTTGTAAGCCCATGAATTTGAAGCAAATGAATGTGTTTCATCCAGTTTTTTATGGCTTTAATCTCAATAGGTTTTGATAATATAAGAACAGGAAAAGGGCAGCATGTTTTGATGGACAGTTTAATCTTTCTTCTGGTCTAGAGAACTGAGAAGCATAAATTGCCTTTATAATACCGATAAACAGTAACACAGGGAGTGGAATTTAAGAAAATGTTATATCTTAATTGATATTACATCTTAATAGCAATTCTCTTCTGAGGTGCACAAACCTGGTTCATCCTTGAAATTTGCTGTTTACTGTTTCTCCACCCCAAAATAACTGTTTCCTCAACCCTTAGCAGATTGGTAACATCTTCTGTGGTACAGATTGTCCAACAGCTTCATGATGGGATTTTTTTTGTCCACGCTTATTATATGACCAAAGCAACCTGCAGATGAAGTATCTGTCTGCCTCTTCTGTGGCTTTAGGCAAACTCATAATGTAAGTGATGTCTAGGGGGATTCTCTAACCTCCCTGTCTTAAAGAGAGGGAGGTTAGATAATCCCCCTAGTCCTTTACAAGGGAGTAAGCTGTGTTTCTTCTTGCTTCAGCCTCTTTGACTGAAGAGAAAAGGAAAAACAGGGAAACAGATGGAAAATATGCAACTTGACTTAATCACAAAAGCGTAGTACTGGCTGTGACACTTGAAATGTTTGCTACACCCAGCCCTTCATTCTCCCTTGGGAAGAGACAGGTCCTTGTCAAGAACTTCTTACTGTGTCTAACTTCTCTAGGATGCAGGGCAGGATTTTATCAGATTTTCAAGCTGATCTGACATAAGAGAAATTAAAAGTCCTACAACCAGCCACTTGATGACCAAGCAGCCAGCCTACATATGCCACAGCTTGAGAGTACAAGGATGGATATTATCTGAGAAGATCTGACATGGGAACAGAGAATGAAATTGAGTCTAGACTGGACATCAGGTCAATATTTCCAGTGAGGTCTAACAGATTGCAGAATACCTCTGGGTGAACAGCGCCAGAATGCTGATACATGTGGCCTCTGTGCAAGTGCTCAAAACCAAAACCCAACATATGGCCCTGTAAAGGGCAGTGCTGTGCCATCAGGGCTACAGAGCATAGGGAAAATGATCCCAGTCAGAGAAAGGGGCTGCTAACACTGTGGTGTTGCATGGAAGGGGTGGTACTGGCATCTGAACTGCTTTCTGTAACACCTGCCTGGCTCCCCAGTTAACTTGCTGCTGTGACATGGGAAAGGATGCCTGGACTCTGTATTTTAAGAGCAGCCTGTATTTGCCTTCTGCAATTGTTTTGTATGAGCCTGCAAGGGCAGGCATGGAGAAATTCCTCTCAAAGTGCAAAATGGGGATTGTTTGACATTTCTCAGAAAGCTTGATAGGTGGAATGAACTTAAATATCCCCTTCAGTTTTGTTAGGAGAAATTCCATTTGCATGTTACACCATTATTAGCAGAAACAATGGGACAAACATTGCTATCCTGTTAATTATAGGCATGTTAATGATATATATTTCTGCAGTCAAATAGCATTGCAGGTCTATTTCCTGTCTTAATTTTGTGCTGTGCTGTTTGAAATGTTAATGAAGCCAGAATTCTCAAAGGTCATCCTCTGAATGCATTTTCTTTTTTTCTTGTTTTGTTTCAGAACAATTTAAATGAGGTTTTGTACCTAATGTTGCTAACAATGTTAACTTTGCTGTTTAATTAATGAAAGTGTGGGAACATCTCTGCCCTGGTCAGTGAGTTAAATGAGAAAAGCTCTGTATTCCTCTTTAAACCCTCCCTTGCCATTTTCCTTCCATGACACAAATCCTGTCCCCCACTTTCCCCCAGGAGCCCCTACTACTTTCTTTTCATAGGCTGTGTGAAAGAATGGTTAAAAAAACTTTGCAACCCAAAAACCAACAGCAAACTGCAAATGTAGCAGAACTGAGCATTGTATTTTCCAAGGAGCCATTAATCATCCTTGGAAAGTTTTGGTTCTTCAAAAATAATAAAGAAAAGGACTGGTAATTGCTGTTTTCAGCTAATTGACAGAATTGTGTCATGAAAGAGGGAGAATTTCTGCATTACCTTTGCTGATGACACTTGAAGGCTGTTTTAAACTTTCAGTTGCTACCAAATTGAGAGACTGTCCCTTGTCTGTGCTCATCATTAATCCAGTAGGTGAGTTTAATTTGTTTTTACTATTAGATGACAGGCAAATGGTAAGTGTAAAGGATGTTTCTATCAACTCAGCTTAATATTGTGAAGTAGATCCTGATTTGGCTTCTGCAATCTTTCTGTGGGTTTTACTGAAAAGTAGATGGAGGCTCTTCAGTATTTGCTGGTGGAAGCCTACTCTGACCTCTTGGGCACAGAAATGTTGATATAGGTGGAACACATGACAAAAGGGATCCTACACCTTCTCCCACCAGGCAGAAGGTGGGGCACATGGGATTGGATACAAGTCTCAGTTTGGGGTGTGGGTGAAGTTCCTCTTTGACTACTTTGCCTTCCTGGGTGCCCTAATAAAAAGATGACAAGCTCTGGAATCAGACGAACAGGGACATGAAGAGGTGGATGATGCCAATGAGGGTCTGGAGCACAAATCTAATGAAGAGTGGCTGAGAGAGCTGGAGGTGCTTTGCCTGGAGGAAAGGAGGCTCAGGGGAGGTTACATAGCTGTCTGCAGCTGCCTGGAAGGAGGTTGTAGCAAAGTCAGGGTTGGCCTCTTCTGACAAGTAACAGCAATAGGACAAATGGAAATGGCCTCAAGCTGTACCTCAGAGGTGATTTAGATTGCACATTAGGGAAAAAAACTCACAGAAAGGATTATCAGACATTGGAACAGGCTGCCCCGGGAAGTGGTTGAATCACCATCCCTGGAGGTATTTAAAAGATGTGTAGAAGTGGTGCTTAAGGACTTGGTTTGTGGAGTACTTGGAGGTACTGGATTAACAGTTTAACTTGATGATCTTAAACGTCTTTTCCAACCTACTCAGTTCTGTGATTCTATGCTAGAGAAGTTGGTGAGATCAGGTCAGCCTCACCCCCACTTCATTACCTTGTCTCAAAGAAAAAATGTCATCATAGGTGGCTCCCTTCTGAAGGGAAGACAAGATCCACTCTGCCAATCAGATTCACCTTTCAGGGAAGTATTCTCTGGGTTTCTAGTTAAAGACAGTGCCAGGAAACTTCCTAGTGTGGTATGTTCCTCAGATTATAATATGTTTCTGCTTTTTCATGTGTGTACCAATGAAGTTACACTAAGAAGTCCAAAGAACATCAAAAGAGATTTCAGGGCTGTGGGGAGATTGGTGAAGTGATCAGAAGCACAGCTGGTATTTTCCTTTATACCTCCCAGTTGTAGGGAATGACATCAGGTAGATTCATCTCACCCATACCTGCCTCTGAAGCTGCTGCTACTGGCAGAATTTGAAAGTTTTTGTTCATGGGAAAGATCCGGCTTGGATGTTGTAATGGGAGTCTATAGGTTACTCAGCCAGGATGGTGACACCAATGTATTGTTCCACAAGGAATTAAAGGATATCTGTAGAATCAGGTACCCTTACCCTTATGGGATACTTCAGTTTCTCAGATTTTAACTGGGGCTGTGATGAAACAAATGTAAACAAGTCCAGGAAACTCCCAAAGCATGTTGAGGATAAGTTTTTGATATGAGTTCTAAGGGAGCTGACTAGAAAAGGTAGCCTCCTAAACCTGTCATTTGTCAATGGAGATGGTCTCATGGGTGAAATGATAATTGGTGGCTGTCTTAGCCACAGTTGTAATGAAATGCTTGATTTTAAAAGCTTTGACATGAGAAGAACTCTCATCAGAGTTGCCACCATGGATTTTGGAAGGGCAGGCTTCCAAAGGCTCTTTAGGCTTAGGCTGCTTGAAAAACTAGTCAGTAAGGTCCTCATAGAACCTGCTTTCACGGGTAGTGGGGCGCTGGTTGAATTTTAAGAATCATCTTTAAGAGTGCAGGAGCAGGCAATTCCAATGTGACATATGTTAAAGAAAAATGGCAGAAAACTGGCTTGGCTGAACAGGGATCTCCTGGATCTTTGGCACAAAATGAAAGTGTATGTGTTTTGGAAGCAAGTTCAGATTATGTGGGAGGACCACAGAGATGCTGTTCACTAGTGCAGGCAGAAAATTTGTATGGCCAGAGGTCAACTGGAGTTGAAGTTTGCCAGTAGTGTGGTGGATAATGAAAAACTTTTCAAATTATTTTAACAATGAAAGGACCTCTAAAGTAAACCTTCGTCTGTACCTTGCTGAAGTTGGTCACCTCACAAATATGGATGAAGATAAAGCAAGGGATGTTCAGTGCCTTCTTTTTCTTGGTCCTTAAAACAAGTGATGGGTGCCCTGGTACACCGAGAGGCCTGGGAAAGAGGATTCCAGCTGGGGGAATGATAAGCTTCCAGCTGATTTTAAACTGGTATAGGATTTGCTGCTGTAACTGAATGCCCATAAATCTATGGAAGTGTTGGTCAGTGCTACTCTGAGGCCTCTCTGATATTTGGCAACAATCTAAGCAATCTGGAGATGTCCTAGTTGACTGCAAACTAGAAAATGTTGTTCCAGTTTTCAAGAAGGGTGAGAAAAACGACCCTGACAATTACAGGCCTGTCTACTTCTCTTTGGTGCCTGATAAAATTATGGAAAAGTTTATTCTGGGACTTACTGAAAACACCACTTGAAAGACCATGCCATCATTTGTCAAACCCAACATGTTCATGAGGGGAAAGCCATACCTTGCTAATTTAATATCCTTTTTTATGTCTAGGTTAACCTTCTAGTGGACAAAAAGAAGGAAGTGGATGTATGTTTTTTTTTTTTTCCTATTTTTAGCAGGGCTTTGATTAAATATCTCACATTATCTTGCTGGACATAACATCTAGTGTACAACCAGATGCCATATGCTGGGTGAACAACTGGCTGAATAGTTGGGCCCAAGGAATTTAGTAAATTGGCTAACATCTGGCTGGCAGCCAGTCACTAATGGTGTTCCCCAGGGCTTCATTTTGGGGCTGTTTTTCTCATGCTTCAGTGCTCTCTAAGTATGCTGATAATACTAAATTAGGAGAGGCTGTTGATGCCCTTGAGGGTTGAGATTCCTTACAGGGAGATCTTGATAGATTGAAGAGCTGGGCAATCACCAAGTATATGAAATTTAACAAGAACAAATGGCCATTTCTGCATCTGGGAGAGAGAAATTCTAGGTCTGCCTGTAGATGGGAAAGAAGGGGCTGCAATTAAGCCCTTCAGACAGGGATCTTGGGGATTTGTTTGATGACAAGCTCCATATAATTCAGTAATGTGTCTTGGTGGCCCAAAGGACCACTTGAACCCTATCCTGGGATAGGATAAGCTAAACTAATATAGCTAATGGGTCAAAATAAGTGATATATCTCAACATTGGTGCACCCTCACCTGGAAGTACTATGTGTAGCTTCAGGCTTTATAGTATAGGAAGGAATATAAGATATCCAAAGACAGGCAACAAAGATGGGGAAAGGACTAGCAGGTGTGATTTAGGTTCTGGGGTTACTAAATTTGTTCAGCTTAGAAAAATGGAGGTTGGAGGTGACCCCATTGCTGCCCAGAATTTACTTATGATGGGGAGCAGAGAGGGAGGGAGGTGCTGATATCTTCTTTCCAGTAATAGCAAAAGGCTTAAAGCTGTATCAGGGGAAGTTCAGGTTGGGCATTAGAATAAAGCTCTTCACTGAGAGGGTGGTCAAGTACTGTAACAGGCTCCCTAGGGAAGTGATCATGGCTCTAAGCCTGCTGCTCTTCAAGAAACGTTGGGAGAATGCTCTTGGATTTAGAGCTTAACTTGTAACACCATGCCCTGCATGGAGCTGTACTCAATGATGCCCATGGGTTCTTTCTATCATTCCAAACTGTAGCCCGACTCCAAGTTTTTAAGTCTCTGATATGGTGGGCTGAAGAAGAAAATGGCTGAAATGGTAATATGCAGATTTTGGTCTTTACTGGGTTAATCAAAACTGGAGTGGAGGGAAAGAGCTCAGAGTTTTAATGAGGTATTTTTTTGTTATGCTTGAGTGTACCCATAAATATATGCAGGTGAGGTAAGCTTGAGACCTTTTGAAGTAAGCTTGTTATTTTTCTTGTAATTTAGATATCATGATCAAACTGCATGTAGGGGGCCAGCATGCAGGTGGAATTTTACCTGCTTCTAATATGAACAATCCAGAGTTTACTTCTTGTTTCTTCTGTGAAGGTGACTTTGGTCCACTTACATTTCTCATGTCACTACTGAAATTGTCAGTGTTTTGCCTTCATTACCTAGAGCTGGAGAGTTCCTCAAATATTGTTTTTATCACATGTGTTTCCACCCACATTTTGCTTGTTAGAGCACTTCAAGGGCAGCTTTCCAGGCTGGAGACTCAGCTGTCCTTCAGGTGCAGAGGGCACTTAAGCTTCTCAGTGGGGTTCAGCAGGTGCCCAACATCAACCATTGCACAGGCACTGCTGCTTTGTCCCTGTGTGGAAAGTGGGGAAATATTTACCCTGTGGCCAAGAGCTGTGGACAGAGAGAGGATAACTTTGTAGGAAGAAGTCTGTTATTTGTAGCTCAAGAACATACACTAGCTGAAAACCAGGGTTGTCACCATGCAACCCCCTAATTTAGTGCAATTGCAGAGGTTGGGGACCTCTTAAAATAATAGTGCAAACAAAAGCTGGGTTTTGCTAATGCCAGCTACAGGCAAGGTCATTTTCTGAGAATGGCATTACTGGAAAAATTAAACAAGAGTGCCGTTGGACTTGGCAAAGCTCAAGGGACAGGTTTGTGGGAATACTTGCCCATTGAGTGTAACAGTAGAGCTGCCCTAGATCTGTTTCCTGATGCTGCAGGGGAGAAAGGTTCTTTTTCTCCCTTCTTCTTGCTGAGGTTTTCAAGCAGCAATTGATGCAAAGGCTGATCTCAGCTTAATTTGCAACGGAAAACAGACCAAAAAACCTACAGGCAGAGATTGTCCTCTACTAAATGTTAAATGAAAATGAGGCTTTGGAAGAACATATACTGGTGTATGTCTTAGACAAAAGTTTCTTATGCTTTTGCTCACAAAATATAGAGCAGTATTCTCCCCTTCCCTTCCCTACCCCCCAAAAAAAAGGAAAAAGAAAAGGCAACTGCCCTTGTCCCCGTTCCCCAAAGTGTGAAGAAAAGGACGCACTGAAGAGGGGTTGTATTGTGGGGGGCATCCCTAACCCAAACTACTGGGCAATGCCATCTCCTACACCCCTGTTTTGGGAGATCAAGCAATTTAGTGGTGTTTGTGCTAGCCACACTGTGTTATTATCCAGCTGGGAATTCTTTTATCATTATAGATTTAATCACAAAATCTGGCCTTGTACCCAAACACTAGCACATCCATCAAGATGGATTTTGCTCTCTATGGCTTTTTGTTTTATTTTCTTGAAATAAAGACTGTATATTTGGTTTCATATTAGAAATCAGCTTTGAGAGAAGATGGATGTTTTTAGCAGATCTTGGTATTTTATGATATTTACAAGGTGCAGAAAAAAAAAGCAACAGTATCTTTTCCCAAGTAGCCCAAAGTCTTATACGGGAGTTCTTTGTAGTTCCCTTGCAAAAAAAAAAAAAAAAAGTCTCTTTTGGTGAGGTAATTATGGATTTTTATGAGCACTCCTTGCTAATCAGGTTTAATGACACTAAACCCAAATCACATTATAGTTATTTTCCAAGACTGTGTTGGAGACATGCTGCATTAACCCAAAAGAACAAAGCATAGAGATGACAACAAGAATAAGAGCAAAAAGGAAACAGTAGAGAAGCAGAATCACTTGTGGCCCTACATCCTGCAAAAGGAGAGTAGCACAGCACTAGAGGAGCAGCAGTGGTAAAATTAATGACAGGTAACATTGTCCTTGAATCTTCTCGGACTCTAAAGCACACTGGAAAAATATTTGCTCTTAATTTACCATCTTTATTGCAAGTCTAGCTGATTTAGCTAACAGAAAACCTGTGTAATGTTGGGTTGCATTATTTTAGTATAATGTGTTACTGTTTTTTTTCTTGCCAAGCTTAACCTTCAGTTATAAAGCAGTAATAATGAAGTCAATTTCAAAAGAAAGGGTTGTTCTGACCTACCCCCCCCCAAAAAAAAAAAAAAACAAACAAAACAAACAAACTTCCAAACTCTGGAGGTAATAAAATTTTCATGTTTTTCTCCTGGCTGGATAATAATTTTGCAAAGCCTGTCCATGTAGGCTGTGGTTTAGAGAGTTGGTAGGAGTTTCACTCAGCTGAGGAAGGTGTATGATCATGTTGGAAGTATCTTAACTTTCATACATGGAGCAGATTTTTGTATATATGAATCTTCTTAGTCCTGGGAAGGAAACAAGACAACACACCGACACATTTATATCAATTTTGCTATTTTGTTGTGTGCACTTATTACTTAAAAACCCTCCTTGTCATTCCTAATGTGTACTGTGGGGGATAACATAAATTACCTTGTGAATTTCCCTCTGCTATAATTTTGCTTTCTAAGCTCTATAAAACACCACAAGCACTTTGGCTGTAATTAGTATGTGAGTTATTTGTGGTATTGTAAAGCATTAACTGGCTTGTAACTGGTGTCTCTTGGCACTATGCATCTCTCACAAATGGGGTTGTGGTCTAGGATATCATCAATCTTTTCTTTGTGGTTCAGAAAAGGAATCCATTTTCTTTGATAAAAGACCCATTGGTCTTTGTGATCTATAAATCATTCTTTTTAAAGAAACCCTTTGAAATACCAATTCAAGGTAGTCTCACAGAATATCACTTTATAGATTTTTCTTAGGATGGAAGATAATCCTTGTGGCTATTAAAAAGGAAGATCTGTGCTATTTTTCACTGAATTTTGCAACTCTAGAAGAAGCTCTCTAAAGGCCTAATATTGCCATCTCTAATCTTATGTCCTGCGTGAAGTTAGAACTTTTTTTTGCCAAAACAGGATTTCTGTAATGTCCAAGTAGGAGATGACTGAATTACAACCAGGATCATATAAGACAGCATTCTTTACAGCATTGAAAATCCTTAGCACTGTTAATGAGAAACATTGGTGTCTTGTGTGTGTGCTTTTTTTTTTTGTTTGTGTGGAGGGTGTGTGTCAGTGGGTTTGTTTTCTATTTTTAACTTTTGTTTTCCATCCCTATAAAACTCCTTTGGAGACCCTTCTGAATTAGCCCTTTTATCAGAGGCATCCCATGCAACTGATTTTGAACATGTCTTATATTCTGTGAGAAAATACTTGATGTTATTTGAACTTGTTCTGGTTTTACCTGCTTGTATAAAGACTATAAGCCAGTTCTTGATACTGCATGGTCCTTGGTGAAGCAGCTGAAGAAGAAGTGGCTGGTGTCATTATGCTACCACACTCCTGCAGATGGATCGTGTAATGTGCTGGATCTCTTGAATTTGTTCTTTGCTTTTATTTTAAAAGCATTATTGTTTTCAAGAGTTTTATTACTCTGTGAAGAACAGGAACTTTTCTTCATCCAAGTTGAAAATTTCAGCCATAACTTTTGGGAAAATGCCACACAGTGCAAAAATAACTGAAAAAATCAGCAGGGGAGGCAGCAAAGCAGTCACAGGGTGGCTGTATTTCTGTGGTATAAGAAATGAGCAACACTTAAATGTGCAGAGTTGATAATTTCTTGGAGGCCTTCAAGAACCTGCTGTACAAACTAAATAATAATAAACAATGCAGCTCTTTTACATAAATAATCCTTTCTGTTTCTAATCTACTGGTTTAATTCCTGTGGTGGCATATGTTTGCAGTATTTATTTCAAGGTACTGTTATTGAGCTCTACTGTGCAAAGAAAATTTATCTGCATGAAACTACAATGTTGGAGGGGTATTATGTGGCTGTATTTACAGTTTTCTTCTGTTTAGTGATTATACAGTATCTTTATTTTTTCCCCTCCCTCAATTTATCTTTTGGCTGGCTCAGAGCAGCAGGATATTTGGTGTGGGCTGTGAAACAGATTTAAGAAGCCAGAGGTACTTTTAATTCAGTTCTAGTTTCTTCAGTCTATAATCTGCCTGTGAAAATATTATATTTCTCTTTTTTTCCCCATAGCTTTCTTGCAGAGATATCATCAATCTGTACTTTAAACATTTCCAAAGGAATGAGGACAGTCATTAGAAGAGTGGAGAAGGGTGGTACAAACCTTCTGAAATTGCATCCTTAGTAAAGCTGAACACCATAGTCCTAAAGGGTGAGAAAGGAACCAAGGTTTGAATCTAGCTGAAGGCAGCCCAGGAGGGATGGGGTGTTATGGCAAACATTTTCCTCAGCCTATACTTCCTGCTGTGAGGAAAATGTGACTATTGAAGGCTTTTTCAAAGAGCGGGGCCTTCACCACACAGTTGTCTCATCTAAAAGTGTGTAAGAAACAGCAAGAAGCCCCTTCTATCTGGCTCTAGGATGAGAGAATAAAGAGAAAAATCACAGTTCTATTTCTGTTCACTTGTCCTTCACGACATTAGAAACGGGGCGGTTGTTTTTTAAATTTCAGTAAGTCAATTATTCCTTTGCTTTTTACTTGGCTTGTATTATGGGTGGTGTCAAGGTAACCAACAACTACCAAAGCTTGGTGCTGCTCCCATCAGTTTTCTCATCCTTAAAAGAGGGAACTGAACAGCTTTTGTGAGACCCAGCATCCTGAGCTGATCCCCCAGAAGATCCAGAGCAACCAGCTGCAAGGGCTGGCTCAGCAGCTGGTTCCTGGAGCCTGAGAGGAAGATGAGTTTTCTGGTGCTTGGCAAAGAAAAAAAAAATCTTCTTAGCCTGCAGCAGGATATTGGGGAAGAGGTTTGAACTCAAGAGAGTTCTTAAAATTTGCCTTTAAAGCCCCCCTTTGCTTTTCCTTATGGACATAAGGTACCAGTTAATTTCCTTCCTCCAGTTAAGTCTGCCCTGCAGAATTGCTGTGGAAATCTACTGGCTTCAGCTTCCTGTTTGACTGCCATAAACAAGGAAATCCATATCCTCCTTGCCAGTTTTTCAGCAGAACCAACCTGCGTGTTCCTGGGCAGCTGGGTGAATTGGATTTTGGAAGGATGCTTTGTGTCTTTGAAGTCTTTTCTGGCTAAATACCATTAATCTTCAGAGTGATTCAGTTCTTAAGGTAATTTGTGGCTTTCTTCTTTTCTTTAAATCCTTTAAAGGCATGATATGGAAAAACTTCTTTGCTCCAAGATAATCCAGTATAATTAGAACAGTGTCACTCAACTTAGTAAAGTCCTTTATGCTTGTTTTTTCCTGTCTTGTTAGAGTTTAAATCCATGGTAGGTAGGAAAAGGTGTGATTTATTGTTCATTTATTCTCTCTTTCCCCCACACACTGTATTCCTAAAACTGTTTAGCCCTTTTTTGTTTTTGTGACTGTGATATTGAGCACAGTTACATGTATGAGGAGGTATTAGTAGTGTCTAGTGTTGGTGTTCCCCAGTCCTACAGTGAAGGAGACAGACTGGAGTGAGGGATATAAATATGAGGTGATGGACCATGAGACATCCTGGGGAGACTGAAGGACATGGGTTGGTTTAGCTGTGAGGTGGCCAAGGTGGGGAGCCAGGGATCTCTTTGCAGCCTTTCCATCTCCTAATTGGGGGCTGTAGGGAAAATGGGGTTTTCTCAGTCACACGGTTCAAGGATAAGAGGCAGTGGGCAGAAACAACTGCATTGGTAATTCTTCTGGGATTAAGGGCAAATTCTTCACAAAAAAGGGTGCTCAAGCAGAGGAACCAGGCCCAGGGCAGCTGTGGACTCTCTAACCTCCAAGATTTTAAAATATTTATGGGTGGAGGCTCTGAGAAACCTGGTCTAATTTTGAGCAGGGGATGGGCCTAGATGATCTGCAGATGTCTCTTCCAACCTGTGTTTTTCAATGATTATCAAAATAATGATTTTCTTTTCTCTTAAAAAGGCTAGCTGCAGTGTTATTTTTGGGTAGTAGGTTTTTTTTTCCTGGTATACCTGCTGGAAATCCTTCTGCTCTTCCAACAGGAGTTGAATTTGGCTTTTTGATCTCTGAACTTCAACTTGAGCTTTCCAGGCTCTGTGAAATAGGTTGCTCTCATTTCCAGTGCCTGGGATGACAAACTGGTTTTTGTCTGCTTCAGTACTTCTTGTTGTGGAAAGTTTTATTGCCCAGATACAGCTGCTGTCTTCCTTCTGCGAATACCTTAGTTTGGTGGAAAGCTGACTGAGATGTCATGGGGCACTGTTCCCTTTTGCTTTCTGATCACTTCAAATTTTATTAATTTAATACAATTTAAAAGACTATTATTGAATTTGAATTTGTATTACTAAATGTGACATTCATGCCTTGTGTAACCATGCTGTTTAGTAGATTTTTAATAGCTATTTTGCCATTTTTGTCTATAGAAGGTATAAAAGTATTTAAGAAAGCTCAGAGTTAGCAGCATATCTATTTTCCAAGTATTTGATGTGATTTGGTTTCCTTATTCTTTGGACTTGTCTGTTATTATTGAATGGCTTCTTTAAATATCAGACTTTATTTTTCTATGCATGCAGTGATGAAATCATCTTCTAGCTTTTTTCAAGGATTTGACTGACTCTTTCACCGCTTGATTCTTGGATAGTTTTGTTTGTAGCCTGCCAGATCCATAATGATTCCTTGTCTGTGTAGTTAACATTCTTTGTCAGAAGTTGCAACTTCTTACAAATTGCTGAATAACTGCACAGTGTTTTGCTCACTTTATATTTGTGCTTCTGTCCTAAAAGCTTCCACCATTCCTTATTTGCCATATCTGTAGTCTGCTCTCTGTTCAAAGTTCAGTTTTCTTACTCCTAAAAGCCAAATATTCCAGTTGTCCCATGTGAAGTGTCCCACAAGCCTGATCTTGCCTAGAGAATATGTTTCTGGGACTTCCTGAGTTATCTTTGACCTCACAGTCTCCTAGGAGGAACTTTACCTTCATGACAGGAGGTGTTGGTGGGGCAGGGCACCTGCCTAGATTGCTCACTTGCCAAAAGGATTTAATGGAAAGCTGTTATTTGCAGACATTTTTCCTGCTGTGTTTGAAGGACAGAGGATGACAATGGAGCTTTCTCAGGAGCCTGGCAAGGCAGTTTAACAGCAGGTAGTCATGCAAAAGCCTCTCTCTGGGGACAGGAGAAGGCAGGTCTGTAGAAATATGTCTTCGTGGTCCAGTCTAATTCTCATTCTTAGTGGAATAAAAGTGTCAGACTTCACGTTCTGAAAACTTTAATTTTAGTTTGACAAAATATTGGGAAATATTAATAATCATGCTAAATGTTCTTCCTAAGTGCTTTGAGCTTAGAAAGTTTTTTGTGATTTTGATTGTCCTAACTCAAAATCCACCTCAATGCTCCTGGGAGTTCAGGAATGGCTGTACAATTCCAGATGTGTCCATCTCCCAATCTCTTCAGGAGTTCAGGGAAGAATATAAAGTTACCTGTAAGCCAGTTCTGAAGTGCTGCTGGTTCACTTCACATCATCAGATGGGATTACATCCTGAACTCTTTTAAATGGTTACTGTGTGTGTGTTTACATCATCCTTTCTGTTAATCTTGACCTAAACCCTCCAAGGTAAGCCTGTTCACAGCTCAATCATGAGCTCATTAAGGCTTTATTTGTAGATTATAATTGAAGTTTTCAAAAATACAAAACCATGTTGCTACAGATGTGTAACTGAGGTAATAGAGATCTTTAGAGAGAACCTGTTACTGAAGCAGAGGGATAAGGAGCAGGACATCAGTAATCCATCAAAGGACTGAGCACAGGCTGTTGAAGAGCTGTATGGCTCTATAGAAGGAGAACAAGTGGCTGGGAAAATTCAGTGTCATGTCTCTAGATGACAGGTCATTATTTGAGCTGCATCTCTGGTACTGCTAACCACTGGAATCTGTGAGCATGTTTTTACTGTGGAGAAAATAATTAGCCAAATATGCAATGTATTGTGGATGACAATCAATAAAACCGAGTGCAGTACGTCATACTGATAACATACACTGGATGTAGCCCAGTTTGGGTTCCTTGGATTCAAAGACTTGGAGTGCCCTGGGTACAGTTTCTAGTTTTCTTACCAATGATATGACATGTTTACTATTTGCCAAATATAACTATAAGCTCAGTATAACAACATGATAAACTAAGGTTGACAGAATCAGATTCTTTGAAAAAGACGGAACAAGAAATGTCTTCAAGAGGGGAAAAAAATCAGTGGGTGATCTGTTGTATTCTGTTAGCACAGTTTTTTTTTAAATTTAAAACTTATTGCTATCTAATATTTTTACAGCCACATTTTCTTAAGGGAAAATTATTTAAGTACCAGCTCTATTTACCCTTGTGTTTGTGTGTATACTTTCCCCTCTTAATTTGTTTTTGGTAGAAGGAAACATCTTTCAGCTGACAAGGAACTTTTCTGATATGTCCTTTTACAGGAAAGAAGCTTAATTTTTTTTCTTGTATGCGCTGTGGGAAGCGCTGACATTTAAGCCAGTAGAACTGTTTGGATGCAAAAATCCTTTATATATATTAGGAATCAAGTTATAGGAAAATTTTTCAGCTGCTTGGATCAAACAGATTCCCTGGTTTTAGAACCATTTGCTACTTTGCTTTATGTATCATAGTCCTGAAATCCGGCTTTGGTATCTGGGAAATTTCTGGAGCTCTTGCAGATTTTGTTTCGAGAAACTTTTCCCCAGTCTGTGTGGGTGTCTCTTATACACTTCCAATTATATTCACGAATAACTTGTCTGCATGTATATGCCCCCACTGGCTCTGTGCCTCAGCATACACCATAGTATTACAGATGAATTCATTAAAATGCTTAGACATTCCTTGCTGACATTTGTTCTGTTTAATTGAAATAATTTCTTCACCTTTTAAAGTTAGCTTTTATGACACATCTAAACTTTGGAACATTCTCTTTTAAATTATTTATAAAGTCTACAAGTGATTTCTTAATTTCCTGTTTAGTTGTCCCAGATTGTGTTTTTATGTGAGTATGTAGCTGTAGAAGAGCATGCCCTTCATCTCAAAAATGCTGCCTAATGTCTAGATTCCTGGGAAATGGATCTTCTATGGGCTATAGAATGAATGTACAACAAAACAGCTCTGTTAAAATGCATAGAACATAATGATGTTTTTTGAAACAGAGGTAATTTTAATGAGTTTGTATTTCTTTGTGGAGTAACCTGTCCACTGCTGCAAGTAGCCTGGCATCTGGAGCTGCCTAAATGAGGATTTCTTTGTAACTCAGCTACATTGCAATGACAGGAAATGCAGGACACCTTCTGTCTTCAGCCTGTTTCAATTTACTGAAAACATGGAGGTTTTTGTGGCTGAAACTAAGCTTGGCTGCTTAAACTTACTATGGGCCTGCTCCACCTTGAAACATCCATTCTGCCAGTCTGTAATTGACTAGAACAGAGAAGGAAAGGAGGGTAAGGGTTTATTGACAGAACAGCATGTTCTGTGTTCACAGGCTTCAGCTCAGGCTTGTATTATCAACTGAAACATTGCTTCCCCAGCATATATCTGCTCTCTGGCTGTCTTAATCATTTTGCATTCTAACCTCTAACAGCGCCTTTAGTGTGTTAGTAGCAGCAGGGTCACTCTGTAAATGAGTCTGAAGAAACATATCTTTTTTTGTTGTGTTTGAAGGGGAAGTATAAGAGACACTACTGCAGCATGAATAGGTTTTGCCTGAGTGCAGAGAAGCCCAAGAGTGTTGTGTTTTTACAGATGTGAGTGTTTTCCTAGATTGCTGCCTCTGTAAAGAGACTGAGGAAGAACAACCTGGTTAAGCTCATCTCCCTGTGGGAGTCCTCTGTTCCTGAGACAGGCAGGGGCTTTCTTTTCTCGAGTGGAGAGGCTTTTTTTCTTCCTTGACTTTTTAAACTTTATTTGTCCATCCAGCCACTTGAGAGGGCAGAGAGCACTGATGTGATCTGCAAGGCTGAGTCTTCAGACCTCCAGACCTCTTTTTGGTCACAATGAGGTGTGCACCTCTATGGACCCCTAGACTGAGGCTTGGGTTTTCACTTGCAGTGCTGAAGTTCTCTGTTTTTGGAACTCTGCTCTTTCTAAACAGGAGCACTAATTTTTTTTTGGTAGTGTTATAATTGATGAGCAGTGTTGGCACTAATACCTTTGCTGTGGGCTGCATGGGGAGCTTCAGCAATACCACAGGATTGTTGTTAAGTGCAATGAAAAGCAGCAGTGTCTTCTAAAACAAAAAATAACTTGCAGGAGTTCCTGTGGAGATGTCTGCTTTCTTGTAAGTGCTGAGAATTAGTGTTCATAAAAAGATCTTAGTACTAATAGTCCTGTAGGTTATTTTGGAATATAATGTTTAATTTTTTTCCCCGTATTCCCTGAAAAGTTTTTAATGTTGCCTCCTACACTTCTTTCAATGAACATAGTCTCAGATTTATTAATGCATAATGTGTCCCAGAAATCAGTTTAACTGATTCTCATCCATCAGTCAGCATCACTTTTTTCTGTTATTTGGTAGAGAAGATTTCTTTGAAGCTGCTTTTTGCACTCTGGATGATATCTCTGCCTGACTTCTCTGAAGAAGGAGAGAGAGCCTATCAGCTTAATTTTCTAAGGCTGAAGGGTGCATTAGTAAGAGCCAGAAAACTACTTTTCATAAGAACACTGAGTTCTGTTCTTCAGAAGTAGCCTTTCACTCACTTTTTAACTCTTAGCTATGAATTTAAGATCAAAAAAGTACTACCACCACTAGTTAAAGCAATATTTAAGACCAGAAAAAGCAATATTATGCACCAGTTAAAGCAATATTTAAGACCATATCTACATTTCTTATGTAGAAAAGTGAGATCTGTAACCATAGAGTATGATTTCCAAATAAATCTCAACCGGAAATGCTATGCCTCAGAGGCAGACAGCACACAAGCCTGATGTAAAGACCAGATTTATCTTGATGCATTGTCAAGCAATCGTCTTCTGTCCTGCTATTTCATGTCTGCCCTTCCCCTAAAAGTACTCCTAGTGCCTATCCTAAGGCACTGATCTCTGATGAATACAGAATAAAATGATTTGCATTTCTGCTCCGTGGCATTATTGAAGCCTGTGTAGAGAGAAGCAAAGCTAGTATTATGCCACTCCAGCTATAAAATACTTATGCTACTAAAGCAATCTGGCGGTCTCTGGCCAGAAAAGAGTCAGCCATGTGGACACAAAGACAAACCTTTGTTTTGAGCACCTATTATTTTAGCTGGCATCTGACAATGATTTAGAGCCTCCCCTAGCTAAACATATCCAAGGCTATATCCAGAGCTGAAAGAGCTCGGCTGCTGTGTGAAAGACTTGTATGGAGCAGATTGGGAGACAAGCACTGAAAAAAAACTATCAGCAGCAGCTTACACCCAGTCTAGAAATACTGAAAGCAGAAGCCTGGAATCCACATTCAAGTAAACATGCAATTTCATGTGCTTAGCTGTATGCTGTGGGCATGAAGGGGTCTAGGAGCAGTTCCCCTGAAGTGTCTCCTTTTGCATTTGCTGATGGAAAAGTGATATTACCAGAGCTCCCTCTCTGCGCACAGGGACAATTGAGGTTGTCCATGTTTTGAACCAAGCAGCTTCCTGCCTTTCAGCAAGAGTTTGCCAGGCCTTAGATTAGTTACATCGTTGCTTCTACTCAGAGTGAAAACACTTTGCAAGCCCACAAGCAAGGCTCTATTTTCCTGTTTCACAGTAAAATGGTGCCTCCAGCTTTATGCCTTCTCCCGGAGCATGCGGGATAGGTGTGGAACCTGTTATGGACAGCAGCACTCAGAGTTAGCAAAGAAGCAGATTGTGTGTTGAGAAGCAGCTCCCGGCCACCCTGCACAACTGAGTGCTGGAGCACTCGTTACCTGCTGCCCTCTGTGTAGAGTTAAACAGGGGAGCTGGGGTTGCTGGTGACTGTAGGCAATTTAGGAGCACAAAAGTGTGTGCATCAGCATCTCTTAAATAGGAAAAGAAGTAGAAGCCTTGAGTCTGAAAGTGTTTTACAGGCAGGCAGCACCCAGTTGTTTTAATCAAAGCTAGAGAAGAAGTACTAAAGGTGATCTGTAAGGGTCCGCTGCTTTACCAGGTGTAAAAAGAGGATCCAAGCAGCTGTGGGTAATAGCATAATAGTGATCTACAGACCTGAGACAAAAGAGCTCGCTGATACTTGCTTGTGAGGAAGAGGAAGGCAGAGCTTTTGGATGACCAGGGATCTCCTGACTCCCTGAGGGCAGGTCTTAGTTCATTTAACTATTCATTAGAAATTCATGTTAATTGAATGCAGCCCTGTTCTTCCTGTGAAACAGAAGTTGACAGGATATTACAACACAGTTCATCATTATCTGTTTTGTGTTTTTAACAAGATTGTGACTTAAAGGGAGCCAGGTGAGCCTTGTGACCATTCCCAGAGGATGCAGTTCAGATATGGCATGTACAAAGATTAACTCCCTTTTCATAAGATGTATGGCTTCTGTTCAGAGGTGGGTCCTGGCCTTTGTGAGGCCCTGAGGAAGATCTCTTGAAAACTCTGGTGCAACAGGTAGATAAAGAGTGGAAAATTTTAATTAATATTTAACATCAAGAAGCCTTGGTCAACTAATGAAATGAAATATATGTTGAAGAACAAATAGGAATGGAGATTTGATTAGTTCAGGTTTTCCTCTGAAAAAGAGAACTATGACATTTGAAAGTCATGTAATGCACTCTTTATAAAGCAAGACATTTCTGGCTGCTGTTCTGAACAGAAATGTAAATACTTGGTTTGTTTTCCAGGCTGTGCCTATGCTGGATAATTTCATTTTGATAGGACCCCAGTGGTTGCTAGCACTGAGATTTCTGGGTCCTTTATGCCTGAGGAAGAGTGTCAGTCTTGACTGTGTGCTTTCCATGCTGTGTGGTTGTCAGCATTGGGGCCTGTGACCTTCTTCTGGTGGATGCATCCTGTGCTCTGGAACACACACACAAGCACGCCCACCACTGCACAGAGTTCATAGAGAGGACACATAAAATCACATAAACTTTGTTATTGAAATCTGTGGTCTTTGCCCTTTGCTTTTGTACAGGAATGTTCTCTGTGCATCTTTGTCTAGTTTACAATTGACAAAATCGGGTGTCCCTTGGGGCTTGCACTTGTTTGCTTCCAGATGGTGATGAGGTACAGGTTCTGAGAGATGTATATCCATTGTGAAAACAAAATGATATTCTTGTATAGTTTTTTTTGTGATTAAAGCTTTTCCTGCTGTATTATCTTCTAATCAAACTTGCAGGTAGTAGAGCAATGAATGTTCTAAGCAAAGCCCACTTATTAGGTCATCTCTTCAAAGCAGAGTCATAACTCTGCGTAGTACCTTACATGACACTTGTACTAGATGACCAGTTAGAAAAGGACAAGTAGTTACTGAAAATAAAGCACAAACCCCAAATGGCCTGTAAATCCCAAGTAATTAGAAAGATGAGCCCCTAGCTTCCACATAATTACTAGCACTGGGGCAAAGTAGATAAGTGCACTGTGCCTAACTCAGCAGCTAGTAAGCAGCAAAGGATCATGGAAGAGGCAATACAGGAGAATTGCATGCAGAGCTTTGTTTAGTGCTTCAGGTTGCTGTAAAACTTTGAGGATAAGAATGATGGATAAGAATTAGGACAGTTTTTAGCTGGTAACTTCAATTTTGAGCTATTTTGTTTGTATGTCCCTTTTAAGAGTGTGCTATTGACTGATGGTAAGTATCCCACCCGCTCTTGATATGCTTCCCTCAGGGAAGTGTTTGCACTGCACAGGAAATTTCAGTGCTGGACTCTGACTGTGAGTTGCAAATTTAGTGGCCAAATTCTAGAAACTCTGTCTGGATCAGGACTGCCTTTCTTCTCTTTGTGTGTGTGTAGGTGTTTGCTCAGCTGGTAATGAATGTGTTTATTTGTGAAGCCCTGGTGCAGGATAAAGGCTGGCACAAAGTAAAGTTGCATCAAAGGAAAAGTTTGTTAGGCTGTACAATGTCCACAGCGGGTCTGCCTGTCTGAAAGTATCACATGGATTAGGTAACATGAAATTAGAGTTTCCATTTTTTGTGCTGGATTATTTGCTATGAGTGACTTCCACAGCTGTATTGCAAAAGAGTGATGATTTCTCCTAATGCCATTTTCTTTTATCCTCTGTTTACCAAATATTTGACTATAGAATGCAGTGTATTCTGTCTCTGAACTATCCAAAGAGATTCAGCCTTCACAGGCAGAAAAATACATTTCTTCAAATACAACTGATGCAGGGAAAATGCTCTTTGTGCTTTACATCTTCTTATTGTTGAACAACTTAATATCATTGACCATGGAGTAGCCCTGATTAGGGTTAGTGTGGTGCATATAGATTCGTTATGGAAGAGGAAATTCGTGTGGAGTCAGGATAAATATTCTTAATAGGTTCTATTATTTGACCAAACAGTAGTAATAATTTGTAATTGTTGTATGTGTGTTTCCAGGCAAGTCAATAATTTGTTTCCAAAACCACTTGTCACTTTATGTGGCCACTCATAATGAAAAGGTTTGTTCTGGTTGATTTTCAGCACATATCTTTTGATCTCCCATTGAAGATTGAGCTATGAACCTAGTGTGGCCCTTGAAAGGGACACCCTTGTTATGCTTTACAACAAAGAAAGTTGTTCCTACAGTTTTAAAGTGGATTAAATAAGGCTTGACAATGTTGCAATGAACAGAGGGAGTGGGGAGAGACAAGGATCCCTGAAGTCATCATTCAAAAGCAGCATGACTCTTTAGCAATGCCCTGCTCATTTCTCTATAATGAGGTATGGGCAGAATCAAAAGGAAAATTGCATAAACTCCCATTTAGCCTCAGGGTCCTCTCAGGTGAAAAACGTTTATGAATCTGCATAGATTTAACAGGGCAAAAATATGGCCTCCTAAGTGCCTTTTCATGGCCTAATTTAACTAAATTCAGCAAAATGCCCTGTCACCTGAGAGGAATGCTCTAGGTACCAGTAATGCCATAAGCCTATTATCTCACTTTGTTGATGACAGCTCAAAGTGTCCTAGTACGTGTACAAGATAAGAAAGTCACAATTGAATGGAAAACAGAAGTCCTTAATGCTTAGGACATGCAAAACTGTTCTGAGTGGTTGGGAAATTTGAAGGGCTTGAAGATTTGAAATTTGACTTTTGTCACTTGTGAGCAGACTTTGAATGTTTCAGTGAAGTCTGTGCATTCTGGCAAGTCCCACAGAGCACCTGGCTGGTGGAAGGGCAATAGGGTTGGGGTGATGGACAACTGAGAACTTTTGCTTGCACCAGCCTGTTGATTCTGAACAGGGGAGAAGCAAGATGCTTTTGAGTTGGAGATGGGAGCCACATAAACTTTGCCTGGAACTGCCAAAATTTGATTAAGAGGAATTAATTTGGGTATGAAAGAGTGAAATGTTTGTAAGGATCCTTACAGGAAAGGCACCCATGCTTGGGTCCTGACCTAAACAAGGCTGTGTGGGAAAGTAACCTGGGGCTGGGGGCTTCTCAGCACATCAGCTCAGTCATTAGCTACAGTTACAGGTAAAGGCAACCTGGTCTTTTTATTAAAAACATCACAAATGTTGAGAAAATTAATAAAGGATGTCTTGTATGCTTGCATGTGATACTAAAATAGAAGACTTATAATCTCTCTTGTTAATGTTGTATTATGAATACCTGCAAAAAGGTTGTAAGAAAGTTTATCTCAGCAGAAGCAAGGTGAACAACAGATGCCAAAGATCAATATTTCAGAACAGTAATTATTTTTAGTGAAAATACTTTGATTTTACTTGGTAATTTTCAAAACAGATTAAGTTGCCTAGTTTAACTGTTGCTCCTATCTCCAGAAATGCAGCATGGTTAAATGAAAAGTACCTTCAGAAAATAAAACTTTTCTGAAGTCTAATATGGGAGCTTGATGTTGAAACAGCTTTATTGCCAGTTTAATGTTATTGTCCTATAAGGTTAATTGCTCTTACAACTTCAAGAATGACAGCTACCTGCTCTGCTTTGTGTTGAATTAAGCCATTGTATACTTCTGTCTAGAGTCATATGCTTCTTGCATTTTAAATGCTCTTCTGTAGGCTATATAAATTAACAAAACTGTTTTAGACAGGCTTTCAAGAGGCTGATGCAACTTTTAAATCGTATTTGGCTGCAGTTGGTTTACTCACAGAGACATTAAAGAGAGAGACTTAAATGTAAATTATGTTGTAATGTGCTTGATGCCTAAGTAAAAGATGTGTCTTGTCATCCTCAAAAATTATCCTTGCTCTCTCTTGTACCATTCTATTCTTTTATGGAGGTTCAAGAGGGTATTTGCTGCTCCTAAGGGCTCAGGTACAAGAAGAGAACCTGTAGGGAATCCCAAACTGATTCATTTATTATCTAGTTTAAAGCAATAATGTAAGGACTATTATGCCCTCAGTATGGGTAAACAGGAGAGGACAAGAGATCAGGATGAAAAACTGGGAGGGGTAATAGCTTGTCATACTGGCCTATAAGCACCAAGATGTTTTGTAGGGACATTTGCCTGTGTGCAGTGCTCCTAAGCATGGTAGAGATGGTGCTTGTGGTGTCCCACAAGGGCATGGGCCCACAGCTGCCTTCTACATGCACACAACAACTTAGCGCGGAGCACAAAATGCAATTTGTGGATACATTAAAAAGTATGTGCTGAGAATGTAATTCCTCAGGAGCAAGTGTATCGATTGTTTGACTCAAATTGTTTCTTAATTGAAACACAAACCAGCTCCTCTTTAAAATTTAGACTTCTTGAAATCAGATCTGGTAGGGAATATATAAACTGCATCTTTTAGGGATGGTGTGACCACTATTTTTCCCCCACTAGCAGATGCTGTATAGATTAGTGTCTAAGGATTGTTGCCACAGCAGCAAGATCTGATGAGATTATCAGATTCTCCCGAATTAAAGAGAACTTGACAACAACATAAATCAGATGTTATTGCTGCACATATAAATGTTTCTTAGCCCAAGCAGCAGTTCATCTTTGCACAGCTGAAGAATTCTTTTTCATTTTTTTTTTTACGAGATATGGTTATAATTCAGCAGTGTATTTGACCAGGTTTATATACATAAATTACTTCAGTAGCACCCAAGAAACATTTATTTCCTATTTGGGCCTTTCCATGATCAGAGGTTTGTCTTTTTTTGCTTATGACATAGGGCAGAGTAATTTCAAGTAGTAACTTCTTTGGGTAGATTCACAGATATGTACGTTTCACCTCTGATTTTGTTAAATTAAGCATATGTCTGAGATGCCAAATTCCAGTCTTCATTAAACCAATATCAGATCTGAGCTATCTGGACCTGGAGTTTTTCACTTTTATTTTATTAGAGTAAGGAATGAGTCTTCAAATCCCGGTTTTTAGCCTTAAAGTTTGGGGGCTGTTCAGCTCTAGGCTTTTTTGGTAACCTTGCCTTTGTGTCCTAAACAGAGTACAGCATTATTAGTTGAGTTATGTAGTCAGGTATAAGCATTCTGTATGTTGATAATACCTGGGATTAACAGTTTCCTTTGTTCACAGCCTGACCAGGCATAACAACAGCTCCTGAAAGCCAGAAGCTTTTGCTTAGGGAATACCCTCCGTGCTGTTCTGAGTCAACCTTCTCTTACTGTTGAGATTTCCAACAAGAACAAAATATTTTGCGTGCTTTTCTGATTTCCCAGTGGAGAAGTTGGTCAATTCTAATGTTTTTTCAGGCCTTGAACTATGAGAAGGTCCTTTTCCCTATGGTTATTTTTACAGGTACAGTTAAAAAGATCAGGAGGAAAAACACCATCACCTGACAATGTTAGCACTCAGTTCGTTAACTGAACTTCTGGATTGTGTCACTAATTTAGCACTAGTTTTCAGTGTTTTATAGGTGGGAATCAGAAGAATTGTGATCTTTTTGTTTGAAACAGTTTGTGATCTAGTACAGTTTAGAAATTTTATCAGGATTCTTCCATAGTGCTACGTGAAGGCAGCTACACTTTTGGGGTCAGTGTGGCCACCCTGGGACTTAGAGTAAAGAATTAACTTTACTTTTAACACATTATAGCAAAACAATTAAGGCGAACATGTTGTTGCATTTTTCCTGAAAGTACTGAGCAGGGCAAAAGCAGAGGAAACTTGGTTAATTCCCGTGAGTGGCAGAGCTAGTGGAATCCCAATCTGTATTTGTGCTTGTTGCTGAAGGGGGCAGATGCTTGATGATGCAGAAATTGCACTTGGAAGAATCTCTGAGAAATATTTGCTTCTTTAGATAGTCTTTTGGACAGGCATATATGCTTTTTTTTTCTCTGTAGAATAATGCTTTAGCTATTCCCATCCCTTTCTAGCCTCCCTTTGGTAGTACTTGCTTTGAAATGTACAATCTGGCTTTGCTTTGTTCACATATGCACATTATTTCTAGCTCAAAAAGTCTGCAGTGAGTAAAAGCAGGATTCATCTGCCTACAACTGAGTTTCCCTTACAGTTAGTGGAGATCAAATCAGGACAGTCAACAGATCCTGGAGTGTAATTCCTGCTTTCCTAAAGCAGCACCAAAATAGGTCAGATAAACCATGCCTGAGAGGCTTATTTCTTTCCACTGATTTTAGAGGGGTAATAGGTGGCTGTTGCAGTCATCAGACACTGAGGTTTGGTGGTGTGCATCCCACCTGCTGTGTCAGCAGAGAGTGGCTCCTACAGCAGGGTGCCTTCTCTTACCAGCCTCTAGCTCTGCCCTTCCAAAGGGCTGGGCTCTTCAGCAAGCCCAGACATCACAGCTCATGGTTTTGAGTGTCAACTCCCCATGTGCTTTAAAATGCTGTACTTGTACTAAAAGTGACATGTGAAGATTAAAACTTCTGAGTTTACATAACCTGTAGGAAGGGGGTGGCTGTCCCAGGGTTTGGTCAAATGGGCCTTTTGCTGTAAATCTAGAGCAGATTAGTGCTGCTTGGAGCAGGGGTCAGGTTGTGTGATCTCTGAAGGCTTTTCTACTCTGAAAGCTCTTTCTACTGCCTGATTATTTAGTGTCAGATTTGGAAGTGGTCTCTATTTAGACTGCTATTCATATCACAAAACAACTCAGCCTCAAGTGTCGGCCTCATCATGTTTTCAGACCTATTGCTGAGTCCAGATGAGGAGTTCTGATTAGTTTTTCTTCCAGAGAGAAGGCTGAATATTTATAGATACCCAGAGTATTGCTTTGTAGTATTAAAAGAATTTCCCCCCCTCCTCTACAAAGACTAGATATATAAATTTGAGTGGAAGATGATATTTTTCCTGTTCTAGGAACATATTACAAGACTTGGCAGGAGTATCCTGGGAGCCTGAGCTAAAGATGGTGAACATATGGGAAAACCCAGGAGGAAGCACACAGTTTTAGGTTCTTAAACCTAGCTCTTGGTTTGTCACACTAATGTAATGAGAGGGCATTAAATGAGCTGAGGTTATTAGACCCTATAGGTTACTGGGTCCTATTGGGGATCACATTAAGATGTAATTAAACGGAGTCCAGATATTTTAATATCTAGCTGGAGATTTACGCAACATAAACTGAATCTTTTTCCAATTCTGAACTTTATGGAAAATAGGCTTTTTAATGTGTTTATTTCTCTTTAATATTAACTGAATAGGCATTTTTTAGGCCCACTTGACTCTAGTGAAACAGTAAGTATCTATTTCATAGTTGATACGAAATTGATATGAAAGTATCATAGTTCAAATCAAGTATCTGCAAACATAGAGACTTGCTCAATTCCAGTCAAATCTCAGTCCCCCAAAACTATGCAAAGTCTACAAACAGATGTTCTCTGAGGCTCTAGTGAACGTGTCTATTGCTCCTGACAGTCCATTGCTACTGCAAAGCTCTCCACTATAGAGTGAGAGGTAACAATTGCCTAAAATGTTAATTTCCCCTATTAGGAATATGAGATTATGCTCATTAATATGGGTTGTTTCCATCTAAAATGTTCTAATTACATCATAACATGAACTAAATTATTTTACTCCTTAATTTTAAGAACACTCAATATCCTGTAAAAAAAAAGGAAAGAACCCAAACTGATTTGTCATTGTTGTCCCAAACAAAAGAGCACATTTCTGTATGAAACACTATTTGAGTGGGCAGGGGATTTTTCCTCCTGGTGGTACCACCACTATTCAGGCAGAATATGTGAAAATCAGGAGATAGCTGCCTGCAGGGTGACTGATGCACACATCCACTGGGCTTGACTGGTCAAGATTGATCAGGCACTGTGGCAGGGTATGGCTGGGGACAGAGACATGAATTAAAATGTGGATTCAATCCCCTAAGGTCAGAACAGAGAGTCCAACCTGACTACCTGACCTCTAAGAATTTTCTCTGAGTATTGGAGAAAATGGAATGGTCCTACAAGAAATGTTCAAGTTTTGAATTTAGAAACAATTCTGAGATAACCAAAGCTGCCTTCTTAGGAAAAATTATTACAGACTATAATTTTTTCTTTTGTCTACTGTGCCTCTGAGAACATGAAAGGAAGGAAACACAGGACAAGGAAGAGGATGAGGAGTGTTTTGGGGGGAAAAAAGGTACTATTTCTCAAGTATCTAACTGTCAGAGAAACAAGGTATCTGAGACAAGGGTGGTAGAGGAAAACTTTTAAGAAATCGACTTTCCTCCAGAAAGTATTCCTGTTTGAAGGTACTAGAGATGCTTTAAGATTTTAGATAGGTTGTAAAAAGAGTTGATTCAAGGTCTCAATTCTTGAGCACTTTGAATGCAGAGGAATGAGGATGTGAACTTTTGTTTTTACTTCTCTGTGTAAAAAGTCTTCTTGGGCTGTGTAGGGGTTGGCCACTGAAGTGAGCGACTCTCAAATTAGAGAAAAGGTCAATTTAGGATACTCTTCTTCCTCTGTCAGTGATTAGAAAAAAATCTAGACAAGTAGAAAGCATTTGGTAATGTGTAGCAGTAGCCTCGATATGCAGAACAGCCTGGAAAAACTGGCTCAGCAGCAGATCTGTATGTGGGAGTCAGCCAATAGTACCACATTAATTAATGAGGTGAGGAAGGAAATGGAAATGCTTGTTCTTCAAGTTCATTCTCTGTGGAAGATTTATCTGGAAAAGCTTCTAAGTAGATTTAATGGAAATTTACACACTTCTGAAAAGAACTTGTATGTACATTTCTGGGCTATTCAAACAGAGGTCCCAAAAACAGAGTAGGGCAAGTAAGAACAGGTTTCCCCCTGTTGGTTATTTCAGGATTTATTTATTTCTCAACAAGCAAAATTCCAAGGAACTGAAGGCATTATTTGAGCCAGTTAGTCTCCTGTCCACAGCTGCTCCCTGCAGGAGTGTATACTGAGGAAAATGATGAAAGAATGGGGATTAAGGAACCAAATTTATCCCAAGAAGAGCAGTTCTGGTAGTTTTGTCTTGACAAGGTACATGTTAGCACAGGCCAGTGCATGAATTTATTCCATATCCAAAATATTTCCTTAATGCTGGCAACATGACAATGACCTAAAAAAAATATAGGGAGGGGGAGATGAGTGGTGACAGAAGATAAGACTAGGCATCAGTAACAGCATGTAAAATATATCTAACCTAACAGGATAAAGTGGGAATTTAATATCCTGTGGCTAAGGGGAACTATTTTGGATGAGGTCAGAACTGAGGGTAAACAGGTCAGGAATGCAAGATAGAGAAGTTTGGGTTTAAAAGGCACTTGGGTGATTTTATGCCTGCAGTGAGGTGAGGCAGCAACTAGTTGTGACTCTGCTGTTAAGGCTGAGTTTTGAACTAGTACTTGTTGCATATGAAAGATGCAAGAGATCTCCCCAAAAAGCTGGCTGAATGTAGAACTGCGTTTCCATGGAGTGCAGGAATAAATCAAGTGGCTCATGAGCTAAAATGAGTGAAAGATGGGTCACTATGGATAGTCAGTGTCCCATGGCAGCCAATGGCTTTACCTCAAGTGATCCCAGCAATGCTGTGCACTCTCTGTGTGGCTGGGTGACACTGGCAGAACAGATGTAATGCACAACAAGCAAGGGATCCTCACTCTCCTGTACAATAATGAGAGCTTGGTGTTGTGCTTTGCTCCTATTGCCTTTAAACACAGAGTTCACAAGTGGTTGCTGTGGCAGGGGGTTGGAGGAGCCTCCCTTCTGCATCTGCTGGGCTTGGGTGGGTTGGTTTGGGTGCTGCTGAGGCTGCTGCTCTCTGTTCCCTTGCAGTTGTGGCTGGAATTTGGCTAACTGCTGCCCTGGGCTGTGGGGAGCACGGCCCTTGCATGGGAAGGTGTCATCTCACACTCTTCTGGTGTGGGAAGGAAAGTATGTACAAAAAAGATTTATTTTGTAAAAGCAATAAACTAGCACTTAATGTTGGTTCTAAATGGCAACAAATGCCTTTAGGAGACTGTAACATCCAGAACAAAGCACTCAAAATGCTGAAAATCCAGACACAGCCAAATGTGAAATAGACCTAAATATTCAAAAAATCCCGGAAATATCTGAAGTTTTAGTTTTGACTAGTTGCATAAGAAAAAAAAAAAAAAAAAAAAGGCAGCATTTCTCATCTCACATAAAGTCCTCCAAAACAAACAACCCCTTCAGGTGTCAGGTGTTTTGAAAATTAGTGGGACTTTAATTATACAGCACTCTGAATGGTATCATTACGCCTTTCAAAGAGGAAAAAATTGTATTGTATTGTGTGACTTCATAAAAAATTTCCATGCATCATATTTTGCTTGAATTTCTTTTCAATTTAAACTGAAATTGGAATTTCCTTAGCTTTACAATTCTTGTTTGAGTGATTATTATAATATTGCTACAGTGTTTTTGCCATCACCATAATGCTGTAATTCCATACTAATAGAGGTTTTATCTGAAATACAGAATAAAAGAGAGCTAGTGCTCGAGTTTGAATGCACTTGGAATTATGAACATATTTAGGGAAGCCTCCTCTTTGATAAATTTGTTTGAATAGTGGAGAGAAGGTACCCCTATATTTTCTGGAAATTGATACAGAAAGTGCTCGAAAAACTGGAAACATTTTTGATTGGAGGTCATTGCCTTTCCCTCTCACACACAGTGCTGAGCTCAGGTGGGAGCTCTGGGGACTGGAACTGCTTTTATGGAGTAAACAAGTTCCCCTTTATTAGAGCTTGTTTTCTCAGCTTTGCAGAACTATGCTTAGTGCCCTGCTGTTGATATCTTTTCAAAACCCATCACTTAGGCATTTTTAAATTTTTGACAGACCAATTATAATTGACATGATGGGCCTAAATCACACAAGAATTCTCAGCTCTTCTCTTGAAGTATATGGTGTGTCAACATAAAAAAAAAGGTAAATACAGTCTCTCACTTCATAAATTTTCAGTATATTTAATCTTTCACCTTTTGATAATTATAGCTCATGAGATATTTGTGCACTTATTTTTTATGTTAGTTGTTTCTTTTAGGACCAGCAGGCCTTCGTGGTTGCAAATACTGTATTGAAATTTGAATCAGTCCTATTTTCTCTTCTCTTTCTTTGTCTGAACTAGCATAGCTTAAGTTGTTCAGGGCGCATGGCACATAGATACTATTTGAGTAAGAATTTCCAAGTGGGGCAAAGGTCCTCCTGAGGAGCATCTATCCTTTTCAACAAGAGCTGCCTCCAGACCCCAGGAATGCTGGAACAACAGCTGGCTATGCTTTGCAGTGATCTAAAAGGCAGGTGGAGGATGAGGCTTATCAAAAAATAAGCCTATACAACATTTTAGATAGGCAGCTTTCCTGCTGTCTCTGCATATATTCAGAGTCTGTGTTTGACAACACCTGTCCTCCTCACCAAGGGTTTTGCTGTTTTGCTGTTTGCTTTGAAGCTCTGGAAGAGGAAGAGCACTGCTGTGGTACCAGATCTCATCTGGGGTCAACACACTGGTCTCATGAAATAAGCATGAAATAAACTAGAGAATTAATTGTATTGACAATCTCACAGGTACTGACTCTGAATATTTTCATAAACACAGTTTCTTGTATAACGTTAATGCCATTGACAAGACTCCTACTTCTCCTTTACCTCTCCAGAGGTTTGCTGGGTGGTTATAACAAGTTTTCCATAGACTGAGAGATCTAAGTGTTGGGTTTGAACTTTATTCTAGCTCATTATTTTACAGCCATACACGGGCACCTTGATGGTGGACTATTGAAGGAGCTCAGTTTTTTCTTTGCTCTCTGTAACTATGCCAATCAGTCTGTGACAATTTTTGATCCAGCATTATATGTGTGAGTGTTTCTATGAGCAGTCAGACCTTTGGAATCAGCATAAGTGGAAAAGAGAATTTTTCTGTTGTCCTCTGGATACAATAACACGACAGGACCTATAAAAAGGCAAGATAGAAGGAGAGTGTGAATTTGCTGTAAGGGGTCATTAGAGTCTCCTTAGGTTAGAACAATTTGTTGTTTTCTCAGAGTGGAGACCTTGGAAAAGCATTCAAAGTGGACAATTTCATTTGCTTGATGTGAAAAGAAGATGACTTAGCAGAAGCCATTCATGACTTTTTAATACTTCCAGCTTTTCCAGGAGAGGAAAAAAATCTAGTAGCTATTTCTAAATGATTTCTATGGCCCATGCAGTCCACACTGCTTTAAGGACACAAGGGATCTCTCACAGTAAGGAGTGCTAAGTTTGTATGCTTTAATTTAAAATCCTGCTCAAATAGAGTTTAACTGAGACCTTAACTCTCTTGACATTAGACACAATTATTAGGCAAAGCAAGTACAATCTTTTATTAAACTAGCCAGTAGGATATGATGGAGAAAGTAGGCAAGCTCCTGGGCATACAAGGAACTGTCTGCTTTTTCCATTTCTTAGTCTCTCAGTCTTAAGAAAAAAAAAAAAAAAAAAACAACAACAACAACAAAAAAGCATTTCCTCTTTCCATTCAAACTTTGCATTTTTATGTCCTTAGATCATCATCACTGTATCAGGGTTGAATTATTATTAACCATAACTTGTACAGAGGTTGATCTATACAAACAGATCTCTCTGTAAGAGATGGGTCCTACTGGGAGAGGCTGCAGGCTCACTGCAAGGCAGATTACATCGTGAAGTCTAATGGGCATAAGAGTAGAGAGCACCCTGGAAAGATTATCAAACAGTGCTTTTTAGCTCAGATCTCCATACAGCTTTTTCCAAGGTGCAAGCATGTGCTGCAGCACTCTTTGGAAGCCTCCAGTAGCCTCTTTCCCTCCTTGCTGGAAGCTGCTGATCGGCTTAGTGGTACAAGAGGCAGTTTTGAAGGATGAGTCAAGAAATATGGCTGGAACTGATAAAAATTAAGATGTTACATGTTAACATGCTGTAGGTATGGCTTTCAATGCTAAGCTAGCTTTCCTTTTCTTCCACAGACCTCTGGAAAATAAAAGGTTTGTGAAAGAAGGGAGAGTTCAGACCTAGGACCTTTGGTTAGGGTCTTGAGGCAGAGAGCGCCAAAATAATTGGCCTGAGTTGAGCCTTTCAACAAGCAGATCTGAGAGGCTGGTGAGATGCTCAACCTTCTCTCTCCTGCTCACACAGTAAAATAGGGCTGGAGACTGCTTGGAGTTTCCAGCTGCAATTTTCCACTTTAGCAGAAATTTAACTGATGCAAGTCATGTACAAAAGGTGTCTGCAGCCTGCTCTGAGTCCCTGATGCACCCTGGGTGTAAACAGCAGCTGTGGCTGCTGTGTCCCATTCTCCAGCTGTCCCTGGTCTCGTGGTGCTGTATCTGTTAGAGAACGATGCAGAGATCCCTGAGCAGCTGGAAAGCTGTAACAAGCAGACCTTGCTGCAAAAATTACTCTGGTTTTCAAGAATAATTAATATGCCTGCATTGCTCTGGGTTCATGTTTTTAGGTTAAAATGGACACATGGCTAATGAATTTCAATACATATATAGATCAAATGTGATAGAATGGTGGTCTAATATGTAGTAATTAGCACAAGAGTCAGGAAAATGCAATTAAGCCTCTCAAAAGCTAAATTTATACCCTCTCTACTGCCCCATACTTGTCAACATCACCACCTCATGAAGCCTTTTAGGGCCTTCTCCAAGAGTGCAGCATGTAGTGCTCGTCCCCCGAGCCAGGCCTGAATCAGAGCAGACTGATTTATATCAGGTTTCAGAACATGTGTAACCCATTTCTGTGAAATATTTATATTCCTGAGAAGAATTTTATCATGGGAGGATTTCCCAGCAGGTTAGGTGCATACCTATGCAGCTTTCATTTTTCATATTCTGATGTAACTGGGGCTGTTCAGGAAATGAATAATTGCTACCCATTCATGATTTTTGCTTTCTCTTAGAATTACAGGTTTAGCTGCTGGCTGTGACACTCTAACCTGAATCTGGTAAAGCAAGAACAAGGTGTTGCCTTGGACTATAGGTCACGTCAAATCTTGACTTAGGTCACTTTGCATGAATCCTGAAATGATATGCAATGTCTCCAACACCAGAGCTGATAAACTTCAAAGGATAGTAGGCAGCGACTCCATCCAAGTCAGGCAGAAGTCCTCTAAAAACTATGCCAGATTCAGACCCCATGGCCCCAGTAGTGCTGTGCTGTTGTGGCAAACCATCCTTAGCACTGGCAAATCTTGATGCAAGGGGTGTTCAGCCATTGCTCTGGATTTTGGCTTTCTGGAGCTTGTGTTTACAAGGAGAATGCTCAGCAGGTCCAGACATTTCCAGGCTGTTGTACTCCCCAGGTTCTCACGTAGGAGTGGAAGGCTGAGGAAAGCATTCTCAGTGCCTTCCACCTGCTAATTGTTGTCATCTGTAGTCCTGTTATTCTGATGGTTTGAGAATGCCCTGAGACTTATAGGGAGTAGCTCAGGCTGTACTGTCTGTGAATGATCTGACCCATATTTGCTGGTCATTTAACTTTCCAGTTGCTTTTTATTTTAGAAAAAAAACCCAAAAATAGAGCAGTGGAAAAATATGTAGGTTTTGCAGTAATAATGGCTGAAAGATTTTTCTATAAAAATATTCCTGGTGGTGTTCAAAAGAGCAACTGGGGATCTTTTCTCCACCTTCTCAACCTTAAACTCCAAACTGTACGCTTTCATCTAAGACACATATTGATTTTTTTTTTGGGAAGGCTATTTTGATGATCAAGTGTTCATTTTCTATCATTGTCTTTTTTTAAAATCAGGAATGTTGTCTGCCAACTATGCTCATTCACGCAGGCATGAAAAAGAAAAATAAGGAGTAAGAAGTGAGACGTAGCCAAGATCCAAGAAATCCATCAAGTACTAATATTGCATTGCAGTGTGAATCACAACTGACCAGTTTAGTTTTGCTTTCCTAAGCTTACCTGTATTACTCAAGGAGCTCTGAAACACAAGGCTGAATGAGACAGAGATGAATCTACTACGTGCAGTTTTTTTTAAAATGCAAAGCCTATCCTACTTTGCAGCATAATATCCAATTTTTCATCTTTGAAGTGTTTTCAGACCATTTGCTTTTAGTCCCAAAAAGATGGGTACTAAGGGAGTCAGAGCAGAGAAGGAGAGATTGAGAGACTTGCTTCAGGCAACAGAGAGAGCTGGTACCAGAGCTAAACCCTGCTTGGTCATTCCTGGCAAAGGGTTTGGAGGCTTGTACTATACATTTGATTCCCAGCTACCTCAGTGTTATGGCCTCCCAAGAAAAGCCGACATTTTTTTTTTTTTTTTGTCAGAGCAAATTCTATATTTTCTTGCTCCAGCTCTACTATGCCAATGTTAATGCAAGTTCCAATGCAAGTTCCAGCTCTGCTGGGGGAGAATGAGAAGGTGTTTGTCAGGCAAAGGTATAACGTTTCTAATATTGACATCTCCACACAAATGGTAATTCAACAAGTCTATGTTTGTGTTATCCGATGGCGAACAAAACTTCCAGAATCCATGGTATGAGGATAATTAGGACTCTTGCTAATAATTCTGTGCACTTTTCATTTTTTTCCTTCTCAATGAAATGAGATTCACATGGATTAATTACTACCTGCTATAAATAAACCCTGCGAATGGCAATCTTCATCGCAGAGGCAGAGGGTAGCTGTCTTTTAATATATCACAGCTTTCCACGCACCTGTTTGCCCAATGCTGTTGCCATGGGAACTGCACTTGATAAGAGAAGCTCTGCATAATTAGCATGGATTGAGGTCTATATCAATCAGAATAATTTGGAGGAGCAAGAAGAGCCTGAAGGAGAAGGCAAAGCTACTTGTCTCTGTAGGGAAGGTATCAGACCTCCACTGCGTGGTAAATAGTGAGGCAGTTACTGGAAGAATTCAGCAGAATTAGCAAATTTAAGGGAATCAAATTATACAAAAGACAGAAAACCTAGTCCCCTTGGTTTTCATTATGAAACACTATTAGGATAGGCTTTGAAAAATGAACAAAGACAAAAAAAAACTTGTGCAATTAGCTTGAAGGTTTTGTCACAAACCAAGAAGTTTCATAGGCTGCGCTAATGCCATCAGTCTGGGAGTCTAGTAATGATGCACAGCACTGCTGGCAATACACAGCTTTACCTTTTGGACCTCCTTCCATCTACACAGATAACAGAAATGAATTCTATGACACAGATGACAGAAGGATAGTAACTTATACATTCCCACGCATCGGTTTCATAATAAGCCCTTGTACGTAGGGTTCACTGCTTTCTGCCTAAAGCTGCAAGACACATGGCAAACCTGCAGATGCAGTTATCCAGTCAGTGCTTCATCCTAACCACAATGCATCAGATTAAGGATAGAACAGCAGTTTTAAGTTTTTCTTCCATCTTGTCAGCTGGTGTCAGAAATATCACTTTAAAGAAAAAGGCTTAATGGTTTTGCAAAATGTCTGAAATGGAAAAGTTGTTATTAAAAAAAGTTGGAAGAACTTGATGTGTGTGTGTCCATGCACAAATAAGTGATTGAGTAGATCTGCTAATATTGGCTTGGCTGTGAATCTCAGCTGGTGTAATACACTATTACTGGAGTGACTGCAGAATGGGAGCTGTCCTAGAGTGTAGTTGTATGTGAAGTAATGGCTTTGTGCTCTTTAGGGGGTCACTTTGAATGCAGGTGTCAGCATAACATTTCTGTGTTGGCAATCAATGCTGGTAGTATGAGCCGTAAAACAGCTCAGAAGGAAAAGGTAGGGAAACCAGGGAAGTCTCTTCTCTTTGGCACTAATAATGTCAGGGAACAGTTTCTAACACAATGGATAGCAGAGATTATCTTATCAAAGGGCTTCTGGTAAAACAGTTATGTGATGGGGTGCAGTATGTCTGGTACTTGCTTGAAGGCACAGTTACTGAAGTCATCTACATTTGAAGAATTTGTACACAATAGACAAGTTATTGGTCTTGGATGATACTGCAGTGGCCTATGCTACTTTGTTTAATTTATGTAAGAAGATCATGATAATCTTCTGTAGGGGGCAGATTGTGAGAGGGGAAAAAAAGGAATTAAAATCACAAATTGCTTTAGTTAATTTCCATGGCATTTTAGTCTGTGTTCTGGAATCCTCCCTTATCCCTGGGCTTTTATTGATTTAAAAGCTTCTTGTAACATGGAGTGCTGTGCAAGAGTGTGAACTGGAAAAAGTACCTCTGCTGCATGTGAACAACAAATGTGGATGAGAATGTGAGGTGGTCCTTTATGTCTGCTGACCCTTGATGCTGCACGGAGAGCCTTCCACCTGTGCTTGTAACAGTGATCAGGTGGAGGGACACTTTGTGAGCACAAGCACAGATCTGGATGCAACTGCCTCAGAATGTTGAAAAAATGTATTTTACAGCTGCTTCTGTGGAAGGACAGGGCAGAGGCTTGGCCCTCTTCACTGAGAGACTGTCCTCTCCAGTTTCAGAGCTGTGCTGCACTTGCCACTCTTCTTCCTCCTGCTCAAACTCCTTCCTGCATGGCATTGCAGCTCTGAGAGTCAAACCAGTGCAGGCCTTCCCTCAAAAAGGGTGGCTGGAGTGCTCCTTTTGGAAAAAAGGTTTTGAATGCCTTCTCCCTAAAGAGGGACCCAAGAGAGAGGAGCCAAGGGTGCAGATTCTTGTAGCTGCTCTTGCTCCAGTCTGGGTTTCCATCAGGCCAGAACTGGTTGCCACTGGTGTCCTGGGCAGGCTTGGAAAAACACGTTAAGGCATGTGCCACCTTCCACTTAAAAAAAGGAAGTGCTAAAGGAGTTTAACTTCTTCCAGAGAAAGGCTGAAATTGAGTGAAATCTCTTGGGTTATAGCTTTGAAAGGAGGCACCTACGTTCAGGAGAAAAATCCTGCTTTTTAGGAGCAAATCTAGCTTTAAATCACCATTTCAAGTTAAGCATTATAGCTCTGAGAGTAATGATCCAACCTAAGTGCTTCCATAAATTCAATTCATTAAAATAATATTTCCTCTGGCCCCCAAAGTGCCAGATCTCATAAACTACCCATTTGAAAATGTTAGATAAGTTTGGGGGTTTATTGTTTTTCAAGAGAAAAATGTTGCCTCGAGACTAGGAATGTGTTTGGTACGATTTAGTCAATTTTAGAGGTGTTCTCATTGGAGTTATGCCTCATTTTACTTGGTATATAGGAGAGGAGGACTGGCTCCTTAGCTCTAGTGCTGCAAATCCATTTATATCTGCACAGTAATAATTTACAGAGAAGGAGAAAAACTTAGAAATGCTTAAATAATGGGGGAACAAGTTTGGAAGGTTATCTTTGTACCTCATTAAGACTGAAGAATGGCATAGATGAGCAGTTCTAAAAAATTCTTAGTCTGTGTCAAATTATTCTGTGCTCTAACAAAATAGTAAGTTAGATTTTTCTGTATGTCTGCTTCCATCTAATTCTATTTCTTTTTAAATCACAAGCTCTAAGTTTTGTCCTGTCTATTAAAAATATATTATCATCTATTTACATATACACCATATACACATCTGAGAGAAGAAAATGAATAAAAAATATCCTGATACAAAGCCTTGAACGACTGGATGGAAATATTTTTTTAAGTGGATGTTTTTAGTGTATAATATTTATATGTTAACAAATATGTTAGGTATGTTTAATGTTTATAAAAGGATCTTGATTGTGACAGCAGGGGAAAAAATCTGCTGTAGGTCTGAATTATTTAATAAGGAAAAAACCCATAGATCCCCTGGCTGCAGCAATATTGCTGGCTCTTTAAAGGTAATTGTTGAGGTATAGTTCCCCTTGGAGATGAAATAAGAGTTTGGTCCCCAGCCCCCATCTTGCACCCATATCTCAGTTTGGTGTTATTGGAAAGGGACTGCCATTATGCAAAAAAATAGAGTGAAAGCACTGATTCATTTCCTGTGTGCCTTCAAAAGCCTCATTCACTAAGACAGACTTCTATCTCTGTCAATACCTGTCCTTTTGAGGTGAAATGAAAGCCTTGTATGTGCATTTTCCCTTTGCCAGCCAATATATTTGGTATAACAATATGATAATATTCTAGGTTAAATTTCAATGTGTCTTGCTGAAAATAAAGAGACTGTAAGGAAATTGCTCTACCTGGGACATTAAACTCATCTTTGAAAGGTGCTAGAGCCTTCCAAGGTAGGAAAATGGAACCAAAGATGTCCTGAGATATCTTCTGGTCTGTGATAACAGCAGTAATGCGTTGGTACTTTTTGTAATTTAGAAAGCTTCAGGAAATTCAGAAAGCATTGTCCTCTCACAGAACACTGAACAGTGTTTAATGAACACCCAGTGATGAGGCAGGCACAATTACAGCAAAGATTTTTAATGGGTTGTGGATAAACATAATGCATTTAGAGTTATGATTTTGCTCAAAGACTGTATGGTCCCATTGAACCTAAGAGAATAAGTTTATTTTTGAAGCATAGTTCATTTAATTGTTGCTGTTGATTTTTATTTGAATTTCCATACTTGAGACCTGCTTAAATCTGAGAACACTGAAGAACAGCTGTTGCCAGTGTGCTTTTATTCCTCTTGCCCTCCTTCCTTTACTTGCCTAACTTGTCTCCAGTTTTATCCTCTTGTGAGTTGTTTTAAGTCCTCATTCAGAGCTGGAGAGCTGGAAAAGCTTTGAGACAGAACCAGGTCTGTAGCCTTCATCTCTTTGGTATAGCTTGTGACATTAACTCTAGGTCTTAGTTGCCTTTATTTTAGCAGTGTGCTGGGTTGCGACACTGACTTTTTGGTGTAAAGCTGGCTCAATAGGCTTTTAGGAAGCAATGTGTATTTCACATATATCTTATATAGCCACACGAGGCACATTTTGGAGTTTCACATTGTGTGAAGAAAGGGAGTAAGAAAAGAGGCAAATCTCAAAACAAAAGTACTGTTAACCTCGCTCAGTGGGCGTATTTGTTTCCTCTGGTATATGGGGTTTGAAGGTGCTTTGGAAAGCAAAGGGATACAAAATTTTTCAGTGTGAGAGTGGTATTGAAATGTCACATATCCTTACAAGGCTTCATTGAGCTGTTTAGAGATGTTTTTGTTGGGCTTGCCTCCTAGCACAGTGCTTGATGGACAGCAATGCAGTAAAAGGAAAAGATATAATTAATGGTGGTGCAAGAAAAACCGATCATCCTGTGCTTTCCCTTTGAAACTCAGGGGGCCTTCAGAGGTCTGTAGGCAGCAGGGGCTGCTTATCTTGCTTAACTATGTCTGCTGCCACTGACACAGCAGCACCTTGTTTTTATAGCTACCATAGCAGATTCTCCATTTTTATCCCCATTTGGCTACCCATGGAAGTTATTTACAACCTCAGCAGAAAGATCAAACAACACTGTGATAACTGGCCCCTATCGACACTGTCAGGTTTCCAGCATTCCAAGACAAACGCTGCTGCTGGCTCGCAGCACCCTGTGTGCTGTGCATTTTGATGCAGATTTTTATTACCTGGCAGGTGGCTTGGGAGGCACGGATGGAAAAAAGAGCTGAGATCAATAACAGAGAATGATCAAGTCATGTCAGAGAGGGGTCAGCAGGCAGCAGTAGTGGAAGTTGCCCCTTGACATGGCTCTCAAGGGGGTGGGGAGTGTGGGGGAGTGCCTTGGTTTCTGAAAGGTAACATGCTGTGCTAAGAGTGCCTAATTATAGCTGTCACCATGGCCAGCTAAAATAATGAAGGGCTCTGAGCAGCGATGGTGAATAACTGCATTTTGTTCTGGTTGTTGCTGTTGCTGCCATCTCTCTGCCTTGCACTGGGCAGTGTTGGTATGGGTGCCCTAAAGCATGGGCTTTATGAATGCCATAGGATCAGGAGAAGCACTGAGAAACACTCTAGTCCCATGTAACCATTTTATTCCTCAGATGGTCTCATCCACCCTTCTCTTAAACCTTCACTATCAATTTCCTTTAATTCACTTACTCCTCTCTGTGAACTGGTGCTGCCTCTATTTTATCTGTAGACATTTCAAGAGAGGATTAGCTTTTCCAGCTCGAAAAGGCAAATGACTAAGACTTCTGGCAATGGATACGGGCTGTTATTGTGACTTAATCCTACTTTGCTTACTCCAGGATCAGAGAAGTCCTGCTTTCTGCAGTCAAAGCTGCAATATTGTTGTTTGATTTCAATAATTTGCTAAATCCCTCACCATTTTTGCTCTGGTTGCACTAGCAGGGTAACAGGGAAAGGTCAGGCCAAATTTTCAGGCAGAACTCAATAGTAGATGTAGCTGCCTCTTTACTTTTTCTTAGTTTATCTTAGTCTCCTTGGAATTACATGAGCAGCAGATTCTGCATTTTTCTTCCAACACAATTCAGGAAGATGACTGCAAGCAATTTCTGCATTATAGTCCCTATTTATATCTGTAATTAAAGAAATAAGCATCATAGTTATATTTCCAATTTCATAATTGCCTCTTTGAAATAATAGTCCCGTTCCAGGTGTTTTCTAAAATAAAACAGCTAGGGAGATTAATTTCAATTAGAAAAGAAAAAAATATAAACTGAAATGGAGTTTTGTTTTTTAAAAAAATCAACCTAAAAATACAATTGCAAAAAAACTCTTAACCAAAAGAAATGTGCTTTTCTTGGAGGGTACTTCATTTAGGCAATTAAATCTGTGCAGCGTGAATGAACCATTGGCAGCAGTGCCCTTTATCAAATGACATTTGGAGCACATTAATCTGCTGAATTCTGAGGCTTCACAGCAGCTTAAAACACATCTGGAGGCAAAAAACCAGTGAATTCTTAATGGGAATGAATAGTCTTTTGGTATGTAGTACAGATGCTCTAGGCTTTCTCACTGGGAAGATTTAGTAATGTTGAAAAACCCAAGTTGTATACATGTAAATTCATAAGCAATCACAAGTCTATGGTGTGTGCATGTTGGTGTTCAGAAGGAAGATAAGTTTTTCATCCTACAGAAAATGAGAGAACCCATGAAGGCAACAGTGTTATCTCAACCACGGCTTTCTTTTCTCTTTCTTTAATATTTCTTCCAGCACGTTTTGTACTGTCTGTGACTATTACAAATCCTATTTTCTTCCTGAGACAGAGTAGCAGGGAGAAACTGTTTGATGTTAGTGTGTGGAAAGGAGGTCTCAGAGAGCTGCCAAGCCTGGCAGGTTTTGGGAGAAGGTCATGCTCGTTAAAGCTCAAAGTCTAAAGTTGAATTCTGTGGCAGCGCCAGTTCTCTTCTTCTTCAGCCTTAGAAAACTTCCGAAAATGATCACTGGAACAGAACTCATGAAAACAAGTATGTCCTGAAAGGAAATTGTTAAGGCCACAACTGTTTTCTGGAGTTTCTTAAAGTGTGTCTGTTGCTATTATTCTTGTAAGGTTGCTGCTGCTCTCAGAAATTACATCAACACGATGTGGTAGCGCTCACCATCCTGTAGGACCCATTGAGCTATTTAAGTTTCTGAAGTATTAATGGCGTTTCTTTTTCCCCAAGTTTTAATTCATTCATACAGCCCTACTGGGATATGGAGAGTCCTGGATGAACCTTCAGGTTTAAGTGTTTTGTACAGGTGAAGGGCTCAAAATTTGCACCTTGGAACTTGCATGTAACTGTTGAAGATGGCCTGGCCATCTCTTAAGAAAGCTTTCTATTGCTGGATCATTAAAGCCTGTCTTGTTCTTAACCAGCACAGGGAAGGGCTATAGCAGAGGTTGAAAATGAACAGGAGAGTTCATTTTACTTCTTCAGAGGCAAAATGCAGTCTTGGGGGATTCTGAGCGTCTGAAAGTATGCACTTAGAGGCTTGGAGAGACCAGGTCTGCACGTTATGCTAGCCACACATAAATTCAATTTTGAGGTTGGATTTGGCACATGTCACCTCATCCCACTACCCAAGCCACCTGAACTAAATGACTGTGCTCAGCTGAAAGAGTTCATTTGAATTAAGTATCAGCCTTTTCACTACTGAAATGGGACTGCAGACTTGGCAAGGAGGTCCTGAATGGGAACTGGGAAGGGATGGAATGAAAAATGACCAGAATTTATTCCCAGAAACGGCATGTTTCAAATGGTGAGTGGGATTACAGATTGGAAGGACAGAAACTAGACACTTAGGATCTCTTTGAAATTACTGCTTCAAAAGGCATTCGCCTTCTAGGGAAAATATTCTTTGAACTTTGCAAAACATATGTGAATTTGCCTCGGATGTATTTTTCAAAATTGTTCTCTTTCTTTGTGTTCATAACTAAGGCTATTGCTGCTTAAGGACTTGATTCCATACAGCCTTTTTCTCTGTCCTTGATCCTGCAGTGAAGTCATAATACTGCATTTTTTGTGATATTATGATGATTTCCATGGCAACAGACTGATGTCCAAAGTATGGGATCATGACTTTAGTGTGGGATCAAGCAAGAGGAGATAAAATCCATATTAAAATACACTTTGTCAAAAAGAGGAAAAGGAATCCATTAATTTTATTACACATTCCCTTTTCTAACTGAACATAAGTGCAAATGAAAGTACATTTTTTAAGGATCTATTTGGTTTTTACTTGTTTATGTTGATAAATAAAATGTTAGTTTGATAGGAAACATGAACTAAAGATCTGCAGCTGCTATATATAAAAGAACTTACCTAAAATCCTGCTGGCAATATTTTTTTCTTGAAACAGAGGAGAGCTTTCTAATTCCAACAGCAATGGCCATTAGAAGTTCCTTGGCAGACTCATCTTCAGTCATGCAGTGAGAGGTTCACATGGGGCGATTGTCACCCCTGTCAACTTCTTCCAACACCTTCTTCTAAACAGTTGTCACCCCAGCAAGGAAATACTGTGTTATCTGTACTTCTGTAAAATACATGTGGAAGGGCTAACAGGTGGTGGTGAGGGAAGGATTTTGCTGAATTTGGAACATGAGTCCTAACCTATCCCATGCCTTTGGTTTCCGTGGAGCCATTATGAGTCAACCTGTATTACCCTGAACCGTCCTTCTGACCTTTGCCAGCAGGCTAAGATGCCAAATTCTCTATTGAGATCCCAGGGGCCTGCTTTTCCTCAGGCTTACACTGAGACATGTCAGAAGAGCTCCCCCTGAGGCCAGTATGTTAGTGTAAATGAGAAGAGAATCAAGCGGTGGGTGAAGATAGTCGTGGGCTTCAAGATCTGTTCTCCCTTTGGTGCATGCTGTGATTTATGCACAGAACTCCTATTAGCAACAGTGAGAAGAGAGATACTTACATTGCTAAACAAGATTTTTACTTTCTCAGATGCCTGAAGCTACTCAGTGTAAGCCTGTTGTGAAAGTGATTGGAGATTTAGGGGAAGGAATGTCAAAGAAAAATAGGAAAAACAAAACTAATCCTGAACTAAGCAACTGTAAGAATTGTGGGGTTTTTGGTGGTTTTTTTCTTTCTTTTTCTTGAAACATGTAGGGGTTTTAGCAACTAAATAATTGTTCTTAATAGTCCTGATTTTTTTATTTTTTGAGTGACTCTGTGTGTGGGGATTTGCACAGTAACTGATGAGTGTAGAAGTAAAAGGACAAGAAAAGTTCAAAGTTCAGAAGCTGGGCTCACTTTTCTGCTTGTTTTCTTCACTGCAATTTTCCTCATAGCAGCAGACATCTATAGAAGTATAACTGTTGCTTCTGTTTTGCAAACCAGGTTTTGCTTTTTTTCTCCCTTTTAACAGAAATCTGATTGCCAGCTTCATAAGTGTTAGAATTAACCCTTCTGCCTTCTCTGCAACATCTTCTGATTTTCTAGCCTCATTAACAAAAGGCTTATTCTCTTGCCTTGAGGTGTATGCATAAGGGCAAGCTAATCCTTGCCATTATAGGGTAGAATCCACCAGTTCTGCTATTATCAGGGTCTGGGTGTTGCAGCAAACTGGCAAGAGTTAATCTTTATTAAGCAAAAGCATACAGGACCCACAGGCTCTACAGTTGCACTGTATTCTCATGCTTACCATTTCCTTTATTGATTTGCCTGTCTAAATGAGTACTTCTAAACTCTGTGGGTGTTTTCCAATTAGATAAAAGGCAATTCATGTCACCCTGCTGCAGCTCTAAGAGCCATAACCGAGAGCGTGCACAGAGGACTCGTGAGCAGAGCAGCCCGGTTTAATCAGGGCGGCCCCCTTGAGCACTGCCTCGCCTGCAGGACTTCTCTCTGTGCACACAGTGCTCCCCCTGTCAGAGCTTTGGGGAAAATGGGCCACAGCCACGCTCACTGCTGAGGCTGTGCTCTGTGGGACATGTGTATGGGTGCTGGAGAAGGTGCATGAGCTTCCCTCCCTCAGGAGGCTTTGGGAGAGCGCTCAGGACGTGGCTCGTTCCAAAGCGCAAGACACGACCCTGTTTTTCCTCCTCCGAATGGGAGGAAAAACAGCTCAGAGGATTGTGACTGCTGCTTATGTGAATGGTGCTGTTCCTGTGAGAGGTGAATCTGATAAACCTCCTAACAGTCAGAACTGAGATGTTTGCTGGAGAATGGCAGGCTCTGTCTTTTGTGGGATAATCATGTTTCATTGCGTGCCCAGAGAGGTCTCATTTGCCCCTTCCTGAGACAGTCCATAGCTGATGGACAATCTCTGAGCATGGCTCAGGTAAGCATGAAGGGAAGTGAGGGTTTCATTCTGAAATGCTGTTCAGTTTAACACTCTGCTTCCTATCCTGGTTTTGACTGTTTGCATTTCTCCTTGCTGCTTCCCTTCACACTCTGCCTTAGACTCTCTCAGCAAACTACCCAGCTGAAAGAATTTGGGCAGATGCTTCCCTTCACACATTGAACAGGGTTCCTGTGCTTCTTGCTTTGCTATCCAGCACCATGTCCCCACACACTCTGATTTCTCTAGTGACACATCCCATAGGACCTCCTTACAGCTCTGAGCCTGTTTTTCACCTTTATGTAGAACCACTGGAGTCAATCTCTAATGCTTGAAGTGAGCAAACAACTGCTCCTTATGCATCAGCTAGAGCTCTGTGAGGGATGGGGAAGGCATTCCTGGCCTCATGTAGTTTTTAGCAAGAGAGAGAAAAAAATGTGGCTGAGTACACAGAATTTACTTTGCATTGCTTTCTACTGGTAGATCTCTTAGAAGATAGCATGGCTACATACAAACTCAAAATCACTAAATGGCTCTGAGGTAAGGGGAATGGGTTTATCTTTGTGTACTCCATGATCTCATTCACTGTCTCATATATAAGGTTTATTCTATTCTAGGTTTATTATTGTAGTGTCCTGCAGCACCAACAGAACTTTCAGCTTAAACTGTAGAGTGGAGAAGTGGCAAAATATAAACTCTGGTGAGATCTGTCGATACATTGTGAAGAACTGAAATTTCTTTACTTCCATAAGATCGCATCCAGAAATATTTCAGTACCAGATATTTTTGTCTGAAGGAAACAGTCCATCTAAGTGCTCCTTGAGCAGCAATGCTGCTATAGACCCCAAACTAGGGTTGAGTCTTGCAAGGTGTCAGGTAGCCAAGGAATCCTATTCAGTTGCAATTACTGGGTTGTAGCCAAAGTTGTGATGAGTAGTATTTTCTTTACCATTAGTATATTTTACTGTTGCCAAAGTTAATAATGTATTATTTTAGATTTCAGTAAGAGGAGAGAAAAAGCATCCTGTTTACTTCTGATACAAAGGATAAGGTAGTGCTCTTTATTGTTGTTTTTGTGGAGGTGTTTTTGTTTGCTTTTGAGAAGGGGAAAAGAGTGAATGGCATTTGATTATGACTTTAGTTAAGGATCTTGTATTAATGCTTGTGTGTTGCCTGTGCAGAGCATCTAGAGGAAGTATGCTGCGATTCTAGAAATTCTGGGGGTGATTTTGAGAAGGATCTTCTAATATTTTTTTCCTGTAGGCTTGAGGCAAAATAGATGGTTCTTCTTGATTAAGAAACTACTAAGTTTTTTGCTGTGACAACATCAAGTGTTAAGGGATGATCTGAAGGGTGCTAGAACTAGGCTGCCTGTAAGAGATGACTGGGACACTGAGGTTTGGAGCTCTGGTACCTTCTGGCTTGGGGCAACATATACAGAGCCAAGAGACTTGCCAGTGTGCTATGTGGCTCACCAAAACCCATTGTGGACTCCTCTGTATTCCTGAGAGACAGCTGCATCACCTTCACAGTGTAAAGAAATGAGTCTCTGCTAAAGATAATACACTTTGTTCAGTGTGCGCAGAAAGTGCTCTCAGCAGTCGTTCTCCTCCCACTGACATCAGCGTCAGCCGGGCTGAACGCTGCATCAGCTCCTCAACCTGGCCCCCTGCAGCTCCTTTTCAAAGTTCATTAACTGGCTACCTTTAAAAGTCTAATTACTTCTGCCCTTAATTGCAAGACTACTTGAATCTTTCCAACCAGTACAACACCCTTTAGGTGGCAAGTTTGTAGGCCACAGGATTAATTTCTCGGAAGCAGCGCATTTTTTGGAGAAAATGATGTTGAGATCTGGCTGGTAAACCTTGTCAGGAGCATTAAAGTACAATCCCATTGAGAAAATAGACAATGATTTGTAATTCCTTTCCCCGCTGCTGCAATAGCCCCCTGGCTAACCTGCAGCTTTGCATATCCAGCATACTAATGCCACCTGCTTGCTGTGATAGAATGGGGGGTGGCTCAGCTCCACTTGCCCCCCTTCTGGGATGTCAGTGGCCACATTAATTCATGTCTAGAAGAATCTAGCCCGCTTATTTTTCCATTAAACTTGTAGGAACTAAATTATATTGGAGGCTTATGTCCTTGTCTTTTAAATTTGGATGAAATTAGACATTAAGCTCTGAAGATGAGGGAGGACCTGCTAATTTAGCATTTACTGGACAGACAGTGTGAGTCTATAAGCATCCTATTATTAGAGTGTTATGCTAAAAACACATGCTAAACTGCCTGGAAGTTTTACAGGATGACTCTACTTATCTTAAACATTGTCATCCAAAAGTACACTTGTCTATAAAAATAATTATAGAAACATTCCAGTGAGGAAAAATAAGGAAAGCTCCCCCAAACAATCATGGTAAATGTAATTTTTCATCTTTCATTGGACCATAAGCAAAGAAGCAGAGACTAAACACTAAAAGGTAAAATGTGTATTGTGTTACTTATTTCTCATACTGAGAGGCTGAGAAAAATGTGAAAAAGGATATACGAAGAGTACAAGAGATGAGTTGAAAATACTTTGATAGCAGTTGCATTTATTTCCTTTCAAAAATTAATGCAATTATTTTTTTTTTCTTCAAAATGTGCATTTGAATGCCTCCAGCACACTTACAAGTATGCTGAAGGACTTTATTAGTTTTTAGAATTCTTTAACTTTGTTTTACATCATCTGAGAGATGTAGGTTTACTCAGGAATGTGAAATCACTGAACAAGAGCTGCATCACAGTGCAAGATGAATAAAATTAAGATTGCCATGGGTACTTATCTTTTGAATTTTTTTCACTTAAAGTCTAAACATAAAAATCCCAGTAATTTTTGGCTTTTGTAGTTTAGCACTGAATACACACATAAATTAACAATTTACTTGTGGTTGCAAGTGGAGCTATTACTGTCTAATGTATAATTCCCTGTACACTGACAAGTTTTGTTTTTTCCCTGGTTCTGTAAGTTTTTAATTGCCTAGTGTTTTGCAGTATGATATAAAGAGCAGGTGTTCAGAAATCATGAAATTTAAAAAAAAGGCAAGAAACAGGTTATTTTTTGACTGAGAAATTTCCTCTGGCATTTGGAAGAATGGAAGAAAGCTAAATGAAGGCCAGGGGTTTTATTGGTGCTAGTGTAGGCCATAAAAAACAAAATGAGGAGGAGAAGTAGACTGTGAATTAAGACATGTAAATGACATGGATTTAGGGAATATCAAATTGCCAAGCATTTCCTCACCTTTATGCAAACTCATGGATACAATCTGTTGCTATGAGATGAAGCGTTTCTAGACAAAAAGTTTAATAAAAAGTTTTTTGATGTTCTCACAGCACCTGTAGAGGTGTGGAGACGATGTGGTAGTTGCTGCACTGAAATTCAGAAAGCTGAAATCATCCCAAGAGGCCTGAACTTGCCTCCTGTATTGCTTGCTGCAGGGATGACAGGCTTGAAGGCTGGAGCTTTGAAGCCTGCTTTTTGTACCCTTCAGGCTCAAAATATTGGGGTGATGATCTCATCTGTTGGATAGGCATGAGGGGGGGCTCAGCATGTGCTGACCCTCTGGCTGCAAAGCTCTTCACCAGATAGTTCCTCTACAGCCTCTACAGACAGAGCCAGGCAATTACTGAAGCAGCTGCTTTGGTCCTGAGGAACAGCAGAGTTATTGGAGGAGTCTTTGCCAGTTTTGGGGAGAGTTTTGCAGCCTGGTTTGGGTTATGCCTTGCAAGACTTTGTTAGCCAGTCCTAAGCAAGCAAGGTGGTTCAGAAATACCCTGGACACCTGCAGGAGCCCCAGTCACTACTGCACAGGCACAGTCCTGCTCAAGATTCCTCTTCAGGTTTAACAGGAGCTCTGGAAGGCAGGGTGTGCCCATTGGCATCCCTGCTCCCCGTGGCAGTGCTGGTTTGATCCCTAGATTTCGGAGATTTAAAGAATCTAAAAAATCATCTTGTCCATCTGCTTGGCTGGCAGGGGATTGTTACCCACAGTGTATTTTCAAGTGTTTTGTCTCACTTAATTGATCCAAGTGGTGGGGCTTTTGTTACTTGTCTTGGGAGGCAGGTTTCAAAATATAATAGACTTGCTTGTTGAAAAATATTTCCTGATATGCAGCCTACTCTTTTGGTGGTTTAATTACTACTGCCACTTTGCAATTACCAGTGATAATTACTGTTGCCATGTTAATTTTTGAAACAATGCAGTGAGTTCTGAGGTAAACTGGCATTTTAGGATTCTGACAAATTTAACTGGATGAATACTCATCCAGTGGGAAGTTCTCCAATAAAATGTAGCATTCCATTATAAATCAAAGTAAACCATTGAGATGTAAAAATTTCTTCTGAAATGAGAAATTCTGGGGAAAAAAAAAAACCTAAACATTTCAAAATGAAATGTTTGAAGTTTGGCATTATTTTAAAGAATTTAATGTTACTTTGAAAAACATTTTGTGTCTTATTTACCTATCTTTCTGTGCTAACCGTTTTTCTTTTTCCCAATGACTGGTATTTTGGAGTAACGGAAAAATCTTTCCTGGCTGACATGTCTCTCGATTCAGGTGTGTGATAATGTGTTATCCTTTGGAATACAGAGATGTTTTCTCACTATCTCTGGGGGCCCTGGGGAACTGGAATGCCAGGACTGCCTCTGAGGCAGTCCCCTGACAGAATATGTTTTCATATAAGCCTACAGATCTAATTCTGACTTTAGAGCAGCCCCTCTGCTGTTCAGCCAAAAAATCCAGGGAACCTAAGTAACCCTTACTGCTGTTGTGCTGGAGGTCAAGAAGAAATTTGCCTGGAATTATCTGCAAGTGCCACAGTTCCATGAACAGTTCACTTTTTTTTAGCCAGTAACTTCCCATGGAAGACTATTTTGTTGGAAAAAAATTCTGAGCAGATGTTGCGAGAGTTTCTGTGCAAGTGAGCAGAGAAATGATGGTTATGTTAGAGCACTGCTGGCAGGACTAAATGCCTTCTGGTTACTGGAGATACGTTGACATGCTATTCTGCCTCCTCTCATCTTGTGAGATGTTCTGGGGGATATCTTTTTAATGGTAATGGCCACATGTAAGATGTGCCTTGAAATGAAATGGATTTTATAAACTCTTTACCTGCATTATAAATGCAGCACTTGTGATATGGGTTGATGAGAATTATTCTTGAAAGAGTTTAGCTGTTATTTCAGCTTCAGTGCATCTTAATCATGCTTCCTCTGTCAAGCAGCAAATATTTCCATTCCTCACTCAGGTAGCTTTTCCTTTTTTGCAGTGACTCTGGGAAACAAAACAGAGCAATAGAATTATTTCCATTTGTCAGTTTGTTTTTGTGTTTCTGCTCCTCACCAAAAGCACGATATTTCAAAATCCATGTTGTTTCAGGAAATACTACTATTATCTCAGCTGGCTGATATCCTGCAATGCCTATAAAACTGAAGTCCACAGGAGTGTTTAAGGCTGCAAGAACATTTAATAGTGGGAAGAGAATCTGATTGTATAGGATAGTAGATTTTAAGTCCAGTTGCAGAAAATGTTTGCAGTTTATAGGCAAATCAAAATAATAGCAGGCAATTTTAAGCAGAGGAGCCAGAAATCTCAGTAGAATCAGCAATGCTGGGGTCTGCAGGCAGTAACTACATTTCTCTTCCTGATTATCTCCCTGATGTATGTTTTAGTCTGGGACAAGTTTTCACTGTCTCCAGCTCTTTTCTCTCTTTTCTCTCTCTTTTTTCCTACTATAAACTGTTACATAATTTGGTTTTCAGCAAACATGCAATTAGATAAACCTGCTTTATATTAATTCTAAATCTGGGAGAAACAAAAAACCAAACCTATCTTCCCCACAAGATCAAACCAAAATAAACTCCACCAAAATAAACCCTTGAACAACTCCCCACCAATTTGCATTGCCATAATCATCCTCTTAGTCTTTACAAATGTTCTCACTCTCAGGAAAAGAAAAGAGAAGAAAGAGAGGGAAAACAGGTTGAGTGCTCATGGGGAAGAATCAGAGGGAAGGCTGCAGGATATCCTGGTGAGAGGCTGTTACATACAGCCCGCCCAGGATGACGAGGCAGAGGAAATCTCCTAAAAGCAGCTGGGACAAATCTCACAATCATTTGTCCTTGTTCTTATGGGGTACTTTTACTTTCCAAACATCTGCTGGAAATGTAACACAACAGAGAGGAAACAGCCTTGGAGGTTCCTGGCACAGCTGGTGTGGGAGCAGCTAGGGAAGATGCCCCGCTGGACCTGTGTGTGAGCAGAGAAGGACTTGTGGGGGATGTGATGGTAGTAGGAGGCCTAATTGGGCACAGTGGTGATGAAATGACAGAATTTTTAATTCTTGGAGAAGTAAGGAGAGGGATAAGCAGAACTGCAACCTTTGACTTCCAGAGAGCAGAGTTCAACCTGCTTAGAAAACTGGTCGACCAAGTCCCTTGGGACTGAAGGGCAAAGGAATCCAGGTAGGACATTTTAAAGTGGCAGGAGCAGGGAGCCTCTATGTGCCAAAAGACAAGCCAGTGGGGAACAAGACCATCCTGGTTGAACAGAGAGCTTTGTCTGGAACTCGGTGAAAAAAATATAAGAGAATTTATGACCTCTTAAGGAAAAAGGGGCAGGCCACTCAGGAGACCTATGAGGATGTTGTGAAATTATACAGGGAGAAAATCAGAGGAACCAAAGCCAAACTAGAGCTTAATCCGGCTGCTGACCTACAATACAATAAGAAATGTCTCTATAATTAGATTAGTAACAAAAGAAAGCCTAGGGAGAATCATCATTCTTTATAAGATGTAAGGGACACATAGTGACAAAGGCTTAGGAAAAGGTTGAGGTACTTAATGCCTTCTTTGCCACAGTCTTTAATATCCAGACCAATTGTTTTCTAGACATGCAGTCCCTAGAGTTAGCAGACAGGGACAGGGAACACAATGAAGTCCCCATAATACAAAGGGAAATGGTCAGTAACCTGCTAGGCCCTAGGCACACACAAATGTGTGGGGCAGGATGGGATCCAATGACAGGTACTAAGGGAATTGTCAGACGTGCTTACTGAGACACTTTATTTATCAGCAGTCCTGGCTAACCAGAGAGGTCACAACTGAATGGAAGTTAGAAAATGTGATGCCTACCTACAAGAAGGGCTGGGAGGAGAACTTGGGGATCTACCGGCTTGACAGCCCAATCTCGGTTCTGGGGAAGGTTGTGGAGCAGGTCATCTTGAGTGGCATCACAAGGCATGTGCTGGGGCTCAGGATCAGGGGCTCAGAGCCAGACAGAAAATGGATTTATAAAAGATAAGTCCTGCTTGACCAAAAAATCCAGCTGAGGGTCTGTGACGAGATGTTTACTAGTGCTCAGTTTTGGGGCCAGTTCTGTTTAATATCCTTATCCACAATCTGGACAAAGGGATCAGCTGTACCCTCAGCAAGTTCACAGGCAAGACCAAATGGGGCAGGAGTGCTGATCTGCTGGAGGGCAGGAAGGCTCTGTGGAGGAATCTGGACAGGCTGGATCAATGGGACAAGGCCCATTGTGTGAGGATCAGCATGGCCAAGTGCCAGGTTCTGCACAGGGGTCACAACAATCCAGGGCAGTGCTGCAGGTTGGAGGAAGAGTGGCTGGAAAGCTGCCATCTGGAAAAGGACCTGGCCGTGCTGCTCTGACAGCTGTCTGAACATGAGCCAGTGTGTGCCCAGGTGGCCATAAAGGCCAATGGCATCCTGGCCTGGATCAGCAACAGTGTGGCCAGCAGGAGCAGGGCAGTGATTGTCCCCTGTCCTCAGCACTGGTGAGGCCGCACCTCAAATCCTGTGCTCAGTTTTGGGCCCCTCTCTACAAGAGAGACTTTGAGGGGCTGGAGCATGTCCAGAGAAAGGTGATGGAGCTGGGGAAGGGCCTGGAGCACAAGGCTGATGGCGAGGGGCTGAGTCTTACCCTGGAGAAAAGGGGGCTCAGGGGAGCCCAGTGCTCTGTACCTCAGTGCTCTGTACAATTCCCTGTTGCTAGCTGGGGGTGACCCATCTTCCCATGTAACAAGCAACAGGACAAGGGGAAATGGCCTCATGTTGCGCTAGGGGAAGTTTAGATCGCATATGAGGAAAAATGCTTTCATGGAATGGGTTCCCAAGTATTGGAACAGGCTGCCCACAGAAGTAGTTGAGTTGTGATCCCTGGAGGTACTTAAAAGACATATGGATGTGGCACTGTGGGACATGGTTTAGTGGCAGCCTTGGCAATGTGTGATTTATGGTTTGACTTGATGATCTAAAATGTCTTCTCCAACCTAAATTATTCCATGATCTTACTGTAATTATACTGTTTCCTTCGGGCGTCTCTTGTCTTTTATGAATAACTAACCATGGGCTGTCTTGAACTCGTCTGAGTTTTAGGCAAAATTATATTATTTCTGATATCAAATGGAGGTTGTTTTCTCCATTGAAGAGGCTTTTTGTTTGTAGGCATGTGTACACTAAACAATTCAAAACAGGTCTTGCTATGTAAAAATTCTTTGGAGGATTATTCCATATAGTTGAAATTTACAAATCCTTAATAATGATAGGCTTGCAACATCAATTTGAAGAAATTTCTTCATGCAGTTTTACTATTAGTCTGGAAGATACTTTATGTATATATTCTTTGGTACATGGGCTCCCTCTGGAGCTTTATCTTATTAAAAAACCCCAAAACTTAAAGCACTTTTAAAGGTTTTAATCAAAATCATCAAGCAAACAAAAAACATAAAGGCATTTTTTCTTTTGCTGCAGCATTCAGTATGAACCTTTTCTTCATGTATGTTTGATAGGCCTGAAGTTTCACCATATTACACCAGCTTGGGAAAGCAGCCATTAGAATTAATGTCTAGTTGGACATTAAAAGAGCCTTGTATGAAAACTGTGCCACACATCACACAAATAATTAATTACAGGGTTCTGAAGATGCAAAGTGCCATATAAATCCCAAGCATTCATGGCACCATTGAGGGTCTGATGGCTAATAACAGATTTGATTTTGCTTGCAATGATTCATCAACAAAGGAAATTTTGTTACTCTGAATATTTTCACTATTTTCCATATGTGTTTTAAAAAATGTGAGCACACACAGAGGGGAAACAATTTATTAAAAACTGACACTGGAAGGTTTGGTGCCGATACTTTCCATGTTTTTCTCTGAGAAATTTAAGGTAAACTTGGACAGAATTGCACATCCCTAATGTATTTAATGATTCTGATATGTTTACCAGCTTTGCTTTATTAAGAACAAAGTAAGCAATAAGATCTCTATTGGTTTTATGAGAGAGGAAGGCAGTAAAAGTTGTATTTCCTTGAAATGTGCTATTACTATTTGAAGAGCTTACAAATAATGCTATTCTATAGTGTTATAGGAACAGTTTTGCTTCTCTTTATTTTCATAAAAGGGGAAGTTAATGTACTTTACCAAAGAGCATTTCCTTTTTGAGATTCTGATTGATATCAGTAGACAAATATAGATTACATACTTGAATTTTTATCTCTGTTCTGTATAGTGTGCCGTCTTGATATGAGCCAAACTGTTGTTTTGTCCATCTCTCAATGCACTCTACAGGCAAGGCAATTCAGAGATTTTGTCACACTTCTGACACAACTGTTTTCTTTAAGGAGACTTTTAATGTCTTATTGGACCTGGAGGGATTTCTATTTCATGGAAGCCTGGATTTTTTTTTTTTTTTTGACGGTATTTCAGTGTTTTCTTGGTTTGACTTTAGTTTTTTTCTTCTCCACATAACATGAGTAGCACCTTGTACCATTAGTTTACAGACAGTGATGTGATGGAGGTATTTCTTCTTGTAATGAGTTTGTGACTCTCCCTGTAATGACATTCTGTAATAAATGATTCTTTTCCTGTGGAGCTCAGGAAAGTCAAGATGTTCAGCTCTGAAAACAAAGACTACCCAGTCATTTTTCCTGAAGAAAACCCAAGAAAACCCTAAACCAGACAAAATTCTTTTTCAGAACATCTTTTGTCCTCTGTGAGTGGCCCACAGGGTCACCTTTGTTCTGTCCATGAGGATCTCTCATCCTGGTATGCTGTTCAGGTCCCCTTCACATCTTATTATATGGTCTGTTTTTCTCTTGAAGCCTGGCTGACTCTTTTGAGTCTAGAATATCATCGCTGCTCCTACAGATCAGTTTCTTTGTAGCAGTAGATGTCTACTCCAAGTGTGCACTCCGTTACACTAATGTTCATCTTCCTTGTTTGTGCATTTTGTTTTTGCAGATAATCTTTCCTTGTTAGGAAAATCCAATAATGGTTCTGATAATCTTGCTGTTTATTTTAATTTATTAGCTCATGCAAGGCTAACAACATATAGATTAAAAAAAATACATAGCCATTATCCTTGAGACTATTATAGGGTGCATGATTTCTTCAGTTAATAACTCACATTTTTAAAATTCAATTTGCCAGTTAACATACCATTTTAATTTTTAAGATATAGTGCTTTTTTGAAAATTTTAATTTCTCAGCTCTGCCTCATAATTAAGCTCACTGTGCATGCTGGGTTACTTAAAGAACACTAATGAGCAGGACATTGCACAAGTTGTTTCAAATCACTGCCCTTTAAAGGAGACATTTTGAACTTACTGTGGTTGAGAAATACCAAACCAGAACAACAAGTTGGGGAAGAAGCAAGGCCCTATGAGGAAAATTGCCATGCTGAGTGTTGTGGCTATGGTACTACCTCATGAACTAAGTTGAGACTCATGAAAAGGGTTTTTTTTATCAGGCTGAAACTCAGTCATAGTCACTTTTGGGGCATGGTGCAGACAGAAATTTCTGCATCAGGTTTCCTTTTTTAGGTGCTGTCACTTGTCTCACTTGTTGGCAAGTGGTGAAAGGAGCTTCGTCCTGGCAGCTGCCATGCGGCCAAGGTACCACAAGTCTGAGGCTTTGGGTGTAAGTGCAAAGCCTTCCCCAGGCAAACAGAGAGGTGCAGCAGAAGTTGGATTGGAGTAGAGGTGCAAGGGTAAAAGGGGCAGTTACAAGATCAGCAATACTGGTAAATGAAACCTGCAGACATCTAGCCAGTTTCCATAAATTGGAAAAGGTCTCATTTTACCTTGATGAGCGACCCAACATTTTGCTGCTGCACATCCTGAGATTTTCCCATCTTTGCTTTGCAGAGTGAGTCTCAGCTATCTTCTGACCAGGTCCATAAGGCTGGCAGTGATGCTGCTCTGCTAATGGGGACTCTTTTCCTTCATCTCTGGCTCTGTGGCTGATGCTGTTCAAAGCTGGCAGCAGAGGTCAGCTGGTTGTGCAGGAGTGGGAAATAATATTCCATGACTGATCTGAAAGGCAAGGGAGGAGTAAATGTAATTGTGTGGGCTCTGCTGTTTACTGTTTGCAGTGTGAGACTGCAATCAAGAGATTTTTTTGAAACACAGGCTTCTTAAGCAAACCTGGTGAATTGAGTGTACGATGTCAGCTCAGGCTGTAATCCCTCATATTTTTTTGTGTTTTGGTTAAATCAAGACAGTGCTTTCATTTGGTTCCCTTATCCCCCACTAAAAACTAACTGAAAGTTGTTCAGTCATGCTGCAGCTGCTACTATGCCTTTTTCACTCTCTCTCAATTAACTTGTGACTTGATTGATTTTAAGATTTTTTGATGAAGAGATCAAAGTTTCAAAAATAATGAATTCCCATTAGTTTCATGAGACTAGGTGACTGGTCAGAATAGATGAGGGCCCCTTTCATGCCCCATGATAGGAAAAGTTTTGTAGAATCTATAGAGAGTACAGAAATGTGGAAAGCATTGGGTCAAAACTTCCATGAAACAAGGCTTCCTAGATTCGCCTGCCAATGGTGATGTTTGCTTTTCGTTTTAAATGCACCAAGTTTGTGATGGCAGAATGGGGGTTATTCTGATCACTTGTTTTATGTGAGGAAATTTTCCATACAAATGATGCATGAACAGATTTATAGTCCCATTTGAGGTAAGTCTAAGGCTCTTGAAAGCTCTTTTCAGCCAGAAAGCTTGGTGATTCATAGTAGTTTGACAGCACACCAAACTTTCTGATTTATGAGAACATAAAATGTTAAAACATTCCTGTTCTTGTTATAATTGGCCAGCCTGGGTCTCCTGTGAGGAAGGTCTACTGCACATTGCAATAAAATAAAATTTCAAAGTTATTTGAGGATGGAGAAGATTTTTTTCTTTTTAATTAACCATAACATTGTTTTTACACTTAAAGATTACTCATTTCCCTTTTTTGCCTTCTACAGTTAATGTTCAGACAAGGTCTTATGAACCTGCAATTTTTATTCCTTAGTTTATATTCCAGAGAGATGCACCTCACAGAAACTTTTTAAGAAAACACCAGAGAAATCAGACTTTTTGGAGGTCTTATAGTCACTTCACTGAAGTATGCTTAATCTCTTCATTGCTGCATGGATGCAAGCCTGCAAAAATTCCCACTGGCCCAAGTTTGTTCTGGGTAATATAAATGGCTGCTTTTGAAAGATGGGACCTGTCTTTGCAGAGAGCAAGAGGCCAAGTGTTTTAGATCTCAGAGTGATTATGGCTTTGTCTTTTAGTTCTATGTATATAAGTCTAGTCCAAACTCCAGTGAATGAGATAAGTCTTCCTTCATGCAGCACGGAAGAAACTTAGAGATAGAACTACCTGAAAGATTTTGGTAATTTGCTTTTGTCAAAACTGAAACAGCTTTGTGGTTTCTTTGAGGAGCAGGGAGAGGCTCTGTTCCCCCTGGCTGTGAGGAATAAACATAGAGAGAGGGTGAGCAACCAGCCCCATCTCCTGACCACACAGAACAGCCCTGAATCTCTTGCCACAAGTGACAAAAGTATACAGGGTCCCTTCTGTATTCTTATCATTAACATACAGAGAGATATTAAGTCACTGTTTTCCAAACACTCCCAGTGATGTATGTGGAATGCCTAGTCTGGCTGTTCTCCTTTGGACTTCTCTTACAGCATCATGTGACTCTGTGATTTATGGTGGTCATCCAGAAATGTAGTAGTGAAAATGCCCCCTGTGCATGGAGTCAGGTCCAAACCCAGAGGGAAAAAAGTTTTTGCAGAAATCCTGGTCTAAAAATGAACTAGCAACTTAATTGGTGTAAGTGGGTGTTTGTATCACAATGCAGCCTTTGTACTTTTGCCTTTTCTGGTGTTATGCATATCTTTGCTTTGGTAAAAAAATCTCTGCTTGTTTATTTTCAGGGCTGCATACCTTGGGTTGTTTTCTTGTGTGTTTTTGAACCTAATCCTTTCCTCCTCTTATACTCCAAATAGTAATTAATTGACTAATTTTCTTGTGAGTTACTATTCAGAAAATATCCTGTTTCAGCTGTTAGGTACCAATACAGAATTTGTATTGTGAGCAAGCACCTAGCTTTGTAGATAAAATATGAAGTAGGAATGCATGTGTAATGTGTAAATATGTGTTTCTGTGTGCATATACATAACTTGTGTAAACAAATTAATATATAAATATGCATATGTCTGCATGTGCACACATAAAATGTGTGTATGGATGAGTAGGGAGGGTTTTCTGCTGCAAGCATGGCATGTCTGCTGCAATCCGTGTATCAGTCTGAAATGATCCATTTATTGTGTGTTGGGAACAGGAGAGTTGTGAAACAGTGAATGTGCATAATGAGAATACAACAGAATGACTTGAAAGATCAGGTAGAGTCAACTGTCTCAAAGTTTTAAGAGAATGTAGGAAAAATCCTCATTACAGCTGCCTGCTTTTGCAGTTGCTGTCCTGTGCAAACAGACTGCAGAGCATTTTTGAAAAGAGGCATCAGTAGCAATGGCATGTTTTCAAGAAACTGCTTTCAAGCCAAAATGCATTAAAATGTAATACCATGCATTGGAATGTAGCATAATGCTGTTCTAACTGTAATAAAAAAGGGCACATTTCAGTTAGGCTCACACTGAACCAAACACTGTCTCTGTTTGCCAAGGCACAGAAACAGAACATAAACCAGCAACAGGATGGCTCAGGTAAAGTTGGTCATCTGTTCCTGGGAGTAGGACATCTGAGCAAGAGATGATGAGAAATTACTGCTATTCCATCAGCCTGCAGTGAATTTGTGTCAGACACTCAGTGTAAGGGACATAGGATAAGATCTCTGCCTTTAACAGGGAAGATCTGAATGCAGATTTCTTGACTAATCTGATAATTTTTAACTCAAACTGGCTTGAGTAACATCATCCAAGGCTAAAGCACTGCTGAAAGGTCACAGCAAGTTACCTATAGTCAAAATGCTGAGGCTGTCTCAGACCCAGTATTACTGAACATTTTCATCAGTCACCAAGAAGACAGGGTAGAGAGCATTCTTGTTAAATACACAGATGACAGTAATCCACAAGGGACCTCCAGAGTATTTTAAGGGAAGATGTGAATTCTAAGTGACAGATTGAAGCTCCTCTCTGAAAAAAAGAGAGGCAATGTAATAGCAACAAGGAAAGATACTACAGGCAGATAAGAGAAATCAGTCTTGCAAATGCAGAATGTTGAAGTTCTGTGGAAAAATGGGTGAAATGGAACATGATATAGGTACAAAAACAAAAGAAAAAGAAAAGATCATTCTGGGATGCATAAACATGAAATAATTTGTTGCTCAGTTAATGCTAAACTACTTGCCCAGTTTGGGCGTCACAGTTCAAGGAAGATTTGAACAAACTGTAGGGAAATTCATAAAAGAGAAAACAGAAAGATCAGATTTTCAAAGACAAAAATGTATGAACAGGCAACTTCTTAGCCCAGAGAAAAGGTGACAAGATCTGTTAAAAGTTTTCAAATATTCAACATAATACATAGAATGTTGTGGAAAAGGTTCAGAAAAAGAGTAGGAAGGGACTTGTCAAGTAATCAGGGACTTGTCAAATAATCATGCAATGCATTTTTGTAGCCAGTATGTGAGCAGTTGTGGCATGTACATTTAAAGTCACAAGTGTGAATGGAGAGCAGTCAGTTTCAGGCTTTAAAATTATTTCTTTAAATTTGGCTCACTTAAAGCTAGGAAATTGACTTGGCTTCATGGGTAAACTTCAGTCATCCTGATGAACATGTGCAGTGATTTTGGATAACAAAAGAGAGCATTACCACAGTGATGCTTAATTGAACTAAATCCACATATAATCATTCCTATTATAGTGAAGTACTGTAGCATTTAGATGAAGTAAACCTCTAACAAGATCCTGCAAATGTTTCATTGTGTGACTGTTTCTTCTCTAGCTTGCACTGATGGGGATGAGGAAATGCTCTATTGAAATCAATGGTGCTAGGCAACTGTTAAACATACTTTGGCATACCAATATTAAGGCAGACTAATATCTTGTGTTATTTGCTTTTCAGCAAATTGTTCATTACTGCTAAAAGGGAAGAGTTCTTCCTTCTAAAAGAGGAAGAACTCAAAGAAACACCTCCCAAAATAGCTAAGAAGATCTGGACCTAATGTCAAACTGCTGATGATCACAGGGCAGAAATTTCTTATACAAATCAGGAAAAGACAAATATATGTAGCCTTTGTCTTCAATCATTTTTGCTACTCAAGTTTCTTATCAAAGGAGCCTTACAGATATTCTGGCTACATTTAATGTGTGTTTTATACAGCCTAATTCATCTGTATCTTTAGGAAAAGCTGTTGCCACTCATGTGCCAATCTGCCTAACCCAGGTAAGCTTATGGCAATATCCTACACTGGTAGCAGTCAATCTGCTGGTCTTTTTTTTTTTTTTTTTAAATTTTTTTTTCTTGTAGGAATTTGGTAAACAGTTAAAAGGAGGGGAGCAAACAAAGTCTATGGTTATTTCACATTTGTAGTTAGAAGTTCTTTTCTGAGGATGACCTAAATTCTTTGGTCTTGTCTAACCCTGTCTGTGGTGGATGGAGATGGAGGGCATAACCCTGATTTAAAACCACTATACATAATTTAATTGTATCTATATTATTTTCTTCTTTGTGGGCTTCTCAGATGAAGTTAAATGCTCTGGAATTTACTTGAATAGTTCATGATTCTTTTTCACAGGAGAAATTGAAATATTCCTTATCTTCCTGAGCAATAGTTTTCTTTCAACCTTTTCTGTATGCTTTCTGTGCACTTGCATTAAACTTTCCCTCTATCCTTTAAAAAAATATGCAATCTCATCCAAGTGTGAATTCAAAAAAGCAGAGAACCATGTTTGGCTCTTTTCCTGAAAAGGGCAGATGGGGTTCTTGGCATCGGTTCATTCTTTATTTCTGAGTATTGGGTTGGGCACAGTTTTAAACAGTCTCTGCCTGTTTTTTTTTTCTCCAAGATTTGGTCAGCCTGAATTCTAGAACAGCTGGATCTTTTGTGAAAAATAAATGTCAAAAAATCCCTTGGGTCCTAGATCAGCATTTCTTTGAGTCTTTCATGTTGCAGAGTGACTGATTGTGCCTGACAGTGCTGTGCATCATAAACCTTTCTTTCCAGTTGTTTCTGACAAATGTAAGGAAATATCTCCAGATATTGCTTTAGACTAACAACCTGTCCTTGGTTTTCTTGCTGAAAGCTCACTAAGATCTTATTATTCAGAACTCAGCAATTCCTGAGAGGAATAACTTCTTTAAGCTAGACTGGAAATTTAGATAATATAGCAATATTTTCTTGAACCTACTATTTACAGTGGAAAAAAAAAAAAGGAAAAATGTGGATGAAACAATGAAAATTATGTTAGGTATTAGTTAATGAGAATGAAGCATTCTGTAAGTTTGTGCATATTTTCTATTAAAACAGAGCAGCAGACCTGATTAGTCCATTAGAGTAGTGCTAAGTATTATCTCAGATAGATCCCACTTTGTACTTGGAGAATAAGAAGAAATGAGTTTTCAAAATATGAAATACTATTGGGATTTCTTTTTTTGGGATATGAATACCTTCAGCTTTCCAAAGGACTTTGTGCATCACCTGTAGATGTTAAAGATGGAAAAGCCTTATTCAATCGTGAACAAAGCTGTTACAGGTCTTTATTCTCTGCAGCAGAGTTTCTAGCATTGTGCCCTCCTAGTTTTGTATTCCCTCAACAATAAGGCTATCTTATCTCTTTCTCAGGAGGCCACTCCACTTCCTGATAGGGATCACTGTCAGGAACAATGTATGTGTATCAGCAGCAGCAGGTGACACAGCAGCTAAGACACTATAAGCCTAAATAAGGCTTTGACCACAAAAGAGAATAAGATTTTACCCAAATCTCAGAAACTGGAACAGAGTTTGTTGACCAGAGAACCTGTGGATGATCTGTCCCTGGCATTGCTCAAGGCTGGGTTGGACAGGACTTTGCTGGTCTATTGGAAGATGTCCCCACCCCATGTCAGGGAGGTTGGAAGTGGCTGATCTTTAAAGATTCCTCACAAACCAAACCATTAAATGAGCCTATGAAATACATGAGATATTAAGTGTACTGATTCTAAGAGCTCTGGTGCAGCAGTGCACAGACAGTCATTCTGTAGTGAGGTGGTGCTGAGCCTTTAACACAGAGAAACTCAGTCTGGGCTTTGGGCTGCTTGAGTTCACAGCAAGGTTCTTGTCAGAGGATAAAACTTTATGACATCGCTGCTGGATTTATGTCACCTAAAATTAATTCTGCACAACACTTCTGAAAATTCATCATTACTTGCGAAATATTCTAATTAACCAGGGGACAGTGACTGATAGCTAATCAATGCTGGTGAAACTGGGCCTCTAAAACTTGTCACAGAAGTTAGTTTCATACTGTGCATCCCAGTCATTCCCCTGGAGAACATTAAATATATCCTCTCTGTGTTTTTTATTGCCATATTTTGGGCATTTCCAGGCAATCGATATCTGCCTTTTCTCATGGCTAGAATATGTTGTGGACACTTGGCCCTTTTAATTTTTCTTTATAGCTTCATCCAATCTGTTTTGCTTGCTTTTGTACTCTGACTGTTTTACTGACAAACTACAAATGGTGCCATCTACTAGCCAGGACTGAAGGCAGTTCAGCACATGGAGTCACTCTGGAGCTGCAGAAGCAGGAATTTTCCCGATTGCTAAGCTGCAGCTGTAATGAGGCTGAAATGTGTGTATTAATTTTCCTGTAAGAGTGCTCAGTTATGTGAATCTTTCAGCTCATCAATAAAGTTAGTTAGCTCAGTGCTTGCAAAATACCAAAGAAGCAGGTTATGTTGTTAGGGATGTTTTAATACTTCTTCAACCCAATCACTAAACTAGTAATGAAGTTTCTCCTCTGTAGTACATTCCCAGTATATTTTTGATATGCTTCTAATCTTTGTAGATGTCTGCAGAATTCTTAAAATCTCTGGTGACTGAGCATTGCTGAGGTACCCTATTACAGACTTAATGAGGAAAGCAGCCAAGAGAAGGAACTTTGTGATAGGCAAAACTAATCAACCAATAAAGCCCATTTAGAAATCTCCTGCAGCATTTCTTGGCCTAGGGTGCCCCAGTTCTGGGAAGGAAAACTGGAAATAATTCTGTCTGCTGGATATATGGATGTACTGTGGCTTATCTTTGCAGCCAAGCCCAGAGTCAAGGCATTACCAGTATCCAGTTGTTACCACATCAACTCCTTAAGAGTATGCAAAGTGTGCCAGGGAAAGCACAGGGGTATGTTGTGTGCATATGTGTATTAGTGTGATGGGAATATTAACTGAAGGAATCTCCATTTTGCTTTGGTGGGAAGCTGACGATGTTGTCTTTTCACCTGAGGACCAGATAAATAACTGGACCAAGTTTTTTCCAGTTTTCCTCAACATAAGCCTGAATTCAGGACACCAAATCCAGCAGAGGCTCTGTGAATTTATAGTGGTAAACCTCTGCCTGCACCATCTTTCCCATGGCACTGACTTGAATTTTTTCTTTGTTCCAAACTCTTTTCTTAGCCCATATTGCCATACCCATTGAGTGTTTTGGGTCATGTTTGATAGAGATCCCTGGTGAGGAGATGCATCAATGAGTCTGGCAATGTGTCAGGTGTACATTGACATCTACTAACCAGAATGAGTGTGTTAAACTAATAGGTAGCTCTGATCACAGTGTCTGGTTAACCTTTGAGCTCCTGTGACCTCCTCTACCAACAGCATTTGGTCGGTAAGGAAACAAGAAACCCTTCTGTTGTCCATGTGCCTCATTCACAGTCTTAGCCTGCTCCAGTTGTGTTATCTCAGTTCCTTTCAAGCTGGAGGGCAGGTCCACGTCCTGTCTTTTTCTGTGTGTTTTTGTGAATCTGTGTCCTTTTCCACCATGAAATACATCTATCTGCAATTGCAGTTTGACAGAATTGAGGGCAACCTCTTGGGACAGTTCTGCTGTGTACAACCCACCTCTCTTCATCAAGGCGCACAATGCTATTTTCAGGAAATAGGGCATTTCTCAGGGCTTTGAATAGTGTTATTCTTTTTTTTCTTTACTGGTTGCTTTATGCGTACACAAATATGTAATATGCTTGAAATCAGGTTTTAACAGTGCAAGAAAGTATTTTGGATTTCAGTCCCCTGTTGAACAGAAAACAGTTGGTCAGAGAGTGAAACTTCATATTTCAACGGTATTGTTCCTTAATTAAATAGTGCTAAATATGCATAGGAATCTGATTCTTTCACAAAAGCAATCTATCTATATATTATTTTTCAATATCTCTTTGAATTAAGGATAATTGAGATTATGATCTGCTTCTCACCAGTCTTTAAATTCATGTCCATTAAATTCTAGACTGTCAAACAAATCTCCAGCTAGTTAAAATAATGAGAAAAATGGCTTTGATAAAAGCAATTGTTAATTTGGTTGCACTTTGTGCTAGAGAGACTTTGTCAATGAAGTGCAAGTAGCAGTCTAAGGGAAGTTTATTTTTCAATGTGGAATGAACAGGGTTGAAAATGTGCTTTTCTATCCATGCTCTACTTTGTACATTACTTTCTGTGTGAGCTAAGCTTTTCCAATGGTTATGAAAATGGGCATCCTTGTGTCGTCAGAGACATTTTTTTGTACATGCAGACTGATGCATGTGAAATCCAAGTTCTCACTGCAGGCAAAGGCTGTTAAATATACATTTGCAGCCATTAACACTCTTTATTCCTTTGGTTTCTCATGTGTATTTTCACCATGGCATCATTTTTTTTGGTCATTTGGATACCTGGCACATGACATTCCCTTGCTTTATATCCTTGAGGAATCTCCATCTGCCTTCTGCTGGACTGTATGTAATGGTGATGAATCTGGCAGTGCTGTGCCTCCCAGCCCCAGGGAATATCTCAGGCATCCCATGGCACTTTTCTTTGCCTCTGAAAGGACACAACTAGACAGCCCTCAAAAGAAAGTAATATGATCAACTTGGTGCTCTATTGACACCTTTTTTGGTGTCAGAGAGAATATGACTCACAGGGTCCACCAAGGTGTGTGGGATCAAGAGGTAAGTCCCACTGTCCAAATTATGTGCTCTGCATGGTATCAGGTCTCTCTGGTGATTAATCTTTAGATTACAGCACCTGTTCTGGACTTTAACCTTTTCTGCCTAACTGAGGGAAAAAGTGCTAATGCTCTAAACTAGCTGATACAGCGAAGCATTGACATGTTTTGGTAGCTTAAGGAAGTGCCAAGGTTTATTGTAGTGAAACAGAGGTTGTATTTGCATTTGATTCTGCAAATCTAATCTCATCAAAGTTAAGACAGCCAAGATAAACCTCAGGCAACTCCATACATAACATCTTTATGCAGTCATACTTAGCAGAGCAGCTCTATATTCCCAAGATAACTATGGCCTGTTTTTTAGTGTGTATCGGAGTGTTTCTGTTTTTAATATACAGGTCTGACTTTGAGGAGGAGAAAAACATGCCTTTTGTAAGTTTTTCATGCTGAGAAGCACAATTAAAAGTAATTGCTTCTGTTTCCAAAGTAAAACATGCCTTTTAAAAAGTATAAAATTCACCAGCACCCAGGGAGACGGTTCTGCCATGTAGAGACAGTTTCTCTATTTCACTTTGTAGGTGCTCCCATCTGCCCCTCTTAAAGCAGTTCTTCCTGAGAAATGAATGAAGCAGTTTCCTGAAACAAAGCCAGTATAAAAGGAAACTCAACACACCAGAAGTAGAAAAGTGAAATAAAAGTGATCATTGTATCAGTTTAAAGGCATTTGTGCAAATTGCCTTGTAAATATAAACAGTGTAGACTGCTGTGATAAGCAGGGACATTTTAAGGTTGAGATGCTTCATATACATACATTCATATACAACTCCAGTGCTAATTGTAAATGAAAAAGATTATATTGATAAATTAATTTTGTCTTGCTTCTTTTGCTTGTAAGTTGTTTTACATATAAACCGTTGCAAATAGAGGAAAAGAAAGTGCTGCTTGAACCTTGAGACAAGGGAGGCAGAACAATGTCTGGATGGATTCAGAAACAAATCCTGACCTAATGACTAATTTTTATGAAATACTCTAAGACAGAGTCCCAGAACAGAACATTTCACATTTGGGATTTGCAATTTTATGCCCAGAAATAAAGGCACGTATAACACACATAAAAGCACAGGTGTGGGGCACACTTTTGCTCTTGTCAGGTTATGGACATTTTTTTATGTAACTATTTCACAGGGAAGAACAGCTGGACAGGTATTAGTTTTGCCAACTACCTAATGCTTGTGTTCTGTAGATTACAGGGTAAAAGTTGGATTCTTGCCAAATAATGTGGGGAAAAAGCACAGAACTGGTTCCCTTAGCAGCCTTTCAAATATTTGCAAACTCATGAGATTCATGGTGTCATCAGTGTTTTCTGACTGACTAAATTGGCCAAATCAATTTTTTTTTCCAATTCCCTTTGGACTTCCTCTGTAGTTCAACTTCCTGGGCAGAAAGTTGTCCAATAAAGAAATAAATAAATCAAAACCAACTCAGTCTGTGAAGTGGTAGTAGATTTAATGGAGGCCTGAACCTCTCTGTGAAAAAGCTTGGTTTTCAGGGTCTCTGTTGATGTAGCCATAGGCATATAAGGTATTTTTTGAGGTAAGGTTGGTGTAGGAGATTGGGGCGCTGGTAGGATGCTTGGGAGACCTGGTGCCCTGACATTTTGCACTCCATAGATTTCTTGCAGGGTTTGGGGCCAATCACTTTGCCTCTCTGCATCACAGTTACTCAGTTGTAAAACGGGGACAGCTGTCCTCCTCTATCTCTCAGAGGACTTGTGAAAATAAAGGCATTAAAGATTGTGTAGCCATCTGTTGCTATGGTGATGAGGCTTATATAGGCACTGAAGAACCAGGATTAGAAACTAATACGTCTCCTTGTACAACTTATTTAGGATATAGATGGGCGGTGCTGACGTAGAAGGTCTGGTTCTGCCTCCAGTAACGTGGCTACTGATCCTCACTGGGGACAGCAGCAGTCCTCAGTAGATTACAACAGACATGTTTTGTTCAACTCTATTATTTTAAATGCTTCAAATTGGGTCAGTTGCATAATGTCTTGTGGTAGCCTGTTGTACCAGTAAAAAATGATGTGCAGGATTTAAAACCCTGCTGTAATTGATAGATGCTTCTACATTTTTCTCAGGTGTTTGCAGCTAGGGTGAATGCAGTGAAAATACGTGAATTCAGCACCAGGGGAGATTTGTAAAATTCCTGTAGGTATTGTGGGATAGAGTGGGGAAACTTTAAAGGGTAAGGGACTTCTGTGTTTCAGATATGTGGGAGTGCTGTGACAGGGAACAAGCTCGGATGAGTCAGAGGACACGGAGCAAAGGGCTCAGGGAAAATGGGGTCAGTGGGATACCTGTGATACTGTCATTGTTGGAGAACAAGAAACAGCTTCTGTGAAGTGGCTTGGCCTGCAGAAATAAATTTGATATCCAGAGACAGATTTTGCAAATCCCATTTTTCCCCCCATCTTCTCCCAGTACCGTGATAATACCATCAGTACATCAACACCATTTAATATTGTTGAATAATTTAGGTTGGAAGGTACCTCTGGGTCCTCTGCTCTAACACTTCCCCCCTCCTGCCTGGGCTGATGCACAAGCCTTGCTGCTGGCTGGATCCAAGCTGCAGCTCTGGGACTGCCCTGTACCCCTGCCCACTGCCTCTCAGCCTTGGTCTGCCTGGGTATCTCTTGCACTGCACTGCTTTCCACCATCTCGGTCTCCACAAGAACATATTCAGAACAGGGAACTTTATTAACCACTTGGTTCTAATAGAAGAAACATTTTGTGTCAGCTGTAAGATGTTTGTTTTTAAACAGCCTATCAATATATGAAATACATCCTCTAAATCTCATATTGAGAGAAGTTCCAGAGATCTTTGTCTCATTTCCACGTGGAAGACGGACTGGCCTAATGTATGTGTGAATTATTTGGAACATTTTAAATATATTCCTCTTTCCCCTGCACCTGAGAGGCAAATACCATAATACTATGTCAGGATAGTGAATTGTTCCCATTCTTATACTAGGGAAGCAGCTATTCCTTTCCAGGCTTTTTGGTCCATCTTAAATATTGTTTCTTTTTAAACTTCACAATACTTTTTTTTCCCCCCTGTATTTGTGTCTCTGAGTTATTCTAACATCCAGTTCTCACCCAGCTGCTTTTGTCCAGTTTTGCTCCTTTTTCATCTGATGTGTCTGATACAGCTGGAATATAGGAGCTGGTAAAAGGAACAGAGCAGCTAAATGATTGCATGCTCCTGCTTGACCACTGTGAGTTTTTTCTGGTGTTTAACCAAAGCAAAAATGACCTCTATATGGAAAATTCTCTGAAAAAAAAGAAACAGAAGAAGCCTTCCTTATTTTTTTGTGTTTTGCCAAGACATTTTAGTTAGAAGCAATAGGAAAACACACATTATTTTCTCACAAATGGGAGAGACATTGATTTTAATGCTGAGAACAATTTATTTTGGTTGTTATTTGTACATCACAGGTAATTTTGCAAGTAACTTTCTTTAAAAGTAATAAAACTGTGTAAAGTTTTATTTACTTACTGCCCAAGTAAGTATTCTTCTTTACTGTTGTCTAGTGTTTAGTAAATCATTTTGGGAGGAAGGGTTCTTGTTTCTTAGAGTTTATAATTAGTTTCTTTAGTCATCCTTTGCTCTCTCAGGTGATTAAGCTAAGGCTCAAATTTTACTTCCCTGTGCCTTTGAATCATTGCACTTTCATTTGCTTCTCTTGCCTGAAGTAAAAGCCAATAATCCTCTGTGAATGCACCTCAGAAATTCCACAGGTGCTACATGGAAAACCAACTTATAAATTCAATTAAGATAGAGTTGGATGCTGCTGAAACATAAAAGTAGAGTCTACATAACTGTGCTGCTGCTGGGACTACGACTTAGGAGACATTTACCTATTCAGATGATCTCCTGAGTGGGGCATGAATACCCATGGGAATTGCTGGCAGGGTTCAGGCTGATCTTGTACTGGCCCTAGGGAAAGAGGAATGACTGCTCTCATGGCTAAGGGGAAACAAATGTCAACCTCTTTCTCCTTCCAGTGCCTCTGTGTTGAAGGGAGCAGAGCTCCTGGGTGTCTCCAAGCAGTCTGTTGGCCTGAGACTTTGGTTCACCAGGGATATTGTCACAGAGGGATTGCAAAGCTCTCTTCAGCCTGTTTGTAATTAGCAGGCTGTGGCACAGGGCTGCTAAGACATGGCATGTGGCCTTGCAAAGGCAGTTTCTTTGCCACACTCTCTTGGAGGATGATTGAGTTCTCTGTTATCATCTGAGGCAGGGAGGGGATGAGCAGATGGAGTGCTGCCACCAAATGGGAACAGTGCATCACTCCTGGTGAGCCCTGTTTGCTCCCAGCACCTGAGTGAACCCATAGGGAGCAAAGCATGCATGTAAATGGCCAAGACTATCTTTTCAATTGTCCTGTTTCAGTATTCTCTCAACAGCTCACAGCTTATTGAAGGGTCAGTGTTCTGTCCACAAGGTGGGTTTTCATTGCTGTGCCCAACATTCAGTGAAAGGATTTCCATGCCAGAAGCCTTTGGACCTCCACTGCATTTCCACACTGGAAATCAATTTGAACGCTGCATCTCTGCTGCAAACTTAGGCTCTGCTTTACATACTGGATTGGTGTGCTTCAAAGTCCAGTGGCCTACGCCTGAAAGAACGAAGAATGAAGAAATCCTCCCATGAAGAATGACAACTTCAAAGTTAACTTTGTAGCTGTTACAGCTGTATCCCTGGCTGTAGCAGTCATTCCATTTAAAGCCTCAATAACTCAGTGGGTCTGATTATGGTCTCACTCAGATATGTTTATGCTCTATGAGGGTATTGGTTTTTTTTAAACTTATGTCAAGAACAAGAACTGAGCCTTTGGGGAAAATCTTGATACCAAGAATCTTTCTGTGGAGTTCAGCACATTCTCTGCTCTCCCTTATGCTGACTTTTAGGTTATCCCTGTATGTGCCATGGGGCATAAGAGAGGCTGGTCACTAGGAGTGGGTTCTCTAAAAATGAGCAATACAAATTGCTAGCTGCAGTTCTGTGTGTGTTGTCATCTTCTTTGCCCAAGGAAGAAAATTATTTAAATTGTATTTATATTTTCTCTAATAGCTGAGATTTTCTTACTGTCTGAATTAAGAAGAACATTTGATTTGGTAAAATAAGTAAAAAAAGATAAAGATGTTTTGCCCCTCAATGCATATGCAAGAAAATTTCAAGGATGTGGTGATGTTCAGAAATCGATGAAAACTAGATGAGATTTAAATATTAAGAGGCAGGAATTTTCCTTCAGGTGAAGGATGACATTTGCATAGAAACAAGAATGACTCATATGTTGTTAGGTGAATGTCTAACTAGAATCTAAAATTGCTGTGCATCAGTCACCTTTTACCTTAGATGGAAATGGGAAATATGCTAAGCAGGGTACCCAATTTTTCATCATGTCCAACACAGGAACTGACTGGAGAGAATTCATAAATAAATTGTAGCAAAATGAGGTGCTGAACCAAATTTTATCACCGCACAGGCAAAAGTTGCATTGCTTTTAATAGAAAGACTGAACTTTTCTTTCCTTCTCTTTTTACCATGAAAACCATGCAAGAAAAGCAGACTCCTTCTTGTAGCAACTACTTTAGAAGTCATTAATTTCATTGCAATTTCACTTTTGTAGCTTAAATTATATGAAGAAAAGTACTGATTTATTTTCTGAACCACATCTCTTTACCTAGAATTATAGTTTTCAAAACAGAATATCTGAAGGTAGAAAGACTCTGAAATGCCTCTATTAAGTTCTGCTGATCTGTGGTACCAAAATGGAAGTGATTGTTTTGGACATAATGTTCTTGCTGTAAAGTTTTGAACCAGCTTTCCTGCAGAGAATTTGTTTCAAGTTCAGTTCCTCATCTCAACTCTTTTTATGAGTTAACAGTTCAGACAGGTTAACATCAACTGATTTTACTAATTGTTTTCCATTACGAGGGCAACTCAGCCAGAATCTGGCCTGATCTTCTCAGCTACTAATCCTGTTGTTGCTACAAACACTATGTAAGGTCATCTTTTCTGTAACTTACACTTCTTCAGAACTCTTATATTTCTGTCCCTTGTGAAAATATGTATCCAAGGCCAGCTTGGCTCTTTAATACCTCCCCATATTTTTTATTTTCCATTTTTACCTTGTGTCTATGAATTACCTGCTTATTGGACTTTGAAAATAGCTCCATACATCTACTGAACCTACTCTGAAAATAAAAATATTTCTTTCATAAAGAATGCAAGATAAAATAGATGAAAACTTTTATTTGCTTCTTCATGCAAAACATCCAAGTGATTACAGCACCTATGTCACAGAGACTCAGGAATTATGGTGTCTGCTGGAGTCACACAGAGAGAAAATATGAGACACAGAAACTTCCCCAGTTTGACAGAGCCCAGCACTGCTCATCTGCAGTAATTCTCATTAGTTCTGAGTGAATTTGAAGAGATATGTGTATAAGGCCACAAAATATGTTTTACATGAGATTTAAATGTATAGTCTGGTAATGAGTCAACTTTAGGAAACCTGTGCAACAACAAAATCACCCACTAGCAAGCAAGTGATGAAGAACTCTTGGTACTTTCCTGAAGGGCAGCACTCTGCAGTTTTTGATCATGCAGTTTCCCACTATGACTGGGGATCCTGTAGTTTTGATTTTTAATTAAAAATTGGGGTATTTTCCCTTCATTTCTGTCAGAGTGAATAAGAAATGGCTCCACATCTTACTGGAAAGCAAAGGAGTGGAAAAAGTGTCTTAATAATTTTCTGTGGGGAAATCCTTAAGACCTGGTTGCTGGACTGGTACAGCAATACTTCTCTGTATGTCTTTTTATGGGCCATGGGATTATTTCTATATAAGGAAATGTTGTGTGATTGAAAAGTGTAACTGTTTGCTACTTTGAGTCTTTTTGGCCTTATGTTATAATAGTTTTCTGGGAAATTTACTGACTTACATGAATAAATGCAAGTTTTATTCCTACGTAGAAACTTGCAATACTTCTTTTTTCTCCTAAGAGCTTCCAAATAAGCTAAAGCAAATTTAGCTTGTCTCTGTGTCTCATAAAGAGTACAAATATCCACGGATGGCTAAAATCATGCTTTCAAAAGTGGTAGAATGCATCAAAACCCTGACCATCTTACAGAAGGGCATTAAGTGTTGATACTGTCCTAACACTGTAGCTCAACAGACAGGAGTTACAGAATATTCGTAGATGGAGGGCATCCACAAGGACCATCAAATCCAACTCTTAAATAAATGGCCCATATGGGGATCAAACCCACAACCCTGGTGTTATTAGCACCATGCTCCAATCAACTGAGGTAATCTCAGGGAAAGATTTTCAATAGTTCTTGCTTGTCATTCAAAGAAGGTTTCTGCCTACGTTATTTAAGTCAAATTCGGCATGCCCTTTTCCACTGCTGCATATTACATTTGAAAATATCTTTGTGTTATTCTTTCCTCCCACTTGGAAGTTTAGCTCGCCCCCCAGAAAAAGAACCTCTACCTCATTTTTTGTTATACCTAAATCTTTTAATAATCAGCATTTGATTTGGGTTCAATCTAGACTCATTGATTTCCTCTTCTGTAATATCATACACAAGGTCCTTAACCTGTGCCTGCCTCCTGTTATCCACTTCAAAATGTTTGTCTAAATAGCAACCTACTTATATTGTTAAGGATAAAATAATTTATTAACTAATTAACTTAAAGCACTCTAAAAATATAATGTTCTGCAGATGTAATTTTTGTCGTTAACAATGCTTCAACACTGCTAATGCTAAAACATTAATTCACAATGTCTAGTGGGTACTGAAAGAAGATTACATCAATTAAAAATGGGAAGGTGTGTTATCTGGATACATGTGAAGGCCATTACAATAATGAGAGTGGCAATGTCCTGATTCTGGGCTTCCCCCATGCCAGCTCCAGCAAGGCAAAATATCTTCTGTTAATAATGTGGTTAACTGATGCACTCTAATGTAACTGGTGAGAAGTATATGAACAGTTGGGGGTGATTTTCAGCAGATATAGATCTATATTATGTAAAAATATTTATGTTTATTCTTACCTTATGGTCTCTTTGTAATCCTTCCCTGTGACCTTTCAGAGTATTTTCCCCCTGATCCTATTTTGGGCTGCCTATTTGATAACATGAAAGGATTAGCAGGAAAGAGAATTTGTTTCTGGGTATTAATTGCTCCAATACATGGTGCTTCTTTGCATGTCTGCCTTCTTCAAAGTTTGCTCCTGCTCAAAGAGTGTACTTCCTGCTATGCTGCGTTAAAGGGCTTTTAGCAAAGGAGCGGCTTGCTTGGTGACAGGGAGGATGTCACTCTTTGATCAGCAGCTTTTGTGCCTACTGAACACCCTTGCTCTGATCTGAGTGCTGTCTGCAACCCTCTGGATTCTTGATCTGTGTGGTTTGTTTGCTGTAGTTCTTATCGCAGAATTATGCAAAGCCTGTTAAAATGCTGACGCTTCCCTCCACCCCCATGTTATTTTTCCTGTGTTATTTTTGTGACCTCTGGCTGAGGCATAGCCCCTGTATACCTCATCTACTAATTTGCTGCTGTTTATATCGGAAATAGGATGCTCTAACTTGTTAACTACAGCTATCTAGGCTATGAAAATATAGATTCAGCAAATACATCCTCTTAGTTTTGTTACTTTTCTGCCTTCTCTTCGGTGCCTAAGTACAACTCAAACTGACCAAATCTAGCAATAGCTGCCTACTCCTGGCAGATTTTAACCCTTGCAACAAAGCACCAGAGTTCTCAACCTTGAGGTCTCTTCAGCCTGTAACATTCACTACAAAACACAACTTCATTGCATTCCATCCAAACCAGTTGATGCTGCATAGATAGCCAAGGTGTGTCAGTGGGCAAGCGGGATGAACTGGCTTTTTTTTCTTACTCCATTGGAGGGGATTCAGTGGGACAGAAGTGCTTGCCCCGTGAGTCATTTTATGCTGCTTGAGGGCAGGCCTCAGATTTCAGTATTTTCCAAGGTGCAGAATATTGCTAGCATTAATTTTTTTAACCCCACAGTATATGTCACACTTTGATGATCATGAAGAAAACATAAGATACCTTAGTTTTACCCTAAGATAAATTTAATGAGATAAGGGACAGCACGGACCTCATGTAATTTAACTACAATAAAATGTAAGTGGGAATCACCTTGAGATCTAGGCCATAGTAAAGCAGGTGTTTATTACCTTTAATATGTATTTGTAACAAAAGGTCTATTTGCATGTAAAATGTATGGTAAAGACTGATCAAAATACAGTATTGGCAGCAGTGATAAGACACATGATCATGTGGTGTGCTTTGCCAGTCAAAGAGAATTTGCTCTCCTTTCACCTCTTAACCTTTGCAGACACAAGATCAAGGTAGTGAATGACACAAGAGCAGATTTGACTGTTTTGCAGCATCGCAAGCTCCATGTTTGCTCTTATTTGCCAAATACACGAGAAGGAAATTTAAAATTTTCTGAGCATCTCAGTTGAAGAATAAAATGGGAATTTTGTCTACCCTTTATATGCCATGTACCGCATTTATTGTCTTTTGCTGCTGCTGAGCCACCCTGTGTTACAAAGAATAGATGTTCTGCTTTTACCCTTAAATCCCCTTGTTAGAAATACTGACCCTGATTCTACTCTTACACCAGCATCATTCTGAGAGCAGGCCATGAGAAAAACACTTTGTTTAGAAAGTCATACTTACTTTATTAATCTTAAACTTGCTTTTATGCATTGTGTCACTAAAAATCCCTCTTTCTGTGAGTTGAAATAAATCCTAACAGTGTATGAGCATAAACAGCTAGCAAACAGTAAGAATGGTTTTACCTCTGCAGTATAAACTCCACCCATTTCTTTGAGTTATGCAAACAGTCTGGGGTGCAATAACATGGATTAAAGTGATTTCAGAAAGGAAAATTCATTGTTCTTAGGGAAAGCTGCCCTAATAACTTCATCCTTACATACAGTACTGAGACTTGGCTGTGGAAATACTGCTAAGTGCTCATTCCTGTGGTCTAAATCAGCAGTGTGGTAGCTGGCTGCTCTGCAATGCAAAGCCAATGTTTGCTTTTCCAGAACTGTAGCTATGTAGAGAGGGACTCCAGAACTGTAAAATCACATCTCACATAGCAAACAAATTTTTAAAAAAAACCCAACCACCAGCATAAATGACATTTCTTTTAAAATGGAAGCAAGAGAACATAGGTAAACCTCTTCTGTCTGATTCTGTTACTGTAGTAGGACTCTGGTATTAGTTCCATAGGGCTGTTCAGACATATAAACACTCTTTCCTTGGCAATCTCTCAAATTATTCCACAGTTCGACTGGGAGAGATTTCTTGTGCAAAGAGATATTCCCAAATCCCCTAGGCAAGGAGCCAGGTGGATTAAAAAAAATGAATAGAGATAACCCCTCTGCCTTAAGGCAGCTGGATATTTAGCCTATTATGTCCTTTTTGTTTTTTAAGCCTTATCTTCCCAAAACTCTCCTTTCCCCCTCCCTTTCCTTCCTTTTGTCATATTAAAAGCTCAGTAAGACTCAGGCAGCTGGCAACCTCCAGGTCACTTGGATGCCACTGCTGTCTCAAAATTCTCTCCTTGATATGAGCAAGATTATTTTTTTATCCCTTGGAACAGAATCTGGTCCTTTTCAATTTCATCTGTTAATGCAGACTCTTCCTTCTATCGTGGAGTCTGTAATAACATTAATTGGGGCCAAGCACATGCAGCTAGGTTGGGCGCAGCATTGGTGACACTGTGGGTGCGGAGAGATGTGGAAGACTGGTGGAGATGTAATGCGCTTGTTATTTAAGGCTCACTAATAATCACAGTAGCTATGTCTTGGTTGCCAGTTTTTAGATTTGTGTGTTGAAACATCTTGAACAAAATGTTAGTGAGAGCAATTCTGCAGCATCCTGCTGACTGAATTCAAGGTGCTGCCTCGTTTGCCATCTGCCTGCAAGCTCACAGTAGTAATTATAGCGAGTCTCGCAAGTGCTGGAACAAGAGGTATGTCAAATACATTTTCCTTCCATTTGAAGGTAATTTTCATTTTCTCAACTCATTTAGAACTACATACGATTATGAGCTGCAGGTGTGAGAGCCACACAGAAGCAGACAGACGTGTGTACACACCCACAAAGCAAGATATCATCTCCTAGAGTGTCCAGAAGAGTTTATGTACTTATCTTGGCACTTTTAAATTAAATGCAGTGCTGGAGAAATTTCCCTTCTTATTACTATTCCTGTCCTTGTGCATAGAATCTTAACATCTCTTATTAGTGTGACAGTATAAAAAACAAAAAAGCATGCTTGATTTTGCTGAGCATTGCTGAAATAACATGCACTGGAATAACAACACACAAAAAAACTGCTGAAAGTGAAAGTTACTTGAGTTTGTTGAAACTTCCATGGGTAGTGGTTGAAGGACACAGCCATACTGAGGATAAGCAGGGTGAAAATGTAAAATTGGCACTTTGTGCCAAATTAATTTGGCACTTGAATTCTGCTGAGAGTTGGGGTCCTGGAAGTGACTTTTCTTTGGAAAGTGATTAAAGACCCAGTGCATTTGAGCATTAGTCACATGGGAGGAGGAAGAGGAGGTTTGCCGCTGGTATGGCTCATGGTAGCAAGGCGGAACCAGAGACCTGCTCCAGTTCTTCAGGAATCTGCATCTTCATGTCAGGGTATACAGGCAACCATCTTTCAGAGCTGTGCCTGGAATTCACTTTGAAGCAGTGGAAGAGTAAGCAGGCAGAAGGAACACTTGTCATTACATACCTTCTATTCTGATCCACCAAGAAAACTGGGGTAGGAAAGAAGAATAGTTTGCTTTTCCTGGATTTCCCTGTGGGACCTGCTTGGCGTCACCCACTGGAGGAAACAGCATTCGTAATCCAAATGCACATTCTCCTAAAAGTGGCTGTTGTGACTGTCTGAACTGTTTCCCACTCTGCTTATGAGATTGGAAAGATAAAGGCTGTGTAGGGAAAGAGCTCAGTGAGGAAGACTTACACAACATCCAGGCCATGAATAGATTTAAGGGAATATAAAGAAGGGTTCTTTAGGAGATTATAAGCACCAGGTCTCTCTCAACCTACTTAAACAGGACATTCATGTATGCCTTGAAGTAATGCCTCTACATTTATGCTTGCAGGTTCAAGAGTCAGGCATTCTCAGCAGCTTTGTGTCTGGGATTGATATTTTTAGAATCACATGATGAGCTGAGTTTTTTGTCAAAGGCAAGAACAGATTTAAGCCTTCCTCATTATATGCTTTAACAGAAAGCACCACGTTATAGTCATCTTTCTTGTTCAAGATTTAAACAAATTCTCGGCCAGTGGAATATCCTGTTGTTTTTAGACAAGAATTTCCATAAGCAGCTGGACCAATGTTTCCTATGGATTTGTGTTTCATGGTAACTCATGAGCTCTGATAACAACACCTCCATGACTAGGATATGTACCCTCTTCTTTCCTCACCTTATCCTATAGCCTCAGTCAGTGCACTCTCAGGTGTCCAATGCAGGCTGAGCTGACTCAGTTCCCCAAACTGAAGGAGTCCATCATTCTGTCAGAGGTGGACTGAAATTATCTGATAGGGTCAAAAGTTATTGAGAAACATATATAAAGTGTGATCACATAAGTCACGTTTCCATAGGAACCGGCTAAAAATACATCTGTATGAACACTCAGCGTCTATCGTGATGAACTGTTATGTAAGTAGGATTTTTTCCTCAGCAGGAGCATTGCAGATGCTTGTTAATAATTTGTGGTGGAATTTACAGACAAGTTTGCAAGTTTTCATGTGTGCAATTGGCTGTGTGCTTATGACATTGTCTGCTTTCACTCCTGCTGACTAAAATGGGAAATTAACAGAGCATCCTTTCTCAAGGCTTAAAAACATCCAGAAGATAAAAATAACCTGAGGCTTAAAAACTTCCTCACCTGGTAAGACAAACAAGGTTTAGATGACTAACAGTCATCTAAATGTGAGTGTTGTAACTGTAAGTGCTGTATGTGAAAGGTGGAGAAGAAGGCTTGGAGGCCTGTACCTCATGGAAAATGTGCCATATTGCACCATGGCAACATGAGAATATTCGCTATTTGCAAGTAATGAATCTCTGCAGAGCAGGAAATTGTCACCAAATAAATCATTCACACTATAAATACATTTGTATCTTGGGTTAAATGTTGTTAGGATCCAGATTTTTGTGGTGTGGTGATTTAGGTTGGATGAGATGAGACAGAGGGAGGTATTTTTACCATGAGGTATTGTATGTTGTAACATCATATGTCCTCCATGACCAAGTTGAATTTCTGTGTTTGTAACTGCTTTTTTCATTGTTTTCAGAAGCCACTTAGAAATTTCCTATTTTGCCAGCTAAAAGATAGGACTAGATGATGGTTAGGGAAAAACCACCAAAAAAATCTGGCTTGAAAAATTGCATAGAAGTGTCCACCTCTGGACTTCTCAAAATCATTCTGTAGCCTGTTATAATATTTTTTCTCAAGTTCTAGAATTTATTTTCTAAATATTTTGAAGCAATTTTCATCCTGTTCTCATTTGCTATTTCATTTTCCGTCAAAATCACATTAGGGTTAAACAATAAAGCTTAGCATCAGAAGCTGGTCTTGGTTTGCCTTTTTTTTTTTAATTCAATTTTTAACAATAAGAAAAGCTAAGACTGTATATGTAATAATAAAACTTCAGAAGTGTACATAATGTTGTACCATGCATATTGCACCAAAGAGGGAGGAGGAGAAAGTCCATATGTCCTCTGAACCTCAGAAAATAACATGCCACTGGACGAATTCTGAATTGTGATTATTAGCAAATGATGAATAACTTACAGACCTGGAGTTAATCATCAAATATATTATTTAAACTAAAAATGAATTGAAGAATTCAGCATTCTGTCCGTGGACAATTCACTGATAGAAAAGAAAAAAGGATGAAATTAATCAAATAAATAATTCATTGTAAATCATTTGGTTCTAATTATAACAAGATGCTAAAAAATAGATCAGCTTCTCAAAGCATGGCAGAGTTCTGCTACGCATACATATCACCACAAATGCAGCTGTCAAAGTATAATCCCTGTTTTAATTGCTTTTGGTTCAGGACAATAGTCAGGTACAGGAGTGGTAACAAAAGCAGCGACCTACCCCATTTATTAAAAGCTGTTTTGTTTGCTTGCTTGCATGACAGAGCATCCTGAGCTAGTGCTTCTGCAATGTGAGAAATACCAGCTTGGTCTTCTCAAATCCTGAAAACAAAAGCCTGCATAAAATTGAGGTTTTATGACCTTCTGTCTCACTGACTGCCAGCTCAGAGGTCTGTACCTCTCTTTTCTGAGGGGCTAGCTAATAAAATGGTGAAGAGCAGGCTTTTCCTGGCCCTCTTTTTGTCCCTCGTGAAGAAGCCCTTCTTGATGCTCCTGCAGGACAGTGGCTGGCTCTGGGTGTAGCAGTGTGCAGAGAGGATCCTTTCTCTGGGTGATGCAGGAATCTTGCCAGAAACATTGCTCAGCAACACAGGTGCTGCTGAATTTTAATGGAAGATGAAGGAGAGGCAGCACAGAAGCAAATGAGACCTGTATGAACATGTTTGTTATGAGGCCTCCACAACAGTCTGTCACCAGGCACTTCATCTTCCTGAAGTCTTTGACAGCTGAGAGCTGGGCTTAGCAGGCCATACGAGTTCCACTGTGCTTCTTCTGGTGGGTTGGATCAGATGATCCTTGAGGTTCTTCCCAACATAGTATTCCATTCTGTGATTCCCTCCCCCATCCAACTGGCAGCATTAAAAAGCCTGTACCAGTGAATAGGCAGTAGCCAACATTTATTACTTTTTTTTTTCAAGCTTTCACTTATCTTCCTCCCTATCAGTAGAACGAGGAAGTCTTCTTCCTTGGGGTTTTTGTTGTGTTTTCAACACAAGTCAAGGTTGGATGGGTTCATTTACAAGAGCTGTGTTACCCAGCCAAGGACAAATCCAGTGCTACACCCTGCACTCACAGAGGTCCTAGCTCAGTTGCCAGTGAAAGAAGGGCAAGCGGTTGGGATGAGAAGATGAGAGCATTTTTCATGAGATATCTGTATGGATTTTGAACAAAACAGCTTTTATTGCTGTAACAACTTTTAGGACAGCCTTGGAACAAAGGCGGGAAAGAAATCCTGAGCGTGAAAATAGCTGACATGAACTGGAGCATCCACTTAACTACAAATGGTGCTTTTTTCTAGAAAGCCAAGAAGTCCCTGTCATGTCAAAATTGGAGCGATGGTTGGAAATCCGACATGCTTCATGGTTCAGTGGGTTCAGTATTTTTTGAATATTTGTTCAGCCTCTTGGATTTGTTGCATCAGAAGTTCAGGCAACAACTGGATGTCTGACCCTGTGACCATGCTGCAAAACTGTCCAGTCCCTTAGCCATAAGAAATTGCTGAAGATGCTAGTTTTCTCTGCAGCCAAATAATAAAGCAGACTGCACCTTGTGTACAGTACCTGTAAGATTATTGAAAAGTAGGGTGGAAGAGCAAGATGAATATAAAGAGGGTTAAAGTTGCCTTTATGTCACCTGTGCCACATCATACTAGTAAAAAAAATAAAATCCTTAGAATAATACTATCTCACAAATGTTTTTGCAGCAGCATTTTTTCCTCTGAAAATATATTAGAAACAGCTTTTGCACTCTGCTTGTAAAATTTGCAGTGGCAGAAAATTGCTTATCATTAACATACAATAATTCTTTCATTTTTTCCCCTTCAATTTCAGATCTCTAAATACTACACAATATACCCCAATATGCTGGTTATACTGGGATTTTTCTAATGTTAGCAATTTTGAATGTACTCACTATGTTTTTGCCTTAGTGGTATGAAAGCAATCAGCACTGCAGAACAGGAAGAAAAGAGACCGATACCATGTATTAGTCAGACTCAAAACATGACAAAATTCAGATTACCCCATGCTGAATACAAATGGGGTAGAAATGTTCAGAAACTGCAATCAAATAGCTTTGAATGTCAAATGAAATTACTTTGGGAGTCCTCTAAGCCCTCTTCTTACAGCACACTGGAACATAAATCCCCTACTTTCATTTGATTAGTCCAAAAGGCTATAGGATGTGTTATTAAATCTAGAAAACATGACCAGAGTCTTAGTCATTAGCATCACTGAACACACAAATTCCTTTAGGTATTTATTTTTTCTCACTCTATGTTTTGAATGGAGCATGATCAGTGAACTTTTAAAATCAAAGTATACCTGAAGCTCACTGACAGCTATAAATAATTAATATTTTAAAGAAAATGCTTTGGGAGGTGTTTAATCTGCTCAATTTGAGTGTCACAGCCAAATAAATTTATGTTATAATATTAGTGAATATTAGAAACTACGGATAAAAATATTTTGTTCCTTGTAGATGTTAAGAATCTTTGGTTGACAAACCTCCCTGCAGTATAGGGGAGCTATAATCAGCTTTGGCAACAAAGCTTTGATGTAATTAAGTCACTGAAGTCTGCACTTAATGAATAGTTGCAACACTGTGCACATTTTGCTTTTTTTAAACCTGTGAAAATGATAACAGAGAGTGAAGACAACTGTGCAAAAACATTGATATAAACAGTAATAACAAGACCTCCAATCCCAGAAAACACCTCAGTTTCAGAAAGGATTTATGCTTGTGCCTTAGTTGTAGTAAATTTAAGAATGAGTTTAGAACTAAGCATGCAGTTAAATGCTCTCCTTGCAGACCCTTGAGTCTACAAGAAATCTTTGCTTTCCTCTCATGGCTTCTTTTTCAAAAAGGCTTAACTGATCATTATCATGACTGCATTGGACCATGTGGCAGAGTATCTTGCACTGGGCAGGCCTACAGGATATGCCAACCACAGAACAGAACTACAGGGCAAGCATTTAGTCCTCCTTGCTGGTAAATTCTTCCAGCCTCCAGTGGTTTGAGGTCCTCAGCTTGGCATGATGTCTTGATGTTTAAGAGCCTTTGATGGATTTATTAGTTAATTTATTTTTTCCTCCACCAATTTTTTTCTGAGCAGTTTTTTACAGATGTGCATTTTTAGCATTCCACAGGTTTGTTAACAAATTCTACAGCTGAACTATGCATTCTTTGTATTGAAGGTACATTCTGAAAACTTTATTTGATACCTATTAGTTCTTGTACTGGAAAAAAAAATGCTAATTGTTTCCTGCTCTATTTATGCCTTTTGCCATTTTTCCAATGCCTCTTAATCTCCATCTACATGATCTCTTTTTTCAAATTGAGGAATCACAATGTGTTAGCTACTCCTCATTTGGAAGCTGTACCAAAATTTGCACCTCTGTTATGTTTCTTTGTGTCTCTTCTAGCTCAACTGGTGGTTTTTCTGAGACGAGTGGCTCTTAAATGAACACAGGAATTAAGGTGTGGGCATAATGGTCTACTGCTTGGAGTCCCTTTAAATTCTTGACTAAACCAGTAGTTTGAATGACAGGTGGCATAACAGATAATTGATTACAAAATGGAAAAACTGGTCTGTGTGACGGAAAAAAGAGGAAGATATCCTGTTAGATCACATATTGCTTCATGAGTCTCACCAGGGAAGATGTGATGCCCCTTTTGGTTGCAAAGTCCATGGTGTGTTGTCACTGACTGCTAACTTTGCGCCTGTGTGGAGTGCAGGTTTATATCAGATGATGCTGTGGAAGCAAGTGGCCTGAACATTAGCTTCAGGGTCAAACTCTGCAGTTGTTGGTCATGTAAGCATAAAGGAGTGCCCCTTCTTGAATTAGTCTTCAGGGCATGTGTTCTCGTGACATGCATTCCTAAAGGTCCCTCTTAAAGATCTACCTCTTAAAGATCTGTGTAGATATCTTACAGAAATCTGATGTTGTTATAGTAAAAGTGTAATTTCTGTACTGTTTTGTACATGGATTCTTTATTGAGGAAGCTTATTTTTGTTTTAACATACTCCATTTACATCTGTATCTTTGTTGAGGCTGTGACTATAACAACAATAATAAATCATTGATTCTATGGAGTAGTTAAATAAATGTCAGTGATGACATTTCCACAAATACTTTTTTTTTGTGGAAAAATAGTCCATATTTCCAGGAGTGAGAAATTATCTAGTCTCCGAAAAGGACACTATTATTATTTCTAGCTGCAATACAAACACAATATTTTATTCAACACTGTTTTTATGTTTGCAAATAAGTATTGGGGTGAAAAGGAAAAATAATAGTACCTAGACACGGGCCTGGTTCTGTCTAAAGATGCTACTGATTCTTTTATTTCAGTTTTTTTGTACTCAGAACACATGTTCTGTTTGTGGAAAAAAGAATCTGCACTTTTGCCTCCAACCAAGATTCATGTATATGTTGCAATTAGGGCAAAAGATTGTCTCCAATTTTAGAAATTTTTTCATTTAAATTTGCAAGTGTGTGTACACCTCTACAATGTCTGACATCTGCTAGATATACAGATATAGATATTTGTTTTGACACTGTGACAGTAGCAGAATTTTTAATTTTTTAAAACACATCAGTGCAATAAGATGACATTAATTCTGATTTGCCAGTTCCAGAGATTTTGAAATCAAGGATTTTCTGATTTGTTTGCAGGCCATTTTCTCTAGTCCATACCAGTTTCTTCTGAAACCAGTGGTATTTCTGGTATTCATTAAGGTGAAAATTTTATTCTAATGTGCTCAGCCCCTTTTCCCTTACTCCTCCCACTTCAGGCCTTTCAAAGTTAGGACTTCAGTATTCCCTGCTATTTATTTACTGATTAGTGAAGGATATTTGTTCTCAAGAGGTCATACACTCTAAAATACAGGATGATCTTTGTCTTAGTGTCTGAGCCTGTATAAACATGCTGTAAAACCCTCAAGTGCCTACTCCTTTCCAGGCTTGCTAGATGATAGCAAGCCTGGATCATATTCCACATGATACACTTTAGAGCCCATTAAGTCCATTCATGAGCCAAATGATTTTCCCGTCCTTACATGTGTTTTTGCCCTGAAGGGCACAAACAATGCCATGCAAAGCCACAAAATAGAAGAGGATTTTCCACAGCTAACTATGTTATGATGATAAGATGCAGCCTTTTGTATATGTTTTCTATATAAACTTGTCTGGTTTATGTAATGCTTCCTGTGCTTTTAGTGAGTTGTAATCTGGTGGTGTTCTCTATAAATTACTATGAATAATTTCATTTTTTGATCTTGTCTCCAAGTTGCTGGCATTGTTTATTTCTCCTGATTTCATGAATTCCATCCAAAATGTGCTGGTTCCTCATAGTTGTGACAAAAAGATTATTTTTGTTCTTTGTAACCTTTAGTGTTTTGAGGTGCTCCTGTAGTCATGAACACCTCATGCATAGGTCTCCCTGCTTGCAGATCTTTTTTATTTTTCAAAAAATATTCTCTCTCTTACTAGAATCTGTTTTGAACATCAAGGAAGACCTGAATAGCATCATGGCAAAAGACAAAGGCAAGCAGAGAAATGTCAGAGATAAGTGCAGTTCTGGAAAACTTCTAGAAGCAAAGTTAGGAGTCAAGGTCATTTGTGATGTCAGGGGAAAAATATATTTTCTTACACATGAATCGGGCATTATATGATTATTAGAGGATAATTATGCTGAGGACTTGAGTCTTGGATACTTTTTTACTTGTCTTATAGTATTCTGCAGCATCTTGGTGCTCCAGAGTTCTGGCCAAGTCTTGAAGAGAGTCTCATGAGGTACAGATTTTTGGGTCTGAACACAGAGGTAGTTCAGACAATCTGGAAAGTTTGAGTCTTTGTTGAACTGTTTGGATGGAAACAGTTAATCTTTCCAAACTGTGTAATGCTCTTTTCCCTTGCTTTGTTTATATTGCAAGTTCTTTGAGGCCAGTCTACATGTGTTTGTGTAGCAAGTGGAACAGAGGGCTGTAGTATCAGTTGGGTTCCTACTTCAGCAATTCATGATTAATCTCACTATTTCTTCAGAACAATGATGACTACTCGGTCCCCTGAAAATGCACTATCAAAGTGGTGCCCTATAACAGACATGTGAATCTCTTTACTAAATTCTTCCAGCTGTGTATTGTGGTTATAAGAAAATAGGGCTTCTAGTTTACATTATTTTGTGACAGACCTGAGAAAAAATTGCCCACTTCTGGAGATTTTTTCAAACTGTTGTGTTTGCTGACTCCTAAAAGGGAAAGCAAGAGAGGGGTGTTTAAGAAGCTATTTTACATGGGGCTGCACTTTGCTGCCTCTGTTCTTTCTCCTCCTTCAGCCTCCACTCCTGCTGGGCTGTTCTTTCCAATGCTCTGACGGTGCAGAATTTTCATTTTTACTTGTGTCCTGTGGATGTAGCAACTCAGATGCATGGTCATGGTAGTTCTGTGTGCCCAGGTGCCATCAGCTCACAGTGTAGAGAATATGGAAGGATGATGAGCTTGCTTAAAATATACTTACTGAGGATTTGATTAATGTAAACTTTTCTGTCTCTGTTCAGCACTGCTGAGCCCACACGTGGAGAAGGGATCACTCCTGGGCTCCCTGGTTCAAGACAGGCATGGTCAGAACAAGGTCAGTGAAAGACAATAGAGATGATTAAGGAGTTGGGGCATCCCTTATACATGAAGAAACTGGGAGAGTTGGGGTTGTTCAGTCTTGGAAGACAAGATTTAGGGGAATCTTTTCAGTATGTGTATTACTACCTGAGGGGGTAATAAGGGAGAGCCAGACTATCTCAAAAGTACCTTATGACAGGACAAGAGATAATGGGAAGAGGCTGAGTTACAAGTGATTTCATCTAAGCATAAAGTTTTCTTTGTGACCACTGGCACAGGTTGCTCAGAGAGGTTATGGAATCTCCATCCCTGGAAGTATTCAAAACTGGACTAGACATGATCCTGGGCATCCTGCTGTAGCTGACCTTGATTGAAAAGGAGGATTGGACTAGATTATCTTCAGAGTTTCCTTCACCTCTCAACCATGATGAGATTCTGTTCTTTATATTGACTTTAAGTTATCATAGAATCAAATAATATGTTGAGTTGGAAGGGGCCCTCAAGGGTCATCGAGTATAATTCCTGGTTCTGTTTATGAGTGACACCATGTGCCTGAGAGCATTGTCCAAATGCTTCTTGAACTCTGTCAAGCTTGGTGCTGTGACCACTTCCCTGGATAGCCTTTTCCAGTGCCCAACCACTCTCTGGGGGAAGACCTTTTCCTGATATACAACCTGAATCTCCCTTGATTCAGCTTCATCCCATTCCCTCAGGTCCTGTCGCTGGTCGTGAGAGTGAGGAGATTGGTACCTGCTCCTTCACTTCCCCTCACAAGGAAACTGTAGTCTGCTACAAGATCTCCCCTCATTCTCTTCTCCAGGCTGAACAGACCAAGCGACCTCAGCTGCCCCTCATATGGCTTCCCCTCAAGGCCCTTCACCATCCTCATGGCCCTCCTCTGGGTGCCCTCTGATAGCTTAATGTCTATTTTTATAACTTGGTGCCCAGAACTGCACACAGTTGTCCTTAAATGGCTCATTAAATGGAACTTGGCTTTTACGAAAGGAAAATAGAAGTCTGTGTTGCTTCCAATGGTTATAATGTGTTACCAAGTGAAAGGCTTAGTTCTAGTGAATGCGATTTTTTTGCTGCTGTAACTTTCATCCTTCCTGTGAGGACATTTTTTTCCTTCTTTAATTCTTTTGACAAATTAGGGAAGGCTTTTGGTAGAAGAAAAAAATTTTTTTCTCTACTATAGGGAAAGAATCCTGGACCCAAGTGCTCATAAGTTTTGTCTGATGATACCCGGATATATGTTTAAGGCTACAAAAAAGAATCATTCAAATAACAGAATTGCTCAGAAACAGACTAATAGAGTGCATTTAACTCTTGTGCTCTGAGTAAACTTCTCCCAGCTATGGAGAGAGGAAAGTGCTAAAGTCCCACCACAGGTTTATTTTATTCTTTTGGCTCAAAATTTACCAGCCCTATTTCAGTTATATCAGTATTTACTAAAATGGTCACCTCCATAAAGCCAAGGATTCAGCTTTTCAACATTTTATAGTGCTTCAGGTATATTCACTGATTAAGTCTCTCAACATCCCTATGATGGTGATGAGTTGGTATATATTGCAAAATAATAGCTAAGGAAGTTAATAACCCAGTCACACACCTTTTTTATTTAAGCTTCAGTCCTTTGACTTCTAATTACAAGCTGTAGCAACCATACTATGCTTCCCTGTTAGGGAAAGTTTTTTAATGATGAGCTTTATTCCAGGAAATATCTTGTTCCCCTCCTGCTGATAGGAGAGCTCTGCTGGATGGAATTTTGTATCAGTGTGGTAAAAAATGATGGATTTTACTCTGAGACAAACTTTGGAAGGCACACTTGAAGTCTGATTGGCAGAAGGAAAGGGTTTGGGTACATGTGGCATTAAATGAGGGCAGCAGTTGGTTAAAAGTTGTATGAAGTGCTGTCAGTCATTTACTAAAGACCTATGATGAAACAGGAGAATATGCTGGTAGCAGCACCTGGATAATTTTTCCTCTTGCTCCCCCTCAAATCCAGGACTGGACATATTCAGCAGCCTTTTAGCTCTGTCTTCTGGAGAAGATAATCTGCACCCATGGGTTTCTTTCTATGTGAGGAAGGATTTGAGTTGTGGAAAAGGAAATCCTGACAGTAGGTCTGAGAGGGGCAAGTGTGCAATATTAAGCCAGCTGGTTTAGCTCTTAGAATGATTCAAAGAAGCCTTAAGATTATTCTAATATTTTCTAGGTCAACTCTGGCTCCAACAGCTGCTCCAGCAGCTGGAGGTCTGTGGTTGTGAGCTGCTGCTGACATTTGCCTACATCACCTCCACAGGGAGGGAGAACAATACAAGTTGGTGTTTATGACTTTGTGGTGCATTAATTCCTTATGCTAGGAGAATCTCCTGCTTCTCAGCCAGTGTGGCTTTATGGCTCCTTTGGGCTGCTGCAGAGGTGTACATTAGAGCCCAGATCTGTGCTGAAATAAAGCAGGAGTTGGCTGCTGCTACTTGTAAGGGCACAGCTAATTCTTTTTACTCATTTCCATCCTTGCTTGAACTCAAGGAGTTTACCAAGTCAGTTCCACATTTTGCACCCTCCATAAAGATACGTGGCTGAGAAACATTTCCAGGTTTTCTTTCAAGAAGCTTGCAGCATCTGTGAAATTGTGTAAGACTGCTCAGATATGATTTTCATCACAGTTCCTTGTAAAAGGTCATCAGATATGAGACCTGTGTTGATACAGATGTTTTTACTGGGTAGTGATGGTGGAGCAGGACGTGGGTCAGAAAGGCAAAGACCTGTAGGGTTTCCTTGGTGCCCAGACCCAAACTTTTTCTCCAGGGCCAGATGCATCAGACACTAAATTGAATACTTCCATGCGTGCTTTTCTTTCAGAATGCCGACAGGACACTTTCTGATCTCCGTGTCATTGCAGCTTATGTGACGCAAATTCTCACTCTCTGCTACAGGCAATGTCTCTCAGGGGACCCATTTCATATTAAAAGATTGGCCTCTGCTCTCAGTAACCTCAGTATAAATCTAGAATAAATTTTATATTGTCAGCAACAATTATACATATCATTCAGGGCACAAGTTATGGATATGGATCCTGCCTGAAAGTTGATCTAAAACTGTGATGATTAGAATGTTTCTCTCACTGCCTGGTACAGGTATTTCCTGTTTGCTTAATTTTTAGCATGGGCTCATTCTTTCCTTTGGATCTTTTCATTCTGTGGTGCAAAACCAAACTTGTATACAAGTGCTGAGTATGACCTGGCCATGCTCATTTCCATCCATTGCCTTGTATTTCAGCAGACTGTCTATCAATAACTGTGACCTTCAGCAATTTATTTCTTCACCTGACTACATTCATGTGGATGACATATGTTGAGCACATGAATACTACTTTGTATGGCTCAAATTTTAGCCATAGATCAGGAATAAAGTTGTCTAGACTCTCTTTCCAACTCTACTTTTTGTCCAATTAATTTGAAAATGAACATTTTTTTCTTAAATGAAGAATTAGCACAAAAAATGAACAACAGAAAAAGTTAGAGCAAAACAAGACTGCAAAATGTAATAAGTACAAACTAATCTGAAACTCTGTTTCAGGTTTGTAGATTCTGTGATAACTCTTCTGGTTTTTATGTCTGCCAAGGTTACTACCAAGCTGTAGGAGCTCACTGACTAAACCACTGTGAACACTGTGAATAAACCACCATGAGCACCATCAGTTCTCCAACTATATCACAATTACAGAAATAGAGGCACTCGGTAAGTTTATGCCAGTCCTCTGGGAACATTTAAAAAAAGTTTAATAGCCCTTAAAATTTCTCATTTCTAACCTGCCATAGGTTTACCTCATGACTGCTTATTTTGCTGTGTTATAAAAGCAGATAGAAAATTAGATTTCTGGCTCAAGATGCCACTAAAACCATCATTCCTGTTTAAGTCAGCAATAGCCACATAACATTTAAGCCTGGATAGTAATTTTTTCTACATCTACTCCAGCAACAGAGCAACACATTGCATGGCTTGAAATGCTTCTGGTCTAATTAAAAGAGCTTACAAAATTCCATATAAAGATTATCTGAAAAGATCACTGGAAATAAAAAATAAGAGGAGTCCAATTTCCCATTCTGGGTATCTCAGAAATGAGAAAGGAATTTTAAAAATATGGATTCTGTTGATAAGATCATTAAATAGCTGCAATGATTTTACAGGCTTTGAACCCCAATAATGAATTTCTGCAGTGATTCACAGGAAATGGGGGTTTTTAACTATCTGATACACTTCCAGTCTAGTAGCTCCAAGTATCTGGATCCTGTCCAAATGCACCTGAGCACAGCACCTGTTGTGGGAAAGAACTTAACAATGCACATAACCTTAAGTACATTAATTATCCCCCCTTTTTAGAGAACATTAATGAATTGAGGGAAGTGTCCTTGAAATGAAGGACATTCATCTAAGCCTTGTTGGATCAGAACAGAAGTATCCAGTATATTATGGGATTGCATTTGTGAAATAAGGACTCATTTATAGTTTCTTTACATACACGACTGAAAACACAAACTCTTATTAGTTGATTCAGTAGTCAGTGGAGAAATTTGGAATTTAGCCTATAAAATCACTCCTGTTGGGATGTTAAACAGCTATTAAAAATTGAATTGATTATGGGTTCAGTATAGTTCCAGAGAAAGGTGGTTAATGATTTTAATATCTGCCTTCTCAATAGGTTGACAAATCAAAAGAAAGGCCAGCTGCCAGGAAGCTGCATTCAGAGAGTGCAATTTTACTTTTAAAAATTGAATGCATTGTCAAATATATCAGCAAATTAAGCTGACAAATGGGGTTCATTTCTTTGTGGTTATTTTCCCTGCTTTGTTCTGTACCTCTTGGGTGGCTCCTGTCCAACTGAAGCAAAATGCATGAGCAGAAGAACAGGGAGGCTGGGAAAAGGCAGAGATCATTTTAGGATGAGCAGAGTACTATTCCATATGAGCTCCAATTTGGGGCATAAACTGAATGTACTACAGTTTATGCAAGTGTTGGTTTTGGTTTCATATTTTTGGTGGGGTAGAAGAAGAGTTTCAGATCAGTTGTTTCTCAGCAAAGCCTCTGTCACTACTCCAGGAATCCAGCAGTAGACAGCCTTTATTCTTTTTCAAAACACCAACAGGGCTTTCCACTGTTCCTCCTAGAGTGGATGAGCCACCCTTTAAACCATGTCAGAAGCTGAGTCCTCATGACTGTAGCTGTGATTGATGGCATGGTCATCTGATCAGCAGGTCTAGGCTAAAAAACAGGTCACTAAGTCTTAAGTCTACAAGGACACATGATCTAGTACAAATCTCTGCTTACCTGGGATGCTAGAGCCTACCTGAAGTTCTGGATGTATTCAGGAATCTGCCCTTCTGCAAAAGTGGGAGATTCAGTCTGATGAAAACAAAAAGCTAACACACAGTTTGCATTGCTGGCTGAGTGTTTTACACCTGCGGAGGATAAAATTGAAGGAAAGATTTCATGAGGTCCCTTAAATACCATAATCTCACATAGTTTCATAAATTCTTACTACATTTCTCTGAGAGTGTAAGTTAAAAACATACCTTCGGCCTTATATCTTGTTTCTAATGATGTTCTGGTTGACTAGGTAACCTATAAAGGTCCTTCCAACCAAAACTATTCTATGATGTTCTGGAGTGACTTCTGCATATAAAATAGCCTTTAACCTTAATTGAACTGAATCATAATTAACCAAGGGTTAAAATTCAGCCACATTTAGACCAAAGAGGAATCAAAACTGGACAAGATGAAGGAAGTAGTGCTGAAGAGACATTAGAGTTCTTTGAACATGTTTTTTGGCTATTTTAAGTCCTCACTTTTTCTTTCCAGGATGGGCTCTGGGAAGCCCAGAGTGATCTTGTTGAGTTGCACACTATTGGTGGGAAGGGACAGTTTTGGATGGGAAGCTCCTTCCACTCAAATTCTGTGCTGGTGTGTCTCTGCCTGCTCTAGCATGGTTTCTTCAGAAGAAAAATCTCTGCCTTGTCTCACATTTTCTCTTCCTCTGCCATCTTTTGAAATCTGAGATCTGTGTGTTTTAAGGTTTTGCTTCATCTGTGGTTTTTTCCTATTCCGTTAGTTATTGCACCCAAAACACAGTCAGCAAAGCAGAATGCTTTTCACTTACATATATTTCATTACTCATCTAAGAATGAGTGGGTTCATGGCCAATGCAAGTATCCTGCTTGAAAAAAAAGGTCTAAGTTTTGTTCAGTGCTGATGCTAAGTGTCCATCCAGGGTATAACAAGCTCTTACTGCCACTTCTGGAAGTAAGAGTATTCTTGGTGCCAAAAAAATGAGAAATTATTTCTTGCTTCCGAAATTTAAAAGAAAATGAAAGCAATTTGCTCCCAGGGCGATCCATAATACCAAAGGCTTTTCTGGCTGTAAGTCAGACTGAAAAAGAAGCCTTATGCAGTAGTGTTGGGTAAAAAATTCTACAGGATCATTGCAAGCAATAATAATATAAGACTGAACCCCCCTTCATTGAAAGGTTTTGAAAAATATCAAACGCTTCTCACAACATCTTCCAAGCCACTCATAAACAGCTTCTGAGCCATTATCTGCTTAAATTAATACTCATACGTGAGATGATTCAGTACATGTAACATCACAGAAGATTATGTAAGATGAATCTTTGTAGAATTGCTATGATCAAATGGTATATTGACTATCACACATTGAATAATTTGCAACAAGCTTTTTTGTCTGTATGTTTGTTTCTTCCTTTATTTTTTAGAGCTAAAGTATATCCATTTCTGCTATGGTGTTTTATTTTCTGGTAACGGGCATATTTTTTAGCAGGATTAAAGACTCAATCTCACCTGTTTGATTTATATCATGACTTTATCAAGTTACTTCAGGTACTCATAGCAGTATTGAAAATTCAGCTGGTTCAGAAAGAAGGGCTGAAAAAGCTGAGTAAAAAGGAAAAGAGTATCCTTTTTGAACTCTTAAACATGCACAGATTTCAAAACACTACCTAAGTCCAACTACTGATAATTGAGTTGGGAATGCAAAAGGGGGAGTGGGAGGGAAATATTATATTTCTAAGAGCAATGCATAGAGGTAATGGAACTGGAAGGGTCCACCTGGGCTGAGGCAAATCTGTTTTGCAAGTGCTCAGGTCATATAACCATGCCAGGAAGAAGATCACATTGTACCCTAAAACTAGAAGGTGTTTTTCTTCCTTTTTGAGTTTGTTTAACTACTTATCTTTTCTTCTGACCTCTGTCTTAATCTGTGATCATGACAAATTGATGATTTTCAGTGCATGTATTGTCCTTTAGATCTTCACCTTTCCTAGAAGGTGTTTATTCTCTGTTATGCTTGTGGACAGCATTCATAGCTCCTGAAGCCTTTGTTTTACTTCTGTTCGCATTCTTTTGGAAGATGAAGCTGTTCATTTCCTTAATTATCCTGATTACCTGCTTGTGATTCAGATTTTTTTTCTGTTTAAATAAGATTGCTTGGAAGTGTACTGCAGTTGGCACCTCTGTGACACCTATGAGCTCTATAATGGCACTAATACTTTCCTGTTTCTACCAGAAACATTTTTTACCTGATAACAACAAGGAGTGTATTTACACTTTCCATCATGGCTCCGTCATCCTGTCTTCCATGAATAACCCTCAGGCCTTTTTCCCTGTCTGTCATCACTGACTAATGAGTTCTCAGCTCAGAGAAAATCTTCTTGTTTCTAGTCTGTAAGTGCAAGCTGATGCCACTTTTGTACTAGGCAATTTGATTCCATTTCCACTACTCCTGTTCTTGAATGTCTCAGGTACTTCCCACGCAATATGATAATGCTCATCTTCACCAATGACATCCCTGAGCAAATGTTGTAGCTCAGTCCTGTTTTTAACTGAAGTTGTTATATGAAGATATGAAATGTGAATGGTTCATGCTGATTTTTCAGCTACAGCCATGGTCAGCTCCATTTTGCTCAAGAACTTCCATTTAAAATGCATACCACTATATTTCTTCCACTAATCTCTGTCTTTTCCTGCTTAATAAATATTTTCCCACAGGACATTTCATCAAATGCTTTTCTCAAGTCAAGTTTGATGAAGGCCCTGCATTTATTTCACCCATAAAGTCACCTATAAAAGAAAACTGGTAATTTTATTTTGTGTTGTCATCCAAACCATGCCCCTGATCCTTAACTCTTTCATGGCCTCTTTTTCCTTTGTCTGCTGCTGCTAATATAGACCTAAATGTCTCCTGGCAATACAACTCATCCACTCATTCAAAAAATCCCTCGCTAATTTTTAAAACACAATGATATCTTTTTATCCCTTTAAAAACCTGATTTCTTTCTTTTTATAATCTGATTAATGTTAGCCATCAAATTCAGGTTGCAGGAAGGCTGGAAGTCATGATCCTTTACAACAGAAAACTGTTAGGAAATAAAAGTCAAGTTCTCTCATTTTTCAAAGTTTAAGGCTTATTTAGGCTGCCACATGAAGTATTTATTGTTTTCTACCATTGCCAAGTGAATACTTTCCTACACCAGTGCCCCAGACTGCTAAAAGGACATTAGCTAATTATTTAGAGGAGACATCCGGTTGCGAAATAGATGTTTTTTTCTTTGTTTTTGTTTTGTATTCTGATAAGTTTTAAAATGAAACACAGAGGTAGAAGACTAAGTTTGAAATAGCATCTGCACAGGCTGTGTTTGGTTTTATCTAGGGCTCTACACACCAGCCCTCCTGAGCTCCTAAATTCATTCTTTATTGCGAAAGAATGAATGTTAACAGTACCTTTCATTTCAGTCTTGACATTTCAGCAAATTTACCTCTCTGAATCACTAACTGAACTCAACAAAAGGTTTTTATCTGCTGATAACTTTCCATCTGAGAGATTTAAAGTTCCAGATGACATTAGCTCTAGCTCAATGATGTTATTAAATTCTCACCTTAAATCTCGCATACAGAAAGCTCTTGTCAGGTCACATGAATGAGATGATTGCATTAGTCATACTACCAGAGTGATACTCATTCCACTAAGTTCACTGTATTCAGTCTGAAGTTTGATCTATGAGAGGACACTTCATATCTAACATTACATGATTTCTTTATATTGTGGTATTTTTACTAGTTATATACTTGTCAATGCAATTTATACCCTCTTTGCTCTATGATATGCAATCCTCAGTATACTTGCTGCTTTTGTTAAGATGTGATCTGCTACAGTAAAAAGAAAGACCCCATGATTAGTTTATTCAAGACTTTTCTTCTGTTCATAGTTCAGCTTGAAACTTACTCTACATTTTTGAAGTACAGTGGCCCTGAACTGGCCTCTGAATTGCAAAAACTAAATTAGCATGAATGACATTTTGCATGTGGGAATTTATGCAAGGTTCTACTTGTGACAAGTTTAAACACACCAGCTGAAACATTGATGAATTATGAATGATTATAATTAAATGGCTTTATTTCTCCATTGTTTTTATTTCTTTTCCTATTTGTTCTGGCTTCTCTTAACCCAGTAATATCCAGATGGTTTGGGATAGCAAGATTTCTGTGTGTGTACATTGTTCTTGAAGCAAACCGGTGCCATTAACTAGATTTGGGGATTAAAATGAATTTATCTATGGATTAAGAACTCCATATGCCAGTTTTAGTGGGTGTTATGAAATAGGAATCAGCTAGCTACAGAATTCCTAATATACTTATGTGCTTTTATAGCCTAAATCATCTTAGTATCAGAGCTCTTCAGCAACTTGAATGCACCTACAACACCCATGTGAGTTAAAAGGGTTATCTCCTGATTCTCCTAACGGGATAACTGAAAGTGCAGGAAGATTAAACAGCTAAGTCAAAGCCAGTAAGAAATCTACAGCAGTCTTAAAGCTAAAAGACAGTTCTCTCGGTTCCAGGTCATTGCCTTGAGCAGAAAGTTTTCTCCCTCCTTGCATAACAATCTGACTGAAACCAGCAGTGCACCTCCCCAAGCATTCTGTGCAGGAGAGCTCCTTAGGCAGGGCAGAGCAGGAAGGCAGTTGCCTCTTCTCCCTCTTTTCACCTGTAAATCTGTTGATAGCTTCCTTTGTGAAAAATCTCAAGATGTTTTGCAGACTTGTAATTGTGCCTTCCAGCCCTTCTGGTAATTACAGGAGGCTTGTAAGTACCAATATTTTATAGCTAGTGGAAAGGGAAGATGTTGTGCTTGGTCATTTTATCACCATGAAATGAAGTGGCATATGAGCCAGGCATAGACTTTGGCCTTCCATGGGATTGTCCCATGTCTCATCTGTCGGATGAGGAAGTGCTGAGGGAGCTGGGGTTATTTAGCTTGGAGAAAAGGAGACTCAGAGGTAACTTTATCACTCTCTATAACTTCCTGAAGGATAGTTGTAGTCAGGTGGGGGGTGGTCTCTCTCTTTCCAGGCAGCAGCTGACAGAATAAGAGGTCACAGTCTCAAGCTGCATCATGGGAAATATAGGTTGGATATTAGGAAAAAGTTTTTCACAGAAAGAGTGATAAAGTTCTGGAATGGTCTGCCTGGGGAGGTGGTGGAGTCACCATCCCTGGATGTGGCACTCAGTTCCATGGTTTAGTTGAGGGGTCAGGAAACAGGTTGGACTCTATGATCTTGAAGGTCTCTTCCAACCTTGTGATTCTGTGATCTCTGGAGGAGACCCCACCTCACCGGTCATGCCAAGGAAACAGCAGCAAGGCTCAGCAGTGTCGCAGGAATCATGCAGTTAATTAAGATTTGCAGATGATTTAAGACTACTTTCTTAAGTAACATTGGGGTATTTGTGTTGCATATAAGTCTCATAAAATAGTGATGACATTGCTTTATCTGTGTTCCTAAACTCAGCTGCCCCAGACTCCTGTTAGCATGTGAGCCACACTAACTTGTAATACAACCCTTTTTCCATAACTCAGAAGCATGAAAACTGTTTACCTACATATATCTGTGTCACATTTGTGAAGTGAAAATATAGTTGGAATTCTGTGTTGAACAAAAGCAGGTATGTTTATTTCGGCACCCTTTTTTTACATTACAAATTCCAAACAAAAACCTCTAGGAAATTTCTGGGAGTCCTAGGCCACCACCAGATGTGCCTTTTTAGTGCTGGGGCTAAATGTCTGCTTCAGCAAGGAGTATTTTGTATTCAGCCTTTCTTATTTCTTCTTGCTGTTTAAATATTTTTCCCTTGCTCTTCCATATTCCCATTTCTTTCCAAGATGTTATAATAATGATAATATAAAATAATTTTGATGCACACTACTGGTTTATTCAGTATATTTCCCATCAGCCTGGGACTGTTTTTCCTGAGTTTCAATCCTCAGCTGGAGTACTTCTCCATGTCCCACAAGTCTGGGTTTCACTCTCTCTGAAAGCTCAAACTGTATTTTCTTCTTTAATCTGCTGCAGGACAGAGCAGTGAAAGACATAATTTTTGGTACCATTTTCCATCAGTGTTACCACAAAAAGTAGGAATCAGCCTGTCTTTTCTTGGTTTCTTGCCATTTGTGGCTGAATGGGGCCGTCCCAGTCTTTTCTGTGAACCCTTGTTTCTGATAAGGAGCTTCCCTTTCTTGTAGTGCAGTGCTGAGATCAAGTGGCAATTGGGACCTTGGTTCCTGCAACACCTTCCACATTCCATGACCCCAGGACAATGCCTTTGCACCCTGCTCCAACAAGAGCAGCTAATGCTAAGTGCTCCAAAATACCCTGTGCAAGCAGGGTTACATGGCTGCTGCTGCCTTCAGAGCAGTAGTGCAGCAGTACCTGGCCCCACAGGATGCCATTTCTCCTTCAGCCTAGTTTGGCTATGTGGACTGTGAGCCAAATGGAGGAGGTTTAACCTTTGTAGATGAGCAACCTTGTCCTTGGGATAGACCCAAACCTCTGCCCTGTGGTGGTGTGTGAAGTGACATAGGCAATGGTGTGATGTGACGCCAGTCTCCTGTGTGTAAACCTTGTGCTTTCAGGCTTTTTGGCCTTCCTGGTTGCTCTCTAAAGCTTTTGCAGCTGAATATACTGGTATTTATTTACAGCTCTGCCTTGACCAAGTTTTATATGATTCCTTCACAGGAAAACACATTGTTCACAAAAGCAAGGGACTAATAGCAGACTGGAGCTAAACCGAGTAAAAGCAGGTGTTATGCAATTTGTCACCACATGACTCTGCTAATGCATCTTTAGTCCAGGACTGCGGTACCCCTGCCATGTTTTAAAGTGCAGAAAGATAAGCGTATGCTGTACCCTGGAGTGCCTTAGTCTATAAATGTAATTCAGAAATATGAGAAACAGTGCTCTGAATCTGATGGCCTTTTTCAACACAATTACAGGAGCAGCGTGAGGTGTTGAACATTTGCAGCACGGGTGCACACAGCAAACGGGAAGTTGGATGTGCAGGCTGTTAATTCAAGCCTAGATAAGCTTCTGACTAAGAGGGTTTTAATTTGTTTTTTACCCTGATATGATGCTTGTGCAGTAGCAATGTTACTGAAAAGAACCTATTACAACCTATGCTCATCTGTAGAGCCACATTTAATGAGAAGGATACCTCACAGCTTTTAATGGGCCTCTACAGACTTCAAGGATATGAATCTTAAAAAGCCTTGAATATCAAAATGTTTTTATTTGGCTGCAGATGAAGACACTTTAATGTGGAAAAAGTTGTGCGCTCTTTGAAATGAAATGAAAAGGGCAACAGATGAAAAAGAGTATTTTCTTTCAAAATAGAGAGAGACAGAGAGAGACAAGGCATTTGATCCCTTAGTGCCTCGTTTGTGTCTGTCTTTGTGCTTTCAGGATCACTTTCACAGAATGCACCAGGAATATCACTCCAATGCTCAGTGTTCTCAAATTCCTGCTGAATGAATGGGGATGGAAGACTTTCAGTACTATAGAAGAGAAGCTTAATTCCAGGAGTCACAGGTAGGAAAGCATATGCCTAGGCTGCAACCTCCAGATGCACACCCTCAGTCTTCAATCACGTTGGCAAAACAAGCCAGGCAAGGTTGTGCTGACCACTAACAATTTTTCAAATGGCTGAACGGTGACAAATCATTCCTCCAGTTATCCACTAAGATCTCAATGAAGAATCAGAGCCTGTAATAAAGCCTGGAAATCAATAATCCCTGGCTCATGAATAGTTAAGGACTAGACAGAGCATGGGAAAGCAAGCATCAGGAGATGCACCCTTACTGGGAGGGCACAGTCTCCATAGTTTCATGCGCATAGACTCAGAGGAAGATTTTTTTCTGATTTCACCCAGCAACAGGTGCTTAGCTGGTGCGTGTGACAAGTGGAGCTTACTGGTGTTTTTAGCTTTCTGTTTCTTAAGGGTATAGAAGCAGATTGTGTGAAGAGATAGATGGCGAAATCTGTTTTTCATACATGGTTCCCTTTGATCTTACCTGTTGGAAATATATGATGTCTAAGCAATTTTCCTGGGAATGAGTTATGACACCATCTAAGAAGAAGGTTTTTGGGTAGGCTAGAGTCCTTTGATCTATGTGTGTGTGCAAATGAGTGTTCATACAGCTGGATGGCAGCTCTTTAAAGTAGTACCATCAGAGAAACACAGTGCTCTTGCTCACTGTATATATGAATGATTATCTTAGTATTAATACTTTGAGAATTTTTTGCTCCCCTCCCATTTTGTATTCAGCTGGGAGTATGAGAAATAAGACATTTTCTTTGCATTCTGAAGGGCAAAAATTCTCAGGACTGGTTATCTTTCAGGTGATAACCAGTAGTAGATGCTGGACCTGATATTATTTGGCTTTGCTGCCTTTTTTCTGATTCTACAGGTTGTGCATCTCCCAGCACAGTGTATGCTTGACCAGGCACTTTTTTCTACAAAGAGCAGAGATTGTGTACCCTGGGGAAAATCTCATCATCAGCCCCAAGGACTATAATTTTCTCAGCTGTAAGGAATGTGGTCCATCCAGGCACTGCTACCAAGCATGGCAGGCTGTCTCCCTTTTCTTCTCATGCACTAAGCCTGCATCAGGAATACTTATTCCTGCAGTCTTGTGCAAAAAGTGGTAACAGAAATGCACTAAGGCAAGCAGAAACACCACATAGTCCTCAGCATGACCAAGCCCAAGGTCTAGCTCCTCTTCAGAAACAATGAACTCAGATGGGCTGTTGTCATGGTTTGACACTGGCACAAGGCCAAATGCTTCCATGAAAATACACTTTTTCTGGTGTCTGCTGTGAGATTTTTGATTAGGAATAAGAAAAAGCAGGCTTTTGCTTAAAAAGAAAGAAAAGTTTATTAACTAAACTACAAAAACAATTACTAAATTACACACAAAAGAAAAAAAAAATAAGGAAAATGAAAACTTCACAAAAACACTCTCCTCCTCCTCCCCCCTAAATTTTCAATACAATACATCTTCTAAAATCACTAATTCTTGATCTGGCACTACCTTTTGAACATTCAGTCCACCAAGAGGAGAAGGAGTCTTTCTTGGTGCCATAGGCTTCTCCTGGAAACACTGTTGAAACTCTTTGTGTTTCTACGTCGCTCTGGACACCGCCCGGAGATGAATCTGCTATCGTGACCTCTTCCTTCCATGTGTAATGCTCTCACCATTACACATGGACCAAAACTGCTTCTAGGGTTTTCTTTTTAAGGATGCTTTGTCTAATTCAAGAACAGCACAGTCTCTCACCTTTGGGACACCAGTTCCCCCCATATTTATACACCCCCTAGGGCCGAGGGGTACCCACACTGAAACTTGGCTCTGGGATGTTGCTTCCCCCTAAATGCAGTCTCTGTATCACAGGAAGAAAAAAAACTGGTTCTGTCCATGGCTACACACAAAAAGTCCAGCCAAAAGGCCACTCCATCATTCCCCTCACTCAAAAATCTTCTCTACTTCCCTTGCGGGCCATCCTTTCTTATCTCACCCCTTATCTGTCTTCTCATTCGGCTTCAGGAAGATCAGCATTTGTAAGGTTTCTGACATGCAAGAAAAGGGTTAAAAGGTTCACTCTCTGCTCTCTGCGACTCTCCTGAACTCCCACGAACTCCCACGGCTGCCCTGCCGGGCCCTTTCGCCCGCACCCCCCCTTCTCTCTCTCTCTCTCTCTGCCAGGGGGGCTGGGGAACGGCTGCCTGATGTCTCTGGGGGTTCTCCACCCTTCCATGCTCAAGGGCCTCTTCACTCCCACCTCAGTCCAGAGTGGCCTACTGCCGGACGGGGGAGTGCTCTGATCGCTCTCTCTCTGAAGTCCCAAGAGGCCGGCAGGCGAGCAGCTCCGGCCTTTTAATCACAGTATGCTCTCAGAGGTGGAACCAAAAACTTCAGTGGTCAAACTCAGTGCCAATGTTAAAATCTGAGCAGTCATTGGCCTCTGACCCTAGCATCCCAGAAACCCTGTTTCTGGTCAAACCATCACAGTTGTGTCTGTCTGGAATTTTGCTAATATTTTGGCCCAGTTTTGGATGATTCTTTAAAGGTATTTTATTCAGCAAGAGAAACTGAACCTGCCAACTTTTGCCCTTCCTCAGCCTTGTGGGCCATTCTTCAGGGCCATGCAGACAAAGGGATTCACACAGTTAATTGTCCTGGTTGTGGCTCATTCTATACAGCATAAGGCTTGAGCCTGTGCTGGTGATACAGGTGCAAAGGAGAAAAGACATGCCTAGTGCTGGATAAGGGAGCTCCTGCCTCTGAGGATATCCTCTGTACATTTCTGCTTCAATCAATCCTTCAGATATTGCCCTAAAGATTACTTGCCTTCTTTTGCTATGCCAGGTAATCCCAGTGTTTAACAATGAAGGATGCTGTTCCTGGCTGTTACTAATTAATATATTTTAACCTGTCAATAATTAATGTGGAAATTGTGAAGAATAAAGCCGTGGAGGCTGCAGCTGGAGATCTGCTGCCTGGCAACTGTGGATGTGCATATCCGTTATATCAGGAAATTAGAAACTGGAGCAAGAACTGATCTGTCTGACATTTTGTAAGATGATATAAATGGGCCCACTCAACAAACACTAGATTTATGTGAGGGTATGAGTGATATGTGTCTGGGGAAAAGATATTATCTCTCTTATGAAGGAGCAGTTAATACCAGGCATCAATTAAATATAGTTCATTAAAGCCTCTGGGTAATCTTATTTTTGGATGAGATCAGAGGAGCAACTTACAAGGACTGACAAAGGGGTTATCTTGGTAATAATCTCCACTTTTGCGTCTAGCATCTCTCATAGGATGAGCTAAGTGAAGTAACATCTAGACTGTAACAACAATAACCTTTTCAGCTGGAGACTGTGTAGTGAAATGTAATAGTGGCTTACCATGTTTGAAGTAGTTGCATTAGATATGTTTATTGTATATTATATGCCAGTGGTGCTGATATGAAAATAGTTGGTTTATGCTCTCACTCCCTGTCCTCAGAGGGGTAGATTTGCCTCTGCCATGTTCAGGGGGTGTGGCTTTGTCTAAAACATTTCATTTGTACAGATGGAGTAAGTGGAAGTGGAAAAAAATATGGTACTGTTAAGAGGGTGATGTTTTATTGCTGCCTGCCATCCTGGCTAAAATATTCATTTATATATTGAGTGTTTTAATAGAATTAGTTTGTTGTTTTCTTCAATTGGACCTTTTGTCTCCATGTTTTGAATTCCAAGTGTAATGCACTGGTTGCAGGAAATAAAGTAAGTGTTCAATAAGTGAGGTACCAATGGCAATTGAGATCCCATATCGTATTTCCAGTTAGTGATGCAGCTGTTAGGCAAAGAGACAGAAGAAACAAATTTCTTCAACACACCTGGAAGAAACAGGGTAAAGCTTGGCATGGAGCCTAAATTTGCAGGGTAACTTCTGAGAATATCTCACTTTCCTAGGTTCTGCTGCCAAAACAGGCTCCACACTTCATTTTGACATTAAAACTAACCACTTCTGGATTCCTCTTTTCTGTTTTTTGGTCTTTCTTGTGAAATCTTCTGTGGCTCCTTGTTTAATTTGTGTCACAGCTGCTTCTGTGGAATGAAGCATGCAGGCTGGCTGCAGCACAGGCTTAGGGCAGCAGGAGGCAGGGGGGAGACTGAGCATCACCACGGGCACAGGGAAACAAAAGCCCCCAGAGTGCTGAAGGGTGTCAGGAGGGAGAGAGAAATGAGGATGGGCTGCATGCTTGTGGCAGAGCTGGGCTCTCTGGGATCACCCTTTCACCAGGGAGAGACAGCTAAAAAGGAGAGAATAGAGAAACTGCTCAGGAGACAGTTGTGATTTTAAGTCTCTAGGTGGTAAGACAAACAGTGTGCTGCCTTTCAGAAAGTAGCTTGCTGAAACTGAAGCTCTTTAAGTGGGATGATTTTTCCATGCCGCTTTTTTACATCTTTATTTGGGAAAAACAATGATGGTGGCTTCACCAGCACTTAGCATTACCAGCACTGGCACTTTAACTTGCAGTTCCTATTTGCAGGGGAGAAAAACCATCTTCATTCTCCTCAGGACTCCCACCCCCTCGAGGTGAGAGGTCATTGGAGGGATTCCTACCAAAATCTGCCATCCATGAAGCCCACAGGGTCCTGCAGAGGACCAGTGCTTCCAGGCACTTCCTGTTAAATGCTGTGGCATTGCCATCCACCTCTTCCCACCTCCTTCCTTTTGCCTTCTTCCTACAGCATAGAGCTTCAGCCTTGTTTGCTCTGGGTATAGTACATCTACAGCTCTCCAGAGCTCAACACAACCCAAAGTAGGTTAGGTTTATGGCAGTGTATTTCAGCTAATCCTTGTTCATATCTGGGGTTTTCTGTTTCAGAGACAAGTCATGTCAAATACTCTATAATGAGAGAAAACTGGAAATGCTGACTTACTGAAAGGATTATTTGCCACGGGCTGTTCATACCATCATGCATGGTGTTGGAATTTTCTGCTTCCCACAACTGTCCCCAAAGCTTTTGGGATCCTCAGAAATCTTTTTCTAGTTATTATTCTGCTTTGTGGCTTTAGGTCTTTTCCACTACCTGTGTTAATTGGACAAACAATCACACACCAGATCCAGAGGAAAGAGATAATCTGTGGAATTTCTTAGACTTGAGTGGGATATTCAGAATAGCATGAAAGCAAATCTGATGATACAACATGAGGGAAAGCAGAGTCCTTTCCCAAAAAACCCAGCTTGAAACATCGCTATTAACAAAGTTTCTGCACTCTACTTAAAGAGCTGGCAGTAACGTAGCTTGCTTCAGAAGTGCTCAATTTTACTGTATTACCTGCCTTGCTGTGATATAACCAGCACAGTTCTTTGTTGGGCCATGCTGTGCCTCATTCCATAGCACCTGGCATCTCCTATGGAAGAGAAGAGTGAAACATGTTTCATGGTGCCAGACTCTGGCCAATGCCCAGTTTTCTCTCATTTTCAATGCAGCCCTTGTGCAGATTTCTGCTGTGGGGCTTTGAAGCAGCAGTGCTGGAAAAAAAAAGTGTCTGTGGGACTGCTTCACCTTTTCAGAGCACAAGGATACTTGCAGCTTCCTGATATGGAAGGATTTTAATTAATTAATCTTTCCCCCCCTAACTTAACACTCCCCCTCCCTGCTTCTCACCTGGCAGCTTTTCTGCTGCGCAGAACAACTCAATGTTGTTTTTCAGGTTTATTTGCTCCTGTCTACATAAGAGAAGCTGATGTTTTCCTTGCCAAAGTGCTGTCCCTCACAGGTAGAGCAGACTAAGCAGCTTTGCTGAGCTGGGTGAGGCAGAAGGACTCTGTATCTCATCCTGATACCTCCACTTTAAGCTTATCCTTGGCTGCTGCTGCTGCTTGGCACCACCTGAGGTCCCACTGAAACCTGAGTTCTTCTTCCCTGCAATGTACAATTAAATAAAGGCAGCGTTATTCCCCAGAGCATGCACGGTGCAGCAGGAGGAAAGACAGGAGGTGCAGAAGACAGGAAAAGGGTAGATGGTGAGCTAGATATCCTTTCTATTTATGCCCTTAATGAGATGAATTAAGAAAGGCACATTTAATAACAAATCTCACTACAGCTTTCTGAAACATCTTTGCTGTGAGAGACTTCTAAGGTTGATGTTCTCATTAGACAGTGTGCTACTGAAGGGTAGCTAATTAGCAAAGCCACAGTATTATGGCTGTTATGGTAGGTTCAATCACATATTGCAAAAATATGGGAGATATGAGCGTCTCCCAGTCTGTTTTCAAAATGCTTCCTTTTCTTCAGGCTGGCTCAATGCATAATTTCAGGGTTTATTCCAGTTCACATCAGTATCCCGAATTCTCACAAAATATATATGTAATAATTTGCTGTTCCAGCACAATTTCTGTAAACATTTAATCTCCCATGGTTTTTGTGTATATGTGTTGCCTTTTCCCCCACTGTTTGCATTCACTGGACATCTATTAATGCTCTGTAACCAAAGGAAAGAAATAATCTTTTGAAGTCTTGGCACTGGAGGCAGAAGCTTAGAATGACATAAAATTGTCATGGTGATTTTTTTAAATGATCAAAATTTTTCCAGATTAGTTTTTCAGTTTATGTGTTTGAACCGATTATAAAAACCAAACAACAACAAATGAACCAACACGCCAAATAAACAACCCCCCTTGAGCCCCCTGCATCTAAACTCCCACAAAATAAATGAGTATGAAAATATGATAGATTCATTAGAAGACCCACAGACCTTTATACCTCCATCAAAACTTTGTGTTATGTTGAGCATAGTGAGTTCATCTCCTCACACTTCATTTTCAGATTTCTTCTTAATATATAATTTTTTTTCAACCACAGTTCACCAAGATTGTCTCCTCTGTAATGTCAGAATCCAGATGATGACTGTCCAGCACATGGTCTGTAAAACCCTATATCATCTTCTTATATTTTTCATCTAGTCCCATCGCATATCTTAGGGATCTCAACAAGCCTGGGAATAAAAAGTGGGAGCATATGACAGCAAAAACCATTGCTATGGAAGGCATAAACCAGAAAAGACTTGACAAGGAGTATCTGTATCCTTTTTATGGACTAGGTCATTGAGACACAGAAAAATGCTTCAACCTTGGTCACCCAGAAGGCAAATAGCAGAGCCAGGAGGAAGACTCATGTATTCTGAGCTCTGACTTAACCTACATCTCACTGTAGAACCCTGCCTTTGAATCTGGTTGGTTTTTCTCTTAGTAAGCAGCAGACCCCCGCAGAGATCTGGGAGAGCAATCCTACTGAAGGCAGTGAGGATGACTTAAGTCTTATTTTCTTCCCCCAGTGGTAAAGACAGAAAGGAACATGAATTCCCCCGTTCAAAACAGAATTAATAGATGGAAGTATAAAAAGATACTGTCTTATGCAAAGAGTGAAAGATGCACAGGCCAAGAAGGGACAGTGAATTACATGTTGGTGCTAAATATCCTGCTTGTAGCAGTATAATTTTGAGGACCAAGAAATTCCTGTCCCGGACCTGTGTGCTGATCCACTGAGAAAATGTGCAGTGTTAAATCATTGTGTCATACTTCTTACCCACGCTGAGGTTAGACCAGAGGTTACAAACTGGGTTGTCAAAACAGCACACATGGGATTTCACCACTGTGAAATCTGGCTCTTTGAAACACTAATTCAAAATCTATCTTCACTTAAGGAAGCTGGAAGGTGGGAAGGTGTGCCAGGGGAAGGATCACCCTGCTGTATGTGTTTTGTACAGCTCTATTTCCCCCATCATCTTCTTCTGGCAGCCATCTGAAAGCAGGCTACAGATGAGGTGAATCTCTGAAGTGAACCCAGGGAGCCATCCATATATTTTCATGTGATATTTCAAGAACCCAAAGAAATAAGCAGTGCATCCACAGCACTAGAGCTTGTAAAAGCAACACTGTTGTATTTAACGTTTCCTCTGCAGAGTCCTTCAGCATTACTGTAATGGTAATAGTGGATTATGCCCACAATGTGCAGTAGACAATTTCCTTTGATATCTTTTTAGATAGAGTGAAGGAGAGGGATTTTCACTACTATCATAACCCACATGGCTCTTGGGATTCTCAGTGTGATTTTGTTCTCAAGGGGAGATAGTATGATTGAAGAAAATGACACTGTTGTGATGTCTTCAACTTTTTTCCTTACTTTTTTTTTTATGACTGCTTGGTATCAAAATGTAAATGAAAACTATTAGCAGAGCATAGAGTTAGGAACTTACCTGATGATTTGTTGAACTTGGACCTCAGATTTCAGTAGCTTTTTTGCTTTATGATTTTTTTTCCTCAGAAACATTACTATGAATTAGGTCACACACACACATTAGGTATTTATATGCAATTTTTCTTGAGGGCTAACCTATATATAGTGAGAAATGATTGAAGGCTACTTACTTATTTTGGAAGAATTGGGTTAAGTACAACTGGTCTTCTACAAGGCATTTGCCCTCTGACATACTGATTAGAATATTGACAACCTAAGCAGAAATATCTGTTTAAAAAGCACTGAAGGGTTTATCAGTAATCTCACTGAATTTCTAAAATCTTAATTTTTCCAACATCATTGAGAAAGATGACTCCACTCTTCTGTCATACTGTCAGTGTGAGCAAAATTTTAAGGTTTTGATAAGCACCAAGATTGTCCACTTTCAAGTCAAGACTGGTGCATATTACTGAAATGATGTGATATGCTTTGCAATATCTTCTCTGCTCAGGCTTGGTTTGGCAGCTTGCAGTGTTGCTGGGTGGCTGGAGCATATCACATAAAAGGTGCTGCATTTGACATTTTTGTGACCTCTTGTTGTCTCTTTTATAAGGACTTCATTGGAATTTTGTTGCTGGTCTTGAAGACTCAAGTAGTAGTTGTTGAGGTATTTTAAAAAAAACTACATATATATATTCAAATTTATACTTCAGGTCTTGTTCCCTATTGCAGGCAAATGCATATTAATAGCAGGAATATTATATGTTTGGCAAATTATATCACAGATGAAATCTTCACACGCAGTACAAAACAACTATTTGTGCTGAGATGGATGGATGATTATTACCTCTTTGTTTTCTTTTTCATTATCCTTTTGAATTAAAATCTCCTTGTAAAGCCATTATCCTTGCTTTAACAGCTCTCTATATTGAATATGTCTCTGCCTCTTCTACTCTTTTTTTTCTATGCTTAGATTGAGTTTTAATTTTCTGTGATTTCTGAGCTCTAATTTCCTTGTTGTTTCATATTTTTGCAATGTCCTGTTCAAAAATTCAGTATGCCCATACTCAATTTTGTTTCTCAAATGCATGTAGGCCAAAAAGTAGCAGGAACCTTCTCTAAAAACTATATTTACAGCTCTGGTGGCAAGCACTCTCCTCCTACACTGGAAAGCTGTGAAAAACTGTCAAGATGTGAGTGTGCATTACAATGCTCCTGATGACTGGAGCTGTTTTTTTTAACCATGGCTTCATTTTGTCATTTACGCCAAATAGAACAGGAAAGAAGCTCTTCCAATAAAACCCAGCAAAACAGACCACACAACTACTTAGAATTACAGCATCCCCACCCTCTTCTGTAGTGCTGCATAGACTGCACACAGGTACAACCCCACCTAGAAAGACCAGTTACGACTAGGTCTAATTCACTTTTCCAGTTCCAAAAGAATCAGAATGTCTCCCTGAGTGTGATAATACTTGGTGACTTTCAGAATTTTTCCTACTACTCACAAGACTCACTTGAGGACAAGAATAGAACATCTCAAAATTGCCACCTGCCACAGGAAGGAAAGAAGAATGACTGTGGTTGTCATTGGTGTCATAGCTCCCTGAAATGACATTAGGTGTACTCCTTAAAAGAAGACAGTGTCTCACAATACAGAGGAAAGCAAATACCTTCTCTACCCCCTGTTGGTCTCTTTCCAATGAGAGCAGGAAAGGAATATCCCTTCCTGTCCTTAATTTAATGGTTGATTTCACCCTAATCGTCTGATGCATAGGTTTCATCCTGTACATCAGCCAGGCACTTTTTACAGTGTGAGGATAGAAATGGGGCTAACTTCCATAACTCCCTCATTATGAGCTGAATTCTGACACTCCTCATGCTGGACACTATTTTACCAAGGGCTGATTTGAAATGTGAAGTCAATGCAACCCTTGGCTGCAATACAGCTTATTTGGAGTCAGTTCTAATTGAATAGTCCAGTTAGAGTCAATGGGAGTTCTTGTGAAATGGTGTCATTCATTGGAGTAAAAATGTTGCAATGTGGCTTTGTGTCATCTGGATGAATAACAAAAATTATTTGAGTTCTGTATATGTAGCATTTGCCTGTGATGTAGCATTTTCTTTTTCTGCAATGTTTTCTGTACTCAGGGTACATAAAACTGTGTCCATGTTCTAAAGGGAAATACCAAGATACAAACAAATGACTGTTTTTTCCTCAGTTTGTATAAGAACTTTAACTGACTATCCAATGCAAATTTTAAAAAATCTAATAGTAGAGAGAAAAAAACATAAAGTCTTTGGCTACAGCACTGGTTCATTTTCTCCATTTCGTGGTCTTAAACTACTGGTGGCATTTAGGCTGAATCCTCTAAAAACCCATCTGATCTCAACAGTAGCTAGTATGAAATAGAGATAGGAATAGTCTAATCCTGAACTTCTGTCAAAAAGATGCAGGGTGTGATGCCTGTTTCCTGCAGATGTCTGTGACAACTATTTCTGCCCTGTGACATGTTCTCTCCTAGCTTCAGGTAGATGATTAATTTTTTTTAAAATCAATGAGACTTAAGGTTTTTGGAGGTTTGGAGGTGTTTTAATGGCTGATTTGATTTTGCAACAGTGCCCCTGCCTAAACCAAAGCTTCTTGCACTTATTAGATGAAATACCTTTCCATGGCTAAATGAGCTGCCAGGCTGGTTACCTGATTGGTACTATTGGGAAGAAAACCTGCCTGACTTTTCAGCTGAGGTTTAAGCACTCTGAAGCCTTTTGTCTGGTTTGTGAAATATCTCCATCATTGGTCTTTCAGTGACTGATTTCTTAGGTGCTTTCTGTGTGCGCTGAAGACAGGCCTGCACTCAGCCTCTTCTCATGGGATGTTATCCACCATTCTTCTTGGGTTTCTCCTATTCTGGAACAGAAAACAAAGTGGGTGTGCAGCATAGGAACTGGGAGAAAGGAAAAAAAGTGAAAAAGCAAACACAACATCAGAAAAGGAAACACAGCATCAAAAAGTGGTAGCTACTACCTCCTTTGCTAGGCAGATGATGGATGGGAAAGAAGGCTCATGGAAGGGTGAAAAAGTGTTAGATTCAGCTGTTTGGAAATTTGAGAGATGGAAAATAATGTCTGAGCAATTAGGTGGGCAACAATCAGAGGTAGGGTAACAAAGAGCAAGAGTAAGTAAGGGCTGAAAGAGATGGATGGACATCAAGGGGAAAGGGACAGAAATTTAAAGTGAAGAACAGACATAAGCAAAAAGAGTTGGAGATTATTCAGAAGCATATTTTCACTTTTTCTTATGCAGTGTAAGAGAGTACTAGCTCTGAGGAAGCTCCTGCTGGAGAAAGGATAAGGAAAGGGAATGAAAGTAGGAGGAGGGAACAGGTTTTCCACTGTCAGACTCTGCAGGCCTGACAAATAAAACACCTTTTGCTAATCTGAAGAGCACATACAATTTGTATAGACAGGTGTCATTGTTTATTTTCAGCAGATAAATATGTTTGCTATGGTAGGTGGGCATAGCTGCTTGAACGTCAGTTATGGGGACATTACTCAACACCCCTTATCCCCCCAGTCCTTCATCTTGTGAGTGGCTTACATCTTCAGCAGGGGCATCTTGTTTTTCCAGACCTTAATGAAAAACTTAGCTGAGCATTTTAGAACTGACTTAGGAATTACAAATGAATGTCACACCAGACTGGCATTTTTGAGTGTCGGCACAGCTCCCCAAGCACTTCTGTGTGGTCTGTTGTAGGATTTGTTGTTATGAGAACAGATTCAGCTGTCAGAAAAAGAATGCAAGGCACAGACATTTGGGTACTGACCTATCAGATCAATGGTTTGGCAAGAAAGCAGACAAAGGTGCCTCTGAAATTTTCAGGCTATGGTCTCACTGAATCACTCAGAATAAGGAAAATAATTTATCAGTAGCTTACATTTGCTATAGTTAGACTACAGTGTCCTCTCAGGATGCACAGAGGCAGATGCCTGTGTGAAAGGTGCAAGAAATATTTTCACAGTCAATTAAGGATAAGATTCTCAGTAGAACTTTTCTTCTAAATTTCAGCAGCAGCTAGTTCATGTCCTAGGGCATGAGCTCTTTGTGTAAACATTGCTTTGCTTACATAGTGTAATGAGAGATTGATATCTTGGTGTCCCTTTAACTTGAAAAAGTCTGGATAAAGTTGCTTATTTCCTCCTATTTCTGGTCATTACTCTTTTAGAAGTGTGACAGCCAGTCTTGCTTTGTACACAGCAGTCAGCAGTGTGTGGCCCTGTTATTCATGTTCTGCTAGGCCACTAGTCCATTAATGGAGAACAGCACTGAATGTGGGATGACTGTGTGATCAACAAATTGCTCTGGCTAATCCTCCGTGCACCCCTTTGTAACAAAAAATATCAGTCAGTCAAGAAATGAGCAAGACAGCCACAGGAATTCTCTTTTCCCCCTCATTTTATGGATTTTAGGAAGTGGGGTTTTTTGTTCTTTATGCATACAAATTTCATTTTGCTGCACAGCTTGAAATGCTGATGTTTCAATATGGGTAATACTGACTCTAAAGCCAAATATAGAATTTTCTGAAACTTGTTTTGGGGCATGGACATCACATCATCCATCAGGGAAATCAAGCTTAACTCAGTCCTCAAATCTGTCTTAGCTCTAAAATGAGAAAGATCAGTGGACCTAAGAAGACATTTATTTGGCTTATTGAATAGCTGAGCAGTTGGTAGACCTGAGAAATTGGTATGCCAGAGGGAGGAAAGGGCCAATACAATTTCTGGTAGGAAGTTTTGTTGTAAGTATGGGAAAGTTTTATAAAATCTCATGCTTTTTAGGATAACATACGCCCCTTATAGCAGTGGTTTTATGAATGAAGGATAATAATAATAATTCTAAAGCCTTTCTATCTTAGCAGAAATCAGTTAGCAGAATCTGGAGACTGAAGGGGCTTACTGAAGGGTCCTCTCTCCTTTATTCCCCAGTTACTCTAACTTCAGTGTTATTTTCCAAAGTGTTAGCTAAGTGCCCTAGCTTTAACATGGAAAGTTTATACTATTTGTGTCTGAAAGTCATCTTACATAACAACTGTTTCACAAAATTGAATTGACACATTGAATTGACATGATATTCATTGATTTTTCAGGTCATTACCTCTTGGTTATCAGCACAAAGAGAGAATTGTAAGGTAGCTATGCTAAACATTTGAGCCTCTACGGTTTAATACTAGATGAACTGGCTTGATGCTTGCTGATCTTGTGTGTGAAAATAAAAATGTTTGGTGATGTCCAGCTAAGTGGAAGGGATCTTTTCCTGTTGGACAATGACCTAATCACTCCTGCTTCCAACTAGCAGATCTGACTGATTATTTTCTTCAGCGCTGAAAGGAACGTTCCCCAAATTTGCCAATGAGACCCTGGCTGTCCCTTTGTGTTTTCCAATTTACTTTTAAAAAAAACCAAAAAACAGGTGGGCAATATTTCCAGCCAACTGGGAATTTGGTTTTAAGGGAAGGGAGGTGCTCAAACAGAGCTGCGCAGTGCTGATGTAATGCAAAAAGGAGAGCTATCCAAACCAGCCTTGAAGAATAGTTTTGAAAAATCCTTTTAGGAGTTATACATATATATATATATATATATATATATATATATATATATATATATATATATATGCTCTAGAAGAGTTGTGTTCCTGTCCCCTAACTTCCATAAGTACAGGACCACCCAGAGCTGCATGCTCCCAGACCATGCAATTCAAAATCATAGAGACCTCACTTTGTAAAGTCTCTCTTTGCCAGTCATTGCTGCGCAATGTACAGCTACATAAGCACATTTGTTTGCTATCCTCAACACTTCACACTTGCCTGTTTAGTTTCTGATGGATTGCTAGCAGAACACTTCATGCCTGGGAAGTCACACCCAGTCACAAAAGAGTTGTGGTCTCTGCAGTACTTCTCAAAAAATCTTTGGAATGTGTTTCTCACATGAAGATTGTGGATGGGTCTGGCTTCTGAGATGGCAATAATAATCCCCTCTTTGGTCTGTCTTCAAGACAAATCATGTAATAAAGAGCTGAGCTAATGTTCCCCCCATTGACTCCCTTTCTGAGTGCTTTACTCTCTACTGGTGTTTCTACTGTTTTTCAGTTCCTAATGTGCCAAAGAGAACAGCTCGCTTTTGACAGTGAAATCACATTTGCAGGAATTGACAAAAGAAAACATTTGTCATGATCTTGTTCCTGAAGATACCAACTGCCCCAAAATATGCCATTCTCTGTATTAATTTTCTCAGTTGTCCTGTCTCATGTTGTGGATGGATTCTCTCTACACCCTTGCACCCCTTTCCTCCTGTCCCTGGCATGGGACAGGGAGGAACAGTTAGAAGGTATACCATTTGCACTGTTTATTTATAGCTGAGAGGAAAACAAATGAAGAACTAAGCAAATCATGAAAGCAGATTTTCTGCCACACACAAATCAGACTGGAACTGTAACACAGCCAACATGCTTAAATCCAAAAGACATAGCATTTCTGTGAAGGAGTGGGATCAGATTAGGGAAGAAAAGCATTCATGTCTAAAGCTTAGCAAAAATGTCTGATAGAAGTGGGAGCTGACAAGGGTTCCTCCTCTGCAGAAAGCTGCACCAGAAAAGAGAATGCAGAGTGTGGTGCGAGGAAGTGATTCAGGTGTCAGAGAGGGCACTGCTTCTTCTCCTGCACACAGCTAAAGCAGCACTAGTGCTGCCTCGGTGGGACAGACACCATGAGGGGATATTTAGACCTGGAAGTGAAACGTAATCTCTATTTAGAGATAGAGATATTCATGTAAACTGGCTAAAACAGTGTTAAAATTGAACTGGAGCTAAGTTATTTTCTGAAATACTGCTTTCAGCTGTCTCAAAAATCTCAAGGCAGTGATAGAGAGCAAATTATTTTGCCCTCTTTCAAATAAAATCTCACTTTGCATTTTGGAAATGATATGGAAAAAAGAGCATAGGTGCAGGATGACACAGAAAGAATTCAGGAAAAGCAGCTGTGTAAAGTGAAGCAGATACTGGAGAGCATAAATGACAAGTAAACATATTAGAAAGACAGTGAAGCACAAAGGAGATACCACAGGCAGATACATGCTATATATAAAAAGTTAAACCAGATTAGAAAATACATTTTAAAACCAAACAGAAACAATTGGCATTGCCTAAATTCTTATCTCCACACTCTGTTTGGCTTGTGTTTGTAATTTAAGTAGCAAATTTGTATGTTGGGCAGGTAGCTACACACACAACCCCTAGATTCTAAATATTTTTGGGACTTATGATGATTAATGTTGTTTCCTTTAGGGTACATGGTCTTTCTTTTGTTCCCTCCTCCAAGTTCCTTCTTTCCTTTCTTGCTTGAAAGAACCTTTCTGAGCAGTGTCAGCGAGAAAAAACATTGTTTATCTGTCATGAGGAATTAGCAGAACAGCCAAGTACTGTTGCAAGATCCCATGACTTAACATGTGGTTACGCGTATGCATAATCTATGTGCAGATTCCCAGTGTCTGGAGAAGGAATGAACAAACCATTGGTCCACATTCCTCCAAGACTTGTCACTGCAATGAACTCTTTCTTGTAAAAGTTTGTTATGCTCAAAGTAGAAATAGAGAGAAATTTCACCCGGTTCTCCTGTAAATAAATTCTCCTAGCAAAATGAGAGGTATTTAAATGTGGATTTCTCTTACAAACAAGTATTTGCAAACTTACTGCTGGATTTTTCATAGGGGAACAGTCCAGCATTTAGTTCCCCTGGGCAGGTAATCCTCACCCTCTGAAAAATATGAATAAACCAATATCATTTCACAATCTTATGGGTGGCTAAGCTCAAGCAAAACCTTCACTCCTTGGACAGCATAGATGTAGTCAGTGCAGTAGATATGCAGTCTTTGATCATGATAAAACAACTTTTCAATCCTGAGGAAGGCTGGAGCATTTGTAGTGTAAATGCAGAAGAGCAATGCAAGAAAGCGTGTACAGAGTGGTATATCTTTCTTAGAGCTGATTAAAAATTAGACAAAGAATTCACTTTTTGGAGCATGAGTCATTTTGATTAAGCATTAAACTGTAAAATCAATCTTCTGATTGTTTAGTTGTTATTCCAGAGGAATGGAGATTTATTTGCAGTTTCTTTCATTAAGTGCCTTTACTGCCCTTTCCACAAGTTACAACATTTTTCAGAAGGTTACAATAACGTTATGCATGAACCAATATTTCTTCCCAGACACATATAAAGTATATTTATTACATGATCTATGAACTGGACCATGAGACTGTGAATCAGGAGGTCCCATTTCTTATTTCTGATGTTGTCTTAGGCTATAGGGTCTTGTGCAAATCATGTTAAAGATTGTTGTATCTCTCTGGCTTTTGTGAGAAGATAGATCTGTGGAAGGTGCACGCTTTTGTTAAAGAAGGGTTGAAAAAATAAATTGGGCTTTTATTTTTGTAAGTGCTCATTATGCTGGTGAAGGGCTTGTTATTTGATCCTAATAGCATGAACTTCAGGATTGTTGTGGAGATTTCTTAATCATTATGTGGCTACAATAATTGTGATACCTGTGACATTTTCTTTTTCTGAAAGATTTAAAGGAAGTCATGTTTCAGGAATGATTGTTGTTAAGCTGTGAAAAAAAGCACTGTAGTCCCTACCCATAATCAGGCTGTAGAAAACTTGTTGCTAGTGTCCAAAGTATTCTGTCAGGGTTTTTATCTCAGGTTCAACATGCAGTGAAAATCTAGACCGGGATATGTGCATCATGTTTACTGAGCAGACCAAAATGGAGTTCTTTCTTCTGCCAAACTGGAGACCTTTACTTCTGCAGCTCTTGTGAGAAAAACATGCATCAGCCTCAACAGGCACATTCATTGTCTGTTGGTTTGTGCATGTGCAACTGAAGGCAAAACTGAGACCCAGAAACAGAACACGCTTTTTATGGATAAGGTGGGAGACTGGGTGTTGACTGCCCACTTTGTCGATTGTACATATGCAAATCTGAGTTGGAGAATAATGTTTGGTCTGGGGAATTTTGCTTGAATTTAACACCCAAATATGGCATCAGGGAAGCATACTGAGAGGAAATTTTTATTAGACATATGTTGTGTGTGTGTGCTTGTGCATATGTATTCTGTGGTGGTTTTATATATACATTTTATATATTAGCTAGATATGGATGAAAAGAATGCTTTTTTAAAGGTTTATTTTCTGGGGTGTTGAGAGAGAAAGAATGGATCAATTTACAGAAAGGACATACAGTAACAGCAAATCAAACTGACAGTTAGAAACCCTATAAAATTTCTAGCACATTAGGAAAGCATTATGTATCTCATTACATTCAGGCTATAGGAACAGAGCAAAGAAAAGATGGCTAATTACACATGCTCAAACAGAGCGCTTTGTGCAGACTGGATAGGATCATGAAATTAATCAAGTATACATGTTGAATTAGCCTTCAAAGGTCGGAGAAAAATAAGCAGGACATGTGTGAAAGCGATCTTCCCCCAAAAGCAAGTGCACTATACAAATTAATGTCTGCATCAAGACACTTTGTCAGCAGTTGACAAGACTTTCACACATGCTCCTGTCTCCCTAGGTGTATTAAATCTCCCTTTTTCAGAAAGAACTTATGAAGTAGGGAAAGAAGCATGTGATCTCTTACAAAGGACATTTGGAAGTCAACCAAAGAGACCTTGTTATGAGTCTTTTTGATAAAATGTTCAATCCTCTCCCCCATGCCCTGCCTATTAAGAAAACGACATGATAGGGAACTTGGCAGAATATTGAATCTGAACGTGTGTGAGACTTCAACACCTCCAACAGCTAAACTACCTCTGCTGCTGAGAAGCCAGAAAAAGTCTCTCCTCCATTTGTATCTATGGGGAGCTTATAAAAGTTTTTAGACTAATGTGCTTTATTGCTTTTGTCACTGACTCAGAAAGTGTTTGCTGCCTTAATTTGATTACAAAGACAAAGGGAAGATTTTTTTAACTTCTCAAATTATATATCTTGCACATATAATTTTACATCTTTTCTCAAAAGATCCTCTGTTAATGCAAAAGACCTCTATTTTTTCACAAAGTGAGCTTTGCAAAAGTCAAGTTACTATAACAACCAAGTACACCTTTTCAATCAGAAGCCATGCTCTTATGCTGGTGCTCTTCTTTCCTTTAGAATTGTAGAATCATTTAGGTTGGAAAGGACTTTTAAGGCCATTGAGTCAAATCATTATCCTAACATTGCAAAGTCCACTGTGTTTGTAAAAATGCTACATCTACATGCCATTGAAATGCATTCACTCCACCATTTCCTTGGGCAGCCTGTTCCAAAAGGCTGGATAACATAGAGTGATACCCTCACAGATGAATACCAGGTTTGCATACACTTAAAAAGTTTCACAGTTTGTACATGTATTTGAGAGACATGCAACATTATGCAGACATATTCCTTTCCTCATCTCTACAACTAATCTGGACATGAAGACAAGATTAGAAGAAGAAATTTGCTTTAATTGTTTCTGTACCAAAATGCCTATATTCTTTTTAATATGACCCTTCTGAAAAGCCAGTGGAGAATATTAAGGAGGGTCATCACTGGATGAACTGTATTATTTACCTTTGTGGCTGGGATCCCACTGTACCTCTCCTTTCCCTTTCTGTGCTGTGGCTTCTCGAAGCTGCTGGCAGCTGATGGAAGAAGAGCAATCTTCAGACAACTTTATATATATAACTGAGAAAAAATTTCAAAACAGAAGCATGGGCAAAATTGTGTAAATTATCTTCTCCCCACTTTCCTCGCAAATTGCTCTCTAAAGTCCTTAAAAGTACAAAGAATTGGACCCTCTAACAGAAATAAGGAGACACAGTGTAGTGCGATTTAGTTTATGACCTGTTTGCTAAGCATAGTTACCTTTTTAACTTTATAATTCTGTCTGAAAAAATACCAATAGTCTTAGAATTACATTGTCAAAAATGGAAAAGTAGCACAGATGAATGCACACAAAAAGCCACAGCATGCAACTCAGCCTTGACCCTCTCCAATTCCATCTGTTCTCTCCAAGTAAATTATTACAGTGTGGGCTCTCTACTTAAAGTGCTGCTGCTTGTGAAAGAAAACAAGCTGGGGTAAGCTATTAAGAAAATAGTGCTATTTTGGCTTTAAGGATTAAGCAGGGAAAAAATAACTTCATTTAAGCTACTCAGAGATTTTTAAACCTGGAATTGGTCTTCCCTGGTGTCTATTAAATGAATAAGCCCCCAACCTTTCTCCAGAAATCTGTCAGAACTTCAGATGAAAAGGTTTTGATGTATACCTTAATGGTTGGTTTGGAAGTGGTTGAAGGCAGCAGGAGTGAAAGTACTGGGGAAAAAGTCTGTCCTCCAGGGCTGGAGCGTGCTGGAGAGAATCTGCTGCAAACAACCATTGTGGTACAGGAACATTTCCATGTCTCCTAAAGTGCAGATTGAGACCTGAAAAGCAAAAGTGCCTTTGTACGTGCATCACAACATTTTCGATGAGTTGTTCCATGTTGCTGTGTGTACCTTTGTCAAGCTGGATTGTGACCTTCCTTTACAGATGTGAGCAAGGGATTTGGAGGATGAGATGACGAAAAATGAAGAGTTGGAAAAGGATAGCTATGATGTGATCTTTTTGCTCTGGGGCACTGCTAGAGGTCTGAAAGAGAAGCCTACTGCCAGTGGTTGGTCAAGTGAGAGCACACTTACTAGCATGCTCTGCAAAACAGAAACAGAACATCTGGCAGCATTTAAAATTTTAGGTCTGTGAAGAGATTGCATTTTCTGACTACTGCACAGAAGAGAAAGAAGGACAAGTCCTCATACTGAGTGGACAAAGGAGGTGGGATTAAAAAGGGATGGAAGTAGTAGTAGTTTTTTCATGTTTACTGAAGGTAAAAAATGAAAACCCAGTTGAGATTCTTGCCTGTAATAATGCAGAAAAAGAGAAAGAGAAGAGCTGAAAATACTCATTCAACATTACTGATGCCAACAAGACTGTAATAAATTTCATAATGGAAATGAAGAAGTAGTAGAAGTCCTTGATAAGATGCAGGATCCACATATGATGCTCCCTACAGAGTGGCAGTCAGACACCAAGGCTGATACTTTGAGAAAAGATGATACTTTGCAATGGATGTGGAAGTCTGTGCTCTTCAGATCACCCCTACCTCAGAAAGTAAATTCAAATTAGAAATGATAGGAAGGAAGGTTACTAGAGTAACTAAGAAAATGGAAATCCTTATCTTACAAACAGAGATTAATGGGATATGCTTTCTTTAGATTAGCAGTATTAAGGATAAGCGGGGATGGGTGCCATCCGCACACATATGTCAAGAGAGTGAACACTATGGAAGGATAAAAAACACATTAAGACAAAGAATGGTGATGAAAAATGAACAAAAGATTTATGCTATCTGTTAATGAGACAAATTTGGAAATTAGAATAAAGTTTTCAAATGTCAGGGCAATGTGGAAAACCCCTTCTTTAAGATTTTAAAAAAGGAATTTGATAGGTTTATGAGAGGAATTATTTGACACTTGATGATTTAGAGTGCTGTCCCTGATCAACTAGACTTGCCTGTCTAATGGCATGTTTCTGGAGTGAATAGATGTGTGTGTTATCAAGCTGAAATCTCTGCCCTCCTTACATTACTTTGGAAGCATAATTGACTGATTAATTAGAGCCAAGGGAAATCATTTGTATGACCACTGGCATCTGTTTACAGGTGAGATTCTGTAAAATCTTGCTAAGCCTCGGAGAAAAGCAGGCAAATAACAGGAGGAGATCAAAAGTACAGAAAAAAAATAATAAAGGATCAAATGAGACAAGCAAGTAGTGGAAAGCAAGTAAAAGTTGTTAAGATAGAAATTTAATGGTAGGAGACAGAGAATCTGAGAATTCAATAGTCTTGCTCTTGAGCGTGAGTGATGGGGAAAATGATGGAGTGAGTAAGGCCACTCCTTAAGAGTCCATACAATGAGAAATAAGAAAACTTTATGAACTGTGGCTACTACTACTCCGGGAAGAAAAAGGCAGGAGAGCATAGAAAGGATTGCTGATGATGTGAGTGTGGGCCTGAAGCTGTGGTTAAGCTGAAACTTCCCATTGTATAAGAGCTCATGGATGACAATTTGTGCTCAGGTGAAAACTGAGTGAGTTTTATGGTGTAGGTGGAGAGGAAGCTCCCGACTGGGCTATTTTCTTCATACAGACTGAGCTGTTGCATGGAGTTTTCTTGACTAAAGTTGACTTCAGAATCTGTCTTTGCAGTGACAGCTGGTGGCTAATGTTGGTTTGGTAAACTGGTTACAGAAGTCCCCCCTAGAGGGTACTATGTTGTATTTGGCACAAGAAGACTGGGCTGGTGAGTAGTCAGGGAATAACACTATCATTCCTTCTGAGCTACAGGTGTCCTGTCCTGACTCCCTGGCCTGCACTCCTTAGGCATCACAGAGACATCCATGCAAGGTGTCTTCAAGATGTTTATAGAGCTTGCATCTCTAGCAGGCCCAAAGGCTCTTAGTGGAGCTGCTGGATGAAGGAGGAGCCAACAAAAACCACAGAGATCATTATTACATCAGTGATCAGACGGACTTCACCTTCCCTGTGGCCCAGCCTCAGTATAGTCCTGGCAGTGCTGACAAGCAGCGGGCCTAGGTCAGAGAAAGGTGAGTAGATCCCACTGCTGTGGAAGGAAACCATTTAGAGGCTAGTAGCATATGCAAGATGCTAGCAAGAAAAGCAGCTGGGTATCTTGCCAAGATAACTTTGGTACATTAAAAGATCCCCATCTGAATGTGATCAACATCTATTGTGTGTATTGCCAAGACCTCGATATGAAAGGAAGATAAAATGTTTGCACGAAAAGACATTACTGATGGATGATACCAGCATCTGGAAATAACTGTCTGAGTACTAGAGGTAGCCATATGGAGGAAGAAAGACACTGGTGTGAGCTTCTTGCATTTTTGTTAGGAATATGCCAGTGGTCCACAAAAGTACTGAACAGGGTGTGTTACAACAGGCAGTTGGAAGATTCATCTTGCAATCATGAATAGACCTCAAAAAGTAAGCAGCAGAGGAGATTGTATTGTAGGATTAGCTGTGAGTACAGAGTGGGATTTATTTTAAAGGAGTGAATGTGAATTTCAGTGGGGTTAGGAGTTATGTTCATTAGGTGTGTTAGAATTTAGTATGCAACAAACTTCTTAAAATTTGGTGTGACTCAAACTATCTTTCTCTCTTTACCCAGGAGTTTGGTTTGATGGCTGCATTGAAAAAAAATCCACTTCATGCCCAAATTTGAGCTTGGGGAATACTTTGGTAGAGACTGAGATCAGGCAGCTGAAAAAGTTAGAAGTGAGACAATCTTGAGACACTTTATATGGGAGATTTCTGAACTCTCATATTGAATGGACTGAGATAGGGCTTAAATAACTCAGATGAAACTTGGTTAGATACTGTACACATTACAGCTAGTCTCAGATGAATTCTTTATACTGGAGCATCAGATTTGTAAGAAATTCTTTCCCACTTATAGGAATAAAATGGAAAATACAGGGATTTTTAGAATTGATTGACATCTTCATGGTACAATTCTGCAAATCTGGCTGAATATTTTGGTCTTTACATGACAGTAGATCTCTTCTGAAAATCCATCTTTAAATATATGTTTCAAAGATACAGAGGCTATAGCTTTGTAAACAAACTTGTCCAGGGCCCAATCTTTTCTATGGAAAATTTACAGAGTCAGGAGTTTGTAAACTCTAGGGTCTCACAGACTCCAGAATGAGGTGGCAGTATGCAACCTCCCTGGAGAGTATGGCATGTGTGACAAAGTGGGCTTGGGGACCCTTGTAGAACTTGTGTGTGGGCAAAAGACAATTACTGCCCAGTGCCTGTGAACCGTCACAGACTCTCCATAATGCACTCACAGGGATGTAGCCCCAGAGGCTAAACTTGGACTTGCTGATGCAGTTTTGGTTCAGTTCTTGCACTTTAAAGCTCAAAATTATGGTCTAACCCAAAACAAAATAAAAAATTCAGGATAACAGCCCTATATACAGCTGTGGGAGAAGAAAACCCAGAAAGCTTTGATAAATATATTAGATGCTTAATTGTTCAATTTAGTGTTTGGTTGGTAACAAAATCAGACACATATGGTAATAAGGCTCTTTTTTTACTATTATAAGACACTTTGGGACATTTTGAATATGCAGTGTGCAATGGTATATTAAAGCAAATTGTAGTTCTGTATTTGACAATTTGGCTTTGTTAGCATAATACAATTTGTTTTTATTGTAGCAGTAAAGGAGGAAACATGTTGATAATAATTTGCTTTCATTATCCATTTATATTGCTTCTTCCTACTCAATATTTCATTTTTTTAAGCAAAACAGAGAAACTTTACAACCAAAGGAGCTGACTGAAGGGGAAAAAAAAGAAGAAAAGAAATCCCAGTCTGATTAGTTCTGTTTTCAATAATATTTAGTAAGGAGATTGTTGAAATAAAAACACAACTATAATATCCATCAACTCTTCACATATTCCAAATACATTTACAGGAAAGACTAAATATTATATTTTAAAATCAGCATGATTGTAAAAAGTTATTGCACTTGTGATTCTCTCAGGATGTAAAAGGGAGATGGTTTGGAAAAAATTATATCTTTTATTAGGTCAACTGGTATAACTGAAAAAAAAAAAGAGGAGAAGCATATGAGATCTGTTTTTTTTTCTACCTGTATCAGTCTTGTCTGATAAAAGGTATTGTTTCATCCTTCAAATATTTCCTCTTTTAGATATCTCCATGCAAAATCTTGCTAAAATACCATTTGCATCTTGCTAAGGTATTATTTTCATATTATGTCCCTTAGTCTTTTCCATTACATTCAGCTAACCCTAGATCTGTTAATTTTCTTTCAGAGCCCAATCCTGATGCACCTGGATTTTTGCCATCTGCATGGGTGGCCATGGACAGCTCTGCCACTCCCTTTCTGCTGATGCTGCCTTGCTTTTCTCACAATCAGCTTTCTCTTATTTTACCCCAGTGTCAGCCTCAGCAGAAAAAAAAAAAAAAAAAAAAAAATCCCGTTTCTGTTGGTGGTCTGCTGACTTTCTCTATCTTTTGTCTCTAATCTGAAGGTGGAAGACAGAGTGCAATGTCCTTTTGATTATCTAGACTTACACCCCAAATACACATTGCACTCCCACTGGGGGCTTCCTGGCTCCTGCTGAATCTGTGTCTGGGAGATGCCTGTGTACTGGTGTGGTCCATGTTTAATGTGTCTGATGGTGGGTCCTACCTGCCTGCAAGGAAGGAGTAATTGCTAGTGTGACTTAAAATCGGTGGCTGTTCATCCTCTGCATCCTACAAAATGAGACAATATCTGCATTTTGGTATCCTACATTAACCAGCCTTAAAATTTCCCATCTCATGGCTTTGAGTTACTCTTTTTGCAATGTAGGCATAGTCTGTTCCAGCTCTTAGCTCTGGTCAGTCATTAAATAAGATAGCGTAATTCAGCTAATTAAAAAAAGTCTAGCAGAAGAGTGGAGTGTAGACTTCTGCAGGATGTACAATTAACCTTAAATGAGTGAGGAAGGGAAACATCAAATTAACAACCCAGCTGCCATTATTCTATTGCCATGCTTGGCTTTCCTCTCCATGTTAATCGGACAGATTGTTACATGATTTGAGAAGTTTAGCTGACTTGCCGTATCAGCACAAAGCAGAATCCCACCGAGGAGATCACACAGTGTTTCCAAAAGCATCTGAAGGAATTTATAGCATGTGAATTACAAAAGCAGCCCTAATTAGTCCCGAGAGGCAGTTGCATAAGAAAAACTGAAAAGACTGCCTCGTCATATTTGCTGCCTTCTTGTGATTTTCATAGAAGATTCTGATAATGAATGTTTACTAACAACTGGGGCTCAGAGACTCCTTGACTCATAACAGTCCTGAGTAAACAGCATCCTGTATTTGCAGTCCCACAAAGATAGATCAGATACAGGTGCTTCTTCCATGTGTCAATATATTGCCACAGGAGCACAGAGGTTTCAGCTGGAAGATTCTGTAGCCACCTGGGAAATACCTGAAGGAAAATAAATGTCCTGACAGTCTAGCAGTAGCCAAACCACTTGATAATGTGTCATTCTTCAGTATGTGTTTTTTTTTTTTTTTTTGGGGGGGGGGGGTAGGTTTTGTTCTAAGCTCTGGAGGAATGAATTCTTCTTGGTGCTTTTCTAATGGGGCATGTTCCTACATTATGGTAGTCAAAGAAGTTTTGCTATGGTATCAATGATTGCAGGGGGGTCTGGAGCAGGGATATGGGTGAAGGCAAACCAGCACTCTTGAACACTTTTTAGGTTTTACCATTCCTTACCATTCCCTATCCCATTCTCAGATTTTGAAATGATGAAAACCAGCTGCCTACAAAACTTTAAGGAGCCTGAATTTAGAAATTCTCCTTGTGTGGGATCAGTTGTATAGTGATTATAGGTGAGATCCATTGAGAAATGGCAGTCTGAGAACTCCCTAATGTGTGATAAAGTTATGAATTTCAGTCTAATAGCAATTTTCTTGCTATCTGCTTCAAAAGCAAATGTGAACTCATGCAGTGGCTGCCTCAGGCTTTGCAGACCTGAATGCCTTGAGTTACCAGTCATTAGGAACAGTTTTATTTGCCATTTACCTAAAATCCCTCAGGTCAATATGCATAACTCAGTGGCACCATGAATCAATAGGTTTGACATTATATGAGATATAAGAAGTTATGTTCCTAATCCCATAATTTACAGTTATCATCAACATTTTGATATCTTTCATTTCTTATATTGTGGCAGAAGTTTCTGAGAATAGTTTTTCTGAAGTAAATAGTTTCAAATATGAAAACCCACAGTTAGGCATTGTGTATAAGTACTCAATTTTTCACTAGCAATGAAGAAAACAAAGTGACTGGGGAAATCAATGGGGATTGCTGGAAGTTCTGTATTTTTTTTAAATTGGGTTGTTTATTTGGTTACTTTTATATGGATTTATGTGCTTGTCATTAAGCACCCAAGTACAAAACTCTTGGCCTTGGGTAGTTTGTGATTTCTCTTCTATTTATCTTGATTAGAGGAAGATTGCAAATCCCTTACAGGAAAGTGAAGAAAATGTTAATTCTCTTCACTAGTGAAAAAGAAATATTTGAATTAACACCGGATGATTAAAGAGTTTTATTAGTTTTAAAGGTAAAAGAGTACCTCAGAGGTTCAGAGGAGAAAAATAGGGAAAGAAAAAGAAAAGATATGCACAGTAGAAGAGAAATCTGAAAACCATAAAATGAGATTAGCAAGAGTATTTCTCATTTAAGGTTTATGTTTGATCATGTTTTTTTTTTTTAAGGCTTTGGAGCCAAAAGAATCTGCCTTTTTTTTTTTTTAATTGTTAAGTTAGGGTTTTTTGATTGTTAGTTAGTTTTATTTTTAATTGTAAATTCAATGTCAGGATTCCTGATCGGCATTCAGGTGTAGTATTTAACAAGACAAATTGGGTTTTCTGAAAAGATGTGTGCAGAATTATAATACTTCCTGTTTTTCAGTCATGGTCTTTGTTGTGTATACAGTGGTCTCTGTTTGACTGAAACATAGAACAGGGACACCTGTGAGATCACATTCCTGAGGTGTGCTGAATGCCATTGAAGCTCAGTGACTCCTTGAATCAGCACTTCATGCAAACACACCTCAAAAGATCAAAAAGCTGCAGGTAAATAACAATTCGTTGAAAAACTTGCACTCTGCTGCACCAATAGATTTATTTGATAGGATGACTGTCTCTGCTGTACATTTCTTTAAATACAAATAACAGCACAGTATCTTTGTTCTTACTCCAATAGAGGGTAAGTGGTATTTTGCAGCAGTATTTGCTCATTAAGCACTCAGGAAAGGCAATGTATTTTGCCACTCCATGAAGTTGTTACAACAATGTAGTCCTCAGGCATTAATTCTGCAGTCTCATGTGCTAAAAAGCATGTTTCCCAGGCCATTAAATAAAATATGTAAAACTTTGAATAGCTTTGAATATCTGATTAAAAGCCATTCAGCCCCATATTCCACTGGCAGTGAAATGCCATCCTAACATCCCTCTATCAGATTAAAACAGGACTACTCAGAGTCTGCATGTGCTGTGCTGAGAGAATTGCAGCAGGATCTGTTTGATCGCTGAAGCAAGGGAGAAAGGACCATGGTAAAATCTTGATCTATGCCTGATCTCTGAAACCATATTGGCTAATTGACCACATCTGCAGTATGTACAGGTCCTAGTGAGAGAGAATTTTATCAGGAGTTATGGAGAGGAATGACCCTTCAGATAGACCCTGTGATTTTGGTGTACTTGCTTCTGCCAACAGACTGCCCAACTGGCACTTGTCAGGTGGTGACCTTGCAGAAGATAAAACAAAAAAAAGCAATGCTGGTAGGAAAAGAAAAAAATTGTTAAGAGAGATTGTTAGAACCCTAGATGTTAAGAATTTGAGACTTTCTGAGTTAAAAGGCACAGACCCTCAAGAGAACACTATATTTGACCTAAAGTTGTAGAGAAGGCTTCCAAAATTGATTGATAGCACTGGGATTATAGATATGTAGTTTGAATAGAAGTGTGTAGTATGACATGGTAGAAAACTTAGAGTTTAAGGTTTTAGAATATAGTAACATATATAAAACAAGATAAAAGTTTTAGAGCAGTAGCTAGTCCTTCTTCTTCACCTTCTTCTTCAGAGGTTTAGGTGGTATTGTGTAATTAGACAGAAAGTTCGCATTGTGGAACACAGGTGATTAGTTATTAAGTTAAAAGAAAAAATAATTTAAGTGTCATTTCTTAATTAGATAGGTTTTCCTGAAAAGATCTTATAGAGATAGATATGGAGCCATTTTGTAGCTTGTTAGTGAAATACTGTAGAACTCATGACTTGCAAGACTGTAATATAAACAAGAATTAATAAACATCTGAGTCCAAACACAAAATACCATCTCTGTGCATTTAATCCCAACCCTGACCAAAGCAAAAAAAGATAAAAATTGACAAGAGATGATATTTTGAAGTGCCTTGAGTGCTCCACAGTAGGACTTAAAGAACTCTCTGGTCTTTTCAGCCTGTTAGCAAATAAGTAATTGCGGGAGAGTCAGTCAAATGATAAATTGAGACAATGGTTATCTACAAAAGGCTTATTTACTGTACCTTTTATCTTTGAGGCTGTGATCTTTCTGAGAGGATCTGCAGATGGCTGCCATTTACTTAGACAGATGAACTCATTTACAGGAAAATGAGAGGCAGAGACACCCAGACTGATATTTCTTCTGTGTGGTTTGAAGATACAGTGTAAAGCCCAGGGTCTCTACTGTCCTTGGGGTGCTCATCTGCAAAGGTGAGTAAAACACTAAATGGATCTAGACGAAAAACGACTGCAAAGAACAGAAAAGGACTATGTTCTTGTGGATCCATTTCTATGCAGAGATGAAAAGAGGGTGAGTGCCAGAGGACTGCTGACATGCCAGCAGAAGGTGAGATTAATTGGCAGCAGACCTACTTTGAAGGGATCTTGGTGGCTGGGTATGAATCAGGAGCATGTGGGTGGCTGTCTGTGGATGTCTGTTGGCAGCTCTTGGCTGCACGTGCATTCTGTGGAGCCCAGCTGAGCGCAAAACAGGCCTTTCTCAGGTAAGGATGGAGAAAGGACATTCAGAGAGAACAATGAGTGGAGGTGGGGAACCTAAGGAAAGCGTAGGAAAAGGATGGAGGGATGTGCTGAAGAAGGGTTGAGAAGGGAGGTAGGAGCAGTGCTAACTTAATATGCAGGCAGTCTATAGCCTTGAAAATGAGAACTAAACAAGATATTTATAATAATTTAATTGAGGGAATGACAGTGATAATCCAGGAGACCTGGCAGGTACCAATTAGATTGAATAGAGTGAGGGGGAAATGTTTATGATAAAGAACAGCACCCAAATGCTTCCTAAATTTGAGGGAGATGCACAAGAACAAAATGTTTGCAGTAACTTATCTGAATCATTAGCAATGTTCCACCAGGTCATTTCTGCACTGTCTAGAACTCTGAGTCCTTTATTGTTTCTCCATTTAGTCTTTAACTTTTAATTTACTAGCAATTTTTGGCCTGATCGTGCAGGTTTTGTTCAAGTAGATTTCCCTTTCAGCCTCAAATTAGTGAGAGTTTCACCTAAGTAATGCCTGAAGTATTTGGTTCTTCAAGCTATTATTTCAGTATTGTAAAGCCATTATTAATCAGCAGTCAATTTGTGTGTGTACCTGATGTGCCCTACCTGAATTAAAAAAAGACTGCAAGAAACTGCAAGACAAAGCTTGGAACATTGTCCATGAACAGTTCTAAGAATTATTTTTACTGATGAACAAAGTATAATTAATTTTAAATTAATTTCTAATGTTTATAAAAATTGTAATGTCAGTCAGGGGAGTTGTGCTTAATTGAGCACAAATAGGTTTATTTTGGTTTTTTAGTAGTTTCACAGTGATAGAAAATTCAAAAATAAGTACTTCAAATTCTGAACAGGTATATTCAAACTTTTTCTATGATAAAAGGTATAAATACTGAAGACATCTGAAGTGACTTTTGGTGGATTTCTACAAAAACCCGAACATTTTTGAACTCTTTATCATTGTCATGTGAAGGAAGTTTTCCTTTGCTTTGCTTTGCTTTGCTCTGCTCTTGGATGTCTACATTTCTGCTGCCCTTAGCATGTGAAGTTCTCCTCATGACTGTGTCCTTTGCTGAACTTTTCAACTGTGCCACTGGTATCAAAATACATTTTACTTTTTCCTCTGACTGTCTGCCAGCAAATATCCTTCTATGGTCACCTGATATCAAGGAGGTGAATACCTCTCCATGGGTTGCACAGTTCATCGCAGAGTCTCTCTAATTTAGAATGCATTTTTACTTTTAGCTTTATTTTATGGTGACTTTGGCATTTTTTTCTTCACATTTTCCCAACTTTTTAAATAGCTGTGTTCATTTACCTTAAACCCACATTAACTTTCCTCTACCTTTTCTGTACTTGTTTTAGAAATTTAAAAAAGCCCTGTGATGTTACCTGTGCTGTGTGATTGGTAAGAACATTCTTGCAACCTGTATTTTTTTGAAAAACAACTGAAGACTATTTTTTACTTTAGATTCATGTTCTTCAAGGGAAGTGAATCTGCATTCTATCTCAGAAGCTCATTTCTAGGAGCAAACATTTCTATGTTTACTCATTTATTTGTTTTCATTGTTTGGTACCATCTGGATATGACTTATTTTGTGGGAAAAGAAAAATGAATCAAACTTTTCTACAACAGAGGACCCCAGGAACTTCGATTACTATCCAAAATATTTTGAGAGCTAATAAAAGCAGACAACATGCCATTTCTTGATGATATCTCTCCTCTTCACACATTCTTTCAGAGCTAATCCAGCCCTCTGAGAAAGGGTTCTTGCGTTTGATAAAAGGAGTCCTTCATTGTCACAAGCCTTAGCATACTGCTTTGGTACACGTGCCCCTGAAACACATTTCATGCCTCATCTGTTACCTAAATGAGATGTGAAAGCATTTCACACCTCGTTTACATTTGCGCAGTTTTACGGAGCAGCGTAGATGCAGTTCCACTGAAAGTAACGAAATGAGGTCACCAACCCCCTTCTCTCTCCTTGTATTGCATCCACACGGCCTGATCCTTTCAGTTCACTAAACTGGAAATGAATATCTGTTTTTCTGAAGAAAGTTACTACAAAAAGCCAGCATCCTCCAGCGTGTGGCAGTCATTGGCATTTTACAGAGATGTAAGCTGTCCACGCTGAAAATAAAAATGTAAGCTATGCATTTACATGAGATATCTGAACCCAGAGTGACTTCTCCTGCACTGAGCAGAATATAATCAAGGTAAATAAACAGGAAAATTGACTAAACTGATATGGGAATAACGCCGCAAAATAGGCAATAAGAAATCCTCTGCTACCCTCTCCTTGTCTCAGTTTGCAGCAGACAGCTGCCAGGAGTGTGTCCAAGGTGTCAAGGCCAGCTGAAAGTCGGGGCAGATCCATGGCTCTGGAAATCCTAAGTGCCACTCCAGATCAGCTTCTGGGGAACTGCAGGGATTTTGACTCCAATGCCTGGGTCCTTGCTTTTGCACCAGCAGAGACAAGTACAAATTTCTTCCTTTTTAAAAAGAAATTGTTATTTTTGAACCTTTTTATAAACAGCTGTGTAACAGAGGACAATAAAAGTCCAAGAATGTAGTGATAAAAATTCAGCCACTTCTGTTCTTTCATCAGCTGAGCTCTCAGTGTTGAAAGTAGTGGAAATAGAAAGCTTACAAGGTGCCATCTCTGTGTGTCACCTTGCTATTTCAGAAGACATAAACTGAAAATACTTTCTTTGCCAGGGAACCCTTGTTTTTCTTCTAGTGCTCTATTTTTTTTATGTGATCAGGGTGCTTTGGCTGGACTTCAACTCACATAATTCTGAGAGTATGAAATAACCATTTATATCTGAGCAGTCAGACTTGACTGCTGATGTGAATGGACAGAGACCACATTTCAGTATCATGGATATTCTCATAGGAGAAAATGGGGCGTGGTATAAAGCATGGTAAGAGGTGAGAGTCTTTTACTTTCTGTGTCTACAACGGAAAACTAAGTTGCATGTGTGCGTACTGATGTAAGCCAAGATGAATCCCCCTCCTTTATCTTCTAATGTAAGGAAGACATTAGGGTGAAAGAGGAAATTCTCATATTTTCCTGAGATGAGGCCATACATGCCTTTTCAGTGTCCTGCTCCAGAGATGCTAGTGGTTCTCATTTAATTTGATATCTACAGGAAAGGCAGATCAGGGATGCCAATGCATAAACAAAGAAGCAAACAAACCAAAACTGTCTTGGCTCCCACCTTGTTACAGCAGAAATATTATTGGCCAAGTGGAAAAGGACAAAATCTTTTGAGGAAGAAGTTCTATTTTCAAGCTTTATAAGAGGAATCACAAACATTAAAAATGAATGAACTGGAGAATACAAAATACTGGTTGTTTTTACAAAAATAACGAGAGGGAATGTGGTGGGCCTGGTGGAGATATGTGAGAATAATGTGCTGAAATGCTTGTTTTACAAGGCTCTGGGGTTAAATCACTACATGAGCATGAAGATTTAATGATTTAGGTTTGTTTTAATGGCTCTTTGGCTCAGTTCTGTCTGGTGCTGTGGCCCCTCAGGCACCACTGGAGGAGGTGCTTGGAGTGATTCACAGGATCTCTCTTTGTGTTCAGGTGTAATGAAACTGGGAAAATAATTTGGTTTGCTCTGTTGTTCAAGCACGTTCCTAGAATGCTTTTCTCTCTCTCTGCTCAACCTTTTATCTTTTTCTGTTATTTTGTGCCTGCTTTTTCTGCAGTTTTCAGGCAGGGCCAATTTGTGAGGTGTCTGTCCTGTGCTACAAGGCACTTGCATACATGGATAAACACAGCTCAAAGCAGACTTGAAGTACTTTTCTCTTGTGTAGGCAAGTGTTTTGGCTGCTTCACTGGGGAGCAGAGCCATGCTGACTACATTCCTGATAAAATACCCTCCCCTGATTTTGCAGCTTGCCACACCGTATTCAGGTTCAGAAAAATCCCAGCCCAGTGCTTTTTCTGGCCCCTGTAATGCTAAAAGTGTCAGGTGGATATTTTGTTTCCCATTTTTGTTGTATTTTGATTTGCTTTCACTTTGTTCTGGCTGCAACATGTTGGAGGAGTTAAGGCATGATTCCACCCTCGCTTTTGCTCTGCATGGAAACCTTCCTGAGAAATACCCTGGGAACATGATGCTTCTTCAATTCGTATCTGGAAACACTGAAAAGAAGCAGTATACTAATTGATGCGGAAAAATATCTCCAAGGCTAAATTACTGTGTGTGGATAGACTGGAAATATTTACAGGGAACCCTGCCAGATCTGAGGAATTAGGTCCAGTGCCTACTTTTACAGTGAGAAATTTGACTAACTTTGAAAGTACTGAGGAGATTTATTCACAAACTCCTGGAAATCCTGTATTTGAAGTTGTTTCAGGTCAACGTAAATGGGCAAATAGTTAAATGGGGAAAGTGACATTTTCCCTGGCTTGGCACCAAAGTTCTACTAGTGATCTAAATTGTAAAGCTCAATGTTATGAAAGAACTTCACTGAGCATATTCTTCAGGTTAGTGTAAAGGTCAAAAGTAAGTATCCTTGAAGGGTTCGTGTTGATCTGTGTTAAAAAGTTTCTTGGCTTTAGCTCTGCAGTTTCCACTACTAGCCTCAAATCTGCCAGATCTTGGCACCAGTTGTTTGCAAGTGAAGGAGGGGTTTGCACAGGAACTCTCCATACTCTAAGCCTCTGAGCAATAAAAATAATTAGACTTGGGATCTAGTCATATCTGCTGAAAAAAACCCACATGAAGGCCTCTTGGAGCAGTCTTGGACCATCACAGATCTATCACAGGCACTGATACTGCCACAAATGCTAAACTAACAGCTTCTGTGGGGCAGAAGAGAGGGGAAAAAAAAGTGGTAAGGCAAAAAATATGATGGAGAACTTCTCCTAAGTGGATAACAGGATAAATGAAGAAATAGAGATGTAAAAATGTTTGAAAAAGATAAGGGGAAGCCCTGTTGCTTAACTAAGGCCAAATAATTCTGATTTTGCCTAGCAAAGCACCACTTCTCTGCAATAATGACATTTTTGTGCAAACTTCGGCATTGGAAAGATGTATTGTTTCTCGAATGGCTAAAACTGCAGTAAGACCCTTGTGTAACATACAGACTTCTGTGAAGAAGGTTACATCTGATGTGAAACAGAGGACTCCTGACCTCTGACTCACCTGTCTAGTATTCAGTTTCTCCTGCTTAGATTAGCCTTTTCAAAGAAACTGTTGGCTACTTGATTTGAGAAGGGTTTCCTGTTGTTCTGCAAAATGTTAAAGGCATGTGGCAGAGCTGCTAGAAAATGCTGCTTAGATTCCATTTATATTCTACCCTAACACAGGGGCAGAAATTGTGCTACCTAGGAGGGACATGGGAGAAGAGAGAAAACTTGTAAATACTTGGATACATACAAAATTTGGATTCTTTTTCAACCTATCTGGAACTTCATGATCTCACTTTAAAGGGTAATGGAGTGAAAAGCTAATGAAAGTCAGGGGCCTGAAGAAATATTTTGTTTTTTTCCATCTGTCCATTTCTCAGCAACTGTGTCTCGTGTAGGCAGATCCCCAACTAAATTGTGAAATGTTGCATCCATTATCGCGGCATTTACTGTTTAGATGAACATCTTAAGCTGCCAGAATATTCAACAGTGGAGCCCTCAGTGAAAATATAGTGTGCTCCATCGAGAACTTGGCTGTTCTTACATGTCAAGTGTTTTTCAGAAAGACAGTGCTTTATTTTTGGCTTTATTTAGAAGAGCATGGAAGTGTCAACAATTTATTCATGGTGTGAGACAAACAGATATTAATAGAATTTTAATGAAGGCCTTTCAACAGGATTTGAAGGTTTTTTTGGACTGAGTGTTTTGCGTGTTCCTGTTAATACTGGGAGAGTGAAAAATATAAGCATCATAGGACAAGTATGGAAACAACTTGCCAAAGACAGCAAGAAAGAAGGAAGAAAGGAGACAATTTCAGCTGGGCAGTGCCAGAGGCTCTGTCAAGAGCCAAAGCCAAGACAATGATTTACAGATTTCCTTGCAAATTATCATGTAATAGAGTGAACAGACTTGGGGACGCTTGAAATGCATCTTCACAAAATACTCCAAGGCAGAAAAGACTTTCTTGTTATGGGTTCATCTTATGTCTCTCTTCAAAAAGTTACTTCTCAGTTCTGGCTTTTTATATATGTATTTCAAAACAGCTGCTACCTGCTAGTACTCCCTTAAAAGCCTATGTTCTTAAATACTCAGAAGCACAGTTTCAGGCCTCTGGCTTCCCATCCTTACACTTCAGTGACCTTAATAATGCCTCTGCCTCCTGAAGCGATAAAGAGGGGGTGTACTTCTGCTGGGCCCTGCTCTCTGAAGTGAAATATTGAAGTTTTCATTTTGTTAGTGAGAAAATCCTTACTATGGACTCTTTCATCTCTGACCCTGTATTTTGTTACTGTACTGTAATGTTTTTGCACTAATGCTAGAGCTAATGCCAACTTTTTGTGGGGAGGGCATGATGTGTCTATGGAAGGCAGCTTCCCAAAGACTCAGTGTCCTTCCCTGACAAAAATGATCCTTTCATTAGTGGGCAAGAACATAAAGGTTGGCTGTCACCAAGTGCTTGGTGCCAGATATCTGAATGCAATAAGAGTGCTTGTGGATTCTACTGTACTAGTTCATAGATCAGCTTTATAATTATCAATTTTAGTTTCAACACAGCACATTGCTAAAGGGCGCAGCTTCAGATGCAATTCATTCCCCAATGAACACTGATAACTCCATCCCTTCTAAATCTTTCTGCCTTTATATTGTCAGAAACACTACCTGCTCTTAATGTAGTGCATGGCTCAGTCACACTTCCTTGGCTCTTTGCAGTTAATTTAGAGAGTTTGGTGGCTCTCACCTGGTCCTTTGCTTGAGGGGTGAGCACTTGAAAAGGTGTAAGATGCTGGAGGTCATGTGGGTGGGTGCTTGTTCAGGGTCCCAGAAAAAGAAAACAGATTGGCAGTAGTGATTTGGTGGGATGTCTAGGTATAGGACTAATTAACTTAAATCTTAGTGTGTATCAAAGCAAAGACCTATAACTGTAGACAATTTTTTCCTCAGTCCCAGGACAGATTTCTCACATGTGGCACTGCCGCCTACACTTGCCCTGTTAGACTTGGGCTTTCAGTATGGAGGCTACAGGGAATCAAAGCCTAAAAACCTTGCTCTTATATAAGGCTTTTAAAGGAGCTTAGTTACAGCTAAATAGTAATTATACTGAAAATAGTTTACTAACCTCTTCAGGAGCCAACTCAACTCCTAGGTTTAATTCAGAGAAAGGTTTTATTGAAGTCAATAGAAAAAAATTAGGATCCGTCCCTCCAGCATCCAAGGGCCTCAGGGTATGAAGCAATTGCTGCAAAATACCATGGTGACGTCCTAAAGGGAAAAACCAACACAGCAGCTCCAGTTTGGTGTGCTTTAACAGCTTTTGCTCTTAGGAGCACCTTCCATTTCAGGTTTTTAAACTTTTATCTTGGAGGGCAGGGCAAGTTCACTGCTCAAATCTAGCAGGAGCTGATGCCAAAAGTACAGTTCAGTTTGATTCCTGACACTGCACACAAGCAAAAGAAAAGAGGAAAAAAGTATTCACTGGTTATGAGGGAGCCTGTGTTTGCAGAAACCCTTTTTCCCTCTCCCTCTCCTATTTTTTTTACTTTCACTCTATACAATGGCAGTTTGTTTTGTCAAGATTTCAGCCTGTGAAATAGCTGACTAGTTTTGCAGTCTTTTTATGCATGCTCACCTGCATCAGGACAACAGAAGCAACAATATATTTCAGCTGCATCTTGGGGAAATGCATTGCAATCACAAGAGACACCAGACAGATCCTTTTCCCATTAGACTCTAAGAAGGACTCCTGCACCTGCTCATGCTATCAAACACCCGTGGTCCCCCCGGCAGTGTGTAAGATGCAGCCTCTTTTCCCGAGTCTTCAGTGCCCCCATCTCCTTCCCACTTGTTCCATTTATTATGCAAGCCTCATGGGTAATTGTCCAGTCTTTCCAGCCTCCTGTGTGCACGACCTTGCCCTTATGATTTAATTCTGAAGTCACTTAAAAAAATAATTTATTTTCTCCTCCTGCTTTCCTCCCTTTTATTTATTTTTCTATGCATGTGTCTCATGTGCTGAATATTAAGCAGGAAAACAAAGATGTATATCATCTGGAGCGCAGGTGCACCTACCAGGCAGAGAGGGAAAACAAAGCAATTCATTTAAAGGGTTTTGATTCACTATTGTCCGCTCATACTTTATTTGAAAGCCTGATATGACACCTTGAGTCCGCCCACGCCTGCATGCAGCTTAGAATGGAGATGTTTTCTTGGCTCCTCCACACTGCAAATTTTTTGCCACAGTTCCACTTGAAGTTGCTTGGCATGGGTGCTTTGCTAAGTACACTAAAGTGGGGGAGGATAGGGAGGGGATGAGAGAAGAGTGAAAAATGAAAAAAAAATAAAAGGAGAAAACATCAAATAAAAATAGTATCTCAAATATTTATAAATTTATTTATATCCCAAATTTTCTAGTCTTACTCCTATTGCCTATAGGCAAAGTTTCCATTCATTTTCTGGGTCTGTGGTTTTGGTGTGTGTCAGACAATCCTTTGTCTAGCAGGACATGAGAAGGGGAGAGATCACCTCTGGGTGACTTTGGCTGGAGGCTTGAGTAGCAAGAACAGAAAAGCAACCTCTCTGTAGAAATCTTTTCTTTTTACTTACCAGCTTAAGTTTTTTGTTTTTAGAGGAACAAGTGGTTAGTCAAGTTCCCCTAATATTTTATTCTGTTCTGGTTAGAGTAGGCAGCAAAAATGACTCTTACATGGCTTAGGGGTGGATCTGCCTCTCCTTGTTTTTCTCTGGCTTTCTGCATATCCTTGTAAGGTCACTTCGTTCCATGTGCTTTTTCTTTCCTTTCTTTGTCTCCTAAAACTTTAAGCTCTTCTTGAGTCAAAATGTTGTCTTTGATGTGTTTGCTTTATATCTTCCACACAGGAATTGGTGAACTCTGTGGCAGTGGTGGCGTGTGGGTGGAATCTGCTCACTCTTGTCTCACCTGGTAGAGAAGGAGATGGGATGTGAATTGTCCTGGTACCCATGTGTCTGTGACCTCACCCCATTTTACTGTAAATCCATGGTTTTACTCTGTAAGTCCATTTGTTTTACTCTGGAGCTGGAGGTAGAGAGCAGCACTCCCCACTTCTGGCCTTTTTTAGGCTGCTGTAAGTGCACAATGGAGAAATGGAGAGTTGGAAGTGCAGTGACTCCCATGTTATTTCTGCTGTAGCTCTGCCACTGCAGGCTGTGGAAAGATGTGTATAGAGGGAAAAAAAACCCAGCATCAGGTTATATGTTTATGGAATATGAGCTAACTATTGCCCCAGGAGCAAGATCTTGGAGTTTTGACAGATCCTTCAAATCATGAGCAATTTTTTTTTTTTAAGTGGAAAACCAATTGAAATGTTAGGAATTGCCAAGAAAGGATTAAAGAACAAAGCAGAAAATAACCCTGGTTTGCTCCTATCTTTAATACCATATATATTTATCATCTCCTTGTCTCAAGAAGAATGTAGTGGAATTAAAAAGGATTCAAAGGCAAAAGGGGGTGAGCAAAGATGACTAAATAAACTAGGACCCTTCAGTCTGGAAAAGACATGGCAAAATCTTGAAAGGCACTGAGTAAAGCCTATAAGAATTGATTGTGCATTGTTTGTGCCAGTGGGAGAGCTAAAGTGCACGGACTGAGGCTCAAGAGAGCAAGGCTCAAACCGAACAAAGAGCAGTGGGGGACTGCTCATGCAGTGGGCACATCTGTGTAGCTCTGCACCAGAGTTCCAAGGGAAGCTGCATAAATTTATCCAGTCCATCAACTGCTGTGGCTTCAAGATGGTTAAAGTATTTCACAACAATAAAAAAGATGATGGCCATGGGAGGAGCCTGAGGTCTGTGGATCTTGGACAGATTCTGAGGGATCACCTTCCCTGAGGACTGCCAAAAAGAGCACTACTTGGAGTGAGTGGTGATACCTAACCCTTCTACCAAAATCTTCAAACTAAAGGTCAAGGATATTAAATAGTTATAGGAACTGTCGGTACAAGATATCTCCGTAGGGCAGGAAGAGGAGGCAGTGGGGAATAAAAAACAGAGTGGCATATTAGGACAGGAAAGGAAAACCTGGGAGAGGCTTCTTTGTGTATTAACAAGATGTGTTAATAGAGGTTTTGCTATGCTGCCTGGCAGGACAGTAACTCACATGTTTCATAATCTGCTGTGCCAGCCCTGGACCTGGCTCATGGTCATCTCTGAGCCAGGAGAGATGCTCCAGTTTGGAAAAGCGTGTAATGGATGGGCTACTAGGGGAAAATCACAACCCATTTGCAAAGAAATATAAAGAGCACAATAAAACTTTGGATTTGGCTGAACTCGAGTTACCAAGAGAAAAGCAGGAAGCTGTTTCCTCTAAAAAGGATTAATTCTCTTCAGATGGACATCCTTGGCAGTGTTTAAGGCCAGGTTGGATGGGACTCTGAGTCTGATGAAAGGTGTCCCTGCCCATGGCAGGGATGTTGGAACTAGATGATCTTTAAGGTCCGTTAAAACCAAAACCATTCTATGATTCTTTGATGGCTCATGGAGGACTTAAAGAAATTTTCCTAAAATGGTGGGTCAAAAATGGAGGAGTATGGAGTGCAGACTAGCTACTTTTGAGTCTCTTTGGCAGGTTAAATAAGAGAAGGGCCAAAGAAAAGTCCTTATTGAAAAAAAAAAACAACCTGAGCATGGAAAGATCATACCTAGTTGACAATGCTGATGCAGTATAACCCTAAAAGAAACAGCAGAAGCCACAGCTCAAGAGAGTAAGAGCTAATCAGGTATTCTGAAGGATAAAGTTCTAGAAAAATTACTCTGGGTTAAAATATGCTTGAGCTGTAGAAAGCATCCAAGTAGGAACTGGAAGAAAATACATAGTCATCATATGTATAGTTTAATTCATAAACAACTCATGGTGAGCCACATGACTTATGATCTCTGACCCTGGTCCTGTGTTTGTGGAGATGCAGCCACTGAAGGTTGAGATAATGGTGGATGGGTTGCCACGTTGATTTATGCCTGCAGTTACCAGGTTATTGTGATCAAGTTTCAGTGTGCTTTGGTTGTTTGACAAAGTTTTTCAACAATTTCAGACAAGCAAGATCTGAACTGGCTATATCAGTGCAAAGCTCATCCATCCACATGAGGGCCCTCAGGAAAGGTGAATGTGATTGTTCTTTAAACTGGGTCTGTCCCACTGCATTAAGCATTGAAGAGGGTGTTTGTATTTCAATTTAAAGAAGTTTTATTTCAAGTTCCTCTAGTCTAATACCCAAACAGAGCCTAGAAAAGGAGGAGTTGCATTTTTATCCAGGGAGTCAATAAATAGTGGAAAAAATCCCAAAGGATGCCCAGTTGTGAGATGGCCTTTACACCCTTTAAAGAAATCAAAAAATTTGTTCTTGCGTATTCAATATGTGAGAGCTTGCTGTTCTGTACTACTTTTCTGTATCTGCACAGGAGGAATAGAAAAGGGTAATCACATAATTCTGGGCAAAAAGAAGAGCCTATACCCTTCAATTTCTATTCTCTGTCTTGATTCTACTGTGCATGGTGGGAAAATTGACGGCTCCAGGCACTTGACCAACTGTGTTTACCAAGCAGTGCTTAACCAGCTTGGTAACGATTGCTAATTCTGAGTCAAACAGATTTATCTATGTAACTCAGTCTTTTTGTGTGCAATAACCTTTCTGCATGAATTGATTTTCCAAGATTGTTGGTGAAATGAAGTTGGATACCATTTCATTTGTACATCTGCTACTACTGTTTTTGTTTACTTGAGCTGCTAAATTTTTGTGCAGCTTACAATACACACAGTGTTTTATTGGGGGTTTGAAGAAAAAATGTCTTATCTATGGAGCTGAGAAGCAGAGAAGAAGAGGGAGCCAGTGGACATTTTTCCAAGTTCATAAGGAAGAAATGGAATGATTTGCACAACTTCAGAAGATACATGTGCCAATGCACTGCCACTGCAGAGCATGAATTTGCAGACTGGCCTTCTGAAACCTTCCCAGAGCCATTGTCACTTTCCAGTTTTGAAATCTGCCTGCTTGGAAAAGAAGCACATAAATCTCTAATGCTTGTGATGATGCATGCCAAGTGCATTTCAATGGAGCTTGCTGTAATGACTGATTTTCACACATCAACTACGGCCTTGGAGAATAACTCTGACACCTAAAAGCATGGTTACCTGGAAAATGCTGGTAGTGGAATGTGCCAGAATTTTGTATTTCTGACACTGGTATAGTCCAATTATGATGGGATTATTTTGGGCATTTAAGTAAGAGAATGGGACAAAATTCTCTCTTGTGAGTCTGTTTTACAAGTGATAAATTGGACTTCTGTACCATAAGAAAACCATATCTATACTAGAAAGCTTCCCAAATGCCCACATGCATCAGAAAAATGGCAGACATTCTGTTTGAAGAGAAGTGTTCTTGTTAAAAAAAGATTAGTAGCTGATAAAACACCAGATACACACTTATTTTAAGTGTTACAAAAGGATTTATTTTTAAACTGGAATTGTCAGAAGGTACTACTTTACTGCTGAGCAGTGAAGCATTGTATGACTAAAAAGACATGAAAAAAAGAATGATTTCTTATTCCAGCAGATTTCTAACTCTCTAGAAATACCAACCAATGATATCTAGAAATATCATTTGAACTGCTTGAGAGCAGCTGGTTAGACCTAGAAAGAGCTGAATAGATATAATCCACTTATTTGCTGGAGAGCAAGTCCAGGGAGGAAATATTGATGACAGCTACAAAGATAAGGCAGTGAGGCATGGTGATTTCAAGAAGAGAAGAGTGCTGTTTTTGAAAGAGACCCTTCCCCAGTGACATATGACCAGATGGCCACTACAGGAGCAGAAACAGCTGATAGAATCTTAGAAAATGGACCTATGCAGAACATATTCTGATTCTTTTGGTAAATGTTGTTGTTCAAAGATGGAGCAAAGTGTTTAATAGGATCTGCTCTCTGGGCATTAGCGTGATTCAGTGAGTCCATATAAAAACCACATCAGGAAAGATAGGCATGGTATAGACTGCAAGCACTGCTGAAAATGCCCTCTTGGCATGTGGCTGGGATGAGACTGGTGCAGTGAATAAATGGTAGTACTAGAGCTTTTCACAGCTTATGGACCACGCCTGGTTGTCAGCACTGTGTGAAGATGAAGAAAACCTGCAGAACTGGTATAACTTTTAAAGTTTACCAGGAGATATCAGTAAAAACTGCTGAGAGACGCAAAGTAGATCTAAGCCAAACAGTTTTCCAAAAACATAGCAGCAAGACCCAAACCTAGTAACACTTCTTTTTTTTTCAACAGGTCAATAAGATCAAGCCTAAATAGATCCTTGAACAAAGATTATGAGAAAAATAAGTACATTACAGATAAAAGTTTTCAATGCTGTACAAGTGTTCCTATGTAACGCGCTGACCAAAGAGCACTGGAAATTTAACTCAAACTATCTCAGAAGCAAGAATATGCAACATGTGTTTAGTGACTCAGATGATGACTGCACATCAGTTATAACCCACAAAATAATCAAAATATTGATTCTAAGGAGGAGAATGATGTGCACTATCACACCAACAGAGATTCTGAAAAGTAGAATTATGATACTATGAATTTGAGAAACAATTTCTTCAAACAGATTTACAACCATTCCACATGCTTTCATTTACAAAAATACATGTATTTACATTTCTAACGCTTGAAAAATTATTTTTGCTTCTAGTTCCTTAATTGTTGGAAGAATTTATGTTTGATAATACATATGAAAATTGTCATAATACAAAATAGATTTGTCAGCATTTAGGAAGGTACTGTTGCTAAGAATATAATCACATACACCATGAACAAAGATTATTATAATTATTGCAATCCTGTGACAGAGACATCTGAAAAATAAAATTAGGGAAAAAATCCCAGGTGACAATAATAATAAAATTAATCTTGTGTTTCCTTGGCTTTTAGGAGAACTTGGGGTAATCCAGAAAGTTCTTATGGCTTATTGTGAGACATTGATGGTAAGACTGTTACAGGCTGGAGCTGGATAAAAGTTTTAGTAAAGTGGCAAGGTATTACTGGCTAGAGTTGAAGTAAATAGAAATCAGGTAAGACTTTGATCAAAGGAAAAGTATTGTGTGGTGCAAGCAGAGTAATTTTGTGTGACTTGGGATAAAACATTTATTTTTTTAAATATTGCTATTATTTTGTAAAAATTTTTGCTACTGCTGTTAAGCATATCAGCTTTTTTTAAAAGAGTTTACAGCTTTACAATGATGATCCAAACTTTTAATGAGAGAATGATATGGGAAGGGTTTCCTCAGGTTTTTCTCTCTCTCTTGTCTCCCTGTCTGCCCCCTGAAGTGATGAAACGCAGAACTGGAGACAGCAGCTGAGGGAGCCAGTCGATAGGAAGCCCTTCACACGCCCCTTCTGCTGAAGCCAATTCTTTGTCGCCTTTGATCACAGGGAGGAAGGGGCCAGGAAAAAAGTTGAGTCCTGCCTGCGTGTGGCTGAGGAGGTGGTTTGCAGTGTTCCTACAAGCTCTTTGATTTCTAGGCGAGGTGTCTGCCCATTGTGCCTCCTCTGCTTGGCTGCTCTGGCCTCCCTGGTGGACACCACCTTCATTGCTGCATGCTAGAAATGCTTCACCTTCTTGTCAGAGGCAAACATAAAATGAATGAACTTGAGATCTGCAGAGGGGCTTGTTCAAAAGAAGGGTGCTGGCAGCTGGCCTGCTAGCAGCGAGGGGAGCACGGCTGGGCCCTGCTGGAGGAGCTGGGGCAGGCAGTGCATTGGGATGGTGGGAATGACTGGGGCCCTGCAGGCCTCCCACTCTGGCCAGGCTCCGCAAACAGTGCAGGGCAGTCGGGCTGACTGATGGGCTGAGCTCTCTGCTCTTTTACAGTTGGGGTTTTATGCCTAATTGTGTTCTGGGGTCTTTTCTGCAGTGGTGCAGTGATGTCCTTAAAGGGTGGCTATTGCTAAAGTGGGGGGAGTTGTGGTGCTCTGGAAAAAAGAACCCTGAAGTGAGAGCATAAAGATGTATATCTTTACCTGGATGTATGGTTCTGTTTTGTGGAGCAGCAAGAAATTATTTTTCTTCCTTTCACAGAATCATAGAATTAATTAGGCTGGAAAAACCTTCAAGACCACTGAGTCCACACTTTGACCAATTACTACCTTATCAATCAGGCCATAGCACTGAATGCCACTCCAGCTGTTTCTCGAACACCTTTAGGGATGGTGACTAGATGGTCAAATAGTTTACACAAACCCAGGAGACAGGCTGAAACTAGATGATTTAGATGTGGAGCTAGGTTTCAAAAGCTCCAAAAATCAAAATTTTTCAGCAGATCTGGACTTAAGTTTCAGTTTATTAGAAAAGTAAAGTTCAGCTGGAAAAACTCCACATGGAGATCCATTTCACAGCTTCAAATGTGGGCAGTGGGAAACAGTTTTGGTGTCAGATTTTGTGTCTCTTTAATTATAGCATAACTGATTTTGTTTTTATTTTAGTTGTTTAAGAAGAAATTGAAAACGCTGCTGAACTAGTCGGCACAACAGTGCTGCAGTTTCCAAAGTCTCTTCTGAGTTCACCTGCCAAATGCAATGTTGCACTGAACTTCAGGTAAAACACCAACACATTGTTCCTCATGAAGTTCTTTATCACACCATTAAATATTTGGAGAGAAATACATGTGCAGCTGAGTGATTAATGGGCAACTGAAACAACTTCTCTCAACGTATCTTCAAAATTCTAAGAGCATCTTCTTCTTCAGAAGAAGAGTTTTAGGGTCAGGATGGAATATGAAGGTGTAAACCAAGTGAACCCTGTGCTATCCTTTGTGTGGCTAGTTAGACCTGCCTTCTGCCTCTCTTGCTTGCAGGCTGAGGTTTGCACTTTCCCTCATTCTCCTCGTACAAGCAGGGGACCTACATAAGAACTTTACCTTCTGAAAAGCCATCACAAAGGAGGACATCTATGTCCCAAACTCCCTTGCAGTGGTTTCTGGTAGCTTCCTTCTTATGTAAACCTTCTGGCTTATTTATTCTTAAGTTTAATTCCTTGGTGAAGCATTTGGGCCAAATTCTTGAGTGGTATAAATCATGCTGATGCCATTAGCAATGCTGACTTCAGCAAAGTTTTTCTGATTTATAGCAGCTGAAGATCTGGCTCCCTATTAAAAGCAGAGTTTTCTCAACTCTGAATTCCTGGACATTATTGTAACCTATTGCTTAGGAACAGATACAGCTGAAATAAATAAATAAATGCATAAAGGCAAGAATATTATAGGATGTGGCTCTGTTTCTGTGGAAACCTGATTTTTTTCTTATCCAGTTCTTTTTTTCTCTGTCAGCCAATTTAACCTCTCTATCTGTCTATTAAAACTCCTCCTCATTAAACACAAGGTTGCAGGGTTTTTGCAAGAAAAATGTAGGCAGAGAAATATCAGCTTTTGCATCTGTTTGGTGAATTAAAAAAAAAAAAGCATCTGAGCTGTAAGGGAAAAATGTGGAGGAGGGTGAAGGTAGCAGGAAATGTAATAGTATTAAATATAAAAATATGAATCAGTTTGGATAATCAGTCTGTAAATTGGGGAGCAGCCATGCTACCCATAAAATCTGTATCTTTTTTTCCTGTATTTGTTCCACTCCACATTACATTAAGAGATGCTCTGTCACTTAGGTGTACAACAGGGCACAGCTTGGAGTAGCATGTGACGATATTAGTTACATAATGGTATGTGACCAATAGCATTTAAAACCAGAATTTGCTGCCTGAATGGCTTGATGGGTTAGTGTTGAAGGGGAAGCTGGATATTGTGGCAGTTCTCTGTCTCTTTCCCATTTTCATTTCTGAGTCACTTTTTCAGCCATGGTGATAGGGCTTTCACATGGAGAACTGACAATAAAGGATTCAATTCTTTTCTGAAAGACTCCTGCTAATTAATTTGTACTCTGAAATGCACCTTAATGACAGTGGAGGCTTCCAAGCTGTTCCTGAGTGCTTTCTACCAGGCAAGGTTGATCTTTCTATCATAATTTTGTCCTGTCTGCACTCCTGGTCATATTGCAGTGATTTTTTAAAATGTGGTGATCTGACACAGCATTGGAAGCAGTGACATTGTTATTCTCTCCCCCTCTGTTTTTTGATTGCTGGTGAATTTAGTGTACTTCAGTAGCATGGTGCTAGTCTTCCACAGAGGACAGGAGTGCCCAAGTGAAGAGATATCGCAAAAGATTGTGGAAATGTTCTGCATTTTTTTTTGCTACCCATGGCAGCCAGTACTTTTTAAGCACATCTTGTGTAAATATATTGTTGCAGTAAGCTCCAGGCTGTTCCTGATCTCAGTATAGTCTTGGTCTTGTCAAAGCTGTGCTTTCTTTTCTGTAGAGAAGCTCAAGTGGTTTGACCACAGGTGAGATCAGAGGGCATGAAAGCTCCACAGGGGTGAAAATGTCTTTTCTTTTTCTTTTTTTTTTTCAAAGGAGCATTAGTCAAGTTTATGCGCTGTATATAAAAAACAGTCATGATTTTTTTATGATACTGCTTGTATATCTGAGAGGAAGACTTACACTTCAATGCAAGAAACACTGTCTTTTTTTCCTCTACCTTTCATGCCCCCATCAACTGTAACTCCTCCTTTACTCTGCCCGATTTCAGGACATTACTTCCAGGGCAGTTTAATCCAGCCATGTCTGAAAATGCATTTAGGAGTGGAGTGGATCAAACAACCTCCTTTCCAGAGCTTCATGCTTGCACTGCCTCCCCTGACAACAAGGAAGAGCAGCTGACTTCTCTTCCACATTACTGCTGCTGCTCCCTTCCCTTGGCAACACCTCTTTCAGTGTTCCTGTGAGCCTGGCTGCCAGGATGGAGCCAAGGCCAAACAGAGAGATATGGCCACATTTCTGACTTGCTCAAGGCACAGTTGTGAAACTGGTTTATCTGCTGTAAAGATGTTAATCACGCCTGTAAGAGAGAACCTCAGATGCAATATAGCCACTTGTCTCTCCCAAAGTATTCAGCAGAGCTTTGTGTCAGAGAAGAGAGATGTAAAACTAACTGAGCATGTTGTGCTCGTTCTGGGTTTGTTGAGCCACATTGCATGTGCTTTGCAGCCTGGGGGGCTCATTTGAAGCAACCAGGTGGGATTTTCAGTCTTCCATCCTATGGCTCAATTGCTAGTCACTTATCAGGGTGCGCAGCCCAGAGAAGGTGTTAACATCTGATTATTGAGACATGTCTCTCTCAATAAAGCCACCAAATGACATCATATGCTGAAGTGAAGAGTACAAATTCTATTTAACAGTGAATGTGAGATAGAGAGATAGAAAAAAATAGAAAAGAGGAGTGGAAGGAGAGAGGGAGGGAGAGAGAGTCACCACCCATGGATCCAGTAGCCTCTTGTTAGTCCTTCTTCACCTTGGGCTTCTTGGTGGTGGAAACCCTGAGATTGTTCAATACTTTTCATTATATGTACATTTTTACAAACAAAGGAATTAATGCTTCTTGACTATACAGATATTTATTCTGTTGGTTAAATTATTCCCTTGCTTCTAGTGCTGTTTAGGCCCATGCTCAGTCTTTTCTTTCGAGTAGGTGGGTTGTAAGTTGATGCCAGAGTTTTATCCGCCCCTAGCTGACTTCAGCACAGTTGCTGAGTTGGCTTTCCTTATGGATTGTTCATGCCCATTTTCAGTGATACATTCTTCTCCCCCAGCTTTGTTTACCTCCCCCTAGGGCTGAGATGACACGTGGACAAAAGCCTGTGTTGATCTTTGTCTGACCAGTGATAAGCATATGAGCAGTTGCCATCCCACATTACTTGCCACAGTGGGCAACCCTTGCCTGGATGCATTGCCCAGGATGTGCCAGAGCTCGCCAAGTCTGGAGCCAGTGCCATTTTGTTGCTCCATTCTGTGCTTCCTCATGGCAAAATCCTTCTCTGGTAGCAATGCTTGAGACAGACAACTGGGATCTTGAGGTCCTGACACCACTTAGTGCACAAATGATGTTTTCCTGGGACTTTCCACCAGTTCACATGGGTTGTCCACTGGGGTGGTGAAGATAGTGGACAGCAGGAGAAAAGATTGAAATAGCAGAAACAATAAAACAAGAATCATACAACTATCAACAGCTACCCTAATAATTAAAATTACAAATCCAATTACAATTATCAACCCCACTCTCATTAGCCACTGCGCCCACCCTGTGAGTCCCAGAGACTGGAGCATTCTTTAATGTGTGGTGGGTGTGAGGAATTCCACAATGCTGTGCCTGATGGATGTGGACCCAATATGTCCTGGAATTAGACATAGAATTACACAGTGGGCCTTGATTTTCAGATCCCCTAGAGAGGTATCCCAAACAGATCATGTATAACGATGCATATTTTCTCAGTCAGCCAAGTCTCAAGGGGATCTTCAGGCCCTGTAGTACAATTGATTACTTTTGCACACTGGAACAAGTGTAAATGGGTTTGCTGAGATGTGTTCACATACTTCAAAGGCTTTAAAATAGGGTTCTCTCTCAACCACATCCACAGAAGAATGTTATAGCTAATGTTTCTGTCCCACCGGGTAATGAAAAATTAACTTTTAGTGCACAAAATTCTCATACAAAATACAAAAATGTTGTAATGCAAAAGGTTCTGATCTTCAGAGTCATTTAGTTCCAATGGAGATACCAATTCAATCCAATGTGTATCACTTCCTCTAATAATGCCTTGGATAAACATGGTGGAAGCAGGGAAGGGGATGGAGGGATTCCCATAGGAAATATCATACATACTCTTGATTTAGAGTGTTTTCTTTACCCATGAAGATATGTCCTTCTAGGATGCCTTTGCTCTTGCACAAGACTTTTCTTCCAAAAGGAAGAGAGATCTTCAAATTTTGCTACAGGAGGTTTTTGTATCACCAGCAAAGTGCCCAATTAGAGACTCACAGATAAAAGGGCCAGAGGGAATAATTTATCTTGCCTGAGCTCCTGCATAACACAGAACATAGAATTTCACCCACCAATTCCTGCACCAAGCCTGTAATTTGTCTGAGCTAGACAATCTTTTGTGTGTGTTCTGCATTTGTGCTTCATTTCCCATTGTGGGATTGTCTCGTGCACTGTGGATGTAGCTCCAGAGGAGAGCAGCTACAATGCCCTGCTCCCCCTGCCTTCAGGTAGTCTTCATAGTGCTGTGGGGCTGAGGGTAGGAAGCAGGTCCCTGGGGGTCAGAGGACTGTAGACCTCTGGATTGTGGGGCAGGGATCTAGACAGATGCTCTGGGGCGCGCTGGGCGTGCAAGAGTCTCTGCAGTTGCACAAAGATGGGAAGCTGCAGTTGTGGAGAGAATGGGAATCTACTTGAAGTAGTGTGGTCCAGCAGGAGCTAGATTGAGGTGTCAAATGCATGTCACACGACCACTGGTCGCCCACCAGGTCAATATAGAGCTTGAAGGGATTTATGAGAACAGCCCAGGGATTTGATTCTTGCTTTTTTGTTTGCTGTCATTCTACTTCTTATGGTGGAGATTTTTTTATTAAATGTTTACTTGTTTAGAATTGAAGTATGCCTTCAGATGCACATTATAGTAAAGCAGCTCTGAATATTGAGCTAGTAATTCTACTGAAATAAACATCTGAGATGACAGCTCACACAAATGTCAGAAAACAACAGGTATATTTAACTCAGTAGTCAGTCGGATAAACTGATGAGAAAAATATACCTCTTTAATTTGATGTCTATCAAGAGTACACTTCACACACCTACATCTGGTTTCAGGTCTGTCTTTGTTCCAAATCAAGGTTTTTTATTTAAATGTCTTGGTTCAGCCTTGGTATTAGCCAAAATAGTGATTGCCATCTTTTCTGGAAAACAGGAATGAGCAAGCTTCCTTTGCTGTCAATTGCTCCCTGCTTTCTTCTGGTGTTACCAGCTCTTCCCTGGGAGGGGGGTTTGCTCTGGAGAAAATGAGGAGTGAGATCAAGACAAAATATAAGGAAAAAAAAAAAAGGTGAATTTTAATTTTGATAAACAAGGAACTACTGTGGATATTTCGTCTGTCCTGGTGCAGCAGCAGTGCTTCACTCCAGCCACTCAGACTTGCAAGGTCTTGGTGAAGCCTTAGTGGATATGATGCAGGTAGCTGAACTACTTTGTGTTTAATAAACAGTGTTATGTGCTTGGTAGGATTTCTTCTGCATTCTAGACAGCTTTAGGTATGCCCATTGGGGCAGCATGAGCTTTTAGCAAGCTATGGTGTGGCTCAGGCTGATAGTAGATGGGATCACAAGATGCAGGGCTGGAAGACAGAAGGCTGTGAACTGGGTGGCTTTGTTGGAGCTGGACTCTGGAAGGAGATTAGATCACAGTGCTGCTTGCTGAAATGCTGATTAACATTCCTTGTGCCCCTTGTTAAAAGCTTTTTCCTAACTGATCCCAAGTCAGAGCTGTATTGATAAAGGGAAATGCGGTTAAGAATAAATGTGCATTTTATGGTTGAGGCAGAGAACAAGGTAGAATGTGCTATTCTTTGCTTTTGCTAACATATTTTAAATTAACACTGCCTACAAAACAGGCCTGTGTGCTTCTGGCAGTCTGTTCTCTCCACAAACTCCAGTGCGCCTGAGTTCATTTCTTACCAACCTCATGAAATCCAGGGAATACTTGCCACTGGATCTGTATTAACACTACATTTTGTTCCTGTTGATGGTATTTGCCAGGTGCTTCATCTTTAAAAGCTATTCTGGCAGGAGGGTTGCCAGCTACCATAACTCTTGGGGGGCTAGTAGTGCTTAAGGTATTTTTAAATTTATTTTTTCTTTCTGCACTGTGTATCTCTTTGAAGAAGATTATTTTTCAGAAATGACCTCTTCTATTCTAAAGGTGTGAAGGAAGTTTGAAAATATGAACCTTAAGGCTGAAACCCACATTTTAAGAAATTCCACATAAAATTTTATCAGATCAGAGGATGTGATCAGTGGCTTCTTAATACTCTTGACTGTAACTTTCCTTAGGTAGTCTTTTACTCTTTTCCATGGTTGCCATGTATTCCAGGTTGCCTTTTTGTTGTTGTTGTTGTTTCTATTTTCTTAAACAGTGCCAAAAGAGAGAAAAGAAGATCTCTAACTTTTGGCATCTCCTGAAATATGTTATCAAATTAAAAAAAGATCAGCACCACAACAACTACATTATTGAGAACAGAACTTGAGAGTTCTGTGTTGAGACTTCATTATAACCACTCCAGGCAGAGTTAATTATGTTAGGTGTGCCAATAATCTAGTGGTTTCAAATGACTGAGCAAACCTTTAATTGACAAATGTAGATGAATGTCTTCTGTCCTTCAGAACCCCCCATTTAGGAGAGAAACTTCTGCTACCCATTTTTGAAATCTCTGCAATAGTTGGTAGCTTGGCACTGAATAACCTGATTTTGCTGGCACATATATAAAATCTCTCTCTCCATAGCAACAAGAGATGATAATGGTAAAAAACGCAGCTAAGCCATATATGTGCAGTTTATTCTGTTGCTCCCTATCCAGCTTGCCTTATGTGACTTTTCCTTTCATAGTCAGTATAAAGCTACCACAGAGACTTTTAGGGAAGAGTAGTACCAAGACACAGTTAAGCTTTACAAAATTGAGATGAATTTAGCAGTTATCCTTCACAAGAATTGCCTTGCATACTGCAAGAAGAACAATGGAAAAGTGACCATTTCTCAGTGGAAAGCAGTTGGATTTATGTGCCAGGATATATTTATTTGCAGATTTTTCAAAATCCTGATCTTGCTTCTTGCTCCAAAGTTCTTTCTAAGCATCTACTAAATTCACTGAAACTTCTATCTTATTCCCATTTTAACAGGAAGATGTAACTGTTAAAGAGCTCTAGTTAAATAGAAGACAAAGGAGATGAATACAGTAAGAAAAGGGAAGGGCAGGATGGCAGCAATAGTTCACTTGCTTTGGCCATTAATGTGCAAATCTCTTCTTTTTATTCTAAAAATGACAAATGTTTTCTGTAAATCTTAGGAGTCTTTGATGGTGTCATTCACTGTTTTAACTAAGTTGCTTCAAAGCTTTCTGCCTGAATGCTTAGTGTTAGGAGGATATACCTCCAGCCTGTGGACCCTATCCAGTTTACAGATCCAGTGGCTTCCTGCCAGTCACAGTCTTTCCCAGATGATCTTCAATGCCTTTCTCTCTTGACTTGCAATAATTCATCCATAATTCACCATTTCAACAACTCAGACCTCTGTGTGATTACACCAAGGCTATGGATCCATTCCCATCAGATCTAGGAAACGTAAGGCTTTGCACCACCTCACATCCTAGCAGAGGACTGGCTACGATGCAGAAGAACAAGAAAAAGAGAGTCTTTATCACAAAGGGCTTCATGTGTGCACACAGCAGAGCAGCAGTGGGCAGGGCTAGCTGTACCAGGCAGTAAGAGCAGGGCTAGCTGTACCAGGCACTGTTCAGGTAGGAGGGCAATCATCCCAGCCCACCTACCACGTCTGTGTGTCTCTGTGTATGACTAAAGCAGAGTTTTCTATCCTGCACAGTCATTCCCAAAAGAGTGGGGTTGTGGCATATGAGGTGTGAGCATATGTTTGCAAAAATGTATTTTAAAGGGGGCCATATCCCCTCAGCACATTTCTCAAAAGATCATTAGATCCCCATGGAGCATCCTCTGCTCCCCTGTACCTGAGATTTTGTTTTCAAAGCTTTAAGAATCTGCAGCAGGCAAATTTTAAAAGCAGATACAGCATCTCAGCTGCCAAGAGACTGTACTATATTCATCCAGATCGTTATACCCTACACAATGGTGTAGCCTACTTAGTTTTTCCTTAATGATTGCTTTCTAACATAAAAATTCTTCCTTCCTAAAATGACTTGCTCTACAGCCAAAAATAAGCATTTGAGTTCAGACTAAGAGTACTAAAGAAGCATCTGACCTCCTGCTGTAGTCACATCTCTGCTCAGGAGAGGGCTAGGCAAGGTCACAAGGAGCACAGGGCTAATAATGAGTGGCTTGAGAAAACTGGCCATACAGCCAAGTCACCTTTTTCTTTCACAGTTTACAATATTTTGCACTCAGAATGTCCTTTGCTTCTGGCATTTAGTAAAAGCATACATTAAATTGGCTCAGCCATAAAAAAAAAAAGTTATTTATTTCCACCAACTGCTCTGCAAAACATAGTTAATATTTTTTCCTGCTTTCTTTCAATGCATCTGCAGCTTCAGAAGATCCAGCATAAGACACAGTCACACTGCAAGGAACTGAATTATGATTAAGCTTGTAATAATAGCAGAGACATCTGTCTGTTTTGAGCAACAGGTATGCCACCCCTCCTTGCTTCTTCTCCTGAAGGATAATTATATGAAATGAGGGAGGATGAAGTAGTCACAATTGTCTCTAACCTTAGATAATAAGGCAAAACACCGCTCTGATTTTTCTTTATTGCTGTAACACAGATTGAGATGCTCTTGTATGCCATAGCAATTGTGTATAGACTCATCCAGAGAAAAGTTGGGAGTGTTTTTATTATTTAAGATTTTCTTTTATTGCATAAAAATCAAGCTTTTGTTTCTTTTTCATAATATGATATTAATAATCTGTTTTGATGTGGAATAGTAGTATATGGTTGTAGGTAACATAAAGAACACAGCTGAGATGGCACTGCCAACAGAGATAATGAAATTGCTCAGATATAAAAAGTTAGGTTTGAATACTGCTGTGGATCAGAATCTAATTGTGTTAAATTTTTATTTGATGCTCAATTTTACCTGTTCTTCAATTATACCACAGTATAGATATAAAAAACCCCAATATTTTTCTCTGAAGAAATAATTTTACTTATGCTATAAAATAATTAGAAGCTTGAAGCAATTATAACACAAACCAGACTTTCAGAAATACTATCTCCAAACTCAATACTTTCTTGGACAAATATCCCCTGAGCTGCATTACCTTTACACCCTGAACACCTTACATTATTCTTGATCAAAACACTGAAAACGTTTCGCTGGCCCATCACTGTACCTAGAATGCCCCAACAACTACATTTTATTAATCCCTTTTCTTATCTTTTTAAATAAATGCCATTCTGGTTATTTCCTGCATTCAAAAAAAAAAAAAATAATCCTTTCCTGGATAACAAGCTCTATGCATTCTGTCACATAGTCAACATTACTGCTGATGGACAGCTTAGGCTTTTTCTTTCAAGCTAATGATTTCATTGTCTGAAACTCATGCTGGTATTTGAGACATATTTTCAAGTTTGAAATCCCAAAATGCCAGAAATATGAAGTGAATGTGGGCATGGCAAATATTTTCAAAATAATTGGGAGAAAGGGAACAGAACAGAAAAGCGAAGCATATATAGCAATAGATGTTAAAAAAAATCTTTTAGGCCAAATGTCAAGAGAAATAGTTAAGGAGTTTCTCCTTTAACTTAAAGCAATGATGAAGAGAGAATCTGCTGCAGCACAGAGAGCTATAGAGAGGTGAAAATGGTGCTGCTTAATGCACAGTCGTGCCCTGGATTTTATGCCCAGATCTCCCCGACACCTCACAAAAGACAAGAATAAATCAGTGGCTCCAGAGCAGTTTTGCTGTCAAAGCATGAGTGCAGGCAGCAGACAGAGGCGTTTCTAGAAAGGCAACTCCAAAAATCATTCTGCTTCTTTCTCCTGCTGCTGTGGTTTTTTAAAGCCTCTCCAGAAACCTCTTTTGTAGGTAGGAAAAGCAAACTGAACAGACTGGGATGTTTCCTCGCCAGACCGCAGATGGAGGCTGTGTGTGCAGGGCACAGGAGCCCAGGCTGACCCATAAACAAGCTATTAAGGTACTAAGTCTTCCAGGTCTGGTTATTGCAGAGCTGGAGTGATGGACTGATATTAGTGCTATTCCTTGAGGACCGATTTACTTTTCACAGGCCTCATCATTTCACACAGGACAGGTCAAGCTTTATAAATGCCAATTTCCTGGCACGAGTAATTTCCAGCATCCCCATACCTGCTTAGAGCCCAGCTCCACAGTCTGGTAATTCTGTTACCCTGAATTTAAACAAGGTTGCTTCCAGAACCACCTGCAGGACTGGGCTCAAGAAACTAAATCAGTTAGGTTTTCATTGCAATTAGAAGTACTGGGAATTAAGTGCTTTATTTTTTTAAAGGGCAATCCAGAGGTGAAAAAAAGAAAAAAAAATCACAATCCAAGCATAAAGATCTACTTCCAAGTCTTCTATCTCTGACAGGGCATCTTCTTGTCAAGTGGTACCCACATCCACTGCCCCTATAAAACAAGATACATTTCTCTTGTTTCCCCAGTTGGTGAGGGGATCAAGGCATGTGAATTTAGGGGGTGAAGGTGACATCTAGTGAGCGCTTATCTGTCTCAGGGTTCACCTGCAGCCTGATTGTGAGTACAGTTGCAATGCTGCCTCTTTTTTCCTCCTTTTTCCCTCTGTGTATGTGCACATGCAGCTTTGCTTTCATTAAATACAGATTTCCTTGATGTTTATGCAGGATACATGTGTTTCTCTATCAATCACTTGCAATGGAGTATGCCAAACTTCCCAAAGCAAATACAAGCTGCCTGCTACATATCCACTAGAACATAACACAGAAGCCAAATCTTGTCTCAGTCCTTTCCTTGGGAACGATTAATACTCACTCATCTGAGTCCAACTTTCTAGAGCTCATGCTACAACGTTCCTACCCAATTATGCTTAAAACACGGCAGTATATGGTGTTTCTATATAAGGAACATACTAATGTGTTTTGTCACCCAACACATGGTAAAAGTGTTTCAGTTCCCAGGAGAAATGGTCTGTGTGTGTGGGAGTTCCAGCCTCACAAGTCCAACTGCATATATTTGCTGCAGCATGCTTGACTTTTCTGAAAGTGAAATGAAACCAACTCCAATAATATAATTTTTTTCTGCTTTAAAGGCAAAAAAGAAAAGTACCAAGTCCTGGTAGAGGAATAAAGAAATATTATCAGCAGCATGCATGCACTTACTAAAGAGAGAGAAAGTGGAAATTGAGTTAAAGGAATGAATTGGCCTCCTTATGTTTTGATATTGCTTACAGAGTAACACAAGATGTGTATGGTTTTGCCACGGACTTTATGGAGGTGGGTATCTGAGGTAAGCCAGTGCAACCAGATTATCTTGTATGATATGCACTGTGAAGCATCACTGTGGGGCTATGATGAAAGAAGTGGCTGGTCCAGGGGGAGCAGCTGTAGGGGGAGGCTTAGTTACTGCTATGCTCTGTGCCAGCCTGCTTGCCCATTTGTCAGCTCCTCAGCTTTGTCTTGCTCTATGCAGTTCCCAAAACAGAGCCCCAGATAGCAGCTAGGCAGCACAGAAAAATGCACAGCTATAGTAAGCGAAGAATTGCAGTAAAATCTCCCAATATGTTTCCCAGCTCTTTCCAAAGGCTGTTGGACATTTCCTTATGATATTTCTTGTTAAAAGAGACGTGTTCTGCAGTGTCCACACATTAGTGCTGAAGAGATGCAGCCTTTTCCGTCTATCAGTGACAACTTGCTGCTACTCACCATGATCTACTAAAGGCCTGCCTAACCTTATGTTGCCCTGTAAAACTCACAAAATTATCAGGAGACTGTTTAAAATAGACTGTGCAGTGCTTATGGATCTGGGGCAGAACTATTTTATGACTGTGCTGCTGTGGGTGTAGGTCCATGTTCTCTGGCCTTTTCCATAATTACTGTTTAACTATATAGGGGCTTTATCTTTGAGTAGATGAATTCAGTGCAACAAAGCAGGGGGAGTTATTGGAAAATCAAACTAAAAAGTAACAGAAAGGCTTTAGAGACATTTGTTTCATGGGGAAAAATGAGGGAAGGAAACAGTGATGAACTGTGATGTAGGTGATATTCCCAGGCTTCCTCCCAAGCCATTGTCAGGATTGGCAATGCTGCCAAGGAAGTCATTAACTGGTTAAACAGATTTTTACAGAGGAGGAAAAAGGGATGGCTGATCCATATATGATATATGAAGCTGTGTTTTTAGCAGAGTTAGTTGAGAGCCCTTCAAACTGCCTGCACTTCACCAAACACCACAGCTGCACTCCTAGATGTGCTCAGAGGTGAGGGGCAGGTTTGCATCCATCCCCTTCCTGCTTGGCCTCATGGAGGATGTTTGTTGTGCAGAGGAGTTATTTTATACTGAGAGCAGGCCCCTGGTAGCTTGAGAGTCTTGAGGCATGCACTCATGAGTTTTTGCTAATTCTGATGCAGCTGGAATTTGTTAAGCAGTGTGGGTGGGGTTTTGGGACTGCAGCATGTGTAAAGCCTGCTCCTGGATCCCTGTGCTCCTTGCTTGCCCTCACAGAGCTGCCTAGAGCTGCTCTGAAATGGGGACTTAGCTCATCATAGGGAGCAGAGACAGCCAAAAATAGTTTTTGCAAAGCAAAATAGTCTTTCTAAAGCAAATTGACGTTTCTTGGTAAACTGGCTGAGTGCATTGCTTGGGTAGGGGCTCTGCCCCACAGCATCCTTCTTGGGCAGAGAGCAGCACATGTGCTCAAGCTCACTTTGTCAAACTTGGAAATCGTTTATCAATGTCTCTCTCACTCACACTTATCTACGACATCTCTGCCTCACCTGCTGCTACCCTCACATGACCTCTCTGGCCAAACTGAGCTCCATGTTGGAAAGCAGTGCTCAGAGAGGATGCTGCTTCCGCATTCTCTTCAGAGAAACTGTTCATCCTTCTCTGCTCAGCTCCAGATGGCTCATTTACCTCCAGTTCAGATGGATGAAGGCAAATGTCCCATTTTTTTCCATAGGACTTTCAACTTCAGGTTTAACCCATTCCCCCTATGGACAAAATGCAATCTGTTGAATCACACAACTTGAAAATTTAAGTCTTTGAAAATATTCTGACCTTCGCTATACTGAAAAAATTGAGCTTTAATATCACTTTAGTAACTAATTGTTTTGATTCTAATACTTCAATTTGTAAGGAATATTCCCATCAGAATCGTGCCGTACCCCTGTTCTTTAAAGCTAGCACCTTTCCCAAGTTTTTCTATCTGCTGCTTCATTTTTGCATCCTAGTCTGCCTACAACAATCACCTTAATTTCTAGTCCTTTCCCCATGACAGCCCTTTTAATCAGTGCTTCTTTAGTCTTTTGCACAGCTTCTTGGATGTCTCCCTGTTCCTGCAATCCTTTTCAAAACACACCTCTTGGCCCCTTTCCTGAGTAAGAGTCCCTGTTCCTGCCATATTGCCCTCCATATGGCCACACCAATACTGTGAGTGACAAGGGCTTGGCAGTGAGTGTAATCCACTGGGAGATGTGATTCTGATGTTAAAATGGAACCTGAGCCGTATGCAGGAATGGTTTTAGTTTGGTTTAGTTTAGTTCTCCATCAGAAAGAAAACCAGTCAGGTTAAACCAGTGGTTTTGCACTACACTTTTGTGATATTAGAGAGTTTAGAAGGACTAAAGTACAGGTGCAGAATTTCAGCTTTGAGACAAAGGAATTTTTTCAGAGCATGGATATATAATTTTCATTCATTGATGGCTTAAACTAGTTTTGGTTTTGTCATGTTCAAAATAAAACAAAGCTTGAAATATCCACGTTTCTTTGCATAATGAACCTTCTTTCATATGCTGAATACTCCTGCTTACTACTTCTTTTAGAAGCACCCATTTAAGGTTGGAGTATTCTGAGATATACTTCTACATAACTTTTTGTGGCCACTTTTACCCAGTCATGGTGCTACCACCCAATTTACTGTTCCAGAACCACAGCTGGAGTGGCACAGCTCATGTCTTCAAAAGTTAATTTTGTGTGAAGCAACCAGAAATTGAATTAAACATTTCCCATTTTATCCCAGAGAAAACATTTTTGTAATTCTTAAATCTCCACCTAATTCTCTCAGTTTTCATACACCACAAATTCAGGTCCTCCTCCTCCACCAAAAGGTAAAAATTTTCTTTCAGAGACTCCATCAAACTAAAGGACAAAACTGAGCAAGAAAAAAACACCAACCCAAACACTTTCAAATTCCCTATAATTTCAAAACTTGCCTTGATATTTACCAAACTTCTTGGAACAGGAGAGGATAAAAGGCAACAGAAAACAATCTAATACAATATCTTTTCTCTGTGGGTAGCTAAGGGACTTAAAATCACATCAGGGTTTGATTTATGATAGTAAAGGTGATGAGTCTAAGCAAATTATCTGGATAGGGAATCATTAGGGGACATTCAGAGCTACCAATGGGATCTTCTTTTACCTGTGCTTTCCGATAACATTTCAGAAATGCTCAAGAGACTCCAGCAGCTTGAGTGTTGCATCTATTAAAGGATCCAACAGGCTCTGGCTAGATTATTATTTATTATTTTTATTACACAGTTGCCTAAATGTCAAATTATTCACAGCTGTTGCAGAAAAAGAGGCACAATCTTTTTATGGCATCTTTCCTACATTACAGGAATTTATAGCCGACATTTTCATTCTGGGTTGCTGCTGAGGTGAAATTCCTACCCCTTAGAAAGCTGGTGCTACACCAAGTTGCATTCCATCGCGTCGTATGTTGTGCCACTTTATGTTCTACTGTGACACACAATATTAATAAGGACATTCTCTCTCCCAGCTGGTGATGCTGTTCCCCTGGGGAGGATGGGCTGTGGATACAACTGTGAGGTTTAATACATCCAGGCACCTGGTGGTCCCTGGAGGGTTTGCTAAGCAACCCTGAGGAGTGCTCCCTGGATGCTGCTGTCACTTTGGCCCTTCTCACAGCACTACAGTCTGCTCCAGGGCAGAGAGGAGGGGAAAGCAAGCGAAGGGCTTGGATTCCAGCTTTGCCACGGGAATTGTGCTTTCCCTTTATTTCCCAACTTCATCCTTCATCACCTATCATGCCGCTCTCAGAGGAAAAAGAACAAAAGGAGATTATACACTTTGGAGAAGAAGAAAGTATATTTAGTTGCTGCTGATCTTGTAACTTTTGTTACTTTGTATGTGGCCAGCCATCCATTCTTGCCAATTACCAATGCGGTGCTTTGACAATAGCGGAATGAGATTCACAGCTATGCAGTCACAGCTTGAGACTTTGCAAATGAACATTCATAGCATGCTTCTCAGCTTCCTTTTTATAGAAAAACTGGCACTTGCAATTATATACTTTTTAACAAATACTCTTTCTGCATCTCTCGTTTCCAACTTTGCTTTGTGATCCTAAGGGAGAATTCTTGCACTACTAAACTTCCCAAAAATAAAATGAGAGAGAAGTAAATTATGTCCTCTCATAAGCAGAAGTAGCTAAGAGAGGCTATTAAATGAAGATATCAGTCATCTGATTCACTCTTTGAAAAATATTGTTAATCTAAAAGTTGTATTATTTTTGGCATCACCAACTGCATCTAATCTAAGACAAAAGATTTTCTAGCTAGAATTTTTATTTCTTGGGGGGAAGAAAAAAAGACTCAACACATTAAAACCCCAAAAACCTCAAGGCAAGGAGAAACAGTTCATTGTCCTTAAATCTACATTGGTGCCTGCTAAAAAGGAGGTGATAAGAGAGCAGTACTAATAGTCAGAAGGTAGACTTTGAGTGCTGCAGGTCACAGGCTAAGACCAGTGCTTCTCCCAGGGCTCTTAAAGTGAATGTCTCATTTATGTCTCATGTCAGTCTTAGAGTAGCCCAGTGCATATTTATTTCAAGTTTTAGCTGAGTGCAAAATGAATTTTAACAGAGAGCTACTTGCTAAATCAGCTATGGAAAAACCTGCAACCCCTTAACAGGAGATGCCAGAGGAATAGGAATTTGTTTTGTTTTGTTTCTGAGTGACGAGAACAGAGATGAGCAAAACCTGCTCTCATTTCAGACAACTGCTGTCATGGCTATGTGGCTGCAGGGCAGCGTGATCCCTACTCTGTATTTTTGGTTGATTTTTTTCTTCCTTTCTTTCCTGTTCCCTCAGACTTCCTGTTTTTTCCCCTATATCCTCCCAACATCAGTCTGAGTCCCAGTTACTGCACCTCAGCTTCAGTCACAGCCTTGTTAATGGGGACTGATCCCAACTCCTTCCCAGGAGAAGCAAATGGATTTGTCAGTGATAGACAGATTTCCTAGCTAAACTGAAGCAAACAATATCAAACCTCCATTTAAGAAAATGGGGTTGTGAGGTAAGAAAAAGTCTTCACCTAGATCCTCATTGCCTTAAGCCATTCACTCTGGCAAAGGAGGAAAAACTGCCTACTTCAAACCCTTCAGCAAGGTCTTCCTTCTTGCTCCTCATCAGGCACCTTTTCTGTGAACCTGCCACAGACATCCTCCTCTTTACAAAAGTAGCTTTGTTTAACAAGATTTTACCCAAACAAAGCACTTTAGCTTGTGGTATCCTAGGTGAGCCTGGCTGTCCACTACAAATGCAGTGGGGTCCTCAGGAGATTGTCAGAGACAGAATTTTCCATAGTATGCTTAGGAAATCTTGTTTTCCAACAGCCCGCTGTTACATTTAGCCATTGTACTCATAAAATGTCAGCAACTGAATTGCATGGTTTTCATAAATGATTAAAGAGCTATTTCCATCATGTAAAACCACTTCCTTGCATGGCTGACATCACCCAAACCAAGGTGATAATGTCAGATATGGACACACCTAGCAGAACTGGAGACTGTATTCACAGAAATAAATAGAATTAGCTTAATTTAGGATTGTAAAATATCACTGAAGGTACAGTGGTGGGTGAGTCACAGTTTGTCAAAGGAGTTGGGAGTACAGAGCAAATAATGAAGAGCTTGAGTCTATCTATCCTTGCTGATGAAGAAATAACTATCATTAGAATTCCACAGATGTGCCAAACTGAAGAAATTCTAGTCATACTAGTTCTCTAAGGAGGAAACATATTAATAATCAGTCCTTTTGAAAACAGAATTGAAATACATTCCTTTTCTAATTTTAAGGCATATTCTGCAGTCCTAATTCACACAAAACTGCTACATCATTATGATTCTCCTGATAATAGATAAGAAGTTGTAATTCCTTATTTTATTGGAGTGCTACAAATCTGAATGCTTTAACAATATGACTATGAGGTAGGTGTGGACAAGTTCTAACTGCATGGTTATACATGCTGATTAAGAATCTCACATTCAGGTTTTAAAATGTTTCCTTATTTTTATTTTTTAGTTTGTTTTGGAGTCAATTATTCACAAATTGTTATATTAATACCATCCCCCCTTTTTCTGTCACTGAGACTAACAATATGAGTAGCATTTAAGTTTTTAAACTTTTTATCTCCTTTTTCTTTTAAAAATGTTGACTCTTTCCAGTTGTGGGATGCAACTTTTTGAAAGTTAGATTATTGACTAGGTTTTTAAAATGTATTTCTCCTTTTGTTACTCTGTCTTTTCAGTCTTGCTGATGATTCAGAAGGTGGGAAAAAAAATCAGTTCTGTTCACTCAAATGATAATAGTCTCAAAAGAAGAAAATAGAATGAAAAGTCATGAGAATCTTGAAATCCGCTCTAACCAGAAGGCTTATTTAATTTTATATAAAATATCCTGTTAAAAAAAAAAAAAAAGAAACTGCTGAAATAGCATTTCTTAGCCAAATCTTGTTCTTGACACAATTTCATTTTTTACAGGAAAATTTTCCAGATGACAGTTTTCAATCTCAACATTGCTAGTTGTAGGAATGGCAGAACAGTTGGAGCAGTGAAGCTTTAAGCTATTGTTCTTTTCCTTGGAGTAGCCTTGAAAGAATGCACTCACACACAGACTTACCAAGGATGAACACTTTTTAAACAGATTATTAAAATTTCCTTTCTTTTTCATTGACATCAGTCACCAAGATAAATATCTCGATTCTCAACTGCTTGTAGTCATTTGCAAATATGGAGGGTAAGTAGAAAATGCTTCTAAACAGTGTAAATGGCTGCAAAAAGTCTGTGTTCTGTATTATTGACATGTATTTTTGATGAGTTTGCCTAACTACAAGTCTGCATGATGCAATAGTGCAATGTACAAGAAGTGGACAGTCCAACTCCATACCAGTATTTTGGCCACATCAGGGAGCTGAGAGGAGCCCGTTCTGTTTGAGAATCATGGATTGTCACACAAACACACACACACACATACATATATATTATATATATATATACACACATTAATATACATATATATATATATACACACATACACACATATATACATATATATATAAAGTAGCTGCAAACTGCATTTTCTCAGGCAGCATTACATCATCTAAAAAGAAAAATGAAACAGCCTTTGCTGGTAAACTGTTAATAGCCATGACAATCAGATTGGATTAAATAATGAAACTGAAATAATGGCACTTGAACAGGAGACATCATCAATTTGGCATCTGTTAAATGGAATCCATTTGCTAGTGTTGGTGAAAGGTTTTCTTCTTAAACTAACCTTGAGATGAAAACCAACTATGCTATAGACTTATGAGGACAGACTTTGGCTCAGCATGTAGCAGCTAAATTCAGCACAATTTACAGTCCCACAGTCATGTTCAGGTTTCCAATACAAAGCATAGGAGTTCAAAAGTTTCTGTTTTGCTAGTCTTTTACATCTTCAGGAGCCCAAAGGATGTAAATTACACATGCTGTGTATTTCTTTGATAAGCCAAGATGCCCTGGCTTCAAAAAGTGGCAGATCAGTGATGCAGCTTCTGCCAGTGTACTGGGCTGCACGGTAATCAGTGGGCTTTCCTGTGACTGAACCTGGACTGAATTTCTCATGTTTCAAATTCCTGCTCTCCTCCGTGCCGTGTTGTCTCTTCTTTCAACCTGTCAGCACAGTCTGTCTGTGTGATCTGCACTTCCCTTCTCCTATGTGTTTGTAGCCTTAGGGACCACTGAAAATGTTATGTGATGTCTTGCAGACCTCTGGGTGCACAGGTGTACATACAAATATATATATATATATATGTATGTGTGTGTGTGTGTGTGTGTGCATGACCATAAAATATCACACATATTTATGTCAGCATCCAGTTAGACAAAATAAATTGTGGTTAAGTTCAATTCCTCTCTGAAGTCCTTGTTTCAAAAGAAGGCTTACATCACAGGACCTAGGTACCTAAAAATGTAGATGGAAGTAATCTGGGACTTAAAATCACCCCAAATACTAAAATATCAGTGGGTATTATATATCAGCAGACTTGTAAAGTCCTGCCACATGCTGATTTGCACACCTAGATCTAGTCCAAAAGTACTGTGATCCTATTCTGTTTGCCACATATCAAATCTCACATCATTCTGTGGTCACACCAGTGTTGACTCAAGAGAGGAGCCTTGCAGGTGGCTGGGCAGCCTTCAGTACCAAGCAGCTGGGGTGCACACCAGGGCTTGAAGGAGACAGACAAAGTGGGCAAACAAATTGTTATAACTGAATTGCAATGAGAATTGTTATAACTGAATTGCATCCTAGCCCAGTGCTGGGACCTAGGATGGTTATGCTTTTGCACAGTATATAAATGAAGGGAAGAAGAAAGATAAGTGTGGTAACTGTGAAGTCTCCTTTTGTTTGGTTTGTTCTAAGGAAAAAGACGTGGAAGGTCTTGCTCCCTCAGTTTAGATGCTGAAGCACTGCTTGAGTATTGAATTTTTATCATTTGGATTTCCTATGGCTGTTAAAATAAATGCTAGCTGAAATACCAGTATGAAAGCCCTAACAAATGCCTCAAATGCCTGTATTTAAAATAAACAGACTATTTCTCCTCTGTCTGGATTCTCTCTTTGGATAATGGCTTCCACATACTAAAGTCTAAGTATCACCCACTCTCTCTTTTGCTGTAAATTCTTTTTTGGATAAGGAGCAGTATTTAAAAGTATTTATGTAACTAAGGACAGAGATTTGCCATTAGTAAAAGTTGTTTCAGAAGTGCAAAGCTAGTTACCTTAACCTCTAAGCCAAAACTTAGTTAAGCTCTTACTTCACTTTAAATTGTTTCAAATGTAGAAACCTGGTATCTGATTTGCAGTCTAAGTTATTTACTTTTCCAGATCATACTGTAAATGTTCTGGTCTGAAAAACTGAAAAGAAAGTCTGGCACATGTACAAAGAAAGGACTGAAACCCTTGGGATCAATGGCAGGGAGACACTAAACTGGTCAGAGCCATTTAGCAGTCTGTTAAGGCATTTATCTATAATTTTGGAGGATCCAAGCATCTAGATTTGTCCTGAAGCTGCTTAGACTTGACAGTACTGACACTGAAATCTCTAAAAAATTTAAGGCAGCTGAGGGAGACACTGAGACTTAGCTGACATGAGCGGCTCCCAAAGAAGTCTGCCTCCGTCCTCCAGAGGGAACTGAGGAAGAATCACTTCCCTTGGCTGAAGGTGGTCTTGTGAATACTTCTCTGGGACTCTTAAAGCATGTTAGTTCTTGTGTATTTTGATTCCTAATCCAAAACCCTGTGTGGGATGCTTCTGGAGACCAAAACAACTGGTACTGTGAAAGCAAAGCTGCTTCAGAACCGGTGCCAGGACAGGGTCTTACTTTGGTAGATACAGTACATTTTGTTATTGTGTGAGCAAGAAAAGAGTGCAGCTAAAGCATCACAGCTAGCCAATAAAAAATGAAGCACTCTACAGAAGCATTAGGGTGCATAAATTTAACTCTGGGCTCATGTATGCAAAACTTAATTATGTAGGCTTCACATCTCATCAGAGTCATTGTTTAACTGCTCTCCTCAGAAACTAGGCTAACTCTTGAAACCTTTCATATTTATAATTTATTTAAAAAACATTTTAAATGCAGCAAATATTTAAACTTGAAAGATAATTCAGCTTCTTTTCCAAGGCTAAGTTTGTTACGAGGATTTTGTTGTATTGTCATTTAGACAGATACTGTACAAATACAGATATGAATGAAATAAGACCCTTGAGCCCACAATTAAAATCTACTTAAGTTGGCATTGCTTTATTAAAGCTCATGGGGGCAGATTTGCCTTAGTAGAAGAGTTTGCTCTTGTCTAGTTTTGAAAATGTGATTTAACATGGCTGGCATCCTAAAAGCAGAAGTCAGAAACCAGGAGTTTTCATAAACCAGAAAATCTTCAAGAAGAAGGAAACAGTCATCCAGTTGAGAGTCTATGCTAATTTTTGGGGATTTTTCTTCACCAATACCCAGAGATATTCCTGGGCACTGGATGCTCAATGCAGTACAAAGAAACTGTTTTGAGAAGTTCTCAGCATTTTTAGCATGTTGTCATTCAGTGTCCACACAGATATTTAGGAAGCATAGATGTTTTAAGGCACAAATATTGAACTCAATGAACCCTATATGAAAATCCCTATATTTGAGGCTTTGAAATAATCCAGGATGTAATGACAAATATTATTTTATTTTAGTTTAGTTTAGTTTAGTTTAGTTTTATTATTTATTTTATTTTTTAATATTTTTATTTTATTTTTTATTTTATTTTATTTTATTTTTTAATATTATTTTTATTTTATTAATTTTATTTTATTTTTGTTTTATTTTAATTTTTATATTTTTATTTTTTAATTTTTAAATTATATTCTATTTTTAATGTTTTAATTTAATTTTTTAAAATTTTATTTGTTATTTTTAATTATAATTTTTTAATTTATGTTATTTTTATTTTTATTTTAATTTTATTTCATTTAATAGAATTTTATTTTTTATTTTTTAACTTTAAAATTAAAAAAAATCATTATTTATTTTTTATTTTATTTTTTATTTTATTTTATTATTTTATTATTTTTATTATTTTATTATTTATTATATTTTATTTTTAAATTTTATTTTATTTTTAATCTTTATTTTATTTTTAATCTTTATTTTATTTTTAATTTAATTAAAAATTTTGTTTTTATTTTATTTTATTTCATTTTTTAAATTTTATTTTTATTGTTATTTTATTTATTGTTATTTAATTTATTTATTTATTTATTTTATTTTATTTTTATTTTAGAGGAGTAATGTTACATCTTTCAGTATCAGAAGGATCAACTCATTCCTAATAGTGCTTTGAAAGACGAGAACAGTATTTTACTTTATCTCCAGCCCTGGCCATGCTTCAATAACCTCAGTGTTTGATGGTAGTACTTGCTGTGCAGCAGCATTGTGGCCTGCCAGGGTCTTGGTCCTGCCAGTAACTTCTCTGTCTCAGTCCCTGTTTTCTCAGTTGTTCAAGGAAACATATTTATAATGGGAACATTTAAGATCCAGCTGATCTTTTAATGCTCTGCAGCAAATAAAAATGATGGGTGTAGAGCCTGGCATGTTTTTTAGCATTGTTGAAGTGCTGCATATGGGATTTGGCTGCCTGAGTCCCGTTAATGTATATGGGAACCATATGGCCAGATCATCAAGTACCACTTAAAAATGTAGGTGATTCTGTCTGTAACAGAGCACAGGAGTTTGAAGCTGTTCAGTACTCCTATTTTTTAACCTGTTTCAGGTTTTATTTTCTGCATTTAACTCATGGAAATTGCTGTAGATAAAGAATCATCCTGCAGGCTGGATTCTGGGTTATACCCTGCTTGCCACCACTTTAGTTTTCCCAGTACTGACTGTGGACACATCTTCTGCTGAAGTTCTTCTAACTTGTCATTTGGGGCCCTGTAAACACATAGCTTGGCTCTGTTCTAAACATTATTTATTAGATGTCTTGGATTCATATACACTCCTCATGAAGAGTAGAGGCAGGTAAATGGGTAACAACCGAGGATTCTTTATCATCTGCAAGTTTCTGAAGCCTTCTGAAATTTAAGCCTCTGGTGTCCCTCTGCTTCCCCTGACTACAATGTGTTATTTAAAGTTTTTTTCAGAATTGCTAACCAAATTTTAGAAAGACCTTATCCCTTGTGAGAGGCACAAGGACAAAATCCCTTGGTTATGACATGGGATGATCCTATTTCTAATTTTTCTAACATGGGAGCAAGTAAAGAAGAAACCCCTGGGGAAAATGGAGAACTTGGGTTAAAATACAGAGTGAATAATTCTTGCAGGTTTTCAGAGCTATAGAGAGACCTCTGTCACATGTGCCCTGGGACAATACCCGTGAGGAGGCCTTTGGCTGAACCTGGATGGCTGCTGTGACCAGGGAGGGCAGTGGGATCACCAGTGCTCAGCTTTGAGCTAATCCAATGGAGGTGACAGCTTGAAGGGGCTTGAAGAGATTAAAAAGTCTGCAAAGGTGAAGGTGTGCATATCTATCTCCTATCTATCTATCTATCTATCTATCTATCTATCTGTCTGTCTGTCTGTCTGTCTGTCTATCTATCTATCTATCCATCATCTATCTCTATATACACATGTTTTTCAAGGTGCATACCATCTGGCTATCAAAGCATCTCCCAGCTGGTACTGTTTATGCCACTTTTATACTCTCCAGTATTGTATGAACTGACAGAAAAAAACCCAAAAAAACCCAAAACCTTTAAATAAGCAGAGAACAAAAGAGAGAAAAGAAGATGGGAGGAGAGGATAGAAGACAGAGTATAACCAGAGAGGATGACTTGCACAAACTGCATTCAACCTGTTTCTCTTAATTTCTACTTATTACCTGACTCCTCTCATGTGGATTCCTTGGAAATTATGTTTGGGATCTATTTGCAATTGACAAGGGGAGAGTTTTTCCTATCCAGATAGCTGTGTTTATACTGCACTTGAATATTGTAAAGCCTCCTTCATGATCCAGACACTTTCGTGCAAAAGGTATCTATGAGCAAAGCAAGCACAACTTTCAGAGATGCTTTTTGTATAACTGTGATTGTGTAAGTTGTATAATTTTGACTGATCCTTGTCATAATCCTCTGTTTCTGAGAATTACAGGGGCATAAACGCCTTTTCACTTTTTTTTTAGCATAAACTGAAATGTTTATCTGGGTGCATTTTAAACCTGTATTTGTAGGTAGCTGAATGTGCTTAAGACTGTTAGCATATCTGTTCTGTGTACAGATATGACTCTTGCACATATGATTTTACAGCTGACAGGAGGGTCTACCAGACATTTAAGGCATAATTGTTAGACAGGAAGAAAAGGAGGAAAAAAAAGTCTGATTCCCCTAAATCCCTTTGAGTGTCTTCTGAGCATAATGACAGCCTCACTGGCCTGTAAGGACCAAAACCCTGCCAGAGAGACCTCCAGAGACAATACTTACTTCATCCTCTGTCATTCTGAACAATGCTTTATTTTTGTCATTTCTGGATACCACAGAGACCTCTATTGCTCTTTGCTCCCTGTCCCACTCTCTGCCTTTTAATTTGCAGTCATCTGTGCCAACCCAGCTAAATTCCTGCTTGACATAGCTGAAACTTGGTTGCAACAGCAGGTTCTCAGAAATGCCCAAGACAATGGACAAATGCTCCAATTCTCCCAGCATCTGTGCTAACCTTGAAATTCTACCTGGTAGGCACAGTGCAATCAAAAACTAATCAGTGAAATCAAGCTGAGATTTGGTCTTGGGAGCTAATAGGAGAAAAAAAAGATGACTGTGCAAATATGGTTGGGCTTTCAAGGGGGAAGATGCACAAAGCCATCCTTAATCATCAGTATCTCAAAAGAGCGGTGGTAGGAGTACCTGGCAAAGCCTGTCAGCATCTGTGTTAATCCAGTTAATTAGCTGGAAAGGACAAACTCCTCTGGAAGCACCTATGTGATGGGCAGGCTGTGTTCATCTTTCATTAGGATGATTGTTTTAAAGGTTGCAGGTAAAATGATGCCTGTGTTCCTTTAGATCTTTCATTTAACATGCTGAAGCTGGGGCATGTCAGAGGGCATGCGGGGCTGGGAGGTAGCATGGGGCAAAGAGCACCCAGCAGCTTCCCAAGGAAGCAGCCTGATAGGGAGACAGGAGCTTGAGCTACAACCTATGCAGTCTGTGTAATTTTCCTCTCCCTCCTTTACTGCCTTGCTCTTTCAGCAAGCAAAATAAAAAAGAAAAAAAGAAAAAAAAAAAAAAGAAGGGAAAAGGCTGCAATGTGTCACAAAGGAACAGACTGGCAGACATCTGCCTCTTGCTTTATTTATTTATTTTTTTTTTACAAAAAGGAAAGGGTACAGAGCCAACTCTTCACTCCAGAGCCCCCAGTCCCTTAACAAACCAAATGGTGGCTGTTGGCAGGGTACTGACAGCTTGTTAATGAAGGAATTCTTGACAAAATGACAACCTGTGTGGGATGCCGTGTGAAGCTGAATCCTCCCACAAACCAGTACTAAGTAATTAGGTGGTGGTGAAAATAGCAACTAACTACTGTTGGGGAGAAAAGGAAAGGGGAAAAAAGATCTCCTAAATTAATTATAAAAGCAGTTCTCATTTGAATAGTATCCCTTTTCCCCTTCCCTGAGAAGACACAACAGTTTTCCCTGAACTGCTTGTGTCTCTTTGATTGGGCCAAAGGGTGCATCTCAAACGGCTGAACCTGATGACTGTGAATTCAATGCTTTTTTCTCTGCAGATGTGACCAGCAAAGGAAGCCGTAATGAAAACCAAACAAAAAGCTGTCCACTGGGGCTGCCCCTTTTGCTCCCCAAAATGGCCCTGTCTGGTTCACCTTACTCTGTTTTTCCCTTGATTTTTGTCTGATTGCTTCAGGCAGGTGGGCCTGTCTGTTGACAACTGCAGTATGTTCTAAACCCCTGAGAGGAGGCTGGGAGAGGAACTAGCCAAAGAAGAGTGCTAGAGTTACAAAGTGGGTCTTGCAGAAAGACACATTTTTAAACAGTGCCTCAGCAACACCAGCATCCACGTTCACGACCATGGCTTCAGTACCAGGAGCCAGAGCATTGGCTAGTAGCAGCTGAAGCAAAATCTGTGACATGTGGTGAAATTAGGTTTTTTAGTTTGGCTCAATACAAAGATACCATTCTCCACTGCGTCTTGAACAGCAGCTCATGATAATTTAGCTAAATAGTTCAATAATATAGAGCATAGGAGTTTGTACAAGAAGGAAAATAATGTATTACTTTATAAATGCTTATAAATGTTGATTTTTTTTTTCCCTCCCAGAGGCTTAAAACTTTGGGTCAACTGTAATGTGTGTAATGTCCAACAAGTTAAACTAAAAAAAAAAAATTAAAAAAAAAAGAAAAAAAAAGGGAAAAGTCAGGCAACTTTGAGCCTTTTTAATGAAAGCCAGAATTTTGAGAAATTCAGCTAACTTTGTTGTTTTGTGCTCTTAGGGTCTTTGGTCTTTTCCCACCTTGTTTCTTGTAATGACGTTTACTTTCTACAGCTGTAGCTTTACACAAACAATACAGACTGAAACAAACATTCTATGCCTGCTAGTTTTAAAATAACATGGAGAAATTAAGAACTTGTAGACTTTGAAGGCACTCAAAGAATTTTATCTACAAAAAGAACTACTTCATCTCAAATAACTTTAGCTTATCTTCATTTTCAATTCCTCATGACTTTTTTATTTTCAATGGGCCTCACTGATTTTCTTGTATCTCATCTATTACTCAGGTAAGTTTGCTCCCATTTGTGGCTTTTGTAGTCAAGCTCTGTTTAAACATTATGAAAGCTACAAACAAATAGCTTCCTGAGGAATAGTTCATTGATTCTTGAAATAGATGAGTAATAAAAGACCTATACATTTAATTCTATTAAAAATTTTTAGAAGGAATACAGAGTGATTTAGTTCTGGTTTGCTGCATGAAGTCAAGAATAGACATAAGAAAGAACATTTTAAAGGTTAAAGGCTTCACTTTAGAGGGATCTGTGAAGACGTCTAACATTTCAATAACCTGTTGTACTGGGGAGAGGCAAAAGTCAGGTCAGGGATATTTTATTCTTTCCAAGTATACAGATAGAGCTATGAAAAAATTGTTTATGCTGCAAGTAGACAAATTTGTTTTGCCTGTATTGTGTGCCTTAAATTACTGATTTTTTTTGAATGACTGCTCAGTTTTCAAAGAAAGCAAAACAGTTTTTGATCTTGGATAATTACATTGCTCAGTAGCATTGGCAAATTAAGGATGGAACATAAATGAATGCTTTAGAATTTGAACAGTCAGTATCTTTTGTGATGTGAAAAAGTACATAAACACTGATGATGAAATTTTGGCCCATCCAAATTTGTGAATGCATGCTAGCATTGGCTAATAAAATCTTGCTTTAAACAGATGAAAAAACGGGACTGAAATTCACTTGGGTTTCATTTCTGGCATCTGGATTAAAGCTTTTGGAGGTGTTCTTAGGATAGCAGGATCAAGAAATTACTCTACAAAACTATTTTGACATGCACAAAGCAAATAAATTCATTGGTGTGGTTAAAAGTACAGATTGTGAGGTCCTTTTTTCTTGGGAGGATTTACTCCATGTTCTAGCCCCTGAAAGGGCCACAGGATGCTACCAATCAAAGGAAAATATATGCAAATACAAACAAAACAAGAGTTGTCAGATGCTGATTATATTAAAAAAGTAAATACTGCAAAATTAGTCACAGAACTTATTAAAATCTGGACTGGAGTATAGAGAATAATCTTTCCTTTGTGCAAGTGCATACAAGGTGCTGTAATAAACTTTCCCACAAATGGGAAGGCAAATGTGTATGACCCCTTTGTGCTTGTAATGGCAGTTTAGGGGTGGCTGGGTGATATTGAATCAGGAAGAAGTTAATTTACAGTGAACAGGATTACTTGTGTTACTGTGCTCCTGGGGTGAGGTTCTTTGCTTGTAGACTCAGAGTCAAATATTAATGCTACCACTGATTTGAAATTCTCAGTTCTCAGGGAGATGCTGTTCATAGATCTTGACCTCCCACGTTTGGTGTCTGTGGAGAAGGTGGAGCTGGCATTGGCTTCAGTGGAAACTGCTCTCTTGTAGAATAGGTAAGAGCTCATCACTGCCACAGAAGGTGACTGTGAGTGGGGTTTGCTCCTCTGACATGCTAAATAAAACACATACTTTATGACAAACACTTTGCAGGATTCAGCCTCAGCATGCTCGGTCTTTTGTTGTATCAAAGTCTCAGAGAGGAGCCAGAGAACTTCTTGGTCCAGGGCTATTTGTCCAGAAGAAATCTGAAATGTAAGTAAATTCCAAGTAACTGCATTAGTGAGACAGCTGGAACATTGTCAGCAGAGACAGACTTGTGCAAGCAATGTGGACACTGCTGAATTTACTTGCATGGGATTTGTTCAGCTGCTGAACAACAAGAATGTGATGTGATGAGATCTCTATCACACTTCCATTTATTTTAATAAATCTGTACATTTCTTCTGCTAACTGAAATAAAGGGAGAAGGCTTTTCAAAGCCTGACAAAGTCTGCCTATTAGTACCCCTTATGCATGGACTTCTGTTATGCTCAGGTGCTCAGAAAGGCATCCAAGGTGCAGCACAGTAATGATAATCTTCAAAGACATTGCAGAATCACTGAATCTTCTGAGTTGAAAGGAACCCACAAGGATCATCAAGTCCAGCTCTGAAGTGAATGACCCATACAGTGATTGAACCCACAACCTTGATGTTATAAGCACCATGCTCTAACCAGCTGTGCTGATCATCTTATGGATGAGGAAATGTATATCACTCTGCATTTAATTCTGTTAGATTTCATGTGGAGTAACAATAACCAGTTGAAATGGTAGTGCCTTAAACATGCTTGCTTTTGTGGCATTGCAAAATTAAGTTTAATATTTGCAAATTGGTTATGTAAACTCACATTCTGTCTAATTAGTAGTAAATCTTATGACTTTCAGAGCAACTGAGCATCCATATTTCTTTCCTATTTAATGGAATCAGCCAGGGGTACTGAATACTCGACAATTTTGCAAATGAAATTGCTCAAATAGGTGCTGAGGCGAGGCCAAGGCAGCTCTGTTTCAGTGAGTGATTTTGAAACTCTTCACCTGGTATTTGTCCTGCAAAGCACTGAGAAAATGTGGTGCCAGTGTGTAGCACTTTTGTGTATCCTGCACATTCAGCATCCAATCTTGACTTGTCCAACATTTGTGTTTGTTATAGCTTCACAGTCAGTGAGTTCTCCTTGTGAAGACTGACAACTGTCTGAATTACAGCCTGCAATTTGAATCTGCTTAAATCTAATATTTTCTGTACTATACATAAGGAAAGAGCAGCGCTCAGTAAGTAGCCTCCTTCCGCTCAGCATTGTTTAGAGACTCTGCAGGAAAAGCATTTGCAAATTTTAAAGCAGAACTCTGCTTTCTCTGTTTTGATTGTGTGAACCAGGAAAAATCTGAGTAAATCAAGCTGCCCTCTTCCTCACCAGCCAGCACCCAAACAATTGCTTTCCCACCAGGGCTTACCAATTCCAACAGCTGGTGTTGGCTGAGAAGATTGTAACCTGGTATCTGTCTTTCCTGTACAGAAGGACAGATTTTATTTATCTTATTTATCTCCCCACCACATGGCCTCAGCAATGGGCTACACAGTGCCACACGTGGTGACAACCTGATCCTTGACAGTGTTGCCCCGGCATAGTCCAAGCGCTACCATGAGGCAGAGCCTCACTGTCTCAGTGAAAGCAGATTTTGTGTATTATTGTGTAGAGGCACATTGAGGAAAGATACAGATGAAGGAAGCTGCACCAAAAATGCACCAAAAATGCCACATAGGCATGTGGCAATGCTTTACACAGCTTCCAGAAGAGTAATGGCCCTGTGTGTCCTGATTCAGGGCAAATTGAGAACCCCCAAAGGGGCTCCTCTAGAAAAGCAGATTCAATTGGCTCATCTCTCAACTGGTTTGGGAGAAAATACCTCTTTGGAGAAAAGTGGAAAAAACCCCTGTTTATTAAACAATAAAACCTAAACAGCATTAAACAATAAAACCCCTTGCTGGTCCAAAAGAGATGACAAACTGAGACAGTCCCCTCCCTGGGTTGCAGCTCAGCTCACTCAGTCTCTGATCAGTCCCTCCGGTGCTGGGAATGGCGCAGCCCAGGCCCGGCCTGGTGGGCCACAGGTGGGAGCTGCCTGTGCTCCCCTGGGTGTTCAGTCCAGAGCAGGTTTCAACAGGTCCAAAGAAAAGGGAAAAAAATCCACAGTCCCGGGAACTTTGCCTCAGCTAGCTAAAACCAACTAAAACAAAGGAGAGCTCTGTCCCACTGTCTGTCCATCCACAGAGAGCACAGTCCAGGAGCAGGAATGTGGAGGAGCGAGTGCAGTGTCTGAAAACAAACTGTGCACTTCTTCTCTCCCCCCTTCACTCTCTGAAACAAGTCTTAAAGGTGCAAAACTTATTATTCAGTATAAACAGAACAAGACAACTGGGGATAAAAGTATCATATAGCCAACCCAGGACACTGTGTTAAATTGCTGTTATACTGTTTGAAATAATTTACAAAAGAAACTGAGAAACTTAAAAGCAAAGCAGAAGAGGTAAAAAAAAACTGCCCAAGAAGACTGCAATTAAACTATGGGAATTTTTGGCTCTCAGGCATATATTCAGCTTAGTTTGTCAGACCGTGATGCCTGATTATTATCATTTAAAGTGAAATGTATGTTGGCTTGTTCACTTTATTTATTCACTTAAATCATGTCGCAGTTCCCTCCACGCCAGGGCATTGCTGGTGGACAGTTGATTCAGAATTTGGAGAAATTTTGATCACAGAAATGGCTGAATAACTATAGATCTTGTTCAGGCATCATTTCATAGCTGTAGATTCTGTGATTTGGACTGGTGGACATTCTAGGCTAGCAGAAACAAAACTTGTTTATCAGGCTGTATTATATATATGGAAAAATAGATGTTGTTGCATTGCTATTAGGATAAGAACTGGGGCTAGGATGTGTTTGCTCTGTATCAATAGCAAGCTATCAATATTTTCAGCAACATTATTAGTATTTATTGAAAATCTTTTGTAAAGCACTGCAAGTTTGCACAGAGGTAATTTACATCGCATAATTAGGATGCCTAAAACCATATACAGAAGCATAGGTGCCAGTAGTGCAGAGTACTTGATTGTATTACATTGCAATGCTATTCTAGGGGGATTATAGCATTTTCTGTCACCGCTGATTGCATGGCAACAAAAAGAGGAGTTTTTACACACATTTCTGTGTCTGACAGGTTAGAAGTTCTAGGTTTTGTCTCCACATTAGCCTGATCCTGCACAGCCTAGGTGATACTGTCCAGCAAAATAAGATGCAAGTGACAATGCCACAAAATGTCGAATCTCTTGTTTTGCATAAATGCCACAAAAATGTTGAATCTCTTGTTTATTCTCTTTAAAATAAAAATGGTTTTATAAAGCATCCACGTATAACCTGGTCACTTTGCTTTTACCAGTATGCAGTTTTGAAACACAATATTGTCAAATTCAGCCACATTTAATGGTATTTATTGATTGCATCTTATCATAAGACAGTCTTCCCCATTTTAAGGAATTGTTTTATTGGGTGAACTGTGAAAAGATCTGGATATTACCAAACTGTTTTTTTGTCTACACAGACAAATTTAATTTCAGTTCCATATACTGTGAAACTTCCTATTTGTTCAATAGGAAGATGTAGGTCTGTACGGTGTAGGGGGATAGAATATAAGAAAATAAAGATAGTGTAGAAAGTAATCTTACCCCTAAGGAGTTGCAGCTGGGCCAATTATCAAGGATTAGGAACAGGCCTGACTTTAACAGGCCACTACTGTAACCAATGAGAAGAGGAGTGTTATAAAAGAGTGGGGTGGCTGGTTGAGAAGGGAAGTGGAGTTAGTTGGTTCCTTTGTGAAGAAGAAAGAATCAGTGCTCTGAGGAGATGCTCATGAGGAAAACACTAAGAAGGTATGACACCTTTGTGATAAGGAGACAACAGTATGGAACCCCTGCAATAAGATGACAACAGTGGGGTGTATGCAAATTCAGCATATGCTTAGGTTTAGATTGGATCTTGAGCCACAGAGTTGTGACATCAATCAAGTTGGCATCAATCAATCCTTAAATTCATGTTGTGTTAGAGCCCTAATCAATACTGTGAGCCTGTTACAAACCTCATGGAATTCATTGGAGCTGTCTGACCCACTCAGTGGACTTGGTAAGCATCTACTCAGTTCTAGCTAAGCTCTTCAACTAAGGTACAGGTCTGTCCATGCCACAGGCTTTTGCCTTTTCAGAAGGGGAAGCTGGTAGCACTATACTTTGAGGAATTTTTTTGCTGCTTCCTTGGTGCATGTTAAGGAGTGACATCTGGTTTAATAGTTTTGTCTGCTGCACATGAGGAGTAATTTCCTGAACTCTACTGAGATGCTGAGGGGGACAAGATGAGATGTCACTGTCCCTGCAGTAGGGAGAGCACAGAGTGCATTTCTCCTCACATGAGAGCTGTTAGAGGTTATGAAAGTCTCTGTGCCCCCTCCTTCTGCTGCTTCCTTAAGTAGACACGTGGAGGCCAGGCAAAACGTGGTGTTGTGCCTGACAGAAAAATGTTGCTAGGTAAGGCATAGGGATGATGCTGTCCAGGGCTACAGTTTCACAAAGAGGTCCAGAAGCATTAAGAAGTGGGCCAGTCAATACCACAACCATTTTTCATCATTCATTCATAGGAAGAAAAGGGATGTCTTAACTTAATCATTCCTTACAGAAAATAAACAGGCACCTTGTCAGCCCATGAGAAAAATCATTCATTAATGCCAAGATAATGTTTCTAAACAACTGAGTGGATCAAAGGTGAAATTTAATTGATTATGTGTTAAGTATTCTCTCTCTCCCTGTCTGTGACATAGCATTCCCTCATATACACAGAGTGAAAATACCCAGACAGTAGGCTGAAAAATTTTTTCCTTGTTGCCATAGAAATTTCAGGTGATTATCCAGTTCTGTGGCTGGATTTCTTCAAGAGACACAGATCCTTTTCACTTAAATTTTGTAAATCAGGCGTAGCTCTGTTGAACTCAAGAATTTGTAGAATTAGTGTAAACAAGAGGAAAGTTAGTACAATAATAGTGATTTTGTCATTTTTTTAACTAAGTGAAAGAAGTGATTGAATTTTGCACATAATCCAAAACACATTGTTGTGGAAAAGTTAAAAATCCTGGGTGGACTGTTACACTGTTTTAGGATTTTTGTTAATTGCTGCCAAAGTCATTGGAGTAGAATTTGGGTACTGCTCTAATTCATACTACAATTGTACCATTCACAGAAAAATTTACATCTGAATGTGGAAAAATGGTAAGAGGAGAAACTAGAAGAACTAGAAGCATTTTAGTGAAGCTACTTGCCTGGAGTCACAGGCAGATCGAAGGCAGGGTAGGAGCAGGTGTCCTGTCTCTCTTGGTCCCATGCTACCAGACAATGCCTCTGAGTGTAAGGGCAATCCAGCAGGTAACAAGAAGGCAACACTTCCTGAGATGGTTTGCTTATACCAATATGCATCTGTCAGGTCTAGTTAGTAGGCTAATATCCAACTGGGCATCCCAATAAACAGCCTATGACTGTGGCATCTAGCTGTGGCATCTGCTGGTGCTGTGTTGAATTAATCAGGGTTTGGCTCCATGTTCTTTGTGGGAAGGGGAAGCTGTGGGAGTGGAAACAAATGAGACGAGCTTCTTTTATACCAGGCTTATGCATTTGTAATGGTGCATTTGACCCTTTCTCTGGGCATCTCCTGCAACAAACCACTTCCAGTGCTTGCTTGGGAGGCAAACTCAGTGGGCAGCTGAGAGGGATATGTTCTGGTGGAGATGTTCAGGGTCTGAGGCTCCCTCTAGGTCCAGCTCTACCATCAGGAGGTTGAGCTGGCTTGAGACAACCCTGGCACAGCCGGTCTCAGACCTGGTGGTGTACTGAGATTCCAGGCTAGGCTTGGACAAGTGCACCATCAACATCACATATCAGCCCTGCAGCTTTGCCCTTGCCTGGAAAAGCTCATTCCAGTGTAAATTCCAGAGTGCCTGAGAACAGCTGTGTTGGGGATCTGCAAATTCCAAGGATTGCCTTGTTGTTTGTACATGTAATTATGCACACATAGTTTCAAATATGTTAATTTGGGCTCATTCCTGGCCTCCAACATGGGGAACATGGAGTGTGTGATAGTTCCTGGAATTCAGTGTTGATTGTGCATTGGAAGCAGTCACCTCCGAGGGCAGTGAGGCACATGGCACACAGCAAGACATAAGTTGTTGTTTCTCTGAGCAGCATTAGTCTCCCATCTGTAAGCTGATTAGGCTCCCAAGTGCTAGGCCTCATGGGATGGCAGCAGCAGGGCTATGAACCACTGTTACAGGAACATTAAGTGGATCATGGACTAGCTGAAGTCAATCTCCATGGCCTACAAAAGCCTGGATCTACAGACACGTTTGCCAGCAAAAAGTTCCTTACGAGATAACCATTCTCAAGGGATATTTTCTTTCTCTTTGAATACTTATATTCATGGGTAGAAATATTTGCCATATTGCATCTTTCCTATATCTTTCATAGAAATAGGGATTTCTAACATCAGGGCATGGGTGGTGTTAGGCACATTCCTTGTGTACTGCTGTTATTACTTGCCTTTGTCTAGAAAAGTGATCCTGTGCTATTTGCACTCTGGTCTTGCCTGGCAATAATTTCACAGAATTGATGGTTGAATGCCTGTCAATAACACTGCTCATAGATATTAATGCACTTCAAAGTCATTAAGATGCAGTCACCCCTGAATGAGTTTATGTTCTATAGCCACGCTATTGGAAGCACTATGGATTTTCACATTTGGACCATCTGTAAATACAGCAGCTCCATGACTCATGCATTTTTTTCCCTATTTGAACTCAGAGAAGAATTAATCTGGCCCATCTGCAGCTGGACTTGTTTAGAAAATCTGATTGCCTTCCAGACATCAGCCATCCATGCTCCAGGGATGCCAGTCTTTCCACATGCTAATTAACTGAGGACAGAAGAAATCATCACACAACATTCCCAACATTCCCATCTTTGTGCCTGCAGCTGCAAATTCAGAATTCAAGTAATTTGGGGAGAAATAATGTTGTGAAGTGTCACAGAAGATTTGCAACAGCCAGTGCTTTTGAAGGGCCAAGCTATGCCTACAACCATGCACTGAATATGATAGTGAAATATAATATTCACTTGTTTAGTGGCTTCTTTGTTCTGCCAAAAAAGCCCACCAGAATTTGGGTCTAGAAAGCTTCTTCACAATTCAGATTAGAAGCTTGGCTAGGGAATTACAGATAGAGGGGATAGAAGTTAGTCAGGTATGGACCTTGTGTTAAACTAAGCCACTGAGAGTTATTAGCACTGTAAGATGTGCCAGGAGAAATGACAGAGGCGTGAGGCTCAGCTGCCAAATAAGGAAATCTAAATGAGCAATATCTTGAACTCCATAGATTTATGTTATACCAGCTGCCTGAAAGATACAAATGTTAGCTATTCAAGAGGAACCACATGCAGTAAAGGCTTACATATTAAGAATATTGTGAGATTGGTAAGTGCCCCATGCAAATGGGAAGGTAAAGGACATCTTTAGGGTTTTCTCATTGATGGCTACACTTTTGTTTGCTCCTATCTTTTACTGAAAGTCTAAAGATATGTGTTATTTTCCACTAATCCTTGGTACTATTATAGAAAAATCTCAGATTGCATAGGAAAGAAGTAAAACAATGGAGAAAAATCCTAAAAACATGGTTTAAAACATTCGCCATCCAGAAGATGAATGAACAGAACTTAGCCTTTTATCTTTACCACAAGATTTGTCCTTCAACAAAAGTGGAAATAACTCCTTAGCTGCAGGACTTCGCTCATCACAGTGGCTCTAAACTGTCTGTGGACTCCCATTTACACCCACCCTGATTTCCCAACAGAAATCTTTGTGGGGGATGAGTACATTCAGGATGGTTACAAATCCCATTAGTCAGTCAGAGTCTTGCAATTGCCCGTAGTGGTTTTGTATCAGTGATGTGAGCGGAAATAGCAAGTTAGAAATGTCCACTCCAGTGTCTGGCTACACCAAAAATCTCATAGCATTTTTCTGCAGCAGCAAGTCCCACCCCAGCGACTGTTCTAGTTTTATCTGTTCCACTGAGCATAATAGGAGTATGAAAAAAAAGCAGTTAGGAAAATGTCTTCTCCTTTTCTAAGTATTTAGGCATGTCTGCATCACTGTCAGTTGAATGCTAGATGTCTCAGTAATGAATTAGAATTCAGCTTCCCCTGAGTATTCTGCTCTGAACAGTTAAAAAAAAATAATTTTAAAAGACTGACAGATTGAGAGCAAAAGCAATCCCAGAAGTTTTGTATCCACTTGACTTGTGATTCAAATCCTGGGTGTCTAGGTGTTTCAGACAGAACTTGCAATGATTTTCATCCTTGTAGTTCCTGGCTCCTTGGGAATGTGTTACCAAACAACCTCCTGTTGCATGGTTACACTGGTAAATGTGTGTGGTATCCCAAGGCTGGAAAGGCAGCAAGGCTAGAAAACTTCAGATGGAATCTGGAATATTTCTGTTTACTGATACAGTGAGCCAGAGCACTCTACAAATTCGTAGCAGCGGGGTCAGCTATCCATGAAAGGTGGCAGAAGGCAGTCAAATTTTTAATGTTTTTTTTATCAGCAAGATCAATGTAGTGCTGGGAACTAAGTCCACAGAATCTGTAGACAGGTATTTGTGAAAGGCAGCATTGGTTGGCTCTCTTTTGAGAGGGAAGACCTGGTGACTCTTAGGAACTTGTGGATCCCCAGCCTTATCTGTTACGAGACAAAACAGATCAGCTGAACAACAACATCTTTGCTTACTACTGGCTCTTGCTGTGTTTCTACTGGGAAATCTGGTAAAGCAAAAACTATTTAACCAGCTTTCTTTGAAGACTGCAGTAAAAAAATTAAAGATTAATTTCTTTGAATATTTACATCTATTTTTATTTCTAGTGTTGCGATCCTGAATGTTAATGAAGTTATGCTGTGCAAAACCAGCTCCTCTGCAGCTGTTTCAGCACCTGGGATACTATAACAATCTCTTGAGACAGGTGTCACTATACAAAGTAAAAGACTTACACATGGGAGGACAATCTGAACCACGTGCAAGTAAGCAGGGAAAGAATAAGCAGGCACATCAAAAGGTGATCTTCTGGTTTCTGAAGCAAGGGAGTTCAGGGGCTGGGCTGGCACGTGCTGGATTTGCACCAACCCATATGCTCAGCTTCCAACTAGATATGAAAGAGAGACAAGGTCTCATCTTAGGCTGGAGTCTGGATGTGACCCTGGCAGACATCAGCTGGCATCTGGCTAGAAAATTTGTTCCATAGTGTAGATAACATCGCTTATTGTAGCAACTAATTATGTGGGTTGTAAAGGTGCACATATAGCGCAGCTATTATCGTGGCTGGTACTGAAAGTACATCACTTGGCTTGCTCCATGGCGGTTAGCTTCTGTCCTTACACTGCCAGAATCACTTAGTACACTCTGGTAAATTCCTAGGTGAGTTTCTTTATTTACTACATATTCCTTGTTCAAATTCCTGCTGGGAAGGGAGCCCTGGCAAGTGTCAGACTCAAATCTGCTTCCTTGTGATAGCAGTTTCATACTTCTGTATTAGTATTCCTTCCTAATAAAAAAAAGGACACTAACCTTTGTTTGGCTACAGCTCAGCTGCAGCTCAATTCCTCAGGCTGTATTTTAAATCTATTAAGAGGGAAGTGTAGGCTAAATAAAATACATGGAGAAGACAAGAGATGTATGAGGATGTAAAGCATATGTTTCATTAGCAAGGGGCTTTTCCATGGTGCTACCCAGAGGAGGATGTGGACATAAGGTCCAAAGCTCTGTGTTCCACAGGGACCAGCTGGAACTGGAGATAAGTGCTTTGCTCCTCTTATAAACTGGTGGGTTTCTAGTTGCAGTGTTTTCCAGCAACAGTGTATTTTCACAGAAAGGAAACTGTTTTCATTGAAAAATACCTGAAGTTCTGAAGTGTGACCAGCTCTAAGTTCAATAAATGGTGCTCTTCATAGTTACTGGCGCAATTTGCCCTAGATAAGTGGCTATGTCTCACAGACACTTTGAATTTACTTTGTATGGGGCTTAAAAGAGATATGCAAAGACATAAAGTGGAAGCAAGTATGTAATTTGTCATCACACAAAGCTGTTCATTTAAATGATTGTGCTCTCATACCTGGATGTTTCATTTGTGTTCATATGGCTGATTGCCTGTATTGGGCCCGTGGTAGAGCCAGTCTATTGAGCATTAAGTTAATTAACTGCATATCTTTTATCTTGATGTGTATCAGGTTCTATTTGTCATTCATGTGATACTCAGAAATGTTTTTGATTAGGCTATGCCACCTCTGCATTTGGCTGTGACAGTGTGAATCTGTCTGATCAAGAGAAGGAGAAAAATATATCTGAGGTGACTAGTGCTTGGAATAGCTCCAGCCTGATTTGTTTGAGTTTTGAACTTGCTGGTTCATAATGCACTGAGCAGACACAGCACTTTCAGAAAATTATTCCTGCTACAGAGACTTTATACCTCTGTCCCAAGGGATGGGAAATTTAAACTGGGACGGTCACATGATATAGTCAAGAGGATGATAGTGAGGCTTAAGTTCTTTGCCAAAAAACAAAAAGAAAGAAAAAGAAACCATGTAAAAATAATAAATGCCCTAACAAGTCAATATAACTCTTTAAATAATAAAAATATTATTTAAAGAGTTATATTGACTTGTTAGGGCATGCAAAGTGAATGCCTCTATTTGCAGTCTCAGTTGCAGCTGAGTAGACCCTGCAAACTGGCTCCAGACTGCATCAGCTCCAGGACAGAAAATTCTTTTAACAACTTTTTCAACCTACCCACTTTCTCCTTTTGGAGCCTGGTCTTGAGTAAATGCTTCAGGCAAATTTCACATTGCTTCAGGCAACTTTGACCAGCAGGTTTAGCACTGGAGATGGCTCCGAGATGCCAAGAATGTTTCCTTAACACAGTGTAAGCAGGAAAATAGAGGACCTGGACCAGAGATCTGCACTGTGACTGATTTCCCTCAAGTCAAGGCAGAGGAAATTCAGGCTAGGTTTGTGTTTCTGTGTGTGTACAGTTGATGTGGGTCTAGTATGCTATTCAGAAGTTCCAGAGTGTTTTGGCTAGCATTAAGAAAGCAACCATTAACATTCAATGTGTGTAGGTCTGATTAACTTTCTCCTCTGTTTCTGGATGAAAATGTGGAGATAATGGAAATAAAATGACTTGTTAATGACTTTGGTAATGCAGTGTCTCTTAGAAGGATATTTAGAGTGGCATGACATAGTTGAGAAACAACTGAAATTGTGAGTTTTGGCACCTACTACTCTATTTTAGCCACAAGCTATCTTTTCTGCAGTTACAAATTGCCAGAGCAATAACTGCAGGCTCAGTTTAGCCCACATGAGTGCCCTGGCTTAGATACAGGAAATCATGGCAAAACTCCCTTTGGCTTCAGCAGGGCTCTAATCTCTACTTCAGTATGCAGTTCCTGGAATCTCTGAATAGCCTATAATAATGTTTCTAAGCTTTTAAATGCAAAACAAGATATAATTAAGACTAGACAGAGGACTCACTTCTCAGATGTCTGTGCACACTTGGGCATGTGAAAGGCTAAGTAGTAGGTAGGGAAATATAAAGCTAGTAAGGGCAAATTACTAATTGTGTCTTATACTGGTTTCCTACCTGAAAGAAATACTCAGATTTTAAGAACAGGTCTGCATCTTTTAGTTTCCTTTTAAACCTTCCAGACACACACATGCATTTCTTACACTTACTGAACTGATCAATCTGCTTTCAGCTCAGCAGTTTCATTACCAAGGTTTTTTGTCACTCCTGAGAATGTCTAAAAGTGCCTTGAGCAAGTGAGATGTGTATCAGGCTTGACTGAGGTCTTGTTAAGGGTGTGGAGAGGAACAGTGGCTGTGGAAGGTTGTGTTATTCTCTGCCACAGTTGAAATCAAGGAAAGCCTCACACAAGATTATTAAAGTTTTCATTTTAAGCACAGATTCATAACACCTCTAGGGATTTCTGTTGAGAGATTGCTTATGGGAAGATCTTTTACAAAAAATATATAGTTTAGATTCACTTCTGCACTAGCACAAAACTTTCTTTTAGTATGCTAACACCTTTATTGAATGAAACCACTGTATAGAGGAAGATCCTTAGCTCTCATTGGACTTTTTTCACTGGATGGTTGTCTTTCTCCCATGTTGCTGTCTGCAGGCTGGTCTGCCTATTCCTTCAGTAGCAGAAAAATATTTTCATATGCAGTATAGAGTGCATACACAGGGCACTGTTTCTTGCCAAAGTGCTGCTCTTAATGTGGATGTTCTCAATAAATGAGGCAGGAGGCTTTGAGCAGAGGTCAAAGGCTGAGCAGAAATAAAGGGCTAAATATCATGGAATGAAGGGAATGCTTTCAGTCATGTTTGTGGCCCTGAACTCTTGGGGGAAGGATGGGGCTAGAAGCCATCTACTAGTGGGTACTATGTGTGTAGGCAAATGTACACATGCAGCAGCAGTTACATAGTATGAAAATGGCCCTGATATATCTGGAAGGTTTTCCATGCAGAATTATGTTCTATTATTGGTCTCCACTATTAGCCTATTCTTATATAACTGTCACATGTATATATAATCGTAATGTTTTTCTAATCCCCATAGAAATCTAATAAAATAATAACCATATAAAGCCTGCTGTTATGCTCTAGCATCAGAGGCAAAAGGAGAAAAGGGTCTCACATTTCTGTAGTTGTAGCAAATATTGGCTGTGTTAAAGACATATATCAAAATACTGCTTTCTTACACTTGCATGTCTGATTCTTACATTTTGTATCTACAATATCAATGGAATAAATATGAAGAACAGGGCAGCATGTACTCAGTTTGAAAAAAAAAAGGCAACAGAGGTAAGGCAGACCACATCTTTTGTAGAATTCAGTGAGTGGTTTAGCTGTATCACAAGCTTCTCTGTTGCTCTCTTCCTTTCTCCAAAAGTTCTCTGTGGTTTCAGCTCTGGGGTCTCTCACTGAGCTATAGTGTATTGTCTGTAGAGTCTCCTATTAGTAAGGATTTTTAGCACTATTGTGAGCACCCTGGAGGGTGAGATTAAATGTATATGACAACAGAGTGCTGAAACCCAGCAGAATTACAGTTTCAATTACGCAACTACAAACATGGATCAGAGGAATATTCCTAAGCCCTCAGCTCCATCTGGGTCTCAAATGACTTCAAGCTCACTTACGATTTCCTTGTTCACTTGAAACCTGTCTTATTTCTGCTCATGGTCCGTTCATTTTCCTGGGACAGCTATTAAAGACATTTAGTCTGGGAGGCACTAAGAATTGCTTTAGAAACATGAGCTAATATCACTGTTGGGAAATGGTCTTCTGCCATTTCACACACTCTGTCTCCAAATGACGTCTGGTGCAAGTCCAGAGGCTGAAATTAGAAAGTACACTGCAACTGCTTAAATAACCCAAATTCATTTTGGATGGTTTCTCCAGGAGTATAAAACCATGTGCATGATGAGCCAGCTACTTCTGAGACCTCCAGGCACTGCTAGATCATAATCTTATAATAACAGATATGAAATATAATAAGAATTGTTATGAATGTTGACCTAACAATATGGGTGATTGTATCAACTCTGGCAAGTATACCCAGATTTGAGATAACTTCTTCTGTTTTGTATGGTATGTGGCAAGGCTGAAATGGATGGATATTACAGAGTTAGGTCTGTGCCAAAAAATAAACAAGCAATCACATGAAGTTTAGGCTCAAATACACTTCTGGTAAGGCTGGAATAGCTAATGTTTCAGGAAGACAAGCATAACAAAACATCAGGTTTTAGTAACATAAAAGGAGTTTTTTAGAGCAGAGTCTCTGGAGCAGTTCTCCAGCTTACTTGTTCTAGTGAAAATCATGAGCTTGCCAATAATGTATGAAATATCCCACTAAGTTGTGCAAATTCCCATAAGGTGACCAGGCTGAAAGTCAAAGATAGTGTCAGATGTTGGCTGTAGCCTTTCAACAAGTTCCACATTATAAGTAACCACATAGTACAAGCTATTAGACCTAAGGCAGAGCAAGGATGCCCTGGGCCCATGCTATTATTCTACCTGGCTAAGAATTTTAGGGAATAAGTGGTACAGTTGAATGGAGTTTCAACCCTTCCTGGTATGCTGTTCATTACAGAAATGGGGATTAACAGAGAAATATTGTATCAAGCTAGTTAGAAATTGCTGAAAAGGCTATGAATAGTGGTCCAGAACTTTAGTAGGCATAAATTGGTGCAGCTCAGTTCAACTTGGTGGACTATGCCTATTTTAAATCTGCTGAGATTCCAGCTCATTATATAGAAACCTGGATCCATATATAGATCATAGCAATAAAAGGTTAAAATTTAAGATCACAGAAGGAAAGCATTAGTAGACAATACTACATTTTTCCTTTTATTTTGAAGTCTCAAAGTCAAAATGACCTTTAAAGGCAAAAGGGTGTTTGGGGTGCTGAGCGTGTATGTATGTTGCTGCAGAATAAATCCAATATTAGGAAGGTAACACACTTGTATTTCTTTCTATTGAAATTTTAATTTTAGTGCACCTTTTTAAAAGATATAAAAAGTTAATGTGTCTGACAATTAAAAAAAAAACATAACCCGCTAAAAGAAAAATCTAACCAGCTAAAAGCTCTTATATATTCATAGCCGTGTTCTTGCCCTATTTCAGACACAGCCTGGACTCTTCCTTGCTAGCTTTGCTCTTCAGAAATCTCAGCTCAAACTAAAACTTTATTTATACACAGAAAATTATAAAAAAGAAAAAATAAAAATGGGTCCTCTCCTTTCTGCAAATAAGGGAGCTGTGCTGGAGGTTTGGTGGTACTGAACAGTGAGGGAATGGCCACTGCAAAGCTACTTCATGATAAACAAATCCCTTTCAACCTGAGGGAGAAATAATCCAGCTTTTGTCAGGAGGACTTCATGGAGTAAGTGCTGTCCCACAGTGATTTCTGCTGGAGAGGTTTGAGGGAGGCAGCCACAGGGAGATGTGAGTAGCCACAGGCAAACATTCCCTCTGCCTGCTTCTCTTGCTGCCTCTTGGGAATGTGGGATTGGGTGACTCCAGTTTTAAAGCTGGTTTTATTGGTACAAGCAGCAACCACACACAAAGTGGGGTTTACTGTGCATACTGCTGAGGGGATCAGGAAAGAGACAAGCCCTGAAAAAAAAAAAAGAGAATTTTGTTGAGCTGTGGGTTTTTTGTGAATTTTGGCATTGCTCTGACTTTTGAGAAGAAAGCTGACTGGCTGATATGGTCCCGGTGTTTTGATGTATTTTCTGATAGAGTTCAATAACAAAAAGGCCCAGACACACATAGGTGGATTCATTTTTCCCTTGGACTGGAATAAAACAGGTGCAGTGGCATTACATCAAAGCCACACTGCTCTAATCAGAACTGGAACAGGGTTTGTTTAGCAGTGTGATGGTATGAAATATATTATTTTGCATAACCCTTCTCACAGAAATGAGACGATTCCTTTTTTTTTTTTCAATGCTACAAAAGCAGCTGTTTTTGATGTTTGGCTATAGACTTCCTATTTTCAGACTCTGTTGTCCACGACTTATGACTTTAGCCCTTCAGGCTTAAATTCTCTGTGTTGCCTTTGTCTCGGGCTTAATGTTTTTATGGGGAATGCAGCAGACGCAGGTGAAACAGCCACAGAATGCAATTTGGAGGAAACATATTGTTTTGCCCCAGAACACCCTCCTCTTTCCCCCAGCTCTCTGATTTAAAAGCCAAAATTCCTGGTGGCACAAATAAGCCTCAGTGGGCCCCATAGGTGCTTTCCTCCCTGTAGGGCTGTGCTGTGGAGGGGCTCAGGCACAGCCCAGCCCTCTGTGCCACTGGCTGTGGTACTGAGGAAACTTCCCTAAACAACGAAGGAGGCACCTGTTAAAAAAATGTTAAGGCTGCAGGGTTAATCACTCAAAACCTATGAGATACCATTATCAGCTTTTATAAATAAGAATTGTTTGGGTAGAAATCCTTTTCCACAGACCCGGCTCACCAAATAGATGCTTTTCAGTATTTCCATCCAGTCAAACCCAGACGTGGCTGCAGGGCTGTGCTCAGGGCTCCCCAGCCCAGCCCTGCTCCAAATGTGCCATGGCTACTTCTTCCCAGGGACACGTCAGGGGCTTTCAGGGTTGTGTCTAAATGCTTTTGAATTGTTGCTTATGAATGTCTGGAGAGGTGAAGTAGTGCCTCTGCCCTAATGCTGGAGAACAGAGGCCTGAAATTAGAGGGTATTTTAATGTTTTTAATACAAAATATTGTACTATGTTCTTTTAAGTACATGTTACTGTGAGATACCAATCCTGAAAGTTCAAACTATTTGCATTATAGACTCTATAGAAATGTGTCCTATTACTATTATTGTTAATTTCAGACCTGTCTGATTATGGGTTCTGCAAGTCTGCTGAGATGTTAAAATGGGTACCCAGAATACAAATACAATGATCATATGGTAACTGACACTAGCTAACTCTTTGAGCAATGTGGCCAACATCACATGGAAATGTTTTGACAGGTGCAAAGTAGGTGTAAATTCAGACTCATTCCCCCCATAGGTAAATGTAGTTTTTACAGGCACGTGGTTTCCTGGAGAGGCAGCTGTTCAGACTTGGTACAGAAAACCTCAAAATGTTGGGTGCATGATTCATTTTGAGCCTCTCTTATCTAGAGCTGTTGTCCTCTTATTTCTCTATTATTTTCTTAAAGCCTTCTACAGTTGGGGAAGAGTTAATCTCTTGTTTTGTAGGCATGCTGCTTACAAAACCTGTCCTTACTGCAGTTCTGTAGGAAAAAAACCCTTTTGGACGAACAAAGAAATATGTAGTTCCAGATTCACAATAAACTTTCACATCTAATCTTTCTGAAAAGCATTCAAAGGTATAGGCTTTGTTTTGGTGTACTGAAATATCAAATTTGCACTCGATGGTGGAGTTCTCCAAATTATTTATATTCTGTGGTCTTGACTGCACTCTATGTGCCTGCATGTGTGTATATATATATAGTCATTTATGTATATATAGCTAAGAAAACATATAATGGAAGTTATATTTCATCCTTTATTTATCAAATGTGAAGGTAGCTTTTGGGCCCAAATATTCACTGGTTGAAGCACTGAAAATAAGTTTCAATTTTTCCTCTTTTCTGACTCTTGGACTCTATTAGGTGAGAAGTGATTTCTATGAATAGGGAATGCATTTAATCTACTAGGATCAAATGATAGGTGTATAGACATAATCTCTATTGTACTATTTAAGCAAAACTGGCATGTTTCTTGGACTTTTCTTTAGCTGTCTTTTTTCCCTGTTATTCAGTCAGTAGGAATGCCATTTTTTAGTATTCTAAGATAAATTATTATATTGGTTGGATGAACAAGCATCAGGGCCTTAATTAAAGAATGAAGGTTATAGAATTAGATTTGTACAGAAAATACATTCCTTTTAAACAATGAAACTATTTAATATTTGAGCTGTAATAAACCGTATTTTTTACTTGAATGCTGTGTCCTATTAGAGTTAGATAAAAACAGCAGTAATCTCCGATTCTTCACAGTGTGATTTCATAAGAGATAAAATTTATGTATTACTGGAAAATATTACAAGTAAGAAATTTATTGAGTTGTCAGTATAATAAGCATACTGAGCATAAAGTCTGAGGCTTTTTCCAATTATGTATGAAATTAATGTAGCAGAGCTCCGTGCAAGACCTTACCGAAAATTAAGGTGATAGTTATCTTGAATACTTGAAGTTGATGGCACTTGCTCCCATTTTCTCTCGGATTTCTACCTCTCACTCACTAGCACAATGCCCAGGTGCTCTGGCTAGGATGTGTGCCACATGGAAGATGAGGGATTCCAGCTGCTGAGCCCTCATTGCACCTTTGGGGTTACCATTCGTGGTGGCAGCAACTGCTTTTTGCACAGGTCTGTCGAACCTTTTTGGAATGAGTGGTTGCATCTTTTATTAAGAATCTCACCACAAGGTTTCAAGGTGGTTTCTTCTCTCTCTGGAGAAGGAGAAAACTGTATTGGAGCCATGCCTCCTCTTCTAATGCTTTACAACAACGAGACCTTCAGTTTAAGGAGAGCTGCAGCCTGGCTACAGGTGTAGCTTCTATAACAAAGATGGAGGGAAAAGCAGATTATGTGCATGGTTAATTTGGAGCAGATACTTCAATCCAGCTGTGCACATAAACACACACATACTTGTGGTCTGGTACCTCCAGGAACTCGGTGTATCACAGTGTGCCAGAGGTGAGATTCCACCTCATTTTGCCAGATGTCCAGTGTAAAACCGTCCCTTATTCAATATCCTGACAATTTAACAAGGTGTAGGAAAAGATTAGCAGGTAACTAAAGTGGAAAATTGCAGTATGCTGGGGGGTCATGAAGGAGTTATCAGATCTTCCATCAAATCCACGCTTCATGTGGCTTCAGACAGTGTGCATGTATTCTGTATTGCTCCAGAGCAAATTCAGTAAAGCAAGGCAGCTGCCCCAACACACTTTTTTTCAGGTTGGTCTCTTGAAAAGCTAATGTTTGCCAAGTGTTGCAATACACTTGGATGGGATGTGGATGCACTGTGGAACAAAAATTATTAATATCATTGATTTGAAATAATAAAGTATGTTTTTGAATTCCTCCTGTTTCAGGAGACATTCCTAAGGGACTGGATGACAGGGACATTATTAAACTGGTAGCATGTCTTTTGAGATGAGAAATTACACATTTGATTCTAGCATTTGTATAAAGAAAAAGAAATCTCTGCAATGTCCTCAGAGATGGAAGTGGAAGGGAGAGGTCACTGGTGTTGCTGTAGATGGGCCATTCCTATTAAATGAAATAAAAAAGAATGGAAGCTTTCCTTGCAATGGGTCTGACAGGGTTTCCTTTATAGAAAATGATGTGGCTCGACACGATGTAACCTGACATAGTGTGATGTGATGTTCTAAATGAGAGGTACCACGGTTAGTTGTAATGTATAATTTGACACAATGCGTGTGCTATGCATGAGCTGGCAGAAAGTGTGCTGTGGTTCACTGAGTGCCCAAATTGCTTTCAAATGACAAGCTTGCCATGTCATGGTGCACAAAAGTAAGCTGGCAGTAGTTTAGTGATTCAGTCATAGACTAAGAAACTGTAGGCACATCCATGGTTTTCTTTTGAGTTTTGGGCTGATACACAGGCACAGGTGCTGAGCTAAGGTGACAAAAAATACAAATTGGCATGTGAAAAAGTTCCCCGCTACTATTAGTGTGGCTTTTGTTTTCTGCCATGAGCTTGGAGAGACCCAGGCTGGTCTGAACACCACACCACTGCTCAGCTGGTTGGAATGTGATGAAGTGCAAAGATGACCTTTGAATCAGTGAGCCTGAGTGCCCGCGCTCTGATGATTCCAGCCGCCTCCAGGTCGATCAGGGCATGTTGTTGAATGTTCATGAATTTCCTGGTAAATTCTGCCTCTTGACCAGGAAAAGCATGGGAGTAGTCAGAGGTGAACTAATGTGTGATTTTACTGCCAGCATCAGCACTGTTGGGAACAGAAACAATTGTTTATTACTTTTAAAAATGAGCACAAGGGAGAAATATCTCTATAGGTCAGCAATCTTCATCTCCTCTGGTAGTGGTGAGTGACACAGGGGATATCCCCAGGTTCACACACCTGGATTTTTTTCCTAGAGGTTAGGGCATTCCCATAAGCCCCACACTAGGAGTCCTGCTTTGTAGAGGTAGTCATAGAGCATTTCTGACTTTTCAGAGTCTTTGCATCTCTGGATCCTTCTTTAGCTCATCTGGCCCCCAAAGACCTCTAGCTAATTTGCTGTGCCAGCAGCCATGCACAGTTTTCATGTTGCATTACATAAGACCTATTTTAATTATTATTGCTATCATTGTTATTACTACACAAAGCACATAAATTATTTTTGGTGCCCCTGTTCAAAGCATTTAAGAAAAAAAATCTTCAAGTCCCTCTGTTTGCCTTTTCAGACATGTGATTGAATATTCTATAAAAGTAGAATGCACATGAACATTTTCTCTGCTTCTCTGGAGAAAAAGTGCATTGTTTTAAAAATTGTAATTATGAAGCCACAGTATTAAATAAAACTATAATTATTTCAATTCAAATCTTTTCAGAGGCAACAAACATTCAAGAATTGAAAATGTTCTTTTTCTCCCTGCCTTGTCCAATGCTGGGTGACTGGATTTTTGCCCATCCTGTGATGATATGTATTCATCATGCATATTGCAGCAGAGGCTTCTCTGCAGGCAGAGGTGTGGCAAGTCAGAAACAATCTGTGACAAAATTTTTGATGGGTGCAAACTGTCACAATTCTATGAGTTTTGTGGCCAATTTCAATGCTCTCAGTTTTCTTGGCCCTGGTTTCAAGAACATAATTTTGTTTGATGAGATGGATCATTTACAACATCCTTCTCCCTATCACCCATGTTTTTTAGGTCTAGAGAGACAAGAAGTGCCGTGTATTGAATTCCTGAAGCAAGTGCTCTGTTTTCTAACTTCTTGATGCTTAAGCTACATATGGCATAGCACCCTACATTGTTTTCACTTTGATCCAGTCTCTTCCTTCGTTCTGTGTTAACATTTGGCAAAAGCAGAAACAAGTAGGAGCTAGTGCATTTGCCCAAAGAGCTGCTGTGTTGTAAAACCACTGCCATGCAGGAGACACACAGGCATGGCTCCTGCAGAGCTGAGCACTTTGCCAAGGACATATCAGAGGATCTGGGCAGAGATTTGCCATGACACACAAACAAAAAATCATGGTAGAGTCAGAAAAAACGCTTTTGTTTCAAAGCAGAAAGCCCTGTTGTGTGCCAGAGTGGACTCCATTAGCTCCTGTAAAGGATGAAAAGCAGATATAGTGCAGGTGTGTTTGGAAGAAAAACCTGAAAACAAACAAATGCACAAACAGTCACAAACCAACTAGAAGTCAAACAACAACAAACCCAAAGTGCTTTCTCTAAGCTTAGTGATACTTGTTTAACAATTGTGAGGTCTAAGGAGAGCTCTCGGTCATCTCCCTGTGTGCTCTCTTTCTCTTTTAAGACTTTTCAGCTAATGCTTTTAAGTTCTTCATCTGTGTGGTGGAGGCTTTTTTATGACTTGACCTTGATTTCTCTGTTCAAATTTTGAACCTTTTGCAAAGGTTCCTAGCAATTGACACACTTGGCACAAGAAATCTGCCTGGGAACACAAAACATATCAGGATCTGCTGGACTTTGGAGAGGGTAGGGTACTTGTGATGCAGCTCAGGCTAGCTGGGCTAGGAGTTTGCCCCTGTCTTTATAGAAATTGCCCTGTCTCCAAAACTAAGGGAATGGTCCTTGGGATCTGTAGACATCCACATCTCCAGGTGACACTCTTCAAAATTAGCCTGACAAAGGGTAAATGCACTCAGTACTGGAATTTCAGAAGTAACAGATGTTATTTGGGAAACTGGGTCAAAACCAGCAAATGGTCATGGTGAAAAGAAAATATGCATGTATTAGAAATGTTAGTTACTCATTTTGTAAAGATTAATTAATTAATTTCATATTAATGCTGTTTCTTTTTTTGAAGTTCTTTCAAATTTTTACTTTAAAGTAGCTTTTATCTTTTAAAAAAACTTGACTTAGGTAGAATGTGGAGGAAAGCAATATGCAAGATGGTCATATAATACCCAAACAAAAACCTTTCATGTCTATTGTAACTTTCCACTTTGACTACAAATGGATGGTTCCCATTTCATTCAATATTCTTTCCTCTTATTGCGCTTTCCTACAATTCATACACATCACAACTGATTTTCTTTTTTTCTGCACAATTTCCATTCTTCCCCAGACATGTCCCATGATGTCTCAGTGCTGCTGCTGCTTCTGAGGGAGGATGCAGTGGCCTGCTACTGGCTCAGGCAGTGCTGCCTTCTGTCACTGTTACCTAGCAGGACACGTGAACTCTGCCAAACACCTTGACTCCATCCTCCTCTGCAGGAGAACTCAGAACTCTTGCATTTAGACTTTCAAGCTCTTTTGCTGTTTGTTTTTGTGTAAGGCTAAAAATGAAAGAAGACTTAGCAGATAGTTTGAGAAATCTTGGGGGGGAGAAACTGCTCTTTTAATTCCTCTAATTTTAAAGGTGAAAAGAATATCTCTTTTATGCCTTTGGTGTTTAATTACGTGATTAGATATTTTGAAAAAATGGACTGTTTCATTAAAAAAAAAAGGCAAAGAGAATGCCCTCTCATTTTAAGTCATTTTAAATTCTGCTATTGTGGGATGTGAGTGACCTTAAAAGATTCTGTGGCATTTCAGGAACAGTGAGCACCAACAGGGACTGAGTTTGGGTAGATTTCTACTTGTTTGCTATGATGACCTAATTATTTAGAGTCGGTTCATGTGGAATTGAAAGCAGTGTGAAAAGTTTGGCCTTTGAGTGTGTGCCAGGTTCAGAACCCGTGCAGCACTTGTCTCAGAATTACCATGCAGCCAGCATGTTGAACTTGGTTTTTTTTTGTCATCTTACAGTGTGAAATATTTAAGAAAAGAAACAATAAATGACATGAAGCCACTATCATATTTTGATAAGGAGATAGCAAGTTTTACTTCCCAACAGGAAACCATGGATAAAAAGAGCAGAAAAAATGAAAATTTTTACAATGAGATTTTTTTCTCTGTGCTCATTTGATATTGAAATGTTTACATCAGGACCTGATGACAATCAGTTTTAGCTTTAAAGGATGACAAATAAGGAGAATTGGGATTTTGTCTTATATTGTCCTTCACTTTGATATATTGTAGTAGGGGACAAGTAATAAAGTGTTTTGTAGTAAATGAAAGTAATTCTGTATATTCTTCAGAAAGATTAGAAAATATGAGTGTAATTAAACCAGTTATCCTTTTCAAAAGTTCAGACTCATGCTATCTATTGTTATTTTTATATTCTGACAAAGAAGCAAAAGATGCTGAAAGCTTATCCTTTGTCTTGCTGTTATGTGTATGCTGAAACCTTGTTTCAGATATTGTTAGGATGCACTTTCATGGGGTACTCAGCCCTGCTCTGCAAAATGCCACACAGTCCTGAAACTCAGAGAGGTTCCACTGCCTGGATATGTTTTTATATTTATATTGCCTGGTTACTGCACCATTTTGTCCTTCTCCTAGTAGCTCTCCGAAATGCAGAGTGGCATTTGGCTCCCATGGAAGTGGTTAGGTTCAGTTCTGAGCATACACAAGAAATCAGCTGGGGATGAGAAATAGCAACAGAGGTTCAGCTTCTTTTTAAATGAAGAGAGAAGCTTGGTCACTTCTGCCTGGGTCAACAGCCGGGTGTTTAGGGAAGGATTCTCCTGCACTTTGGCAGCTGTGTTTTTTTCATGTCTGTGTAAAGGACATAGGACATGAGAATTCAAAAATACTCAACTTCTTATGTAAAAAAGCTCACAGCAGGGGTTTGTTTCAGGCAAGCCAGCTATACTGTCAGAGTGCTTTTAGAAAAAAAATCCCAAATGGTGTGAAAACATACTAAAAAAGCTCATGTTAATGGAAGAGAATGATTTTTTAAATGTTTTTTCCCTCCCAGTGGAAGTGAATATGCATAAAAAACATTAATCCTTGCTTAATGGTATAAAAAGATGCAAAGTCTTTCCTATTAAGTATTCATGAACACTGACATTGAAAAAAGAAGGAAATGCTTCCTTCCTAGCGTATCATATTTTGTATCTGATCAAAGGGCAGGGCCCCATGAGAATGTGAGCAACATCTGTAACAATTGTTGCCTACCTGCTCTTGTCCCTGGAGCAGAACTGCTGTGATGTGGACTCCCAATCCACTTCAGTGCAAAGTCCTCTGCCTGGAGATAAATCACTGCTGGATGGCATGGATGGGATGTGAGGAGCCATCAGGGGATTCATTTTGAGGCACAACTGTAATGGAAGTAACCAACTGTTTCCAAAGTCCACACATGACCATGACCTGTTAATATCAGTTACATCACGCTGAATTTCAAATAAATATGTAGTTTTCCTACCTGAACTATTCTGGAAGTCTCTAAAAGTAGATTTTAATTTTTTTTCCCTCTGGTATTTTAAGGGAGCTATAGGAAGGTTAAGTGATTTGTAAAAGGCTATTTAAGGTCTAAAAGATAGGAAGAGAATTTAGCTTTTTCACTAAATCTACTTAGATAAAACTCTCTCATCTACCAAAACTGATTTTTGCATAAAACATGAACTAAGCAAGGCGTTATTATTTTTGTCTCAAAGTAATGTATTCATATTTAGTGAGGGGGAAATATCAAAATCTGTCTTTTCCAGATATTTGACTGACAGGCTTCTGCTGTGCTTTTAAGAAGTTTTATAACATTCATGTTTGATAAACTATGGTGGATGCATGTGTACATACATATACAGACACACATGCATATATATATATAAATATGTATATGTGGCTTTTTCTACAGGCAGATTTTCTGTGTGGAGTTACTTTAAAATCAAATAACTGAAATGCTAAAATAATGATGTTTAAATAATAAATGGTTAAATAATCTTGATGGGTCCCTACCACTACCCAGAGAATAGAATGCAATTCAATGAAGAATGGTTGCAACATGTACAGATTATATAAGAGTTTGGTCTTGCATTTATTATTGTCAGAATAGCCACCATCCATTGGTGGCTTTTTCCTCATGACTTTGTGGTCTTGGTTCAAGTTCGCAAGGAGAGTCCAAGACTGGGGCCAAAAACTAACTACAAACACCAAAATCTCATTGGTGACACTGGGGGAAACACAAAGAAAATAGAGGCAATTTTTATACTGAGTCTTTTAGTACCCCAATAACATTTTACTTAATACTCTAGATCTGTATGCAACGGTGACAACCTTGCCTTTAAGAATAGTAGCAAAAGAGATTCTACCCTCAAACCTATAGGAGAAAAAGCTTCAATAGGGTTAATGCATTAAAAAAATCAGGAGATGGATGAAAGGAATCCTACTGTGATAGAAGAATATAATTTTTAATCCTAGTACTTGATCAACATTGGAAATACTTTCCTGGGATATACTACTGATCCAGAATAAGCTACAGATGTTTTGCAAGGGGTTGTGGCAGGGGAGTAACATCCCTTATGTAAAAGAACAATGCTAAAGAAAACACTTGGAGAAACAACACTGTGAGCATGAACAGGTAAAAAGTTACCTAAAACATGTAAATGCAGTGTCCTCCCTACATTACCAGGATAGTTCACTAGTTTTAAAGCAAGATCTCGGCAGCTAGTATACATAAGTCTGAATATTTCAAGAAATCACATTTGGATTGATTTCACAATTTTTGTTGGCAGAAACAGAGTCTCTTGTACTCTTAAACCCCATTATTTTCAGTTGGGTTTTAATGGATGACATGCATATGCACATAAAATCCCAAAGTTCTGGGCTCAGAGATTAAACTGAATGACCAGAGTATAGTCTTTACACAATAAAGATAACTTCAATTCAAGCAAATGTTCAGACTCTATAAATAAAGGTGACAGGAAGGGGAGAGCACAGTCTCCCTAGAGATCAGGACCTGTCAAGGTATGGAAAGGGTGACTGTCAGTTTCATGCAGTCTGTTTTTTTCCCCACCATCTTGCTGAATGAAATGATGCCCACCTTTTTCTGCGAGGTCCTTCTGGAGCAGCAAGCCCATCTTGCCTTGGTGCCTGCTGGCTGATGATTGCTGCACCTGCGTTTCCTTACATTAGTCACAGGTTGCCTGGCAGTGGTCTAATGGCATCCAATTGAGAAGAAATAGTTTAGGGACTCATTCTCTGTTCCAGGAATAAACTGGGATTATTGAACTATTATTTTTTCCCCCAAGGTGATCACTTTCTTCATGTGCAGCAAGAGAAAAGATGAAACAAGCTAAACTAGATTAAGGGATTTCCTCTTATTCCCAGCTCTTATTTTCATTTGTTCTTGTTGTTTCCCCCCCTGCAGTGCTGTGGAACTACAGCTATGCTTTACCTTGCAGTTAACCTCTGAAAGAGAAACATAGGAAACACCTCTTGCTCTGAGGGGAGACTGGAAATGCAAGGTTATAGAAATTAGTGGAAATTAGGATTTTAAGGGATATTGCTTAGGGAGGAGTTTGCTATGTAGGTAATGGGCACAGAGGATGCACAGCTCTGGGGTGTGTGTGTTAACACATTTTGTAGTGTGCCAGAAGGGCACATCTCAATCCCTCCGAAACAAACCAGTATGGTGGGTGAAGAGCTGCTTGAGCGGAGACAGATGGAAAATGCATGTAAGGAAGTACCTCTGTTTGTCTTTCTTCTAAAATGAGGAAAATGAGGGGAAGATGCTGGCCATTGTTGCTTGTACAAAGAATTTGAGTATTTTGTCAGGATGTGAAAGATATCAATTTGGTTTTCTTTCCTGTCTGAAAGAGCTGAAAACTACCTGTCTTGCCGAGAATGGCACTCTTTAGTTCTTTTAGTGCTCTGGGTTGGGTTGTTTTTATTAGAGAGGTGCTTCCAATGAGAAGAGATCCATGAGACCAAATAGAACAAAAGGAGGAGGTACCCTATGCCCTAATAATTAAAATATTTCCCTGGTAATTTTGGTATTCAGTTCCTCAAAAGATTAACTAATGTATCTTATGATTCACCATATCAAAAAGCGTAATTGTAATTTCAAGATGTACAAAATTTCATGTTAGTGCAAATAACCAAGGTAGAGGTGAGCACAGTTCTTCCTTTATCCCAAATTGCGATTTTGGTGGAATAAATCTGATCTCTACTGAGGCCTTACTTTAAAGCCATAAAACCTATTCTGAACCTGGTCCCAGATGATTTTCCTAGTCTAGAATGAAATGCCTTTGATGAAAAACTTGCATTTGTATGAATTTTTACACATAAAAATTAAAACCTGTATTCTCAGCCTTTTGAAAGGGGAGAATACTTATTTTCCATTCCTGGAAGGAATGCAGTCTTGGATGCTGAGATCTGCATGGAGTTTTCTGCACATAGCTGAACTTGGCTGGTATGAAGGCAGTACCCATCTGTTGGGGAAAACAAAAAGGAAAGAAAAGGATCCCTTACTTATTCTGCTGTCAAATAGTGAAACACAAGTCAGCGACAGCATCTGCGGTCATCACCTGTGGAAAAAGTGACCACTGAAATTGCTGCCATAATGTGTTTCCCAAAATATGCTTAGCTACCTAGTTTAAGTGTAGTTCCACATGTCTGCATGTCAGCAGTCCCTGTACACATTAGCTGCAGAGCTGACCTGTGGAACTTGTGTTTCTGTAGATTCCTGTGCTTTCAGGAGCCCTGTCCTGTGCATTCTTTTTCTGACACCTAAATTTATGTTTTGTTTTCTGAAAGACAATAGTTAGTCACTCCCTTAAAATATTAATTTTGTTACTCCTTTTTCTCCTGTTTTAATGTCTCAAAATTCTATCCAGGCTTATTTGCACTGGTCCCTGAAAAGCAAATTAGCTGTACTCTGTAATAGAGCATACAAGAAATCAGTGGCCAGCCTCTTCCTGCTTTAAGGAATTTCTAGAGAAATTCTGAGAATTTTGTCATATTGTTCTGCGGGGCAGGATTAGGTCCCAGCTGTTGCTGGATTTAAGATTTCCAGCCTTCTAAGGGGATCTAATGAAAAAGCAGTGAATAAAGAGTTTTACAATGCAAGATGAGTCTATAATCTTAAGAGTGGTCTATTAAAGAAAACTATTCTGAATGCCCATGTCAGGGTAGAGTACCACAAATTACGACATTCCACTCTGGAAATAAATAGCAAAACAGTAGGGAACTGAAAAAGCTTTACTGTCTCATAAAGCTTGGCATTTTTCATCTACCTTCCCACCTCCATTAGATGCGGCAATTAAAAAGTGGGCCATGGAACTGTTCAGACATAGAAAATTAAACAGAGCTTTAAAGGTGTTGCTGTTAGTGTCTGTGAACTGTCTGTCCTATCTAACAAAAAGATAATAAAATTGAAGGTGGCCATTTGGTATTTCGCTGCAAAACAGGCTCGAGGTTTCTAGGAGGGGTGTGCCACCCTCCTGGGACCAACAATTTTAATTTCTGTGCACTTTCCCTGTGCATTTAACCCTTTGTCTGCTACGTTGCCAGGCATTTCCCACACAACTGCAACACAGGTTCTCAGCTCTCTTGTTCTGTATGCCAATCAGCACAGACAAAGGCTGATGGGGCTCCAGGGCACTGACAAAAACTCCTGGCCTTAACCAGCAGACCCACGGCTGTAGCTACTGAGCTGCTGCTTATCCTTTAATGTATTCACTCAAAGAGACAAGGACTTTTCTGAGTCACTACCACTGGGTTGTTTTTATTTTCATAATTGACATGAAACTCCTGTGTTCTCCATCTTCTTTTGTTCTGCCCAGCTCCTTTCATTCTGGGCTGTGGGTCTGAAGAGTGTTTGGACTGCAAAGCATATTTGTGCAGACAAATCCTTCATCCTTCACAAAATGGTTTTGGGCTCTATGTGTGTGCTCCAGCACTGGGCACTAGAGACCCTGAGCTTGTTTGCTGGAGTCACCTATATCTTAATTTTACCGATTGACCAACACGCGCCCAAGGCCTTTGTCTGAGCTGTGTGTTTACAGCTGCTTTGGCCTTTTGTCCCATCATTGAGAGATCTGCCCCACAATTAGAAGGCTATTGATAGATTTTATTGATCCCCAGCTTACTTCCTGTCTCCACCAATTCCTTTTTTTAATGGTCAGGCTGTGGCTGATGCAAGTGTGCCCTCCCCCAGGTCGAAAATAATAGGCCTGATTTAAAATCCTAACAGGTGGCTTTAATCTGTTGCCTGAAACAGGTGGTGGAGAGTTGGGGTGCCTGCCCTGCCAGCCAGGTCTGAGGGAGCTGGGGCTCCTTCTGCCTGGCACAGGGATAGTTTGGCCATTCTCAGCTGGGATACCTTAACACTCAGGCTCATTCATGGCTCTCTTTTGCAAACCTGCCTGCTGAAGGTAACTCAGCTCCTTTCTAATTCTCTGCACAACTTTATAAAGAAATCTGCTTGTGCTGTGGGGTCGCAGAGATTGCTAGTAAACAGGGCTAGGGAGAAGGGAAGGGAGTTAATCTCACAATGTTTTCTCCTGAATGGTAACAATTAAATTAACTTCTGATATGAAAATGAACAAAGAAGTATGTTTATAGCTATAAGACTCCTAATGACAATGCCATCAAAACAGTTTTCCTTTTTCCTTTCTCCTCTGGATGTTTTGATGCACCTGATGTGAGCTGCTCTGAATCCTGGCTCGTTTCAGCATGAGCTGGAATAATGTTACTGGGGGGAAAACGCAAGTAGGATATTTGTGCTGATACACAAAAAGCCTCATTTGTAGACTTGTTCCAAGTTCTGTCCTTGTTTCTTTCTATTGTTTGGCTTTTCTTTCTTGCTTCTGAGGTTTCTGTTGCTATTTCAAGATTTTCTGCAATGTGGACTTTGTCTTTGATCTTGTTTTGTTTGTTCTCAGTGTTTTTGCAATCCAAGCAGAAGTAAATGGTATTTGGAAAACAGTAAGTTTGAACCTTTTGGTGATTGCTTGTTTCTGCTGAAAAACAGAATTTTAATTTTTATTTTATTTGGAATAATGCTGATTCTTCTACAATCTATGAGAAAGAACTAGTCTATTTTTTAAAAGAAATTATTTGTGAAAAAAGCTACAATATCACTTGAGAGACTCAGTCAAGCAGTTTCAGCTGGCAGTGTTATTCAAAGATTGTCACTGTTCTGCTCTTAATTATGGGAGTCCAAAATTAGACCCCTAATTCCAGACCAGCACCTCTCAATATTTGTTTGGGGGGGGGGGGGGGGGGGGGGATGTTGTCACAACACTAAAGGCTTTTATTTCAGCTGTATTGCACAAAATTTACTTTTCCTAACAGTGGTGTTAGAAAGTCAGTTCCTAAATACAGATGAAGAAACTTGTCAGTAGCCATTTATTCTCTAATGTTTTGGACAGAATGATGTATCTCTGAATGTGTCTGTTAGTTATTTCCTTTTGGCTAACAAAACTTGGGTGGCTTCTTATCCCAATATTTCCTTTTCTGTAAACATTGCCAAAAATCCATAATTACCTTTAAATGAAGCCTGGGAGATCTAGTTTTGTTAGTGTTTAATGGCTGTGCATGCTATTAAATTCTCCTTGTCTGCAATTTTGAAATGGCATGGGACCTCAGCAAAGCTATGGTTTTACTCACATAAAGTCTTAACAACATATGATGTGGTTATATTTATATATTTTGGCTATATGTAATTATTTGTTATATCTTGCATATGTTGTTGCACTATACAATGTTCCATATCATGGGCACACTCCCATGGCCATATTCCAGAGAAAGCTGGAATGAAACCATCCTATGATTAAAAAGCATGTTTTGTACATTTTTCTGTGAAAGGACTAAGCCTTTTAGTCATGTTCCCAGCCCAAATCATAAAGCTTGGAAACATTAGCATTTTTTGCATTCTGGGTTTGGTTTTGTGTGTGTAGTGCTGGTTTGTTGTTGTTTTATTTGTTTTGTTGGGTTTTTTCCCCAGTTGTGCTTATTTTACTTGTGAGGAGTTTTGGTCTTGGTTTTCTTTTTTCTGGAAATTTCAGTGATCAGAACTGTTTGTGATAGCTTATCTTGCAATAGTCTGAAGGAAAGGGCTAGCAGTATGCTCTTTTTCTTTTAAGGAGTCATCAGTGTGCCATGCGTGACATGAAAATGTAGGTAAAATTGGCTCAGAGTGAAATGAGGTTTCAAATTATTTATAATTTCCCCTTTAACCTCTTCATCTTTGGCTTATGTTTGTTAAACCCTATTAAAAATTACTGTTGAAATGTGGTAAAAGATGCTATTTGCCATAGATAGACATCACCTTTTAAATTAAATTGTGAGACTTTTCAGTGCAGCAAACAGATATAATTAATGTTATTTTTAGTTTTTCAAGGTGAGAGACAAAAAGGTGTAGGGGAAGGGAGAGGAGAATAAACTCCCACAGCCTTAAAACTTGAGGACAGTTGGCTTAAGGACTTCTTTCACCTTTTAGTTAAAAAAGGGTGCTAATAAGGGTTGTGACTGAAGGTATTAAAATCTTTGTAGGTAATTTATAATAGCTCATTCAACAACAAACAAAATCATCTTTCTGGAAACTGCTTCTTTTGCTGCACTGCACTGAAATATGGGGGCTTTTTTTTGCAGAGGAAAAATTTTCATGGTGGAAAGGTAGAACTTCACCTTTGCAGCACCTAAGCTAGCTTCCCAGGCTAGCCATCACAAAAGATTTAGGTTTGTTTACAGTTAATTTAGGAAAAAAAAAGTTGCCTGTTCTGTGCTTAGTATTGACAATGCCAGCAGAAGGTCCACGTTGTCAAAATGGATAGAAATCATGGAATCACAGAGCTGGGGCTGGCAATGGCTGCTGGCCTTTGCAGAGCCCTGGTGGGTATAGAGCTCTGCAAGAGGCTCATCTGTGGCTTATATCCTTGAAAGCAGCAGCTTGTTGGCATCATCTCCAAGTTCTGTCAAGCAAAATGTGCAGCTCCTTATGCATATGGCCTATATCTATTGTACCTTTCTGTGGAAAAAATTGCATATAATCTCATAAATTGGTTTAGAGAAAATTGGCCAAGATCTACTCCTTAATTGTCTCGGGCTGACATCTCCAGTAAGTGAAACTTGAGTCTCAGGAAGAAAAGTCAGGCAAGGTGAGTCTCTTACTTAAGATGTGATCCTGGGCAGCTTGGAGGTCTCTACAAGAATGATTTGTGTGGGTTTGTGAGGAAGCTGGTGGAGTGAGAGACAGGAATTTGAGATTACTTTGCAGAGGAGGGAAAATACTGTGAGATGAAGTAGATTTTAATTGATGATTAACTCCATTGAGACTGTAATTTGTTCCAGCTGCGGGGAACATACCTTGCTGTCTCTGTCTCAAGTTAATTTCAAGAGCACTCCAGGCCTTTAACCACAACTGTGAAATCTCAGCACTTTGTATTACAGCCCTTAGCCATGTCTGCATTATCCATAGGACTAGGCTTTTCTTTTTTTGGCCAGTTTTCTACAGAGCTAGTAAACATACCAACATACAGTGGTAATATACTGCTTCAGAGCAGTCTCAAATCAACCTCTGTTTCTTAAAAAATGCTATTCATATACAGACAAAAATAATATTTTAAGTATTTTCTCTCATAATGGTTTCCTAATGTCTTGTCCATTTTTCCTGTCTTGCAAAAACCTTAAGGTTATAAAAATGGTGCATGCTTTGCTCCCATGTGTATCTGGATTACTAAATTACTCTGGTTTGGGACCTTTCTTAAAGCTATGATATCTCTTTGCATTGGGAAATCCAGCCAAGATCAAAGCTGCATGAAAAGAGCTGATGAGAAGATGCAGTAAGATGATGTCCTGCTGTCCTTCTGTCACATGTGTTCTCCAGCAGTGTATGGGAATGATTTTTGTAATGAATTACAGCTGGGTCCCCTCAGCTCCTTCAGTGCAGGGACCGGATTATCTGTTTGATGAGTTAATGCTTTTTAGATTTTAGCAGATAATTTACTGAATTAGGCTACCTTTCTGGTTGAATTGTTTATATTGGCAAACTTCTGAATATGGATATAAATCATTGCTAGTTCCTCTTTTGTGGTGGAAAGGACAGAGAATGGATTATAGCATACTCTTATGCAGGCATGTGTGTCTTGAATCAGACCTGTAACCTACAGGAAAACAGCACTGTAGTTTGCCAGAAGTCATGATATATCCAAATAGGAGCAACTCACTTGGTTCTGCTAGAATTGGCTTTGAAACCAAATTTTTATTCACCAGTTTTTAACCAAAACAGTGAAAATTCTAAACTGGAATAAGCAGCTGTCCCTCTCCTCCATAACATGCTATTAAAATACCACAATGCTTATGAAACTGGTGTGCTCTGCAGGATCCCTGACTGCTGCTGGGTGAAGCTGACAGGGTTTGACTGTTTTGCTGCTGTTAATCAGTGGGGTTTTCTAGTGAAACTAAAAGGATTATAGCAGTTTTATTCAGCAGCTTCATGGGCTCCCTGGGTTCCCTGGTGAGTGGGAGGCTGTCCTGGGAGTCACAGGCTGGAGTAAAGCAGCTGGGAGCTCAGGTGGCTCTGAAACCTGCAAGTCTTCACATCCAGCTCTTTATTGCTGAGGAGACAGGTAAATAAACAGCTATGAAACAGCAGGTTTCCAGCCTGCCTCTGCGTTCTGTCAAAAGAAACTGTTTCCATGAAATGCTAACATTTGACAAATTGCAGTTTTATGATGGAATAAAGATCAGATAGAAAATTTGTTGTATCTCAATTTTGATCTTTCTTGCTGTATCTTGATTTTGATCTTTCTTTCGGGAACAATCTGCTCTTTGGATGAACAGGCAAAACTTAGAAGTTTATTTCTGCCTAGAAGCAGCCCATAGCAACATGCTTTTAACTCATTAGTCCTTATTAGTTTGAGTTTTATGCTCTATTGACCACAGACTAGCAGCTCCTCACTGTCTTGGAAGGAAGACAAATCTCTTTGTGGCTTACTGGGAGGTATTGGATAGGTGTAGTCAGTGGAGGTGTGTCCTCTCCCCTGTGGTTAAACTGCAGTGCCCAGTGTGTGCCACAGTGTGGTCAAGTGCACATACTTGTGACTTATGTATGTATGGGGATAGGTGTAACCAGAACTGCTGCTTCCACCGGCTAAAAATGTGATTTCCTTTTTAATCATCTTTTAATCTTTGTTCTTTGAAAGGTGGGTATTTGAACATATCTGCTGTGGTTCATATGCCTCTTTAAAACATTGATAATCTGCATCCCCAAATTCTAGTTGAACACATCTTTAAATCTGTGAGCGATTGTTATTTAATCAGCTTTTTTGTTTTGTCAATTTTTTTTTCTGTATAACCTGACAGAGCTACAGTGGCAATTTTGCACAAGATAGATCTGGTAGTACGCAAAGTACCTTTTGGAGAAAAGGGAAGGAGGGAGAAGGGAAAGAATGGGGGGAGGAAGAAACCTGTCACTAATCAGGCTTGGGAATTTTTCATTTTGTCACTTAAACTGAGAAATGCAGGCAATGGTAGTCCTCAGGAAATGACTTCCCCTGCTCTAGGAGAAAAGGTGTTGGCTATGAAGTAAGGTTTTGGCTTAGTTTCTGACTCTGGTGGCTCATCTAAACAAAACCAAATTGTTTTGCTCCTCTGTCCCTTTGCTTTTTTCTTATGGATGGTTGTTACTGTGGGCTCTAAATGCAAGTGTGCAGCTGGGAGACTGAATGGTTTTCTTGGTGCTTGGCACAGTGGAAATTGGTGCTGCTAGGAGCTAGAGGGTTCCATATGATGTATAACAATTTCCAGCCCTACCCAGTTAGTGTTCTTAAGACATACACAGGTTAAAATATTTTTATAGGAGTGTACTACCAAAGATGTAGGACTAAAAAGCTGTACTATTAAATGAAACTTTGTGGCTATACCATTCCAATGCAGTGTTCAATTAAAAAGAAATCCATTTAGAAATTTCCAGTGGGCTCAGAATGCTATTCTGACTTCACGATTTCTAGCCAACATAGCTTCTATAAATGCATCCCTTTGACACAAAACCAACCTGAAATGCCTTGAACTCCTAGGGACTGGAGATTTTATTGTGTCAGTTGCCCACCGTGCATATTGTGCTGAAAAAAATCCAGCACTGGTGTGGAATGCTTGAATCAACCTGGTTTTCTTAGAACATTCTCCAATCAAGCTCCTATTCAGCACACAATACTGCTGTTGACATTGCTAAAGTTCATAATGACATTTTTTTCTTTCTACAACAGAGGAAGGTTTTTTTAAAAATTACTTGTAGTATTTGTGGACCTTAATTTGGTCTTAAATGTGAATCACAGAATTTTTGCCAAGTGATTTCTTTGAAAAGGCATTTAGCAGTCTGGCTGTTTGTACAGGAATAGTTGGTAGCTGCAGGTTTGTAACTGGCTCAGGTTGGATACTATTGTACTCAGGGCTGAGCATCTCAAGAGCATATTGTCTCTAAATTTGGATTGACTCTTCAACTCAACTGATATCGGATCTTTGGCTAGCAAATTGCTTGGTCAGGGATTTCCCTCTCCCCTTACTTTCTATTATGTGTGTAATTTCAATGATTCCTGATTTATGAAAGGTAATCCTAGAAAAAGAAATGAATTGGCTTGGCATTTGCAAAAATGGATCTTGGTGTGCAGGTGCAATTCCGTTGAGGGACAAGTTTAATGAGGAGAGTTCTGAAGTAAGACAAGGGTGTTAAATGAATATTCACTGAAATAAAGAATCAGGGGTTTTCTTTGTTTTAAGGAACTGTTTAATTGCAACTGTAGGTTGGTTATTTGGTCACTATCCAGCTTTAACCTGCTCATTTCAAGATCCAAACTTTCATGTGAAATTATCTCAATAATAAATTTTTAGTTAGATTTGCGACTGCTGGATGTCTCAAAGAGGAAACTTACAAATGCATCTCAGCCTCATTTTTGCAAATTAGTTGAGTTTAAATGTTCTTGAAAATCAACAAGGCTGCATAACTCATCTCTGAAAATAAGTAATACAATTATAGATCTCTGGGATGGGCTTGGAAATATTACATCAGAATATTTATTTTGAGGTACTTTGTGGGCAGAAGGATGAGTATCCCAAAAGGAGAGTGTATTAAATAAAATATGTATCTTTTGCTCATCTTTTATATATTAGTTTTCTCTAGTTGATTAGGTAACTGGATTTCTTGAATTTATGAAAAATGTATAAGAAACCATATAATCATTGAAGCATCAGGTTTCTGAAGTCAAAGATCAAGTTCTAGGAAACAACAGAGTTATGGTAGAGATGCAATCAATCAGAATGAAGGGAAATCAATAACAACTCAGCTATTGTCAAAATGTGAAGACAGTGCTCCTTTTTTCAGATTGGGGGGGGTCTCTTCAAGATTGATTTCCTTCCTTTGTGGGGGAAGTGATAGTTATTTCCTGAAGAAAAGCGTGTGTTGTGGAATTGCTGAATGCAAAGGCTTCTTTCATAGGAAATGCCTTAAGTGTGATGTACTTTCACAACAATGGGATGCTCTGTGAAGATCAAGGATTGCTATGAAGAGCCAACAGGCTGGGTGATCCAGTAAAAGGGGAGCTTTAAGCTAGGAATGACAGACAAGTGAGATGCCAACCCATGTACAAGTGAGGATGAGACCTTCTAATCAACAAAACAGGGGGAAAGTGGGCCCATTTCAAATGTGTGCACACAAAAAAGGGATTAGTGAGATTACAGCATGATGGAAGAAACGTTCACCTGTTTATTGGGAAATCAGCACCTCTCTCAAGTGCCTGTACACTAATGCTTGATGCAGGGGAAACAGTGTCCTTCTGTGTTTGTATAGCTACAATTTGAGGGCTATTAGAGACTTGGTAGGATAGCTCAAAGGGAGATGTGTGGAAAGAACACAGCCAGGAACAGTGAGGTGGGGGAGCTGACCTTTATGTGAGAAGGTAGGAGGAACACACAGAGCTGTCTTGTTATGGATGAGCCAGTTTAGCTTGTTATGGACGAGCCAGGGTTGGAATTAGCAGATGGACCAATGCGGACAATATGGTGAGTGTTTGATCAAGAAACAAATGAAGTTAAGGCATTCACACATCTGGAAGAAGCCTTGTGTTCGCATGCTGTGGGACGTTAAAGCACCCCTATCTGGGCTAGATGGGCAATAGCAGGGCACAAGCAATCCAGGAGGATTTTTTCCAGTGTGCAGTAAGGACAGCTTCCTGACACAGGTGATTGAGAATTTGCTGTGCAGGATCCCTTACTTATAAGCAAGGAAGAACTGGTGAGGAGTGACCAAGGACAGTGACCTTCAAATGGTGGGGTTCAGGATACTGAAAGATTGAAGCAAATAACAGGATCACAGTCTTGGAGTTCAGGAGAACTGACTTCAGTCTGTTTAGGAACCTGCTTGAAAGAATACCATGGGTTCCAGTCCTGGAGAGAAGAGGGATCTAGAAGGTGTGGAGGATTTTCAGCAATGACCAGCTCCAATCTCAAGCATGATCCATTCTGATTTTTAGGAAACAGGCAAGGGTGTCAGGAGGTCTGCAGAGATCAACAAGATTCTCCTGACAGAACTCAAATATAAAATGTAAGAATATGTGTAGGCAGTAGACCTAGGAAGAATTCAAAAATTACTGTCTGAGTGCAAGAATGAGATTATAAGAGCCAAAGCGTGTAGGAAGTTTACTCTCGCAAGTAATGTCAGAGGGACTGAGATGGATATCTGCAAAAGGAAAACTAGGGAAAATGTGGATCTGGTACTGAATGTGATGCCCTGATGACAAAGAATATTGGAAAGGCCAAGGTTATTGATGCCTTTTCTGCCATGGTCTTTACTGGGAAGATCTTCCTTCAGGAGTCCAAGTCCCCTGAGAACACTGGGAAAGCCTGGAGCAAGGAAGACTTCTCTTTGGTGGAAGAGGCTCGGGTTGGGGGACACTTAAACTGAAAATACACTAGTAGATGGGACCTGATGGGAATGTACCCATGAGGACTGAGGGAGCTGGCTTGTATCATGGGACTACATTTGGTGGCCTTTGAAAGGTTGTGGAATTTGAGATGAAATTCCTGTGATCTCCCATCTTCAAGAAGGACAAGCAGGAGGACAAAGCAAACTACAGGCCAGTCACCTTCACCTTGACTCCTGGGAAAGAGGGCAAATTCTCCTGAAAGCTGCTTCTAAGCACACCAAAGAAGAGAAGATACAAGTTGGGCAGACTGTCTGTTAGATGGGCTGTCCAGGGAGGGAGTCTGTAGCATCTCCATCCTTGGAGTTATTAAAAATTCAGACAGGCCTGAGCAGCCTGCTGTCTTTGACCCCTCTAAGCCAGAGAGGTTTGACTAGAACATCTCCAGAGGTCCCTTCCTACCATTACAGTTCCATAATTCTGCATTTTAAATAGTTAAATAGTTGAATGACCTGATCTGCTCATGGCAATTTGGTGCACAGAGAATGATCTCCAGTTAGCAAACAGGAATTTTTATAGTTTAATTTGTCCACTTCAGAGTTGAATATGCTGAATTTTATTTCTATTGAATAATTTGTGCTATCCTAGATAGAAAGCTGATAAATTTGGTTTCTTTATAGATCTAGAAAAGTTTGCCAATTATTATTCCAAATGTAGTTTAACTTCTTTCACTATTTTTAACAGCTCTTGCACTTAATATCTGAGCTCAAGAGTTCAATTTTCTATAAAGACAGTATGGACAGTCTACAGTTTTAGTTTCTTGAAATAATTCTGAAAAGTTCCTACTTTGCATTCGAGCATCTTAATACATTTACTCCTATAAATGTAAAAAATAATATTTTGGGGTTTTTCAGCATGAATAAAGATAGCAGTAAATACTGACATAGAGTACTTCTCATTCTCAAAGTGCTCTAAATTTGTTGTCTAATTACTATTCACAATACTCTTGGGAGGTTCATGTATTTAATTATCCTCATTTTATAAGCTCTGGGAATACGAAACAGCAGCACATGGGACCCAACAAGTCTTTGCTTTTTTGCATTTCTGCCCCAGCACCAAAAAATTTATTTCCTGTGTGACATGTCAGAAAATACAAGGGGAAAGAAAAGTCACCTTGAACTGAGTCAAGGTCTGCTTTATCATCTAGGCTGCTCCCAACCAGAAAGCTGTTTTCAGTCATGAACTTCCTTGCTTTCATTCCATGACATCAACACCAGTGAAATTTGACTTGGAGAGGAAACAAATAGGGCTTGAATTCATTGTCCCTTTTCTCTTGAAAGATGTTGCAAGATTTAATTTTGTATGGTCTATTTTGTAAGCTTTGCTCATGAACATGTTGCAGCGAGTGACAAATGCATAGACTAAAATAACATTTTTAAATGATATTTTGTAAAAAAAAAATTAGAACCTGACATTTCAGTTGCATTTCCTTTGTTTGTCCCTTCCCAATCCATCAATTTTTACAGAGAATGGAAAAAGCAGGATAAGTACTCACTTTTTAAAGATTTTTTTTTAAGAGTGATTAACTGTGCTAGAATGATGGGAGAAGCAAACTGCTACTCTTCTGGAAACTTACACCATGAATTGAGGGCAAAGGTAGTTGAACTACTTGGCTCCCACATGGCAATTATGTACTTAATTATTTCATAAGCATCCTTAGTTAAAAAGTAGGGGGGCTCCATATAGTGATCCTTATGATTCACTTGGCCTAATAATGCAGGAAAGGAAGTATTTTACAAGTCTAAATACAAATATAGACTGAGTAGTTAAACTGACTTGGTTTATCTTGTGTAGTGAAGCATGTTCCTGTATTGTCATCTTTTGTATTTCAAGGAAATACGAGTCTTCAAATTTCTAGATTCTAGATAATCTCCTGACTTGGCAATGGAGGAGGTAAGTGTCTATTTTGTGGTCAGATAATCCCTGCTTGTGAGGAGAAAGCAAATACATTGTTCTTTACTAGGACATGTTGCTTGATTCTATCAAGAAATTCACACTTGCTGGCTTTGAATGAGTGGCACATGACCAACCATTCTCCCAGACTTGTTGGGGTTTTGTTGTGTTGCTTCAGTGCCTTTCAAGGCTGGAAGCTACACTTGCACAGTAGCCCACATACCAGTGTTCACCTATGAAAGTATTCATTGATACTGTGGCAAAAATTATGTATATTCTGGGGAGAAATTAGGCTATTTTGAAAAGCCTATATTACGTGAGTGGTAACTCCAGAACTCTTCATGTCTCTCACTTACTGACAAGTGCTGTTATTCTTGAGTGGTTTCTTGAATAAAGCTGACTTATCAAATGCAACTTTATTTTAGGTCTTTACATCTGTGGATTAGCTACTGATGGACTTTCGCTTGTTAGTGACAAGTTTGTTATATTTAGAGTAATGCTATCAAGTTCAATGCTGGAGTCCCAGTTGAAAACAGAACTGTCTTTTATTTTTATAGTTGTATGAAGACTAAAAGGTATTAAAAATGTCTGTGTTCTCCAACTTATTTCTGCAGTCTCCAAGATGGTTTTGGGCAATCATTAATATTAAAACAATAGTCTATAACTAAGATTTAAATTTAATTTTTGCTTTAGCCTTTTAGCTGTTCTTTCTGGTGTAATTCAATGGATTTGATCCACAACACTTGTGTGAATTGCAACTCCCATTGGAAAATTATACCTTTAGAGCTATCTTAATGAAAGTCTTGCTGGGAAATGTGAGGGTTTTTTTGAGCCAAAGTAACAATGAGGAAGAGGCAGAGAAGACAGTAAACCCAGTCATTTAACACACTCTTCTAGCCTTAACTGGAGCACCAGTTGGAACAATAATCAATCACAAATGCTCTTGGCTGTTCAGCTGTGGGTGTGCTTTACACTTATGTGAAGAACTAAATATTCCCGGAGCTGTTTCCTATCAGCCTCTTACCTGGTAGTTAGGATGCTTCCTTGAACACTAAGCCTGTGCTCAGTCAGGTAATGCAGGGATTACGGCATGGCTGTGGGGGCATGGCTGGCCCTACATTCTGAGTGAATGTGGCAACAGTGGGCAAGTCAAGCCTTCTCTTCTGAGAGGAGGAGTCAGCTGTTTTGGTTTTTGTTTTATTTCTCTTCATTATTTGATTGTTCTGACACAAATCTGTTTTTCTGACACACTTGATTTCATATGAATACTAAGCAATGGGATTATTTCTTTAATCTGCAGGATGGAAAACCTCTTTTGTTCTCAGGTTCTGTTTGTTACTTCATTTTTGGTTGAGCAGAGGGGGCTTGTGAAGTGTCTGTAGGAATTGCACGCAGGTTGTTGAAGCACTGCGTGTTCTAGTTTAGAACTGAGCAAGCTCGTTGTGCTGATGACAGCCATAACTATGTGTTAATACAGGTATTGGTGTGCAGAAAGGAGACACAGCTGGGTGTACTGACACAGACTAAACTTCATCCCTTCTCTCCTTTTAGAAGTCATTATTGGGGAAAAAAGCTAAAAGAGTAAAGGTAAATAGAACAATAACAATAGAGTATTTATAGTGGGGTAAAGTAAATTATTTTTAAAGTTATTTTGGGGTGATTGAATTGATACTGTAGTTTAATAAATAGAGTAAGTGATTGGGGAGGCAATTTAACAGGTAAATCATACAGGGACAAAATGATAAATCATCCCAAAATGATGAAAAAAAAGAGCCAACACCCCTTTCCCGCCGGCAAACTGAATGCTGCCTCTCAAGGGGGCTCATAAATGTCAGCAGTAATACTGATTTTAAACCATCTGGTTCTTCACAGTAAGTTATGAGATCTTCTAGCTTTAAATACAATATTGGTTCATGCAAATGACAATATAACAGACTTTGACATCCCAAAATATCCCTTCCCACCCTGCTTCAGCCTCCTCCCTCCCTTTCCTCCCCTTTCTTCATTGACTTATCTGCAGTAAAATACCAAACCACTACATCTTGCCATCCCTTTTGGGCTGAAACTTCTGTTTAGACCTGTGAGAGACAGAGATAGTAAAACTAATAATCTAGCTCTGGCACTCTGTATTCCAGCATCAATTTGAGCTTGTCATCAGCCTGAGAGCTGGTATGTTGTTGAGGCTGTTGAAAGCAAATTCTGAGCACGTCCTTCTTGGACAAAGAGGGAATTAAGCTGGTCTGTGAAGCTACACAGACAGAGATGTAAGTAAAGAGCTAAAGGCAGCAATGGTCTTGGAATGTTTATGCAGGTGAAATGTCTAGTATCTTCAATTCTAGTTGCATATTATCCTTTAGGGCCTGACTTTGAGAGTGATGGTTTTGAAAAATGCTGGGTGTGTGTCTCTTCCTTCTGCCTTGCACTGGAGACAATGAAGTCAACACTGAGGACCTTTGTAAAGGGAAAAATATGGAGGTAGCAGAAGGAATTTACTGGATTATCAAGCTAGCTAATTTCAGATAGTGCCAATAACATGTTGCAGGTCTCAGAAATGAGACTCTTTCAAAAGGAGCTCTTTCTTGATTTTCTCTTCATAAATGCAAGTCTAGTCACAAATGTTATGCCTTTCATGATCTGAAGCTTTTATGAATTCCAGACAGAATGTGTCTGTGGGAAATTTTATCATTGTTCCCTTCCTTTTAAACAGTTTTTTCTCTCTGTCTCTGCAATTTACTGCTGAGATGATGTGGTGGGTTGACCATGTCTGGATGTCAGTTGCCCACCAAAATTGCTCTATCTCTCTCCATCCTCAACTGGACAAGGGAGAGAAAATATAATGAAAGGATTTTGACAGGGAGATATCACTCACTGATTGCCACCATGGACAGAACAGACTGGAATTGGGGAAATTAGTTCAATTTATTATCAAACAAATCAGAGTAGGATAATGACAAAGAAAGAAAACTGAATCCTAAAGCACCACCGCCTCATACTTCTTTCTGCGCTTAACTTTACTCCTGATTTTATCTAACTCCTCCCCCTCAGTGGTGCAGGGGGGTAGGGAATGAGGATTGAGGTCCATTCATCACATGTTGTCCCTGCTGCTCCTTTCTCCCTGGGGGAGGAGTCCTCACACTCTCCTGCTCCTACATGGGGTCCCCCCCATGTGAAACAGTTTTCATTAACTTCTCCGCGGTGAGTCCTGAGGAACTGCTCCCCATGGGTCCCTTCCACAGGGTGCAGTCCTTCAGAAGCAAACTCCTCCAGCATGGGTCTCCCATGGGCTCACAGGTCCTGCCAGAAAACCTGATCTAGCATGGGCTCCTTTCTCAGTGGGCCCACAGGTCCTGCCAGGAGTCTACCAGAGCACAGGCTTCCTGCTGGGTCACACCTGCTTCAGTGGTGGGTCTTCCATGGGGGCTTCAGGAGGCTATTTGCTCCATTTTTAACCTCCATGGGTTGCAGGGGCACAGCTGCTTCACCATGGTCTGTACCAAAGCCTGCAGAGGAATCTCTTCTGGAGGTGGAGCGCCTCTTCCTCTGCCTCCTCCTTCTTGTTCTTCTTCACTGACCTTGGTGTCTGTGTAGTTGTTGCTCTCACATTCTCACTTCCCTCTCCAGCTCCAGTTGTGCAGGTTTTTTTTTTTTCCTTCTTAAATGTTATCCCAGTGGTGCTGCTGCCACCACTGAAAGAGCTTGGCCTTTTCACAGAAGCCAGCCCTGTAGTCCCCTTGATACCCAAACCTTGCCACACAAGGCAAATCCTCTTGCTAAGCTATAAAAGTAGACCCTTCTATTTGGCTTCCACAAGTGCCATTTTAATTGCTCTCCTTCAAGGCTTTTTTTTTAATATTGTTAAATGGAAAAGTTATGCATAATCTTCCAGATAAGGTCTCATCAGGGCCACATATGATGGCTTTTTAATTTTCTCCCTGACAACACCTCTTGCAGTGTGCCCTCTGTCTCTCTCATAGCCATGTCACTCACCTTGAGAGCAAAGAAAAGATTGAATCTGCCCAAACCCCAGCAGAGCACTCCATATGGTGCTGTGTGGGAAAAATGCTATCTAAACTGGAGGAGATAGTTGTTAGTACAAATGCTTTGGGAGTGACTGAAGGAGATAACAAGAAACTGTGTTGAAAGAAGCTATAAGGCTGGAGGGAGGTTATTAGTGGAGTTCCTCAGGGACTGGCTTTGACATTGATCTTATTTATTATTTTCACTAATTACCAAAAAGTAGGATAAAAACAAGAATGTGCTAATGAAATTTGCTAATGGCTTGAAGTTGAAACTACATAAGAGACCAGGATTGACCTTGAATAGTGATGAATTAGAGATGGAAAGGAATTAGTATTAAAATAACAAGAAGTTGCATGTTTGAAGGAAAAATAACAAGTATTTCTGGCATTCCTCATTGAGTGGAGCAACAACAAGTTTGTGGCAGACTTAACTGTATAATAGTCAGAGGTGACCACGGATCTTTGAAGTGTAGAGAGGTCTGATCCTCCCACCACTGGAGGGAGACAAGGACCAAGGAGAACAAACATTGGTAAACGTCAGATGATGTGTGAATTCGTGTGTAAGGGTGGAAAGCAAGTGATGGATTGCATGGATCTGTTTGTCTTCAACTGCACCACCTTAAAATGGGCAGTACAACACAGTTAATGCATGGGAAGGGAGGATGCAAGAAGTCTGTGCAGAGCTGCTGTTTCATTTGGGGCACATGGGTTGTTTTGAGGTAGTTACTTTAAGGAAACCCAAATACAAGCCCAAGCAAACTAATTGAGAAATGCAGTTGTCCTGAATCAAAACATTCCTGAGGATGATGATGGAAGCTCCTCTTAAACAGCTGTTCTTAATCTGTGCTTCCTGGAAAACTACAATCAGTTTATTTTAAATCTATTTCTTTAATTGCAGTGGAATTGTTTAGTATTAATTGTTCTGTATTGCTGTTTACAGTAATAAACTGTTACTGTTTACTAAATTGGTACTATTGCATTTCTGCTAATAGGCCAATTTCTTTTTACATGTTTTTAACAGAAGATAAAGAAACTGCAGACAAGCCAACAAGAGTCCATTAAAGACAAATCACATGTACAGTCATGAATAGAGAGAGATGTTAACAAAGACATCAAAATTGAAGGAGAGGCAATATTTGCAAAGAAAAGAGGATAATCACTTAATCCTGTTCTCTGCTCCCAACCAACATGGAACATTAGACAGTAACAAGACTGGGAGGTTGCAGCTCCAGTGATTGCTTTCTAAATGTGGGAAACACTAGTTAAAGGAATAAGAATAGATTAGACAGGTCCTAATGTAGTGATGACTCTTTCCCATGCTCTTAGTCTGGATGTCCTGTCTCCACTGCAGGAAATGTTGTACAGGCGCAACACTGCTTTTCTAGCTAGCATGTACAGTACTTGGTCATGCATATCTGTTCTGGAATTTCATAGTCTATTTTAAAAGATAAGATTGGAGACAAAGTTTCTATGCAGTTTGTAAACCAACTTTTCCCTCTTGTTTTCCAGAAGAGGGATGAGGATGAAGTACTTCTCCATCTTCAATTTTTTTTTGTTGTTGTTGTTTTTGGTTTTTTTTTTTGTTTTTATTTTGGGTTATGGTGTTGGTTTTTTTTTTGTGCCAGTGTCCTTATTTAAATCAAATTTCTCCTCTTTGTTGTAAAGCTCCTGGGGACTTACATGAGCACTTGGCTGTTTTGGTAGAAGTCGCAGTGGTGCTATAGCAAGCACGTTCACAGGATTTAGCACCTTTGATGCAATTTAGCTCTGGTGATACTTAAGCTACTGTTTCACCTGAAGTCTGCAGTTCTTTTACTCCCTCATGAATATGTTAATGAATTATTTCACACTCTTTAAAAAATATATCTTTGCAGTCACAGAGCCAACTTGGCATCTTGGGGTGGTATTTAAATAACTTCATGGAAAATGTATCAGTCTAGTTTTTTTTTTTTTTTTTTTTTTTTTAGGCATAGTGAATAAATTCAGTGTGGCACGAATCTGGCAGCTGCATTGCAAAAAATATTCAGTGCAAGTAAATTATGCATTTTTTTGTTGTTAAAATAGTTTAGAAAATATACTTTCAAATGTTATTTTAATTACTACCTTTATTCTAGTGCTTCTAAATAAGCTTTCTACTTGGCAATTTACTACCTGAAATCTGATATTCTAAACGATTCCTTGTTTCCTAATCTAAAATGTAACTTTTATGATCACTCCCAAATTCTAATTTTTTTTTTCTGTCAATCAAATTGGTATTTCAGCCTGTTTGTTTCTTTATATCCATAAAGACCCAGGTGCATAGTATTACTACCATTTTCTTCATGTTGTATCTTTTCTCAGTGTTTTTCAGGTATGGACATTGCTGTAGTGATTATCTGTCCTCCACTTTATTTATGATTGGAATTATTTTTATTCTACATAATTTCTGGATGTGCTTTCAGACTAATAAGTATTGCATTGCTTTAAAGTTCATTTATAAATATATCCTCTATATAAATTAAAGTATATTAGTACTGAATGTACTAAGAGTTACAAGTGCTTTTTGTATTTGCAGTTTCTGCTATTTTTGTGAGCTATTAGAAACCTCATTAAAAAGCATGACAATAAGAGCCATACAACCTACTTTCTAGATCAAAGTAGTTCAAAGAAATCTAGATATGCATATATATTTTCATTAATATTGTATTTTTGCCAAAGCCTGCTCTGGTTATTAGGCATTTTTTCAGTTTCCATCAGTGAGCTTGAACAAGAGTTTTGATTTTGCAATGCTTTAAGCATGCTGTGGTTGTTCAGGTAAAGAAATACAAGTCTGTATTTTGATTTGAGGATACTTATTTCAGCTCCTATGACCACTGAACTTCGGTATTGCATATTGTGTACTATCAGAACCTGTGAGGAAAAGAACAACAGTTCTATCAATTGATACTAGAGGATACTGAGAAATGGATAGCAGAGAAACTGACAGTTTGGGGAGCCTGGTTTTGGAGAAATGCTGTGATTTACCTAGGATGACTTCGAAGTCCTTGGCAGAACAGGACTCCCAGGATAATGCACTGGCTCCTCTCTCCAGTCTCTGTGCCCTAAATGCTTCCTATCTCTTCCTATCAGCACCTTGATAATGAGATTTTAAATTATTTCTCTTACTGCAGCTGTTGTTGGCTGTGTATTTTTTTAGCTTCATGGAAATGCAGGATGGGGAAGAGGAGCATATTCCCTCCTATTCCAGATTACTCATGGCCTCAGCAGACCTGTGAGTAATGGGAGGAAAAGTACTGTAATACAGACTGTTGGAAAGAATTGAAGTATCAACTGTAATATTCAAGCGTCAGGATGAAGTACTTCTCCATCCTCAAAATAAAGAAGATTTGCATAAAAACAAAAAGAACTTTAGTCTCTTTCTGTGAAAGAAATAATAGGTTTTAGGTCCTAGTCATAAAGTGGATGAGGAGTATTCAGAAGGATTACTCCTTTTCCTGTGTGCACACTCAAGGGCACAAAGGATTTGCTTCACTTGGGTGAAAACACACTCAATGGTTCCAAAACTTCAGAAAAATAATTTCTAATGTGCCTTTGCACTGCAGCAGATTGTGTTTGGGTCTCTTAATATTTGTATTTTAGATGCTTGGAGCACCAAGGGAAGAGGGTTGAGTATGGCACCAGAGAGTTTGCTGTTGATTTGTGCTAGCCCCAGCAAGTAATTTAGACAGATGGGATGTGAGACTCAGGTTGTAACTTAAATGTGTGCTTATAACTGAGCCCTCCAGGGACCTAGAAGTGTTTTTGTTATGGTTGTAAATGTAATGTGACAGACGTTCCTTGGTGAATTGTTTAGGGTTTAAGCTCTTCCTAAAACAGGCTGGGACAGGCTGGCATTGTAACTTCTCCATGTGAACCCCTCATGTCTCTGTTATGAAAAGGCTTCTGTTGAGCACTTTGCCTTGGGGTGTCTTCAGCTCTGGCTTGGCAACCTGTGGAATTAAAATTCTTTTTTAATGCTTGGGACATATTAATTTCAAAAGGAGTTTGTCTTCCATATAGATTCCATAAAATCTGACTGCCTAGAATTTAAAGAGAACTTAATTTTCAATTACAATAAGAGCTGCAGTCTTAGACTGGGATATGAATAACTTTATATTTAGATGCTTGGGAAAAAAAGAATTACGCTGTGATGTGTTTGCTTGTCTTGCTTTAATGACAAACCACTTTAATTCTGTTGTTGTTGCATTGAAAGTTTCCACTATGAAAGAGTCGTGAGAGATTTGGATATTTTGGATCTTGGTGAATCCTACCAGATTCTTATATTAGTCAAACAAGAGCTCAGCCCATCCATGGTTCAAAACAACAGGTTGTGAGTCAGCCCCAGTCAGATGTTCACTGTGTCACTGAGGGGTTGTGGCCAAGGGACTGATTTTTGTTTGAAAAATTCACTGTATTCTAAGAATGTGCAGAGAGACAAATGCCTGTGAGCAACAATTTCATATTTAATTCCTTTTGTTTCTAATAATTTATCCTTGATAAGCAACAATCATAATTACAGTACTTCTGTAGTATAGTTTAGCCTTTGTAAACCAAATTGTTGCAGGGAAGGATATCCTACTGGGTTGAGATGGAATCTGTTATATGTGGGAGAGGATGCCAGATACATTGGCCCAGCCTGAAGGGATGGTGAATATTTGCACGCTGCCAAAAGTCTCAGTTCATTTTGAGAGTTCCACAGTTCAAGAATCAATTGAATTTGCATATCCCAAAAGTTCAGGAATTGATTTCCTAAATGGTGATATTCAGGGCATAATGATCATGTCTGCCTGTTATTATATGATCAAATATATTCCATGGAGGGTGAATTATTTAATCTCTGTGGAAACATGGAATTTTCATGATGCATTAGGATTGCAATGGACACTTTTTTTTTTTTGCAAAGGAATGAAATTAGCCTGTCTTCTAAACATATGATCTGTGATGCCTTGAAGGCTGCTTGGAGAGGTAGATAATTAGCTACCCCACTGCCTAGAGAAATAGCTTGGAGATTTTTAGAAGCCTTATGCAAATGGTTTGGGATATTATACAAAATTAGTTTCAGTTAGGCTCAAATTTATCTAATTTAATTTAATTATTGGGAAAAGTAAATCTTTGACTGTGAAAAAGAAGGAACGAGAAGACAGAGTGAGAAAATATATTAGAATATGAACTGCAACAATTAGATAGTGATGGATTTATAGCTGCCATTCACTTTGTAGGTGTTCACCTTTAAGGCATCTGTAATGACTTTCTTTTATAAGACTCTAACAAAATTAATACCCTAGACCACAGGTGAAATAATTACTTAACGGAATTAAACACTGCTGCTGAATATGGCTGTATCCTCTTTTAGAGAACTGTGAACTCAGCTGGTAAATCTACAGCCTCCAGGGAAGTTGAAGTCCCAGCTCATTCTGCACATTGTGCTTGACTCAGGGAGTCTCTGGTGTGGAGAAGAGAGTTTTCTGAAGAAGAAGCTTGACAGCTTTACCAGGCCTGCATATTCATATGTGCATGAACTGTGGTGGTCTGTTTCATGCCTGTGTGATGTCTCCAGCAGCCTTTCATTCTCTATTTTGCTTATGGATGAATCAAGTTTCTTCTTAATCCAGGGAAGACGGTCAGGCGATCAGAGGAGCAGGTGGTGCACAGCTGATTGCTGGTGGCTAGCTGCTCGCTGCCTCCTCAGCATGCAGGGCCCAGGCAGAGAGCAGGGAGGAAAAGGAAATACATTGGAAGCTGCTCAGGCCTTCCAGCTTGGCCGGTGGTTCGGCGGCTGAGACCAGAGGAGCTGTGAACTGGCAGTTGTATGGCCTGAGGTAGGAGGGAAGGCTGCCAAAGCAGGACTGTGCCAACAGGGATGAGTTTTCTTCCATGGAGAATAGTAGGAGGTACACAGCATGTTGGGGTGGTGTGGATAAGTAAGCAGTGTGTATAAATAGGAAAGAAGTGCAGGACAAGCAGGGTTATCACAGACAGACCTCTGATGATTCTGTTAGAGCATGTAAGATTTACACCCACTCTTCATGAACTAAATTTCTGCAATATCAGTGAGCTCTTGTTCTGTTTCAACATGCAGAATGATTTTGCAGAGCCATTTGAACAACTGCTTCTGTGATTTGACCACTGTAAGAGCAAATTCTTTGAGCAGCCTTGAATATGTGTTTTTCAAAAAGCTTCCTCAGGCAATGCTAGCTTCACTTACTGCTTTTGGAACATATGTTGAAGTTTACATCTAGGATGCTTCCTTGTGAGCCCTAAATTTGCTTCTTGAGCAGTATTTTTTGTGTGAATTCAAGAATATAATTTGGAATTGATTAACTATAGCAAAAGGTTTTCAATGAAAGCTATTCTGTATGTTTATCAGTAAAAGAGACACATTGCAGGATGAAAACAGTTCCAGGAAAACTCAAAAGTAGATTGAAATACCCCAGATAATCATCCCAGCTTTAGGAATACGTATAGTATTTTGTTAATATGAGATACATTGAGAATATAGTACTGAAGATAACAGACACCATTTGTGACAATTTGTTATAGGGCTCTGAACATAGGATACTGTTGACCTGTACTTTTGAAAAGCAAGCCTGAAATGCTGTCCTAGAATTCCCCCTGGGGCTTTGCAGCTTTGTGAAAGAAATTTAAGATATACTGTTGGGACTGAGAACGGTGGTACTTTGTTTTGGACATATTGGTATATGATCAAACATGGATCCTAAAACAAAAAGGTTCTGTACAACTGCACATTTAAAAGAAACTCTATTTTACAGCATTTACTTGGGGTTTTTTTTCTTCATCTTCAGGTGCTGTATTATTTCCTTTATGTATAGCAGTTTCTTGATGAAGACACTGCTGTTCTCAGTTCTCTCTCACTTGGAGAACTAGGCCAAATGAGTCAGCTGGAGAGAACAGCCAGGGAAAAGCAGAAACCCAGTTAGAAGCTAAATGACAGGTTAACAATCTGTTATAAACCAAACCAGAAAAAGGAACACTGACACAAGAAGTTAGCCAATCCCTTCTGAGGCAGCAGAACTGTCTTTTTCTGCCCCAAACAATATTTCACAGTACAGGAAGATTGTTTGTATCTTGCCCATGCATACTGGATTTCCCTATACTTCTCTGGGATCTATTCTGGAGGTATTGCAAAAATAATAACTAAAAGTATCAAAGATTACTTTAGACTTTTTTGTTGTTGTTGTTGTTGTTAAACTTCAAGTGGGAGAAGGTTTTTTGTTTTAATATTATTTTTAAATAGATACTTGTTCTTTGCTCACAACAAGCTGTTGAAACTTGAAGCTATAACATTTTCTTTACGAGAAATTATTTTTTTATTTTATAGCATTTTATTGCTCCTATGATGTTCCTCAGGAATGGCTCAAGAATTCCTCTTAGGAGTGGCAGTTCCCCATAATGAATGCTGCTCTTAACAAAAATGTATGATGGTGAGCAGAAGCTAAAGGTTAGGTCAAATGTTGATGTTGTCTTCCTTTGATTTCCATTTGAGCACCAGGGACATAATTTTGAAGCATAGCTTTCTAAATGTGAGGAAGAACTTCTTTACTGTGTGAGTGACCATGTACCAGAACAGATTACCCATAGAAGTTGTGGAGTCTCCCTCACTGGAGATATTCAGGAAGTGTTTTGCCAGAATCCTGTACCAGGTGCTCTAGGATGGCCTTGCTTGAGCAGGGAGGTTGGAGCAGATGATCCATTGAGGTCCCTTCCAGTCTGACCCATTCTGTGACTTAGGTTTCATACATACTGATTTGACCTCATTTCTGATAATCTGACTCATTGTGTCACGTAGCAGTATCTTGATGACAAGATATTTTGAAACCTCTGAATATCTATTATGTAATGAGTGACCTTCTTTTTAGTCTTCAAATATGCAAATGTTCATAAATTATCCTTTCAAGATTTTATTCATGTGTTCAGGGTGGTTTTAAAACTGGAAACCAGATGCAAAACTTAATGTAAAGCCCCTACTTTTTGATCTGGTTTTGGCCATTATTGGTACTCATAGTACTCCAGCTTTTTAAACCCAGCTTTAAGTTAAAGCATGGAAAAATGGTTTCAAGTCAAAAACTCTATATTAGTGCTAAACTTGGACCTGAAAGTGAATCTACTACTTGCAAGATCTTTGCTGAACGAAATGGAGAGAAACATGGCTTTTTTTTTTCCACAAAACTATAATTTTTATGCTTTTTATCTCCCAGTTTAAAATGATAAATAAATCGTCTTTCAGCAAAGAATGAAAAGATTATTCTTGCATGCAGATATATACTGAAATGCTTTGCTAGTTATGGACAGGCCTCATGTGCTTAAACCTGAAGAGAAATTTCTCAGTATTTGTGATAGCAACAGTGCCAGTAAAAATACAGACACAGGAGCACATGCTGTTTGGCTCAAAGGCAAGAAGGAAATAGTGTTCTGCAAGCATCCAGAGGGAGAATATTTGGGATTTTTCAAAACACAGGAAAACACTGGTTAAAGTCAAATGAGCTGCTAGATAGCAATGAATGGTCCTTTGCAAGCCAACATTCTTTGACTTTAAAAAAAGCAAAGGAAGATCTTCTCTAGTTAATATACCATGACTTTAATAAATATCAAGTGTTCTCTTCCTTCAAGGCACATATTGACTTGCTAACCTTCTTCTAATCTGTCTTAATCATTGTCAATATTTACCTCTTCATGCAATAAATACCAGGAAGTCAACAGAAGCCAATTTCATCTCTGCTTTTGAGTTTGTGCCATTTCTTTGCCCGTTTCAGTGAAATTCATATACAACTTGAGAAGAAAAATTAAACTTGTTATGGAACTTCTGCTGTGAAGTTTATAGTAATAATCTTGAACTATTTAGACCTCTGGCTGTAAGTAGAGCTCACATTTCTATAGACCTAAAATAAAATGAGATACTTTTGTCTCTTTATAGGTATTTCTAGGCAAACAGAATATAGTATTGCTATACTGCTAACCAGTTGAATTTCTTACCAAATTAAGTGTATTATACAATTTATAATGAGGTTCCTTAGATGGCTGGTTCATGAAATGATTACAAAGTATCCTGCGCAAGCTAAATGATTATGAGCATTTTTTAAAAAAGAAAATGTTGGTATCTGTTCAGACTACTGATCTGTTAGGATGCATTCTGCTGTAGTTGTCTGTTTTGGAACTCCTGGGGAAACTTCTACTTTTCTTTCTCATTGATGTCAGTGTCCCATTATGTTGCTGACTGGAGTGACAGGAAGGGGGCTTTTCATGGACTCAAAGCCCAGCCTAAGCCCCTTGAGCCCTATGCAGATACTGCATCAAGTAGAGCTGAGCTGCAGTATGGTGCTGAGAACAGCATTTCGTGCCTCTCTTCTGGCAATGAGCACTCTTGAGTCAGATCTGTCTAATGCTTGCTCCCCATGAAATCTATGTTGAGCTTCTACTGGTGTCTCCTGAAGTTTAGAAGGTGTGGGAGCTGTTGAGACGTGGGATGCCTCCACAGAGCTCAACTCAGATGGTCTTCCCAGATGAACTTGACTGTCCTCATTGCATCCTTAAAATTTTTAAACTAGGCTTCCAGAGGTCTTGTGAAAATTGTGAAAATCTTAATTATTACAGCACTGTTGCTCAAGGTAACACATTTTCTCCTTGAAAAGTGCTTGCTTGATTGCAAACAATGTGGTTTTGAGCTCAGATATAGTATGTGTGCATGGAGGGAAAAGTGCAGTTTAAAAGTACTTCCAGAAATAGAAGTACTGATAGACCTTCTTGCTGACTTAGGGAAAGTAGAATGTGAGAGGGAAGGAAAGGAGTTGAAGCATGCAAGAATGACTATGGGGAAGAAAGTGGAGCTTGAGTTGTGATCTACATTCCATTTCAAATTCCTCAGACACTGTGTGGATGTCTGCTATCATACAGTTGTAGTTCATTGAGGGTGGTGAGTCACCCAGAATGTGTCTTTGGTGCTGATTAGCAAAACATTGATAATTCTTGTCAGCAAAATTCTTGCTGACAAGAATTATCAATGTTTTCATGGTATTTAATAGAGCTGGTTGAATATTTTCCAGCTGAATGTTTTTTCATTTAAGAAAATCAAAACATTTCCTGGGAAATTGCCTGTTTCGTTTTGGGCAGCAGGTTGTTGGAACACCTTGTTTCCATTTGTACATCTTCAGGGCATGAAAAGTTAGATCACAAAAACTATAGTAATTTCCTTTCTTCCCAGTTTGAGCCAGGAAGGATTTCCCACTGTACTAATTTTATGTGACTGAGGAACTGAGGGGAAAAATTTGGATTATCTGCACATGTACAGAGCCATCATGAGTTTGAGGACTGAATTATGTCTTGGGAGAAAACTGTTAAGATCCAAACCAAATTTGGCTGTATAAGTAGCCCTGTTAATTAGCACTATATCTGGACAGTGCTGCATTCCTTGATACTCATTAGTAGAAAATTGTAAAATAAATTATAAAACCCAAAGGGCATTAAATGTCTCTTACCTCAGATACTGAAAACAAGTACTGCAGAAGGAATAGGAAGAGGCCATTCATGCTATTGCTTTCTCTTCCTCTGAAATTTCATATCTTATTAAAAACCTTCCCTGTAGGATTATTGGGCTGGAATTATACATTAAAATGCAAACACAGTAGTTATTCTCTTGCCTACAAAATGAAATGGTTAGCATAACTGTATATTGTTTAGAAAAGTCAATTATACCTCAAATAAGGAGGAGAAAAAAATTTAGCAATGCCTTTTGAGACTAAGCCTCTGCTGAAATGTATTAGATAAAAGAGCAGTGATGTAGCTGGGGGTGCTCACAGTATTTTGGTGTCTGCCTTTGTGAAGATTTGGGACTGATTGAATCAAACCCCCTGTGAGAGTGGCAGTCCCATTATGTTTGTTGCAGGTTGACTGGTGCAATGTTTGTTTCTGAGGTTATCAGCATGTTCAATCAAAAAACTAATATGTGCATTATTGCTTTGCTAGGTTTTAAGCCCTTTTCTCATTATAAGTATCGATCTTGATTAGAAGCTGTTCTCCAAATGTTTGGTTCCACTGACATGAAATGATTCTCATCATCTCTTCTACCAGAGGGAAGATATTTTCATTCAGGTTAATTGCTGGTGCCTGATGCTAAATGCAAACACCAGACCACTGCTCGAAGTGAAAATTCAAAACTGGAGGAAAAACCCACAAAAGCAAAAATCAGCTGTTAAAATGTCTTTTCCTTCTGTATTTACCAGAATGGCAAGCTTTCCTTTGCCATTGCAACATGCCAAAGAAAATTGCATTAATACTGTTTTGAAGACATAAAATTTTCAGTTCTTTGTCAGTGAATATGTATTCTTCTCTCTTTCTACTATAAGCAGGGGGAGGGCAAGATAGTAGCAGACACAAGTGGCTATAGAAATACACAACAATAAAAACATAATAACCCAGTGCCAAAAGGAGGAGTGATGTAGAGTCATGTTTAATTTAGACAAAACCAGAAATCCTGCTATTGTAATCTGAAATATGTGGGTGGACCCTAATGTCAATGATTGTGATGATGTGCACAGGCAATAAAACTCCAATCAAAATTTGCATGAAGATTTAGCCTTTTCCTACAGATAAGTTGCTCAAAAATACTTAGAAAGGCATACTTATGTAAATGTATTCTCTATCCAGAGCTTTATTTATGATGATGCTTTGTTTATTGTAATTTTGTTGTGATAAAAGGAAACCTCTGCTAGGCTCAAGATGTCCTGATGTTTATCTACCTATACACTGCACCCCACACTTGTCCCGGCAAGGTTCAAAAAAGCCTAGGAATTGCATACCAGGTGGAGAGGTGGAAGATTTTTAAGGTTACCAGGGATGTGTTACCCAAAAATTTCCAGTTTTGTTTGGTTTCAAATGTTCATAAACTCCAGTAAACTGTCCCAATGACAAATTATCCTCATTTAACATTTGGGTTTTATTCTTTTTCTAAAATGGTTTCAACACTGTTTCTTGCTCTTAGATCTTGCTATATACTTATTTGCTGGATTGAGATCCTCCAACTCTAGGTTTCTTGCAGGTAGTTAGAAGTTAGTCTTCTCAGTTAAATAAACTGATTTTCATTTCTAGCAGATCAAATATTTTTAAATGATTTTCATTGCTCTTGACTGAATTTTTCCACAGTATTTTACCAGTAAAAAAAGTAAAGCTTGAAATATTTTATGAAAAAGTTGAATGCTTCATGAACTCAGTTTCAAAAGAACCCTAAATTAAGTGGTTTAGTTTGTTGGTTGCCTGTGTGGAGGAGCCTCTCGTCAATATTTCCTCTAAGAGGAAAAAGTCCAGGAAAAATATGGAGGTTTATTGTGGGAGCTAAATGCCTTGGCCATCTGTGCTCTGTTAATGTTGAATCTGTGTATCTGCCACCAAATCAGCCATAGTCCAATGGTTGCCTACAAGCCACTTGTCAGATTGAAACTGGCCACAGCTTCCCCAACGGGAGGACAAGAACCCATCAGTTTTCTGAACCACTTCAGTTTTTGTGGTGGATTGTTTTTTCTTCTGTCAAATTCAACATAACATAGCATGATAAATACATTTTTGAGAGGTGGGAGAGGAACGGAGAAGATTACTCCAGCAGGGATCCTAAAGAGGGTTTACTGAAAAGTGCATCTCTCTTTTCAGGGGTTGTATTTCTCCCTGTGCTTATAAGAACATGTATTCAAGCCCAATAAATACAGCATAAGAGAAAGCTTCAGTCTCAGATATTTTCATGAGAGAATTCCCCTTCTGTCTTATCACAGACTTGAGCTCTGCTACTGCTGCTCCAAGCAAGCAACACCTTGTCTCAGCAGAGCTATCTTTTGTTGTCCTTGGGAGGGAGTGTTCACCATGTAACCACTTACCAACAAATGTGAGGGCTTTCATACATTAGATCAGAAAAGGGCTTTGGGTCCCTCAAACCAAAGCAAGAACTCCAAAGTCCTTTGCTGATTGCTGTGTCTTGTGATCATAAAGGTTCTTGGGGCAAGTGTTATTTCTTTTGCTGTCAAGTGTCCAATTCATTACGTGGCTATTGTGATATTTGGAAGAGTAATCTGTGCAAAAAGCTAAAAGAACATTAATTTTGAATAACAGGGATTTGTTTCAATCTAGCTTATACCTGTTCTCTAAAGTACAATAAAATAACCCACCCAAGTTGCATATGCATAATAACAACTGTCTTCCATTGTTTATCCCTTGTCTGAGAGGCAGAAATTCTACAGCATGCACCTCAAATCTGCATAAATTTATTTATCTTCACCAAAAATTTAGCTAGAAGTAGGATAAATGTATACTGTCTTAAACTGAAATAATTTCTCTTTTTACTGATATTCCAAATGAATTTAAGCTGTCATCCTTCATTTGCTTTGTCCAACTCTAAATGGAGTTGGACCTGTAGTAATAACGTGGGAAGATAATAAAGTCACTTTTATTCTTTAGGGATTTTTATTTCTTTTTAGAAAGTCTCATATATTAATGAAGCAGATGGTCACTCTTAAGAGCCAGAATGTAATTGAATGGCATGGATGTTCTTAGGTTTGGTTAAGTCAGGAACTAAATTGAGGTATTTTTGTGTGCTGGTTCTGGTTGGGGTAGAGTTTGTTTTCTTCACAGTGGCTGGTGTGGGGCTGTGTTTTGGATTTGTGCTGAACACAGGGTTGATAATACAGAGAGGTTTTGTTATTGCTGAGCAGGGCTTGCACAGAGATGAGACCTTTTGTGCTTTTTATACTGGCCAGGAAGCTGGGGGTGAATGGGAGACTGGGAGGAGATGCAACTAGGACAGGTGACCCAAACTGACCAAAGCGACATTCCAGACCACGTGACATCGTGCTCAGTATATAAAGTGGAGGGAAGGAGGAGGAAGAGGGGGATGTTTGGAGTGATGGTGCTTTTCTTTCCAAGTCACTGCTATGTGTCGTGGGGCCCTGCTCTCTTGGAGATGGCTGAACACCTGCCTGCCCATGGGAAGGACTGAATCAATTCCTTGCTGTGATTTGCTTGTGTGCATGGCTTTTTCTTTCCCTATTAAATTGTCTTTATCTCAATCCACAAGATTTCTATCTTTTGCACTTCTGATTCTCTCCCCAGTCCTGCCGGTGAGGGAGTGAGTGAGTGGCTGTCTGGGGCTTGGTTGCTTGCTGGGGTTAAACCACAACAGCTTGGAACACAAATAATGATTAAAAAATGCACTTAGACTTCTGTTTTGAAAAAATTTCAGCGCTATCCTCTACTCCTATCATCTTGAATCCCCTTAGAGATATACTCTAACAAGACAGGATAAACTTTTAAGGACACACCTCCTTCTTCAATCTCAGTTGTCATTTATCTTGTCATTTGAAATGCTGAATGATAAATCACTTTGTGAAGATGCAATATTTGATGCTCTGCACCTCTCTGTTTTTCTGACTTTAATAAAATTTGAGATTTTGCTGGGAATTGCTTTTCTTTAGTGAATTTCCTGGTTTGTTTGGATTTCAAATGTTTTCATTTTGTCAAGTTATATGTGACATTATTCTGGTTCTTGTGAATGACATTAAAATGATTGTTCTTAGGTAATAAATATAATTCTATTCAAACAATTAATTTTGGAGAAAGTTTAAAAAAGCAAGTAGAAAATCTCAACCCAAAGCATACAAAAAATTGAGGAAACATTTGACTTTTTTGGATATAGTTTCCACTATGGAGCATCAGAGTAATACTGAAGTGATCAGTTGTCAGTCATTACACCAGTGACACTATTTCTAATTTGATTTAGTTTTAGATTAATTGAAACAGGCAGTATTGATTGCCACTAAAAGAACTGGAAGTTATTTCATTTGACAGAAGTCAAATGGGATGGTTTGGAAGATGAGTCCAACTCCCACACGGACATGCCTGTTTTCTGTTTTGTATTTGCCCTTGAAGGAATTTACATTTGTAGAGAGATGCTTCATAGTTGAGCATGTTATGCATGATCCAATCTACTGCAGTTTACAAAGGCTTTCTAGTCCTTGGTGGTTCTTGGATGCCACCTTGCAAAATCATATATTTGAGCTATCATTTTTTCCTTATCTCAGAGTTCCTCTTTTACCTATAAAGCCTATACCTTCCTACTTTCACTGGAATTAATCACCTCATATTATGTCACTTGCTGCCTGCCAGAAATTTCAGTCAGAAATGAAACCAGTTCTTGATCTTAATAGATTGGGCAAAAAAGCATATAGCATTAGTACATGTCAATGAATTGATAATGAAAGAATAGGAATATCACCTAACAATTAATTTTATTTAGTTCAATGAAGTTGTTTCATTTCTGGATCAAGCCTGAATTTCATACAGGGCAGCCAGGCAGTTCACTGATGCTTTTATCAGGTTCATCCTCACTAGTTTTGTTTAGTGTTTGAATCTAAATTAATAAGAAAAGGGTGACTGGATTTCACTTGCTTCCTGGAAATAAGGTCAAGGCATGTGTAGATGCAGGAAATTGAGCTACAGGATTTTAATGAAAAACTTTACCTGCAGAGTTAATCTGTGCTAAGAAATTTAAAGGGGGAAGGAGGCTTTCATTGATTTGCCATACCAGTCTCTGCAGAAATAACTTATACCAGGGTAGTAGCACTGCTTTATTCCCAAAGCACTGCTTGAGAAGAGTCCTTGTAAACCTGTGCACAATGCCACCCGGTGACTCCTGGTGGAAGGAAGGACCCTGGCATGTGTGCACACAATCTGCCAGCTTACTTGTTCCACCGGTTTTCCACCAAGTTTTGCTTCCAGTTCCTACAGTACCATGAGAGTGGGAGGAATGGCTCAAAATCCCATATTAATTTCTGTGAAGATATTTCACATTTGACTTCATATGCTGAAGTCTACAAGCAGTCTGAGCACTTTGAGTTTCAGTTAAGATGCCTATAAGGATGGTTTTTCCTGGATTGAAGTGTGGCCTAAAGCACTGTAATGTCCACGCAGAAGGAGCTTTTTTGCCAAATGAAAAATAAATCACTATGAATTGATATATATTCTGTAGCTGCTCCAACCTACCAGTCAGTGCTGGAAAAAGATATCCTGGGTTTTGGAAGGATCCTGAGGGTTTGCCAAGCAGTGGTCCCCTAAGGAGAAGATTTTCATTTCTAGTAATGTGCTTTGTGGGGCTTGATATGGGTTTTTTCCACTTCCATTGATTCCAAATGTTATGTTCACCTTCTAGGTTTCTTTTTAGAAGTCATCACACTGATATTCAACACTGGCTAGCCTGCACAGATGGACATGTAACTTCCTATTGTAGGTCAGATTTTAAGTAAAGTTTTTGTCAAGTTTCAGAGTTTACCAGCCCCCTAATTTAAGGAGGACTGAGTCACTATCGTTCTTGAGCTGACTGCAACAACCTGTGACAACCTCCCTTAAATTTGGAAGGTTTTTTTTTTTTGAAAACAAATGTTTTCAATTTCTTAAAGGCAAGTTAAATTCTAGAATGTTTTCTGTAATCTCTGGCCTTGTACTAAGCCACTCAAAACCCTGCTTTTCCCCCATTCATTCTTGAATCTGTCTCAAAGTAAGTTTTTTTTCTATGTAATTTTTTTGATTTGGGTATGTTAATGGTCAAGTTGCGTAATTAAAACAAGCATCCCACTAAAGTTGCAGTCATATACTCTTAACAAATCCTCATTTCAAAGTAGAATAATTGTGCATGTCTTCCCACCAAGGTGTTGACAGAGCAGCTGTAGCAGCTGAAGTTACTTCTCCCAGGTGTCCATCCTTCCCGTGAGGAGAGTTGGAGAGACAGAATGTGTCTGTGAGCCTCAGGCTGTTCAGCACCAATCTGGCAGCCCTACTCCAACCCCTCAGAAGTGTAAAGAAAGTTGTCAGGGTTTGCACTGAAGTGGGAGATTTGAGAATCCATTCCCTCTTGCTGACTATGCAGGCAGTGTGGCAGCCTTCCTACAGCCATAGTTAACTGCTCTAGTGTCCTGCACTGCCATAGAGAAGTATGCATCAGAGACTTAGATTCTTTTCATGTATTTGAAGTTCCACCTGTCTTGAGAGGGTGCTCTGCCTGGACTTGGACCAAGGACTTTGACATCTTCTCTTAGTTGAAAGTATTTCATTCATGACAGTTTTCAGGAGCACTTTCATGATATTAAACTGGAAACTCCTATTAATGCACAGTGAAAGTTTCAAAAGTGAGTAGAAGTTGGGGGAGACAGATAACTATCTTAGTATCTTATCAATTTACCTACTTTTATAATTTTTCTAGATTACTGGGAAGAGAACTGTTGAGGGTAGGAATGTGCAAGATGTGACAAATATCAAGTGTCCTATATCTATGCCGTGCATTGGGTTAATGAAGTAACAAGGCCTTATTTTTTATTTACTTATTTCTATGTAGCTAAAGCTTTCTGCCTTTAAAGGTCATTTCAAGGCCTTTTGCTTTTCTAAATTTGTGTTTTGGATAGATTATTAAAGAATCTATCTTATGCTTACTGAAATGTGAATGCTTTCTGCTTGACAAATCAGGCTGAAATACAAAGGTGTTTCTTCTAGTAGGCAATTTGCTGTCTAAAGGAAGCTTACTGTCTTAAAACCATTAAAGCTGGAAGCAAGAGATTAAACAAGAGATTTAAAAAAAAAGCCCAAACCAAATCCCACCTACAGCTTCCGAAACAAGACGTAAACCATCTTCTTTTTTCCTTCCCAAAGAATCTTGCATCTTCAGTACCTGGTACTGCCTATTACTTTACTGTTTGCAAGCTGTCAGTTATCAGGAATCTTTTCCCCCTGCCTCTCACCAGTATATTTGGAAAGATTATCAAGATGATGTACTTAAAGGATTGAAAAGAATTCCAGTATAGAAAGTAGATGAACTTTTCTGTTTGAAGCTGCGCATCTGCATCCTCTACAGAGCTGGATAGATCAGTGTTACTTTGAAAGGCTGTTTTGCCGCAACCCCCTCTTCTTGCCTTTTAGATTATGTGCTTATTGTGACTCATGTCACAGCTCTTGATTGAGAGGTCTGTTTTGGTGATTACACGAGAGAAGTAGTCTAGAGCTCCTAATCCATTTAAATTGCTTGTAAATGACTCACCTATTTTGTCTCTTTCTTCTACTATTGTGTGGTACCTTCTTACTCATATGTCAAGGTGAGCTATTTCCTTATGTGCTAAGAATGGGCTCACATAATCCCACAAAGTATAAAAGTATAATGAGAGCATGGCACTTAAGTAGCTACTGAAACTTTATTATAGAATGTGTATGGATTTCCATTAGACAAACATCTCAATTACCAAGTTGAAACTTTTTTCTTAATTCTCTTTTTCTGCATTATCATGCAATTGTATCAGATCCAGAGGACAGCTATTGACAGGAATTATGGGGCCGTCTTGATCTTCACACTGGGATTTTCTGTAGTGAGTCTGTTGTCAAATTTTGTTTTCTGGTCTGTATTTTGTTTGGGCTGACTGTTGGACTCCACAATATTTTTTGTGTTCTCCTGGCATTAAATCTTTTGAGAGAAAGCTGACCTTCTGTGCTTGCTGAATGTGACATTGTTGCAGTGGTAAAACAGTTTCGCTGAAACGATGCAGTGGGTTGAAGCCACTGAAGTGGAGCATTTCTATTCCTTTTTTTATTCTTTTCTACCCTTTCTCTATTCTTGGGCCCTACTCTGGCTGATGTAGTCTTGGGTATTCCTTATAACACAAATTCTGGCTCTTTTATGGCTTTATCATAAGCTAATTGAACACAGTAAGTCAGAAGAAATATGGTCATTGCATGTGTTGGGTTAGTTTCCTGTTGGATTGATGGGGTGAATTCTTTTCCCACACAGCTATAAAAGCGTTAAGAGTCGTGAATAATTGTCCAATAGGAAAAGTAGTAGAGGTATACTCCTTCCAAATCTCTTCCATCTCTCTATGTGTAACAGAGATAATGGCATTTTTTCCATTCGCAACTGTGTCCCGGTTTAACCCCAGCTGCCACCTCAGCCCCACACAACTGCTTGTTCTTTTTCTCCAGTGGGATGGGGAGAGAATTTAAATGGCAAAAGTGAGATATCCTTGAGATAAAGACAGTTCAAGGGGTAAAGAAAAAAGCTGTGTGTGCAAACAGAGTAAAACAAGGGATCCATTCACTGCTTTCCATGGGCCAGCAGGTGCTCAGCTATCCCCAGGAAAGCAGGGCTCCATCACATGTCACTTAGGAAGACAAATGCCATCACTCCAAATATGTCTCGGTTCCTTCTTTCCCCCCAGCTTTAAATGCTGATGCCAGTTGGGATCAGCTGTCCCCTGTGCTGTGTCCCCTCCCAGCTTCCCGTGTGTCCCCCCAGCCCACTCACTGGCAGGGCTGTGTGAGAAGCAGAAGAGGCCTTGGTTGTGTGTAAGTCCTGGTCATCAATAACAAAATGATTCCTGTGTTATCAACACTGTTTCTGGCCCAAAAGCAAAACAAAACTTAGCCCCATACTATCTACTGTGGCAGAAAATTACCTTCGTCCCAGTCAAAACCAGCGCAAAAACTAAGGTGCTCTCTTTTTGATGTTGTTTTTTTTTCAGTGTTTTGGTTTTTATAAAATTTTATTTTTATTTGGGTTGGGTTTTTTCTTTGGCTTTATTTTTGTCAGTGTACTTTTTTTTAAGTCCAGTTTGTTAGCATCTAATCAGAGATGGGATTTTACTTCCCCCTTTATGATCTACATGCCTTACCTTAGATAATTGCCTGTGCCTGTTATTGGCTGAGCAATAGAAGACCGTAACATTGATTTTAATAGTTCATTATACCCTGTGTGGACCTGGGGAGACTAGAAAGGCTATGCTACTGGAGCATAAATATGTCAGTTGCATTGTATCAGATGAAAACTGCAAAGGATGTATATATATATTTGCAGCATTAGGTAGTTGTTTTCTTAATGTATGCTTAAATTTATTTTATTAATAGTTCCCTGTATTAAGATTAAAATTTTATTTTGGAAGTGTTTTGATTCTTTTGATAACTTTGTTTTTATATCTTTGTTTTGAACTGATAGTAAGGGAGATCAAGGTTTCCTAAAGGGAAATTTAAAACACTATAACTACATCTGAGTCAGCAGAACTTTTCAGTTTCCCATTTGCTTTTTTTCTGTCTTATAACATAAAAGTTGATTCCAAAGGAAAATAGAAACACAGTTCTGCAACTGTTAAAACAATTTATTATATTTGTACATGGTTCTGCAGGCTCTGATCTCTAGAACAGGCACATTCTCCCCATTTCTAGTGTCATTTGAGGCAACACTGGAGATGCTTGAGAATTATCAGGACTTGGCTCACCTCAACTAGAAAGGAGCTTGGAGTTGGTAAGCAGGAATATGACCCCATGTGTTGAGGCAACTGCTCTCAGGAACAGATGCAGCCTCTGCAGGAATGGGCAGGCTGACCAGCACTAATCACATCAGCTGGCATGGGATGCCTGTCTCTCTTACCTCCCTCCCCTGCCAAGTGCTGGCCAGCAGTATCCCTGGGGCCTCGGGATAAATCTTGCACTTGTTTGATAGTATTGTCAACTTAATCCGAATTTAGGAACTGCTGCAACACTCTAAAACTTGATATCTCTGCTCCAGGCTTTTCCAGGTAGATTGTGACTGAACTTGTTAATCATTGACAAAATATGTACTTTTTTTTTTAGTTGTTTTATTACATAGAAGTAAATAAATAAAATTCACATCTTGGTACTACCTTGATTTCTATTGACAAGTATACTTGTTAATGTATGCTTTAAAGACCTTTCCCTGTTTAAGGGCTAAAAGGTTGATAACTGAACCCAGAACTGTCTCCAGTGAATCAAGCTCAATTTTCCTGAGCCTATTGAAAGCAATCTGCTCCAAAGAAGCTAATTAGAGAGAAGTATATGGATTTCCTGGGTGATACTGTCTATATGTTGTCATATATACTATGCAATTCCTCCTACAATTTTGGAAAATTATTTAGTTGTGTGTACCTCACTTTCCCTTTTGATGATGATGGAAATCAAAATACATTCCCCTGCAAAATCTCAAGATGGACCTGATGTGATTCAACAGCAAGGATGCTCTGGTACTGGTAGCTTAGTAGCTTTGCTAATAAAAATGGTACTGTCAGTTTTACCAGCTTCCTGTGGTTGAATTGATGACTATTGGCTGGCTTGGATGGCACAAAGTATGAGAAAGCCATATTTATTTATTTAAGGGTACTTAGTTGATGCTGGTAATGTTCAAGCAAGCATGCTTTCCATCTGTGTTTTTATTTATGTTTAAAGTCACATTTGTCTTACTCTGGTGGATTGTTTATTTTGAACTTTGGAGTGGTAGCTGAGCAGCCATTGTTGTGTTTTATTCCATGCAGAATTCATTCATTATATAGAGGGTGACAATGTGACTTTGGACCCAGATGTAGATGACCTTGAATTTAGAAACAGGTCAGTCGAAAGGTCTGATTTCTATACTTGGTCTGTGTTGTGTAGGCCATGGATTTGCAGGTCTCAGTTTTTACAGTAGCTTCAAAAATATTAGCTTACATACTCAAAACCTTATTTTGTAGAAACTATGATAGTACATGCTACAATTTTGAACTTGATATCACTTAGGGTTATGTGAACCCATGGTGGATCAGATCTCCTTGGAATCTGAGCCTGTTAAGGACACCATTCAAGCTTTTGGCTTCTGGTATAAATGTGTTTAGGTGTTCCAGTATAAATGCTTATCACCTACTCCTCATACTCTTGGCCTGAGACCTGAAAAATGTCTACTTCTGTGAGGAATATTAAGGCTGTTGGCAATAATTGTGTTTACACATCCCTGCTCCATAACAAAGTGGTTTTCTTTCCACAACAGCTTGACTGTTTCAGAAGATTTCCTAGTTCTTCTTTGCCTTCCTTGGAGCTATATTTTAAGATAATCCAATTCCTCTTTAAGCCCCAAAACATTACAGCTAAAAAGAGATGCTGAGAAACAGGGTTTCATTGTTTGTTGGTTTCCTTTAAAGAAAAAGGTAGTGCAGAATATCCAGGGGGTAAAGGGAGAAATATTTCCAACATCGTCATCTGCCTTCCCTTTGTATGAGGTAGTGAATGTGAAAATCTGAGTAATTAATCAATGTGAACTTTTCAGATTCATCATTGTTAATGTGCACCTGTGTCAAGCAATGTTGTGCTGATTCTGGGCAGAAAATAATGCATCATATTCATTAACAACCTCTGGTTTTTGTGCCTCATTTGCAGAGTAGTGTCCAGGGGGAACGTGGGATTTTAGTTTGTGCTGAGCCAGTATTGTGCAAATCAAGTAGAGACTTTGGCTAAAGATCTAAGCTCTGAGCTTTTATCCCTTTGCTGCTTAAATCTTTAACATGAATATAAGTTGTACCTAAGCACTGATGCTAATTTACCCAGTCCTACGTACTGCACTGTTCTTGTGAATGTGTTTTTGAACAAACTGAGTAGGTGGCAGCTTGCACATAACTAGGAAGACATTTAGTGGCACATAGTTTTAGAATTTATCTTCCTTTAGTATTTGGAGATAAGTCTGGCTGCACAAGTGGTTAATGGAAGGAGGGGAGGTCTTGGAATGTACATGTGGAGTTGATGTATTCCCCCTGATTTGTAAAGCGCCTGAGAATTCCTTCTGCCCAGTGGTTATTAGCATCTGCTGAGACGTTTCACTTGAGTTTGCTGTGATTGCATCTCTGCTTTCATTGCTGGCTGGTGTATACAGCTGTTGGACTTTTTTAGGTATCAGCCTTGTCTAAGCAAATGTTTATTTTGTTGGTATTAATTTTCCTGACAACATTTTGTGTGTGTTAATTATGGATTACAGGAAAAAAAACTATAACAAACCCAAGAAACTTTCCAAATGAAAACTGACAAACTTCTGATATGTCTTCATTTTTTTTTTAGTTCTTAATGTATTGTCTGCTGCTCCAGATATGGGAATATTATTTTACATTCTTTTGTGCCAAAGAATTTAATAGGGGAAAAAAATTAGATTCTTCAAACAGTGCTAATTACAAATTGCCCTAGAGAATGTTGAAAATAATGGAACATCCATGTACTGGCATCAATAATAGTAATATATAATTATACAGTACTACTTATTTGTTGTGAAATAGTGGGAATCCCTGCCAAATGTGGAAGAAATAATTGGAGGTTCTGAAAGATCAGCACAGTTTTCTGTTCAGAACTGCCATTTCATGTGTTCATGCAAATGAAAATTTTGTTTATTTTGAAGTTTCTCACAAGTAGAAATTTAGAATTTTGGTCTGCTTTTATACTCTGATAGTCGAAACAATCTTTTATAGAATAAGACAGATGTTCATGTCTATTCTTATGTTTGGAGTATTAGACTTCTGTCTAGATAACACAAACAAGGATTTTCAGGAGCTCTTATTCCAACAGTATGTATAGCTACCAATTAGCATTCAAATTCTCTGACTGTATGATAGGGTGTTTAGTCACTTCTTTTTTGCCATTAGAGTTTAGGCTGACTCAGGTATCTATTCACAACCGTGTTTAAAAATAGGAGAGAGATACTGGGGTGTGACTGTCTGACAGAATACATGAACTGCACATGGAGTGCAAATAAATAATAAAGATAAGGATTTCATAAATCCTGAAGAGAATCAAAGAAAATCCCTGTCTCCTGTAGCTCCCCTGCTTTTTATTTGTCCACCTTATAAATTGCCTGTAGAGGCTGTCATACTACTTTTCCCTGCCTTGTATGTTGCAGGTGGCTTTTAACTGGAGGAATTTGCAATGTCAGCAAAAACTGGCCAAGTGAAATATCTTGAGCGCTCAGTGTTTATATGCCAGCTTGACTGTTACTGGTCAGCTGCAATGATGCACACCAAATGAAATTAAAGGAATTCTGGAACTTAATTCCTCTCCCTAAGCCCAAAGTTACATATCCCAACCATAGCCAAAGCCATCAAAAAGCAGCATAGCAACTATAATAATTTTACATATGGGTTGTTAATATCAGCTGTTGCTTTTGGTAGAACTGATAATTAACTGGAATGGCAATTTATGGTCTTGCGAACCTCATTTATGAAGCACTGCTTGCCATAAAAATTAATACGAGCTGAGAGAAATTGATGAATGTCAGAAAGTTCTGATGAATCTGGAACACCTTGTGCTGGTACAGTACCACCCAAACTATTTTACTAAACTTGTCACTCATCAACATGTCAATCATACTCATGATGGATATGCATTTCTGTTGACACTCTTGCCACCTCACTGCAGCTATGGGAGGGTAAGAGAAGGTTATGTCACACAGTCATAGGATTAGAGATTTCTGTGTTGATACGAACTTTGTAAGGACGTGAAGCATGCAGAAAAAGAAATTATTCAACAATGTGTGTGATGCATTTCAGCCTCGTTTTTTGGGAGCTTTTTTGTGTGTGTTTTTTTTATTAAGAACATCAAGAGTTACCTTTGATTGGCTTTATTGGTTAGAACAGGATGCTAATAACACCAAGGTTGCGGATTTGATCTCCTTATAGGCCATTCATTTAAGAGCTAGATTCGAAGATCCTTGTAGATCCCTTCCAATGCAGAATATTCTGTGATTCTGGGATCACTGTTCCTTGGAGGATTCTTCCTCACAGAGGAAGGAAGGGAGAAGATGGAAGCCTCTGTTCTAGCAGATAGAACTAACATGCTTTTGTTGGAAAGTGTCATCAGACTGGTGTCAAATTTGGGTTCTACCACTTTGCGCTGTTCTTTGTTTGATCCTGCTATAGACTGCAGCAGAGTTGGGAATAAACTGATTTGGCCCAAGACAAAGTGGTGTATCTTAGGAAACCTAACACGGAAGCTGAGAGAAACCGGGCCTTGATAAAGCAGTGCAGCACTGCCAGTACCTGCTTCAGGACCCACCAGACTTTGGTAGAGTTTCTGCCTCTTTCCAGCTCTGAGAAAGTTTAATCTCTTAAACTGTCTAGGCCCCTCTCTGTTGGACTACACCAGTCAGCCACATTCTATCATGGGTATGCACTGAGCCCAAATGCTTAGTCTGTTATAATAAATTATTTAGATTAGTGGCTGCTGTGTTTTGAGAGTTGCTTCCTTTCCCTCTTCACCTTCCCCCCCCAAGACATTTGCATTCCATTCTCTTGTGGTGTCCTAGGATTTAGCCACTGGGAATCAAAGTAAATTAACATAATGCAAAGGAATTGAGTACTGCAGTTTTAGAAAGAGTATCTTACCATAGGAACTCAAATTGCAGCTTTTTACGTGCCTTGAGGTTCTCATATCTTATCTGAATGTGACCTTTTTAATGTGGCAGTATTCCAGCAGTATTTTGTGCTGGGTCATTTTTCTTGCCCAATTTTTCTTGCTAGTTGCAAATCTTTGCTTGTGGGTTTCACCTAGTCAGAAAAAAAAATGTTGCTCTTAAACACAGACTGAATTTCTGTGCAAGGTGAAAAACTCAAAACCATAGTTTTTTTTCCACCTGTGTCCCTTGCAGGTCCTTGTGCTACTGATTTCATGAGATGAATTGTTGTTTGAGATGCAGTCAAAATTCCAGATCTGAAGTCTTGATGGCTGTCAGATTGACTTTTATTAGGCTGTCTGGAAACCAGGCAGCTGGCTGGAATGCTGTGTAGCAGAGGAGTCTTAGAGTTAGTATTCAGTGCAAAGAACAAAGCAGAATATATAATTTTTTTATAAACTCCACACTTCCCTCCTGCCCTGTGCAAAGACAACAGTATTGTCTCTTTTGTGTTGCTTAGTGTCCTTCCCTAGGATGCCTGACAACAACTCCCTGCATCCCTTCTACCCAGCAGCTTTTTTTGGCTCTGAAGAAACTTTGTGTGCACATCATTAGCCATCACTTTGTGAAATGGCTTTCAGAAATGTCGTCTAAAAGCTGAGGTTTTAACTACTGCTCTTAACTGTCCTTACTTCACAGCTAAAAATGTCTTCACAGAACCATAAAGTTACTGTATTAAAAATAATTTTTTTCTAAAGAAAGGGGAATTGAGATGCCATCTGTACTACTTCTGGCTCCCATTCAGCTCCTTTAAATGAATGCCAGATTAACAGCAGCACTTCTTCCTCCCTGCTTCCTTCCCGTCCCATAGCACTCTTTTTAAGGTTCATCCAGAATCCTTGAGTAGGCAGGGAGTATCACCTCTGCAAAAACTTCAGTGGGAATTTTTCATTTATTTTGTGTTTATTCTCTGTGGCTGTTACAGCCCTAGTGTTTCATTCCTATGGTCTGACCTCCCTTCTCTGAAGGGGGAGGGGGGGGGCACAGCTTACCTGGGAAGGTTGGACAAAAAACTGTGTTTTCTGCTCTGATGCTTTTTTAGTTACTGGTCTTGAGTACCATTGTCCCAGCTTCGTGGGCATCTCCTGTTACTGGTCTCCCTATTTCCTTTATTTCCAGCATCAACTCTTTTATTTTTCCATAGACCTCTCCCTGGGCCAGTATTGTCACCTTCCTGATGCCACGTTTTCATTTGAAGGCCCCACATCTTATCTTTTTAGCTGGGAATATCGTCCCAGTTTATCCATTCTAAATGGAGTATGTGCAGAAGCACAGCAGAGGAGCAGCTTCTAATTGATGGGTTGCTCTCATGTTTCTTTATTAGCAGTCCATACTGGTTGCAGCTAGCAAGTATCAGACTCCTGCTTGAGAGTTCAGGAGGTAAGTTTTGGGCATTCATCCATACACTGACACACAGTTTTCTCCTGCCTGTTCATGCTCAGTATTTCAGCTCATTTTTGCAATGACTGCGGCTGTTTAACTTTCTGTGCCCTGTTGGACTGTGTATCGAGAGAAACAGAACCTAATATTTCAAAGGCATATTTTTTCAGGTTTAATAATTTTGATTATGTATGTGAGTTTGGCATAGGACAGAAGATGCTTTTGAGGTGGTGATAGAGCAGCCATGTAAAATGTATCATTTCTGCTCAGGTAGGCCGCCTTAGTTTTGAAGAGAAAATTTAGTTACAGTGTGTTTGTTTCATGATTCCATTTATTGGTGCAGTGTTTTCCAAACTGTGGTTTGCAAAGTTAACACAAAGCTACTGGCTCATGTGAGTGCATACCATACAACCCTGACTAGCTCACATTGTTGCCTGTACCTTTTCATATGACAATAACGCTAGCTAAAACTTTCCTGGATAGTTAAAAAATTCTCTGCTCCTTTTCCATTAGAATAAAACACTTTCCATGTTTTGTTTTGGTTTTTTTCCCCAATTAATTTGGGGATAAAACAGGGGAAAATATATTGATGTTTCTGTAGCAGAAGGCTTAAAGTGGCGCAAAAGAGAGTGGAGTGAAGCTCTGAATTCTCCCATGGGGGCTTGCTTCATAACCTATTCCTGCGATAGAAAATGTTTTGCTCCAGCTCTTGTGAAGCTTGGTCTGGATTTTGTGATCAGTATTGTCCCAAAGAAGCACAACTGTTTAGGAAATGTGCAGATAGGAATTTGGTCCCCAGTGCACCAGAGGCTCATCTGTTAATTGCTTTGAAGATTAAAGTCAAGACCTTGAACTGGCATCTGAAACTGCCTTTAGAGATAAGCCGCAGCTGTGAACTTCCGTCATCTCCTTCTCAAAGCCTTTGGTATTTAGAGGATAATAGATAAGCAGGATATCGAGGGCAGCATCTAACTGATGTAAAAGATTTGTATTATGGAGACCTGGATTGTTAGGGGCGTGAAGCCAGTTGTCCCTGGATAACAGATCTAGAGAGCTCTCCAGAGATGTCAGCAAAGAAGTGTGAATGTAGGACCAGATAGCCACATAGAAGTGACAAGTCAATTAAGTGTTGGTAACATGCACCTCATTTATAACAGCCATTCAGTTTGCTCATTTTATTGATATGATGATTTCTTTTTTTCTTGTAAATTAAGAAGAATCTAAAGGAATGTCTTCTAGGGTGGGTGTCTCACCTTCTCTCACTTGGTATTGTACCACTCTGGTCACTTCCCTGACTTCCTGTCTCTTCCCCCAAGCCAATTTGGACTGAGTTGAAATCCTTTGCCTAATGAAGTGAAACATTTTATTCTGCAGTTGTTTAATCATTTTGCCATAACCTCTTTTTTTTTTTCAAGACAAGTTTCATTTCAAAATGTTTCTTTTTTTCCTGTTAAAAGTGTTGAAGAAAAATGCTTCCGGCAAGTTAAACAATTTGTTTAGAGATCTTTAGAAATGACTGAATTCCCTGGTAGCTTTGGTTCCATCACTCAAAATGTCATTCTTCATCAAGAGCAGCTCTGTTAGTCAAGTATGATGCAAGCAAATAGGGATGTTTTCAGAGTTACTCTACTGTCAGCATGTCAAAGGCTGTTTTAAATACAATGCTTGTTAAGAGAGCCCTGTGAATGGCATTTGTTTTTGTGGAGTTTGAGAGCAGTGCCTAAGGAATAGTTGTTGTACTTGGCCACCTAAAAGGACAAAGTTGCAGACACTTCATGCACCGTGGAGTCTGTAGTATGTTGCTAAATGGCAGAAAATTAAGATGCTCTGAGAAAAATAGTTTAATTAGGAGGGGATATATTTTAGAAGAATATAAAGCATTGGAGGGTGAGGGAGACGGTGGTGAACAGTAGAGAATGATCAAGTAATTGACAAAATATAAAATAGAAATTAATTAAGATGCTGTATAGCTAATAAATGGAGATGAACAAATAATCATCGAGAAATCTGAAAAATGGAGAAATACAATTAAAAAAAACTTCTGCCAAAACAAAAGCAAAAGCCTCCGTCTAGTTTGGCTGTTTCTACTACTCACTCGTTCCTCCCTAGATAGCTTTTTCTAGGATTGCCTTTCTTGAAGTTCGCTTTTCCTTTTAACACTAGTGAAGTGGTCCAGTGTTGGATATGATATGTCTGTCTCATGGATTTGGGTAGTAGAGTCTGTCCTCTTTGCTCTGCCTGGCCTGGGACACCCAAAAATGGAGTTACCCTTCTTGGGGCTTCCTTGCTTGGTTTTATGCCCTAATATAACTTCCAGCATTGCTCAGCTTGGAGAAATGCAGGAGACCAAGGGAAAATCCTTCAGACAGCCACAGGTTCTTCCAATTTTCAGCCAAGGGTGAAAGTATTAGGGAGACATGGATATAGTTTGGGGTCCTGAGTTCAGCTCCAGGAGATCATTTGGGCACCTGGTGAGGGTAAAATGAGCCTTTCCACCCTTCCATATTGTAGGAGGGAAAGATGGGAGGAGTAAGAAAAAGAAATGACTTAAGTTTCAGAGCTCTTAACCAGCTGCTGGGGAGCTTTCTGAAAATGATGCTGGGAAAGATGAGTGTTTCCCTTTTGCTCAATGAACAAAACCTTCTGTTCTTTCTCTCTCTTCTCTGCCCCCTCATTCCCACTGCTTTTTGTGCTATATAAAGTAGATGTAGTTCTCTGCTGCATCCTAGCCCTGCAGCTGGTGCTCTGTTTTGAGAAGTGAGATGAAAAAAAGTGTAAAAAGAAGATACTATGATTTGGTTCAATTTGCAACCCCTCTTACCAGCTCAACTGGGGCTCTCCAAATCAGGAACAGGCCCTTCCTTCTCTTTTGTTAATTTTTTATTAGTTTGTGTGTGTGTTTGTGTGGCTGTAAATAGAAATCCTTTTGTATTTTATCATTTTTTTATTTTATTAGATGTAAAGATACTGACCCTGTCGGTAATGGCTATCCTGCAACATGAACCAAGCACAAATGGAATTCTGATTAACTTCAGGAAGCTACAGATTGTAGCTTGATATTTGTTTTCTTTGTAGCAGAGACTGACTACCAAGCACTTGTACAAATTTTTTATGTGAAGAGGAATACAGGGCAACCTTACAGAGCATGGTATTGCTTCTTTGCCCAGTTTTTATCATGAGAATATTCTAAAAGTTAAGTTTCAATTAACATTGCTTGCATTTAGGAGAGGTGTAAGAGTGGTCTTTCACACAGGGATCTGCTGGGTATGTTTAAATTGTCACTTCTGCAAAAGCTATTGGTATTCCCTCGTGTATTGGCAAAAATAAGTCTCCTCAGCTTTAGACATGGGTAACATCTGAACTAATGGCCTGATGTGAAAGACTCATGTCTTAGATAAACACTAATAGCACGGTAACTTAGTACTTGTATTAATTCTGATTTATCTTATTTTTGAAAGGTAAAATGAGCTTTATTTGTATGTGTGAAGAAAAATACTGTTTCTACGTGAGCCCATGCCAATCAAATGTTTTTATCTCTACACAAAATTATGATACACAAAAGATCTTGAATGCTACAGCTCCAAATGACACGTATCGTACTCTTATATTAATCTCCCCATAGGACCTGTAAAAGCAAGGCATCCTCAGACAAATACATGGAATATGATAGCCTCTCTGCATTTCAGATACACTTTAATAAGGAAAATCTTTGTAGACGCTGTGAACATGCTTCTGCAATCAACATATGTGTATCCTTAGCAAATTTGTTATAGAAATCAGATGTTGAAAAAAATTTCAAATATTTCAGACAACAGCAGGTTTAAAGAAATATAAGCAGCATGATTTTTTTGGAGGGGTGTGATGGGTGTCTGAGCTAAATTTGAACCATATCAGTTTGCATATAATCATAATTTAAGTGATACTTTTACAGTGGTCTTTGAAAGTTGCAGCTTCAAGCTTCAGTGCATGATGTCTTGTCACGATTTCTTAAGTACAAAGGTACCCGTGGGCACGAGGCTAATCATACATTTTCAATTAGGGAAACATTTGTGACTTTAATCAAAAATGTATTTCTAAATGGCACAGTGTTGTATTTTAAAAATAAAAATTGAATACAAGTTATTTACTGGGTAGATATTCAGAGCATTGACATTGATCTTATATTGATCATAGAGGTATACAAACCAACAACTTTCCAGTTTGAGCAAAACTGCTATGCCAGTTGAAGTTTTCCCTCACTGTGGGAAAACAGTGTGTAGTGAGTGGTGGTCTTTTAACCACATATTGTGGATTCTTTGTTGGGCCAGGTCTTGAGGTGTTTTTAGCACCTGCATCTCTCATTGACTTACGGGAGATCAGTAGGTAATACAGTAACCTGCAGTATCAGCCTGTTGGAACTGAGCAGAGTTTAGTGAAATATCCTTTGAAATCTCTTTTGAAGGCAGCTGTTTTTTAGAAAGCTTAAAATATTTGTTATAGATAGTTTGTGATGTTCCCATCCATCTTGTGCGTGATCAAAATAAATTAAGAACTGTAAACAAAGCAAGAACATTCAAAGATAATGACTCAATAATATTGCACTGATTTTTCTCTTCTATTCCTTTTTGTCTTCAGGCTACAGAGCTGGAATTTGCTTAAAATTGAGTAAGTCTTTAAAAATGAAATAAATGTTAACAAAAGTATTTTTGTTTTGGAAACAACAATGGCAGTATATTGGAGGGAAATAGCTTTATTCTGAACTGATTAGAAAGAAGCTGAAGTTTATCCCACTCTGTATAAATCCTAGAGGTTAATTACAGGTGTAAATGTTGCATTAATTTTGCCCTTCCCAAAGACACTTGAAAGCATGATTCTGACTAAGGCTTATGTACAATGTTGGGCCAGGCTCTGCCAACATAAATTTGAAAAGATGCTGACAGGAGTGTCAGCAGCATAAATAGTGCCCAAAGAGTGTAGGCCATCATGAATGATACTGTTAAGACATGGATGATCCATTTCTTACCAACTTAATAACTCTAAATCCTAAATTAAAATAGTACTTATTATTTAATCAAAGCAAAGAAAAAGGATAATTCTGTCTCAACTTGCTAGAAATTTGCAATGTAGTAGTCACCCAATTCAACCCCCAACTTTCTTATTTTGCTAACCAAATGTTTGGAGGCTCTCCAAACATTTTTGGAAGTTGTTTGATTGACACCATTGAACTGGAAGATCTGAATACTATAAAAGTCTCTGGTTTTATTGAGTCTTGAGTCTAAACAATAAAATGAGAAGGTAAAAAATTTATTGTAAAAGGCATGACAAGTTTGGTGCTCTTGGGTATCAAATAAGCTGTTCTTGAGTTGGAATTTGAGTGATTTCTTGTCTGAAGGAGCAGACCAGATCTAACAAAGGGTTGCCTTGCATTGTTTATGAGTTGATGACAGTCTATTTGGAGGAGAGAGGATGAAAATATTGATAATTGATTACTTGCTTAAAATTTGGGCCATATCAATTCATACAAGAAATTCTAATTCACCAGCTACCCCCAGATGTTAAAAGATTTGTCTATGATCTGTTACCTTTTCCTATAATGATGCTCACTATTTCAATCTGGTTTTTAAAGCAATCACTTTTTTCCTAGTGCCTTAAATTAACTGGCATTTTAATTTTCCGTACCTGATTTAATGTGAAATTTTTTATTTTCTCACTCTCCCCAGAAACTGGCTCTAGACTGTTTCATTCAGTAGTCAGAATTGAGAGGAGTGATCTGCACACCTCGCTGAGTACTGTTCTTTATGCTCTGTCTGAAAATCTACCTTGTGCTAATTGCATAAGGCTGAAGAGGAGTTATGATGAATTGCTTTGTTGAAGAGTGTCTTAGTAGGCTCAGATTAATTTTCCAGAATGATTTCTGAATATTATATGGGACCCTTGATAAGAACAAGATAAAGTCTCAAAATGAATCTTCCCTGATCAAATCGTGCTCTGGCTACTGAACAAGATGACATGTGAGACCAGCTCTGGAAAGGACAAGCTCTCAAGAGATCAGCAGTGTTGGAATTGTAGGACTTAAACATAGGCAGCATGATATAACCTGAGCATATAGCTGCAGCAGGTGAGGAAGTGTTTCTCTTTTATATAGCTTAGACTTTTCAGGTCCCCATCCAGTTGTTCAGTACTTTGGGTGGGTTGATAAGACAGGTTTTCCTGTATTTCTTTGCCTTTGAAATGGAGAAAACTCAATAGCTTGTAAAGACCCTAAAAGGGACCACCTAGGTATCTATGAGGAAAGGAGGAATTTTCAACAAAACTCCCTTTGAAAAGAGAAGCTGCACACAGGGCAGTTTGACAGATGAGTAGGGGACAGAGGTGGAACACTTTCTTGCTGTGTGAATTGCCAAAGTTCATCATATGTAGCTGCCAATTTTCTCCTTTGTTTAATGACCCAGTAGACATCAAGCAGAAGTGAATCTGTGGTTCTTGCTCAATGTTTCACTCAGCTCTGGATAAGAGATACTTGACATTAGAAGTATAATTTGTCATTTGCCCCCTAATTGTAACTGGTGTGGGGTGTTAGTCTGCCCCTTTTGAGGCTGGCTTTAATTTCCTGAATAAAAAGTTCTCTCACAAATGAAAATGTAATAATAAATAAAAAAAGTACTCATAATATGTCTTTCTTGACCTAAATGCATTAATAAAACTGAAGAATAAATGCAAATACAAAACTGAGATAATATGAGGAAAGTGACCAACCCCATGGGAAAAAACTGTGAAATAAGTGAAGATGAGTAAGGGTGAGACAGGAGGGGATCAAGGAAGTTGACTGGATTTGTCTTCTCTTTTGTTTGCTTTTATTTTCTTCAGTTAACATTTTGAACACAGCATTCAAAGGTCTTTGGACTTTCTGTGGCTAGTTTTGCTATATATCACTTAATTTCCCCTTTCATGATGAAAAAATATTTACCTGCAATAGATGCATATTGTTTCCTGCCATCATCCCCTGATTGCAGGAGTGAACATGTGGGTGTTTTCTCAGTATGGCTTTTTTACCATGGCTTCATCTTTACCAATGTCTTCTTGGAGGTTCTGTGCCATCTTTGTAAGAGTACAGTTGATTTGTACTCCCTGCTGTTCCTATGGTTTTTTGTCTTCTCCATGCATTGTAGTTCTTTCCCAGTGCTCAAGCATTCCAGTTTAAATCTCACTAACAAAAAGTAAATTTGGACTACGCTTTTTTTTAAATGTTAAATTTAACATATGTCAAAAAATCCCTGTTATTTTGATATCTTTGTTCTTTAAATTGAGTATATTTTTTTACTTACTGTTAGGAACTTTAATCCCTAATTGCCTTGAAAATTTAGGCTGGTGTAGTGTTGGATTGCAGTTGCCCTTCCTGAATTTCATAATTAATTCTTTTTTAACAGTGAGAAGGCCCTGGTCTTCTCTATTTCTGTGAGAAGGTTACCTTTTGTTGCTCACTTTCTGGGAATAATTCAACTTGTGTTTTTCTCCCAGTCTCCTGCACCAATAATTGAATTACCTGTGAGCACCTTGTGTTTTGATTCTCAGGGGGATGGATGTATCTGAAGTTGGAATATCTGAGCTGTTTGTTTGGTTTTTTCTTCTCAAATAACCACAGTCTGGAATCAGTTTTAAAACATGTTTTTCAGCCTGTGAGTGTTTTTTAAGCCTCCATAAAATTACTTCTGATTTAAATGATGAAAGAGCATCATGCTCTTCTCAGGGATTAGATCTTTATCTTCTTATGCTGTTTGTTTTGGATGTAATGTTATGTTGCCTACTTTAGGTTTCACATTTCTAGGGACAGGTCCAGACTGCATTCCAAGAGTCATACACTGTTATGCTTATCAGTGCCACTGTGCAACTATTTTTTTCTATACAGAGGCCTACTCTTACACAATATTTTTTTCTCATATTTTAGCATGAAATAAAACCACCATTTGATTTAGTATATGTTCGTATTTGACCTGGATGAACTCTCCTGTTCTAGCAGTCATCCTGAGCTTGCAAATGCTTTCCTGCACATATAAAATTAGAAACTTGGAAGAGATAGTTCTTGCACAGTCACAACCAAGAACAGAAATAATGAGGTAAAGTAATGAGCAGAATTTTTAGCTCTGTAAAGGTCTGGAGACAGAGCTTTGGGCAGCATTTATCCAAAATGTCAGTTCTATATATTGAGCACGTTCATTTTGACACCTGGCCAGTGGAGCCAGCTGGACATAACAATGGCAGTATAGCAAATGAGATGAAGTGGGGCTCCCTGCAGCCTTACTTGTCTCCTCCTCTCCTTCTGGAATCCTGAAAACTCAAGAGGAAGCCTAGCAGGGAAATGAAATGCCACTCTGAACAACTGTGAACCATTAAACTTGTCCAGAGCTTCCTGTTCAGTTCCTTCACCAAAGTTTCCAAAGCTCTTATGGCTGTTAATTTGAAGGCCTTCATGAAAATGTTGCTGTTTCCCAACAAATACAGCCGATTTTAAATTTCCCAGGATACGGGATTTGAAAGAGAGATAAAATGTTGACTTCAAAATGCTGCTCTTGCTGAAGCTGGAAGTATTGCTGATATACAAATATGTACTCCAACATTTTATTTTACCTCATACAAGAAGAATATTTCCTAAAAACAAATGAACAAGTTTATTGTGACACAGCAAATCTATTAAAAATTAGTCTTTGGGCTCTGACATTATAACTGTGTCTTGAAGTTTCCGTCTTGTTCAAGTAGGCATCTTTTTATACTGGCTTATGGCATTCAAATTGAGTTAGCTGAGCTGGGAGAAACATGTGAGAACTAATTGAAACAATCTGAAAGGAAAATTGGATATTTCTTTCAGAAATTCAGAACTGAAAGAATAGTTAATTATTAAATGGGGAAAAATAAACTAAACTCTTTTTCCCTCTAGGAACTATTGATCTAACCCAAATTTTAAAACTTTTGTTTTGTTTTGTAACCTTGTTTTAATAAATAATAAAGTTTCAATTTTAAGTGAAAATGCTTAAATACTAACAATACCTCTCTGGCTTACTGAAACTGGAATCAAAAGTCTGTGATAGAGGACTAAATGTTTTTACTTTAAAATGGGGTGATTTTGTGGGGCTGTGTTTGTACATGAAGGCATAATTAGGTTGGGGTTGTGCTTTTTTCCAGAATTGACAGTACTGTGGAACAATACTAATTTAGAGAGCACTGTCCCTTACATAGTACCCTCATTAAGTGTAATGAGGCTCATCTAAAAGTCTTAATAATCCTTCAAAATATTATTAAATCCTAATTATTTATGAACAATGCTAGTGTATTTGCTTGAGGTCAACATAGCATACAAGTAATTTAATTAGTGCATCATGTCCTGTTGTATTCACTTATATTGTTTTAATTAGAATGGTAATTGAGAACTGAGTAGTATGTTTTTCCTTGCAGTTGCAGTGTCTAAACCTACTTGTTGCTGCTGTAATTGCTACGTGCCCTACATCTTCTATCACCCCTCATTTATTTATTATTAAATTGAGAATATTTAAAGAGGAGACACAGCTATTGCACAAAACTTGTTTCAGTGCGACTAGATCACATAATAATGTAACTGAATGATTATCAGAGTTAACTGTGAGATAGAGCCTTACCTGTAATCTTCATTTCTTCCCTGCCATGTTGGATCTTTGGTCCTGATTAAGTCATGCACTGGAAAGCAAGGAGGTGCCTTTTGTGTGTTCCAGACACATTTTTCTGACACTCAATGGATTGTGTACTCTACGTACCAGCTGTGGTCTTATCAGCTCTGTTAACTGCAGTATCTTGGGGAGTTTTGCATTGCCAAAATGACTTGAATGTTCTGAGAAAGAGGAATCAAGAATAAAAATGTAATTTTTATCTAAGTGGGGTTTGCAAATAGCTGCAGTCTGACTTGGAGTTTGCATTTAACATTTGAACACGTAAGAGCTAATAATAATTTTTGTTGCAGTGGAACATCTGTTAGTTAATCAGAACTTGAATTAATGGATAACTGAAAGCAATTAGCTAAAGGTTACAAACTAATTAGTGTAATAATATTATTAAACTAGCCCTTCCGTAGCTAATATTGCAGCCAGATTCTGTAATTTAAAACCTTTACTTTAAGGGACCCCAAAATCTTGGTTTGGAGAGCAAAATTAATCAATGAAAAACATTTTGGCAAAGTTTGAGATATAAAATGAAATTGCTCTAGGCTTATACTTTAAAATAAAAACTAAACAACTCCCTTTCATTTTGGCTTTTAATTTTTTTTTTGCCACACAATGGGTCAAAAATTGTTCCTTTTCATGCTTTGTACCCACCCATATAGTGAAATCTCCTTGGAAACAAATGCAGCAGCTTTAACTGAAGAAGATTCATTATAACTGAAATAAATTGCTAATTTTGTTGAGAATAATATTGAGAGGGATCAGCCCATTTCCTTGACTTCACAGGCTGCTACCAACATGTTCCTGTTATCACTCAGACAAAATAATGGTTTGGAAGTTTTTTGCTGTTTGAGAATATCCTGTGGCAATTGATTTCAAAAGGGGACAGTTTGTTTTCTTTTCTTTTCTTTCCTTTTTTTTTTTTTTTTTTTTCCTAAGATGATCAGCATGTACATAGTGGTTGAAAATTCAGAAGCCTGGCTGAGAGCTGAGGGATTTTGGTGGGTGGGTGGAAAAATGATGGGCAAGTTGACAAGCTCTTTGACAATTATGAGTATATTGCTCCTTCAAGGGCTGTGCTACATGGAAATAAAACTTTCACTGAGAAAGCAAACCAAGAAAGTCAAATTTCTTATGGATTTCCTTTTTGGGTTGTGTTTCGAGTCTCTCTGTAGTTTAACAGAAAGGGAACTTGCAGTTCCTGGAGCTAGGTGACTCGTGATCTTTCTCACGAGAATTCTCCAGTGGAAAATAAGTTGTACTCTCTCTTCAGTCTTTCCTTGGGCAAAGGTTGTAATAATGCTTGTCATTTATCTGCTTGCTTGTTTTCAAAAAGTGTGAAGAAACTCAATATCTTTGAGACAATGACTGCTTTATTAAAAATAGAGTTTCAGGAGTTCCAAAGTCAGTGACAAAGGGAGAAAAGTGACAGTGCATGTATGCAGTGTATCACATAATTACCTAAGCCCAGTTTGATTAAAGACATGCTGCTAAAACCTCGGTGTTATTTCGGCAGTAAGAGCTGATATATCTTGAAGCTGATATAGATCTTGAAATGCTATGTTGTTAGACTAGTTGCATGTTTTTAGACTCCCTGTGTGTTGTTAGACTCATTACTCTTCAGTGCTGGTGGATACATGTGGTTTAGTAATGAATAAGCTCATCTTCACCTGATAGGAGTTGCAAGGTCCCAGTAAAAGTCTGCCTCTGGTTTTGTGCATTTGAAGTAGATAAGGTGATATTTAATGGATAAAACGTTTATCAATGATTTTTAAGCATTCTGAAATAGAAGTACCAAGTGTGTGGCAGTAGGTTTGGCTGTAAATTTCTGTGGTTTGTTGGGGGTTTTGTTTGGTTGTTTTATTTTGTTTTGGTTTTTTTTTTTCTTTTTTTTTTTTTGATTGGTTTATTTTTTTGCCTGTGTATGTTTGTTCATTCAATTTTTCTTTTTCTGGAGAGACCTCTCTGAAAAATTTGACACTTTTAATGAAACACATGTAAGAAAATGGACAACTGTGCTTTGTGCACATTGCTATTTTATTTCTTTGTCATCATGTTTCATTCCTTCATCTGTCCTGCTCCCAAACCCACAGCTGTGCATTGTAGCCTTGTGCTTGGCACAAATGTCTCACTGGTGACTTTGCAAGGTTTGCTGAAGTGAGTTATTTGATACAGGCTATAGAACTGACTAGAGTGTTTGATTAATCAACTCTTGAAATATTTTCTAAGTCTCTATCCAGAACTTCAAAATAGCTCATTTAATTTTTCTGGGAAAATAAAAAGCAAGCAAGCAAAACAAAACAAAACAGGTTTGGCACCTTCATAGAGAGTGGCATGTTTTATTAATAGTCTCCATCTTGTTTTTTTTGTTTGTCCTTTTTCATTGAGGAATGTTCCATCTGAGTAGCAGTTACCACTGCATTAATTATCTCACTTTTAATAAAATTGTGTTACATCATTAACATCCTGAGAGGACTCACATCCTTGAGAAGGGAGAAGAATCAATGATCAGGATATTTTCATAAGCTTTCTTACAAAGTTGGGTCAATGTAAAACACTAAGTCATTTGGGATGTAGCCTGTTGGAAACTTGGAAGCAGCTTTCCCATCTTTTCAGCAATCAGGAGAAGAGCCTTTTTTTATTTTTCATTCGAGGTTGCTATTTCTTTATTAAACTGTGTGTAGAAGTTCCTCAAGATCAAGGCTGATGCACACTGGTGGTGCTACTGTCTTTGGCACCCCCTCTTCTGCCATGGACCACCTCTCCACCTTTTCAGTTGGATTTTGACCTTCCCTTTTGGAGAGACAGAGCTGCTCAGTGTTGGGAGCTGTCATTCTAGCCTATGTCATACACGCAAAAAATAGTTCAACCAATCCTTAAAGTAGAAGACAATTATTCTAGTTTTATTCCTTAGAGTACTTCATTACACATGCACGCTCACATGTGCACGGAATTTTGCATTTTCTCACTGCCCCAGGCCCCCCATATGTGTTTGCTGCCTGCCTCACTGACACCCTCTCCTGTGAGTCAGCAGTCTGCCGTGGAAGGACAGGCATTACAGCCATTTCTCTTTCTCCTGTTCGGAAAAGTAGCCTGCTGCTCCAATACAAAGAGAAAAGCTGCATTCCCCAGCCCTTTCTAAAACATACACATTGCACTCAGTGTGATATTTGCTACTTATTGGCACTATTCAGTGTTTTGTTCTAGTGCCCTTCCAATTATTACTGTATATTAATTTTGATTAGACAGGAGGCTGCTTTGTGAGTCTTGACTTCCTGCCAGTACAATCAAGTGTGAGCCATGGGAATGAGAAGCAAATGTTTCTTTCAAAACCTTGTGAAGAATATATTACTTGCAAGTCACAGTAAATAGATATAATTTTAAAAAGAATAAATGCCTTTGTTAGTACACAAGGCATTCAGATAGGGCATGAACCCTACTTTAAAAAGGGGGACTATGTGAAAATTGATGAAGTATCTGTATAAACTATTCTGTTTGTCTGTGTTTCAGCATTCAAACTTAGTACTTTAAAAATTTTTAATCAGCTATTTGCTTAATTCATCAAGCACTATGCTATAAATTAAATGAGTAGAAGCAATGTTGGTAGAAAAAATAGGAATGACATATGTTCCTAAACACCTTATTGTTAAATATAGTACAAGGAATTCAGGTACAAGTGTTTATTCAGAAAAGTATTTTGGTTTGTGCTGTTGGGAATGGGTGAGCACAGTATCATACCTCTCCTGTTGTTCCTTCCTCCATACTCTCCCTCCCCTCCTGTCCCCAACATCTTTGGTTTCATTGATGAATTTACAGATTCTGCAAGTTTAACTCTCAGAGCTCAAAAAAGGGTGATTGCAGTACACACAGAGCTTTTTGGGGGCCTGAAAAACAAGTTTTGAATGTCTTCCTTTTTTTTTTTTTTTTTGCTCTTCTTATTTTTCTGGCTGAAGTAATTGTCCTTCTTAGTCCTCTTGCTCATCTCACTCCTTTCTTTGGCTGGCAACTGCTGAGTTGTCATCATGCATTACTTACTCTTGAGAGGGTAACTCCTGTGGCCCTGCTTGTGTGTAGCTCAGTCAGCAGCAGGTGCTGGAGGAGCAAAGCGTGTCAATATTTCATGCATTTAAAATCAAACACATTGACTCCCAGATGGCTGCTCCAAGCAGCACTATATGTAAGCATGCTTCCTTTATGTAGGTGTGCTGAACTGCTGCCCCTAATGCACCTCCAGCCTGGCAATGTAAATGTGATTGTGAGCAAGCAGTGTGATAAAGAAACCTTACCTGGGTTATGAAACTAAGTACCCAAAAATTGCAAAATAGCAGATGCGTGGTTGGGGACTGAACAGGGGTTTTGTATGAATCCATTACTATGACAGGACAATGATATGTGATTATGGAACTACAGAGTGGGTTATAAGGGGGCAAGGGTTTAGTATGGATAATTCCTAATTTTTCACCCCTGACTTTACAGCTGCAATATTACTTTAACTTAGCTTTCAGATATAATTTATGCCTATGGGAGCTAGAACATCATACACTTGTTTTTACCTTTTTCACCGTGCAATCAGTGCCCTTTCCTTGAAATCTTCCTTCAGAAGATGATCTTGAGCTCTGAATTTTTAATATTGCAGCATGGATCTCCACAGGTTGAGCTGCAGAAGTAACTGCTCTAACTCTGAGGGGTAAGCAGGCATGATGCCCCAAGTTTTAGCTTTCATATTTTCCAGATTCTGTACTGCATTAGTATATAACTCTGAACTTCATATAAAGTGTTAGCAAGATCTCTTCACAGTTCAATTGGACAAAACAATCCTTTTCCAGCCTGAGAAACAAGGACATTGTTGCAGCTTCAGGCCCAAAAAGTTTAAAGAACTTTGAATTGAGGAGAGCAATCTGGGACACTGTGATTTCATAACCTGAAGCTGCAACTGGACAATTAACCCCAACATGTAAATGGACCAAAACTTATAAAAATGTGAAAACTTGTGTTTTTTCGGAGTCCATCGTGGGTCCATCTTGGTTAGAGCCATGGCCAGGCTCTTGTACTGCCTAGGGTGCATCTTTCAAAGGACTTTTTATTAAATACCTACTTTATTCCTTCAACACCGTCCAACCTCTGTTCTAGGCAGCCTCTCAAGGCATCAGGATCATGCAGGTCAGATGGGGGCTGTTGAGTTACTGGCTATGTTTGATCAAGAGGGAGCAGCTGAGATGCCTGTTTGTATTCTTCCATATGTTGCGCACATTTTAAGTGTAGTTCTTTCTTCTCTGCGTTTGCCAATACAGACCTTGGCTTAGCAGATTTCTGTACCTTTGTTCTTTAAACTGATATGAAGATGAGCATGGTTCAAATGGAAGTGAAGGAATGCCTTACTTGCCAAACTGCATACCAAGAAAAGATGTGTCTGGCTAATGACTTCCACATTTTCAAGTACTTGGCATTAGAACTTAAACCAAGAAACAAACCCACCACTTTGGAGGAAAGCTTAGACTGACTAGTTAGAAACTTGGTGTGTAGGAAATGTTAAGAGTTTTTGTAAAAAGCAAGCATCTCTCTTCAAAACCAACCAACCAGCCAATGGCCAGCACTACAAATAAGAAGAATAAAAAAATACCCCCAAAAGCCTTTTTTAATAATCATGCAGCAAAGACTAGCCTGCTGCTGAAAAAAAAAAATAAACTAGACTTTGGAACTTTGAAGATCAATTTTTAGTTTTTAATTTTGTTACTATGGGGCTGAGGAAGCTACTGAAGAAATCTGTGAATGTTTATCTACCCTGGGGAGAAATCAAAGCATAGTGCATTGACATTTTTTTGTCCTCAAATTATTCTAGCTGATTCCTTGTAGCATTGATGAGCATGTAGTTGAGATTTAACTGTCTACTGAGAATGAAGATGATTGTGCAGAGTACAAGGATAGGGAAGCAAGTGGAAATGTACTGAATGAATTTTTTTTTCTCTAGGAAGGCAAATTCTCTACAAGATTTTATTCTTCTTGGCTGGAATTTTACTTGAGTGTTTATGTACTTATAATGATTGAAAAGAATTAAACTTTATTTCCTATTTAATGGGGAGGATATGTTATTGTCTTTTTATTAAAAAAAAAACCCTTCCAATTTGTTTTTAAGTTAGAATATGCTAATTGTCTTTCCTATATGCATAGAATAGGTTTTTTTAATTGTCATTTTCATTATCTGTTGTAAAACTCTGCTGAAATCTTGAAACAGTCTTGCTTAGAAAACAACTCTGCCAGTTAATGTTGTAGTTGCAAAGTTAAAGACACATATCAAATCTGACACTTTTTCGGTACATATTTTTTGTTCTTTGTTTCCAAATTTTGAACAAAATTGCTTACTTTTCTCACACCTTCCCCCTTCTTCCCCTTTCCTCTTTTGATCTGCCTGGCTGCAGGAGCTTTGGGAGTCTGAATACCTATCTTGAGGGACAAATACTGCAGCGTATATCATGTTGATGCTGTTGAAACAACGTGTCTCTGCTTTGATTATATTTCAAAACTACAGAAGATAAAAACAGAAAGCAGGTAATCCTCGGTACCATGGACTGAGAGAAAGCAGCAAAGGCCAGACACTGTGAATTAATGTAATGAGCAGAAAGCAAACAAAAAGGAACAAAGCAATAGAGGTCTTATAGGAATGATGTGCTTTCAGAAAAATTTTAAAAGTATATTTTAATCTATTTTTCTCAGCTCTCTTCTGTTTCCCGAACAATGGGTGTCAGTCTTTGCCTAGATACACTGTCATGTGAAAGCTCCCATCTGTAGATCCCGCCCCACTTCAAAACCTACAAATATATTTAGCCTCTCGAAATCCTTTCACAGAACCAGGAAACTGCAGCTCTCTGTCACCAGCCTGCTCTTGACTTTTAGAAGAGATTTATTTTACCACCATGGATAGGAACAGTGGGTCTGATAGATGTTCGCAGGTATATTGAACAAACTCTGCAGCATGTAAGATTTCCTTTTAATTTCCTCTAAGTAACAAGTGCTTGTGTAGAGGGAATAAGCAAAGAAATGCCTGGCTTTGTTGCTAATCCTTTGTTTTATTAGCAGTTGCCCAGGAGTAGCAAATATTCCCTCTCTCCTGCAATGCCCTTCATGCCTTTTGCTAATTTGGTGACTTGCGGTCTTCTAATTTATAAGCAGGATTTTCAAAAGTAAATGTTTGATATACAGTTGAGAAGCGTTTGTGCAACTCTGTGTACATTGTCATACATGCAGAGACCCAGAAATTTAATGTGGCTTTTTTGGGTGTTTGACAGTATTGATCCCATGACTCTCACAACTACCTTGGCAGCTTTGGCAGCAGGAATAAATTCCTGGGAAAATAATAAAATAGGTGATAAATACGTAAAAAGTTTACAATATAGGTGGAGTGACAGAGAGTATGGGTCTGACCTGCATTTTTCTCATTCACTGTATTTGGTTTTGTCTTCCTTGGGGAAAAACCCTGTTTGCTTTTATCATTAAGTGATTGTGTTCTGCAAAACAAGCAAACCAACCCCAAACATGATAGAATTTTTTGTAGTAATGAAACAGATATTGTCATCCCACTTTAGCTTTTTTGAGACCAACCTTATCCTATTTTCTCAGGTTGGACTAGCAGGAAGGTAGCAACATCTTTCTTGCTGTCTTTTCATGGAAATTTTCAACTATGTTTGTCTAACACAGCTGAGATTACTTAACAGAATAGTACATTCATTTTGGCCATTACCAAATAATACCTTCTTTTTGGCCATTACCGTGTTCACTGAGACCATGTACTCTGGAAATAATATATTCTGAAGTTTTATCAAGCACTAGAGTGTTGGTACTTGTTTGTTTACGCTCTGTAGAACAAGGAATAAATGTTTTGAACTTTGAGTCTCTGTGTACAACACCATGAAGCAAGATCCATAAAATATATCATAGAAAAGATGTGGGATTTAAAATATACAAATAGGATTGAGTCATTTGTTTAAAAGGTTCCTGAAGGTAGGTTTGTACTTTAGTATACCAGAATTCAGTGGTTACAGCACATGTCCAGATGTGGGATGTCTGGTTTGTAAATTCTGCTGGCTTTGAGGTGCTCCCAGCAGGTTCCTGATAGCCTGCACCCAGGTTCTGGAAAAGGCCAACTTCTAAGATGTCTCCTTCTAAAAAGCATGTCACAGTAACTGATTTAAATGGATTTGTAGGAGCGAGCTCTGAATCCAGACCCTTCAAAACAAAACTCAAGTTTTCATCTAAGGATACTGAGCTGCTTCAAAACAAGCTCAAATATTAAAATCAGACTTTCATTAAGCAAGAGTGTTCCATGGCTGTAACCCTCCAGATTCCCGTGTTGATCTAAAGCTGCTTCAAATATTCCAGTGCGCCAATCTTTCTGAGACAGGCTGCTGTCTCATGTGTTGCATAATCTGAGGTTAGAGCTTCCCTGAAGTTTCTGCTAGAAAGTTAGAAGCTGTAATGCTGTCCTTTTGTGCAGATGGTCTGCTGAGACTCCATTTCATCATGTCACTAAAAGTAAAATATTTTTAATCAGAATTGATAACTGCTCAGCACAAGGGAGCATAAGTAAATCTTTAATGAAAATTGCAAATGGTTTGCTTTACCAGTGGATATGAATTTTTTCACTGAAGGATTCACTGAAACCTATTTGAAAAACATCTGATTAAATGAGAAAAACCTTTAGAACAATTTAAAATTTATTTAACTAACAGCCTAGAGCTTTACCTCATTTAACAGTGGTCTCATCCAGACTACTGACCTTCTGACTTTGAGTCAGTTTGTCTCCTTCAGCTGTCACCAACTGCCTTCCAAAAGGTGGATGCCTTTCTTAGAAGTGGTCTCAAACTAGCCAGTTAGGATCCTGTTTATGCTTGAAATCTACGCCTAGCAGTCATCTCAGGTCTCTGAGCGTTAATTCTTTCAGTGTCCTACACAGCAGGTTTTTTTCAGTATGTCTGGACTATGCAAGTGGGGATCATGCAGAGGTACCTGAGATGGATCAAACCAAAGCAGCAAAATCCTTGTGCATCCAAGCAGTGATCTGCCAGATTCCAAAATGATCCTGAAATAGGTATACATCTATCTTTTCATGTTACCTTTTAGCAGTACATCTTTCCTTGGCCATTGCACCACAAGAGTACTATTGCGTTGTTTTAGGAACAAGTAGGTACTAGAGTGATCTGAACTAGCTCCACTGTCCATGTTATGATCACAATTTGCAGTTTAAGTGTGTTAAGGATAAGACCTTTTGTCAATGGCAGACCTATGGGCTAATCCTCTTAACTATACTTTAAAAGGAATAGTAGTAAACTTAATCCATGAGTTCTCATAAACTTCCTCATTTTAATCTAGAACTACCCATTGCAGCGGCCAGCGATCCTTAGATGTTAAATGTCCGGCTAACAGGGGTGGCCAGCGGGCCACTGCAGCAGGGGGGAGTCAGTCCCGGTGGCAGGGCCCCAGCACTGCTCCTACAGACACCCCTCAGCGTCCAAAGGCTTTGGGCTGTGTCTGTGGGGACGAGATCGCGCTGAGAAATAATAATCCAGCTGCTAGAAAGGACGAGGCAGGAGATGGACACCCTCTGGGGACAGTCAGGTTTTATTGGAGCCTCTGACCCCAGTCAGCCAGAGAGTGACAGAGACCCCCAGGAGCAGGGGGGTTATAAAGGGGGTGGAACCAAAGGGAGGGGTTTACAATAGGACAAATCAAGGGAGGTGAGGGAGTAAACTTAGAATAACAGACACGAGGAGAAAACCAATAAATACAAAATGAGGGAGGGACCCCGGCCTCACAGCCAATCTTAGCTCCCAGAGTGGAGAACTTTCTGGAGAAAATCGTGGAGCCGGGAGTGATTGACTGGGACCAGGGGTGGGATAAAGGAGGAACATGCTCCCATATAGGGGAGACAGGGGGAGGAGAACCGGGAGTGACTTAACAAAAGCAGGGGATTGACAAGACCTAAGGCGGGAGTAACCATAGCAACTAAATGACTGACATAAAACAGACCGGGAAAAACAACTGAGGGCAGAACCATTATACAAAATGGGGAAGAAACCAGACAAACCAACATAGCACACTACAACAACCCATGACTGTGCATGCAAAGAAGTATATGGGGAAAAGTTTTCCAGTTTCTTTTAAGGATCAGGATTTACTGGGGCAACACTGTGGCTGTGGAACTATGGGATAGGCCAGGGATCAGGCTGTTCTGCTGAGGTGCTGTTGCTCTGACTGCTGGGTGCATGAGGGCCAACCTCATTTTTGGGTCTTGGAATACTGCAATGAAAAGTTTATCCTTGAAATGACAGGTCCCTAAAATATTAAAATCCTTGTATGTTCCCTGCTGTCCTCAGCTCACCCAGCCAGCTGGCAGAGAAAAACTGAAGGAAAATTTTTAGACACTCTCCCTCTTCACTAAGGAAGGACTTATGTAAGTGTATATTGGCACATATTCATGTATGAGCACATATACAAGGACTTGCTGAAGATACAATTGCAGTGTTAGTTGACAGAAGCTCCTGGGAGTTTAGATTTGGTTTTCTGCCTGAGTATGAATATTAGAAATGCTGGCTTTTCAGCGCTACAGTCAGGTGTCTGTGACGTTATCCTTTTGTGTGCAATGACACTTAACTAAAAAAGATTCAATAATTTCATTTTTTTTAACAAAGGTGATTGAAGAAAGGACTATAAATTATTTAGAAAAACAATAAAGATTTTCTTTTTCTTTACAGATACAGAAGATGTTCAGGAAGTCTGTGTTATTCAGTACAATGCTTCATAGCTCTCAGTAGTTATACAAGTGTTACACTGCTTGCAGTAGGGTGATTAGCATGCATGTTTAAAATATTTTCAGAGAGCTCAGCTATTGTTTTCCAAAATGACTTTATTTAGGTGGATTGGGTGCTTAATCTCATTGTTCCTTATGAGATTGGATTTCTAAGTTACTGATAGTAGAGCAAAACATGAAGAGAAGTGGTTTTATGGGTATATGAATATGAGGGAATGGGATAATATGGAGCTGAGAATCCTGATGTGGAAAGGAGTAATGAATCTGGGAATGGAATTGGAAAGTGTCAGATGCTCCACGTGGTACCTTCATGCATGACTGCACAAGGTGTGAGAGGACATTGTGGAATATGCTGCGTAAGTTTTACAGATGTGATGTAGAGACAGATGGAACTCTTGCACTGAAGATGAATACAGCAAAGTATACAATTAAATCTAGATTAGGAAACAGTGAAGTAAAAAATTAGATAGCTGAAAGACCTTAAAGGCAGCACAGTAAATTCTGCTTTATTGGATATTTTAAGGAACTGGGGTTGCATTGATATCAGAAGCAGGAATAAAGAACAGATTTATGAAAGTCTTGACCAGATTTCATGTGAGAAATTCAGAGAGGTTATCCAAGGATAGGGTGCCATGTTCGCACTTACTACAGATCATGGTTACTAAAAACAAGGAGATGTTTGTGATTTATGCATATGTAATATTTTAATGTTTTTGATTCTTATAAATTTTAATTTTACTTTGTGCTATATTGTTTATGCTGTCTATTGATAATACAATGATGAGCTTTCTACATTTTGAAAGATTCTGGGAGAAAAATTTCCCTAGATATATGTACATTATTTCACTGTTACTCTTGGTCTTTTTCTTGTGAATGTGAAGAATATTCTTCTCCCCATGGATTAGGACCTTTCCTTCTATAAGTTTCAATATATTTTCTTTGTCATACCTTCTGGCAAATTTAAAGAGGGGCAAATTGGGTATAATAGAGATTGAGCTCTTTTTATAACCTTTTAAATAATTAAGTCCCCTCTACATCTGCACTGTCCAAGACAGCCTAATCCTCTCTCTCAATTAATGAACCTTATAATTTCCCTGTGTCAAGTTATTCCTTCAAGAGTTTTTCCCTCATAACAGTTTTGGCAATAGACTTGTAGTCTTTCCTGAATTATATTTTCATAGGTAATACTAGGTAATTGTCTAATTAGTATAATTTAAGATTACATAGTAAGAGGTTTATTTGAATTTCCCTGCCCATGGAAAGGATGCACCAAGAAATAACTTTCCTTGTTTGCTTACTTTGACACCCATAGACAAAAATCAGTTCTAATTACAGACTTTATTTCAGTGGCACATAATAAATATGTTTAGCTTCTGACCATAGAAGGGATTATTAGATATCAGGGGCAGAACATCAGTCAGATATTTTAGTATAAGCCGCAGGAGACAACCTTCAATATATTTGAATTATGCATTTCAAATGTTACGTTTTCAAATAGGATATTATTGTGGCATGAATCTTCTTTATTAAAATAAAAATCTGGTCTTTAAAAAAGCATAGCACTTTTTAAGACTTAAAAAGAATGATAATCCTTGAGAAGGTGACAGAACTTACAGCAAGGGAGGCAGATGTGATTCATGTGAAAGCTGGTTGTGAAAAAAGAGAACTTTCTCCAAGGTCTTAGTTTAAGTGAGGGGGGCTTCTAGACAAGTCTTATAATGTGAAAGGATAGTATACATCTGGAAAAAAGCCATTTATAAGGGCAAGACACATGTAATTCTGCTTTCCCCAAAGTACTGACTTGCTGATGAAAATTATCGTGTTTTATTCTTTTCTAGGTGCTGTCACAGAAAGAAGTCAGCAGACTGCTGTTCTTTTGCACTAGATTTAAATACATAATGTGCTAAATGTTTCACTAGTTCATTGTTAGGAAATTATCTGAAGATTTTGATTTTCTTTTTTTTTTCTATAAGTTGAGCACTGAAATAGCATTGATAGACACTGTACTTCTTTGTATTTCCATTTTTATTTTAGGCTATGGTTAATATTTTGTATGTCTGTTCGGTTTTCATCAGGCTAGGCTTTATCAGAGAGCAAACAGTTCAGCTACATTACTGTGATTCTGAGATTTCCAGGGCAGTGAAAGGACTTCTGTCCCAAGATCCCACACAATTAGGGGGGCCTATACTGAATTAGGCCTTATACCACACAGAAAACACTTCAGTTTTGTTCCTTATAAATATGGACTGAAGAAAGAAATTAGCTAGTAGAAAGACAAGATCATCTTTGCAGTTGTAAGGAAATAAATAGGTGATAGACAATAGGTAACATGAAGCAAAAAAAAAAAAAAGAAAATATGAGAGCAGGGCGAAAAAAGACACTGCTTTTCTTTCAACAGCAATTTACAAATGGAGGCAAGGTGCAGTGAGGAGGAAAGAACTCTTCAGAATTCTTCAGAGCTGGGAAATAAAAAAGCATTCCAAATCAAAAAAGAGACCACTATGTGGTCTCAGGAAAAAGGTGCATGTTCCTCCCATCTTCAGCAAAGGCAAGAATGACAACAACCCAGATAGCCTCACCTTTATGCTCTGAAATGCTATGTCCTTAGACAAGCCATGATGGTTACATGATGGACTGACTGGGGACATCTATCATCAATGTTACAATGGCCAATTATACATGACTGACATGGCTGCTTTCTGTGGGGGGAATGGAGTCTCTTTCTTGCAAAAAAAGACAAGAACAATGAAAGTTGTATACCAATAACAAGACTTTTGTTGTGGTTTCTCACAGTACTATTTTAGTCAAACCAGGGAGACATGGTTTGTAATTGTGGACTACACGGTGTCTGAGAAACTGGCTGGCTTGCCAGCCTCCGTGGAGTGCTAGTGTTTCAAAGCCTAACTGGTTGTCATCTGGATTAAAAAGAAAATAATTCTCCATTATTGTCTCCAAGTACTGGAGCAGGGCCCAAAGTGATCGCAGAATCTTTGTACTGGAGTTTTGACAGAACTTGACTACACCACAGACTGAGCAAATGGATCTAAAATTTAAGCTGGCCTTGCTTTGAGCAGAAGGTTGAGCTGGGTGTCTTCCAGATGTCCCTTTGAACCAAAAATTGTTGTGTGATTCTGAGTTGTCTCAGTACTTTCAGTAGTCACTCAAAGCAAGCCTGATTGTTGAGTTTTGTCATGCCCACCCACTGCACAAATCACTCTGAATTCACCAGGAAAACAATATAAGACGCAGGTAATCACTTCAACATTCAATGTGCATGGTGAACAGTGTATCATTACCAGAAACTGCATCATTAAATATGTAAAAGGCCTTGCTAATCACTGACCATTGTTAAAGATTCATATAGTATAAATACTTTCCCAGAATTTTAACAACCTTCCTCTTCAATTAAAATAAAATAAATGCATCAGAGCACAGAGAGAATCATCAAGTGCAGAAAAGTACAGTTGAAAATGGACATACTTACTTGATTGAAAAAGTCACCTAATCAATGGGATCATTGAAGTAATATGTATAATCAAGTAGCAGGGAATGTTCAACAGCTTTCCTCTGCATAAAAAATTGTGAATAGAATTTAATTGTTCCTGGACTGAATTTTCTTTAACCACCTTGAGTCATGTTTCAGCAACACCATTGAATGAACTCTGATCTGTTACTACTAATCAACCAATTGAAAAATTTGCTGAAGCCTTTACAAAAGTCTTCAGGAAGAAAACAAGAGGTGAGTTTCATATAGATATAAAAAATTACTTTTTTTCTGAGTTAGAAAAGCTCCTTAAGAACTAAAGGGTAGCGCCTAAAGCTATCCAACCCAGACATATCAGCTGAGAAAATATATTGATGGATATTTACTTTGTGTTCTCGACCATTGAAGTATTTAAGAGCCCATAAAGAAATTATAATGGAGAATATCCTCTGTTGGAACTCAAGTTTTGGTTCAGTGAAGGTCACCTTGATAAATGCTACTGTTCCTACCAACAGTGCTTCCTTTGCAGTTGATTTTATGATATAACAGGTTATGTATTCATTTATGTGACAATGGGTAGGGAATCCTACCCTTGGAGAAAGCTCTCTGGAACCAACTTGGCTGGTTTTCCATAGCTTCACTGCTGACTTGCATGAGACTTTTGGACCCTCACTAAATATAGGATTGGTACCAATGGGACTGTGTGTTATTTCTGTAAACCACTCTCTTCTGTAATGGCTACAGGAGATAACAGCAAGACTATAATTATATATTTTGGTTTAAGCATCAGAGGTTTGTTTTGGTTTTGTGGTGTGGTTGTTGTTTTTATAAGGTTCCCTCTTTTTCCAGCATTGAAGTAAGCACAACTTCACAGTAGCTTTGTCGTATGTTCGATCCATGAAGTCGTATTGATTGTCAGGTGTAAGCATTCTGACAGCTGTGAAATGAGTGGATGCTGTGGTGCTAAGGAGTGAAGGCTTTGGAACTGTAGGAATTCTAGGGCAAGGAGTGTGCTTCTTATTGCTTTTTTTTGTTGAAAGTGGCAGATGTGGTTAGGAGTGAAGATTACTATTATTTCAGTGAATCCACCCTGAAGTCTGTCACTAGATACAAGACGGTATTTGAAAGAAAAGGTTGATATGCGTGGTAGGTAAGGCTCTAAGAGAAAACCATACTATAACAAGGTGTTGGCAAGCTTGTACCTGTCTGCCTTTTAGAAAGTAGTTATCAAAGCTTTTAGAAGAGAGATTTTCAGATATGGAAATGGGACTTGGTATTAGGGCATATACTGGGTGTTAGGGGCAATTTGGCAATAGGAGATGAATCTTTGCCTCTAACAGACACACTTCAGTGAGGTTTTAATTTTGTCATACCTCATCTTTCTTGTGAACTGAGCTAGCAAATGTTAACAATGCACTCAGAGTTTGTTCAGTCAAAATGTTTCTCCTCAAGATTGCAAGTGGGGGATGGAGATAGATGGTTCGAGACTAATTTCTGAATTTGAAAAGTAATCTGCAGCAGTTTCAGTCTTCAGTAAGCAAGCTCTGAAGGGCAGAGAAGCCTCTTGTTATGTAAAAGGATATGTTTGCTATTGTGATTACATTGTTATGGAAAAGTATCATAAAATGTAATGCAGAATCTTGTAAAATGCTAAAGCACTTTTAAAATTACACCAAAAAGTTTTTTTCTAGTTCTCCAATCAAAAGTTATTACTCTCCAGTTTTACCTTGATTATGGGGTAAATTCCTTGGAACCTTATTTGTTTCATTCCTCTAAACTCATCCAGACTCCTCCATAACATGAACGACAGATGACCCCAAGGGGCCTGAACTTCCTTTGACTGCTATTTTTACCCTATTGGAGACTTAGTGATTGAAGTTCAGTGTCATGTACTGAGAATGAAATCTGTCAAACAGTTTAGAAAAACGTGGCTAATTTAGCAGTGTTAGATAAAACAACTCCTTTCGTTTTTCCCTCTGAGAGTAATAGCCTCTATTTTCAGCACAATTGGCCTTTGGCAACTGTTGGCAACATGGGAGGGTATTTTTGGAAAAGGAAGGAAATAAAAAAAGGATTAAACCATGGGGAATTGCAAAGGAAAGAGAATGCTGAAGAACAGGACTGGTAAGGAAGAAATAGCTTTACAGCAAGTTCCTGGACTATAGCTTTTTATTTCTCTTGTGTTCCCTATATGGGTTCCAAATAGGTCAGACACAAAAATGCATGCTTTATCTAGCCTTTATGGTTTAACCCAGCCAGCAGCTAGGCATTACACAGGTGCTTGCTTTCTCCCCACACCTCTCTCCCCACCCTTCCTTGGGATGTGGAACAGAATGAGAAATATGTAAAACCTGAAGATTGAGATAAGAATAGTTTAGTAATTGAGAGGGGAAAATAGTAAAACATAATAATAATTTTAATGAAAAGTAGAGGAAGAGAGATGATGAAAATCCAAGAAAAATGTGATGACCAGTGCAATTGCTTACAACATACTGAGGGATGCTCAGTCCTCACCACAGCAGAGACTGGCACCTCCCTTAGTTTTTATACTGAGCAAACATTTTATGCTATGGAATGTCCCTTTGGCTAGTATAGGTCAGCTGTCCTGGCCATGCTCCCACCGAGCTTCTTTGCATCTGCTCTCTGGAAGAGTATGGGAAGCTGAAAAATCCTTGACTTGAGGTTAGCACTGCTCGGCAACAACTAAACCATCAATGTGTTTTCAAGGTTATTCCCATCCTAAATCCAGAACACAGCCCTCTATCAGCTACTAAGAAAAAAGTCAACTCTATCAGAGACAAAACCACAACAGTATCCACCTCTTATTCAATACCACTTGTGTCATGCCAAGTTCTGTGCTTTCCGGTACACGATCACCTTTCCTGTCCTTCAGTTTATACACACAAAGGTATCATTCCCCTAGTTTATGTACCATCCTTGCAAAGTTTCATTAAGTTCATGTAGTCTGTGACTTCATGCTCTGTCAGAGACAGGTACCATGAGGTGCTCAGTGTGGCGATGGGCAGGTAGCTGCCAAAAAAGTGGTAACATGTAGCATTATATAGGGGTTAATATATTATAATATAATTTATTGGTTATTTTCACCCAAAATCAAATCCCTTTGAGGCAGACATCAGAATCCTGTCCTCCCACATTACCCACCTAGTGCACTGAGGCCCTCAAGAAAAAGCAGTCCCATGGATGGGCAGCCTTTGTCTGAGGCGTGACTAACCCATATTTTTATGTTTATGCTATGAAACTTCATCCTGTCCTGCAGTATATGAAAGTCTTGACCAGGCAGTGTCAGCTAGATTGGCAGATCCTGTAGTGTTGACTAATCAAATGGCATTTGTTAAATGTATACCCTAATGTTTAAAACTCCTTCCACTGATTGCTCTCAGTGTCATCTTTAGCGATCCATCATATCATTAGATTTTCCTGGAGTTTGGTGTGTGTGACACACCCACTTTATGCCCCGTTCTTTAGGCAGGTCTCCATGAAGTTCTTTCAGAAATGAGTCCCATTGTCTCTCTTTTTTTCTGGAGTATCATGTCACCATAAGCCTTGCTTTTCAAGGCCCAGGACAGTGTTCTGGGCGATGGCTTGGGGCACAGGATCTGTGTCTGGCCATCCAGTGGCTGCTTCCACCACTGTAAGCACATGGCCCCGGCCCTGGAGGGTTGCTGGGAGTGTGTTACAGCCAACCTGCCAGGCCTGCCCTGGTTACACTGCAGACACCATCCTCCACACGAGCTTGTCCTGCTTGTTTGCAGCTCATGTCTCACAGTCATGGATAACCTTTGTGGGAGTGTCCATGGATAAGTTCCATCCCTTGGTCATGAGCCCAACTGTGGTGTGTGACATCCCTTCCTTATGGCCCAAGGTGTCATAGGCCCACTGAGGTAAAAACAGCTCACACTTATGATATATTTGAGCCACTTAGCAGTCTGATCTACCTTTTGATTAATCTGATGTTCTTCAATGGCCTAGGTCTTGATACATGAGCATTCATTCATGTGATGTACCAGGTTTTCCCCCTGGGCCACAGTCATATAATCATTGAGGTTGGAAAAGACCTCCAAGACTATTGAGCCCAACTTTTAACCAAACACCACCATGTCAACCTAAACATAGAGCTACTACATGGAGTAGTTTCTTGAACTCTTCCAGAGACGGTGACTCCTCTGTGTTCCTAGGCAGCCTGTTTCAATACCTGACCTGATCTCTGGATAAAAGGCATGTGTGATAGGAAATGGATGAATCTTTTAATAGGACATTTTTAACTTTCAGGCTTCAGTGCTGTAACTGGGGATGCCTTGAAAACCCAAAGTCAAGTATACAATACAGGTTGATGATGGGAATCTTGCGCTGGTCATTTCCTAATTCTGTTTTACTGTGTAGGTAAATCTCAAAGATATTTTTACTACTTTAATTGGCACTTTCACTAAGTGCATAGTGATGCTCATGGCAAATTCTGTTCAAATGTTGCTTATGGTAATCTCTCAGCCAAATGTAGGCCTGACTCACTAAATCTTTCTGTAAATTATAATAAAAAGCATGTAGATGTTTCACTTAAGGACACGGTTTAATGGTGGACTTGGCAGTGTAAGTTTTATTCAATCTTACAGGTCTTTTTCAGCTTAAATTATTCTTTGATTATATATTTTGAAAAAAGGAAAGACCTGTGCTTTTTTCCCCCCTTTTATTTGCCTTTGACAGATCTTCCAATCATAAAGAGAGTGTCAAAGACAAGTAATTCAGGTTTGTTCCTCTGTTTCCACTCAGCTTTGAAGTTCATGACAGTGTAGCCTTTAGTGTGGAATGTGAAAGGAAAGGAAACATATGAGAAAATAGACAAATAAAAATAAAGGAATTAGTCTTTCTGTTGTTGTGGAGTATGCAACTAGAACTTCTTGAAATTTTAGCTCAGTTATGAACTTCTGGTTTAATTCCTTTTTTATATGTTTCTTGGTCTTCAAAAATATGGATAATCTGATTTAATAAGATTAAACCTATTAATATTTGAACAGAATGTTAATAAAGAATTAAAGTCTTTTCTTGGTTCTATCAACATGAGTCCAAAATAACTCCCTTGATTTCTTAGAATATTTGTCCAGTAACGCAATATCACAAAGAATTGAAAGTAAATTATGGTGCACTGCTTTTGAGCCCTTCAAAAGTACTTTCTTGCAAGATTAGATTATTTTTTAATTGGCTCACTAAATACTTATTAACTGCACTTCAGTTTACACTAGCTTTTTTTACGAACAGTGATTAGATTGAGCTTTCAGCCAGAATGAGTTTTTCTTGTTCCATACCCAGTGAGTGAACTTTGAAATTAGCCCAGATCTGCAGAATGGCAGTTTAATGACATATATGCTGAGATATTCTTCCCGCTTCCATGCAGAAAAGAGGACCTGACTTGTACCCTACATGTAAATCTGGTTTGATGCCAGACAAACTTGGATCCTTCAAAGAATTTTTATGTTAGGGTTGCTGCGCTTAGGCTTTTAGAAGAGTTATAAGGGTCTTCCAATAAAAACAAAATCAAACCCACAAAAACCCCAAATCAAAGACAAGCCATGGGCAGTCCTCTTTTTCTAGGCTTTTTGGTTTTTATTTTTCTTCCATTCACTATCAGAAGCAAGGCATCCTTCCCCATTAGCCAATAGCAGATGAGTGTCTCCAAGCTGCTCCTGGAGCTCTGATGATGAGTTTCTTGCCATCTTGAGTTACTAATAGTTTTCAGGCCTTTTTTCTTAAGGAGACATATTCCACAGGTTCGGTTATAGAATTGGTTGGAGATGGAAAAGCTACAGGAATGAGTTGCAAGCAAATAATTCATAGTGCTGAGCCTGTTTTCAAAGAAAGAAAGAAAGAAAGCTGCATGGCAGCCCAATGCTGGCAGCTCTGAGAAACACTGGCTTTTTGCACATTTACTGTCAGTTGACCTCTGTATCAACTGAGGTAAACAATATTAATGACTGACTTTGAAGTCACTGTTGTAGGGTTTAGGGATTTTCTGCCTTATTCAATAAGCTGTGAACTAAATGCTCTTATGAAAATACTGTGCATTCACAGGTTATTCAACAGCATCTGCACAACTGGCCGCTTGTCTTCATTGTGGATCAAAGGCATTTTTACAGTGTAAATATTGAATATGTTAGAGCAGTAAAGAATTTCATAGCTTGGGCAAGCTAAACAATGTGAACTGAGTTTTGTCTATAATGAGTGACTGGCAACACTTAAAGTCAGACAAAACCATCATGTCATGACTTAAACCAGGTACTCTGTTTTGTGATTAGAGGCAGAGTTATTGTCTCCAGTAAGAGTTAATGATGTTAAGAGTCATTAGTGCAGAGTGGTTTCCAGTAAGAAGTCATAGTATAGTGAGGTGAAGTGGTATTTGTATATGACCTTCACTAAAAATTATCTGACAAGTTACCTGCTATTTATAGCAATTGAAATAAATTCAAGATAACTATAAATATGAATTGTAACAGGTTTCCTATGTGGTCTAGATATGTGTCATAATTATGCAATGAATGGAAATGCACTGATCTCTGACTCAAACTTCTTGAGCCTGGTTTTAAGACTGTATGATGTCTTAGTGAAGTTTCTCTTTATTAGAAAAAGTAAATTTAATCCCCAAAATAGCCCATAAACTGGTTTTTACAGCTTATTAGAGATTGTCCTAGTAGTTAACTTCCCAGGGCTTTGCCTGAGGCTGAAGTGGTTTCTAACAATCCATCATTAACTTCTATGACAACCACAGGTAGGCTGTGATTGTCAGAATTAGTCATGACATACTGTAGGCCTCCTACTGTCATTCTAAAAAATGCAGTTACACCAGGTTTTGCACCCTGGAGAAGTAACTGGGTATGAGAATGAATGAGAAGCAAGTTTATTTCACACACTCTTGCAGGCAAATCTATGCTATGTTTGTCCAAACCACTCCTTAATGTCTTAAATATCTGCTGCTGGAATCATCTCTTCTTCAATATCCATGTCCCATTGTCATCCATGCATCACAAATGCTCCACTTTTTACCCCAGCCATGTGCAGATCCCTAGAGGAGAATCAGAATCTGCAAATAAACCTGATGAACTGGATATAGTTTTAAATATATCATGAACTGTCACTTTCCTATTGAGAAGAAAATATGGATATGCAACTTTAGCTCCTTAAAGTTAAAATCCATTTTTAAGCATGTTCTGCTAGTAACACATTTCCTGTGAATTGTTCCAGCTGCCAGTAATTTAGGCAATTATTGTGCTGTATCTTATAACCAGGACAGAGGGTTAACTTTACAGACTTCATTCTTTTTTGGAACTAGTTGGTAAGAAAACTACATTGTCCTCTTTTCAGCATTTCCCTGTAAGTCCCAAACATAATAAATACATCTGGTAATCTAGGTGTTTATGTACCAATATAACTCCAATGTGATAAATTGTATTATGTCACGTCAAAAAGATCTGATGTCAATTATTTGAATGGGAAACTTGACTGAGAAAATGTCTTTATAATTGTATTTATAGTGTGACATACTATATTTTTACTTCTCTATCATGCAGGAAGAAAACCTATACTCTTCTGGACTGACTTCTTTATTAAATATGCATAACATTTACGCAAAATTTGAAGAAAAATCATTTTAGTTCCTGTGAATAAGTGTTGGTATTTAAACTTATTTTTTTTAAGTTGAGAATTTCCTTGGGGCAGAAAACTTTCTAGAACTGTTCATACATTTAGTCAAAATTGACAGGAAGATGATGCCTTTCTATTCTGCTAGGATGCAAAACTTTGTAATTACTCATTTGTTTAGGCCAGTAATGCATGCTGAATGGAAAATAGCTGGATGTTGAGGAAGCTGTGGTATGATAAACTGAAGAACAAAGCATGTGTTTGAGGAGAAGAGAACACTTCAAGGGCAAACTGAAGTACTATTTCAAGTGATGTGCAACTGATGAAATTAACTGGAAATTATAGAGAGTAAACAGATCATGATGGTACATAGCACCATAACCCAGCATGACTCTTTCTGGGAAGATATGAAGAGAGAATGAGGATCGAAAGAGATCGCCTTGAAGACAGCCAAAAGTTCAACAGGCACCATTTTCCTATCTGTCTATGAAACAGCCTATGTAAAAAATGCTGAAAAATCAACTGCTTATCTGAAAAAATGCTGAAAAATCAACTGCAGAATTTTTAGCTGCAATCCCAAATGTAGTGCATGAAATTGCCCGTTCTGACTCACCTTAAGTTTCAAAAGGCAGCACAACAACAGTGTAAGGAGAATCAAAGAACTGAAAAAACCTTAAAAAGGTTGCCTAATTCATCCCTTTATCCCCAAAGTCCACCAAGACCATTTAAAATCATTCCTGAGTGAATTTTATCTGATCTCTTTTTTTATGACCAAAAACCTTCCAAGCTAGAGATGGCATAAAGTTTTAAACAATCTGTAAAATCTGTAACCACCCTTACTGCTACCAAGGTCTTTTTTTTCTTTTTCTTTCTTTCCCCTTTCTTTCACTATAATTTAAACTCTTCACTTACCCCACCTGCAATTAGGACAAGAAAACCAATTTTTCTTTCCTTTCTGCTATGCTTATTATATTATCCCACTTTTCAGCCTTCTCTTGTCTAGATTAGACAACTACCCTCCCTTCCCTTTTTCCATATAGATCATATTTTGCAGACCTCTCGATCTGTTCTGGACTTTGTCCAACCAGAACATATAACAGAGATCTTACTTGCTGCACAATAAGCAAGATGATTACTGAGTATGACTTGCCAACAATGGTTTTATTTATGCATGTCAAGATAGTATTTGCCTTTTTCTCAAAAGCGCAACATTCTTGCATTATCCTAGATTGTAATTCATAATCACTGACATCCTCTCTATCCCCTCTGCAAAACAGTTAATAAATCAATTTTCCTATGTTTGCAGAGTATGCTTATTTTTGTAGGAAGTTGTCTTTATTTATTTGTATATTTTGTTTTTAAATTCCAGCTTTCCAGTATTTTTTGAACTGCAACAATGATTCAAACATGCTTAAATCACCTCTACACTGATGTCACTTGCATGTTTAATGAGAATACTTCTTATTGCATCATACAAATTTGATTAGTGATGATTTCCAGTGGTATGGGCAGAAGACTATTGTGGAGTTTCATCTTGCAATACTTTGTTTTAATGCCGAGCCACTGATAATTATTTAAAGTAGTTTTCTGACATAGAGCTATATATGTAGATAGTTATAACAGTTTCATTTAACCTGCTTTGGTTTTAATCACATTAAATAAAAATATTATATGAGATAGTGTCAAAAAAATCTGCTAATAACCAAATGATAGCCATCTTCCCCTGTATTCAGATATTCCTATCTACATATGTGCATATACGATAAGATGGCATTTTGCATTTATATAGCAATAGTACAAAATAGGGAAGGTGGTAGTCCAAGCAGAGCTTTCTTCTTGTAGGGGATTTCTGTAACTGTTTTGTTGATGGAGAAAGGAGTTTTGGTAGAAACTGCTAGAAATGCTTTTTTCTTTAAAAAAGAAACAACCCAAGAAGTTAGTTGAGGTAGTTAAAGTTTGCATCACACTGCTGTGTGAAAGGGAGCAGCAATCAAATAAATAACAGCAGTGTCATTTTCGTGAGAGATATCTTTCCGCTGCTTTTCTATGTATATTTGGAATTTGATTGAACCAAAGAGCGAGAAGTTATGGATTAGATCTAGAAACAATAACCTTTTGAATAAGCTAAAGATGTAAAATACAAAAAACTTTTAGAAACTCTCCCACTTTTTTCTTTAATTTGGAGTAGTTTTAGCAAATAAGAAGTTGTGCAGAAAGAGTCTGAGAGATGCAGTATAGTGGGTTAAAGACTTTTCACCTTTGTACCTTTCTAAAAATAGTACACCTTGCACATAATGACCATGGGGTGTTGCTGGTTTCAAGCAATGCAGGATAGACATAAAATCCTAGAATCCCTTAGGTTGTAAGAGATCTCTTAGATCAAGACTAACAGTTAACCCAGCACTGTTCTGTCCATCACTAAACCATCACATCTATGTGACTTTCAAATACCTCTCAGGATGGCAACTTAACCCCTTCTCTGGGCAGCCTGTTTCAATGCTTGGCAGCCCTTTCCACAAAGAAATTGTTCATAATATTCAATCTAAACATCCTCTGGTGCAATTTGTTATCATTTCCTATCACTTGTTCATTGAGAGTAGAGACCGGCCCCACCTGGCTACAGCCTTCTTGCAGAGAGCAATGCAGCTGCTCTGAAGTGACCCCAGGACAGGGACATTTGGCCATGTTTGCTGTCCCCTCATGGCTGCTGACCCACTCAGGGTTGCTAACTCTCTACAAGTGCGTGTATTTTCTGTTTGTCTGGCTCCTGGAGTCTGACCTTGGTCTTTGAGCCTCTACCTGTGAATTTGTGCTGATACATCAGCATAGTTGAGCAGGGGAGCTTTTCTGATTCATTTCGCAAGGTAAAATGCTGCTTAAAAGTTCTTGCTCCAGAGAGTGTCTTAATAAATGTTGGAAAGGTGGAGCTCTAACTACAGAAGTATGTATTCTTATCAGAAGGACCTAAATGCAGGTAGCATCTTCACAGCAATCTGTCCCTCTCTAGAACTTCTGTTCTAGATGTGCTGTACTTTGCACATATTATTGTAAATCATAAAATAGAATGCATAAAAAAGAAAAACCTGAGGAAAAAACCTATAAAATCTCTCCTATTTTTTGGGAAATATAGTGATGTTATTTGCAATTGATACCTGTAGTTATAAAATGTGTAATTATTATTATTATTATCCATTTTCATTCAAGAAGTACTTAACTAGGCACCAAATATTTATGATTTTTTTCTAATCTAGTGCTTTTGGAGGCACAAATACTACCATGGTCTTTGAAATTGAATGTCATAGCATGAAACTGGTCCAATCATCGATACTTATTTGGGAGAAGTTGTTTGAAATGTGCAAAATGACTCATACCAAGTCTGATCAAGATAAGAGTGCTCTTGCTTATATGGTGCTATCTAATTGTAAAAATTAAATACAAGAATTATAAACCACAGGCATTTCTAGATGCACAATACTGTTTTGCTACTGTTCAAAAGTTCTGTAGCAAGGGCAGTAACGAGTAAACACTGGTTGTCTTGCTTCATGTAATATGCAGCTGGGTAAATCAGGTTGTTTACAAGGTAGTTTTGTCAAAGAGGTAAATTTATCTTTCTGCTGTGAACAGGAGCATAATTTTGTCCAAGTAACATGTCTGTACTTAGTGCACTGTAGTAGTTACTGTTGGGGGAGAATTTTCCTGAGGGTGCATTGAGATGGCATTAGAGAAATCTGTGGCTGTTTGTCTCCATTAATGTTCTCTTTCTGAAGAGCAGTTTATCGATGGGCAGAGGGCTTTGATGTTTAAAGGGATAGGCTTGTTTTTTCCCCCTTTCCTTTTCACCTGAGTATGTCTCACGTATGTGGTGTGGGCTTTACCTATTTTAGACTTGATGTGTAACAAACTGCAGGGAAATTCAGCATGACACTTTGATCTCTCTGATGTCACTCAGGAGGACCTGAAGTTGTAGGATGAGGTCATTTCTCAAAAAGTGGGAATAAAACTGGAGAGGTTATCATGGGGTTAAACCCTAATATTGGGAGAAACAAGTGATTCTGTTCGTCTGTGGCCCTTGGGGACCCTATCTCAAATTGTATTATATCTGACTGGTGGAATCCCTGGTGTGAGTGTACCTTGTCTTTATTATTATTATTGATCATGTATCAGTTTTTTATTTTAAGAAGAATAATTTCTTTCCACACTAGAGCAAAACACAATTTTGAGAATGCAACACTTCTTTCAAGATAGAATTGAGCTTGTATTTCCCACTACACAAGTTGCTATGAATTTGCAGAGGGACTTCTGTATGGAAGGAAGCAGCCTTTACATGATGTTTGAAGAAACCCTTTTTTTGCCTTTGATCCATATCTGTATTCCCCTGACTTATCCACAAGGGGGACTTAGCTCTAAACAAATACACAGCTTGTGGTTATTTTTGAATATGAACATTTCTAACCCTTCTTATTATAAATGATTCACTTGGAATGCCTTGGGACAATCTCAAAACTGTGCATGCAGTCACTAAGGAAACTCTTTGACAGGAATAAAGAAAAATGCTTTTTTTAAAAATTTTTTTTTTTATTTTGGAGAGCCTTCTTTTTTTTGTTTACTTATGGAGGTGAATTTGCTCACCTGAGTGTCAGTAGTGACTTCTGATTACTTGTGAATATGCACATGCCGAAGAGATCATTATATTTTCTTGTTTTCCAAAGAAAGTTACTTTGGCATTCTTGAGAATGTGTTGACATTTCTCCACTTGCTTCAGACATAGCTGGAGCTATCAATTAATCTAGAGGATGTGGTAATGAGCATTTCCCCCTCCCTACGTCTATCTTCTTTCCTAATAATTAGTTCTGTGTGAAAAAAAGATTTAAATTAGAGGGACAGCAAGACATGGGCTTATATAACAACTTGGCTTGACTTCTGAACTCCAGAAATAGAAGTTTTGGTTTGCATTACAAGTATGTTCTAGGGCTTCTAGAAAAATGAGAAGTATGATTGAGGCTGAGTTGACTGTGGGATCCGAGATTGTTTCTACCCTTCTGGTATTAAAAAACCAAATCTACATGCAAGCCAAACCCTCCTGGAAGGCAAAGTAGTCAATCTAAGGATGATATCTCATTTTATAACCAAGTTTGAGTGGCAGAACTCCCTTTTCATTTTCTGGCTAAGTTTGAATTTTGGAAGGGGAATTTGGTACTTGGTTGAGCAGAGCTGCCCTGGTTACTGTCTAAAGAAAGGAAACTCTCACTGTACCCTCTTTTTTGTTCACTAGGAAGCCTTGACTTTTCCATAACATATTAATACCAAATGTCTTTTTATGCTTGGTATTTAAAATGTAATTTTGCTTATATAGCTATCCAGTATCAGAAATGAAAGAGCGTGATATCATCTCTTTTCACCTAGCTGTAAATATTATATTGGTGAACATTATTTTGCAGACTAAATTGCTGTGAGTTTACCTAAAATTACTCCTCTAGCCCACTCAGATGACTCATATCATCCACAGGAGACCAAATTAGATTGTCATAAATAATGTGCTTCACATTTATGTTTATTTCTCAGCATCTTTTTTGAAATTGTTCTTGTGAATGAGTGACATTTTTTCTATGTACATTTGAAGCTTGCTTTATTAGTTCATTTTCTACTTAAAAATCCCAAATGTCTAAATACAGATTTTTTTCCATCAACCCAGCAGGGAAAACATGGTATTTAAAGATTTCTAGCCATGTGAAATTTCTGGAATCTTCTGGAACTACCAGTTGTGTTAAGAATTGACACCACCTTGGCAAAGATTTGTTAAATCTATTCCCAAAATCCCTGTAGGTAAAAATTTGTAGAGCCCTAAGTAATTTTTTTAAATCCTTTGTAATCCTTGCAGTTAAAAAGCTTTTTTCCAGTAGCTAACCTAAACCTTATCTGCTTGAAATTTAGCTAATCTTTTATTGTTCTGTCTCCCCACCAGACATGGGAATGACTGGTTACCTTTCTCTTCAAAGAAACCCTTTACATTCTGTCATCATATCTTTTCTCCTGTGATCCTCTTTAGTTTCCTTTTTTTTTCCCCTCACAGATCTTTTATTTTCTGTAGCTCCCTTCTGCTTTCTCATTTGGCTTCATCCTTCTCAAATCTGAATGCGGCATTGCAACTGAAATTTCAACAGTATTGAACAGAATAAATAATTTTCATCCTTTTCTTGCATAGGGTATTTCTGTTAATGCATCTCAAAGTGATAGCTGCCTTTAATGTATCATCCTAGAAATGAGTCAATGGTCTGTGTTCCTCTAACACTTCAAATCCTTTTCTTCAGAAGAGTTGCCTACACTAGTTTTGCATTTCATTTAGCCTTAATAAATGCAGTTCTTTGCATTTGTCTTTGCACATTTTTCTCATTAGTGACATTGGATTATTTATTCTTTCTTTTACTGTAATAGCAAACCATTCCAGTTTGCTGTTTGATGTCATTTGTATGTTTTGTGTCTTCTGACCTAACTTCTTCAGGAAAATAATTAACAGAACTGGACTTTTGCAGGGTCTGAGCTGAAGCAGCCTTCCTTAACACAGAACTGCTGACAAAAATGTTTTAATTTTTTGCCCTTTATTATCAACAGTAAGTGCTCTACAGCATAAACAATTCCAAGCTGGCAGCAGCAACTCTTCAGTTTATGTCATTTGTGACATGTGGTGCAATCTTTCAAGACAGTGCTCTGCATGAAAGTACATTTTATAGTCAAACAGAACAACTTGATCAAAATCTCCATCATCAATGGGTTGTTTGCTTTGAAAAAGTGTCACTGGCAATCCAAAGACACTAAATCCACCCAGATATTTCTCAAGGGATTATATGATTGACACATCTGTGTAAAAGGAGGACTTGCCTTATTGAAGTGCTTCTTCTATCCCATGTTTTTAAGAGACTTCCACCACTTCTGTTTCCCTAGCACAATGATGGAGGCAGCTACGACATGGAGAAATTAAGAACAGCACTGCCAAGGTCAGGCAATATGCCTGTGATCCTGTCTCCAGTAGTGGTCAGTAGCAGTGCCTCACTAAAAATCACAAGTACAAAAGCAAACATACAGTAATTGTTTTTCCTCCTCACCTCTTTTCCCCAGGTAATTTCTCAGTTTCCAATGCTTTATATGGTGTCAAGAGCTTTCCTAAGCAGAGGTAATACTGTTGTATAGAAAATTATTCTTGCTTTTGTACAGATGATTTGATTGATTCAAATCCACAATCTCACATTTATCTGGATTAAGCTTTGCTCATTTTATTTTAATCTATGCTAGATTCAGAACAAAAGGTAGGATGTAGAAGTCTGACATTTTCAAAGGCGCTGTCAGAAATCTTTCCTCCCTGCAATTCTTTGCTCTATGTACTACATATTGCAGTTTCAAACTTCGCCTATTGATCTGTCCTGGCTTGTTTAATCTGAGCACAAGGACAGCAATACTGATGAGGAAAATGTGAAATATTTGCCCTCTATATGGCAGCTGTACCAGTAATTATATTCCCTTTCATAAAAATATATCTAAATAGTGTCACTGTAAATCCTCATTCATTGTTAAATGATTTCCTTGTTACTGTTACTGCTTTCCTCCCATTTTTTAGCAACAGTTGTAAAGGGAGTATTTTTTATTGCATTAATTTTAGACACTACTTTGAACTTGTTTTTTCTTAGTTCTAGAACTTTTTGAATAGTATGTGTCATATATTTCATACTGAACTTAGCACATAAGCTTGAATTATGTGTGAGGAGCTTTCTCTTTACCTTTGGTTTTTTTGTTGTTTTTTCTTTGTGGATTTTGGGGTTGGTTGGGTTTTTTTGGGCATATTTATTCCACGGGAAATTAACAGTGAGGATGGCAAAGGTTTGTCTCTAGCTGCTCCCACATTACAACCACATTGGCAGAATTCTCCTTGCAGTGCTACCACCCAGACAAAGGGAAGCAAACTGTTCTAGCACAACTTTATGCCATTTTTTTATTGATATAGTTTTACTAAATACTAACATTTTGCAGGTATTGCTTTACTCATGAGCATGTAGGGGTTGGTTTCGGTTTTTGTTTCTTCCCTTTTTTTTTCCCTTGCAGGCTTGTAGCTCGTAAACCTATCCAGCAAAAGTTTATGAAAAGGACCTGATAGAAAGCTCCCCATTTTGACTACAAAATTAGTTTGAAGTTATTGCATCATCTATTTTTTTTTTTTTTTGGCTTATTAGTTTTCTGTTGGATTAGCTAATTGACCAGGCCCATCAAGGGGCCAAAGAAGTGTAGAGCTGGAACCAAAGGAAGAGAAGCAAAGTGTGACAGGGAGGGGAGAAATGGAGGGAGCTGCTTGTTCCTGTACCTATTTTGGTAGCAGTAAAGCTACATAGGCTTTGCAATCTTGTCAAACTGCACCCTAAAATATGCTGATTTACATGTTGGTTTTCCCAGTTGCTGGAAATAAGGATCTTTGAGGGAGTATTAAGCCACAGTGAACTTTAAGCCAATTTATTTCTGAATGAGAGCATTCCCATAGGTCTGTAACTTGCTTTGGTTTCTCCATGCTAATTTCACGCCTTTAGCCTCCTTAACTTCTCAGTGGTCCCCCACACAGAACTGTACCAACTGCATTATTGTTTTCACTATTTTGAATTTTAAAATGAAGGGGAATGTGAAAAATGCAAATAAGGCTAGAAACAGTGCTTCAGAAGTCTTCAGCTCTTACACATCTCATCTTCCTCAGTATCTAGGCACTGTGACTAAGCCAAATTCTTATCAGAGAGCAGTGGCAGATCTCTGCCATCACGCTTTTTCTAGACAATTGTAGGTTTCTGTTCAGTGCAGATGCACATTAAAGGAACTGCTCGGGCTATTTTGACTTGATGCCATGCGCCCTCTTTTACATTGGCATTCCAAGGCAAGTTAATCCCAGCAGAACATGACAAGAGCACCCCAAAGGCGGGCACTCTCTGGAGGTCGGTGCCGCGCTCCTGCTCTGCTCCTCTTGTGCTGCGCCCCAGTGGAAGGGGGTGGGGGCAGTGGCAGCGGGTAGCCAACCATGGTGACAGATCTGACAGCTGCAGGAGCAAGAAGCTCAGGCTTTGAGACAAAGCTCTGCATCCCAGCCATCTGGGAGGCAGCTCTTTTTCCTTGGCTTTGCTGGTGGGTGTTGCCACTCCGGCTGCTGGGGCATGGTCTGCTGCCTGCGAGAGTGCACGGGCTCTTCATCTGCTATTAGGTTGCGAGTGTCTGCTTGCTACCATATGGACGCATTGAAAACACGCAGAGAGGAGAATAAGCTGTAAAGCAACAGTAAAAATTCTGTTCAATGCTCTTGCATGGTGAGAGAGCTACTGGCTCACTCTCCTCTTCCCCCAAGTCCTTACAACTACTGCTTTAAATAGGTACACCTGCACCAATTAGGCCCCTGTCACTTCCCCACTCAACTGCTCCAAGCAAAGACACGCTTCCCTGCTTGACACTCTGAATCCTATCTAATTCAGGGTGCTCTTACCCTCTGCTACTGGAAACAGGAGGCTAAAGGAGGAATTAAGAGAGGTGGGCTTTGCTTTGACTGAAGTATTTTGGAGAAGTTGCCAGGCTTGCTGGATTGATCTGGTGAAGAAGTGGGGGCTCTTCTGTCCTCTGAAAGAAGCCAATTCTCTCATACCACAATAGGAGAAAATCATATAGTAGCATCACCAACAAGAGAAAGAGGTTATTTTGCAATATAATTGTCTGTATGGCTGAAGAAGAACAAATGCTTTCCATGTTCCCCATGGAACTAATAAAGAAAGGCAAGTTGAGGAGTCTAGGATAATTATTTAGTCATCTTAAATATTTATGAGCTACAGAATATGCTACATGCAATTTAACAGGGACTTGACAATTGCAACATGCATCATCTTGTTTCACAGGGGCTAAAAATACTTAATCTTACTCCTTTAAAATAAAAGCATTAATCCTAAATATGTCTTAAGCCAAGAATGAAGCTGTGAACTGTGACTGGAAGGAGAAGTTTTTTTTTTCTTTTTTATGCAGGTTGGGGAAAACACTTCAGGAATAAAAGTTTTGTTGAGAAGATTTTGTGTGAGTTTTCTGAGAACGGTAATGGTGGTAGGGGGTGTGTAATTCTTGATATTAAACAGTTTGCCATTGACTTCACCATGATCTGGGGAATTTTGTTCTGTTTCGTAGGCTGGAAAAGGAATAGACTTTCCAGCTTTGTTTTGGTGACAGTAAAATCATTGTTGCAAATAAAAAGAATCAGTTACACTAGGATAACTCTCCCCATGCTATCTCTTTACAGGACTCTTGAGCCACAAATCCATAACACAAAGTCTCTTCTCTCACTTTTTCTGGCTTTCACATGGTTTTCTGTTCCATGTGTGACTTGTTGATGCACAGCTTGTAGTGGAGAAATTCACATTGAAGGACAGCTTCTGTGGAATCAGACATAGTAAGTTTTCTAGAACAGCTTGCTTTTTTTTGGGCATTACAAATTCTAGAACAGGCTTTCTGAATTTTTGGATTTCATAATTTCTGTCTGCATTATAATCTCCAAATTAGTAGCAGTAGTAATAATAAAACCTCGGTTACATAGGCTTATAGTAGGTATTTGTTAGTTCATTTTGATGAGAGCAGCACTGATGTGGAAGAGACCTATAATGTCTCTGTTTCTTATTTCCTCACAAGTTGCACAGTAGACAACTTTCTAAGCATGAATGGATTTGGTCTAATGTATTTTTCTGCATTTGCAATTCTGTGCAATCAGTGTACTTGAAAATGTTTCAGTACTCCTGAATTTGGCAGCCTATTTAAATTTTGGCTCTAAAAATTGGCAATTGTCTTCATCCATTGTTATAGCTCAAGAGTGGCCAGGATTTGAGCTACCAGGCATTTGGGTTTCCTCAGACATATCTTACTTTTCTGCCAGAAAATCTTGTCTAGGAGTAATTTGAATGCCTTGTCTTTAGGATAGAATGCATCTCTATGTGCACACCTAGAGTAAATTTGCTTGCTCTGTGATACCTGGGATTCGGGGATTCTGTGCATTTAAAATGTGCATGCACATATTAAATGCACGGAAGCACATCCAAAAAACCAAGTGCTCTGAGAGCATCTTTGCTGAGCAGATGTGCCTTTCTTTGCTGCTCAGTGTCACAGGACACACCGTGAGCTGTGTGTGTAGTATGAGTGCCAAGGAGCTGCCTGGTACTAGAATTCCCTGTCTGACTGCACACAGTCAGCACATGCACTGATTTATGCTCAGAAATCCATGGTCATGCTCTGAAGACAGTCTCTGCTTTGCACCAGTTATAACTTATGCATATTGAACAATCTGCATTGGAAATTATCAAGGAGAACAAATGTTCTCCACCCTAGCATCTGAAAGACTTGATCTCTTCTGTGCCAAATGCAAAGTGTTATGTGCTTTCACATAAATGTGAGGGTTTTAATTTGTTGAAATGAAAATGTACGCAGCATAAAGGGAAAGATACTGATTTTGATCCAGTGAAAATTGTATAGGTGGGCTGAATGTACTGTATATTGAACATCTCAGAGCAGGGAACCCTGGAGGTTGCTTATGTTGCAACTCACTTTCCATTGCTGCAAAGTGGAGGGTTTTAAACAGAACACTTCCTTGAGCTTATGCCTGCTTCATACCATGATGCACACTCACATCTTTCTGGCTCAGTGGCAGCAGCAATAGTGGAATCTAGAGCTTGCAACAAAAAAAAAAAAAAAAAAAAAAAAGAGAGAGACAGAAAAGATGAGGGAAAGCAAAATGTGCTTTCCAATTAGATAATGGCAAATATCATACTTGTACTTGTGGAAGGTCAGAAAGGTAACAGCTGAAGGAGTCAAATAATAGTCAAATTGATGATGGTAACTAAGAAAGAATAAAAGAGACTCAATCTCTCTCTCACTGATAAAGCTGTTTAAGGTGCAGTAGATCAATTTAGCCATGGCTGTTGTTAGGAAATTGCTCTTGTTTGATGTTCCACAAGCAGATCATGCAGTTTCCTAGGAAACATCTTTTTCCACTTAAAATCTAATTTTCTTACATTGCTAGAACTGATGAGTCACCCTGCCTGGCTTTTACTTACTTCCCCTTACCTATTAAAATGTACTCACCAGATAGAAATCCAGGGATTTATTAGTCTTTATCACTGGGCTGTTCAATTAACTCTTCTGGTTCCTCTCTGTTATCTGACAGTGTACTTGATATGGCAAGTCAAAAGTCATAGGTTAGAAGACAATCAAAACATGAAATATATCATGGATCTCTTAATGGGACATGCCTCCTAAACTGTGAAGAATTCCCATATTGACTAATATTTCCATTATGACCCACTCTGAAATTCTCCATGTTCCTTTGCCTATAAGATGCCATCATATTTTCATTACTGTTTTGTTAATTATTCCCTTGTTCAGCTGATTTATAAGTGGGCTTCAACTTAGCGATGGCAATTGCAGCCAGTTACTGCCAGAAAATAGATAGGTTCTGTTAAATTTTGCAAACTGTGGTTAAAGTCTAAAAGCCTCACTTGGCTGAGATGCTGAATTTTAGTTGTAATGAATGGCACTTAAGCTGAATAGAAAGTTGCCAAAGAAAGAGGCAGGGTTTATTCATATCTGTGGTCAAAGGAACAGTGGGCAAAGAATGGGTTGGCAGCCTGAGTTTTCAGTGACTTGTGGAATTAGTTTCAGTTTCCCAATACAAAGGTATATGCTACAATTTACCTGTTGTTTGGGCTATTTATAAAATCCTTGTAGTTTGCAAATGCCTAATGAGCCCCTGTGGCTACATCATTAATAAAAGGTTGGTCCAGCAGGATACAGCTTCCATAAAATTCTCCATGGGCTAGAATTCTTACCCTTTTTCCATGTGCAGCTGTGCCATAATCAGTATTCCTGCTCTTTCCCAGTGCCTCTGATGCCTCAGTTTTCAGTATCCTACTGATGTGTCAAACCCTAGATAGCAATGCTGTGAAGTTTCAGCTGCTGACAAATGGCTTTCTATTTGAAGGGCAATCTCTCTGCAAAAGTAAGGCTCAATGTGACCCTACATCCCAAGAAGAGGATGGCTAAAATAATTTCCCACCCTTTAAAACTTTGCTTTGAGACTTATGAAACTTTTTGGTTTAAGATATTTGGTGTAGTTGTTTATATTGGATGACATACTTGTATCTTATTGTGTTATCTATTTGTCTCTGCTAGCACATGGCTTGTTCAGCTGCAGCTGGTGAGTGGGTGGCCTTATCATATAAAGTTGTGCATAATGCTTAAAAAATTTGGTAGGCTTATCACTTGCATTGGCTTGCACTGGGTTTTGCTTATATTTCCTAAATATTAAAAATTAGAGGGAATGACCATGGCTTTCAAGCAGCCATTTCAAAATATGGTTTCAAAGCAGTTTCTCTAAACTAACACTAGATCATGAAGTCTGTGGAAATGGTTCTTACACACTTGTAATCTTATAGACTTTTAAAATATGTTTGTCTTTTTCTTAATTAAAAGCTTTGACTTCTTCTGATGAGTTCGATTAATACAGGCCTTTCAAGACAAATTTCAAGTTATTGATGATAGTTTTGAGGATTTTAGGGACTAGAAGACTGAGTTTCAGCAGGACATAGGCTAAAAAAGTTCACCTGGCCCAAAGAGCAGCAAGGTTCAAGTTTCCATAAATTTCTAGTTTGATGGCTGTGTTTGTACCCAAAGAGCATGTGTAATATTGACAGAAAGATGCTGTGTGACTTTGGTATAAAAGAACTGTATAGATTGAACATTTGCTTTGAAACCTTGCAAATGTGAAAGATGACCTTCGTTCATAGTCTGGACTCTTGGAAATTTTTGTGTGGAAATGTGTTGGTGGCTTTGATTATTTTTTTTTAATGAGTTATAGGAAAGGAGAGACCATAGAGGCAAGGGAATAATAAAAAGGACATGCTTTAATGTTGTCATTGCTAAATGAAGTATTTGCCAAACATAAATATTCACCTGGGCTCTGGGACTCACCCTTGATGAGGGAAAATACATTGAGCCATACTCAAGCCATTGATTGCAGGCACTTGCTGAGGCCATTTGCCATAAATTAACTTTCTGTGCTATGCTACAGTAAACTCAGTATAACTTTCCCACTCTTTTAAACATGAAAACAGGTTGGATCAAAACTCTGGCAGCAGAATCCACTCCTTCCAAGTAAAATGATGAAACTACTGGTAATTTAGGAGAACTGGCTGCAGCACTCCCCTTTTATTCTGCTGGTGATGCATAAGTGCACTTAGGTCTTTTCATTCCTGTCTTTATCTCTCTGTCTCCTCCTTGATTAACAACTGTGATATGTCACTATGTGCTGCCTATGTGGCATCTGGTTCAGGTGTCTGTCACTTCAGGGGCTGCTTGCATCTGGGTATGACAAAAAATGCCAATCTGATGTCCTTTATCCTGGTCAGTGGCTCTTCATGGTCTAAGGTGAAGGCAGTTGAATTATAGCTTTATTTACTTGTTTCTGGAAATGTGCTGAATGTCTCAGTAAAACATTCCTAATAGAGAACAAAGGCTTTTTGCTGACCTGTGGGTCAGCAGAATAATTCACAGTCCAAACCACTGATCCACTGCAGAAGCTCTCCCATAATAGACCATAATTTGTTATCAAGGAGTACAAAAAGGAGGTTAATTTATAAAATTTATGCAAAACATCAGCAGTTCTAGGTTCTCCAGTTCATGTAAACTTTTTCCCTTGTTTTGATTCACATGGGTCATGCCTTTGTGTTAAGATCAAAATGAAACAAAACTTTCTCTTGGCCCCCAAGAGAGAAATAATTATATGTTTGTTTCATTTCTTATCTAGCCATTTCATAAACTGCACATTTATTATAGCAAGACATGCAGAAGGCCCCAGCTCTGCTGAGAATATTCATGCAATTGTTGATGGGTAACACACCATGAATAAGTGGGTATAATTTATATGTATAGAACGTCTAAATCCTGTTAAGCCAACAAAGTCTATTGCTGAAAATTCTCAGCATTTGTTTCTGTTTCTTTGTCTACACTGTTAGCAGGAAATCATTTAGCCTAACCTTAGTGTAGCTCACCCCATCTCTGTATAATCTTTACCTCTCTTGCATTTGTGTAGTGAGAATTCATTCTTGTCCAGAGGCACTCTTGAGATTCTGGAAGTAAAGCCAGACTTTTCTCTTATGGATGCAGTATTGCTCTTGGAGAAAAATGGTGCTCACTGTGCTAATAGTATAATTATGGTGTCTCTCTTCCGAGAGTAGAAAGAAGATATTGGTTATCATAATGTGCATGAACTTGGGCTTCAATGCAAAACTTATAAAGAAGATACAAACAAATAATTTCTACTAAATAAGGTAGGTCTTGGTGAATGATAGCATGCAAAAATATGCTCAATGAATATAATCTTTACACTTATAAAAGTGCTTTTGTTTTGTTTTTGTTTTTATTTGAGGCTGTGTGTTCGAAGTCTTTTGCTATAATGCTGATTGCAAGTATTTGAAATGTTGTTATTGAAATTTGATCTCTCATTTAGGGATAGCAACAAATCACATACTGTTGTTCCCATTTCCTGACTACATTATCATTGCAATGTCTTAAGAATGCTACTGGGAATTTTAATCTATCCTTCTGGATAACAGAAACAAATAAAGGATTTGGAAAAATTGTCAACCTCTCTGTCAGCCCTGAGTGTCCAGCCCTTTCCTGAAGCATTGCACAGAGAACATTTTATTTCTTTCCCAATATATTGGTTTCAGAGAGTTTAAAATTTACCTTGTCACCATATTTGTACAAAAACATTACATAAGCAACTATGGTCCTAATTGAGATAGATATTTTTCTACCTTTTTAATTAGTTCTACAAAGGTCTTTGAAGGGGTTTAAAAACTTAGATTATGCGGTGTCCCAATTGCATAAAATCTATTGCTTGTCTTTTATTCGTATGCATGCTTAAGATTACTTGTCTTTGTGTGCATATGAGAATAGGTATTGATTCCTTGACAGTCTATGTTAGGCAAACAAAAACCCAAAGGAAATAAATTTTCAAGCCTTTGTGACAGGTTTTGCTGTGTTTAGAGATGAATAGATGAATGATTTGAGATGAAACGGAGGAACCTCAAATAATTAGTGAGATATAAGTTTTAGCCAAGGTGAAAAAGTTACAGTATCTTTCTAGGTTTGTCCTGGAAGTAAATATTCTGAGCCTATACAACTGAATGAATGATTTTCCAATTCAAAATGAGTATGTTCAAAACTTCCTGCTTTTGGGATACATATACATAAACATTATTCAAAATTTTGCTGGTTTGTCTCTTGCCCTCCCAATTCATTTTTCTTCCTACCCTAGGAGGTGGAAAGTAGTATGAAATATGATTTCACAGGAGCAACATTCACAATTACCATACACAGATAGTGCTACCATAATGATACATCAAAACAAGAATTCAGAATTGGAGCATTTCAGAATCGGAAATTACCAAAATTTAGGATTTTTTAAGTTATGAGGAATGAAATTTTTAACCTCAATAATGCTATTTTAAGAGTCCTTATTATTTAAAAGGTGATTTTAAGCTGCTTAGAACAGTAATCTCTTCTCTTCCCTCATTTTGTTTTTGTACTATACCATCACACAGACAGCTATAGAAACCTTCAAGAGAAATAGGCTCTTCAGGCTGCTGGCTCCAAAGCCTGGTACCAGCACAGAGGTGGTGTAGTGTCAGATCTTTGTTCTCCGTGTGAACGAGCACCCAAAAAGGGAGTGAAATATATTCTATGTTGTGGAGATCTGCAGGTGACTTGGAGTGTTGAGTTGCAGGACTCTTTTACTCTGGTCCAGGCTGAGGAGGAATGTGTCACCTGCCCTTTTGCTCATTTCCTCTAGACAATACCTCTACAATCCCTTGTGCTTCTGGGTTGTCTGAGTCCCTTTTATTCTTTATTATAGAATGATTTGCATTAGAAGAAACCTTCAAGATCATCTAGTTCCAAACCCTTGCTCTGGACAGGAGCAACTTCTTCCTCACTAGAACAGTGTAAGGTGCTTAAAACTCCATCCAATCTGGTCTTGAATTCTTGAAGGGATGGGGCACCCACAACTACTCTAGGCAACCTCTACCAGCGCTTTGCCATCCTTTCAAGAAAGAATTTATTCCTAATGTCTTATTTAAACTCACCCTCTTCCAATTTAAAGCCATTCCCCTTGTTCTGTCACTGTGTACGCCCTTGTTAAAAGTCCGTCTCCAGCCTTCTTCTAGGTCCCCAGCTCAATTACCTCTCTAGAGAGGTGTTCCATCCTTCTGACCATCTTTGTGAGTTTTTCTGACTTGCTTCAATGTTTGTTTTACTTTGGGGCTCCCACAGCTGGATACAGCACTCCAGGTGGGCTCTCATGAGAGGGAAGTAGAAGGTGAAAATCACTTTTGACCTGCGGGTCACACTTCCTCTGGTGCATCCTTTTGGCCTAACTGTATACAAGGGACGCATTTTCAACTCTTTGGGTGGTTTTCACTGCTAAATATCTTTCATTTTATCCTTGCCTTGCTCCTGTGAGCCTGGAGGTTTCACTTCTGACAATCCACGTGTTGCTCCCCATGCCCTTTACCAAGTTCCTGCTCCCACTTCTCTCCACTCCTTCCTCTTGTGAGATGTGTCCCTTCCTTGCTACTTCCATGTACCACACTAACCATGTTTCTGATTCCCAGTTCTCTTGTCAACCTCCTTCCCTGCTCTTATTCTATTACCTCCTCTAGAGATCTCCAGGTATGATCACCAGCTCTGTGTGTGATAAATATTTATTCTTCTGCCACCTTACATGGCTGGGTCTGATTTTAGTGAACTTGAAGGTGATCGAAATAAGAGACAAAACTTGAATGAATTATAAAAAGATATTTGATGCTTCTCAGAAGCTGGTTGCTTGGTTGTTTAGTGGGGTTTTTTTTGAGGATTTTTTTTTGTTGTTTTTTTCGGGCGTTTTTTGGTTTTGTTTTTGTTTCTTTCAATTTGGTTGGTTGTTGTTGGGTTTTTTTCCCCCCAGAGTATTTCTTTAGTTGTATCAGTTTCAGTTATAAATATTATGTGGAGGCTGCTCTTGGTGCCACAATTTTTCTTGTGAAAAGTTTTGTTTACCAGCCCAAGATGAAGGCAAATGACCTTCCCCTAAGGGTCTTTTCATTTCTGCTGAAAAAGGCAGAGCTGGAATTAGAGTCAATGTAACTGTCAAGGCAATGCTGCACCCAAGTTAACAGTGACCTACTAAATAATGTGGCTATAATGCTATTTTTTTTCTCCATATAGCATTGGAGTGTGTGGATAGTCTTGGCTATAACATGTTGCAAAATGTGGACCATGGGAAATTTGCTTCACCATAACTATTCAACGGCTTTAGGGTGAGTGCAGTAGCTGTGTACTAAATGTCCACTATCAACAAATAATGTATAGCCCAGGTGAATCTCCAACAAAACATCACCAATCTCATGTGCTAACTGTGTGACAGAGACAAATATAGTCAAAATCTCCAGGGCCTTCTTACTTCCTGCCTGCCAACTTCATAATGTGGAGATCTTATCAGATATAGTCTGACAATGTGTGTCTTTCCCCTGAGCCTCCTTCCAGGCATTGGGACTTTGGTCATCCTTTTGCCCAGGAGACTTTATAAGCTTGACACCTTTGTTGAAGGCAGAGCATATGGAAATGAACTGCAATGCAGCATGTGGTATGAAAATGATTTTAAATTCTGTCATTATCACAGTTTAGCATTGTGGCCAGAGCTTTCCCTTAATTACTCCCTAGAGGGAAAAAACTGCTGATACTATAACGAGACTGAGGCCATCTACTAAACACACAGCCCCTTTTTTAATTCTGAAAATTAAATATTTATTGTTCACAGGAGCATTTTGTTAAAAATAAAATGAGAGACAGAGGAGGTAGCAAGTTTGTGGGGTTTAGTTCATCGCCTCATGGGTGTGGGTTGGCAGATATGGATGAGCATTGCTTCAAGAGTTCAGACTCCCTGTTGGCAAAAGCAATTGGATATCTGACTCCAGACAGGCTGAAAAGGTAAATTCTAGTTATGTATATTACAAGACTGCATGGCTCTGAAAGTTGAATTTCAGGAGCCCAGCAGCAGTCATTTGATCTATACCCTCTCACTTTAAAGAGTGATTTTTTAAGCCTCATCTGTAGAGGACATTTCATGTGAACTCCATAGACTTCAGAGCATTAAATTTGCTCTAAATGTCTTTGTGATAACTTTGGCCAGCATATTCTAGCCTTGATTTTAACCTCCTCTTTTGTGTGTCATCCTATATGATGATGAAACTTTTTCCTGACTTTTCTATGCTGCTCTATTCATAACTTCCATTTCTCCATATTTCCATGTACTCTTTTTCTCCATCTTTAAATAGTTTTGCAATGAATAACTGTCTTAACAAGGTGCATGTACTTTCCAAGTGAGAGCTGTCCTGCAGTCATTAACTCTTAGTCTAGCAGATGACATTCTAGCAGTGATGAGATCTTGGTATTACTCTTAATCTTGATTCTAATTGGATGTACAATTTTAGGCAAGTCTTGTCTGCTGGCATAGATTTCTGATGAAGGGGAGATTAAAATTGGCAGTGGTAACTTGACTGAGGAACAATCTGGCACACAGGGCAAGAGGGCCCAACTACAAGAAGGGGTTAAATTGGCTGAAAGCAGGAACGCCAGAGGCAGAACAGATTCCTTGCAAGGGTGGAAAATTTCCCTTGGTGGTGAGAGAAAAAACAGCCTCAGCATTGTCTTGTGGCCATTGTGGATTGCAAGTGCTCAGGGGCCACCTTTGGGCAGAAGAGCCAGGGCTGGGATGAGGTGCCCAGTGCAAGAGCTCTCAGGATGGGTGCTGGTCCAAGAGTATGTAAGGAATCTGCTTGTGACATAGTGTGGTAGGACTCTGCCCAATGCATTGTTTATCACATTTTTATTTTATGTTCAAGTACAAATGTATTTTTAATTAATCTCGAGGGATACCATAAAAATTTCTTAACACTTTCCTAGTGTTTGTCTCTTCCATGTATGGTTTTGCTGTTTCAGTATGAAGGACTCTCTTACCATGTGATTTTGATGTGGTTTTACACAGGAAAACACAAACTTTTCTGGGGCTTAGTGCTGATGATAAAGGACAACTGAGCAAAACGCACTGAAATAAGATTCACAAGATGAGCTCAGTTTTCACAAATTAAAATAAACTCGCAGTTCAGCTGGCAACATTTTTCTGGAATTCAAATGTTCCTGCAGCTCTTTTTAAGCAATGTAATACTTAGCAGGCCCTTGCATGGGGAACAGACTTGTCTCCTCTCCCTGTAGACTTTGCCTATTCATCCTTTTTTGGTTTTAGCTTTGCTGCCTGAATAACAAGTCCTGTGCAGGCAAAGCAGTTTTATTCAAGTTTAGAAAGATTAGAGTTTGGGGATTAACACAAGTGTAGGAAGGGTCAGGGAAAGTGAAATTCTCAGAGGCTTTGAAGAAGTAGTGCAAAAGGAAATGAGTACAGTGAAATCAGGGGATATCAGCCTTGCCTCAACAAGAACCTGTAATTTTTGTAGCTGTAGTTGCCTATTGCAAGATGCAATCCTAAGGAAGTTGAAAGTATAAATAATTTTTATTTTATGTTGTTAAGCTGTTTCTCTGAGGCCTTCCTTCAGGGTTTACCTTGATCTAAGAGGTATACAAAGCACCTTGTCCATATCAAGGCCTTTTTATAAAAAAAGCTTTGTTTTAACTAACCCTAGACTTACTGATCCTGACACTTCCAATGACCAGAGCTTGCGTGGCTGAAAAGCTGGACTTAATAGGCCTTTCTGGAAGAATAGATAGGAAAGCTAAGCTTAATTGCTTCATTTAATTTTCATAAAGCTTGGCAATTTTCAGTGAGTGTCTTTATGCTAGCTCTCAAGCCAATTTTTAATTATTTAGCAAAACATTTAAGCACATACTTTGATCTGTGCTATTCATCAAAGCACTTTAGAACCTGCTTATGTGCCACTTGAACAGGTTGAAAGAGATGCTTAAGTGTCTGCTGAATGGGGAAAGTTTATAAAGTCAGGACCTTAAGAGGGAGCTGCTTGAATACAATGATCAGAGATACCAAAAAGCATCCACTTCTGTCAGCCTTGCAAAGATTTGAGACCAGAGTTGAGTACATAGCAATGTAAATGCCCCCCTCCACTTCCCCCCATATGCTTTGGGCATATTTCACACACAGTCTTCAGCTGGTTTTGCTCACAAATTGATTTTTGTGTGTGTGTCTGTGTAATTTCGGTGTCACCAGCCCGGCATGCCTGACACTGCAGTCTTTTTGAGAAGCAATAAGCCATGCAGTCTGATGTGGAAACAAGTCTCCATGGAGCTAATCGGCTTTGGTTTTTTGCTCTGAGCACTTGCTGGTTTTTTCCCCTTGCAGTGGTACTGGAGCACTGTGTTAACTCTAACAGAACTACTGATTGACAAACTAATGCCATGGAGTTGGCTCATAAACTAAACTATGAGAGTAACTTAAATCTTACTGTGTCAGAGGGGCAAAAGATAAACAAGCTCAGTTGGGGTTATGGTAATTTTTAGACTAATCATACTTTCACTTTTCAGCGTTTTAAACAATAAATGATTTTGGGAATTCTGGACCAGAGAATTGTCTGAGGGCACATCTCTGCTTTCATGTTATGCTGTTTATTGTCAGCTCAGGCTTAATATTTTTAGCCTGTCCTGGAATACAATGTGTGTTTTTATCAAGTCATTTACATGCAAGTCAAAATAAGCCAGGGTAAGGTGACACACTGAACTTACCTATGCAGGTTTTCTCTCTGCAATCCCCGTAGCTAAAGCATATCTTCAGAGAGCAGGACAAAACAAAAAACATAGATGCTTTTTGCTCTTTTAATATTTTCTTTTGTTCTTGTTGTGATATGTAATGGAGTTAATTCATGCTGTATAGATAGATATGTGTGGGTATAAAATACTGTAGAAATTATGTTTTAACCTCCACAGCCAGGAACAGAGTTCTGTTCAAATTGTAACTAATTCCTGGCAGAATCGAGATAGCATCAGGCCTGTTTAACGTCTGAATGGGACCTTCCTGGACTATCAGCAATGATTTCCTTGTCTCCTGCACTTGGGAGATAACATCAGGGCCTTCCTGGCCCGTGATTAATTGCAGTGTCCCAAGAATTTCACGAGATTCAGACTCACCCTGATTGCATCTGGGTACCCAGGAACCAACTTATTATATGTGAATGCAAACTTCTTCTGTGTGCCCAGACTTCTGTCTGCAACTGGGACCCGCCTTTGTCTATTTCAACATATGTATAGAAATGGGTTTGCATTCGAAGAAGTGAATAGAAAGATGTGGTCATCTATGCCTCAGGCAGAATAAACTGTATATAAACTGGATGCTGGAAACACTCGGGGTGAACTCCTGGGGAAACGCTGCTGGTTTGTCAGCGGACCCGAGTTCACCCAGCACCTGTGTCCGGGGCAGACGCTGTCTTGATTGTGGTGGTTGCATGAAATTCTATTTCTTTTTGTAAATGACCCAATAAATCGTTGTTAAATTTTTTGATAAATTTGGCTATCGATTTGATCATTTATAACATTGTGATTTCTTTTGGAGAACCAGGGTGTTGCCTCTGGATAATGTCTTTAAAATTCCAGAGAAATGAAGAACCTTTATTGACCAAAACTGCAATGACAAAATTCATTTCACTAAGCAAGGCAAGATGTCCTTGGGGTTTTGATCATGTGGAGAGCATCATGTATGCTCAGGCAGGAGTTGTGGGGTATTTTATGAGGAGACACAGATATTTTAAAGCAAACTGGACTGCCCATACAGACTTGCTGAAGAATTAATAATGAAACTTGAATTTCAACAGTTTTGCTCACAATAGGAGTACAATCCCTCAAAAAAAAAAAAAAAAAGGAAAATGAAAAGATGGGTTTCCAGGATAACAAAGGAGACCTGGCAGTCTATTAGTGGGACGACTACAGCAGCTGACAGGCTGATAGACTGCTCCACAGTCCCCGCACACCTGTGTGGAGCCACCTGTCATAGGAGTGAAAAATGTATCCTGAGTTATAGAACTACAAATTCAGCAAAAATACTGCAAGGGGATCAGAGGAGTGAAATGGCCCTCATGTTAAGGTTTTGTTGCCAGAAGTTTTCTCACCTAAGGAAAAAAAAAAAAAACCCCAAACCCATGAACAACTCACTCAGAGAGTAGTTTTGTCATTTTTACAGTATTAGGACTACTAGAAAATATATTACCACAGTAATGAAAAAGCCCACATCTAAATTATCATGTTTAGTCTATGTAAATTGGTTTAATCAGGTAAAAATACTCTATATACTGCTTTACCCTAAAAAGAAAAGCTTCAGGAAAATGGTGAGCTGGAGAGTGGAGAAAACACAGGATAGGTAAATCAAGGCTTGCAGAGGGATCAAGGAGGAATGATCCTGTACTTATTGTGGATGGTAAATGCTTCCTAGCTCTCAAACTAATACCACAAATGAGATATGCTGCAGAAGAGATCAATGCTATGGCTAAGGTCTATCACCTTACATAAGAAGTCTACTGGGTAAAATTCTCAGATGATTTTAGGAAACTGAGGGTACACCAATGGACAGGAAAACAGACCTTATAGAATCCTGGAATGGTTTGAGTTATAAGAGATGAAAGTCCAACTCCCTCCACTATGGGTGTTTAATTGATCCAAATAATCTGACTGTAGGGAAAATTCTTACATAAACTGATTTCTGCCTGTTTCCTAAGCTTATGAATGCCTCTCTTTGCCTAAAAGAATTTTGTGGGTTTGGCAAGCCAGTTTACATAGCCCAGTGTTTTCTGTCTACCTATGGCATGCTCCACTGCTGCAGTGGGAAGTGAAATAAAAACAGCAGAAACTAGTTGTGGAAGGGCTTTTTTTCTGGTAATTCATAGAAGGTTCAAGCATAATTGCTTGTAAAAATGATGCAAACAAAAGATGATTGAATCTCCTCCAAGGCACTTAAGTCATCAGCACATCAGGTACCAAGGACTCAAATTATAAATTTAATTTCTCATTGCTGGGATTTCGTAAACAGTCCCTTTCATAAATTTAGAAAACTCACATCTTCAAATGGCATTGATCCCTTCTCCTGATGACTCTTCTTAATAATTTCATCACTCTCCATACAATTAGAAGCTTCCTGTATTCATTTACCTCCAGCATAGTCTAGTTATTGTCATTTGGTTTACACTTTGCCACTGTTTTCGTATTTACCCCTACAGCATGTTATTAAGGAATTAGCATATAACCTGTCAGCCTTTGGGTAAATTTGCCAATCTGCTCATGTAACTTCATGTTAGATCTTTTGCATCATGGCTATTCCCATAACTGGGCATTATACATTTTCTTTACCTGCTGAAGTGTAAATTTACTTTTGTAACCATAACTATCCCAAGCAAATGTTCCCAAAGACAGCAACATCTTATTTCAGACACTGTTACTGTATGAAATACTTTAGTTCTTATAAATATTTTGCTTTATGAAAGCATCCTAAACCCACGTTCATTTTCTCACAGCTGTATTAAACAATGGGCATTTCCTTAAAGCCTCCACCTGATGAGCCCAGTCCCAGATTTATGTCTTGAAGTATTTACGTTCAAAGTACATTTATGTTTATTCATCTTTGAATGGATAAATTTGTACTTTTGGCTGTTCAGTACTACTCACTCCTTCATTCTTTTGGTTGTGTTGTAAGCCAGAAAGAAACAAGGTTCTGTGATCTTGTTTCCTTTCTACTGATGGTTCACAGAAGGGACTTCTCCCATAACTCTCTATGTACGGCATGGAGGCTAAATATTGGAATGAAAAAGACACAGGAATGGGGCGCATTTTATTGTTAAATGTTTTATTTATTGAAAAGTACAAATCTGGGTTAACTTCATCTATTTATGAACCCAAATATACTTTGATTCCCTATCCAACATTCACCTGGAAAAAAGAAAAAAAAAAAGAATTTGAATGTTACATTGAAATAAAAAAAAAAATCCTTAAATCTATACTTTGATTTTAAATAAAATTGTTTTTGTTTTGAAAAGAGCAGTACTTCTCTAACTCAGAAACATAATGGGGTGATTTGAGAATATTGACATAACTGCAGATGTTTGCTTAACAATGCTCTCATTTTCACAAGAATCCACACATTTTTTCCTTTTGGGTAACCTGAAACCAAACTCAGGCAGCAAGTGAAAAACAATCGTATTTGTACAGCTTTAGTTGATATTAAACTGCTCCTGTTTCTTGCGATGATAGCTGTGCAGAGAGTTCATAGAAATCTCACCCCTTGTGCCATATGTTTCTTTTTGTAACTCATTCTTTGCTAAGCAGAAATAAATTTTATTATTTCTAAGAAGTTTCCTGATTGGTAGTTTTCCATGGAAACCTAAACATTTGTCAGAAACTGTGGAACTGCTGAATATAAAACGTCTCCTTCAACTCCTCTTCATTTTTAATCAACTCCAGCCACAGCTAAGGCTGCTTTCTGCAGGGGCAGCCCTTGTGTTGCTGCAGTTGCTGAATATTCTAGGACATCATACCTAATCAGAAAGTCTCGCTTAGGACTGAGATGTAAGCTGTTACCAGCTGCAAGCTTTCTTTCCTTATTATTTATTTATTTCCTTGCCCTTAAGAGCAAAACAGAGAATATTCCCATATTTATAAATTCAAAATCTAAGTGTCTTGATAGTTATAAAGAATAAAAAAGTGTGCGGTAAACATTTTTGTCTGGAAAAAAGCCAAAAGCAAAACTGTTTTAAGTTCTTGTCTGTAACACTACTTTCCTGTGTGACTTTGGTCAGCTCAGTAAATCATTCTGAGCTTAGTTCCAGCCAGCTGTAATGCCAAGAGAATAGTGTTTCTTTTCTTCCACCTGTTCTGCAATTTATTACAAACTCTTTGCGGCAGCAACTGATTTTTCTTGTTTGGCACTTTCTGTGGACACTTAGCCCAACTTTCTGGAAGTAATTAATTTTTCAGTTCACAATCATTCTAAGTACTATAAAAAATTGTATGTGGGTGAAATGAACAACTTTCCCCTGTTTACTGCATTAACAAGGTAAAAAGTAAATTTTGGTTGTGTGCATTACAAACCATAATTTTTGCAGTTTAAAATTAATGTTCAAATAAACTCTAAAGAAAAAGAAATGTAAATAATAGTTCAAATATATATAGTATCATATGGCTGAAAACTGAGTTTGAATTAAAATTAGGAGAAAATTTTACGACTAGAGAGATATTTTCAGTAGTTTCTTTATTTTTCTGGAACGAATGTCTGAAACATTAGCACTTTATTTCTTCTAGAAGAACATTTTTCAGGGTATGATCCAAAATTTGATCCAGCTGTGTCCAGCATGGTAAAAACCTGACTTTTTTTTTTTTTAAGGGGACATGGAGGTGTTCTGTAGCAGTATGAGATATTGACCTCACCATGTGTTAAACTCAGCCCTTCCCTGTAGGGATGTAATGAGACTCAGAATCTGACCTGCTGATCAGGTAAGGGAGTTCACAAGCCATTTCTTCAGCCTTTTGGAAAATTGCCCTTAAATTTGCTAGTGATTTCCTGCGTGTATACATGTGCATGTCCTGACATGGCTCAAACACTGAAGTAATAAGGAAGTATTGACTTCACCCAGATGTCGGTTTCACTGAGCAAGTGTTGGTCAATGAATTGATGCACTATTAGCAAGCATCTGACTCCCTGCTAGGGGAGAATTTCCTGCAAACTAGCAGGCATTTCTCTGCAAACGTGTCTTTGGAGTAAAGTAAAGGAGCATATGTGATTACTGGATATCAGAAAGACTTCTGTTCAGTTATTTGAAAGACATTTTTAAAAATACATCAGTTTTAACATTTTAATTAATTCTGGTAGATTTCATGCATGCTCAGATTAGGATGTGTGGACTTTTAACCCATTAATGTATCCCTTTAAGTCAGAAATGTGACAAGCTAGTTGCAGTATTAACCCCAAAACTATTCAAGAGGTACAAAAGCTGATACTGCAGTAGTAATGTTATCTCCACTGGGCTACACTAGTCAGTGTGAACTACATTCAGCCAAAGGCACAATCAAAGCACTCAAAGAGTGAATATAAGCTCCAATTAAAAGTCAAGTGACCCCAGCTCCATCTGCTCTGAATCAGTATAATTTTACCAAAAAAAAAAGAAAAGAAATGTTGGCACAGTATCAGTTTGTACATGTTGACCCCACAGGCTTGGCTCAGTTTAAACCTCCTTTAAATATGGATGTGGATGCTTTCAGAGAATGGCCTGCAGCATACTTGGCAAGTGGATAGATAGATAATACCCTGATACAGAAATACTTCTTGGACATGTGCTTAAATGCTGTTGCTAATGAAGCTAATGGAAGGTTTACACCCACAGGAGGCAACCTCTGTCTGAGCCCCTACATTCACTCCTGGGCATGGATCATGGTTTTGTTTGACTTAGATTTTGGTGCTGTTTGTGGGAGATGTATTTCAAAATGTGGATTTTCTCTGTGCATGCGTAGTCCTTGCTCTGAGATGGATTTTCATGGGCCTTGTGTGACTCCTCCAGTGCATCTGTTAATGGTTGCTGATGTACCACAGCCTTGCACTCTTAACTGCTAACAAAATTGCTCAGGGTTTATGTGCAGACACATTAGAAAGCAGTGGATGGCTTCCTATGTGTCAAAAAAAAAGTCTTCAGAAACAGTTCAGTGGGAAAGTCCCAAGTTAGAATTGTTTGTCATCATCAACAGGCTGAACTAATAGCATTTGTCATGAGAAACATTGAGATTAAATGGGAGTGTAGGGGAGGAAAAGCTTTTATCTTTGGGAGTACTTGTATGCATAGTGTGTTAAATAGCATATCTTTTCATGTGGTATGACACCCAGGTATGAGGAATACCTAAAGCACTTGCTAACTTCGCTGGTCTGCAGTCTGCAGGAGTTAGTACAGTTGGAAAGGAGCACAGACCTTGCTAAAACACAGCATGATCTAAACTTCTTCAGGTTGTTTTAAAAGCAGGGCTCTGATGACACGGAATCAGTAAAGATTTCAGTTCACCTCCTGTAGAATCAGAGTGTGTTAGATCATCAGTTGTGCAGAAATCTCAACTGGGTCATTGCATTTCTCAAGCTTTTCAAAATTCTTCCTACTTTTTCACGGGGAAAATCTTGTTTCAGTTGTATATGGGATTTTTCAAGCTCATTTTTTGTCTGTCACATTATGTGCCAGTGTTTTCTTTTGCCATGGACAAGGTTATATAGCTGTGACTCATATAAATTGTTTATTATGTGGGTGCGACATGAGAGAAAAAGTGTACCTGAGAAGAAATAGATCTATTGTAATCCTGTGACTGCATCATTTATCTTTTGCTATTGACTCTAGACTCTATCTTTTCTGGGATTTATTTCAATATTTTCTGTTCAACTTTCAGGACCAGTCAGTCTTGTAATATACATCATTAAAATTTACCCTCTAGGAGTTATATGTGTGTGTGTATGCATATATAAAAATATATATGTATGTATGTATGCATATGTATGCATGTTTTGTTTAAAATCTGAAGTACATTTCTGCTGTTAGGCATGTGCTCCACAGAGTTTGCAAGGTGGCAGAGCACAGGGCCTGTGGTCAGACCAACTTCACTGTTAGCAGTGTGGCAAACCATAGCACACACAAATGAAGGAGCTGCTCAGGAGGTAACAACCTGAATTCTTTCACTTTGTTTTTTCCTCTGTGCTGGAGTGGGGCTCAAGCATGCTCGTGCTGTGGCTCTAGCAGAATTTTAACAGTGTGCTGTGGGATCCAGTTTGGCTTCCCTCAGACCTCTCCCCTCACTGAGGGAAGCCTAGGAGAAGTGACTGGGGCTCTTTTCATCTTCAGCTGAAATATTCCACGACTTTGCTGTGACGTATGGGCAGTCAGGAGGAACTCAGCTCCTGTCAGTCCCCTGGGGAAAATCTTGCTGGACCATCTTTTTCTTTTTCCAAGTGAGCATGCACTTTTTGTCACTTTGTTGATGGTTAGAGTTTTTAAAAATCTATTTAAAGCCTTATTTGTAGGTGGTAGAATATAAGAAAATAAAGATAGTGTAGAAAGTAATCTTACCCCTAAGGAGTTGCAGCTGGGCCAATTATCAAAGATTAGGAACAGGCCTGACTTTAACAGGCCACAGCTGTAACCAATGAGAAGAAGAGTGCTATAAAAGAGTGGGGTGGCTGGATGAGAAGGGAACTGGAGTTAGCTGGCTGTTTTGTGAAGAAGAAAGAATCAGTGCTCTGAGGAGACACCCATGAGAAACACTAAGAAGATATGAAACCTTTGTGTTAGGGGACAACAGTATGGAACCCCTGCAATAAGATGACAACACTTATTGGTTTTTGTTTGTACTTGAACCTCTTACCAGTAAAACAGATGGGTCTGTGGACAAAAGCCAAGTGTATTTTCAACCTGAAGGAGGAGGGAAAGACTAGTGGTTGAACAGTGATTATTCAAGATTCAGAAACATAAATCTGTGATGTTGAACTGGTGCTGATGCTTCCTTCTAGTTCCTCTTGTCAGGTCTAGAGGAACTCTATTAATACTTTGTGTCCTAGTAGATTAAGAGGGTTTTTCCCTTCTCCAGAACAGAAAGCTGTCAAGACTTAATCTATATTGCATTGAGTCTTACATAGATGAATTTGCCTCTGGAAGACAATGAAATGTTTTGCTTTGAGGCCTCTTTTCTCTTTCTGCCTCATTCCCTCCACACTGGCATCTTTCAGAAACTTGTATGGCTTCCGACACAACCCTTAGTGCAACTTCCGTGGTTACAGGGCTGTGGACTCATTTGGCTTCATACCAAAAATGCTGTTACTGGATGCAGGTTCTCACCTTCATGAAAAAGAGGAATAGCTAATGGGTTCAAAAATTTAAGATGCCAGGTGAAACTGCTGGAAATCAGGATGTTTAATATGGTTTCGGGAAAAAAAATCAACAGAGTTGCACCTTGTAGCAGAATGTTTTCGAACAATTCTACTGTTATTTTTTTCCATGGGATGCTACTGCAATTACGTTTTTCCTTCTACCTGATAAAAGCCAAAAGAATGTCTTTGTTGCAAATTCTGTTCATTACTGCCAGCCAAATTCTCCCTCCAAACTTTAGTTCATAGAGCAACTATGATCCTTGCCATAATCAGAGAAAAGTTTTCCAGGTTTATTTTGTTGTGAAACAGTTCAAAGAGAAGCTGGGCCCTGTGGTGAGACCTTGATACTTACCACAGCCCACATCCAGCTGTGCTCAATGCATCCTCTGCGCAAGCACACACAGGTGTTCCAACTGTACATACCCTGGACTCGTTTTCAGGAATAAATATCAAAAACAAAGCGAACAAACAGAGTGAATTTTAAATATGAAGCAATATTGTTGCTACATCTTTTTAGAGACAAAGGCATATTCAGCAAAGCTAATGAGAATAAAGTGATTTTGCCAGATTATTTAAGGGCAAGTTGAATTTACTCGAAGGCTATGTAGAAGATGACTATGGATTTTGTATTTAGCTATGTTTGTTTCATTGAAACTTGGTCACTGATATCACAGGTACTTCTAATTTTGATGCTATATCAGGATAGAATAGCCAGCAGAGGGAGCAAAGGCTTTTTTAACAATGAGTTGTTGGCAAGAACTATGTGACCCTATTGGGGGATCAGGAACGAAAGAAACTTTCTCTGTGCTACTTTCTTTTCCTCAGGAATAGAAGAAGAGGTGAGAGAGAAAGTTTTGCAGACTTAGAAAAGAAATAGTGTTGTGTGTTACTTTCAAACTTGAATGTAAAGGAGACCATGTTAATAAAAATTGGAAATTCAGCCCCATAAATAAAATGCTACCTCACTGCAGGGGGAGTAGAAGGGAAGAAAGAAAACCAAAATCAACCAACTAAAATGTACCAAAAATTGAGAATCAGTTGCTATTTTTTTTCTATTTGTTCATGTTTTCAATGCCAGAACTATTTTCATCTAATGGCCAGGATCATTATGAAATGTATCCTGTGGTTTTGGCCACTTACACAAAGTTCTGTCACAGAGGGCTCTGTAATGACAATTTGCTGTTAATTGCTATCTAAAAGGGCCAACCATTGTAATTTCAGCACAGTCTTATTCATAGATCACCATCAGTTACCATGGCCAATCCCAAACACTTTGGGAAAAATGTCAAATTAAAAAATGAAGGAGAAATACTGGGGTTTTTGATGCCACTTCTCCCCTGCTTTTCACGTTTTTTAAGTCTTCCACCTGTAGTTCTTTGGTATTGCACGTAGGTGTTAAGGCCTTGTGTATTAAGATGACAACAATTTCAGATCTGGCTAGTCTCTGCCCTAAACCTGCCTTATCATCTCTGGAACAGCTGCAGATTTTTGTGCTGAGAGACTGGACCAAACGCATTGAAGAGTGCATTTGGTATACTTTCAAAGGGGTAGGCACACTCCTGCCCAGCCCAAAGAGCTGGAGAGGAGGGAAGGGGCAGAAACATCTCAAAGAAGGAGAGGGTCTGCTGACGTGAATCAGGATTTAATGAGCTGACCACCTGCTCTTGAAATCCTCATCTGTAAGATATTTGAGCCTATGAACTCAAAAATGATACCTACAGGCTTTTCAGCTAATCTTGTTGTCTGATTTGACAGCACAGTCATAAAGAATGTGACCTCAGGAACAGAGAAGGTACCTACTTGATATCCTGGCAGAGCACATTAATAAACATTTCAGCATCAGCAGTGCCTGCTCAGCAGTCTGTAGGTTAGGGGGCACATAAGGTTACTTCTCTAGCTATAACATTCTTTCTATTTTGTAAACTCCTAAATTTCAGGTTTTGTATTCGCTTGAATCCTCAGTCTTAGCTGGTAATATGCAGTGTAAGGCAGAGAGGGAGGTGTGTACCACAACAATATCTGCAGACTTGTGCATGCAAGTACAAGACTAACTTTTGGAAACAAAGAGGAAAGACCCACAAGGACTTTTCCCCACTGCTCTGCTTTAACTTTTCTGTATCTGTCTTCCTCTAAGTGTGCCAAAAGGGAATGGCTCTGCATCCAAGATAACTGTGTGGCACAGGGCCCCCCTCTGCCCTGTAATCAGCAGCGCTTGTGATGCTGTCGTCCTTATGCAACATTCAAATAACTTAAGAGAAACTCCAGCTTAAATTGAATGGCTGTTGTACTTATGGAGCAACACCCCAATTAAGCCATGCTATAGAATATTTCTGGGGCTTAAGCCATGCTATAGAAGATTCCAGGGCTTCCTTGTCCCATCAGGAGAGGTGTTGCTTCATGCTTGCAGAGGGATTCCCCTGAGGGCATTCTGCCCACTGTTTTCTTGGTAAAACCTATTGCTGTGGAAAGCCTGACTCCATCTGCTCCTTTCTCCTGAGGAAAATGTTTCTTTTAAGGTCAGGAGAAATGTGAAGTCTTTATAAGGATGGCTGGAATGCAGCATTCAGAGCAAGACTTGTGTTTTTTTCCTCACAGTGTGCCTCTGCAGAGAAGTTTAGGCATAATTTCCCTTGTTCAGGAACATTAGTCCTTGTTATTTTTCTTCTTACTCAAACTTAACAAATTGAGCTAGAAATATATCCATTGTCTGATTGAATGGGAACATTAGCAGTATTATTTCCTTCCAGAGGCTGATGGCTTTGATCCATTCTTGAATTCTGAGTGTTGCAGTGTCAGCAAGCTTTCTTTGTCTGTGATTTCTGACCATCTTTTGCATTTGCATCTTCACCTGTTCTTGTGTTGCTCTCAATTCAAGAGCACACAAATACAGGTGTGCCACTAATATGTAACTTTGTCTATTTCTTGCAAGTTAAGAACACAAAGCAATCTGAGAGTAAAAGAGGAAGAGATCTCCAAGATGAGTGAGGAAAAGAAGTTGACTTTTCAGCTACCCCCAGACAGCAGTGACTATGAGCAATCCCATTTAGGTGCCCAAGTAGTGATTTTCAGAGCCCCACAGTCTGCTTTGTACCCTAACATTACACAGAAACCTCTCGAGCTCCATTTTAGAAAATGATTCATTATTCTGCCTTTGTTACTATTTAAAAATCTCATAGCTCAGGAGGCTGGGCAAATTATTATAGTCTTCAGTCTAAACCTATTTTGGCAATTTTATGCCTATTAGTTCTTGAACAAATGTACTTATTTTGATTAATTCTTTAATTCCTTACTATTCCTTCACACTCACTGTTATATTTATAGGTAGCAATCATATGCCCCTTAGCCTTTCTCTGACTAGGTTAGCCAAGTTTTTTAGTTTTCTTATGTTAAAAAAGGGTTCCTCGTTTCTCTGATTGTACTAGAAGACTTTCACTGCGCCTCTTCTGGTAATAGACTCATCTTTCTGAGTTTGAGTGATCAAGGAAATGTGCAATTTTTAAGGTGTCATTGGTTCTCTGTGCAGTCATGTTCACCATTTCTATTGGAAAGCTCTCTCATGATCACATTTCATCCATTTCCTCAAAACAATGTACATAGTTTTTGTATTAGAAATGATCATTAGAGCTGTTCCTACTGCATATGATCATTTGGTGCAGAACAATTGCCCTAGGCATTTCCAGATTCTGAATAAAACAAGTTAGGGACCCTATTAGTCACATGTGTTTTTCCCTTAATGATTTCCCCACCATGCCTTCTGAGTGAAGAGTTTCAGGGGAGGGGAACCAGGTAAATAAAAGCTATGTCCCAGCATATGCGCACTAGGGAGCTGAGTTAAATCCTGCTTTTTTGATTGCTGTGTTTTGCAGATACAACATATTTCTTTCAGCATCATGTAAAGTACTGTAGGCTGAGGCAGTGCTGTGCAAATGCTGGCATGCAGTTGGAACATTTGCTTTACTTGTGAGGGATGAGCCTATTTACAAAATGAGGCAGATCATCCCAATGGATGTCAATGGGATCTTTAATACTCACTGCCATACCTTTAAACACCCCTCTCTGATGGATGTCACTCATTTTTTCAGTCCCACTGAAATACTTTGGTACTGAAATATCAGTTTTACCATGATGGGTTCGTGGAAGACTAAGCTAAACTTGTTGATGGTAGAGAAGGGAAGAAATTCTGCACTCTGCTGAGGGAAGAAAAAACTTTAACTTGGCTCAAAAGGAAAGGTGTTTGGGTTTTTTTTATAATTTGTCTTGATTTATTTATTGCAGTTTATTTATTTGCTACATTTTTAAAGGAAAGTTATTCTTACTGCTGAAGGGCACCCAGTGGTTAAAGAAGTTTTGAAACTGCTGAGAATGACTTGGAGGTGCTGGTGGATGAGAGGCTGGACAGGAGCTGGCACTTCCAGCACAGAAAGCAAATTTATCTTGAGCTGCATCTAAAGCAGCATGGCCCCCTTTGCCACCAGCATCCAGCTCTGGGTTCCCCAGCCTAGAAGGAACTTTGGCCTATTGGAATGAGTCTGGAGTTGGACTACCAAGACTATTAGAGGAGTGGGGAGCTATCTTCTATGAGGAAAGGCTGAGGGGATTTGGTTTGTTCTGCCTGTAAAACAAAAAGTCTAAGGGGTGACCTAATTGCAGCTTTTCAGCACATGAAGGGAGCCTGTGGGAAAAATGAAGAGGGACTTTTTACAATGGCAGGTAGGGACAGGATGAGGGAGAATGTATTCAAACTGAGAGTAGGTTTAGATTACCTATTAGAGAATAGGCTGGGGGGTTAGAATTAGATCTTTAAGGTCCTGATAAAATCTGCTCGTTAACAAGGTGAGACCTTTCAAACACCTTTTCAACTTTGAGACAAATGTGCAGAAGACTGAAGTAAAGCCCTCCTATTCTTATTTTGCATTGCTAGTATGCACCCTAATTGATAGCACAGCAACCCCTGGGGTGAGCTCCTCCACTTCTGCATGTTTGTTAAGCTCAGCTGGTGTCAGTGAAACAGTGGTGCTACACATGAGCTGAGGATGTGGCCTCTGGAGTTCAGAGGAGCTACTGTAGAATATCAGGCTGAAAAGTGATTTCTGAAGGATTTTCAGTTAAGCTAATGCCTAAGACAAATAACGAGGAGGTTTATTTATGTGTTTAAGTGCTTTTCTTTGAGATACTCAATAAGCAGTTTGTGTCTTGACATAAACAGAAATGTACAAATATGACAGGTGAGTGTTTATCAATTCCATTTACTGTTTATAGCAGAGTAGACATATTGCCTAGGCTAATCTATGAGTTTGGCTGATGTCATCCAGAGAGGAGAAAAATGTTTTAATAGAAATGAAGTATAATTTAAGCTTTATTACAGATCTCAAGTTTATTGAAGTGTGATGCAAAGAAGTTTTTGGGATGTTAACTGTGTATCCACAAAGCATGAGATAAAGCCAGGAACAAAATAAGGGTGTTTTCAGTCTTCTTTCTTTTTCAGATCAGCTAAAACACCAGATTTTATTTCCAAGAAGAAAGGATACAAAAAGACTAATGTCTTCTTTCATCAAGCATGGGTAAATTTAGGACATCTATTTGGATAAAACATATTTGAAATGGTTGCTGGCTATTTCTTTTCTTTGTTGTTGTGTTTGGGTGTCTTTTTTCTGTTCATAAACAAAGCTTTTTTTTTCAAATATTTTCTTTCGTTGGGACACAGAAAACCTACTGACTGTTAGAGCAGGGATGACACTTTTAGTTTAAACCACAATTTTGACTGCAGCTAGCCATGAAACTTAGATCTGGATTTAGATCCCAAATTAAATGATTACTTACAGAGCTTTTTTTTCCAATTATGACCCATTCTTTGCATTATGCTTACTCGATTTGCTAAACTATAGAACAAGTGTTCTATAGTTTAGTAAATCTAGTAAGTACAACGCAAAGAAGGGGTTATATTTTTGCAGTCTCTTAGCATGTTAGGATGTCTGTCCTGCTTGTTATCATTAGAACAATTAAGAAGGATTTTCTGGCAATGAGTTAAGTTATCTGGAATGTAAAATGATCTTTTTTTCTTCAATTTCAGAGGAAGGAACTAGGCTTTATACCAGTAATCTCAAAAAACGTCTGAGCTGCTGATCCCAAGGCGTGCTGTGATTGTATGGGGTGGTTTAATTGGATATGTGTATCCGAGTTCACTGTTTACATGCACACAGCTATTTGGAAAAGGAGCTTGTTAATGAAAGTAGAAGAAAAACTTGAAGGAAAAAGCACGTTTGGTATTTAACTAGCAAAAGATTTGCCTTCTTCATTAAAGTCATTATAACTGATTTCAAGAATTGCACATGCACAAGGGAATTACTTGAATTAAGTTAATAAAGTTGTACTTTATTAGGTGTGAGGGGCCTCGTTTTTCCATTAGTAGCACAACACAATCTGAGTTCAGATCTGTGGACTGGAGCAAGCAGGTTATGAGGACGAAGCTGTGAAGCTCCTGTCCTGTGCACCTCTTCACCTGGGTAAGAGGAAGGCTTTTGTTTCTGATTTTATGAAATGGGACAAAATAAATTGGTGCTGTGCTGGCTAAGCCAGTAATCAATAGAGTCTGTTCTTAGGAAATTTAGAGGAAAGCCATTCAATTACTTGGTAGAAAGTCTACATGTCTCTCAGCTGTCTCTGAACGTGTCAGGCCTGGGGAATATACAGCAGGGTTTGAGAGTTATAGCATGTTCTTTTCAGTGCAATTGGGTTTTGTTTTTCTTTTTTTATTCAGCTCTTGAAACAAGATTTAAAAAATAGTATTATCTGTATCGCTGCAGAGCATAATGGGTGCTGGTAATAAGCTGCTTTCAGGCATAGAGTGTTATCTGTAAGGTGAAATGCTAAAGAGTACCACCTACTTGTTATGTAAATATCTTGCTAAAAGGTCAGGTGAATGCTTTTTTCTGGTCTGGGAAATGCTCTTAAAATTTTTCCACTTTGGCTTAAAATAGATTTGATCAGCCTTGAAGCCTAGTAAACTTTGGTATCACACAACGGTGAAGAAATTACCTGAAGTGTTGTTGAGTCTGAATGATGAAACTGGAATTCTCCAAACCCTCTTCATGAAAAATACTGACAACAGACATATAAGTGGTGCTTCCCAGCTCAGTGGCAATAGTAAGCGAGTCCAAAGACATGCAAAGTAGGATTATTAATAATTAATTAATAACAAAGTGAACGTTTTTTTTGGATGTTTTTTGAATTGCAGATAGCATGAGAATGTTATGGGTAGCACTGCACTTTGCATAATGGGCCCCACTTCTGAGTGTGCCTTAGTATCATCCTGATCTTAAACAAGTACCTCCCCTGTCATTTGTCACTAAGTGCGGAACCACCCCTGAACTGAGCAGATGAGTGTGGGCAGAACACTGCTCTTGTCCGCTGGGGGCTGAGTTGTGCTATCCAATGTTCTATTGGCTTCCCATCAGATTTCTGCTTCCTGAACCCCTTTTTGAAGGACGTGAGTTAGAGAGGGCCTTTCCAGCTATGTTCACAAGATCAATAAAATGGAAGAAAATGTAATGCTATTGCTACCAATATATTTTAGTTTAGCAATAGTTTTACTAGTGGGTACAAAATCTGTTTGCTAAAAAATCTGCTTTCACTACTAAACCATCACATTATAAAACATATTGCTCTTAGTGAAGATGATGGTCTTTTTGCCACAGCTTTGACCCTGTGTTCACTACTGAATGCACAAAAAAGGTTTAGCCTGATAAGTTAAGGAGCCAGCTAAGTTAGCTTATTAGGCAGATTGTCCTTTCTTTTCTGTAATACACCATTCTTTACCAAACATTCACATCTGTAGGCCAGCAAAGAGTTAATAATCAATTGCTACTTAATGAACCTATAACCACCTTATTAAATCTGCATTGAATGTGTAGTTAAGTGTACTCAGAGTATTTCAATTTAAATGTTACCATAAAATCTGCAAGTGGAATTAGTGTAGTGCTTTTGAGATTACATTAGCAGCAAAACAGGGGGTGGGTGGTTATTGTTAATTAAACCATACAGGCAACATCCAGTAGAGTCCTAACGGAGTGTAGGATGCATCTATTTGTTTAACATATTACAGTTTCAAGACTCTTTGTCCTACAACTGCTTCCCACCCCCCCCACCCCCCCACCCCCCCCCCTTTTTAAATTACCAGTGGAAGTTTTTGGGCTGATTTTGTTACTCTGCGAGGCTCATGAAATGTTGAAGTGAACCTTTCCATTGTCCCTGGAATCGGCTTGACATTAATACATTCTGTAGAGGGATGGAACAATATAATTTCATTATGAGTTTGTTTATTAAAGTATTTTATGACAATTTTTTTCTTCCATCTAAGCAGTCTCTGAGGAAAACTCTAGATTTGATTTCCTCTAATGAAAGTGTCCCCCTTATAACATATTCATGACCACATGAGTCATGACATCCTATATTCTTTTGCACTTCTGTGCTTAGGTCAGATACTGCAAAAAAGCCACCTTACTACCTTACATTGTCCTTTGTTTTCCTTCTTTTTACATATCTATGTGTGCAGTATGTGAGACTGAGAACAAAATTCCTGTGGTTTTTTTTTTGTTTGTTTGTTTGAGGGGAATTTGTCAGATTCAGTGTTTAATCTGTGGCATAGTTCCTCTGCCTTTTGAAGGAACAAAACTTCTCTCTGTGACTACCCTCAGTGTGACACTCCCATCTTAATCTTGTTTTCAATACCAACTGGGCACTCAGAAAGGGTATAGTGCTGCATACCCACCCTCTTTTAACTGATATATTCCATTATTTGTGTTAAAGTCTTCAGGAGTCCTCCAGACCTGCCTTCCTGGTTGCTGCCTCTGCTGACTGTCATGGGATAGGTGTCCCTGTGCTGTGTCACCCTTTTTTCATCTAAAAGGAAGAGTCTTGCCCAACAAACCTTTTGTTAAATCATAAACTCTTGTAGGGATAAGGTTCTGCAGGTTTTACATCTTGTTCCCATGGTCTTTTAGAGCTGTTACCTGGTCTTTAGTGTCTCCTCTTGCCCTGCAGCCCTGACACTTCTGTAATACCTTGCTAAAACTCCCTTGTCGGTAGTTCCTGCTTTGACCTTTCTCCTAGTTGAGGAATACACAGAGTGCAGGCAGCTAGGTGTACAAGCTGCAGATTGAACTGCTGTCTCTTTGCACAACAAAGGGCTCGGGGACCTGTGTCCCCAGCCAGGAGACATCTCCTGCCAGAGATATGGCAGGAGCGGCTGGCTCAGCAGGAAGACCCCAGACTTTGCATGGATGAACAGCTTGAGCTGTTACTGTGTTATTATGCCATTAATAAACTGCTTTATGGATCCAGAGGTTTTAGGCTCTGCTGTGGGAAGCCTGGGGTCAAATCAGTGAGGAAGCCTGGTCTGACTGAGAGTGGGGTGTGTAGGGAGTCAGGTAGGACACCCATCAGCTGACTGGAGCCACCCACTGCAAAGGGGCTTCAGTCTTGGCAGTGAAAGTATCCAGCAGTGGAAGTGCGAGTTCCAGAGTGCCTCCTGAATGGTCAGACAGGGAAGTTTCCTTAACATTCCTTATCTGCGAATGCCTCATCAAAAGACTTACCATAGAGTCATAGAATGGTTTGGGTTGAAAGTGACCTCAAAGGTCATGAAGTTTCAAGGACACTCTTATGCTGCTGCTATATATTATCTGTCATAAATTGCTCCTTGTCCCCCAGGTCTTTTCTCCACAGACAGTTCCTTGCCTATTTCTTGTACAGATATCTCTGGCAAACAGAGCAGGACAGTGCTTATTCCCCTTTATTGCTTTCTGAAGCACAAAGACCTGCCTAAATAACAGTATTTGCAATAGGAGTTTTTGTGCTCCTATCCACTGTGGGAGTTTAATTTAGACCCTCTGCATCTTTCAAAATTGTTTTTGCTTTTCTGTGAAGGGCCACACACCTTCTAGGCACCAGAAGAATATGATACAATAATAATGAACATGAGACTATGCTTCGGCTGTTGAATGGGTCTTTTTACCCCCAGCTATACAAACCACGTGGTTGCTCTTCATTTTCAAAAAAGCCAGTGAGTCAACTCTTCTAAGCAAATCCATTGTAGAGTGTGAAGTGTTCTTTCCTAAACACTCTTAAGACTACATTGCAATTTGACTCATTGGTTGCTTTATTTTCATCACAAAGATCCAATTCTAGGTCTTTTCCTTCTGCTTACTGAAGGTCATAGCCCGGAAACCTGAAAGTTAAGTCAAGTGCTTGACCCCTGTGAAGTCAACAGGACCTCATGCATTATTTGGTAATCCCTTCCATTCATCCTCTCTGTGCAGTAGTGCATGCATGTACAGACCACAAGCAAGGATTTGCAAAATGGAGCCCTTTTTTTGTAATTGAAAACCATTGTTGAAGAAACAATGATTCAATAACCTTTTCTGAGGCTGGCCTAATGTCTCTCTCCAGAGACCATGGTGAGCACAGTGGTAAATTGATTTTAAAAAGAGTACAGCATTTCTAACCCTTTATGCAAGACTGACTACAGTTTCAGGCTTCTACTTAATAGCTTTGGATAATGCAGGACGTCAAGCATTGTTGTGAAGTGTATGTGTGTGGGAGCACATTGTATTATCATCTTATTTCTTCAGATTTTTCCTACTGTTAAAGAAAAAATCCATAGTAAGATGAGTGAACACATCATCTAAATGAAGAAATAAGTGGTAGTTGTTTGATTCCCTGTTGTACACAATGGTGATATATGTTTGGAAGCAGCCGCTGTTTTTACATCTCTTGAGGGAGTTTTTCTTTCCATTTTCACCCTTCTACTGGGCTGGTCAAAAAGGAAGCTGAGCAAGCACAGAGAAAACCAAGGTCTAATAGCAGTGGGCAGGTGGAAGAGCCTTCCTTAACTACATGTGAAAAATAAAGAAAATCCTTCCTTTCTTGAGCTAACAGAACTTAAACACTGATTCAAAGATACATGCGTGCTCATGTGTCCTTTAATCTCAAAATAAAAACCAACCCCAATGTACTCTGATGGAATAAGATTTGCTGGAGATTAGACTAGCAAGTATTGTGAAGGCTGACAAAAAATTCCCCAGTACTTCTGTACCAAAAAAAAAAAACAACCTAAGGAAAGCATGAACCTGCTACTCCATGGACCAGGACACATAAAGACAAAAGACAGGAAAAAGATGCTCAGTCCTTGACTTGATTTTTTTTCATTTGCATGTTCTGTCCACTGGCCATCAGGTTCCTGGCTTTATTATCAGGGCCTAAGTGAAGTCTTATCCACGCTACAAAAAGGCAAAGTAAGGAGTGCTTCAACTAATTGACAGTAAGCAAGCCTATGGGACCAGATAAAATGAATTTTGGGAGCTCACCAATATATTTTTAAGGCCACTCTGCAACACATTTAAAAGATGATGGCAACAAAGAAGGGTTTATAGAAAAAAAAAAAGGCATCACACTCATCTTCAAGAAGGGCAAGAGGCAGGAAACTAAAGGCAAGTCATCTTTACCTTTACCCTGTGGTGGTAATGGAGCAAATCCTTATTAGAAACCAATTCCAGCTGTATGAAAGAGAGAAATCTGACTAAGGATGGGAAGAATGGATTTAAAAGTACAAGTCATGCAGGACCAAACTGACAACCTTCTGTGACGAAGGAGCGCTCTGTAGATAAGACGAGATCCATGGATGCTGTGCATACCTTGATTTTAGAAGGTCTCTTAATATGGTCTGCTAATCTCCAAACAGCCAAACTGATGATATGTAGAGACGATAAACAGATAATAAGGTGGCTGGAAAATTGGCTGAACTATCAGCAGCAACACAAAGCCCCAGCTGGCAGCTTGTTGCCAGTGTTGTCCCTCAAAGATCAGTATTAGGGCCAATGTTATTGAGTGTTTTTATTAATTATCTGGATGTTGGGAGAGTGGACTCCCATCAGGTTTGGGGAGAATACCAGTTTCGTGGGAGCAGTCAGTATTTTGGCAGGGAGAGTTGCTCTTCACGGGGAGATGGACAGGTTGGAGAAATGAGATGATAGAAGCCCCATGAATTTCAAGGCAACAAAATCCTGACCTGAGACAAAATAATCCCATGCTAAAGCAGAGGCCATGAGCCAGCTGCAACAGCAAAGAAGCTCTGAAGGAAAGTGTGTTTCTGGTGGGAGAGTTGAACAAGAGCCAGCACTGTGTCCCTTGCAGTCAACAAGGCCTGGCGCATAGCAGGCTGCACTGGCAAGGGGATTCTGTGGAATTCCAGCTCTGGGGAAAGGGATTCTGCTCAGTACAGGTGCAAGTTAGGTGCCCTAATGGAAGTGTGTAAACGTCATCCACAAGGACTAGCTGAGTCAATTTGGTTATCAACATAGGCCAATGTAGTTCAAAATCACAAGCTGTATAAACAAACAACAAAACAAACAAAAAATATAAACAAATTTTTGGGTGGCTTAGGTTTTTTGTCCAATTTATCCAACTCAGCTGATACAGCAAAATAGTTTACCGCTCTTTACAAATCTGACTGCTTTGAATATTTAAAGAGAAGATGGGTCAGTTATCAAGTGCCCAGCTTGAATTGAAAATGTTTTAGTTCCATTAAGTTTGTGAGGTTAAAGCAGCTCATTCCAGCTGCAGATATTTTCACCGCCATATATGTTAAATGTGCCAGTCATCAGGCTGGGCTTGCTCCTCCCATGTGGCAAACTTCAGGTCAGGCAAAGGATGAGTGACAAAGCAAGGAGGGTGAGGACATCTGTCATGTTTAGTGCCTGGTATTAGAAGAAAAACACAACCTGTCAGGGAGGTAGGAAGAATGAATGAGTTCAACCCTGACAGGAATTGGTGGGCAGGTGATGGCATCTCTTTGCATTATGTGACTAACAGAGGTCATTTTTAATAGCTTGCAAATCAGCCCATGGCAGTTTTCTCTGATATGCCAGGGCAGCGCGCAAGACACTGATATGTATTTTTCTCTTATTTAGAGTTATTTAGAAAGCAAGTTGATACACTCCTTTTTGCCTCCTTTCTTTTCTTCTGTAGATATACATGGTCTGTTATTTTTAAACTTTTGTAACTATTTGAATCATACTCAATACTGCATTTTCAACTCCTGGACTAAATTGTGATGTGGAAGATGTAAATTACAAGGGATTATACTGTGTTTTTTTCCTAATAGCCCGCATTCTGTAACAATTTTGTTTCTGTTTGAAAAAAGTGTTCTGCAACAGATATAGTCTGGTTCAATGAGTCCATTCAGAAGTGCATTCCACACTGCAAGGGTAATTATCTTTATTAGTTTTGTACCTTGATAGTGTTTCAGCAGAGCATTTAGGAGTGTCAAATTCTATTAAACATAAACTAGCTCACAAAAGGAATAAATTGGAACTGTTTGCAAATGGTGATACCTTAAGAGGTTTTAGTGAGTGTTCTGCTAGGTGGTTTTGCCACTTGATAGCAAAAAAAAAAAGTCTAATTTTTGTTTATTTGAGGGGAGGGAGCTTTGTATCTTTTGGGATGACAACCTCCCTCTCATGAATAAATGTGGAAAATTTAAAGCTTATACATGCAAGCAATCAATCACTAAGACTCCTAAAATTTTTCATTGTCTTTATTCAAAAGTGTTATTTTGTTGGTATACAAAATTTTGAGTCACAAAGGAATGCTACATAAACCACAATGCTTTCCTGAAATTTCTCCTTTTCCCAAGAATTGAGCTGCAGAAGTCCGGCAGGACAAAACTACAGCCCATATTTGCATGGCTTAGCAAGACACTAAAAGATGCTTCTAACTTCTATCATGTAATGTTTGTGAAAGCTGAAATAACTGTGTTTTCTGTGGTGCTACACCCATATTCAGTAAGAATGTCCCTGAATTTGTCTCACCTGAGCAGCAGGACTAACTGTGAGAAAACCAAAGGAAAGTGCTGAGACCCAAGAAAAGATTTTGTTAGTGGTAAACACGAAAATTAAACTCAGAGGAAGGCTGTGGTGTTGCAAATTGTGCCCTGCTTGATTTCCCTAGACAGCTCAATTTCATTGCATGCCATTAGTGCTTACATTCAAGACCATGCATGTATTAATCATGTTGGAACTGCTGTCCTCAGCTCTCAGGAGTTTGTCTTTCCTCCCTCCACAGACTCTTTAGCATCTTCAGCTTGCTCTTTCTCTCATTTTGTCATTGGTTCATATTTGTCTTTTGGTTAAGGGGGACTGATATGGAAAAGACAAATCCTTTGTACTAGCAGAAACCTGTCAAGTATTACAAGCTGGAAAGGTGTCTCCCTTTGCTGAAGTGCTGCCCTTCTCACTGCCTGTCTTATTCCGAAGTTGCTGTTCTATGGAAAACCCCAGGAGGAAAAACCCAGAAGGAACTGACTTTAGCTAGTGCTAGTGCTATTTGCTTCAGAGTCAGGCCAAGTGAAATGGTGAGGGGACAAAAAGGCAGATGTTTTTTGGCCACCAGAGAAACAGCTGGCAGAAGCTGGCAGAAGTTCTTGCCCATGCTGTGGGGGACAAAAAAAAGACAAAAGGAGAGAAGCAGTTGGAAGGAGCAGGTCTGTCTGGGTTCTCTAAAACATACATCATTCTGCACTATGCCTTTGTAAATAGGCTTTATGTTTCATGCTTTGTCTGATCATAATCAGGTAGGTTCTGAGCTTGCTTCTTAGACAAACCAGAAACACTTGTGCAACCCTTTGTCTGATTTTATGTCGATTTCTGGCTTACACTTGCTTGGCTAGGCTGTGGTCTGGCATCCTGTTTCACTGGCGCTGGCCAAGTGAAGACATTATTCCCTCCAGACTCTACTGATTAACCTCCAGTTACTGCTGAGTTCTGTTGGTGTAATTTGATTCAGTCAGGATGACCTGGACTGGAAAAGGCTATTATGCTACAGACTGGTAGGTCTGGCAAAATTTTCTGTTCTCTAACACAGGTCAGTGATAAGGCAGTCCAGTAGTGGGAGGGAGCTGTGATCTTTCTGAGCACAGCTAGGATGAGACACATCAAAATAATGTCAGCATCTTTCTTGACTTGCTACTTCTTGCCCTTTATCATCTGCTGTCTCAGAAACCTCAATCTGGTTTTCATTCCATACACTTGTGTAGCCCTGGTTGACTGTGTGGTTTTCTGGGTCCCACGGGGATGTTAGAAAAGTTTCTGTCCAAAGATTCTTTTATCTCTTTCCTAGTAGGAGGTTTGTGGAAATGTGCCCGAATCTGCTTTTGGACAAAATGACCTGCACTAGCTGTGTGATTTAAGTGTTTCAGGTAGAGGCTCAATCTGCCTCAAGCAAACTAAGCATCCTTAAAGCAGACACCCCTTAGTTTCTGTCAGATGTCCCATGCTCTCTGGGAGAAGGTGACCTCCAAGTGGGACAAGCACTTCTCTTACCAGCCAGCTTGGGTGTGAAAGGGAACATCTGCACATGAGCTGACAGATGATGCAAATTGAAGCAATGTGGATCAGTTTTAAAAGGGAGCATAAGTTCCACTGGTTTGACTGTTTCTATTTAAACAGTGTAATGTTATGAAAACCTATTCATATGTTAATGGAACTGATCCATCTTGCCTTAAAGAAACACTTACTTTAGAAAGCAATATTGATATTTCATTTGTCTGATGGCAATTCTATTTTATGCTCCTTTAGACTACCCATTTTGAAAATCCTTTTTTTATCCCCTCACGCTTTTGCTTTATTGTAAGCACTTAAAAATGTGTCTTTCTTCAGGTATGGGAACAGTCATAATAAATGTTACTGGGTTTACCATCATAGTCTATATACTTAAAATTAACTATTTTTTTGTGCTAATAAAAATGTTGATTCAGCAAAACCTGAATTTTGTACTTGTCTTCTCTGGAAAATTAATCCAGGCTAATTGATGTAGGTTGGATTAATTAAACCACATTAAAGTCATGTAAAGCCTTTCTCATTTTGGAGGAAAAAAAAGGAAAAAAAAAAACAACCCTAATTTGCTTTTGTTTGATTCACTTCCAAATCAGAGAAACCTCTCTGATCTAATATATATATTCATCATAAATACTTATACTTGTGTTCAGTATGGTCTCTGTGTAGACAACCTATAGTCTTTATGTGAGAGAAGGAGAGAGAGGGTCTGCTACTGCTGAGGAATATCAGTTTGTCTAGAATTACACAAGGATCAGGTTTGTTTTTTATTTTTGCAGTTGAGCTACTGCATCATTTAACTTCCCTTTCCTAGGAAGTTAATTTTGCTTTCATTCCCTTTCCTTCAACCCATATGGCTGAAGCTTTCTTGTTGGTACCAGCTTTGGAGATGGAAAGCAAGGCAGGTTATGGTTCAGGAAATTAACCCTGAGTCAAAATCAAATATTTTACTGGTCTGCCAATTGCTGAGTGGTCTTCTTTAGTCTGGACCCACCAAACACAATAGAGTCCTCATGTTCTCACAATCCTTTCATTGCATAACATCACAAAGAAAAACCCAGCTTTCCCAAACAGGGCTGAATGCAGAAGGTGGTAGTGAAATGGGTAGTTTGATGCAAATCTCATTTGATGTGTAAGTACTGCTGAATGGGAAGGACACTTTAAATATGTAGGGGATGGTGTGGTGATTTGGTGCTTAAGAGTTTCTAAAATATTCAGCACTGAAGCGCTCTGAAAATGCTAGAAAACTGTTTAGGGGAATTGCACAGGTATTATTTGACCTTACCATGGTATAATCCCAACTTTCTGTGATTCATCAGCATTATTTTATTAAAAGTAATTTTTTCAGTTAAAATGAGAAAAATATTTTAAATTTTTCAAATGGCTCAATTTATTTACTCACCTCTAGTTTTGCCCTGGTAACAGCAGGAATTGATGGAGAAAAAGTGGTTCGTTTACAGTTTTTGTAACAGAATAAATTGTAAATATCGAAAGTAACTTAAGGAGTTGTACAAGTCTATCCTAAATTCTTTATGAGCTTTTTGTGTTGAGAAAGTTCAAAATAGTTTGAGTAAGATCAAAATAAATATCCAGAAGTACAAAAATTCAGAGGTTAAGTACAAAATTTTCTCTGGTGTCTGCTGTCCTGATTCAGCCAGTGCAGTAGAATGTAGAAAAGCTATACTGCTGTAAGTGAATGAAAAAAAAAATATTATTTGATAATGGTTTCCATCTCATAGGGACTGGAATAATACACAATCTGCAGACAAATAAGAGTAATATTCTGACTTAAGCCAGCCTCAAAGTATATGTTCTAATCTTCAGAAGCTGAGAGGCAAGAAATTTTATTAAGTAAAAAAGTGGGTATATATTAGAATTTTTGATCTGTGGGCAAGGTTCATTGGTGGTTTTTTATTTTTTAGAGTTTGTTAACATTCTTAATAAGATTTTAAGAAACTCAGTACTGAAGTAAATGTTGCACAGAATGTTTAGAAATGTTTCATTTAACACATTAACATTCAACACTGAATTCAGCCTGGAAACTTGTGTGGTGAGTTATCATCCTGCCTTCTGCAAATGCTGCTTCCCATCTCAGGATGAAGCTTCATTGCTAGATTACATCTCTCTTATCTGTGCTTGTGGTTGGAGACTTTTTATGGAACACCTCATTATCTTGGCTGGAGCAAAGCGATCTGACCGGTGAGTCTGGACTATAGATAAGGAGAGAACCTTGAGACTCAGTGCTGTCTCATGTCAATCTGCTTTGATATTTAAATATTTGCTTAATAAATCAAAATATTTCAGTCAAAGAAAATATTTCCTGGAGAAAATAAGAAGAAAAAATTGCAAAAACATTTTTTCCTTTATTTTTTTTTAACAAGGAAATTTTTGTCTAGTTAAGCTTATCTTAAGCATCTGCTTGAACAGAAAACCTTCCTGCATCAGATTTTAAACTGTGTGCAAACGTCGTGATTCCCCAGAGAGGTACCATGAACATGATAGATCTCTTTAAATGTCTCTGCTGCATTAGAAGTAAGGCAATTTTCTTGTCACCTGAGACAGGTAAAAACTTTAGCTGTTGCACATTTCCCCTTTTCAGTACTGCTTCTTGCCCTATTGGAGTGCTAACCTATTATCCCTCTTATGCACCCTCTTTTGCTTTGACTCATGCCTTGAAGAGTCTTGCAAGTTTAATGTGCCTAGCCTGAATAAGTGTCATAAAGCAGCCCTAGTCACCTCCTGATGTTATACTAGCGGGGTCCAGTTACTGAAGCAAGGAGATACACTGCCTAAAATAATTGAAAGTAAATTTCTCTAGATTTTCTTTCAACTGATTTTGAATGCAGAGTTTGGTGAGGGGATCGAGGGGTTGATTTTGTTCTTTTTATTTTTGTCAGCTTCATAGAAAAATAAATACTAATGTCTTGTCATGAAGAACCTTGACAAATTCTCTCTGAAAAAAAGAAAAAGAAAGGCACAGAGCTTTCAGAATTATCAGAGTTCTCTGAAATGACTGAGAGGAATAGTGCATTAAGATGAGACAAATGCCTAACTACTATGTACGTAAATAGTAAGAAACACCCTTTTCCTTGAGTGCTTTGTCATCAAATACAAGCCTAAAAGCAGAAAAAGGAAAGATTACTACCCCCATTTCACAGATGCAGACCTGGTCTATTATCAGCCATCACTGTACTAGACTATGTATCACAAAATTGTGAAAACCTTGAGTGAATTAGATAAAAACTGTTACAGAAGCAGCAAAGGATAGAACTCAAAAAAGGCACTGATGAAACAAATGATTTATTTCTTCTTTATTTTTTTAATTTCCTGAGAAATTTCTATTCATGTTCTTATTAATGCAATTTGCAAAAAAAATTACAAAAAATTAATAGAAATGTGAGCTATTGAGGCACATGCATTTGATCATGAAAGCTGAGTCCCAAAGAGCAAATTATCCCAGTTTTATGGAGAACACCCCCTCTCAGGCTTTACCTGCCTGTAGGTGGTGAGGTGCTTTTCCCCCACAGCTGCAGCAAGGCATTCAGAACATCTCTCAGATGCCTTTTGTTTTACTTGTCTTCTCTGATACCATTCAACCTGCTTTCCCAATAATAAAGTTAACTGTGTTTTAACAGTTAAAAAAAAAAAAAAGCTGTAATAGGGATAATTTATAACCTCTGAGAGGAAAAAGACTGATCTTTTCACAGAATTTAGGAAATTATTGCTTTCAAAAGTGGATTATAAAACTTCTTTGATTGAGTGACAGTGGTGCATTGTACAGATGTATCTTTCTGAGCCTCGTAGATGGAAAAGCTGTTCAGCAGTTAGAATAATCAGTCTCTATCAGAATTTTAAGCAGGTTTTTCAGCTCAACATACAAGCAATCTTCTTTTAAAAATTTTAGTGTGTTGCTCTATATAAAGCCATTTATAAAACATAAGGAAAGAATTGAATGTGGAGTTCTCTGTCTATATTCTCTTTGCCCTCTACCCAAATGCAGTTGTCAGGTAATTTCTGTGAAAAATAATTCTGGAGATTTTTTAAAATTTTTTTTCAAATATTGGTTATATTAAGGGCCAAATTGACTTAGCTTATGAAGGTTATGGAAGATACAATGAGTAAAGGAACTCTGTATTTCTATTTTATTCTTTCAAAATGCATTTTTAGATTAAGCTGACAACCAAGAATGGTGAATAATTAATGGACAGATCCTTCTTATAGTGACACAAAACTACATTTCTGAACTGGAGGGTTACTGCTACATTCCTTTTTAACCTTTACCATCCAACTCAGATGTCTAGTTCAGGAGTCTAAAATCCCCTGGTCTGTCCTAAAAAAAAAAAAGGGAACAGTCCCTTCAAAGTAGGAGCCAAACTGAAACAGGCTCCTGTAAACAGGAAAATATCCCATTGTTGCTTCTATCTGTCTTTCTTAGCTGCAGTGTTGCTGTGCATAGGTACTTCTCTTGGAATTTGTTTTAAACTTAGTCATGTAATTATGCCAAAGAGTCTGAAATGAAGGCACCAGCATCCCTGATACATCCCTGATACTAATTCCCTGATGATTCACCTTGCCAATCCTCTGTTGAAAGAAGTTGCTTTAGCTTAAAAAATAAAGGGTTGTCTCAGAGTTGCACAAGGGGGAAAAAACCCAAAATCACTCGGGGCCAAGGCTTCTGAGAATTTTGTAAATAATCACTGTCTCCTAAATCAAGTATCTCCTGGAGCAATTATTTACCCTAGAAGTGGTCCTGCTGGGCTGTTATTCTTGCTCAGTGTGGAATGGTCAGGGTCTCAGGATAGACTGCCTCTGTTGCTCCTTGTAGAAATCTACATTACTATGAAATAGGGGGAGAAAGAGAATGAGAATTTTGAGGGATTTAGAGAAACTGCACCATTTCATGGCTTCCTCCCCGGAATTTCTTATTTGTTGTTATTTTACCACAGGAACAAAACACAGAGCTCCTAATAGTGGTGTGTATTACTGATCTCCTTTTTGGGCAGGTTACCCAAAGAAAACAGCTGCATGTACTTTCACCTTAAAGCCTAATGAAGAAATGTGTATGCTTATCCAATGTTTCTTTTCACTGCCTTTTCTGGATTACTCTTATATTCTACTGTGGCAAGCATAATGCAGATATAATAAAAAGCCTAACCCAAACAGACAGAGAAATGAAAAATCAGGATTTCAGACAATATCTGTCCCTTTCAAATGCCATAATAATAAAAGCCAGTTCCAATAGAATAAATATATTTAACCTCCAAAGAGTTATCAGTGCATTACCTCCCTACCACTTATGAGAAAGAGATTCAACAGGCTCATGAGTTATCTGTGTTTTATGCTCATGACAGAAAGATAATCATCCTCAGGGGTGAAATATGCTAAATACTGCATAAATGTGCTGAACTGGAAGCAGCTGCTCCGTTCTTTATGGGAGTGCCATTTGCTCCCACCCACACCGTACAGTCTCTGGACAACTATTTCTTTTCCTTCTGAAACCTATTTCACTGTATTTAAAACTGCCGTTAAAAGTTCAGCTCCCTGAAGAGCTCTGTAAACTGGGCCACTGTTTGTAAACATGGTGATTCAAAATTAGTTCCTTAATTTCCCTGCAGTCTGCTGGAATGTGGGCCGATGTTATTTTATTCGCCCACCGACGCGCTGAGTGGATTGTGCTACAAAAGCAGCAGCAGCAAAGGGTCAAGTGAGAGGGTCACCAAACTGGGTCAAATATGCCAAAGTCCCTCTGATTCCTGCCACTGCCATTCCTGAAGGGCAATTTTGGATCTCAGCCTAGAGCCTTAAGGGTGTGCTAGAAAGCTCCCTGAGGGTCTGTGTTTTCCTTTATATGTGTTGTTAGGCTGTATTCAGTTTCTGGAGATGAGTGTCATTTTGTTTATGTTTTGGTGTTTATTTCCTGGTTATCTGGGTTGGAGAATGGCACTCTCAGTCATCTTCTTGATTGTCTAATTAGAAATTATAATTATACAGTTTTTAGAGCATGTTCTAGTGGAATCTAACCAGAAATAATCCCACACAGAGATGAGTATTTGCTTTTACTTGCCTATTGTGAACAGGCGTATGATTGTTTTGGTTTCTTTTTGACAGCTGCCATTTGAGAGAATGTAAGATTATAAATAGTTAAGCAAAGGTACAACATGAATGAGGTATATTGATGAGGCTGATTCCTCTCAGGCCATTCTTTTGGTTAACCTGCTTCTTAAAATATATTGAACGTATTCCCTTATTTCAGAACAAAATTCAACAAGATCTACCGGTGTCAGAAAACACAGAAGTTTTTAGTTTTGTTTCTTCGTAAACCCTAAAGATTAAGAAGTAAAATCTTAAGCATTAAAATTTGTTTTTCTGATCTTGATACCTTTTTAATAATCCTGACTGGATTTGCAAGTAGCAGCTGGAGGCAGTGGACAAGAGGGTGAACAGCTGGAGAGAGAATAGATTTCTGAATAGAAACCTCATCGTGAGGCTGCTGCGGAGGCGGTTTTGTGCTCAGGTGGACTCTAGTAGGAGAGTGGGAAATTGTCTGTCACTCCAAAAGCATGATATTGTTTCTCACTTTGAGAGGAGCTTCTCCTTCCTTACAAACACCTGATGATCTGTGCTGGGAATCCAAAGGTAATCAAACAGATGACAGAGCCTGTGCTGTCTGATAACAGAGACTGCATTAATCATGCCAGCCTTGCCGGCTACCCATCTGTGCCCCTGACAACTTTATACAACTTGCATTTTTCCTCATTTCCTGTACTTGCCCCACCACAGTGTAAGATATGTTAGACTGAATGAGTCAAATTGTTTCCCTTTCTTTTCAGAAGTGAAATTTTTCATTCTAATGATGACCTTTCTAGTCACTCTTCCTCATGCACATTCCAGTTTGAATTGACGTTGTAAGCGTGCTTGGCCAGAGCTGCGCTTCACGTGATGTTTCAGCACAACTGTTGTTATTTCCTTAACTCCCAGGGAACTGCCTTGTGTCAGACATCTTATTTAAGATTGCATTTCTCCCAACAACATTACATTGGTGGCTTGTAGTTCATCGTGAAACAAACAGCTAGGTTTCTTTCTTTCTTTTTCTTTTCATCTTATGGGATGTACTCCTAATCCCTAGCTGAAATTACTGGTATTTGTCCTGAAAGCTGTGACTTTGCACTTAAAAGTAGTTATTTTCAACCCATAGTTACCTCTATGTCTCAGTCTTCCAGCTCTTCCAAGACAATGCTAGAGTCCTTGCCACTTTGAGTTGCTTCTCAGCATTACATCATTCTGAGATTTCACCAGCATGCTCTTACTTATTATGGCTGAGTTGTTAATGAAAATGTGAAATATGGTTGCCAAAGATCCTTTCTCCCCTACTGGTATTCTTGTCTTGTCTATAAACTATTTTTATAGGCAGTATAATATTTTTACTACTACCAGTTTTCTTTAGTTTAATACTTTTCCCTTATGTCCCTGCAAGATGCTTTAATTAAATCCAGATAAATGAGACCTATAGCATTTCTTTCATTTGAAAAATCAGATTCATTAGCAAAAGTGATAATAGTTGGATGCAGTCTACACCATATACTGCTACATTTCCTTTTTCATTTAGCATATATTTTAATTGTTTTTTAACTTCAAAATTTGTTTCAGTCTTTTCTATCTTTTCAGGCAGACTAGAGGGCCAAAACAACTTTTCATTTATTCACTTAAAAAGTCTAAATACGTTGGTTTTCATCCACTATCACGAACTCAAAAGACAAAAAATATTTGCTTCTACATCTATAATTTAGGTTATTAATTTCTAGGCAATTATCTGGCCTGTCCAATTTTAACTGCACTTTCTAATATGCTCTTAGAATAATTTCCATGCTTATAGAGTTTTCATGTCTGTTAATTTTCCTCTTTTTGCTGTTTGCTGGTCTTGTGTTTCTGTAACCTTACTTATCTTATTCTTTTTTCGTACACTTAGACTAGACACAAAGATTATAAGTCAAATGTCTTTTGTTCTTGTCACCTTTCCTCTAAGCCTCACACTTGTCTTATCAGTCACACCAGGCTTGAATCCTAAAGGTCAGATATGGCACATACTCAGAGAATTATCCATCTGTCAAGAAGGCTCCTGTGCCTTTGAATACTTTCTGGGGATTGGATATCTGAAATCTTTCTCCTAGTTCCAGTTCTTGAGTCTCATGTTGATCTTCAGTGTCTTGTCCTATTTCATCCTCCTTCTCTAGGGAGGAGTTGTAACTACACTTGTTAGAAGCTGTTTACCATGAGTGTGATTCTTGTAATACAAATGTGCCACTAAGTGGAAGGGATTGGGGCTTTACATTTTTTATTTCCTGTGAAATAGGTAGTCTGGGAATATAGGAGTACTTTCTTGAGAGAAGGCCCTTTTATACTCAGAAAAGAAGATTGCTACTGAATGGATTTCTTTCAGGTGCTTCTCTAAGTATGCCTGAGCACATGAAGTACCAGCAGCTGTAATAGTCAAGAGATAGCTTTTTAATTTGAGTCTGACAGACACACATTGGAATTGAAAATGTTCATTTTCCTTATATAATAATTGATAGATATAACCTTGCCTCAGTGGTAGAAAAAACCCACAGTATTTTGTCAAGTTCCCTAAAAGTTATTTATTTACAATAAATGCATAATTTAGTAGGGAAATAGTTGAAAGCAGTGCTTTTCTTGGCCTTTAGAATTGCATGGTCTGTGATGTATTAAAAACCTAGAGGGCACCTTGCATTACAACAGCGGGATCTTGTGGCAGCCAGATAAATTAGAACAACTTACTCAACAAAGTGAGGAGAACCTTGAAATTAGTAGTCTTGCATACTAAAAACTCAGCCTTGCTTATTTTCTCTGGACAAAAAAATAAAGTCCAGAGTACTTGTGATAGGAAAGTTATCATCAGCCCAGATATGTTTTATGTTGTCTTAAGGGGGAAAGAATGGTCTTATGTACTTGTTGCTTCCTTATGACAGTAGGAAGAGCCTTTCTGACTAAATTTCAGGAGCTCCCTAACTCTTAGGTGGTCAAAGGACATAGTTTGTAGCGTGTGAATACCGGGGTGTTTTTTGTGATAGTCCACAAAGAAGGGCAGAGTAAAGTGAATTACAGTATTTAATTGTAAAAGTGCCAAAAAAGAGATGTGGCATTTCTTGAGCTGCAGAGCTCAGTTTGGTTATGAGTAAAAGCCTACACAGGTGCAAGAGACAGTTGATATTTACATGAAACAGAGGGATAAACATCACCTGTGGCCACAAATTGTCACTTTGAAAATGTCTACAAAACCGCTAACTGCTCTAGCTTAGCATATAATCTCCCACAGCTAGGGTTTCATTTCAGAAGAAGCGTCCTTAATATTTCCTGGGAAAACTGTTCTAGATTTACTGATAGGATGGACATGTGTGGCTCAGGTAGGCATTCTAGCAAATACAGCCTGACCTCAAATCTTGGTATTTACTGATCTTGTGTCATGCCATGCAGTTCCTCAATCTGGTGTCACTTAGATCAACTGTTCCCCTGTGTTTACTGGAATTTAATGTACATCATCCTCTTCTACCCCATAGAAAAAAAATCACCCTGGATCTATTGCTATTATGAGGACCCTTGCTTGCTTCAGTGGCATTTAGAAAATAAAAGATGCTTTAAATCTTTTAAAGCTACTTGAGATTCCGTCTCATGAGATATTTCTGAGGCCTCCCGAGTATGGTTACAGAGTTAGAATTCACAATTGCCTGTCATGTACTATTTCTTTTGCTGTACAAATTGTCAGCAAAGTTATCTAACTTCCAGTTCTTGAATGCACTAGATCATAACTTTGAAACTGGGAGGAGTATGAGGTGGCATTTGTTGGTGGTTAATAATTTCAGATAATGTCCCATTAAATGCTTCACCTCCAGAAAAAGCTTTCGTGTTTGGAGGAGCCAATGCATTCTCAGCCTGGGAACATTGAACTGAGCACCTGTCTTTTTCTGAGTGTTACTTACCCTACAGTTACCAACTCAGAGAAGTAAAATGACAAATTTAACTGCCAGAAATTATGGATCTTTAAAAAAAAAAAATCACCTAAAATCCTTATGAACAAAAGATCTCCCCAGAACAGGAGAAAGGTGTTTGGAAAGACTAAATGGCTAAAACTGAAGCAGATATGAAAAGACAGTAAGATGGAGACCTTGAGATTAATTTTTAAGTGGAGAGGCTGTGTGCGCTGCAGCTGAAAATGGGACTGTGATTCTTGGCTCAACCAACTTTATATAAGAATACCGAAATACCAAACTCTTTTAAGTACCAAAAGAGTTGATGTTAGTGTAGCTGCAGCAGTGCAGAGCAGGTTGCAGACGTAACCATTTATGTATTTTCCCAGCTTTTGAGTGGAAAAGATATCAAAAAAAGTCGTTTCTGTAGCCTGTGGTGGACTCATCTTGCAGCATGGGTACAGCTAAATTTGTTGTGTCAGCTTGAGAAAAATCAACTTCTTACCCACAGTACAATTCTCTGAGAAGTTGTGGCTGTAACCAGGGCTTTTCAGTTCTTATTACTTGGTGACAGTTTGGTGTCTGTTGCTGTTCATTGGCAAGATGGAATGGTTACTGTCAAGGGGTTCTTGAAAACTTGGGTGAAGGAATGGTTGCTGTGAAGGGGTTCTTTGAAACTTGCGTCTCGGTTCCTTCTTCCCAAGACAAAATGAAAGAGGTACTCAGGTGGAGAACCTTCAGAAGTCTCTTCAATAACAATTTACATTTTAATGGAATTTGAGCTACTGGAATAAACAGGTGCCACCAAATGTGGATGCCCGTCACCTCAACACCCTTTGTGACTTTCAAATGGCAAAAATACTTTCATGTCATCTGTTAGTTTGAAATGTTGACCTTGATGGGTTTTTTGGGTGTTTTAGAGTTCTAAAATAGTTAAAAATATGGTTAATATTCCAAACCCTTTAATCAATGAAGCTTACAAACAATCCCTTCTCTCTTGAGTCTTGTTTGGTTTTTGGTTTCCTTTTGCTAGATGGACAGAGAGCAGCAGCAACTGAGAGCGTGGTGGATTGCTTCAGGTGCTGGGGCTGTGGCCTCCTTTACCAGCTCCTTACTCTTTTACATATGAAACAAGGTGCCAAGGTGGGCATGTGATATCTTCCCTTCATGAAGAAGGTCAGAGTAATCAAGGAAGCATAATTCCATATGGTGCTGGCAGCACACAGCCTGGCACTGACCACTGTTATCTCTCATCAGTTGCATAAAGCACTTCTACCCAAGCAGGGGCTCCTGGCTCCTGCAGTGTCTTAGTTGTGATGAAATTACCACTGGGCAAACGGCTTTCTTCACTGCCCTGGTAGGATTTCAGCCAGTGCTGAGAGCAGCTGTCCTGCACGAGGTACTGCCCTGCTTGCCAGTGCATCAACATTATAGGAAGGACAGGTTGGTCTTAGATTAAGGCAGCAAAAGAAATAATCCTTTGTGTTTTCCCTTCTCAACACAACTGGAACCACTTAATCCATTACTGAAGCATTGCTCTAGACCAGAGCTTTAGGTATTTCAGTTTAATCCAGCAACATATATAACCAAACCACAGCTTTCCTACTGAATTAAACAGTTAGCTCTGACATGTTGCATTATTAAATTATTATTTTCCCCTCCCAGTTCCTATCAAATACATCAAACACACTGTTAAGAACAGTTTGTTGGAGACAAATGACTTGTAGCAGGTTGGCGTCAATCACGAGCAGCTCGCGCAGATCGCGCTGTCAGATGCTTGGCGGGATGCGTGCCGACGTCCATCACAGATGATCCAAGTCCTCCCTGACACGTTGCAGAGGTGGTGGGGTGACAATGTGCAGCACATGCAGGTGCTATTGTTAGGAGTCAGAGATGCAGAAAGAGAAATAAACTTTATGAGGTTTTCTTCCTTTTTTTGAGGGAATGTCAGTTGTTTGTCTCTGCTTACTATTCGTTGCTTGAGAAGATCCAGCATCCACATTTCTCAGAAGTCAGGGCTGGACAGAGCTGAGATTTTGCTGATGCTTCTCTCCTGGGAGAATTGTAACTAGCTGTCTGGGGACCATTTTTATAGATGGTAAAGATTTTTCTGACAACATGGGCTCCCGGTGGAAAACCAGATCATTAAATTGATTTTTTTTTTTTTTATGGGAATGTCCTTACAATTGCTTCTAAGGAGCTTCTTCCAGATAAAAGTAGGGAGATGGGAAAGTTTTGACTGAAGGGGGGTAGATGGGAAAGAAAAGAGAGGTCATAGGCAAAAACAGAATAGTCTGCAAACTTTTCTACTTCATGTAAAGAACTATAGTGTCACTGGGACAGGAGATTAGAAACACTTTCCTATGTCCCAGGCCAGAACCACCACCACTGGACTTTGGAATAATCTGTTCCACTGGGTATAAATAGTCAATGTTTTCTACATAGCCAAGACTGACAGATCAATCACAGAACTGTCAATGGCCTGGTGTTTGGTTTTTTGATGGATTTTGAAGTTCAGACTTCCAGCTGGTGACTAGAAAAACAGAGCTCAGGTGTATGCCTACATTTGCCTCTGGTTTTCAAGACAAACTGTGTAAGATTTTTAGGATTTCTGAGGCACTACGAGAACATTTTTTTAAATTCTTATTTTGAAAATGTGAGTTGTACTTTTTATTTTAATAAAATTCATGGTAACTTTGTCTAAAAAGAGGAGTTTAGAGTTGGTCCTGATATCAAAAAGGAAGGTCACAGTGTAGGAAAAGGGCACTGCATTGGTCTGCCTATAAAGAAAACTGTTCTTACATTCCAGTGCTTCTGAACTGAAAATACACATGGAAATACTATACAATACTTTATTATTGGTTTTTTGTCTTTAAAAGAGCATACATCTGGAGTCAATTACAACTGTGCACAATAAGATCAGGCTCTTGGTTTTCTGATCAGATTGCGCACGATGTAGTTTCTATGGAAGAAATGCTTCACATAAGTTCAGCTTATCTCTTTGGCACATCTTACAGGTTTGGGATTTTTTTCATATGGCTGGGAAGTAAGAATAGCTTTCCTCTGATGGAAGCTTAATTTATAAATAATTATAATATATATATTTGATTATGTGATATTCAATAATTTGAATTTAGAGCAAGCTGAATGAATAGCTGTCAAAGGGGTCAGTGCAGACCTTGTAAGGCTTATGAAGCCTGTTTCTCACTCTTCTATGCTATCTTCTCTGCTTGTCTGCAGTCTCCAAATGTTATTGTTACCTTCTGTGCTCATTTTGAATTATTAGTGCCTTCTAGATAGATACTGATGGCTCATAGACACCTGCCTGGGATTGTTCTCAGACTGCTCTTAATATAGCCAACATGTTTTTCAGATTGTCAGAACTAATCTTATTATGGAATGACTTTTCACTTACAAAGGCATTTATAATTATTATGAACCAAATTTTGCCTCCAGTTATGTCCCTGAGTTTGCATCCTTGAGGGCTGTTCTGCCTAGGCTTTCATTTTTCAGGGTCATTCCCAATCTTCCTCCCAACCCTGTGCTTGCATTGGTGAGTCAGCAAGATTCACTTCCCTCTTCCAGGAAGATCAGCACTTGCTTAACACAGTGAGTTCCCAGGCAAAACCAGCCATTTGTGTCATTATGGATTAACCTCAGAAACAGATTCAATTGTGTTGTGCCATAAGTAATTTATTTCCAAGGACAGCTTTCTGTGCGAGCATGGCGCTGTCTCCAGCTCCCAGGCACAAGCAGGCTGTGGGCAGATTTCTGAGAGGCAGCAGGGACAGTGCTGGCTGTGGGATATTGGAAAACCATCTCTTCCATGGAGAGATTTAGAGATTAGAGATTTAGAATTTTTTGTATTTGTTAAGGAACATGCAACAACCTATGTTCCTTAACACATAAAAAATGGGAGCAGGTCAGAACCAGGCAATGAACTCAGGGTTTTCTCATATGTCCTGGAAAAGGCTTTGAGTAAAGCCCAGGTTTTCTGATAGTTGCATGACCATGAATATTGATCCTGCAGTGTTTTGTATTCAAGAATCACTACCGTTTGATTTGGCTTGAGCAAACTATACAAGAGCCCTTCAGAGTGGAACTGTTATTACTCTGATGATTAAATAACCTTTATTTTTTTGGCATTTCAGTCCAGCCAGCTAAGTCTCATGATCTAATTACAATTTGGTATTTTATAACTGAAGAGACTATCAAGAACCTCTAAATTAAATATTTCAGAAACAAAATGTCTTGTCTGAGAGTTAAATAAAAATGGTAAAAAACAGTACAGTCTTTCTTTTATTCATCACTGTTTACATTCTAGTTTATTCATTAATGTTTAATGCACAGAATGAAAACTTAATGACCCCAGCATGCAGAATTTCACTTTGTCCTGTGTCTTTGTCTTTTTCTCTCTTTCATTTCTTGGGCAAAAGGTGTCCCCCATTTGCCATTGTCTAAAAATATTGGGAATAGCTGAGCAGTAATCCCTGGCAGCAAATAATCTTTTGTCTTAATGAATATCACCACAGAGATGATGACCATTGCTCATCTATTAGTGGATTGCCAGAATAATTTGCTATCTCATACAATTGTTTTCTATTAATGTAGGTTAATCAAGAGGATTCATGTATGTGAACAAAGCTGATCACCCCCTTTATAGTGTCATTTGAAAATTTGGCCTGCATCTGACTAGTAAGTCAAAGTGGGTGGCTACTTGAAGATGTTTTACCTGTCACTTCACAGTAATCATTAGGTTTTTTTAACAATTTAACACTGGGCCTCAGTCAGGAGATGAAAAGCTACAGTGAGCTCAGGTTATTCAAGTCTGAGGTTATCATTTGGGACCATTCTATGTTTTACTTTTCAGATGTAGTGAGAAAAAATAGGTAATACTCCAGGTAACAGGAATCATCTTTAGCTTCAGGAGAAAAGAAACGAACCAAAACAATTAGTTATTCTTGTATTTCTACTTCTTTCTTCCTTTTTGATGGTAGGCCTTAATTTTCTGTACTCGGGTTGAGGGACTTTTGTTCTATGGCTTGTTACTTGAGTGAAAGTGGTTTGTCAATCTATGACAAAGAGAATGTATTCTGTGCAGCTAAGCAGAAGAATCTGAATTATATACTAGAAAGGGAAGGATGGCTGGTATTTGTAAATTCATGCATAAGAAAAAATTTCACACTCCTGGTGCCTCAATGGTGACTAGGTAGATGGTGCAAGGAGTATATTGTGTATGAAGAAAGGAATATAAAGGCATTTTTTGAGATGTAGCTATTGCTGAGAGGTCACATTGGTAACAGAATTTTACTGTCAGGCTCTCAAGACTGCTAGATAAAATGTCTCTTTTAGCTGTTTGGAATGCATCTCTTCAATACAGTGGATCGTGCAATATTCCACTGAGTAACATCTGGTAATTCCCTTTTTCCCTATTCTTTTTTGAACAGGCTAGACATTCTTCTATTCCAGCAAAGTTGGCTGGTTTTTTGACCTTCTATTGCCTAGGATGTCTTTTAAAGAAATTGTTGTACACCTTGTTTAGGGATTTCAGTTTGCAAATAGCATGTTGATTTATGTTTACTTTCCTGCAAAACAAAGGGCATAATTTTCCTGTTGAGAAGGTATAAGAATAATAAGCTTTTGGTAAGGCAGAAATGGTAATGGGTGTTAGAGGGATAGAACTCAATCTTATTGGTGTTAAAACTCAGCATCCATCACTGTTGTGTCTGACTGCCCTCAAAATTATAAGTGCAGCATCATCTCTTCCTTCAGGAGGGAATTTGAAGTTGTTTGATGTTTTTTATTTTTCAGAGAGTATAATGAAAAAGTTAGGTGGGGAATTGAAATTACACTTTTCTGGGGGTACCTATGTGATCTTTTCTAGTGATAAACTCCACTTTTGCCAGGTAGCTTTTTTTTTCCCTCCATCAACATTTCTTTCTTGAGCTTGGCATTCACTTCTATCACTTAAGTCAGTGCAACTGACTCCAAATGAGACTCAGCCACACATTTAAAAATAAAGAGGAACTATATTTGCCTCACCTTACTTTAGATAACATTAAAAATAATTTCTCATTCTCTTGTGTTTCCAGTATCCACTCTCAAGAAAATTTATGGAAATGATGCCTCTGATGTCTCCTTGGCTTGAGTGGAAAGGAGAAGCTTGAAAAAGGCTTTTCATATGACTGTTTTTATAGACAGCTATGCGGCCACACAGAATTGTTCATTGCTGGCTTTTACTGATATGGGTCACAGCCTTCTAAGATAATTTTTTACCATTGTGCAAATTATCTACCCATTTTTCTCAGGTGCCATGCAGACTAAGTAGTGTGCTTTTCTATTTCCCTGCAGACACATGCACACATAATTCCATCAATAGTTTTGGGGTGTTTTTTTTCAGCTTGGTGAATACAGATAATTTGAACTTACTTCCAAGAAAATAGGAGAGAAGTGTGTTTAAGAAGTACAATTGTACCTGCAAGTGCACCTGAAACAATGCCTGAACTTTTCTAGGTCACAGATATTTTTTTTTTTGCTTCCACACCACTGTCTGAGAAGCAAAAACAAAAACCACAGAAAGAAAGGTTGGTACACAGGTGCAGTAGTCGCTATTGAACTGAAAACACAGTGTGGTTTTTGTGGCAGTTGCCATAGAAACAAGATCATTTACAGAACATAATCCCATTAGGAGAAAACATTTTTAAACTGAGCTAATTGTACATGAGTTTATATGCTTCACAACCTGTTTTTGGAAGATTTCATTTTTAGGATACTAATAAAAGACTGATTAAAAGCATTACACATTGTCCTAAATTGCCTACAGAAAGAGAGGAGATGGGAATTATGTAAATTATTGCAGGTTTCTTTAGATTGAAACAGTATGATCAAGGAAATTAATTCATGTTCTCATTTCTGTATTAAAAGTCACAAGCTAGCAGCTGTACCTATATTATATTATCAGCTTGGTCACATTCTGGTCTTTCTAAAAGCATTCCTCAAATGGCTCTTTTCCTTAGAGAATCTGTTCATTCTTTTAGATGTCTCCCTGTTCTAGAAATTTTGGTGACATTTCCTCTGCACTGATTTGTGCACTAAGAGATGTAAAAAGCCTGTTGATAATTGACAGAAAGCGAGCTAATGGATTGTAAAAATGCAGAGTGAATAAAACTAAGATGAAATGTTTCACCTGTGGGAAGGCGAAGTTGGATTTAGGAAAAAATCTGAAAGTAAAAAGGAATGCTGAGATCTGCAGGTGCCATAAGGAACGAGGGATTTCCAGCTAAATACCCTAAGAAGTCAAACGTTCAAAAGACTGTCCTTTGTATTTTAGCCTTGCTCTAGAGAAATGTTGCTGCCAAATACCTGTATAAAAGAAATAGAGATGTCAATGGTTAAGCAGCAGGACTGTACCTATTGAATTATAACTGATGCGACTGTTCTGCTTAGTAATGTTTCTGGCCACCAGTCGCATTTTCATTCAAGATGTGATCTGAAGAATTCATTGGCACTGCAAGTCAAGGAGGTCAAGAGCTCAGAAAGTTTCAAAAGGGATTTTGATATCTATATAGCTGCTAAAAATACTTGGAGTTACACAGTATTAGTGATTATGCCTCTTTGTCTTCTCTCCCTTTCCATGTCTCTCTGCTCCATTTAGATCCTGTTACACCTGGAGCAGATGGGGACAGTGCTGTGGGAGTTGTGGTGTGATCTATATGGACAAAAACTCTCATGCAATACAGCAACCCAATATAGCTTGGGTGCAGCAAACACCATGGCTCTAGAGGCTAAACTAGATCTTGGTGTGTGGGTGTACAGCTTTATATAAGCTTTCCCTGATTTCAATGGGATCTTTTTCAGCTTACACAGATCTCTGGGAAACCATATTTTAAAGACATAAGCAGGCTAAAACCATGCATTCACTTCCAGCATGAAAGGGGAAAGGAGGCAGAGAGCTCAGAGCCCAAATAATCTTAGTCAGGAGCACATCAGAGACTGTTTTATGGAATTGAAATGTCTATAAGAAGAGGTTACAGGACAAATAGTTGGAGTTAGTGGCAACTTAACACTGTAATTGAAGTCAGGGATAAAAGAGTGGAATTGTGAGAATTGTGTGCTGTGGTATGTTGGCTCTTGTTTAAGACTGCTGGAAGCCTGGAAGATGGCAAATGTGACACCAGGCTTTTAAGAGTTTTTAAGGACTTTTAAAGGACTCCAGAAGAGATCATGGGAACTATAGGATGTTAATCTTGAGAGATAAATGTAAATCTGTCTGTAGTCAACAGAAAAGGAAATAGAATAGGAAGGTTATAGAAGTCAGAGATGGGAGCCATGGAGCCATGAACTTGGCTTTAGTTTAAAATACAAATAATTAAAAAAAGGTTCGCCTCACAAACTCACATCAGCAGCAATGGGGACAAGCAGTTCCAGTTGATAAACCCCATTTCTCCACTTGTAACATAATACTTGCATTTCTAAAAGGCAGTTTGTGAGGTTCATCATAAAAAAAAAAAAAGAAAAAGGGAGTTAATAAGCTATAACAATGAATGTCTTTATATAAATTGCCAGAAGGTAGAAAAGACAATAGGTGTCAATCACTGCTTCCTATCATAGAGAAGTTACTGATGGTGTTCTGCAGGGAACTGTGCTATTGAGCACATATATGAATGACCCCGAAAAGATATAGAACAATGTTACAATTCATTTTTCTAATTACACTAAAATAAACAAGGCAACAGAAAAAAAAAAAAAACAAAGAAAGAAAGCTTGTTGAGAAAATTGCAGGAGAGCCTCATGAGGCTGTGTGGCTGGGTTAAAATGGCAGGTGAAATTCAATGTAAGTGTAAAGCAGTGTATGGGGGAAACGGGATCCAAACTTTACATATAAATTACTTGTTCTGAGATGACCTTTCGAGATCAGAGTGAAATTTCAGGATGAGGGCTTTAAGGGTTAAAAAATGAAACAGAGAAAAACCCGAAATTACAACCTTTAAATGACTCAAATCTGAAACAGTATTCAGGGAGTGTTTCATCTACAGACACGGACCTGTTGGAGTAATTTCAGAGGAGGGCTAGCAAGATGATTAGAGGAATGGAACACCTCGCCTATGAGGAAAGGTAGAGAGAGTTGGGATTGTTCAGTCTGAAAAAGAGACAGCTCCAGGGTAACCTCATTGTGGCCTTTCATTACCTGAAGGGAGCCCACAAGAAAGGTGACGAGAGACTTTTTACGAGGGCGTGTAGTGACAGGACAAAGAGGAATGGATTCAAGCTGAAAGAGAGAAGGTTCAGATCCAATACCAGGCAGAAATTCTTTACTGTAGAGGTGGTTAGGCTGGAACAGATTGTCCAGAGAAGCTGTGAATGCCACATTCCTGGCAGTGTTCAAGGCCAGGCTGGATGGGACTCTGAACAACCTGATCTAGTACAAGGGGGGTGTCTGTGACAGGGGGGTTGGAACTTGATCTTTAATGTCCCCTCCAACCCAAACCATTCTAAGATTCTAGGTGTTCTGTGCTTTCTTGGGCATCTGCTTTTCAGCAGAACATGATTGAAGAGGCATCCTAGATTTGCGGCCTACAGCCATTGTTAATGTAGACGCCCTTTTATCTTGAACTGGAAGTGTATACAAAGGTATTTACAAAGTTCTTGTTAGTCTTAAGTTCCTATTCAGAATGAAAATCCTTCTATGAATGGTTTTCAAATTAGTGAAGTAACTTTACAAAGTTTGTTGTTCTTTTTTCCTCCTCAAAAAATAACTGTTATACTAAAATGTGGCAGTGCACCCACAAATAGGAAAGAGAAATTTGATGTACAGACAGGATTCAAATATTTTTCCTCTCTAAGTAGAAAGCATGGAAAATATTAATTCCATCAGAAGAGCTTTCTTTCTCTTCTTTGCAAGAACTTTAGGGAAGAGGGAGAATAGGTAAAAAATAGTGTAATGCATCTGGATTTGCAAAAGACTGCAATGAATCCAAACAATAAGTGGAAATATTTTTCTAATCAGCCATTAAATGATACATTGAGGCACTATTAATGTTGCATTATTTAGAATGTTTTTGTGTAATCAACATGATATAAATTATTGGGATGGCATGTGGCTTATTTTTGTCATGATCTACTAAAAAGTTCCTTGAAAACTCTTCAGCTACAGTCTTTCTACTTATAAATTATTTTCTTACAGCTCAACTTTAAAAAAGAGTAACTTCTACAAAAATCTCTTGTCATTTTAAGAAAAAACAAGTTGTTTTTAGATAGGTGAAGTGTCTCATATTTTAAAAATTGAAAATGAAGTCACAGGTCTATGGAAAGGAAGAAGTAGAAATCTCTAAAACCTTTTATTTTTAAAATTGCCTTACAATAAACCAAGCAGATTCTTATGTAAACATGTGAAAATAGCAAGATAAAATGGCTTAGTTAATCCAAAACAAAGGGGAAAAAAAACCCATTGAAAATATTGGATACTTTCACTCTCCATCCTGTTTGAAATCTTAAAAATGATCATACCTTTGCCTAACTCTGCTAGTTAATAAGTAACTTCTTGGCCCAAACGGAATGTTTTCATTTCATTGTTCACTGCATCTCATTAATCTTGTTCTTTAAGGTCAAAGCATAACTGACTCTCTTTCTCTCTTTATTCTTTTTGCTTTTCCTTTTCTAAATCAACTAAAATATCCAAACCCTAAGGATAGCTATTATGCCTTCAGTAAGAAAAATGCACTGCTTGCAAAACAACTTTGATTCTTGTTTCCATGGGATTTTTTTAGTCACATTTAACATTAATGCCAAATCATGTAATGCTGACCTGTATGGTACTCAGTTGATTTTACTAGGTCATTAAAAAAAAATTTAGACAAAAACATTTTAGTTTGCAGCCTTTTCAGATCATGATGCTCTGTCTTATTCTGGACAACAATAACATTTTATACAGAAATAAATCAACAATTATGATGGCAGAATAGCATTAACCCCTGCACTCCACATTGTTCAACTCTGACGATGACATGTCAGTGACAAGATATGTCAGTGTCAGAACAATTTTTAAAGTGAGGTTAGGTCTGCTGTGTCACTACTTAAATCAGGCACACAGTAAATACATATGAGACTGCTGCCCATCTTTCTCAGAAAACTATGAATCCTGAGAAAGCTTTGTATCCTGAGTCATCTAACACCTGGATGATTTCAGATTGCTTAGGGTGTTAGGCTATCCAGAGACAATGGCTCTCAAGAGACAGTGTGGCCTTGTATGAATTTATTAAAACACTCCAGTTTTAACCCTGAAAGCTATTTATGATACTGCTTTGTTTCCTCATTAAGCTTAAAGTGGTAAACTTTAACCACTTCAAAATATTAATGTTGTGAGCATTGAAGCTGATGTTATCATCATGTAAATTGTTATTAAGCATGAGGGATCTTCATCTGTGCATTAAAAACTGGTCTAGATCCCTAAATGCTGAACCAAAGGTAAGCTCTTTCTTCAAGGTTGTGGCAATTTGTGCCATTCACGCAGCCACTGCTCTATTGAGGTCTCATTCAAATGATAAAATAGAAAAAAAAAAAGATATTTTATAAATCTTAGCTTTTTGTAATCCATGCCTTTCCGTTGAAGGATTTTTCAGATGGAGAATTACCTTGAATTCTCTCCTTGAACAGCGTGCTGTTTTGGTCACTGCCATGTAAGAAAGATAATAAGTTATTGGAGAATGTCCAAAGGAGGACAACAAAAATGGTGAAGGGCCTTGAGGGGGAGCCATAAGAGGGGTGGCTGAGGTCTCTTGGTCTGTTCAGCTTGGAGAAGAGGAGGCTGAGGGGAGATCTCATTGTGGCCTTGAACATCTTCAAGAGGGGAAGAGAAGGGGCAAACATTGATCTCTACACTCTTGGCACCAGTGACAGAACCTGAAGGAACGGCACTGAAGCTGAGTCAGAGGAGGTTTAGGTTGGGTATGAGGAGAAGGTTTTTCGCCCAGAGGGTGGCTGGGCACTGGAACAGACTCCTCCAGTCAGACATCCTAACACCAGCCTGACAGAGCTCAAGAGCATTTGGGCAATGCTCTCAGGCACATGGTGTGACTCTTGGGGACGTCCTGTGCAGGGATAAGGGTTGGACTCGATGATCCTTGAGGGTCCCTTCCAACTCAGCATATTCTGTGACTCTGTAATTAGTGCTGAGGTTCTCTCTCACTTACTTTTCACTTTTTCCTGCTCCAACCACAAATGAGTAAAGCACACTGATACCTTTAGATGCAGGCCTCCATTGGCCCGACACAGGGTGCTGGTGAAAGAAGATACTGATTGACAGGGTACCAATCCTTTTCAGTAACTTCAGGGATCACTTTCTAGGTTTCTGGTGTTGCTTTCCTTACTTCCAGAAGACTGCTCTAACTTCAGCATTGATTTGGGCACGAGCAGTCCATATTATTTTATATGAATATGGTAACATGAGGTCCAGGGGACGGAGTCATACATTGAAAAGAAACTGTGTGTGAACAACTGCATATATATATATTGGGCAACATTTAGTAAACACAGTTTTGTTACTTTAAAAGAAAACTGGTGACATCTTCTCTTTATTGCCTTGCAGCTGGGTTGCAGCACCCACTCCTTCTTCAAGCAGATTCTAGTTCTTCAATAATTTCCATATCATAGCTGTAGTATTTTTCTGTGTTAAAGCACTGTGTATTGATCCTGATGCTGACTTATCAAAACATGATTGCTTTTGTTATTTGCAGGCAGTTTATGAATCTACAAATGATCTGATTTTTTTCCTATCAGGATTTTGTATGACTCAATAGCATCCTTTTAAAGGAATGCGTTGTCATTTTGAATTGTGTTATGCACAATTGATTCCTGTAGCTTTGTTTATTTAAATAAAATATGATATCTTCCTAAGTTGTCTCTCTTTAGTGCTAGAGCTGGGGAAAAAAAATAGTTTACCTGTATGATCCCTGATTTTTTTTTTCAAAAGAAGCTTGGACCATATATTTGCAGAACGTGAAATGTTCTTTTTTGCATGTTTTCTCATCAAGTATTTTTCCCTCAGCTTTCTTTTCCTTTTTTCAGTTGGGACTGGCAATAGAAGCCTCATAAAGTCAAAAGCCTCCCTTATAAGATTCCCAGTCCATTCTCCATTTTGAAGCAAAAAGAGTAAATTTTAAATCTGATTTTAAGATTAAATCTTAAATCTGTCCAAACCAAACCCCAAGTCTTGTAAGTTTTCCACATCAGGCTGCTGTAATACATTCTACATTTGGGCAGGAAATTGTAAGCATGGAGCACCTTCAACTAGGAAGTAGAAATAGTTTTCATGTCTGTATCTGACATTTCTATTTGCTGCCTCTAAAATCTATCTTTTGTTATTTTGTTTAGTGTGGCTTCTTCCCTGTGGTGGATTATTTTAGAACTGTGTACAATGCAAAGTACTAGATATGGGTTCTGAGAATACATTAAATTTCATCCTGTTGCCTCCCATTTTGTCATGCCAGCAGTGAGCTGAGCAGTCCAGACAAAGGCAGCACTTGTGTGCACAAAGGCTGCACGTGGAGAAGCTGCTTGTGTGCAGTTTGGTTCTGGGCAATGCAGTAAAGTATCCAAACATCATCCTAGTTCTGGATATTTGTATATAGCCTGATCCAAAGACCATGGAGAAGAAGAGTACTTAAACTCTAGCAGTGTTTGAATACAAGAATAATTTTTTTCTTTTCTCATGAGTGGAGACATCTCAATATCTTAGTTTTTAGTTTTCAAACAAGCAAACAAATTAACAAACAAAGGCCCTTTTGTTTCACTAATGTTGATTAACTTTCATACAAGAGCATTTACTTTGTGTTGGTTCTGATGGATTCTATTATAGTAGCTACCATGATAAATTGATTTCCAGGGAAAGGTAGCCTACTAGGTAGGTACTACAGTATTCCAATTAAACCCAGTATTTAATTGGAATACTGTAGTACCTACCTAGTAGGCTACCTTTCCCTGGAAATCAATTTATCATGGTAGCTACATTATGGAAATCAATTTATCATGGTAGCTTACCTACAATTAATTCTACCTGTGGAATTAATTGTTTAATACTTTGTATGGAGGAAAAAAAAATGCTAAATTTTGAGGCTACACTTAATATACTCTACTTTTACAGAAAACGGCAAGTCTCCTTTTCCTTGCCAGACATTAAATTTTCTTATTTATCCAAAAGAAGTCTACAAGACTTTAGTTATCCCTTGTTGTTTCTGAGGCAGTAGTTTCAAAGAAAATATAGTTACTGAGTTCTAATATGACTTGTATTACTCCTGCCAAATGCTGTTAGGACCCCCCCGCCCAACATTAATGTATAGGATCTGATGAGACATAATTATCTAATCCCTGTATTGTAAATATGAAGCCTCAGCTTCTTTCATTCTTTTTCTTAAATTATTAAAATGATACAAATGACAGGGAAAAATATTTTCTCGTTGCTTGAAGTTTTAGAATCACCATTCTGAGCCCCACAGAGCCCCACAGAGCTCCCCTTAATGAGTCTTTTGAAAAATATATCAGGAAATAAACTTGTCCCTTGAAAGAGATAAAAGGACTAGAAACTGTAAACTGTATTTTATAGAACAAATATCTTTCTAGAGAACCCACTCTATACAATAATAAGCTGTGATATGGAAATCCCTAAAAAACAAAATTCTGCTATGTTTTCATCAAGGTCAAATCTGTCCGACTTTCTCCTAGTATGTTAAAAAGGTTCTTGCGGGAGGAATTGGTAATGATTTTGAAAATGCTTCAGGAAGTGAATGTCACATCTGAGAATATCTAGTGTAAAGGTAAATGTGTTATACATTGACATTTGTATGTAGTTCAATGGGTAAACTATTATTGTAACAGGTCAAAGGTGTTCAGATCGAATAAGTCTTTTCCAAAAATCCAGCAACAACCCTTCATAACAACAACCTCTGGCTTTTTCTGTGTTGAAAAGGATGATGTTTTGGAAATCTCCATCTAAGTAAATCTCTTCCTGGTTTTAGTGGTAACTAAGTATGTATTTTTACAATTGCGTTTAAGAGTCTCAGGCACAGATCAGTTATACTGGAGTTGGTGAACTCTCTTAATTGTGATGGTCTCAGTCAAAGAGGGAAAAAGGGATTCAAGTAAGCTCTGTATCTAACTGTGTAACCCAAACACTGAGAACAGTTAAGGCGGTGATTAACCAGGTACCCAAACGTACTTGCTTATGGCAATCTAAATGAGAGGTTATGTGTTAAATAGTAATTAATTGGGACTCAGAGGATTATCAGAGAGGATAAAAATGCTGGGCAAAGGTACTCCTGGAAAAGAAATGACAGTGGCATTTGAGTGCAGTGTTGAAATAGTCCTCTCTTAGAATAATGAAAAGGAGTAGTGCCATGTGAGAACTCAGTTAATCAAACTGTCCATCACTAAATATAAGGCTTACCTGCCTTTGATCTTTGCAATGTCTCATCTGGGAATTTTCACTAAAGCTTGGGTTCAATAACTGCTGTGGTGGTATATCTTTTTTTCTTTTTTTTTTCTTTTTTCTTTTTTTTTCTTTTTTTTGTTTTGAGCAAGAGAGAGAACTAAACCTTGCTTCTAAGTAAGTAGTTTTACTGGTAGCTGCTAACAAAAAGTCTTTGCATGTCTGGAGGGAAAACAGGGTGGCAAAGGAAAGATATTTTTTGTCTTGCCAAGGAAAGGGAGCTTTTGGCATATTTTGGAATATGCCTGAGATCTTTGCAGTCTCTGAATTTTCCACAAAGTCAACTACCTTATTCAATATTCTACTAATATTGCTGTGTTAGGGTATGTTGCTTTCAGATCCCATCTCCAGAGGTTAAGATGCTAAAGACAATTATTATTTTCTGATTATGCTAGGAAAACATCATTCCATAATTGTATTACTTTCCATATTTTCACCTGCTCTTGCACTACTGTCCAATGGCAGAGAATGATTAAGATAGAACTTTCATCTGACTGATTATGGCCAGTCTCATGTTATAGTTTTGGATGAAATCAAAACATGCTTCTTAATTTTTATTTTTCTTTTAACACAGACACCTCTATCATAAGAGAAAGGAACAAAACAAGATGGTTCTTAATATCCCCCTGATAGAAAGTGTAAGAATAGAAAAAAGGAATAGGCAACTATATGTCCTTGGATCCTCCAATTTTCAGATGGTTCTGAGGATCTGTTACACTTAATTGGCATTTCTATGGGTATCTACTAGAGCACATAGCTTTGTAGATGCCATTTTTGTTTGACCTCTTTGGTAGTTATTACAAAAATTTAGCAAGACTGGAAAAGAAGTGTCTGACTCCATACATTTACTATAGTATAAAATCTAATGATTTCCTTTTCTCTCTTTCTTATTTAAGTGGTAAACAATATAAAAAGAACTTCAAAATGACCTAAGTAACCCTGACTATCCTACAGCACTTGCTGGACATTTCTAATACAAAATAAATTTGTTAGCCACTCCAGAATATTTCTTGAAAACAACTTAGGGGATATGCTCTGAAAGTTCGATTCCATTCTGAAAAGTGACAATACTAAAGTGTCACCTTTTACCTTATCAGGTCTGTTTCAGATGTGTTCAGAGTTTTATCTGCTGACTTCTGTGGCAAATATCTGTCTCTAATGCTTGTTTTACTCATGTTCATCCTCCAGAAGTGGCTCAGCTCCATGAAGAGATCTTGATTCTGCTCCTTTCTGTGTATATTTGTCATTAGAAGTGCTTTCTGAGTTTTAATTAAGGGATACATCAGATAGCCTCAAGAGACTGTATCCGACCCAGTGATGTTGTGCTAGTTCAATATATACATAGATGGAAGTGGAATTACTGAGATGTGATTGCAGATCTAATTAGTTCTGCACATACATTATTTACTGATGGTCATGTAGCAGACAAGGAAGATCCAGGCTGACTTCAAATACTCAGTAATTTTTTAGAATTGCTACTGGGAGAGGAACTGGGAAGAAAATGGCTCATCTCTAAAAGAGATTTGATCAGAAATTTCAGAGAGGTATTAACTTCTGAACTCCATCCTGCCGTTTTTACAGGACTGCTTTCCTTAGAATAATTCTTTGGATTCCCAAGCAGTGGAGTGTGTCCAAAGAAGCACAACAGAGAGGGTGGAGGGTCCAGAGCACAAGTCTGCTGAGGACTGGCTGCAGGAGCTGGCATCGTGCACTCAGGAGAAGAGGAGGCCCAGCTGCCTGCAGTTTCCTGGAAGGAGGCTGTAGCCAGCTGGGAGTTGCTCTCTCCTCCCTTGTAACAAGTGACAGGACAAGAGGAAACAGCCTCTTGGCCAGCAGAAAGTTGCACCAGGGGAGGTTTAGATTGGATGTTAGGAAAAATTTCTTTATGTAAAGGGTTGTCAAACATTGGAACAGGCTGTTCAGGAAGTGATGGAGTCACAGTCCCTGGAGGTATTTAAAAGTTTTGTAGGTTTGGCACTTGGGGACGTGGTTTAGTGCTAGCAGTGCTGGGTTAATGACTGGATTCAATGACCTTAAAGTTCTTTTCCAACCTAAATGATTCTAGGATTCTATGACTGTGAGAATTTTAAAGTTTCTTGATTTGTGTTTTTTGGCCTTGTGTACCTGAGAAATTTGAATGAAATGATCCTTTCATAAATTTCTGTTCAGAATTGTTGCAGAATGTTATTTTTAGCTTGCTAGTGACACTTCTTTGTGTATATGACTCATGTGTGCCATGCTGCTGAGCTTATATTTATTATTTAAACAGCCATGCATATTCCTTGAAATGGACATGTCTCTGTCACCTTCATTGATGTCTGAAGTTTTGTGGAGAAAAAAAAGCTCTAAAAAACAGCTTTTTATTTAAGATGGATAGGAAGGGTTCAAAACACAAGCTTTATTTCCCTTTAGATCCAAGTTACATCAAAGCCCTCAAGTTTTCTCATGGGGACTAACTAAAATTCTGTAATTTACCATGGGTTGATATTTGGATGCTTGCTCTCTATTCAAATTTCCCGGCTGCACCAGAGCATAAGTTCCTCACTAGGAAAACAAAAACCATTTAATCATAAAATCATTATTGTGATGCTCACAAGCTTGGAAACCGTGGTAATTAATATTGTATAGAAGGGAAAACCTATAATGGGATTAAAATTAATAAAAAAGAAAAAAAAAATTTCACCTCTTCTCCAAAGCTCTTCAACCTCCCAATGCAGTACATTTGGGATCTTTAGTAGATTAAACAAATAGCAATTGCATTGGAAGGTTCATAGGACTAGACTTATGCCGTATTATTCAGTTGAATGTAGTTTTAGAAATGAGTTATTGCAGTATTTTCATATTTTCTGCTTGCTTTGCCTTTATGCACCATTTAATTTACAAGTGTTATCTAGCTGCTGTTAGTAAAGTTTTCACCTAGGAGAGATCTATAGGCTTTCGTGGGTAGCTCTTGTTCACTCCCTGGATGATCACTTATTTTAATGAGAGAAATAAACACGGTGGGAAAGGCTCTTAGGTGAATTGTTTCTATCTCAAAATACTTTTCTACATTTGTATCATCCTCGATGCAGCAAAACCAAAAAAACCTTTCATAATTGCTGTGATATACTACTTTTAATAGCCTGGTAAAAGAGAAAGAATAAAACTGAAATGCTACCTCCTGTGACTGAACAGAGAACAGAACAACAAAGATAGGTGGAGATGGAGAATCAAGTTAAGCCAGCTCAGTGACTTCTAAAGCCAGAACAATGTTGGGGCACAGCATGTGTGTGACACCCACAAAAGAAGCTGTCCTGTAAATCTGTTGCTCTCAATGCATTCGTGTCTCAGGGGATTGAATGCAATTGATGTGATGTGTGAATAAATAAATGAACACTGTGTTATTCTTTGCTTAGTAGGCTATTATAGGGCTCATTGCTTCAGGCTGTTGACCAGCTTGTTGATGACATTTTTGTCCATACATTAGGGAAAGGTGAATCAATATTGGTTATTAACAGTCCTTTTGTTGCTGTGAGCCTCCCTTGCACATGGGATATGACCACAGGATCAGCTATGATGCTCCCAGCTCTAATATTGATTCTACGCATGAAACAGAATTGTAAACAGTACAAGCCAGCTTCTGCCTTGCCCAAATGGTTTGCTGTCCCCTGCTATAAATTATGATGGATCATTTTTAAGGGTCTCTTTTCAGTTCATTGGGAAGAGTTTTATTTTCCAGATTAAAAAAATCCAGCCATGGGCATTGTCATTGATCTCAGTCAATGGAGATGCTCAGTCATCCGCACCTTAAGATGTCTCTGTCTTCTGCTTTGATGCTGCCTCATCCATGAAGTATTCTTCTCTTGTCTCCTCATGATTGCACTCTGGATGACCTGGTCATTCTCTTTTCCCAGGACCATGGGACTAATTTTGCCTAACTTTAGCATTGAAACTTTAAGTGTTTAGTCAAAAAATCTGGGCCTACTGTAGTCCATAGAGGACACCTCTCAATGGGCATTTGTAGATGTTTGTCTGAGATACAGAAGATAAATCGTACTCTTGAACATCGCTTCCCACTGCCAACACAAGCAGTCTGGTCAGCTAACTGTGTGTAGGGGCTTACTTTTTAAACTAAAGAAAGATTAAGCTCATCCTATTTAAACTGTCTTCTGAGATAGTACACAGGCCTAGGAAACATGCAAGGTATAATGAATGGTAAATCAAAACAAAAAGGCTCAAAATTAAACCATGCACTTAAAAAATGATATGCCAAAACACACAAACTGTATTGACTCTGGAATGTAAAGAGAAACAAATAAATAAAATATCTATCTATCTAGCTAGCTAGCTAGCTCTCTCTCTCTCTCTATCTATCAATCTATCTAATCTCCTGACTTAGTATCTAGAAGGAAATGAATCCTGAGGAAATCTGAATGATTTGTTCTATTATTTCTCTCTACTTTAAAAGCCATGTTGTCTCCTCTACTATGTTACTTGAGATGACACATATATTAAATATATATGATTTTAGTCTGGAGGAAGTAAAGGAATATGATCCCCATTTCACAGGTGACGAAGCGTGACGGGCCAACTAATGCCTGAATTTAGGCTCCTTTCTGATTCAATTTCACTATTTTTAGATGCTGACAAATTGAATTAACTTAGGACTTGTAATAGAAACTTCAGCTGATTTCCCACAATATAGCTTCACACACCAGACCCTTTTTTTTCTATTTATTGTTTGTGAAAGTCTGCTGGCTCATCAGTCTTAGTTTAGAGAGAGAGCATTTTTTCCTTGGAAGAATTGCACTATCCAATTACACTATTGGACACAGCAGCAGCATTTATGTACGTCTTGAATGTAGCCGGAATAATCAGCCAGTTCTGAGAAGAAAAGTAGATAGGAATGACTATTTTAAGAGATGAGACACAGGGATGTTTTTAAAAAAATGTGTTGTTCTTTCCTCCTGGCTTCTTTTGAGTGAGAAGTTTCCTTCTCTTCTTATTTCTGTCCAAAATTTTCTTCCTTATGTCTTCTCTTTTCCCCTGAACGTAATATTTTAAGGATTTAGACAGTGTATTTTTCCTTTGATTTCTTCTTCCTGTTGTGGCACTGCCAAGTATTTGCATCGCTATCTACTTTTTAGTTTTTCAGTAAGAAACTTAGTGTGCTGAGTATTCTGGTTGTGATTTTTCTCCCTGTTGATTCAGTAGTTTCAAGAAAAACTTTCTCATTTGCAGCATCCCATACTGATTTGTCTTTCTTTGTTGACCTGACATTATCACAATGACACACTTAACTAGTTTTAGATGGTAGAGAAACAGCTAAAGCTCTGGTAGTCAGTGGAGAACAGAACACAGAGCTGTTGGAGGACCAGCCATGCTCTGAAGATTCTGCTCTCCTCCCTCCCCATGGGAAGGAGACACAGCTTCGCTGACATGCCAGCAGCAAGGTGTGGTGATTCTGGGCCAGTAATCCTCCACCCAATTAATTAGATGCTAGCAAAAAGTTAACTGCTGCATAGGTAGAGTTTAACAAGTATTTCAGGTAAAGATTACCTTTTTGAATAACTTGGGAGTGGGCAGCAGCAAGGAAATGTCATGCATAAAAACACTGGGAATGCTCTGTTTTCATTCAGAGACCAAGTAGGCACAGGTCTTCCTAAATTTATGCTGCTAGCAAAAATGCCTGTATCCATTGTGCATAGAATTAATCATACTTCTAACGACATGATCAGCACTTTCCCATTAATTTCAATGAAGCCTGGGTCAAGCCTGAGTTCATTTCTTCTTTTGGTTGCTATGAAGTCAAATTTGTTAAGGATTTCATCTGGTTTAGCTTCTTCTCTGCTACTGCAAGAATGATATGGTAAAAATGAGACTGTTTAGATAGTACAGCCCAAATTGCATAATACCCATGGCCGTATAGAAGCAACTTTGGAACTTCTTAATATTTTCTGCCAGTTTCTGTTAAGATTTTGGATTTAACGCAGTCATGGCTTGGGACTGACTGGCAAGATTCATTCTGCAGTGTTGGTTGGGAAAGAGAAAAGAATCCCCTTTTCATTTTTTAACATTCAGCCTTTGGTAGGCTCCAACGGGGGACTTCCAGGTTCCCCTAAAAGGTTTGAAATGTGTCAGCTCCAGAGACTTTCAACAAGACCTGCAATCCCCTAAGACACTGCTAAAAATCTCTCCTGGGTGTCTGTTTCTTTTCTGCCAGTGATGGTGGCAGGCTGCTGATCTTTTCAAAGCAGGTCCTGTGGTCAGAAAGGTGCTTGCCTCCCCCTCCAAGGATGAATGTCTGTCAACAAGGCGGTTCATTGGCATTCTGCTGTGAAGATGGAAGAAATCTGCCTGTAGCGACACACCACTGGCAAGGTCGGTGAGACAGAGAGAGAAAGAAAAGAGTTTGCAAGGCTTTTGCTCTCAGTGGGGGAAATTAAAGGTGGCTTGTGTTATAAAATATTAAATAGTGATTTAATCAGCAGTGAGATATGTAAGTGAGCTTAATTAGAAATACATATTATTCTTTGACTTTAAAGCACAAAATGAAAAATTAAAGCAATCTTAGAGGATATGTAATCAGCGAGGAATAATATGTTGGAAAATGAGCCTGATGTTGTAATTGGTGTATGCAATTAAAATTAATTAATTTTAGTTAGCATACATGCATGCAAATATGAAATCAACGAATTTCAGATATTAAACTCATAATTATAGTGATACTATTGCCAGAGCTAGTGACAGAGGAATTGACTTTTCAATGGTAAATACTTGCTCTTCGCATTTTGTCTTTGCTATCATGTCAGGCTGAAACATAATGATTAAAGCTATTTGATCAGGCATGATTTAAAAAAAAATGTTTAGATTCACCCTCATTTTGACTTGTGCTTCCTAGCTTCTCAGCTGTATCAGTTATACTCACCTCTGGGGTAACTGCAAGACATTTTTTGATCAAGTGCAATTTGAGTTTAAGAAGTTCCCACCCACTCACTCACTGGTAGATAGACTTCTCCCCCCCGGCCCCTGCCAGATTGCTCTCCCTGTCTCTGCTAATATAGTCTTGAGGAGATGTGCTGTAAGCCAACTCATGGAATGATCTGGCTTTGTGAAAAAAAAAATCTTTTCTCTGCTTTCTCTGCAGATTCTCTAATAACTGTTCACCAAACAGAGTGATTTTCTTCATTTTACCTACGACTAAAACCCTCAATGCTTGCAACAAAATTATTCCAGTGTATTAAATTCCAGTGTAAGGAAATTGTACAGAGTAGCAGCCCTCTCAGCTCTGGTCAAAATTTGCTTTAAGTCTTTCCAGTTCCTCACTTTGGAGACTGACAACATATTGTTACAAAAGCTCCTGCTTTTCCAAAAGTCATCCAAGGTAACGTAGGAGCAATTGTAACACTGAATGATTATATTGCTACCAAAATGAATAAAGAGTCTAAAATGACAGGAGTAACAATGACTACAGCTATTATTAAACATTAGAGAGGGTACATTATGCTTTAAAATTTTTTGATCCAGTTTAGCCTAGTAATCAGCACTGCATTAATCCCCTTCAGATTATACATGCAACCAAAACAGAAAGCAGACCCCTGTTGGTTCAAAGTGTCATTAAAATAAAAGCTTTTAAAACAGCTTTAAAGTAAACTTCCTTGTTCTCCCATGGTACAAACGTACCTGTAAGAAGAATTCAAGGACATTTGCTAAGAGAGATGGAAAAGAAAGATGTGCTGATGAGTGAAAAGGAGGGCAGAGCTCCCCTGCTTCAGCCTCTGCATACCTGCATAACCAGCACGCTGTATTCCACCATGCCTTTGTTTATCATTTACTCCAATATTCTTTTCTGTTCTGGCAGCAGTCTTTTCACTGAAAATGTCTCCTTACTAAAGTCTCCAGGTATTTAAAAGCAGCCATTTCTCATATGGGGTGTCTTGCTCAGGTTACAGGAGCAAGGTGCATGGAGAGGATGCAGTAATCCCTGAGGGGCAATTAGGCAGGCACTGCTGCCGGTACACCTTTGTGCTCAGCCTGTCGATTTGGTGAGGAGAGATGAAGCTGCATTTACTCTGGCTTCCTCTGCCTATTTTGGGTACCTGTAGGTTTTTCTTTTGACATCGCTTCCCTCTCATTTGCACTGTAGCCTGTTAGTGTGCACACTGTATGCTAAAAGCAAATTAATGTATTGACGGAATGATAATTAGGCGATGGTAGGTAGTCTGTGCAGAAAGATCATGTTTGTGTAAAAATGGAACCTGAGCAGAGTTATACAATCACCAGGAAAATGCCTGATTTGTCTAAGCATTGCCACTTTTATCCGCTGCATGCAATAGCAACAGGAATCAAAGCAGCTAACTTTCCATCGTCTCAGGACAAAGGTGCCTGTTTGATTCAGCTTCAAGGGCTGCATGCACAATCAGACCCCTGGAGATACTGAAAGGCAAGAACCAGAGAGATGCTTCAACAAAGTTCATAGGGAGGAAGCTGCCTGCATGGAAAGAAAAAGATTGAGAAAGGAAATAAAAAATGGAATGGGACATGAATACACTCTGAGGTCGCAGAAAGGTCTAAAAGGGGAAGAAGATATTCAGAAAGACTTAGAATGGAAATATACTTGCTGTTAAAACCGAACAGAGACATTACTTAGGTTTAATGAACCTGGATTTAATCAAGAAGGAATTGAACAAACTGTTTGCTGGTTGCACATTGTAATGTAACAACAAGGTGTGACAGATTTGCAAAATGGTGCAAATGTTGTCCCTGCCCCCACAGGGATGGAGGTGGAGCTGGAAGCCTGCACAGTGGCCCAGCTCCTTTCCCTGTGAGGAGGGGTCAAATCTCTGGGGCCCCCTTTCCCTGGCAAGTGTGGATCTCAGGTGCTGGAACAGCAGGGGAGAGGACTGCCTTGGGGCGCTGTGTAGCAGCCAGCTAAAAGTGAGAAGAGTCAAACTGGGAGCAGCTGCATGATTAAATCTCCTTTTATTCACTGGGCCACTGCTTTCTCAAAGGATCTTCTGCATATTTTCTCCAAGATGTATGCCTCAGCCTGCCAGCCATACGGCAAATGTCAAGCATGGTCAGCCCAAATTCTGCGTAGAGAGTTGTGCCTCTGTGTGTGTGCTTGCAACACACAGTCCCTGCTTCCAGAGGTTTGGAGGAGCAGACATCCAGCAGGCTGTGGGACACCCTGGCCACCCTGCTGTCACCTCTCCCACCAGAGAGTTGCTCTGAGTGAGTGATCAAAAAGTAGGGTAATGCAAAAGTAAATACACAGTTGCAGTTTTCTGGGGTCAGACCTCTGACTTTGGGGACTGCTTTGTTTCCCACTAGCAATTCTGCAGCTTACTTTATTTACTTGCTTTACTTGCTTTAGCTGCTCCACTTCTAACTGTGGCTCCTGGCATGCTGATATACCGTGCTGGAAAAAGGTGTGCATCTATGGGTTCCACACATCCTACTTCCTGCAAGACTGCAGTGCAAAGAGAGCCATTTAAGGGCAGGGACAGCAATTCAATCATGCCGACCCTGCACATCCGCTGCTCTGCTCTCTGAGGCTGGCTGTCTGTCCAGTGCTCCATGCCAGCTGTGCTCAGGGCTGGCTAGCACAACACCATTGTTTGCATTTTTCCTTCTGGCAGAATGGTGAGTCTCAGAAAAACAAGAGTGTCTGAGAAGGTGAGTGCTTGCAGCATACTTCTGTGGCAGTAGCTTTTGCTGATGCAAACACGAAGAGAGACTGGTAAGACTCCACAGTGTGTGACCACACAGTGGCCATGAAATTTGAATGAAAGGAAGAAGAGATAAAAGTTTAATTTACTGTCTTGCTATTTGGGCAACAGATATGAAGAAGTTAGTGATTTTGCAGCCCATGTGGCTATACAGTCATCCTGATCTACTGAAATTTCACTTTCAAGTGGCAGAAGGTACCAGCATAGCTAAGATACAGGTTTTGTTTTCTTTTTTTCTGAGTGAGTGAAAACAAAGGGACTGAACTCTGCTGCTTTAGAATGCAGATGTATTACTCTCATCAAATTTTACTATCAAATTTGAAGGTAGAGTTTATGGCAGGCCATTATTTCAATTTTATGCCCTGAGAACTTTTGAATGGTTCTTTAGGAAGGAATGCTTTTGAAGTCACCTTATTTTGCCCCCTTTTCCGTCAACAACTGTTGTTGGTAGTTGCAGTAAAAACAAATTCTGATGTGTGAAAATAACATGCTCTGTTTGCTTTTCAACATGGAGAGATTAAAGGAAATAGTGTGATAATTATTAATTTTGCTCTTTTAAGTGAATCTACACATTTTTCATCTGTCCCCACTCATTTTCCTGAAAAAGACATTTTTCTTTTTATCTGATTTTTGTCTGATAGCTATATCTTGAGGTTGGAAATCCCTGTCCTGTTCCTCCAACCAAAGCATAAAATAAATGCAAGCAATATAATCTTGAATTCATATGAATACCTGAAGAAGGAAGAGATGGGTCACTCTAACATGAAAGTCTTTTATGAGAGCAGTACTATAATTTGATCAAAAGAACTAAGCTTTGCTTAAAATTTTTTGACTCACTGAATTTTTTGTTGGGTACTGAAATTAAAGTTATGAAGAGAAACTACTTTATTGCTTGCATTACATTGTGTTGTGACCAGTCATCAGGGAATTTAATCATCACCTTCTAATTTTAGGAAAAAAGAATATTTAAAGGCAGAGTATGGTGACATCAGTTCAGTGGTATTTTAGGAACCTAAAGTTGCTCTGCCTGCTGCAGAAATTTTGTGTCACAACTTTGTGCTTAGACCCTCTTGCCATAAGTGGGAGTGAGGCTTTGGAATAATAGAAGATTGCTCTAGGACCAAATGTGTATGGTATGAAATAGATAGGCATTGACAAAACAACAGAAGGAAACTTATATGGCTGATTGTACACTTATTCTTTGGTTAAGTGAGGAAGTAATATGAAATATGTAAATAGAATATGATTTTGTGTTGGTCAGGGATTGAAATGGGCCGGTATTCAATCACACTGTATTGTTGCTTCTCACAACTTGAAACAGATGTAATGACACTTGTAAAATATATAGGCTGTAGGAAAAATACGTTTCATTAAGTATTTTTAAATTTTCATTTTGACCCCAGGTAATAGTCTAGAACAATGGTGGTCGTGGATGTTGAAAAGTCAGACTCCTGCCACTCATAAGATTTTCAAAAATTGGTTAGGTTAATGTGTTTAAATTCAAACTGAATGGATCAATTAATTTGATGCCTCAGGAACAGAAAGAAAATGCCATGTCTGGTGTGACAAAATCTTTTGTTCTTAGAGTCTCCATCATGCATATGCTTAAATTCCTGGTGCTGAATTGCCTTTTGGAATTTGAACATTCTGAAAGTGATGAGAAGTACAAAGGCAGTTGAAGGTACAGTGGTGAAAAGTATATTGTAAAAGGAAATTGAGAATTAGCAGGAAATTGCCCTCTTAGTACTGGCTGGCTTTAAAGTGATTTGTGGGCAGATGAAATAGTCTCGTGTCATATCCTGTGCCAGGATCCTATATATTTGTTAGCAGTTGTTCTGCTACTGCCACTATTGAGGAAAGGATGCATTGACAGGTTTCTTGACAGCTCTGCATGCCTAACTTGGAATGCTTTATGGTCCATGCTGCTGGAAGCTATTCAGCTTCCCCAGCGCTGGACCAATATGAGCAGAGGGCTGCTGGAGTATGAGGGGATATTCCTCCAGCTAAGGATTTCCAGAGAACAAGGCCTTTTCTCTGGGGTGCTCCTTTTCACCAGATGGGCTTTGGGTCTGAGATAACGCTGACACCATACCTAGGCCAGCAGCTCAGTATGCTGCTGAGTGTCTCAGCAGATGGGTAACTGGAGAGACTCGAAGAACACCTGGAAGCTTTTCATTCGGCACACTTAATCTTAAATCAAAGCTGTAGGTGTGTAGGGCATTTTCAACTGGCTAAAACAGTTGTAGACACCAGATCTTCAGCGGGGCATCTACAGATTGACCTGTTTGACTTAACTTCACTGCAATTCTTCAGGTTGAGACTCCAAACTGACCATCTCAAATCTCATTTAAGAGTCTTAGAAGCCTCAGGTTGACTTAACATGCACAAAACAGTAGCAATAAATTCCTGGAGAACCAATCAAAGTGTACAAAGAACTTCTACACCCGACATGGTTTATTTTATATGTATCACTATCAAATGCTAAGGTGGCAACCCATCCCTTTTTATCAGTTTCTTGTAATTTGCTTGTAGTTTTACCAAGCTTCAGAAAGTTGGGCAAACATTTTTTGTGCTTGGTGTCTGCCTTAGACTGATGATTTGATGATATTGCGGGTATTTTGTTTTCTGCCTTATGATATTTAAAGGAGCTTTATATACCTTTTTTTATTCTTGGGTTTTAACACTTATGATTTTGCTTAAATCTCAGAATTTTTGGACTGTTACTATTTTGAGCTGAAAGAATCAAAGGAAAGCCTTTCACTGTCATTTGAAGGTTAATTGGTGTGCTCTTTGGGGCATTCATCTTGGGACAGCAATACCCAGTTGACAAAAGAAAAATGAGTTTTATCCAAGGCACTGACCTGGCAAAACAATGGTCTTTGATTGGTCTGAGAATTCAGTGTGATTTTTCTGCTTCCTTGAAACAAAGGGAGAAGCCTCCAACTGCAATGCAGATTCCTTCTCTTGTGTTAGACCCACCTCAAAGATCACATGCAACTTTGCTCATACCCTTGTGCCCGTTTATCACCGTGGATCTGATCAGTGCCAGCAGTTGGGGTCTTTAATCTGATAAATCTGACAGGAGATGCTTATGCATACCATTAGGAAGGCAATATTCCATATGCTCTCTAATTGGTTTGAATTTATCCTATTATTTCAGCATTTAAATGTTGCTGAACGTAATTTAGATGTGTCAGGCTCATAAAGTGTAGGCTCTGGTGGGAGTTCATTATTGAAAAAAGATACATCCAGCAAGGCTTTTCCTGGCTTCAGGCCCAAGCCCTCAGCATTTTGCTTACCTCACGTGCAGCTTTCGTCGGCTAGCTATACTCCTACAACCATGCTGAAGTAGTCTCTGACATATTCTTTTTATTGCTTCCCCTCCAGTATTTCTTTTTTTCCGTCTCTCAGAGTGTGTATATAACTTGTTGATTTAAGAGAGCAATAGCTCATTTAGAATGTGTGGTTGGCAAAATCAGGGTAAACAAAACACACTTTTGTGAGGATGCTGGAAGACGTGAACATCATCCTCCATATTTAGTGACTGCCTGGCTAATGCAACGAAACCTGACAGTCAGTATCTTCTAATCTGGGTGTTGTGGCCAGTGCTACCATCCACTTATTGAAACTGATGAAAGATGAGCTTGTTTTTCTTCATACAGGAGTGTTCAGCCAGTGGACATGGCAAACACTGAGTGCTTTTCTTATTTTTTAATGTCATTTGATCTCTAATGGTACAATTTGGAAGGCAGTATGAAAATTTGGGGCTGTACAGCTTTTTGAGATATTTCTTTAACTGTAAAAGCCTCTCTGAAGAACATCTTGAGCTCCATACAAAACAGGTGTGAAAGCATGCTAGTACCTCCAACACATGTGCTCTCTCATGGCACAGCGGGTAATGAATGAGTCAGACTCCAAGGAATTTAGTTTTTTGTCATTCATCTCAGTAAGAAAAGTTTTTATATGGATGTCTTACATATATTAGTAAGCAGAATTCAATCCACTGCACTTTAGGGAGCAAAAATCTTTATACCCACCCCACTTTACATAGCCTTCTCCTTTTATAAGTTGCAGGCATTCTGTAATGGCTTATGCTCCTGCTTTAATGACAGCCTTAGTGTCTCAAAGAGGAATAATTTTTCCTCTAGGCAGATTCCCTCATTCCAACAGCTTTGTGCAGCTTCTTTATGACATCATCACAAAGCAGGAAGGCCAACAATGCTTTTTAACCATGAAGAAATAAGAAAAGGCTTACATGTGAGGGATGACTTTATTATTAGACCTGCACCAAAATAAAAAAAAAAATAGGTAAGCACATGCCTGACAGCCTGCCTTGCTTGTGTTGGCTATCTGATTATATGAGAAGATGCCAACAAGAGATTTGTTGTAGACACCTACAAAACAGTGACCTCAGAGGCGCTTATGAATTGGGACAGCTAAAGCTTGCAAGCATGTTGTGGGCCTCATGCCTCACACACTTTTCCTCACATTTTTCATTGAGTTAGGCATGTGATATGGGCAGGAAAGAACTCTCTCTGGATGCTGAGAGGCAGTGTCTAATATACTTTCTGCCTTAACACATAACGTCTTGGTGTCACATTCACAAAGCAAACTGACAATATTGCACCCCTTTTAACTCTTCCTGAATACGCACTTTGGAGATGACCCTGAATTTCTTTTCATCACTCTTGGTAATGCCCCTGGTTCAACTACACTAGGTTGGATTTCTTGAGGGTAAGGCAGATGGTGGTGTTCTCCATCCTCTAATATGTCTGCCTGCAGCAGTTATAGATGCATATGGAGTCTGAAAATCCTTGTTCTCTGGGCAAAGTGGGGTTAGCAGTCAGAGCGAATAGGTACAAAACAGACTTGTTAGAATTAACATAGTGTATTTTCATTTCTCTAGAGTTAGGAAGCATATATATTATGAAGTTACAATAGTAAAATCCTTTCTATTTATTTATTCTTATCCTGAAAGGTTTGGTGCAATATATAGCCTGCTGACCTCCATCTCTAGGATAAATTGAGTAGAATTTCTTGCTGAACCTTCTTTTTCCCTCTTTTTTTCCATCTCTTACAGCATGACTCACTGTTGTCAATTGACATTCTTGTTGGTAACTTACTCTCTTCCCTGGCTTGAGGCTCTGTAACTGTTAAATAAATTCTCATACTGTGCTTAATAATAGAAAACCATTTTCATATCTAGGTAGACAGATTTTTCCAAACTGGTGGCCCAGACAAATCCTTTGAAGATAAATCTTTGAAGTTGTTCACCTGAGGTGTTTTATCCTTGCCTTTTTATTCTAATTTTTCTTTTTTTTTTTCCAGAGAATTTAACTATTCCTGTCCTTTAGATTAAGTCTGGCCACTTAAGTCTGTTCCACCCAGAGGTGGGACAATATCACAATGATAAACACATGATAAAACTTTCCACACATTACTGCACTACTTCCAGTGTGGGAAGATTTTTTATCAGTCTACAGTTTACTGGAGACTTTTTACCAGTCTCCAGGATAGATAAATGTCTTTTCTTTATATAGAATCACAGAACCATTCATATTCAACTCTAAGCTATATCCCCAAGTCCCACATCTACACATTTTTTTGACTACTTCCACTGATGGTGATTCTACCATTTTCCTAGGAAACTTGTTCCAATGCTTAATAACCCTTTAAAGGAATTTTTTTCCTAATATCTAATCTAAACCTCCTCTGTTGCAACTTGAAGCCATTTCCCCTTGTTTTGGTACTTGTTACCTGAGAGAAGAGACTGACACCCGCCTCACTGCAGCCCTCTTTTAGGTTGCTGTACAGAGTGATAAGGTCCTCCCTGAGCCTCCTCCTCACCACTCCTTCCATCACTGGTGCTCCAGACCCTTAACCACTTTGTGGCCCTTCTCTGGACACGGTCCAGCACCTCAAGGTCTTTCTTGTGTGGAGGGGCTCAAACTGAACACAGCACTTCAGGTGTGGCTGAGTACAACAGGATGATCCCTGCCCTAGCCCTCCTGGCCACTATTTCTGATACCAGCCAGGATGCCACTGGACCTCTTGTCCACCTGGGGAATATAACCAAATGCATAATCTGATCTCGATTTGGAAATAACTTTTGTTTCACATCTTTTATCCTTATATAATCTTTTTGTCCTTGATCAATTTAATCTGCCTTGTGAAAACTACTTTTTTTTCCAATATATTAGAATGAAGTGCATTGCTTTTGAAATTCATATCACAGAACACCACCACCATCACCATTTGAACATGTATTTATAAAAGCTTTTCTTTCTTGTAGTCCACTTGGACAAATAATCAGGTGGGGTTTTTTATTATTTTTACTTCTAAGAGATAGATGCATTGAACAATGCGCAGATGTCATCAACCTGGCAAGTGGTGTCAGAAATCACAAATAGATAGGTGCTGGAACAACTCATGCTTTCTTCTTCCTGGATAAAAATTCATCCTCCCAGTGGCCTCCCTATGCGAGTATATGGAAGTAGGACATACACCTGCAACTAACTGGTTCTGATGCATGGGAAGTGAGTAGTAATAATGACTGATTTTTAAATAGTTATATATAGCAGAATTTGAAAACCTGTTGACCTGTGGGATATGTTGACTGCTGAAGAATGAAAGTAGTTTTTCCTTGGCCAAGGGGCATGGTCTCTGCTGCAATCAGTGGGAGCTGATTTTGACTCAAGGAAATGGCTGGGAAAACAGACAGCTTCTCTCAATAGCAACAGGTTGATCATAATAGTCCAGGCTCAGTAAGGAATTCAAAAGTCACTAAGATAATTAATGGCTTCAAATGGGAGAAAGGAACATTTGGATTTACAAGGAACCACAATGTATTTTTCAGTTTAAATTAATCACTGCTATTGTTTAAATGTCTCAGGGACATTAGGGAAAAAAGATTAATTTTGTTTTTGGAATTTTAATAGCAATTGCAAATCTCCATAACAGCCATAAGCAGAGCACACTGTCTTGTCTATCAAACTGATAATGAGATCAGCAAAAGAGTGGATAGCCAGGGAACAATACCCACTTGACTGACAGGTGACTACAAACTGTTTTGAGTATACAGGCAGAACAAGGAAAAATTAAAATATTTTCTAATTCTTTAGGGCAAGGACAGTAGGAAATTTGGAGGTTTTATTCATAGTAGGATGATGCAAATGAAGCTCATCTTAAACAGTGAAAGTTGAGGGAGATTTTTTCCTAAGCACCTCTAGGCAGTTTGACCTCTTACATATCCTGAGCATGTATTTGTGCACACTTAATCCAGATTCATCCATGGCAGAAGGGACAGCCTCCTAAAGAGTACTTTGTTTCCTCGTCTACTTTTACTTGTGAGGTTTAATGGCAGTCAGGTTTGTGGAGCATGAGTAGAGATGTGAGATACAAAGGACCACCTAATCTTTTTGAGTGTACTGGTATTCCCAACACACTGCGTGTGTGGCAAAATGCTTTTTCTAAATGTCATGAAATGGCTGTTGGAGCTCTGAGGTCCCATAAGTGGCTGCACATCTCTCAGGCAGTGCTGTATATTGCGGTGCTTGTGTCTCTTTTCAGCTATACTGTTAAACACATTTAACTCTGCAATGCAGCACAGGAGAGAATTTAACCAAAATGGATATATTCAGGCAGCTTCATCTTCGAATAGTTTTAAATAAAAAATGAGGCTCTAAGTATTTTGATTTTGCTTGTTCCCAAGGCTAATAATTTGTACAATCAGTAGTATTGCAAACTTTCTATAACCAGCATAAGTCAAGTATGAGCTGATTGAGGTTTTTGTCAATATTGGTCCCATTTCCTAAAAACCAAAACCTACAAAAGCTGGCAAATCTAGTATAACCTCTAGGCTTGTATCAGGCAGGTTCACAATGTTTGAAGAGTTTAGCTATATGACACACTCATGAAAATCTAGAACACTTGAGTCATGTGGTTCCAATCAAATACTGTGTTTTTTAATGCAGCCAGCTGAAAGACCACAAAGTTAGGAATGAACACATGTACACCATATGCACTGAACCAAATTTGTGAAATGCATGCCTCTGACTGTGAGCAAAGAGATGCACACGAAGCACAGTGCAACACCATATGCAGAAAGATTGGATTTAATAATGGTTTGGGTGGTCTGCGATAGTGCCTCTCATAACATGTACATGCTAGCAACACACCATTCTGCCCCAAATATTCAGTCTACATATAAAACATGTGTATAGTCCTTTATCTGCTGAATAATGGAGTCATGAACAGGACTGTGGAGGTGATATTTCCTTTGTTATATAGCAGCTGTGAAATTGTTCCTGTTGTTCAAAGACAGGTTAAAAAGTGCAACTCGAATTTCCCTCTATTCTTATCTACAAAAGGAACACCACAAATGCAGTCACAAGTAAAGCAGGAAAAAAGACAAGACAAAAGGTGATTTTTCAGGGGTGCAGATTACCAAGAAATGCATACTTTAGAAAAAGCTTCATCCAGGTTACAGACCCTTATTATTTTTTGTGCTATAACCATGAAGCTTTGGGCTTGATTTTAAGAAGTACAGGGTGAAAATCACTGTGATGCAGGAGGTCATACAAGTGACTCTCCATAGCCCCATCTAGCCTTAATACCTCAGGGCTCAAGGATTTTCCGCAGCTGCAGTGTGTGCAAACAGATGTAATAATATTGATATTGCCTCCTGCATTCCTTTCTGCTGTCATGAATAAACACCTCCCTCACTGAGGATTTCTCAATGCAACTGGATATGAGTTTATTTTGTGAATAACTTTAGATGTGACAGCTACTGTTTGATTCCCACTGGGAAGCTGAGGCCACCCCCGTTCTGCCTGAACAGAGGGCAAAGGGTCCAGCCCAGAGCCTTGCAAGATATCAGCCCAGTGCATGACTAGATTTGTATTTTTGTGGGAGTAGAATATGGAATTTCACATTGAGGGAGGAAAAATGTGTCTTGGGGAAGTTGTTTCATAGTGTATCTTGGTCTCCTGGGAAGTGTGGGTTGGGAAGTGAGCATTAGTCCCGCGGCTTATGAATTTATAGCCTGTCAAAGATAAAAGAACGATGCAATATATAACAGCCTTAAGCTCGCTAATTATACGTCAGTGTGATTACTGTACCTCTCTCTCTCTAAGCAGCCTTTGACACACTTTGGTATGTGTGTCACCATGCAGGTGCTCAGTTTTGAACGTCTATTGCTGCGTGGAAGGCAAAACAGGGACTTGTTGTGTCCTTGGGTCACTTATTTGCGTTGTACAATTTTCACCTGGGGGACACCTAAGGACGTAATATGGCACCCAACTTTGGAACATAATCCTTTAAGAGCTGTGATATAAAGCATATAGCCAAGTTAAGTGTGAAGTCAATTACCTTGCTGGGGCTTACACCAGGCTTAATGCTGGCAAGATAAACTAGGCCAAGGTGAGCTAGGGATGGAATCATGAAGGGATCACAACTGCTGTTTTACTCAGCAGTAAAACTAAATAAGAGTCAAACCGCTGACACAACTGTCAGTATCCTATTTTCTGAACCACACTGGAGGAGGAAGAAATAGACAATGAGATGGCTATAAATGGACTGATGAATTAAATATGGTCCTGGGTTGAAATGCAGGTTTTCCTTTTCTGCAGGTGTAGTTCTTGTTAACAATTTGCTGCTTCAAAACTGTCAGAGTTTTGATGAAGGAGGGCATACATGTTAAGCAGATTTCCAGAGAGTGTTTACTCCACTTAGGAAAACCTACTGTTTTGCTGCCAGGCCTGAGGTCAATTGGAGAGCTGGGAAACAAAAAATTTTGGAGGACTGTTTTGAAGGATTCAGTTTCCTATCTTCTAGAATAATTATTAAACACACACACACACACACATATGTATATATATGCACATATAGATGTGTGTGTGTGCATATATATATTTATATAGATTTCCCTTGTGTGCAAGCTCTTACATTTCTGAAATGCAGTTTCAAATGATACAACAGTATTTTTGGAAAAAAGTGTTTTCCCTCAAGCTACAGTTTCCAATTCTTGCCCAGCTCTAGATTTGCAGGATGTCTGTGGGTGAAAGTGAGAACTAGGAGTTGAGGAAAGAGTTTCTGAGAAGTAGGTTATCTAGGGAGGACCATATTGGACTAACTGAAGTGTGGACAAAGACTTCAGCAATAAGGATATTTTTGCATAGTGATACAAAATGCCTTTAAACTCAATGAGATGTTAACTAAGTGAAGCCTTTTTCTCTGAAGGGACAAAATGTTTCTGTTCACTCCTCCCACTCTGTTAAGCAGTACACTTCAGCTCCTCCTTCAAACAATGGATTCAGGTTCCTGTCTTTCATGTGCTCACCCACCACTTAAGAACAGTTTCACTGCCTTACAGAATTCTCAATATCTTCAATGATATGAGGTTATGTCCTTGCACTGTGGTATTGCTTTCTCCTGCATGAATATCACTTATTAAGGCACAAATATACAACTGTTTACAGAATAATAACCATAATAACTGGTATTGAGAGCTGATTCCTGGAGAACTCTGCATTGGTTTTTGCATGTCAAGAAAGGAGGATGAATAGCCACCTTTTTGCTTACAGTGAACAAACACTTGTTAAGTTGCAAAAATAAATAAGATGCAGTCCTTCAAAACTGAATGTTCACTTGGATTACTCTATCATCAAATTAGTTAATGCATAGATATGCCACACCTAGAATGGAAACTAATTAAATTTTTGTTGGGAAATGCTTAGTTTTTAGTTGGTACTTATACATATATTAAAGCCAATGCAGCCTTTTCTGTGTCCCCTCTTAATCTGAACATTGCTCCTACCCTGTAAATAGTTCTATGTTGTCACTGGAAAAATCACTACATCCTCTTTCTTAAGCTTTGTAAACAAAGGCAATATCTGTAGTTTTTGCTCCAGGATGCCCCATCCTTGAAAGAGTTCAAAGTCAGGCTGAATGGAGCTTCAAGCAACCTGATGTATTGAAAGGTGTCCCCGTCCGTGGCAGGTGAGTGGGAACTAAAAGAACTTTAAGATTCCTTCCAACACTAACCATTCTATTAATGATTCTGTGGTTAATTCTATGAAATCCTAGTATCTACTTAGACTGCACTGAGTCTAGTGATATATGGAGGAAAACTGCTTGCAACATAAACACTCGGTACTGAGGTCCCCTAAATGACATGAAAAATCTTAATTCTGGTTTGGTTAACAGTGGGAAACTTAAAGAAATTTACTTTGCCAAACTTATGTTCAAAGCTTTTTTTTTTTTTTTTCAAATAAAAAGCTGTGTTTCTACTCAGCCAGGCTCATTATTAATTATGTGGATTTGAAGAAATGTGTTCATTGTACAGCACTTGATAACACAGCTCTTCCTGTATTTCTATATAATACTGCAAAATAATACAGCTATAGTAGTTTTTCACTTTCATGGCTGTCAACGAAGGAAAGTTGCCATTGCCCAGTATTTCATGAATTTAAAAATAAGGTCTTTTAAAAAGAGAAGAGGTGTGGAAGAGTAAGAAAAAGAAAACCTGCTGCTCTTCTGAGAGAAAATTTCCTTTGTGTCTAATGCATTTTCCCAGAACAATGCAGGCTTGCTCTGCAGTCACCAGAGCTGTGCTCATGGTTCTGAAAGATAGTCCTCTGCATTTGGCATTAATCCTCTCCTCTCACTCTTTTTCTTGGCAATGTTGGAATTTTTCTAACTGTGTAAAACTTGAGCCAGCAATCTCTCTCCCCACCCCACCCCAGTTTTGTCTCTGTGCATCAAATTATCATTTTTTAAAAGGCACTGTGAAACAAGAAAACATTTGCTTTAGAATGCCATTATATGTGGCATTACCAAGATAGAGTTTAGTGTAAGCTAAAGATTTAAAAGAAAAATTATCTCTAGGATTCATTCTGGGAAAGGAAGATACATAGTTTAGGGATTTTAATTTTTTTAAAGAAATCTAAGTCTATGCTTCCGCCTGTGAAAGAAGTATGAAGTAAATGTCTCTGTTTTTAGCCAAAACCTTTTTTGGTGCAAATTGCACATATGGTGTCAAAGAAATACCAACTGAATAAGTGCTGCTTTCATCGAGTTACAGGGCAAAATGTAGGGGAAGAGAAGGAGGTGCAGAAGGAGGGTTTTTAGGCCATGCAAGCAACAGAGCCAAGAGAGGTGCAAATTGTGTCAATGGAATTTATTTTCCATAAGCATAGGCATATCTTGCTTTCAGTGTTGCTATTACAGGAATCTTCCATTTTTCTTTGCAGTCATTTCTGTTGCTGTTTATCGTGCAGGGATCTAGTGGTGTTCCACAGGGGAGCAAGAAGACATGCTCATTTCACACAGTACAATCTCAACCTCAGTGCATGCTTCCCAAGCTGAGCACTTTGGCTTTGCCTAAGTAAGCATAATTAGAATAAAAAACCCTCATAACCATAAAATTAACCATAATAAACAACTTGGTGCGTGTGACTAGATGGCTCCACGTTGCATTCTGTTCACATCCCTAGCTTGCACCCAGAATGTGCTTTCACAAAGATGGCTTTGTCATCAGACACCCACGGGGGTGGATATTTGTGCCAAGACTTGTGGCTTCTTCTCCTTTAGAGTTTGAGAATGATCATTTCTTTATGCAGTATGGAAGTGTGCAGGTAGGAAGGAGCTGAAAAGAATGCAGTTATCTGGCTAAGGAAATAACACCACCCATGTTTTCAGTATTCCTTCAGTGTGCATTGCAAGATTTCTCACCAGTGCTGGAAAACTTACTTTATCCTCTAAAAGGAGTGAGTGTTATTTTTTGCAGTCAGAAGCAACAACAACTGAAAAACCTGCAGTACCAGTGTTTGTATCCCCACAGCTCAGCCTGCGTCACTGACACACAGAGAGGCATATTTCAGCCAGAAAGGCAAAAGCACATGCAGAGAAGCAATCCTTTCCTGATGACATTGGCTACCTGGAAGCTGGCCGGCATGCGGGGTGAGCGGGAGGTCATGTTGGCTCCCTTCAGCCTGGCTGGGGACGGCTTGGCAGGGATTAACTGGCTGCAGCTCTGCTGCCACTTCTGGCCTGAGTGACAATCTGGCAGGGCGCTCAGGTGCGAGAAGCAGAGCAGCAATCTGTTCCCTTCCCCAGCCCTCCTGCCCACAGCAACCTTATTTCTTCTCACTTCAGGCTGCTGCTCCCTCCCTTTATTTGTGAGTGCGAGTGCATGCACGCTTTTTCCTGTGGTAGTGGCATTTGAAAGACACCAGTGTTTGCTCCATCTGGCTCCTGTATTTGTACTCATTCTCATGGCAGCACGAATCCAGGATAGATTTCAACAAAAGAATAATGGTCACCACGTTTTCTTTCTGTTTCATACTCTGATGTGTGGGTGGCACCAGGGTCACCCTTTCAGCACCTTGCCTTGAAATGTGCTTGCAAGGATGTGGCAGCCCAGTGAAAACTGATAAGAAGCCCTATCAAAATGTTCCCTGGTTAGGCTCCCTGCACCCTTCCACCCATCCTCCCAGCCCCTGACAGGGTGTCGAATGAAAAGCTACGTGGGTGCTCGCTGCTGTCAGGAAATGCCAGTTCGCCAAAACTATAAGGTTTTGCAGAAGTGCAGTTCAGTGCTTCATGTGCAAGGTGTTTTAAGATGCAGAGGGCAGTGAAAGGAGCCTGATGAGGGGGCAGACAGAGAGATTAAAGGGTGGCAGACAACAGGGGCTGGTATCCGGAGATCACATTCCTTCACCTTGCAGTAGCCAGCATATGATTTTTTTTCAGGCGTGGGAGTATTTCCTTCAAACACTTTGTCTGTCAGATTTTCAGTAAAATCTAGGCATATGTGCATTTGGACTGGGGGGGTGGGGAGGGAGGAACTGGGAAACAATTTTGTTCACAAATATTTTTGAAAGATGTCTATTTTTCACTTCATCACAGTAAAAAATCTCTGAAGACTTTATGTATTCCACAACTTATTTCACATCTTAGCCCAGTGAACTATCCTATACCCTAATAGTAAATATGACCATTTACACAAACAGGTATTGTGAAGAAAGATCTAGCAGAGAGCAGATAAAACCCATGATGAATAATCAGGAAACAAACATCATCAGTCAAACACTTGGAACTGCACATTTTTGGCGTGCAGGTTTAAGCCATTGATATGAATGTAAGAAATAACTGGTTGGTGCCCTATTCTTTGATTAGATATTATGCTGAGATTATGTTTTCCAATATAATTTTTATCATGGAAGAACATTTGAATTGATAGGTGAGGGAGAGAAAATAATTTTGATTTCTTAGTTCTGAGACTATTACATCCCACTACTGCTTGATTTCAGTCTGAACCAAGCCCTTTGTGTCACACCATTTTCAGAATTAAATTATTCAGGAATGTGTCTGAATTAGACTGTAAAACTGCATTATGTTACTCGTTATGTAATTAATAATTGAAATTTCAGTCTTATTAATATTTTCTGACTTGCATTGCAAAGTTAAAACATAATTAACACATTTCCAATCAGTCCTATCTTCTTATTTTGTGCAAGTCATCAGAAGCATAGTGACAGATCCATTCTAATGACATATCCAGGGAAAAAATAGGCTTATACCATTCCAAAAGGACAGACTCTGTAGGTATTAAATGGCTAAGATAATTGGTGAGTGCCATTTTATAGGTTGCATTATGCAGGAGAAATGTGCATTTAAATGGGATTTGCAATCAGGCAGAGAAGACAAATACTGGGAAAAAAACCCATATAACACAGAATCCTATGTATTAGAGGTTAAAACCTTTTTAGGTCATCTGGCCCATCTGTGAGATTAAGATATTTTTCTGCTGCACCTCTGTTAATGGATTCCCTGCTACACCTTAGATGTTCCAGTGAGAGACCTGTAATATTCTCCCAGGGAATTTATTTCACAATGTTGTAGACAGCTAGGCTTTTTCTAATATTCATACTACATCTTCTGTCTTTTCTTTCATTCAGTCTACTAAAGAAATGGGGAGGTACGCACCTGGAGATGTAAATAATATTTGACGTGGTGGTCTTCTTGAGAAATTATTTATGATCTTATTGAAACAGTGGACCAATAAGTAACATTGCCTTGTGCTCCTCTCTCAAAATTTACTGACAGTCTTAGTGTACTGAGGGCCTGGAAAAAAAGCCATGAGAAATAAAAGAAAAATAAATTTTATCAATATACCATAATTTCCTGAAGAGTTTGGTAGGGTTTGGTAGTATACTGTTGACGTTGGATAAAGTTTCAGGGAATAGGACTTCAGCTCTAGGTTTTGCCATAGGTTTTGTGTGCTCCTTTGGAGACATTGTTGGAATATGTAAGGAAGTTTAACATTCCCTCAAGAACAGCCTTGTTTTTCTATGCCATAAACTGAAAAGGAAAAATTGCTAATTTCAAGTGTTCTGGGCCAAGAAAAAAATATATTCCTCATAAAAGTACTGCAGCTAGCTTCAGAAATAATTGGCAGTTAATTTGCTCCCTGCTTTTTTGTGTTCTCAGTGGAGTTCAGGCAGCTGAGACCAGACCACGGGTAAGAAATTATCCATGTGGCTGGAAAATGGCAATGGTATTCTGATGGAGGCTGTATGAGAAACCAGCCACGGATACCCTGTCTGGGACTTGCTTTATACTAAATAAATTCCACATAGAGTAGTTATATGCCTGCCCTGGAAATAAAATGACAGTTGACCTGAAGTGTCAGAAATATGCTTTTGAATGCCTTAGAAACTGCTTTTATTCCTGTCTCACTTCAAATACCACCTAAATGGCAAAGAAGGTCTATAGCTAGACCCAGATAGACTCACTTTAGCAGCCTGTGTGCACATCTTCCTGGTAACTGCAGCCACCTTGTCAGATCAATATTCAGTAGAAGCCTTTACCTTATTTAATAGCTCATTAAACAAGTCCCACTTTTTTTTTTACCAGCTCCTTAGGTGATTTCAAGAATCTCCTACATGACCTCTGCATTGGCATTCAACTACACCTGCACGGAGGGAGTAAGTAGGAACCTCCCAGCTATTTTCAGTACAGTCTTTTAGCCTTGTTATTCAGTATGCCACACACCTTGAATCCCCCCATCTTGCTTCCCATAGAGCTTTGTTCAGTAAAGTACCTGGGAAAATCATCACACAGGTACTACACCAATAAAATGCAAAATGTACTTTGGCTGCTTTTAGCCTCATCGGTTATTGTTTACTTTTTCAGTAAAGAAATCATCTTGTCTAGCAATATGCTTCAGGTTTTGCCAGAACTGCCATTCATCATGTCTCACCCTATTTGACATACCTGCTAAGGCTGAGAGTTAAATGAGACATGCCTGGTTCTATAAATAAGCAAGCTAAACGTTGCATCTGATTACCCAATTTTTTTTTCATAGCTGGCCATTTTAGGAAAGGAGGTTGGTAAGAAGCATGGTCAGTTCCTTCATTTAGCCTATGGATGAATGGGCAAAGGTGACTGAGTGACCTGTGCTTCTCAATTTATTTCTTCTCCTCTGATGTGTGGTAATTGGTCACATTCAGTTACTGACCAGTTGCAGAGTAAAGCTGGTCTCTTAAACTGATTGCATGCATGCATTTCATCTGAGCTGTGGAGCAGAATGTCTTCTCTCTTGATGTGGTTCACAGCATACTCATTATTGTGGTTTATGTGTCTCAGCTGGTAGGCAAGGTCTCAACAACTTTCATTCGCATGCAGGCTCTTCCATCTTCCACAGAAAAACTCTGATCTCTCCCAGTTGCAGGTAATACTACTTCTTATATTGTGCTGTTTCTTTTGGAAGAAATATATTCATATATACGTACACATATATGCATGCATCATTCATATGCAAATATATACATTTAGGTATGTGTATGGTGGTGAGTGAATGTGGTATGTGAAAGAAACACCTTCTGGGTCAGGGGTTGGAATACTGTATTTTCTGTGTACACTATTCTTAGTCTCCCCTCACCAGTCTTTCACAATGCTTTTTTCTTTTTTTTTCTTTTTTTTTTCTTTTTTTTTCTTTTTTTTTTTCTTTTTTTTTTTCCTGTGTGTGAATAAAAGCTTAGCTCTCCTGAATTTGATGGATATATGGAAATCTGACTCTTTTATCTGTAGAAGACATAGTGTACAGAGAGTAGCAAAGTAGGCTTTTTTGATTGGGTGTGGCATTGGGGCTGTAAGGGGTTTGAATATAAGTTTGCCATTATGGATAAGGAATTCTGATTTCCTCCCCTGACTACTGAACTTCTTGCAGCTACCTAGTTGTTAAGGAGAAAGGCAGTTTCCAAACAAGTTAATTCCTTGATTTGTTATTGCCAGCAAAACATTGCCAGTCTCTCATGCTGGAGACTAAATTGATAGAGACACTTTTAAAGACTGTAGGATGATGAGAAATGATGGCACGTTGGGCACCCATTTGGGATTAGGATGCATGATTGCACAGAGCCCAAAAGCAGAGCTCCTACATCTGTTTGTGCAGGTAGGAATGCTGTCTGACAAGGGCATGGGATGACGTTTGCGTCACAGAATTGTTGAGTACAGCTTGAACATACTTGGCAGCATCCCATGACCTTCTCTCCTACTCCAGCTTCTCCCTGATAGCAGAACTGTCTCTGGCCAAAGGTTATTTTTTTCTGATGGCTCCTAAACTTCCTAGATAGAGAATATTTGTGAAGTCTCAAAAAAAAAAAAAAAAAAAAAAGAAACTAAAATAAATAAAATTCAAGCCCTGAATCACAGGTAGAAAGTTTCATTCTCCTCCTGTTCTCCTTTGTGGGCCATTTCAACAGGAGCCCACAGGATTGCTCAAATCTCCTCCTAAGCTGTAAAAATGTAAAGCTGATTTCCCATTGACTAGCATATTATGCAGTCACTCACACCAGGATAAAGCAGTTGGAAAGGTGTGGCATTCTGATTTGGTCCAATTTTTATTTGATTTCTGCTGGTTTTAATGAAATTATATAAGGTTTGAGACAGTGGAGAACTGGAAACTGTGTGTCTGACTATGCCCATCACTGCCTACTACTGTGCACAGTAGGAACGCTTTCAAAAGTCACTTACTCAAGTGTCTAACTTACTTCACTGTGAATCAACTTCAGGTTCACATGTGGAGGTAGGAATATCAAGGGAGGTAGGAATATTAAGAATAAACTTTGAAATTTAGAAGACCACCATTAACTATTGTACATTGTTGCTAATTGCTTAACTAGATAAAAAATGTTAAAATACCAGAAATTTAAGTGAAAAGCATAATTCTGGTGTGATTTAGTTTGCCAAGCTAACAGGAGGTGAGCAGAAGCAGTAAGTTTTTTAAGCTTCCACAGAGCTGAAATCTCCAGAGATCACAAGTAGGAGAATATCTGGTCCAATATGTGCATCTATATGGATTTTAAAAATATCTGGAGGAGGCAACCACAGTGAGAGAGCTGCAAAAGCTGGAAAATCATCACTGGTAGGCAATTTTTTTTTTGGTAGCTGTTGTTGCTTTTGTTTATTTTATTCATTTATTTAAATGTCAACAACAATGCTTTATTTAGTCCATTCCTTGATTATTTGCTTAGTCAAAACTACCAGCAAATTTTCAACATAGGAAGTGGAGGAGCTCTTGTCAAAAAGGCTATATGTTGCTATATGTATCCTCACAATACTTGGATAGAAATAGTCCAAGAAGATCAAATGACAGCAGTACAAAAATAGCTTCTGCCCTCCTTGAATTCCTATGCTAGGTTCTGATACCCTTGTCATAAAAGCTCCACTGTAAACTCTGGGACTGTTGATGTAGCAGTCTATAAGACTTCTCTATATGAAAAAAGGACAGAAAAATGCAGCCTTTATTTTGGCCTTATCAGCTGTAAAAACCTCACCTTATTTTGTAGGATAATGGCAGGTTAGTATCTATTATTTAATTTCCCTCTTTTCAGATTTAATCCTGTTTCTGTGGTTAAATCAACTCTTTGTAGGGATTTATGAACACAGAAATTCCACAAAACCTGGGATTCAGACTCAGGGAGGAGAATTAAAATCCTGGAAAGCCTGTGAATACATAGGCAAGTCACATAGATGGAAGGGAAATAAGTGTTTTTAAAGAGGATTTCTGTCAGTGAGGGTGCCATGTGGAATAATTTTCATCAGATGCATTGGGCAATAAGTGAAGGAATGGTCTCTTTGTTTCAGCTCCAGCTCAAATCAGCAATTGTTGCTATTCTGATAGCAGCTAAGCGGTCTGCGGGAAATGATGTGGAGGTCTCACTCTAGTCTTATGAATAGCTTTTCATTACATGAAACCAGTAATGAACTGAGCAAAAAAGGAAATGGTGGAGGTAATTGTGAAGACTGAACCTCCTCTTATCCTACATTTCAGGGCTAAGAGGTACAGGCAGAGTCAGGAGGAGTGTAAGAGCTGAATGGATCAGTACTACAGCTCTTATGTGGGTGACTTGGGTATTTTAGCCAAGAGGGCTGACAGTTTGGTGCATCCCAGAAACGTCAAAATCATGGGATGAAAAGTGATGATAGCAAACCCTGCCTTGAACCTGAGAGCACCTCTGGGTCTGGGTATGACCGACTCTGTGCCAGTCACGATGGTGCTGCCTTGGCCCTTGAGTCACAGCTTTGCCCATGGCAGGCCAGCAAGCTGGCAGTGGGACACCAGCAGTGTGGGAGTAATGGGGAGGGGCCAGGCATTTCAAACTGGCAGCAAATGCAGAGATGGTGGAAGATTTATGTGATCCACGCTCTCTCTTTCACCTCATGCTGCCAGCAAGCTAACAGGGCTTGTGCATCTGCTGGGATTTTCAGACGCATCAGTGCCGGGGTCAGTTCTGAGGGCACACTTTCCCCAGCTCATTACAGAGCTTTGGTCTCTGTGTTTTCAGCTCCTTGTGTGCCTAAAAAGGGAGAAGGACGAGGGGTGCCTTGCAGTTGAGAGCTGTGGTGCCTCCTGGGGCGGAGGCAGAGGGGCTGCTCCCACCTCTGCTCCCCCCATATGAAATCTTTGCAGAGCTCTCTGTGTGTGGTGCCAGTTTCCCTTCCTATAGGGACTCGTTTGTGCTGCTTACATCATATGCTGGAATTAGACGACCTCCAGTGCTACCATGGCAACGGTTTCTGCTTAAGTATAGGTGAGAATGAAAGTTAATTTTAAATAAGGTGAAATGAAGGAGGGGGTGAATAAAGCATCTCAAAAGCATTTGAAGCCACACAGATCTATCTGCCTAATCAGTTTTGTAAGAAATCTTCTAAAGCAAATTTTGCATCCCTGAGGTTGCATCCTTCTCATGACAAAAAAAAAAAAAGTTCTGGGCATATTTCTTCCAACTGTCATCATTCAAGGTGGTGTCAGACCTGGGAAGCCTCCACCTCTGTCTCCTCTCCATGTTCCCCATGTACACAGTGCCAAATACTCTGCATGTGGTGGGGTCAGAAGATGAATAAGACTTAGAAACAGCACATCTAGTTGGATGCTTTGAAGCTTCATGGAGTGTGGGATTAATGCATTTTTGCGTCTGGTGGTTATGAGGAGAGGCCAACATATTGTCCTTTATGTTGTGGCCTGAACCCTGCCCTCTCTGGTATCCTTAAAATCTTAAGCCAATACTTAAAAATATCTTGTGTGTATAAACCTCTGTATGTTTATATGTACGCATATTTATTGTGTTCTATCATTGGAAACTAAAAGAAAAAAAAAAACAACAACAAAAAAACCAAAACAAACAAAGGTGACAAAATAAAACATTATTTTTATAGTAAAATTACTTGGAGGGACAAAAAAAGAATTTGTACTTGATAAAGCAGTAGCATGAGGAGCACTGCTCTCAAAAGCATTATAGGATTGCCCCTGTTTCCTTCCTACCAGCCCAGTTGGAGCACTATTTCTCTCTCATCTCCATAAATGCCACTTTTCACTATTGTGTGAGAGTACCTAATCCATTAAATAAGCATCAAGGCAATGGGAAGTGATACAGAAGCCCCCTTAACCATTCACCTAGTTAGTTAATGCACTGTGATCCACATTTTCTAAGAGTTGCCTTCTTAATATACACAACTTACAGCTGAAGAGTGGGCAACTTCAGGAAAAGCAGAGGGTGGCTGCTGCAAACCTGTTAGTGGCAGCAGCCATGCTCTCCCGAGTGGGCTGACACCAGCAGTGCAGGTTGACTCTTCTCAGGTCTGCATAGCAAGAGGATGCTGTTTAAATTATTGTCATAAACAGTTGCCTGGTTCTTGTAAAGTTTTGGCGGCATTATTAGCACGAGTATGTGTGCCCAGGTGTTTGTCCTTTTCACCTACCTGGAGGTGACAGCCCCACAAGCAGAAATAAGAGTGCTACTGCTCCCCAGCTTGTTCATGGCCATGCACTTGCAAAGCAGTAAGGCATAAGAGACCGAGGTAAAATTATATTCATTAATACTCATTAATAAACTGCATAACCTTTTAACACTTTCCCTTCTTTGTCCTGATTTTCAGAATGTCTGTTTTCACTTCTTATTTCCATTCCGTTTGTTTGTTTTGCCACTTTCCTGCTGTTGCTCAGCCCATGGAGAAAACTCCTCTTTTCTGGAGTTTAAAAGTGCAAATTTCTAACACATAAGGTCTACAGTACTACAGAGGAAATGCATAATGTTATGGATCACTTGTAAAGATGTTTCTAACTTTCTACATCACATTTCTTCAGTTGTGTTTGGTGAACTGATTTATGGTAGCATTTGTGTTGGTGATCTTATATCTCTATGCAGAAGGCTTAATTAATTAGAGTAGTGTGTGATGTTAAGCCAGCCACAGTTAAAATCATGAGATAAGAAAGGAGGTGGCTGTGGACATAATGGTTATTAGATTTCTAAAACCATCTAGATTAGAGGGAATGGTCATGTGGGTTGGGTTGCCCTGACCTTGCAGGCTGGATCTGGACTGCTGATCTGTGGGGAGCAGGTAGCTTATTGTGTCCCCTACAAAGAGAGAGGCTGCTCAGCATTGTGTTCATGTGGTATGTGTTGTAGCAGGCATTCTGCTAAGCAGCCAGGCAACTGGAATAGCAGAAATCTTAGTGGAAGGAAGTTCTCTGTGTAGCTAATATCCTATAAAATAGGACCTGAAGGAAGGAAAGGAAAGGAAAGCAATGGTGGAACAAATCAAGTAGAGGCCTGAAACACCAAGACTGATGGGAATGAGTAACTCTGAATGTGGAACAGAAGCCATGATGTCATTTCCATGGAATACAGAGAGGTCTGTTATGTGGCACTGACAATGTGAAAGACATTGGTGATGCTGCCTCAAATGTGTCTTGCCCAGGAAGGACAATATGAGGATTATTTTGTGTGGTGTCCAGCATATTTCCTTCTGCTTAATGTGTGTGTCCAGGTGCAGGGCTAGAGCTACACTGCAGTAGCTGTTCTCCTAACCATAGGAAGAGAAGGGGAACTCAGCTATGTGTGATGGAGGCTATCTGAGATTGGCCAATCAGACAATTTCCTAAAGGACACAATTTGGAGTTTCTTCTTCACCTGTGCTAAGTATGTGTCAGGAAAGAAAGGCAGCAGTGAGGAGTTTCAAAAGTGTGAGTAGGGATCTCTGGTGACATCTGCCAATTACTTCCAACTCTTTTGGCAAAGGGGGACTAAGAAAAGTATGCCTGGCTGTAGACTAAAACATGATATCCCGCAGTCTACAGCTATGACAGAAAATCTGAGTCTACTGATAGCTGCTAACATCTGCTGTATTTATTGCTAACTCCCCCAAAAGGCCCCAAGGGAACTTTTTATTACATTCTTGATTGCTTACATTTAACAGTGCTTCCAATGTTAGTCACCCTTGCCACTTCTTATACACAAAATCTAGTACTTATGGGATATGTAAGAGCCTTAGGCAATTTCTCTCATTGTGTGGGAGTACACCTCTCTTCTAAACAAAGGCTACATAAGATGGAAAGAAGTCAAAGTCCTTGATTTTTGCTTGTTTTTGTTGGTAAGTCATATAATAATATAGCATAAACTGAAACCATATCTTTCCCTCCAAAGATGGCCATCTCAGACTACAGAAATTACTTTGCTTATGGATTGTATTTGAAGGAGGATAAAATAAATGGGAAAACTGAGTCTGCTGGGTGAGCCTGATGGACTCCATCCCAGGAAAGGAACACAGACAAGAATGGCAGAAGAAACAAAGAGCAGCAGTCCTTAGGAGTGAGGGATGAATATCTGGATTAGGAAGGAACAGGAGTTGTAACTGCCATTTGAGTTAAAGAAGGGAGAATTGAATGGTTTTGGAATGAAGACCCCATAGAGAAAGGTTCCAGCATCATTTAGAGACATATTTTAGTGCAGGAAGCAAAAAAAAAAAAAAAAAAAAAAAAAAAAAAAAAAAAAAAAAAAAAAACCTAAAGAGAAGTCCCAAACCTTTCAGAAAGAGAGAGAAAAAAGTACCCAATTTAAAGTTTGTGTTTCTAATGTTTGCCTGCTTATTGCAAGGGAAGGGAAGATTTCCTCTGCTAATGTATGTTTTGCTATTTGCTGGAATGAGCTATTCAAAAGCACTGTTATAGTGTCAGACTATAGATAGTCTTTGGGCCACGTGGTATCTTTCCTCTGCAGTAATTTATTCCATGTGTAGGATTTTGGAAGGATAGAGGAGCTTATTGAATAATTTCCACACCACCTCTTTCATTACAGTATGAGGAGATGGAGGGCAGAGATCATCTCAAACCTGTAGGAAGTGTCTGTATCTTAAAACTTGTCACAGAATAGGAAGTGAAACATCTACTGAAATATTAATGAATTGGGCAAGGTGTAGTTTGCCAAGAAAGTAAATCAACAGGGGCATGTGAATCCAGGAACTGCAGCTCTCCTAAACAGTATTGTGACTGTCATGGATGTAAAGTGAAATATTGATCCAAACCAATAGATTTTGTTCGGGCAATTCCCAGAATGTAATGTTACAGAAAAAAATAAGTAAATTCTCATTTGGTGTTTGAAGCAGGACAACATTAGTGTTTTTGCCAAATTATGCAATAGAGGATTTTCACAACTGAAAGTCCACCTAGAGAAAGGGTTTTCCTCAGAAGGAAATCTGTTTAATTTTTTGATACTACTTCTTCCCTTTACTCTTGTTGAGCAGTCACAGGGTCCAGCTTCATTACAGCTTTGTGCTATGCAGAAGTCTGGTGCCTCAAACAACCATTTATATAGCATTTCCCTACCATTATCCAGGAACACTAATTTATATCCAGAATTGGAATGTAGTTTTGCCTTTAATTCTTGAGTGATAGTAGCCTTCTAAGAGTATTGTATATTTTCCTTCCTGTGGAAGGATTACATGTCATACTAAAGAGGTAAAACAGCTCTCAGACTGTTGGAAAAGGTAGTTTGGGAATAGTGTCTGGTGTCTCTACCCTACTGGTGAGTCCCTATTGCATTGGACAGAGGGAAATCCCTTTTTCTCTTAATGTTCCTGCTCTTCTTGTCTCTGAGTCCATAAGGAAATTCACACATACTACTCCAATATTGAGTTAATTTCCAATGGTCAATGCAACACTCCCTTGCACATTTTAGATGTGCTTCCTATTAAAGAACCTGCAGCAATAATGTGTGTTTCCTGGGGGACTGCTGACAGCCTGAACTAATTGTAAGCTTCCTTTGCAATATTTAAGTCAGGAGCTCACCTTTCATGCCAGTGGAATTAGGAAGTGTCTCCTTATGGATCAGCAGAAATTATTCACCAGTTTTAAGTGAGATTATAATTCTTTTGGACAGAGAGACAGGGGCACTTGCCTCATTGTACAAGGTCAGAGATCTTGCCCACCCTATTCTGTGTTGTTGAGCTGTTCTCAGTGGGGTTAACAGTGACTGATCTAGACTTGCTTTACTTTTGTGGAGGAATTGAACTCTATTTTCTTCTCTCAGATTGTTTAGATCATGCATCCCCTTTTAAATAGCCTTTCCATTTGCAGAGTACTGCCAGCTCCATTACTACGTGCCTTCCCTCTGTTTGCCTCTCGTGCAGGGAAAAGGTTTTGATTTTTTGTGTGTTATTTGCTGGAGCAGTTCAGACTGTGTAAGTTGCACACTTACTCCCCATGACTCATCTCTGGTTTGCAGTGGTCTGTCAGAGACAGCAGTGCTGCCAGCATTATTCTAGCTTTCCTTTAGTGTTTGCTACACAATTTCTTACTCAGGCCCCTGAAGATACTTGTCTTTCCATCTTGCAATCTATTATTGTATACATTCCTTTGTCCAAGACCCTTCCAGCCTTCAAGGAATATACCTGTATGACCTGAAAAGCAAGAAGGGAGGTGAAGAATAGCTCACCAAATAGAAAAACTGGGGAGGCATTTATTCTCTGTCCCTGCTTGCTGACATTTGAGTCCTGCAAGACATGGGGCAGGTGTCGTGAGGAAGCTCAAATTACTGCCTGAATGATACAGTAGACTAGATACTAAATAAAGCTGGCTCCTTATACCACTGGCACCAGTCCTGCCACTTCATCTGCAACAACAGAGCAACGTATCTAGTGAAGCAGGTCGGCTTTCTTTTCTCTTGGCCAGTTCCCTCCTTACCAGAGACCAGAAAATCAGGGAGGAATTTAAATACCAAAGATCTGACAATAAAATGAAAGTCTGAATAAAACTGCATATGTTCTTTTGAAAATTAGAGCCACGAGCTGATCAAAGGCTAGCCTCAATCTGAAACCAAAATCAGTGAGCCTGGACAAGCCTTCAATGACTCCTTACTCCAGTGTGGTCCCAGCTGCTTTTCATATTCCACTCTGGCCCCTCCTGTCACCATCAGCAGGGATTGCTAGAATGTCAGAAAGAAGTGAAACCTACAGCATTGCAAAGCCTGTCAAACCTCAGGCACATGGCACTGGGGTTTACCATGTGTGACATGTTTCAGTCAGGGAACTCAAAAACTCACCGAAAAAAAGCCCCCACACTGAAAACAGAGTTAGAGAAAATTTAAAAATTGTGTGAGGGTCTCTTATGCAATAATGTGTCTGCAGTCTCTTTTTCAGAAGAGATGGGTGGGAACTGGTTATTTTTATATCCAAATGTATATTAATCCAATTTTGTGAGCTTATTTTTTGTCTTTTCCTTTTAAAAATTCCAGGGGGAATGGATGCAAAAAGTGGTGAGAAGCTAAAGAAATGAAATTTTAGAAGAGGAGCTGGGTAGAAAGGAGTTTGTGCACAGTGTTTTTTCCTGATTTATTTTTTTCATGTGATATATTAAAGGAAATGGAAATTGAGACGAAAATTTAGTTTGAAAATGGATAATCAAAACTATGCATTCCCAGAATGCACCAAAACAAAATGTCCTCAAAATCAAAATGGTTCTGTCCTACATTTATCTGTCCACAAACTGGCAATTCCTGGAAAAAAAAAAAAAAAAAAGGCAGCTGGTTTTGTGGTTCTGTAAGGTTCCCAAAGCTGCTGGGTGAATTATCCAACTGTCAGGTTCATGTTTGTGCTCCATCTGCATCAATATTTTGTGCTAGCATGGCACCTTGAGCAGAACACAAGCATTTTTCCTCCCTGGTGCTCTTTCTCCCCAGATTCCATGGGAGGTAGCTAAGACAGATGGATCAGAAGCCAGCTAAGGCATGGCAACTGCCAGATCCCTGATGTGATCTGGTGTGCATCTAGACTGCAGCATAAAAGATGTGACAGCAAGTTCCATACTTCATTGCTTTGATTATCAGAAGCTGCAGATTTAAAATTACAGTGGTGAGCTGAACAATTACAAATAAGGAGGGAACACAAATTTTGGTTGCAAATGAGCACTATAGCTCATGATATCAAATTGGAGGAAAAGTATCTTTATGCCTTGAGATGGAAGGCAGCAGAGGTGGGCTGGGATGTCTTCTGGACCCAGGTGAGACATAAGGGGAAGAAGTATCTCCAATCCCCAGTCTCACAGAGGGAAGAGCCCAGACATGCCTTTGCTTTGTCATCATGGGCAAGTAATGTATGGGATCAGTGAGCTTAAAGCATATAACTCCAGTTATAATTCAAGCACTGTCACTCACTAAAGACCATTCATATCAGAAATCCACACAAATACCCTTTCAGCTGTGAGCTGAGGATTTTTTAATACAAGTCTAGCCTAAAGCTCAGCAGATCCTGATATATTTATACTCCCCACACAAATCTGATCTTTTTGTGTGGTCATCTGGTTGCCTTGTGCTGCTCAAGATTTATGTCACATGTATCTGCCTTCACCTTGATCTACACTAACTGGTGTGAATTAACTCAGCAATGAAGACATATCCTTGGAGTTAAAAATTGTGGTGAGGAAAGATCAAACCAAGCCACAAAAAATACTAGGAGCTAAAACTAACCGTTGTGTATTAATTCCAGATGCTCCAAGGTAAAGGCTAAGGATTAAAAGAAATAATGACAGTTGTGCCTGTACATGCAGGAAACTGCTCTGAGAATGCAGCCAGAGCACATCTGCCGCAGTCTCCATGGTTTTTGGGTTTTTTTTTAGATTCCGCCATGGGATCACCTAAGTCCACAGTCTCAAGCTTCAACTTGGTAGTAAAGCTAAAAAAAACTTAGCAAATAGCTTGTAATTGATGACAAAAAAGGGAAACAGAAGTGTCATTCATTTATTACACAAACAAAATGAAAAATTAACTGCTATATCATTTTATTTTGCCATTTATATTTTAGATTCTAGGCATCAGAGAGGAGTTACTGACAGGATCAGGGGCAAGAGATTAGAAGTTTTCATAAATTGTAGTTGCTGTGTTTCCTTTGTTAATAATGGGTGAAATTCTGATACTATGAAAGTTAATGAACATTTTGCTACTGGCCTGAGCGGAGCCAAAAAATTGCTACTCTTTGATTCAACTCTTTCATTGCTGCTACTGTTTCTAAATGAAACCTGTGTATTGTCATAGATCTATCAAATTCTGGTTTTTCTTTTTCTGTAGTGCTCATCCTAATGTCTCATGTATCAATCTGCATAGTATATCTCATTCTAAAAGAAATATTTTCTTTTAATTCCATGCTTTCTGACACTGAGACTGATAACATCAGCTGCACACATGGTACAACTTCTTGTCTTTTTTAGCAGAATAGATGTTCCAGTAGGATCTCCAATGATGATTCAGCTTGTTGTTCTGCGCTGTCTAAAATACAGTGGATATTTCAATTAAAATGTTGCAGCTAGGAAGCTTTGTGACCTCACTTCTGAGTAATTCATGTCAGATTTGTTTGACAGAACCAATTTGACATTGCATTCATTCTAGAGTGCATGGAAATGCAATTATGTGTCAAACTTTCTGAAATCTTCAGGGACCTCAGGGCAATCAGTATTAGACAGGCACTATACTGTTTTGTCCTCCAGATTTTTATCTAGACAGGCAAATCTAGCACTTTCTCAGTTTTCTCTCTGTCAATTAAACATAGTTAAATTTTTTTGATGAGAATTTTTTTGTATAGCTTACTATTCAGAGAAAATCCATTTGAAGACATTTGTCTCTGATAGTGCAGTCTAAAATAAAGAATGCAAAATTATTTGTTAAAAAGATATTGGAAGCAATTTTTACAGCTCCCACAAATACAACTGAGTTATATCAGGGAATATGTTACATGTAGTATTATAAGTCCATTACTCTTTTCAAAAACCAAATCTGTTGGGTGAGAGAAACTGTCAATATATATTTTAAGTGGAATCTAGATGTTCATTTCACTTGCCTATTTGAAACATCACAAAAATGTTACAGAAAATTGAGTGGTTTTCTCTCCTTAAAATCCAGTGGTCCCCCAGTCTTCAAAATGCTTTTAGCAACCAGATCTTTCCTTTCACACATTCTCCCAATTAACATTTCACACACTTGTTTAAAACAGATTATTAATCTTTCTATAATGGAAGTATAAATGTAATTTCTAAATATATTTGTATTTCCTATTTAATATACCAATGCAAGAATTAATTGTATGTTGAATGATTTTAAAACCAGGGCCTGATAATTTCTCATTTTTTTGATTGGCACTTTACTGTACCTCTATGTCATTATGCTATATAAAAGCAGAAAATATAACTGAGGCTATATTCTGCTAGACATTACCACTCCTCACCCTCAGCGATCTTATTCTCTAAACTGTTTGCCAAAGGACTCCAAGACTAGAGAGTGGAGGCAGAGATTTCAAGCAACTTTTCCGGGCATAAGAGTTGAATCTTGAAAGCTACAGTGCATATAGATAAAAACCAACTTTCTGTACCTAGTACTTTTGCAAGGGAAGGTTTTACCAATCTGGTTGGTATTGCAAATAATTAACATATTGGAATTGCAGATAGTTTTTTTTTTTTCCTTTTTTTTTTTCTTTTTTTTCTGATTTACTAACTTCACATTTTTGTATTAGTTTTGTTCAGAGAAAAGGAAGCTGTACAGAATAGTAGAGGGATCCTGAATGATTTAGGTATCACTTCTCCAAGCTCAATTAATAATTTGGAACTATAAAGGCATTTGTCGCTGTTCCTTATGCATCTGAGTGTTGTAGGTAGGCACTCTGTGGTGTCCTACTGGTCAAAGAACATTGAAATTGCTCATAATAACGAGAAAATATTGTTGTTATTTGCAATCCTCGGTAGTTTTTAAGACCATTACAACATGCAGACTTGTATTTTAGTCAGTGAAGAAGGCACAGAAACATCTGTTATCTCAGGATATCCATTGAACCATCATTGGATTGTTTTTTTTTTTTCCCTTCATCCTGCTCTGTCCCTTTCAAGTGCTGCACACCAACACGGATGCTCTGGTTTCAAAGAAGCTATACTAAGCAGCAGTGAAGGAAGGCTTCACCTTGCTCTTTATGCTTCCTTTCCCTTTCAGTTCATCGTTTTATTTCTTCTTTCAAGAGATGAGAAGCCTACGTCTGACAGATGGATGCCTTTTTTTCCTTTAATCTTTTTTGAAAATTCCCTTTCCTAAGAAGTAAATTACGGTCACGACACTTGTTTTGCATTGCTGGTTTTGAGCTACTGAGACCTAATGTAAGTGGTAAGAGGCCATCTTCTGCCTACACACAATCAAAGTCAGCACAAATTCCTAAATTCAAATGTGGATTAGCATGTTCAAATCTACGCCTGCTCTCAGTGTAATCCATAAAATGTGTTGCTAGCTTCAGTAAGTCTGTTCATTTTTAAGTAAAGTGGTTCATTTCAGGGAGATGAGAATCTGGTCCTGAGTGTTTGATTGCTTCCTGTGAGTTGCAGTTTACAGGGAGGCGTGTTATATCACTTCTGCTTATACCAGAGCCCTCTCAGCTCTCTGTGCTGACAAAGAAATGTCTCCACCTGCCATTTGAAATGTGCTGATATTATGGACTGTTGCAAACCCTCTCTGCAGCTCGGTGTGATTGGCAGCCACCGCTCGGAGGCTGTGAGAACGGGGATGCGAGAGGTCAAACGGAGCCGTGCTAGCGGAAAGCTGGCACACTCCCTCCGTGCTCAGGGCAGCAATCTCCTCCCTTCCCTGCACTGGGAAGCACTGCTGAGCAGTGAGCAAACAGATGGAGCATGTTCCTAACCTCCGTGCTGCTCCACCAGACTCATAAAAGACATTCGCCCTCCCACTAAATGAGTAAATGAGAGGTTGATTGATGACTCAGAAATTTATTTATTCAAACTTCTATTTAGCTGCAGCTACACAACAGCTTTCTGAACTTGGAGAAAATCAAACAATTCAATTCCCTGTGGGTTCAAAAGTGCAAGATGGCAACAGACAGGTTGCAATATGCTTTTCCCTTTTAAAAGTAGTAGAACAGCTTCTTCAGGGTCAAAATTTCCTTGTTGGTGGAATCTGCAATGATTTCCCTCTGGAATGATTTTTGCTTTTCTGTACTAGGGTGTGCCGCAGCATGATGTCTTCAACTTGATGCATGTGTTTTACTCAATTTCCCTGTTATTTTTTTTGAAGCAAGCAGAGTCAGTTTACCCCAACAGTTGTTTCTAAGTAGATTTGAGGTTTGTATCCAGCTTGAAAGAATACATGGTTCCATTCAGGTGTTTATTGAGGAAATATGTACCAACTCACAAATATGTATTTGTCTTAAATTGAGAACAGTACTTCCTGTTACTTTTCTTGTATTAACTGTGACATGGACCCTGATAGATCATTTTAGCTTAAATAAAAGCTTTGCTGTAAGTATTGCTGAAACACAGCTGTTTTTATGTTACACAGGGCTATGTCTTACATAGAATCTATAATAAACTCTGAGATGGAAAGTTGAGAGGTGTGCATGTGTTTGTGTGTGTGCATATATGATATGCATTTCTGTTGCCAGTTACAGCTAAAGTAAGTATCAGATTAAATAAAGCATCTACTGCTTAGGTATTTCAGAAATCGGGATTACTTGAAAATTGCATATAATTTGTATTTACTGAGATTTCTGATATGACTCACAATAGGATCCCACATTAAAAAAGAATAAAGGAAACAAAATTACTTGTGATTTTGTAGTTCTGATATGCATTTTAATATATGCAATTTGGACTGGTGGATAGAAATTATTTGCAGTTTTTACAAAACATCCCATCTACCTGTACTTTGGAGGACACCCTTTTTGTAGCTCTAGAAGGATCAAAAAGGTCCTTAGTGAATACAAAGTTAATTTTCTTTTGCTCAGTGTTTCCTTTCTGGCAAGTATTGGAAGTAATTTTTACAGCTCCCACAAATATGACTGAGTTATATCAGGGAATATGTTACATGTAGTATTATAAGTCCATTATCCTTTTCAAAAACCAAATCTGTTGGGTGAACACCTGAACAGAACCATGTATTCTTTCAAGCTGGATACAAACCTCAAATCTACTTAGACACAGCTGTGGTGTTGACTGTTGTAATTTTGATTCAGCAGCATTATTACAAATGTGTAGAAATCCATTAATGCTTCTTGCTTTCATGCGCCTTGACAGGAGTGATGTCAGGTGGCTCACCCTCTTGTAGAGCTAAGTCTGCACCAGCATATTTCTCACAGACCAGCAAAATGGGACCTTCCTCACACAGATCTGACTTTGTTGCTAGTTGGCCTGAGATAAGGTAGTCTTGGTACTCTTCTGTTTGTTGTGCAATCCCAGAATAAATTATTTTCAAATCTATCAGCACTTCTGTAAATATTGTCCCCATATATCTCTTCATGCCAGCATGTGGGATCTCTGTAGGAAAGGATGTCTCTATTTTCTCTTATTTTCTAGCCGCAGGAGAAAGTCACTGTGAATTTTTATTCCCTTCCTCTGTCCCTTCCTCTGTGCTAATAATTGATTTGCTTCATAGGTCTTGACTGCAACTGCGCCTTCCCGCCAAAAACAGTCATAGCATTGAAACCTGAAATATCTGAACATGGAAGTGTTTTGTGTAAGAGAGATGCTGGTTCAAGATTATTTATACCCATTAGTGCTATCAAATTCTCCTTCGACAGGCTAGGAGAGGATTCATGGGTTAGCTCATGTCACTGTGGCACCAGTTCCATCATATCTGCCCCAAAAGTCCCAGCACACAGTTCAGTGCAAGACACAAGAAATCAATGCTGTCAGTACCTATGGATGGCATTGCAGACTGATCTCCTTGAAACTAGATTGTCCCAACTTAGTATTGAATCTGTGAGAAAAAGTGGAGTCAAAATAATAGCTTAGCAAGCTACTTCACAGGAAATATTCGATCATTCTTGTTTTAATGACATTTGTAATACTACCTTCAGATTTGTTGCACTACAGAAGCTGTGGGTAAGCAGAACAGATTTTTTCTCCTCAGAGGAAAGACAAGGACAGGTCTAAAAGTGATGTGTCATTTCAGTTTGATAGTGGTAACTCTATCCAATGAGCCAACAGGAGTTTTGTTATGAAATTTAGTGGGATGAGAGCTTCAGCACGTGGCAGACCAGTGCTTGGCCCATCATCCTGCGCGTGAAAGGTGAATGAAACATTGAGAATGAGAAGAGAAATCCAAGTGCCTGAGAATCTTTGGCTTCTCTTGGCATACGCTAGTTGATTGCTCAATTAGGTCAATGTCTTCGTCACTCTATTACTAAGTATAGGTTGTTGTTCTTTGATTTCGTGAACTAGTTGTTCTTTAATGGATTCTCACTAACAGCTGTGGCTGAAAAGCTGCCTGGTTGGAAAAGGATCAGGCCTGCTGGTTGACAGCTGGCTGGACATGAGCCAGTGTATGCCCAGGTGGCCACGGAGGTCAATGGCATCCTAACTTGGGTCAGCAATAGTGTGCCCAGCAGGACCAGGGCAGTGACCATCCGTCTGTGCTTGGCGCTGGTGAGACTGCATTTTAAACACTGTGTTGAGTTTTGGGCCCCTCTCTACAAGAGAGACATTGAGGGGCTGGAGCATGTCCAGAGAAAGGCAAGAGAGCTGGGGAAGGGTCTGGAGCTCAAGTCTGATGAGGAGAGGCTGAAGGAGCCAGGTGTGTTTCTCCTGGAGAAAAGGAGGCGCAGGAAGGATGTTACTGCTCTCTACAACCCCCCTGAAGTAAGGCTGTAGCCAGGTGGGGGTCAGTCTCTTCTCCCAGGTGACACGATGAGAAGAAACAACCTCAAGTTGTGCCAGGGGAGGTTTAGACTGGATACTAGACAAAAAGTCTTCCCTGAAAGTCTTGCCAAGCATTGGAACAGGCTGCCAGGGAAGGGGGCGGGTTGCCATGCCTGGTGTATTTAACAGATGTGTAGATGTGGCATCTGGGGACATGGTTTCATAATGAACTAGGCAGTGTTAAATTTAGAGCTGAACTCAATAATTTTAGAGGTCTCTTTCAACTTAAGCAATTCTATGACTCTATGAAATCACTGTAGGCAGGCTGTGTAGCAGCCTTGTCTCTCAGTCCATCTATGAGGTCATCCTCAGGTTTCAGTAGGAATGACATCTTGGAGTCCAGGATCTAAAAGCCAAGGTTTCTCTGAATTCCTGAAGTCCTGGAATACTCTGATGAACCTTTTCATCAGGCTGATTCCCTAATACTTGGAAATTATATCCTCAAGAGCTTCAGAGTACTCAATTCACACAGCTTGCTTCTTCACTCACTCTTCCTTTCTCTTATTTCTTTTTAGTTTTTTAAAGTAAGTGGGGGGAAAATGGGGTAATCTTGAATGTTTCTTAAAATACATTGCAGCATTTGTCAGCTGTTTAACTATAGGAATACTTCCTATTAGTTTCCAGGATTTTAACTTCTCTTTTGCTCCTTGGAAAATGTTTTTTTGGGAAAAATATGAATATGTCGATATCCTAAATCTCTGTAGTTTCAATTTTAAAAAGCATTTACCACGTGGGAGCCCTTTTCTGTAGTTTTGTTTGTTTGCTGTATTCTGTCTGTCTTCTCTACGTGGGTGCTTTAGACTTTGGGTTAATAGCTGTCTAGCACAGAACACATTTGATGCCAAAGTAATATCAATGGTTTGAAGGTAAACTCCCCCACAGCTGCAGATCATAGGTGTTTAATAATGGGCCATGAAGCCTGAGAATGCGTGTGATCTGTCCACAGCTTCATGGAGTGTCCTCTTCAAACTACACTGACTTGTAGCTCCAGCTCTTTAAAGAAATGATGTCAACCTCTAAACACAGGGCCAAGTTGGCATTGGGCTGTAGGTGCATAGCCAATCTGCTTTCCATATTGTTCTCTTGGCTTTCATACAATCAAGAATAATCTGTTCAAGACAGTCTGAAAACCTCAGAGCAAGCAGGATGCACTTTGTATCCCTAAAGTCACTTTTTACATTTGCATAGGCCTCATGCCCAGTGAGGAATCTGTAAACACGAGAGGGAGAAAAGAGAGAGATCTCACAGAAAACAGTTACGTGATTTCATTTATTTATATTATACTGCTAGAAACCATGACTGAAGACTGTGATTTGTCCACTGACATATGCATGCAATTTTTCCTGAGATGCAGGAAACAAATCTGTCAGCCTCCTGATGAGCATTACAGAGAGAAAGGCACCCAGGATAATTTAATTAGACCCCAAGAAATAACCCAAACTGAAGGACATTTTCTGGTTGTCAGAAACTAAATCCATCTTTAAAATAGGCAAAACCACCACCCTGGTTCAGAGACTTCCCTGCTCTCTGATCCCCTCTGAATTGCTTTTCCTCTATGATGCTTAGAGTTCCTTGACCCTTCCTGGAGATTTTCTTCAGGGTCCTCAGGTGTGTTAGACCCATAGTACTCCCAAATGATTGAGGAAAAAAGTGACCTCTTGCTATAGTCCTAAGTGCTATAAAGAATGATCCAGGTCCAAAGAATAATTTAGAGCAGCTCCAACAAGTCTAGATTACCTGACCTGCACTGAGAAATTGATGCAACAATGAATAACAAATGGCTGATTTTTTCTTCATTTTCTATATAGTTCACAGCTCTGGAATAAAGTGTGATGGTGCTTTGGTAAATTATGGATTTTTTGCAGATTTTTTGCTTTGTTGTTTTGGTTCCTCCCCCCTTCCCCTTTTCCTCCTGGAGGTGAGTTTAGTGGAGGGGGGAAAGCCCAGCAGTCAGTCTTGGACAAAGTAGAGTGGAAGGAATAAAAATGGATAAGTAGAAAGATGTATCTTCATCCCTTATCATGGCTGAACAGTAATTATTGTGAGCCAGGGCTGATGGCTTGTGACCTCAAAGGTTTCTTATTATGGCTTGATCCTGCGGTGTGCTGCTTGAGAGACCTGGGCTGGGCTGAGCTCAGGCATACAGGGTCTGCTCTTAGTTCTGCTAATGATTCCTGACCTTTGACAGCTTTCTGCTCGATTTAAAGTAGGCCTTTCTGATCTGAGAATGACAGAATAAGACTCTCTTTTTAAAATATTTTTGCATCTTGAAATACAAAGCTGTTTAAGAAGGAACAAGCTGGCATTTGCTATACATAGGTGATTCTCTCTCTACTGAATAAAGCAAGAGCTTTTCATGACTAGAGCTGTATGTACCCCTTTGCTGAGTACATGAGTTATGCAACTTGCCTACTCAGAATAATGCCATTATGATTATTAATAATTATATGTAAATTAGTTCATTAGGCCTCTATTTTTCAAGATCTAATATATAACTAACTAAAAATTATTTTCAATGCCCATCTACTAATTACCAAAATCAGAATTCACCCTCCATCTGCTCAGAAACATATGCAAAACAAGGCACTTAAGTCACCAAACAATAGCAGATCCAAACAATTGTGAGAGATGCAGCATTATGAACTGCACTGGTTTATCATGAGTAGTAGAATACTATCAAATAAATGTTGTTAATTTCTGCCAGGTAAATCTGATTAACTATTTCAGATATTGTTCTCCTCTTTGTAAGCATTTTATTCATTCCTGCTACAATTGGTTTGAATTTTTTGTTGTGTTTGTTCTGTACTATAAAAAATGAAGCTATCTTAATTTAAAATACAGTCCTGTATTTTAAGGACTGCACTGATGGGGCTGGAATTTAGAGATCCAGTATCTGAGAAACTGAGATGAGAGTTTTAAAATGTTTGGTATAAATACAGTGTATGGAGTCAGTCAACCTCTGCAGTGTAAATATCAATGGTGCCGGAAATGTAGTATATCCTCAATCCTCTATGTGTAGATTTAGAATTTAGTAGAATAGCTTTGACTATTTTCTATGTGTAAATTTACCTCAAAGTGTTAAACTTGAATTTATGAAGGCTAGGAAATAGCTTTGAAAGTGGATTTACTGTCAGATTTAGCATTTAATATTTTTAAAAAGTTTATTAGGCAATGTAAAAGGAAATCTTAAATCTAATTCACTGCTGTTTTGTGAAGAAACTGGCAGTGGTTGAGGAGGATAGAGTGAAATTCATTATAGGTCAAGGATCCTAATATTCAGCACTGTTTTTAAGCTGGATGCCATGCGTTTTGCACTTTATTTTCCTCAAAAAAAAGAGCCTAAAACTAAATTTCTAGTTTGTAGCACTAAATAAAAAAAAAATTATCTTATTTACACAAGAAATATTCTTGGAAATGGAAATAGGAGAGTTTTCTATCTTGTCATATATGTTATTTTTTCAGACCCTTTTCAGGGATGTACACTTTCTGTGACCATTAATTTTTCTTCAGAGTAAGCAGAAGTCTGTTGTGTGCTGAATGTACCGTGTAGTAGCTACAAGCTGATTTCTCAGCAGCTTGCAGGCATTGATGGACCATGGTTTTAACTTCTTGAGTCAAAATTTTGAAAGTGATTGGCATGTGTGAAATTAAATCAGCGAAAGCTCACAAGCTTATTGAATCACAGCACAAGCAACAGGAAAATGATCTTCTGCAACTCTGATGTTTTGACAACAATTAATATCTACTCATATTCTACTGAAACCAGGGAAAAGAGAGGCTTTCTTTCAAAACAAATGGAGTCCAGCTATATGTTAAGATCTGAATTAGATTTGGCTCACAGAGCAATCATCAATAAGAAAGAAATTAATGTCCTCAAAGTGTAGAGACATTTCCTAATTTCTTTCCTCTTACGAATTATATATATATATATATATATACTTAAACTTTGCTATTGGTGACATTGCAGCTTATATGACACAAAGGAGTTCAGCCCTGTCTGGGCATACCAGTCATCTGTGCTTGGCACTGATGTATTTCTGAGGCTTAGGCAATTTTTGGACCCATCAAAGATATTGGGTGAGAAGTGAAGGGGATAAATATGGTAGAAGTTGGAGATAACTACATGAAGGCTTCAAGTAAATATATGACCTGAATTTTTAGTCTTATAAAATGACAGTTTTTGTATGTCAGTTAAACTGCCATTAGTCAGTAATGAACTGTCTAGTTGATTCTTTAAACATTATTATTATTATTATTATTATTATTATTATTATTGTTATATTTTGTAATAATCTCACAAGGATAAATGTCCATGAACAAAAGAAAAGAAAGATGGTACATCCTGAAGAAGATTATTTATAATTTATTAATTCTGCATGGCTCATGCTGTACATGCATGTTTATAATGTATAAGATGCCCAGAACATCTGTTAAAAATATTTCTAAATGAAACTTGTAATCTCATGGGTATTTCAGGAGAACATAAAAATGATTTTACTTTGAAGAGTTTATTGTTGAGTAAAGATTAAGAATACTTTTACCATGGTAATTTCTATTTGTTTTTTAAATGAACTTGGATATATCTAAGGCAGAGGCCTTATTTCAGCATGAAAATTTCAGGACAGGACCTCTCCATATATACAGAAAAGGGGTAAAAATGTAAAAATTCTTCTTTCTCTCCTGTAATGTGGTCTTTCAAAAAATTAGGTCAAGACAGATGACATTTAAAGGCTGTTTTAATGAGAGCCAAACTAAACTAACTACTGTTTATTTTAATAAACAATTCTTGAAATATTTGGTGCTTTTGAAATTGTTCAGCTAAAATCATACTCTTTTCCTCCAATTAGCCTTCATCACAAGGAGTTTCCTTGTCTTTGACCCAACTCTGTCTATTAACAACATCAAACTTTAAACATAAAATGACAGGCTTAATAATAATAGTTAAGAAGTATCCTTTCTGCCAGAAAGAAAAACACCTCATTATTTTAAATTGAGGTAGTGCTGAAAGGAAACAAAAAATGCAACTTTGTACAGGACAGGTCTTGCTTAAATACAGGTCTCAGGTTCTGAAGACTATATGGAATGAAATCAAAAGGGTGTGGTTCATTTGGGAAAAAAAGAATCATGTGTATTTTATAGTAGGTGACTTTTTCCTGTCCTACTTCAATAAGCCAAGCACACTCTTACTTGCACCAAGGGCAAATCTAACCGAGTTATTTAGATGCAACTACTTCATCTAACGTGTCTGTCCTTCTGTTCCTGGGATCCACCCACCTATGACAAATTTTGCTGTCCTCTCTGTGTTACCTGGGCCAGTCACTGCACAGATTTAGGGGTGATTCCATACCCCCACCATTAAACTTCTGTGATTTTCTCTCCATCTTAAAATGTTGGCTTGGGGCTGTTAGAAGTTTTTCTTCTAAATTTGTGTAGGCATCTTCTTGCAGTATAAGTGAAACAGAAAACACGTTTATTCTCAAACAGGGGAGTTTATTTTCATTCATTCTCTTCTTATCCTTATATGAGAATATTTTATCCTATGTCTTAATTGATAGCTGACCTTTTCTCCATCTGCTCTAAATCAGGGAAGTACAGCGTTTCTCTTGTAATTACATTTCTGCCACAAGGTATTTTTCTTCTTTTAGGAGATCAAAACCATTATTGACAGCAGGATGCAGTCTTTTCAATATTTTAATAAAGAAGCCCACTGCGTTTGCCTGATGCTTTAGCCTGCCAACAGGAGTTTAATAGTCTAGTGGAGCATTAACAGCAACTGATCATTGTTCAGAACATCTAACTAGCCCTAGGTTATATCAACCTGACAGACAGGACATTAGCTGAGGGCAGCAACTCTTCATTAATTGTTTATGCAGATGACCCTCTGGTGGAAAGGTGGGCATTTTCTCATTTGCCTTGGGCAGTGTAAACCAGCCCGAAACAGCCACTGCAATTAGAGGATGTTAATGAGGAAGCAGAGAGAGAGAGTGGGTGGCATGGAGAGCACTGCTGCAAGCACAGCAGCACTGAGGGTTTATTCTTGTTCCCACTGCAGCCACTGGCCAGATCCCTGTCGGTTTAAAGAAGGGAAAGAGATGTACTCCTGGCTGAGATCCAGACTGGCAGCTTCCCCTGTGTCATATAAGCTGCTGTTGGAGCATGTTGGAATGATATTCTGTCCAGACATAGTGAATGACTGTTCTTTCTCTAATTAGTCTTGCTTCAGAAATTTAGGTTGATAAACATGCAAGGAGAAGCTGACTGTTTCTCTGCCCTGTGGTCTTTACTCAGAGACTTGAGGACTGAGAATACCAGCAGTTTCATAGGTTGTGAGCTGTGCAGGCTGAGATCAGTCATGGGTGGGTTCTTTGCCTGCTGGAGAGATGGCACTTACTATTGAAATCATCTAGCATCCACAGTCACAATGTCTAGACAGCATGAAGGGACTGCCTCAGCCTGAATGGACTGAAACATCTGTGTCCCCATCATGGAATTCCTTCAGGGGAGGGTGAGGAGAATTGTTGGAAAAAAACCCAGATAGACCAAGAATAAAATGGCCATGGGATCAGGATGACATCCATATTGGCAGAACTGAAAGCAGCGTAAAAAGTGCCTTCCATGTTGTAAAAACGACTCCTTGATTGCTTTTGTTTCATTTCATCAGATCAGAAAGGCAAAGACCTACTACTTAAGTCTGAGCTGTCTTTGGGTAAAAGACAGCTGTCTGTTAAGTAGTGTAAATCTAATGGTGTAAATCTAATGGTGTAAATGTTAAGTAGTGTAAATCTATTCCTTTCTGAAAGCAAAATCTAGTTTGCTTATATCAGAGTCTGTTTTGGCACTGGAAAAGTTGATACCATGCAGTTCTGAGAAGTCGTTATCAAGAAGCAAATAACTGTGGTCAATTTAACCTCATGGCAGGAGAAATCAGGAGAAGGAGAATGCTGACAAAGTATTGTTTATTTTCAATGTGTAGAGTCATAAATCTTCCAGGTAGCTTCAATTTTTCTTTTTTTTTTTTTTTTTTCTGTTACTGAAAGATTTCAGTTTATAGTCATGACCATTATAGTTTCCTTAACAAAATCATTGTCGTCGCCCTGATGTAGTCTTGTCTCAATGCACATTGTACTACATCCAAAACAGCCACCCATGCAAGAGATTTTTGTGCCCTTGCACTTTCCCCCTTCTTTGCAGGACTTGGATCTGTGATGATCTTCATCTGTTTATATAGGCAGTTCCTTTCCTGAATCCAAACAGGCTGTCCTGAGCTCTGGCATTCCCTCAGCTTGTCACATGTCTTGGGTACCTGCAGCACCCAAATCTTCAGTCTGGGGGAGGAAACTTCATTTTAGTGATATAATGGCCATTTTGCTACAGACAATTTGGTTGTGCTTGGAGGAACTGACTGCTAAAATCAAAACTGGGGTTAAAGTAGCTGCTAAATGTCACCTCTAGCAAATGATTTGCTTTTCTCAGGAGCATTTTTATTTTATGCTGTCTGTAGATGATAAATACTTCCTCGGTCAGTGGGCAATCTGTCTTGGCCTGTCCCCTGACCCTGCCCTGTGCTTCCTCACATTGCCACTGGAACCCATCTGGCATCCAATGGACAGCACACTGACAGGTAAAAGATTAGTATTAAGAGAAAACATAGATAACCAGTAAGAAAGGTACTGAACTCTTATACAAAGGCTGAAAATGGAACAAGACAAACATTTAATGGGAAACAAGACCATTCTGAGGATGTAATGCAGGAAGTTCTTTTCATCCTTAAGAAAAGGACATTTTCCTGCTGCAAAAGTCATCTCCCCCATTTGCCTTCAAAAGCATCAACTTGTTTGATACATTCTATTAATTAAACACAAACATTTGTCTTACACCTGCCTAACAAGACCAGATATTTACATTACTGAGGTGGGGATAAGTCTTGCCTTTTCTTTGCTTTTTGTGATTCTGCACTGAACTTATAAAGTGGCAACTGGCCATCTTTTGTTTTGTGTTACATATGCCAAAACAGGCTCAGAGAGAAGGAAAATTCCCCTGTGTGTAGTCCAGAAATATTGAAGTGAATCGTTCAACATGTTCAGATCATTCCCTTTGTCAGCACTCAATTGGAAGAACAGCTAATCTTCCAGGGTAAGCAAAGGGGATGCCTAATAATTGTACCATCCATAAACTACTGTCAGGCAAGAGCAGTGAGGAAGCACAGGAGAATGGTGACTCAGCCATGAGTGTCTGAATCACAACGCCTCCTGGATCCGCTCTGCCAATGCCATTATGGAGAAGGGGTTTAGGGGTTTGTTTTTTCTAGCACTTTTTTAGAGCTGTGACTAAAATCATAGAATGATTTGGGTTGGAAGGGACCTTATAGATTTAGTTCCTAGCCACCTGCTGTGGGCAGAAGCACCTTACACTAGATCAAGTTGCTCAAAACCTCATCCAGCCTGGCACTGAACACTTCCATGGATGGGACATTCTCAGCTTCTCTGGTCAACCTGTTTCAGTGTCTCATCACCCTCACAATAAAGAATTTCTTCCTAGTGTTAATCTAAACCTAATGTCTAATCTAAACTCTTTCAGTTTCAAATCACTGCCGCTTGTCCTGTCACTACATGTCCTTGAGAAAAATCCCTGCCTAATTTTCTTGTAGACCCCCGTTAGGTACCAGAAGGTTGCTCTAAGGTCTTCCCAGGGCCTTCTTTTCTCTAGGCTCTTCTCAACCCAAACTCCTTCAGCCTGTTTCCATAGGAAATGTGCTCCAGTCCTCTAAAGATCTTCATAGCCCTCCTTTGGACTCACTCCAGCTGCTCATGTTGGGGGCCCCACAACTGGATGCAGTGCACCAGGTGGGGTCTCATGAGAGCAGAGGAGAAAAATCCCCTCTTTTGAAGCAACCCAAGATACAGTTAGCACTGTAGCACACATTGCTGAGTCCTGTCAAGCTTCTTGTCCACAAACACCCCCCAGTCCTCCTTAGGGCTGCTCTCCATCCATTCTCCATGCAACCTGTGTTTGTGCTTGAGACTGACCCAAGACTAACTTTAGGGCATTTTTGCCTCCTAATGCTTCCTTTTATCTGCTTCACAAATGAGTGGGCTGTGTAAGGCAAGGTGAAGAGGCTTTTCCTTAACATGGCAGTAGTAATACAACTGGTTTAGATATGACTGCTTTTAATTGTAGACTAAGGTTAAGTGCAGTTGACTGCTTCAATTGAACAGAAATGCAGGAATTAATACAAATAGGCATCATAAATTAGTGTCTAAAATGTGGCTCTTTAGAGAGCTGGGAAATGGGTTCAGATTCACCAGACCAAAATTCCAGGTAAGCTCCTCAGCCAAATGTTTGTTATTTCCTGTGTCTTGAGGAGCTTGAATAAGGCAGTGGGAAACACTGTGCAGAGGGTATGAGTAGGATATCAGTGGTGTTTTTAGTCTGAATGGTCCTATTCAAGAAAATATCCAGGTAGTTCTAAGAAACATTTGGATACAAGAAGGTTACTGCTTATCTTTATTCAGCTATGGCTATCGCAGAAAAAGGGGAAACTATAAATCCTGCTAGTGAAACTGTTAAAAATATCTGCAAAACTCTTACATTTTCTCTGCACTGGTAACAGAACACTGCAATCCTGTGAGTGGATAGGGTGTCCTTTGTCATGTAATGAGGAAAGGTGTTATGGCCCATTGTGTTAAAGTTGCCACATTGTTTGACCTTCTGCACATGCCACTGCCTTCATTAGCAGCGTACTTGGACCATGCAGCCTGCACCCTTGCCTGTGACTGGCGCATGACTGTATGGCACATGAAATATGGATTTGAAGATACTAAGAGGGACTGTTTTACACTATTCCTACGTATTTCAACTTTCAATCAGAACACATAGATATTGAACTATGTAATATGTCTTGAAGGCTTGGGCAGAGTTAGGGTAAAGAGGAGTATGATTGTTCTCGTCCATGTCCTCAGTTCCCATAACTGGAAGTTTTGAATAGGTTCTTCTGTTGGGATGGGATCATAGGATAATGCTATGATGTTGACAAGGCAGACAAACTCCTGATCTCCTAATTTTGTTTAATGATGTCATTAGGAATTCTTTGCGTTTCTACTGTCTGGGCTAAGGCAACAGCTTCTGCTGTTGCTTCATATGTGGGCTCGACTTACATGACTAAACAGGCTGTAAAGCTGGCAACTGTCAGAATAATCTTTCCATTAAACTGATGGTCCTTTTTAATGGGGTCTGCTTTCTTTTAATGGTAGATGGTATAGCAGTGCAATGGAAAGCAAATTATTTTTTCTTCTTAGTTTAATCTTCTTAGGGAAAACGGTAATCCTCTGCTAATTTCCTCCATCAGAGCAAGCATATGTCTCAATCACATTTGTAGCTGGAGCAGAACAGCACTCAGCACTCAAATTATGCTAATAACCATTTAGATTACTTCTTCTTTGGCATTTATTCATATTGGAGATCCAGCAAGTAAGCCTTTCCACTATGTGAATTTACGTGTTTAATCCACATTATTTTCATCAATACCTCTGCAAGCTTTGGCATGAGACTGTCTGGCTCCTTGCCTTGTTGTCAGGTAAATGTGAAGCAATGGTGTGGTCCTTCCAATGCATCCAAATGCTGAACCCTTACTTCTTAGTCTTTCTTACTTTGACCTGGCAGAGACAGGTGTGAAAGGGATTGTCAAGTAGTGCCACCTCAAGCAGGGTGCATATCTTATTAAAAATGTTGTGCAGGTAGATGAGGTTCAGGTCATGTAGTTACGGCTTCCAAACTGTTAGAATGGTACTGAAGATGGACAGCAGCATGTATATAAATGCATACAGAAAGCCAGTAGAAACTTTGTAAAACAAGAGTTATAATCTGCAGTCAATGGTATTAATTGCCATGTATGCTCAATACTGGTTTTGGAGTATGATGGTCTTACACAATACAAACTCTTACAATAGAATTTGTTCTGTGTCTAAACTGAAAATGTATTGGTCCTGCCTGTTTTCTTATTGTATTGAAGTGCAAACTCTGTTCCAGGCATATATATATATAAATATATATATATATATATACACACACACACATATATGTATATGTATGTATACATATCTATATAAGTATATATATATGTATGCCTATATACATATATACATAAATAAAATAAAGTGTGTTAAAAGTGATTGAGGCTAAGCCAATAGGATTGTCATTCATGTTTTGATATACCTTTTCCTTTCTTGTCAGCTTTCCCCTCTGAGCAATTCTTGATGGACTTGTTTTGCAGTTGATAAGCACAGATGAGTAGTAACTGTGAGAGTGACACCAAATACAAATTTCTCTGCAGCATCTCCTTAACAATGCAAAAAAGCAGGTATCAGTCATTTGTAACTGTGTTCCTTGGGTGAAAGATCTCCTTTTGCATCACGGTGTACATGAATTCCTTAACTTATTTAAGGTGATTACACAGAGCTGTTTTCATAATCCAGATATTTTATTTTTAAAAAATTGAAGGATATTGGAAAAACTGACCTGAGAGTGTATTGTGTCACTGTGTACAGGTTAGAAAGGGATGACTGGAATTTAGGAAGGATTTTCCTTTATTCAGAATAGGCTGTCAAAAGATACGTGGAAGCCTGAACAATCACTCTGTGGAGTCAAAAGTTCCTCAGTGTAGATCTTGCTTAGAGCTAAATTAGGTCTATATTTGTCCAAATTCAGTCCTTTAGCATTTATGCTTTGCAAGATAAACTAGGTGTTTTCTTTGGCCAGAATCTGGAAACTAGCTCTGACCAGAAAAAATATACAATAATGAAATAACACCACACAAGTTAATAAGAGGGTTGCCCATGAAAACAAGATAAGGACAAGTCTTTACAAATATGTTTTTCTTACCTCAGTTTACAGTTCATTTTTTTTTTTTTTAGCTAGAATCAACAATTTGAAATCTCAGTTGAATCATTGCCTTTTTTAAGGCTTAAATTTGAAGTTAATTGAAACAGCTTTAAATAGTTGAGTTGCTATTCTGATAATAATTATTGTTTAGCCTTCTGTTTGCCACATAATTTTCAAAGTCAAACCTTCAGGAGCATTAGGAAGTATCTTCTTAATTATGCTTGAAGAAAGCATTTGATATATTTTGTTAGTGTGGCTAAGTTGTGAAACCATTATTTATTTCCTACCACTGGAGAAAACCTTCCTCTAAGACTCAAGATCAACAAAACACTTAAGCAGCTGCTTATGAGATGAAAACCCATCCCAAGGCATTTTTTTAAATACCGCTTTTAATCATCTTTGGAATTCTCTTTTACTGTTTTATTTAGGGTGCTTGGGAATGAAGGAAACAGAGAAAACTTTGTAACAATGTTGTTCACAGATGGAGAAAATTCCCTCAGGAGAAGCACAACAAGAGTTTTCAGTTTCATTCCTGTACTGTTTTCCAGTACAGGTTTTAGATAAATGGATGTTGAAATACAGAGATAATTTACTCTACCAATTACTCTGGTAATTTTTTTTTTTCAAATGGGCCATTGAGCCAGACCACTAATAGTTTCATCAATGAAGTTCTCTGTCTCTCAGTGAGTAACCTAATTGTTCAAATATTTGTTTTCACAATAGAAGAGTTTAGATGCATTGTTAGGACTGATTTATTTGTTTTGGTACAGATTCCAAGTGCTAGATATTTAGCAGAAATCATCTTTCTCACTTGCACATCACTCAAGTAATCATCTTCTTGTATTCTTGTGTGCTAACAAATCATACCCACTATTTTCATTAATGTCATTATCAAGATAGTGTAAAGTTCTGTCTAATGGGAGGAATAGTGACAATTGACCCAGGTTCTGAAGAATTTTTAAGATGTACTAGCAAGAAATGGATAGGGAAGCAAATTAGAGAAATGGTTTGTATAAAATCAGGGATAAATGGCAGAATTCAGGTGCCTGACTCACAGATAGTGCCTTCTCAGGGTACCATTTATTTTGGACAGATATATATTTGCATCTGCATACACACTCGATCTTTGCTAATGTGCAGCCCTGTCCTTACAAATTGTTCTCTTTCTGAATATCATAAGGATTATCACATCCTTAAGAGGATGACTGAAATACCCAACGATCAGTTAGGGGGTGCCAATTAAAGTTTTAATGCTGTAACAGCTGTTGTCTGCTTGTAAATGATTTCTCCTAATTTTGTGATTTTCTGTTAGCACATAAAATGCTTTGTTAATAAATGTGAAAGTCCCTGAGGATTTCTGTGCATTAAACTTTAATAATTGAAGAGTGCAGAGGAATAGCTTAAATGAAAATGACTGCATTATGGAACAACTTTTAATATGTACCAAGTCTACTAACGATCATAAACTCCCATGATAAAGCATTTATTTTGGGTTGGGTTTTTTCCTTTATTTTTGTCTTTCTTCCTTTTTTTCTTTTTTCTTTTTTTTTTCTGCTTCTGAAGTCTCTCAAATAATTCTCTCAGGTCTCAAATCCCCAAAACAAGTTAACAAGGATAGATTATTTGGGAAGTCAAAGTTCCCCTTAAATACTCATTCTGTCTAATAAGATATTCTGTTACCTTCCAGTACAGATCTGCTAGTTTTGGCAAAACTATGACTATTTGCATCATCTGAAATCTTGGCCCACCATATCATACACCGTTCAGCTGGTGTCCTTAGCTCTTTCCTTTCAAGCCTTCTTTTCCCATTTCCTTGAAATCCTCACATCAAGTCAAATTTGACTGCTGGAAAATGCTGCCTAGGCAAGTGAGTAGTCTGTTGATGACATGAAATATCCAACAATCAGGATTGCTGTGAAAAAAAAAAATCCATATTGTAAGTTTCATATAAGAAAGACTAAAAGCCCAAAATTTACCAGTGATTCAGATGAACAACTTTTTCTAAAATTGTTTCTGAAAGTAGAAATTTAATCAACTTCAGTATTTGCAGGGGCTTAGAGGTATATGATCCTACTGATAATTATAATAAGAGTAGTAGTAGTAGTAGTAGTAGTAGTAATAATAATAATAATAATAATAATAATAATAATAATAAATTTATAAGTAACATAGCCAAAACAACAACAAAAATAATAAGATATTAAAAAAAGTAATGTAACCAGATGTAATAAACAAAATCCTGTGTATTCCAGATGGCCAGTATAGGACTTTTTTGGGGCTGATCACTGCATTAGCAGACATCAACCTCATCTGATAATATTGCTGCTCTCTTTGGGTTGTGCTAGCCAGGCTGGCCACAGTATTCTTATCCTCACAAGTTTGTTCACCTTGTATTTCAGAGAATTAGCTGCACTAGCTGTTGCCCTAGATCATGCACCTCTGAGTTGCTGCTGAGGGAGCTCAGCATATTGTGTGTTCAGCAGTGGCTCCATCATGTTTTTAATTTCGACGAGTCAAACTGATGCATATATTTTCCACTACAGCACTCATTTGTTTACTGCATCCTCCCTGTCTCTGTGCTAGTCACATACATTATGCATAGTGTACATGCTGTCAAATCACTGCAAGGCCCAGGGGTAACCTCCCTCAGATTCACTAGCAGCTTTAAAACTGTCCTGGCTGCACATGAGCGGCTTCCCTGTCAGGATCAGCTCCTGTGTGGATCTCTGCCTGTAGTCCCTGACAGGTTTGCCCCCAGCAGGGCACTTGTGAGGAGAAGCAGTCTGGGGTTCCCAAGTCAGCTGGGGCCATCCCTGTTTTGCCCTTCTGCTCCTTCAGCAGGAAGCAGCTGAAACAGATGTCCTGCTGCATTGTCCAGAGTGATTGTGCTGAGGTGGGCTGGAGCTGCACACTTCTCACTTCTTACACTGGAGGAGATGCACTGGCAGACATCATCCAGAGCAGAAGCTTTCCATGATCACACACTGGAAATGTCAACCCTTCAGGAACAGTGGTTTTTAGCTTTGGGAAATTCAGATGCATGCCATGTTTCCAATTTTGCACCAGAAACACGTTTAGGAGAGCACTTTCTTACAGGGGCTATGAGAGGAGAGGTGTCCCTCACTGTGCAATGCCTTTCATAGAACAGTCCAAGCTGAGTAGACTTTCATAATTTCTTAGCATGATACAAAATATATATTTTCTGCTGATCTCTTCAATTTGAGTACAAGACTCCTGTATTTTTCAAAAGGTATTTAATTGCACACTTCAAACGCTTTTACTTTGAAAAAATAAGAACTTTATTGGTTTTGAAATAATATAACTTTATGAAATAGGATCCATTTGGCTTCTTTTTTCATAATTAGAACAAAACCAAATCAGTACAACATCATAATTATGTCTTAATTATTCTAATAACTTTCATTTTTGTTTTTAATCTTGATTTCTTTTTCTGTGCTGAAGAATAGAAGACAAGCTAAACAATGAATTAATTCATTTCTCTAAGCTCCTTATTCTCTTTTTTGTTCTTTCCAACCCTGCTTCTCAGATCATTAGAAGCATGAGATAATCAGGGCAAGATTTCATTTGCTAGCTCCTTCCTTTCTTCCAACTCCCTCATTTTTTTTCTCCTCCAAATCCCACTTTTTTCTCTCTCGCTTTTATGCACACCTTCTTATCTATATGCAAGTAACTTAAGAGCAGGTAGAATAGGAAGTGGAGTAAAAAGGAGCTCTATCCATTATTAGTTTCTCAGTGGGTGAACTTCTGCAGCTCTTTCTGTAGCCTATTGAAATCAATGGAGCTCTACTGAAATGTTCTTGGGGGTCTCCTGTCTCCGTTATAGTCACCAGAGACATCACTGCGCTTTGCCATTTGGATCTGGTTCATAGAAAATATGGTGTTGTGTAGTACTGAGAGCAAGAAAATCTGTGCCCCCCCCCACAGTTCATAATTAGCAGCACTCTTTCTTCCTACCTGCTGTGGCTTTCACCCTCAGCTGCCACTCCCTGGAAACTGGGAATTAAATCTGCTGATGGAGAGGGAATTACCTGCTGCCTGCAGCTTTGCAGTGTAGGCTTATTCAAACACATCAGATTAAAACTTCTTTCACAAGAGCAAACAGTGGAGAACTCTTGCTGGTGCTCTGCTGAAGTGAGATATTCAAACAAGATCTGGAGTAAGAGAATGTTGCTCTGAGAAGATCTACCAGTGCAAATAAACCAGATTAATGATGAGTGACAGAAGAAAGAGAGAGAACTACGCTTGCACTGCCTTTTGTGGGCAGATATAAGCATGCTCCACCTGTGTTAGAAGTGGATTAGGAGGTAATATATTTTATGTTTAGATGTACATTTAGTGCTCGCAAGGCTGGAGGTAGCTACGTGCTTCTGCTTCACAAATATCTACAGTCAGAGACATGGAGTTGCTTGGGCAGTGCAAACTTGTGTCTGCCTCCACAGTGGGGGCCTGACATCATGGAGACTTGAAGACACCTATCCCTCAGGACAGTAGCAGATATTCATTCCTGACTGTGTTTCTCCCTCTCTGTCATCTCTCTCCTTTCTCTTTGTGATAAGTGTATTCAGCAAGTTGATTTAGAGAACAAATTTACATTAGAGACTGTCCACGAGAAGAGGTTAGGTTAATTTCTTTTGGGCAGCAGAACCTGCACCATCTCAAAAGTGTGCATGAAAATATGATATAGTTTGGCTCACTAGGATAGTTACAAAAGATAAAGTCTTGTGTTTTCTTTGACCCTGTGTTCTTCTACTGTTGCCACTGAAAATATGTCTCCAGTGTAATAAAATATGTCTCCAGTCTGTAAGCTAGTTAATATGTGTAGTAGTACCTAATGATGAATAAATGCTGAGTCCATTAGAGAAAAAGAGAGTTTTGACATTAATTTCAATGAAACTAGGATTTCATATGGAATTTCAGTGTCAAAAAGAAAAAAGAATAAAAACTATTAATTCTGCTAGGAAATGGTGAAACCTGAAAATCCTACTCAGTATTTAAGGTAATATACTTTTTTTGCCTTAGTGTAATTTGCAAGATTTGACTTAAAAAAGAAGCATGTTAGCTTGCAGTGTTGTTGTTGTTGGTATATATTCATGGTCTTACAAAGCTGTCATTATACAATTATATTTTTTTCTCTTTGTCTTCTTCTTCTTCTTTGCATCTTCTGCATATTTTCTATTTGAGCCCATGAGAATATTCTTTTGCTCTTTTCTTTCTCTTTCTTCTCCTTTTTCCTTGTCGCCATCATATTTTCTGGAAAAATACCTTCACCAGGATTTCTTCTCCTGGGAAGCTGAGAAGCCTCAGAGAAAAATGAAAACAATAACTATCTGATTGCTTCTCCTGTGTTTTTCTGCTTTAGAATGTGGTTGGAGATTGTTTCTCCAACATGTGAATTATTTTTACTTAATGACCAATCATGGTCAAGCTGTGTCAGGACTCTGGAAGAGAGGGTCACAAGTTTTTAATTAGTATCTTGTTAAGCCTTCAGTAAGTATTCTTTCTCTATTTTTAGTATAGTTTTAGTATAGTATTCTTTAATATAATATAATATCATAAAATAATAAATATGCCTTCTAAGAACATGGAGTCAGATTCTCAATTTCTCCTTTTTCCTGGGGACCCAGAAAATACCACATTTCCCTATCTTCCTTGACCTCATCCTCTCCTTATTCTTCTCTGTTCCACTCTTGTGTTGCTAGAACATGCACACTTGTATGCTAAACCCAGAGCCATTTCCATAATCTGAATAACTGCATTAACTCAGAGTAGTGAGAATCTGTACAGCTCTGACATGTTCTGAGAACACCTATACAAATCACACCGAGGAATGTATTTTTAGACATCGGCTTATCAGTGTCTACAAAGTCTCAAAGTCTGCAAAGTGCTGAGCATCTCCTCCAAGTTGCTAGCATTACCTAATCCCATCAGTGTTGAAGAAGACACACAGGGTATTGGGAAGTCACCCAAAACCCCCTTCCAGTCCTAATCAGGGTGATGTATGAAATGACACTCTTATCAGCTCCAGTAGATCTGTCGCGTTTAAATCATAATGCATCTGTAGGTGGCTTTGCATTTGTTTTTAAAAGAAGACTGCGAACTCTGGAGTTGCATTTCCTATAACTTTCATTGTAGGAAATAAAAAAGGCAGATGATTTTTGGATGTGTTTGACTTTAGAATATCTTTAATAAAAAGATGTGTGTTTTCTTCTTCTCTTCTGTTTTACATTCTTCCAACATACTTCGCTGGCATTCATCTTCTGTTTCTCAATCTGGCTCCACAGTGAGTCGGCAGCCAGCAGTAAACACTGAAAGAAGGCTGTGATTACTGCTTGCACAGTAAGTTACATCCAACCAAAGATGGATTTTAAAGTGAGAAAGAGGCAGCTGAGATGACAGATAACTACAGCTTGGCTTCTGAACTCTTGGAGTGCTTCTTAGTGTTTTGCATCATATTTGGAAGTGAAACAAGGCTGTGAAATGGTATCAGTAGCATTGTGGGGACAAGAGGTGAAGGGACTGAGGGTTTCACTTTGTGGGTGGGAAAGGAGATGTGTGGACGTTCATGTGGAATTTCACAGCCAGATTAAAATCATGGAAAGCAAGTCTTGGGATCAGAAACTTTTGTCCACTGCTTGGGAAAATCAACAAATTGTTTTAGCAGTCTTGTAAAAAAGTCTCTTTTTAGAGAGTTGCAGACAATGACTGAGTATGTTTCTGGTCTTGAATCAGAAAATTGTGCACAATAATGCCGAAATTAAACTATTTAATCTGTGTCCTGTCAAATTAAACAGAATGTAATATTTTTCATCTTTGAATCTTGACAAATTAGTATTTTTGTGGAACAAAGAATACGTAGCATAATAAATATCTTTCTAGAGTCTTTGAACTTATTAAAATAAATGGATATCTAAATTTTGGGTGATGTCAGGAAAATTAAGTCAATATTTGTTTCTGAAATGCTGATTATATTAGAGTTAGATTTGAAGCCTAGATTTACTGTTGGGTGTTCCAGAAGACACCAAATTAAACACGAACCAGCAAAGTTGCATCACAAAAAATAAGAGAAATGGTGTCTGGGGCTGCTTAGGAGTGTTGGGGTGCTACCAGCAGGTTAGAGGAGATGATCCTTCCCCTTTATTCAGCCCTGGTGAGGTCATTCCTGGAAAGCTGTGTCCAGTTTTGGACTCCCCAGTACAAGAGAGAAATGGATGCATTGGGGTCCAGCAAAGGGTCACAAAGATGTTTAAGGGTCTGGACCAGCTTTCCTGTGAGAAAAGACTGAGAGAGATGGGCCTCTGCAGCCTGGAGAAGTCTCATGGGGGCCTCATTAATATGTATAAATACCTGAAGGTGTACAAGCGATGGAGCCAGGCTCTTGCCAGTGACAGGACCAGAGGTGATGGGCACACACTGAAACACAGGCAGGTTCCTCTGAACATTAGAATACACATTTTTACTCTGAGGGTATCTCCATCTCGTATTCAAAAAGCAACCTGGACTTGGTCCTGAGCCACCAAATTCTAGGTGATTGTGCTTAGGCCAGGTGTTGGACAAGGTGACCTTGAGAGGTCCCTTCCAACCTCAGCCATTTTGTGCTTTTGTGTGGATTTTCCATAGAGTTACAATAATTGCATTGGACCTTTACCAGTGGGAGAAGAGCAGGATCTAGTTAGGATACCCATATTCCCTTACTAGTATCTCATGTCATGTTTGTATTTGTAAGTTTTTGGAAAGAGTTAACTAAAACTTCAGACACACTGATGCTAAAGAAAAACATTATAGAGTATTAGAAACACTAAGTTGCTCTGCCTTCTTTTCCCTTCTCTCATTTTTTCAATAATTTCATTGTTGCTGTCTGGATTCTCCCATTACATCCTATTTACAGATGAATTGTGAAAACCAAAGGGCCTACAATGCATCTTTTTGCAAAAATACTTTTTGCTGGTGGCTAGCAGGAACTTTGAAAAGTGGTCCAACACATTGCGCTGCACATGCAGAAAACTGCCAGCAGTGGAGAAGCAGCAGTCATATTTGATGGGTGCCACCAATTTTGGCTGAATGTTCTGTTTGAAGAGAAATTATGCTCTTGTCAAAGCCAAGGGTTGATTGAGTATCTACAGTAGGGAAAGGCCTGTCCTATCCTTTACTTCTTACTTTCTGTGTGACTACAGACAAGTCATACGGTTTCTGTTCTGCAGATGACAAATGAGGAGCTAAACATCTCTGCCCCACAGGTAGGTCATAAAGACCCTTAGTAAAACACATCGTGTAAATACATTCAATTTAATATTTTGTTTATCTGTATCATGGAAATGCCTGTGGCCTGCAGCTGAGATCAGAACCCCATCCTACTGAACACAATGATCAAGGGAATCAGTCCCTAGGAAATGAAATCACAAATCTTGATGCTTGGTCTTGACCCTGGCAATACTGTACTCTGCCTTGTCAAGACTAAAATAAAAATTGCAAGTCCTTGGACATAGCACAGTTCCTCCTGGGATGCTTCTTAATGAAAATTTCTTCATATATATAATCAAAAAGTTAAACCAACTGAACCAGCCAAATCTTCAGACAAAGGACAGAAAACACATCTTTCTCCTGTCATTTGTATGCTTGCATTGCTTTCTTATAATGATGCCACCTGCTTCCTTTAGGTGAATAACAGTCTTTTATTTGCAAGGGCTTTTCTTGAATATATTCCAGTTCAAGAAGAACATGTTCTTATGCTTCTGATAAAAAAACTCTCAAGCCCAAGACTTTCATGTTAGGACAATCTGTCTGTCAATATGCACCAGATGTGTTGACCATAAAGTTGATCTAGTATTCTGCACCCATATTTTCTCATGAGGCAGACTAATGAGAAAGGAAAATAGATAAGGGAAATGTCAAGGAGAATTGCAGTGAAAATTTAGATTGTTTTGCAGATAGGTAAATAGAAATGGGGATAAAAAGCAGGAACTTTCATTCTGCCACAATTGCTTCTGCTGTAAAATACCAGACAGTTTGAAAAACAGGGTTTCAGAACTAAAAAACCCCTTCGTTATAGAAGCCTGGCTGCCTACATCAAATCTGTAGCTAAACATGTTCTTACACTATGCCTGACAGGAGAGGTAATCACAGACATGACTTGTAGCCAATAAACATTATTACCAAGTATATTGTAGTTCACTTATGATGGGCATCTGTGAGAACTCGCACAGTTTTAAAGAATATATTATTGAAGCCAAATTCTGTCTTTTTGAAACACTAAACCTGTAAGAAATAATGCCATCTTCAAGGATGGAAAAAAGAAATGTAACAGGTGCAGGGTTCTGTATGTTGACTGATGTCCAAATTTCTTTATCAATCATCGTTCAAAAGAACTCATTTACTTAGGTTGTACTGATAAAAGTATTTGCTGCACCAAGGATATCCAATATAATTTATCCCTTTGTGAATAACCCCCTTCTTATTTTCTCTGCTCGTTTCAAACTATTTATATGACAAAAATTGTTTCATGCCCGTATTATAAGAAGATGGTGTACAGCAAAGGAGAGAGACATGAGTTAGGATGCAGGAGAACTGGTGCTTATGTAAAGATCCTCCACTGATCTGGTGACCTCTGCCAAGTCAGGTGTCCTTTCTTTGTCTTTTTTTTTTCTCTTTCCAAGTTGATGATAATGATACTGGCCTCCAATAAAGTGCCTTGATATTTACTTGCTGAGGATAAGAGTTACGTGAAAGTCATGGATTTCAGCAATTAATGCAAGGCAGAGGTTCTCCTCCTGCTTTATTCCATCCCTACTCCCTCTGGCTTATAAAGTTAGACAAAAATAAGTGACAGTAGCAGATAAGCAGTTGCCTTCTTCATGCATAGATACATAGATAATCTCAACCAGATGGGAACAAGGAACAGATGTTCTCTAAACATATGTGCAAACAAAAAATTACAAGTGTGAATGTTCATAAGCAATGACTAAAAGAGGAGAAAGGAACAAAGTATGATTTCAGGACTCAAGTATTTGTGAGGCCTGACCTGGAAATTTTCAGCTAGCTCTAGAAACAGCACATTTAAGAAAATAAAAGGATTTAGGCCTATTAATTATTTTCTTTGAGACATGAAGACATTAATCTAATTGTCCTCACTCTTTTCTGAAGAAGAATATGATGGATAACAGTGTTGGGCCAGGACAGACATCTGTTAGTATTTAGGCTTTTCTCCACATGGTTGGATTTGTAATGTAGACAAAGAATTACCTTTCCTTTCCAGATTCTTTATGGGCTTAAACTAATTTTCTCATGATTCAGTTTCAGTCACCTTACAACATACCAGGACTTCTGTTTTTGCCAAAGTGAGTCTTAAAATGACTTACTGAAAATTGAATTGTTCTCCTTTCCTTCTAACAATCTGGCTACATTCCACCTCAGCTTTCTCTTACCCAAATTTTACCCATAATGTCATTAATTTCAGTGCAGATCTACAACATATTACAGATGAAAGAAGTTGAAGTCAAGCCGCTAATTGTAAAGATATTTTTCCACTACCTGACAAGCAACTCGTTAGCAATATTACAAATACAAGATAAGTTGTTAAGCTTAGATTAAATATCTTAAATCACTATGTGATACCTCCTTTTGTCATTGAGTGGGATGGAAAAACAACTATGAGCTTCCCTAAGATGCAAAGGAGACATGATGGAAAATAGATAACAAGGTTAATTTTTTTTCCTGTAAGCATAGTTCTGTTTTCAGAGTTAGGATGTTGATTTTGTTCAAGCTTCTAGAATTTCAGAGATATTTTTGTTGTTTTTTCTCTAGAAATGTAAACCTAAATATGAAATATGTTGATTTTTCTCAGTAGATACACTTATAAAATATCATGAAAATATGACCCTTACTTCTTAAAAGCTTTTGGAGGTATGGGTGAGAAGTCTGTTAAAATACATATACTTCTCCAAATCTTTTCACACTATTATATTTTTTTCCATTTGGTTGTAGAAGCCCCAGATTCCATGCCAAATGGGAAGATCTACAAGTGTTTTTCTTTGATGCATGCTGTTTAAAAATATATTTCACCCTTGAGGAAGTACCCACATGATGAATTTTTTATACCATCAGTAGCAAATTCATCTTAGTGAAGATTATTGTCCCTGCTTAGAAATCTTCACATTTATGGACGAAAGCTGCTTCATAAGGTCAAAGATATTAGTTCTCTTTTTCACACTAACTTGTGCAAAGCAAAGGTGAAAGCTGTAAAACATCTTCAGGCTCGCTTGGCACCTGATCAGCTCTGATTTACAAGGATGTTCATATTGCTGCTATTGAATTAATACACTTGCACTAGCCATCTATAATTTAGATGTGTTTCCAGACCAGTTAGCTGGAAGAAGCAAATAGGAGTTTAGCATTTAATAGATATGATTATAAATTTTATTTAACTTATTAGTAATGTGGGTTAGCAAATGGTTGCCTCAGCCTCTGAAGTGCTTGAAATTTAAGAAGAGTATTCTATGCCCCACAAGGAAGATATTATATATTCTTGGGGTTTTCCTGTCTATGTGTGTGTCTGTGCACACATATAGACCTTGTAAGAAAAGACAGTGGCAAAATTCTTTCTGTGTAGTCTGCTGGTGAGAGTATTTAATAAGAAATATAAGCCCAGAGCAAATGAGCTGAACTTAAGTAATTTTTCAGCCTGCAATACTAAGTTGTGGGCAATGAGTCTTTCTCTTGTCAGCTCAGGAGGTCTGCACTGTGCCTGTGGGCCTCTGCCTGAGAAATGATTAGAAACAGTCTGCTGTGAAAAGTTTCATTTCTGTGAATCAGTGAATCACAGAGAAACCATTTAGTTGAAAAATTCACAGTCTTTCTGTTTAGGCATTTTGGTATTTTCTTCTTGTATCTTTCATTCTTTTTCCCCTCTCTTTTCAGAGCACATTTTTCAAAAACTGTTGCTTTCAGATAAATCTGTTGAAATTTTAACAACAGTGATTCTTCAGACATCTGTCACAACATCTGGACTTGGAGTCCTGAGAATAACTAGCATACTCCCTCCTGTCCTCCTCATTCATACTTAAAAATCAGAATGGATATGTAATGTTTTTTCTGCTACTTCTGTTAGTACGTAACATATGAGAGTCTCCACAGGAAAAGAGATCCCTTAGAGAAGGTGAGTACACAGCTCTCAAGGGTGTAAAGTGTGGTGAGCAAGCAGAACCTGGGATATTGGATCCTGCCTCTACCTCTTCAGCAGCCCTTGCTTGGCTTCCCTCTAGCTGTCTTGTTCCAGCTGCTTTTTCCTATCTCCACAATCGCAGCTGGCTCTTGTGCTCATATTCAGATGCTTTTTTAGCACTGAATTACCTCTGATCCCTTAAAGTGGCTTCAAGCTCCTGTTTCTCTGTGTTTTCTTCCAGCTTCTCATGCTGTGCAGCAAAAGGATATGGACAGGAAGGTTCAGGTTTCCAGATGTGCCCAAAACAGATTTTGTTCCAACACACTATTTTTTTTTCTCATCAAGCTGAACTAGCTATGCTCTTCTGGCTAGGCTAGGTTTTGCATGGTGTGCTTAAATGAACTCACTGAAAGCTTCAGTTGATCATATCTAATTTAGCTAACTTTGCAGTCATTACTCTGCAGTAGACAGTGCCACGCTATCCTAAATTGATGATTGCTGCTTTTCTAATATAAACATTCAAAACTACTTGGATAGACCAAGCAAAATACCTTTCTAAATATCGTTGTTATTCTGATTTTGTCTTCAAAATAAGACACATTATTAGCTGAAAGAATACCGTTCATCATTTCTGGAACTTATTTTCTTTATCTGAAATAATCACAAGAATTTCCAGTATGTTTTCAAAGTGGGTATGTTTTTTTGTGGGTAAATTCAGAAATGGAATATGAGTGTGGTGAGGAGGCAAAGAACAGCACAAATAGAGCAAACTGCATCTCTCTCACAAACTTGAGTGTTAGCCCTTCAGGTTCCATGCATACTCTTCTTCCTAACCTAACTAAGCTCTGAACCAGCAAATGTTATCAGGAGAAATTGCATACAGCTTGTGCATGACCAGCTTGTGCATCTTAATGGAGGAACACACTTTTCTGTGTGTGTTTTTTGCTCTAATGTACACTGGTTATATCTTGAGAAAGGTATTTGGACACCTAGTAAAAGTTTTATCTTAGTTTTACAGATCATGCTACTGTAGAGGCCAATGCCCATTCTGTCCACTAGCTACCTTGAAACCACCCTTAAATCACACTGAGGCAAAGCTGGAAGAAGTTTGTACCTATTTAGTGGGCAAAACAGGCTCCAAAGTTACTGAGGTTTGTAAAGTTACAAGATGTTTAAGCAGTTTGGCTTTTTGTTAGTGTTTGCTTGTATTTGCTTAGTTTTTTTAACAAGGGCTCTAACATTTCATCCCACACTCAACTGACAAAACATTATATCTTTACAAGCTCCTTATCGAGGATTTATTTTAAAGAACCTTTACTACATTGATGGGAGAGGAGCTTGAGTTGTGGACACAGTTTCTTGTTTCTGACCTTTTTAATTATTTCCACAGCTGACCCTTCCTGCACTGTTTTCAGAGTCTTTAAGGAAAAAATAACACTCAAAGCGTTGCCTGTTGCTAATGTTGCTCTTTTAGCCATGTGTTCCTTTAGTGCTCTCCAATAGTAATCAATAAGTGCTAGCTATTCCTAAGAGAGAAGCAGCATGAAGAAAGGGGTGAAAATACCATTGTTTGCTAGCACAGAATTGCTCATCACTGGACCTCTAAACATGGATCAATTATTTCTCTCTTTGTTAAATGTGAGGCTACTTCAGGCTTTCTGGAAAATAGGTTGCACTTCCTTTCCTTTTGGCTGCATAAAGTGTGTGCTGGTCTTAAGCATACTTAAGAAAAACATAATTTTTTGGGTCCATTATATCTATCTCATGAGGATATACTCACCACGCATGTGAGTTATGATGCCTTACCAGTTAAAAGGTATACACAGAGAAATCCCAAAGGGTTTAGACATCCCATATCTTAACCCATTTCCACTAATACTATTCTCAGAACATGTTTGTCATCGTTTTAAGATGTAAGTTTTCTAAAAATATGAGTCCATCAGAATCAGTAGAAGCAATTAATGGTCACATTTTTCTCTTGTCTAGCAAAGTCATCTTATCAGGATTAAACTTGTGCTGAAACACTCTCCCAAACTGGAGCTGAGATCAGCTTTTCCTGTGCTTTGGCCACTCACTGCCATCCTATTGGAGGTTCTGCAAGTCTGAAGAGGAGAAGCTGAGGTGGCTGTAAAGGATAAACAACAACAAAGAGCAGAACGAGGTGAGGTGAGCAGAATAAGGTGAGGTCATAATGTTGGAGGTAGCCTTTCACACCCAGATCTAGAGGGATCTTCAGGCAGTTAAACCTAAGCCAGTGGCTAAAGGCTCTGCCAAAATGTTTTCAAGCCAGGTTAAGCCAGACTGAAGCATTTCCATACATGTTAATTATGACTGAAGTGAAGAGTCCTCCAATTCACATGACCCACAAAAAGGTAAATCAGTTTCCATATTACTATTATTATTGTATCTTTGAAAAGCCAGTATTGGCAATATTGAATCCCACATTTGCAACCATAAGGACTGCCCATGCTGAATTTGAGACCTCCTGGCTTAAAAGCCCATGTATTGAACAAAGAAATTGTAGGGAACAATATGCACATACTGTGTTCTGTGCTCCTGACAGAAAGCAGAGAGTATGTCTTCAAAGTGTAATTAGTACAACATGTACATCATGCCTCCTGTGGACCGTTAAATATTATATTCCATGAGAGCCAGGCCTAACTTATATGCATGCATAGATACCCACTGTTGTTTTCACAGTAAAACTGCTATTTGTCTGGAAGTGCTGAAGAAATTCAAATTTTAGGCATTATTATCACTGGACTTATCATTTTTTTTTCCTTCAGTAGGATTGTAGTTTGATGCTCATATGGTATTTTGTATTCAAATCTGTGAAAAACATCAGTCCAGATAGTCTCCTAAATTGTGTTTCCCTGGAGTATTTCTACTTCTGTCTAATGTTGCATTTCATTTCTCACAGACAGCATAACATATATTAACAGGACAGACCACTATATGTGCAAAAAGTCAGTTCTATCAGTTCTTATTTTAATTAGGAATTCCTCTGGACATTTAGATGGGCTATTAACAGAGACTGTGTCTTTTGGGGCCTTTGATGTCAAGTCCATTCTTTCATGCTATTTTCACCTATGGAGAGGAAATCATCCTGGTTCAAACATTGCCAGTATGTCAGAGGTATTTCCAAGGGAACATTTTGAGAAAGTCAGATCTGTTGAAAAGAAATCTAAAGAAAATCGGTAACAAAACAGAAGAAAATAAGTTGAAAGGAACAGAGTCTAAAAATGAGCTAGGAGTAGGATAAAAGGCCATTTGAAAGATGGCTGAAATACTTTGAAAGACTGAAGAAAAATCAACAAACAAAAATGTAGAGGGGAAACAGTGCAAAGCATTCAGCAATAAAGAGAAATGAGCAAAAATAAAAAAAAAACCAAACAAACATTGGAAGTATAAAAGAGGAACTAATTAAAGGTATGAGAGAAAGCAAATGAATGGATTGACAGTAAGGGAAAAGATGACAGCAGGAAGTGGATGGTTATGGAAATTTATTTGGAGAGAGGTTATGTCCTTAACATTATCAAGTGGGTATTATCTGAGTTTTGCTGACAACTTCAAAGTGAGCAAGGGGTAAAAATGGAAGACAGGTTCTTTACTTTGGACATCAAAGATCTATGAATATTTGTGAGTAATAAGCTGTAGGTAAACCTGGGTGGTTCCAAACTGACAGCATCAGGCTTTGGGGATGGGCTTGTGAGATATAGTTTATGTCAAGTGGGAAAAAAAACATACTGGCTTTTAGTTTTGATGGAGTGAATCCATATTTCCTGTTGCTCTGAGTCAATGGTAATAGTCTTAGTCTGGCCTTTCTTTAATAAATTCTTTAAAGGGAGTGAGATATTAAATCAGTACTGCTTTTGAGTTTGAGAAAATTTTTGCTTCTTCAAAGGTGCACCTCAAGTAATCCAGGCCTTACCCAGACTCACTGAACCCTGAAAATTAAGCTGGAAAAATTCTTTGAAAGCTGAGATCAGTGTATTTAGAAAATGTCCTAGCCAATATTAGGGTAGCAAATCTGATATGCAAGATCAGTATTACCCAACATCTCAAGGTGTTTGAATCTTCCATACCATTCCCCAGGTGATCTGAATGTCGGTTTGGAAATGCCCTGTGAGTGAACTTCCTTTCATCACAGGACATTCATATTGAGCCAGGAAGTTCTGACAAAACTCTAACAGTGAGTCTAACAAAGATATGTCACTACTTGAAAATTATATTCTTTCTTGAGGAAGGAAACTCTGACAGTTTAGACGTCAGAGCTCTGTGTTAAACATTTGAAGGCATCTTAAATTAGAAGTGGTGCTGAGTTATTCCTAAATGACTCAGCTCATTTACCTGTTCTAATATATGTCTAATATCTGAATTTTGATCTTCTGCAGTTTAAAATTTAGGCCAAAATTTATCACCACTTCTCCATACTTTAAAAAATCTATCTAAAATCATGTAAAAAACTTTACAATATTTATTTTTACAAAGTTTATGACATAAACAAACCATGCCTCTCTAGTAAATAGGAACCATTATCCCCTTTTAGAAAAGTCAGATTTGAGGTTCTGCTAAATGGTGGAGAACAAAAGATGCAAAACAAATCTTTATTTAAAAAAAATGAAAAAATCCCATTTTCCTAAACCCTCAAGGAATGGAATAGGGCATATTTCATTGCCAACATCTTTTAGACATAATTCTGCCCAGATGGTTCTCTTTCTAGGCTATTCTTCAGAGCTGCACTCCTTTTTCAGTCCATTACCTTCACTTTATCTCTAGTTGGTGCTTTCCTGTGGCTTCTGCTGCTCATGTAAGCTCCTCTACTAAAACTATTTGTTCTAGAACTTTTTGTGTTTGTGCCTGGTATGCTTTTCACTGTGGGCCAGAACCTCACATTTTGGAAGCTGCAAATTTTTCCACCATGAAAGAATTTCTTTTTTTTTTTTTTTTTCCTTTTTAAATGAAGAACATTCTTTCTTTCAATAGGATTTTAGCAAATTGTGTCAGTACAGTGAAGATCACTGTCATGAGTAACTTGGTCTTTTTGAAATGGGTTCTTGATTTTTTGTTGCAAATTTTCCAATACCTTCTCTCAATGCTTTGTAGTGAAAGAATGAGAAAAAAAAGACTGAGCTTCACATGGAAGTTGTGAGTTAACACTGATTAAAGCACTGGTGGCAAGTAGCATCAGATCAAGAATCAGGTGTCTAAGCAATTTGCTGAATTCTTTCATGATTTATATCACAAGATAAAAATGTAAACAACAATTTTCTCCTGTTATTTACATTGGCCTTTTAAAGAGCTTGCTTTTTCCCATAAATATTTGGGCATGGTAAAGCCTGGTATATCTTTGATTATCTTTTGCCCATATCTGAAAGGAAACTTATCACATACATGCCAAGGCCATTCTCCTTGTGCTGCTGTAATACAACAATGCAATATAAAGTTTGGAAGCTACTGCAGCAGAGTGAAGCAGAGAGAAGTTCAGGAACAGAGATGAGCCTCCTCAATCTCTCTCTCTTATCTACCTGCAGTACACTTAGGAACAGGCTCCCTCATGAGGTAATCTCTCCTGCTAGAGACCCAGATGGGAATGCCACAAAACCAGCCTGTCTCTGACATGCGAGGATTTCAGTTATTCATGCAGGTAGGAATTCAGTGGGAATAAAATGCAATATACCTGTAAAAGAAATAAATCATTAGTGTAACTTAATTCAGTGTTCTACTCTCTACCTACCTTAGAATAGGGCTAATAGTTTTACAGTCAATATATTTCAATTAATATAGGGCATATTTGTGCAGTGAATATGTCCTCCATGGCCACCATAACTTTAATGTTTTTATGCTTTTATTTCTATTACAAAGTCATTGATCTTGTTGAGAAATGGAAAAGAGCTTTATAATGTGTCTCTGCAAAGTACTTATCGTGTAAGGACTTCAGGATTGTTTTCTCTAGATCTCTCCAGCTTTTGCAAGGACTCCACATGTTGCTGTAGAGGCAAAGTAACTTTTTTCTTTAAACAGATCTTAACAGTTCAACATACTTTTGAATAACAAGTGGTTGGTCATGTACCTTAATTACAAAAGCAAATTGAGGACAATTGTCCTATTCATCAAAATAAATCACACATTAGTTAACTAATGAAAAAGTCAACAGACAGAAGAAAAATACCAGAGCAGTGTTAGCAAACAGGGGATCAAAATCCTTAGCTGGTATAAATCATCATGGCCCTAATTTCTTAATTGGATAGTACCAGAAAATACCAGGTAATAATCTGATCTTTTTTGGGTAAATGTGTGAAGAATTATGTGCACTAATTTTCTTTTGAGAAATTAGGGGGAAATATTAATTGGTGTCAGATCTTTAGATGTTGCTTTGTATCTCTCCTTTTAGATAAAACAATCATGTTGCTCACATAATGGGAGAATTTTACTTCTCTTCTGGAGAATGTGATTTGCAATTCTCATTTTCCGAGGCAGCTTGACATGCTTACCCACAGAGATTAAATGTCTGAGACCAGCAAGTTCAGTCATTAGGTGAAGTAAAGAGCCATGGTGCCACAGATATAGCATTTTCAGATCTAGACTAAAGATTAAAGACCAAGGTTATTCAGTGTACAAGAGGAAACACATTTCACACATGAGGGTAAAAATTTTCTCCTAGAGAAGGAGTGAAATTGCTGTTGCAGGTGCAATGCTGGCTCACAGAAACCAGAATATTTTCTTGAAGCACTATTCAGGTCTCTTGGTTTTTTTTTTTTTGAGATTTTGTTGCTGAGAATCTCTGCTGTAGGTGCTTTCCAGATGTACCAAGTTCCCATCCCTCCAAATATCCTCAACAAACAGGGGTAGGAGGGAGGAAGTAACAACATGGATTTTCTATTCAAATCAATATATTTTCCTATAAAGGCAGCAGAGCATAAAAATGATTTTGAAGCAGGGGAAAAGAACAAAGGAAGCTTCAAGACAAATTAGTAGGAGCCAGCTGATGCAGAGAGGGACTGCAGAAGGGTGTGACAAGGTGACTTTTTGGGTTTGTGATAAAAGGGCAGGAAGAGTTCAAAAACAGGGCAGAACAGAGGTAATAGGAAGGGCAAGTCTCCTGCTGAAGGGCAGTATCCATGTCTTTAAGAGGACCTTCAGTGCATTTGACTATAAGAGTATTTTCTCAGCACTTGCTGATCATTATTTGGAGGGGAAAAAGGGCTAAGTGATAGAAGATTGGGAAATGTCAGATTTCTGGGAGCTGTGTTGTTTGAGACTGTTCCCCTGTGCTATCATGTTGGCTATAGTATAATGTAAGGGCCTTGTAAAAAGAGATGGGTGTAGTATTTAAAGAATCATGTGTAGTATTTAAAGAAAGAAAAGCTGTGAAAGGAAAATACCCTAAATCATCATTACAGAAGAAAACACAGAGTGAACCAAAATAATTACTTTATAGAATGTGCTAAGGGTTTGTCCAACCCAGGACTTTATACATACTAATGCATAGAATACCCCTTCCCTCATGAATTCTTTCCTTTTCTGTTAATCTTTATCATAAAATGGGGTTTAGGTGCTTTTCCTTTTTTACAGAAGACCTACAAGTGCAGCAAGTTAGTAAGGCTTATGAAGAGGGAACAGTGAGGAAGAGCAGGCTGAAGTACCTCCCATCCAGCATTCAGATCCCTTAGGTATGATCTAGAGTTTAAGCAATGGACTTCACAAAAGATATACTTGGTTGTTCTGACCAGTTTTTCTCAAGGGTTTCTGATTTCAGTGCATGCCACTGTCAGTGACTAGCTGTCAATACCAGGTGAACAATACCAATATTAACTTGTTTATAAAGGAAATCACCCACAAAAGAACATGAATTTATGGTAGCTTAGCTTATCAGCTGAGCAAAACCACTAACCAAGTCTTAAAGACATTTCTTCTGAAGATCTCGTATATGACAAATTATATTTTTGTATTTGCAAATGATTGCCAGATAATTTCAAATATTGTTCCTGGGTGAGTGCCACATAATTATGAAAATTTCTACAGAGGAGAAGTAGCAGGCTTATTAAATTATCCTTTCCCCTTTGCTTTGCATGTCAAAAGCCTTGACTTTGTTTATATATAATTCTTCTTTTGCAGAAAGGGGAAATATTTTAGATGCTGGTAATAACTGATGTTTTTATGAAGAACAGCCCTGATGGTGTTTGGCCATCTTGAAATCTCCTTTTGGTTGTAGGACTTCTCCACTCCTGGAATAGAAACTATACCCTGAGACTTCGACAGTCAATCACACAGCATGAATAATGAGAAGTCTCTCAAAGCAACAGTGAAATTTGCATAAACCATTCATTTGGTTTATTTGAATATCCACCAAATTAATGCAAATCAAAAGGAATCCATGGATCATTTACAACCAGGAAGGAGGGCTGAAACCATTGAATAGATGACTTCATGAAAAAATGTTCATGGCTCTGTCTTTCTAGAACAAAAAAGAGGAGACAGGTTGGAGCAAAAACTACCAGGAAATGAGCTTCTTGCCCAGCCTGACAAGATTTCTTTCCACACAGGTCCTCCATATAGGTCACTCTATTTCTTCCTGTGGCTGTTGTTTTCAAGAGGGTTTGGAGAGTGAGAGAGGAAATCTGGGAACCCAGTTCTCAACAATGAGGGGGGAAGTAGTTAAAAACATGGGTTTAATTGATTTTTGCAAGAGAACCAGAGGTAAATATTTTCAAGAAATATTAGTTTCCAGAGATGCATGTACTAATAATTTTTTTTATGGTACACTACATGCCTGGGAAAATCAGTTACATGAGGGTCTCTTTAGATACATTCAAAACAGGACAGTTTCAAATGAAATATGTGTGCTTGAATTCTGTCTGTTCCATTTCTCTTACTTTTCTCCTCCTGCTTGTAGAAGGTGCTGACGATCCTCTGCTGTGAGTCTGTACTCAATATCAAGACAGAAACTCTTCCAGCTGTCATACCTAAGGATGAAACCTAAAATCAGCTGATAGCTTATCAGGAGGTGCTTTTCATTTATCTGCTCCTGCCACTGCTCAGGCTTCTCATTTCTTGGGAACCTGTTAGTCAGAAAATAAAAAAAAAAAAAAACCCAAACATATGCATCATTCAAATGTGGATGCTATTAATTTCATTAGGAAATTCTGTAATCCTGATGTAAGAAGGATTCTGTATAGGATAGAAGATCAAATAATGCATCTCCTTCAATATTTAAACTAAAGAAGCATGTCTCTGTCTAGTTCCTGATTATTGTCCTCTATTTTACAAGAAAGAACTTCCACCTGTTCTTCTTACTTTGGCAATATGATATCAACAGAGATTTCATGCATGCCAAAATAATTACCCAAATTAAAAGATGCATATTTATTGCTTTGATAACTCCCTTGAGTAAGGAGAGAGCACAGTGTACTTTGGGTAAGTCAATCCCTATCAGACATGACTCTACCAGACAGGCTGGTGGTCTAGGTCTCCGTGCAGTTCTTCAGCCTGGGCTCTTTCAAATTGTCAATATTTGACACTCATCATTGCTTAAAGCACGTGCTGATGCTCCTGCCAGCTGACTCCCTTCTTGCAGGACAGGAATGATCAGTGGGCTGTCCAGAGTCCCCCAGAGAGGCTCTTTAACTTAAGGCCTGTGTCAGCAGGTTAAACAGATGGCTCTGTTCAACAGCCAACATCCTGCACAGCAGTCCCTGTGAAGATCCTAAGCCTAACAGCTGACAAAATCTGGGGAGCTGCCAGTTCCACAGGGAATCCCATTTTGAGGGAGACAGGAAGGAAGAAGCTTACTCAGGAAGTAGCTCACTCACTCCTAGAGCAGTCCAATCTCTTTAGGTCTTCTTCATTGCTTCTAGGGTTTTTCTGGCATCTGTTTAGTTGGGTGGGTTTTTTAAGGATTATGGATGGAAATACAACATGCCTGCTTGTCATGGAGCTTATCCTACAGGGTTTGGAGTATGGGTGCTGTGTTAGTTGAATGAAATGAGTCTGTCCCATTGCATGCTCACAGAAGGGACCTTATGTTCAGAGCTGTCATTACTCTCCCTCACTGGTTGCTCTTCTTTCTATACTTAAATCTTGGCAGAGTGAGCCCCTGAAACCATGAACTCTTTCCAAAAGGAAACAAAAAAAACCAAACACCTTTTCATGTATTCTGTGTATTATTTTAACAACAGCCATCTGATGAAATGTCTAGTTCCAGGAACACAGAAAGGAGATGGCATAAGATGTCCGATTTTCAGCTTGAAGAGCACAGACCACTTTTGCTTTCTCTGAAGGCAAATCAAAGGCCCAATGACCTAACTGTAATTTCTCTTTTCTTATTTCCTTGTATTGAGAGAGCAAGAACTGTGCCATCCAAATACCAAACACAATTACTTTTTAGGGAAAAGTTAAAATTAACCCCCATGAAAATCAATTGAATAATATTTTAAAAATAACAGTCATATAAAACAAGCTGCTTATAGATAGAAAGCTGGTGAGTTTCCTGGCTTAAGCTGCTAGAGACATTGTTACTGGCATCTGGAAATTTCATTGTTATTATGCTTTTTATTTGTTAAACTAGATCACAAATGAGCTATTTATTTGTATTTCTTTGCTCTTTATTCTGGAAAAAAACCTGCTGAGATACACACCAGATGTCTGTCTCTGTTCTGTATGACTTTATTTCTCATACCTGCATTTGTCATGGCTTATTGCTCACCTGACTGCTACTTCCTGTTGATTTATTGTGTAGTTTTACACAATAAATTTTTGTCATATTCTTCGTTCTCCCAGCTGTTTCTCAGTAGTCTCAAATGATGTGATTTCTAAGTGGTTCCTCTCTTAATGTTCATGTACTGTGCCTCCTATAGCAAAAAGACAGAGAGCCTTTGTCCACCATTCATGCACTTAGAAAGCTTTAAGTCATCATAAGTGAATGGTCATTTTCATGTATATTTCTTCTCCTTCTGAATCAGGGGGTCTCATCAATGCATCTTCTTTTGTCCTCCCAGAACTCACAAGTGTTTAAATCAGCAAGGCGCAAATGAGAACATTATGGCAGAAATCAACAGAAGCAAGGAAAAGAGTATCAGTAAAAACAATAAATGTAAATGAATGAGAGGAATGGCAGCTCCAGGGGAGATTCCAGTCATCTAAAGTCATACCCACTTTGTGCTCATGAAGTCTCCCTCCCTGCTGCAGAAGACTGGATTTACAGCTCTCCTGTGTCTTCTCTCCACCAGCTCAGTTTAGGTGTCCAAGGCCTCCTGACTGCTCTCATCACTTTTCTGAAGCCTGTTCAACAGACCTTAATTGAAGCTGGCTTTCTTGCCTGCTTTTAAAAACTGCAGCCCCTCTGCTGTCTTTATCTTTTATGAGCCAGAAATTTCCTGTCAAAATTTGTTTTCTTTTTCTAATATATCATCCTCTGTGCTTTTTGTTTTGCCTGTTTAATATGCCCTGACACCCTAGTGCTTCTGAGCAGATCAGTTGACTTTGGTGGATTTGACCCCCACATTTCTCAGTGTCTTTCACTGCTTCTGAAGGTCAGGCAAACTCAGCCTCCAAGTTCCCTATCAGACCTATGAGTTAGTTTTTAGTGGCAATCCTTCAACACTGGTAACTTGCCTGATTTAACCTTATCAGATTCAATATTCATGCTAACAGAAATAAAATGCTTCTGGTTTTAAAGCTAAAGCGGTACAAAGTAATTTACACAGTACAACACATTGCTACATCAACTATAGTCTTCAACTTTTAGCTTCCCATGTGCTTGTCACATTTTAAATTATGTCCTAAAGCTGTATGTTGCTCTAAGAAAGTTTGGTGTCTGCATTAAAATTCAAAGAACCCACACTGGTGATCAGGCTCTAAATGGCATGTAGAAGCAAAGCCCCTAGGGCACCAGTTATCACAAAGAAAGGACTGTCCTACTAGTAAATCTAGAAAAGAAATGGAGTCAGAAAGAAGAAATGTGAAGAAATTTTCAGAAATCCATAATAACGTGAGGAATTTCAACTGATCTCCAGGCTGCTTTCAAATGGACCTGCTCCATACCATGCCTGCCCTTGTTCCAACCTTCCAACTCCTTTTTTTTAACCACTTCACTGCATTTCTCTGTATTCTTGGAAGCTGTACAGATGCTAAAATCACCCAGCTGGATTTACTCTCTCCCTAGCAAGATGCTTATGTGAATCTTTTACAACCATCTGCTACTTTCTCAGACAGGTAATGGAGCAGAACATCAGCAAAAAAAAAAAAAAAAAACCAAAACAAAAGAAAACAAAATAAACCAAAACACCCCCCAAAACAACAAAACCCCCCAAAACACCACAAAAGAAAAAGTGCCTGACTTAGAGATTTCAGTTTTATCCTAAGCTTAATGAATAGTTTTATAATCCACAATTTTTTTGGTTTAGCACCATGAGAGCTGAAGGGCATGCTATCATGGAGATTTTTTCCCCCTGCTAAAAGTGGTAGTACTTCTAAATATTCATGACATCGTTATGCAGTTTATCAAATCCAAAGCTTTTAATTTAGAGCACATCTCAGTCATGTATCACTTGTAGCCAGAAGTGGTTTTTATTTCTTTTAACATTTGAATCCAAAGTATACAGAATGGATAGGACTGTGAATTTTAAGCTCCTCTTGTCTCTCCTCAGATTATTTCATTTGCACTATTTTGTTTTGATTTCTTAAACAGGTTTTGCTTTTGAGCAACTAATCAGTGCAACTCAACAAGATATAGTGGGAAAGCACCTCCTGACTGTTACTTTCTATTTTTCACATCCATAGTGTAATTCATCAGAATAAAACCTTCTGGCTTGAATGATAGTCTATTTAGGGCATGAGATAGGTACTCACAATGAAAACTCAACTACTCTAGTTTAATCAAGAAAAACAATTGTTTGCTTCAGGTAGACCATTCCAAGGAGAAAATGAAACTTAGCCAAAATACCTTATAGCTTATTGGCTTTCAAACTATTACATCTTCTTGCAACTCTTCAGTCCAGCTCCAGGGATCTACTGCTGCTTCTCTCCTTGTATGCATTTCTCTTTACTTTCTAAGTAGGTGTGGTTACATTGGGTATTTGGCAGAAGTGGACAGCAGCTGCTGAATGCTGGTTTTAGGTGAATATAGACAGCCACAGGAACCCCATGGCTGTTTTCCCTGGAACCACAACAGCAAAACTATTATAAGAATATAGGGGATAGGAATATACTTTTTGTGTCTTGTGGACTCCAGATATCTTTGTCTCAGTTTATTTTTGACTAAATAGTCTGGGAATGTGAAAAGTAGGGACTTTCTAAGAAGAAGAAATTGATGCAGTAAGTTGAGGAAGAGTATAACTGAATAATAGCCTTGAGATTTTATTCTCTATTTCACTTTGGGGCATAACAGGAACACAACTTTCCAGCTGTGTTTTGGTAAGGAGACAAAGGTTAAGAGAAGTGTTTAGAAGGGGGGTGTGGTTATGCTGTTATTAGTCTGCTTGCCCAGTTTTACATCAGCATTACTTGAATATCTTCATCTGAAATCAGGTGCTTAAATGAAGGGATGTCCACTGTCCATTCACCTGAAAGTACGAGGCAGGAAAATGGCATTAGAAAAGCTACATTCATTAAACAAATAAGGAACTAAATTATAGAAGTTGTTGAGTTGTGCTGACAAAAGGCCTGACACGGCTTCCAGTTACTGAGAAGCGAAAGCCAAGAGAGACATTGCAAGTAAAACAAAATGTGGGATAGCAGCTTACAACAGAATGCTGACCAAGACTGAAATTACTGTAACACTACCGTGTCACAAACATCAGATAAGAGTGTAAAATCAGCCAAACTGGGCCCACTGGAAAGTGCAAAGAGACACTGGCTGTTTATTAGGAAGGGAGAGAAGGGTGGCAAGGGAGAAGAGCTTGGGAGGGAGCAAAGGTGTAAAAAGATGATACAAGGGCTAGCAAATTATTTGGTCTGATCTGACTGGGATACAATTTTAAGAATGTTAGTGCTATGAAGATTAGACATTTGTGATTATGTTTTGATGCAATTGGTCACTAATCCTTTGTTTCTGTGACAACTGTTTCTATTCTGCAAATACAGATAAATCTGTATTGTGTCAGATCATCAGCACTGCCTCAGACTGCTTTTCACCATCAGAAAGTTTATTTCTGAACTCTCTAGGATCTTCTTTAAAATGTTAAGCTGTAGCATATGGGTCTCTGTACTATTGTTAATGCCTGTTACTTTCTTTAGGTCTGACTTTGAGAATTGCAAAGGTTTTTGTACAGCAGAGGCAGCAGCAAACATTCTTCAAGATGCATTGTCCAGCCAGAGAGAGAATGATCCATCCTACTATCTCAGCTGCTTTTAGGCTTTCTAAGGTTTAGCATGTATTCTTGTTTTTGAGTTTGACCTTTCTTTGGCTCAGACACTTTGTCTCCACTCTTTGAAGACGATTGCCTGCTCTTTTGGTAGTGGCTGCCATGCAGCACAAAAACCTCTGAAGTCCCTTTGCAATCCATTAAGAGATTGGTTTATTTACTGTCTGCTATTGATTATTACTTAAGCTTAGACTTCTTCCCTCAAGGAAAAGAAAATAATCTTTGTGCAGTTTCAGGTTTGTTTTGTGGCCAGAGAGAAGAGAAAGCTCTGATGCAGCTGACTGAAGAGACTGTTCAGCTTTGAATCAAAGTGCATTTGTTTTCATTTTCTAGCCAAAAGATTTATCTTGAGCTAATGTTTAGTGAAAATTGCCAGGTTGTTGATGCCCCTAGAGTTAAATTTCTCTGTTTACTTGTAGGGCAGAGGCAACCAAGGTAGCCCTGGCACATGATGTTTCCTAGATCTGTTTTCCTGGTTGTAAAGAATACTTGAGCCCCCGTTAGAGAATCAGGACAAACCACTGTTGTGGAGTGCTCTCCACCAAACCATATCTGTGGCTCTCAGGCTGCTATTTTTTAAACACTATGGGTTAGTCCCAATTGTAGGGTTTGTGTAAACAACATGTAAACCCTGCACAGAAGCAAATATTTTATTTTGTCCCACTGTGTTGAACAGCCAATGAATGGCACACATGTACACAAATCCTGCTGTGTCCTGCACCACTTACTTTGAAAGGAGTGAGAGCCCTCAAATAGGACAGAAATGTCTTTTTAAGCAGCAGAAAAAACCTCCCAAACAACAGTCAGATCAGTTTCTGAGGAGCAAAACTGGGAATGCCAAATTTTCTGTGCTTTTACACACTAATCCCTGTGCTCCTACCCACTGCAGGGGCTCCTCCCTGGCTCCTCAGGGCTCTGCTCTCTCTTGGTTCATTCTCATGTCCCCTGACCACCCACTGAGGAAGAAAAGTTGTAGGTACAGGGATCAGAGCTGAGGGTGCATGTGCTGACAAGTCACTTAGTAGGTAAATTGCTGTGTGGGTATTGGGAGGTCATGCACAACAGATGGGGCTTAGTTCATGCTGAAGCCCTTTTCCTCCTGGGAAGAACTCACTTGGCTCTTCTCTCAGTTCATCCAGACATAATTTGTATGAAATTTTCAGGAACATAAGTATTGTTATGATTTCTGCTACTTTGTCAGATTTGCATTGAGTTAAAGAGCAGACAGAGATTGATGAAGGTTTTCTTCATTAAAAAAAAAAATAGAGGGAAAACTAGGCAACTAAAAGTACTGATTTAATTAATTATACTTTTTGTCCAAAATTAATTTTTAGCTGAACTTTGTATTTAATCATGACAAGGAATTTGAGAAAAGAAATAATTTTCAGTATTTCCTGTAGATTTTGTACAAAGTTTGTGATCAAAAAGTATCTTCTATGTCCAGAGAAAGATAAAAGCAAAGCTGAACAGCTTGATGCAGTATTGTAATCTCATAAATATGAAAAACAAATCATTACCCATAATTACAAGGTACAATACAGAATAACAAATATTTCTATTTCTATAGTTGGGGTTTTGTTTTTCATTATTTTCTGTGTTGTGGTGTTTTGTTTTGAATATTTTTTAGATAAATGATGGGTCTAAAAGGCTTTTAATTACACACTCTTAATATACACTAAAAAAGAGCTCCCTTGCATCTAGCATCATCCCACATATAGCTGCAAACTTTTAAAGGGACTTTTCTTTCCTTCCATTGTCTTTAAGAGGCAAATTTGGTAGACCTTCTAGCTGACATTTCTGGAGCCTGAAATACCTTATTTCCTGACAGGGGGGTCAATTCTCTCATCATCTCTTCCTGTTTCCATGCCCTCTCCTGGGCAGATGGGAATTGCAGAAGTGTTTAGCACTGTCCCAGTTCTGTTCCCTCTAACAGCTAAGAAAGGTTGCTGATGCCAAAGGCTGTAGCTAAACTGGACAGTCTTGAAAACTCCATGTCTTATCATCAGCCCTGTATTACCTGTATGTATGTTAAAAGGAAGCAGTGAAATTCTTCTGGCCAGAAGCTCTAAGAATATATTACAGCAAAACCCATGTAGATAGAGATCTGAATATTTTCCTAATCTTGACTAAGGCTTAACCTCCCCTGGTTTTATTTCAGTTTTATATCTTTGAGGTCATAGGATAACTGCCCTGGAAAGTAGATGGAACTGGCCCTGTAGCTCCCACTGTGGGAGTGATTTGTTGATCAAGACATATAGGCAGCAAATATACCAATTTCCCCTTTAATCCACTTATTTATTAATACTTGATTCTTTTTGGTATTGAATATTAACAAGCAAAAAGCTGCAAGACATGTGCCTAGAAAAATTCCTCCAGTCCCCAAATCCATTTTTCTCTGCAAGTTATTAAACATAACTATCAGCAAAAGATTGATAGTGATTCTTTTGGGCAGAATTTACAATCTCTCTCTATTATCCAGATGCACTGCCTTTAGAAGGGTGCTGTGCCTCTGCAGTGGTGCCTGGAATGAGCAGGGCTCTTCTGACATAGCCAGTGAAACCTTCTGCAGCATCATGAATTAAGTGCTCATCTGTGAGTTAGGAGTGTATTCACTGCTGGGGAACAAGGACCTGAAGACAGCTCTTTCTTTTCTGCTGGAGTACATGAGCTCCAGATGATGTGCTAGAAAAGAAATCACCTGGCTGCTCAACCCATTCCTGTCTCCCCCTTTTCTCTCAACATCCACAGCACCTGTACTTCCAGCTGTGAAAGCGAGAAATTGTGCCAGCCGGTCCAGCTAGGATTCTGGTCAGCATTACATGTGTTGTTATTGCATTTCTCTCTCTCTTTTTTTTTTTTTTTGTTTTTTGTTTTTTGTTTTTTGTTTTTTTGTTTTTTTTTTTTTTTTGTGGGGAGGGGGTAGAAAGACTATTTCTTGTGTTCTTACTTTACAAGTCCTCACTTTCCTTGCAGCAGAGAAGTTTCCGAGCAGATCTTTCTAACCTAAATAATTTCCCTAATTAGTTTAGCAAGACATTTTCACAGCCATCTCTCCTGCAATGGTACCATGTAATTTTGAATGTGCTTGAACTTTCCAAGCCCCTCATGCTTGATGTGAATGTTCCCAGGCTTGCTGTGACCAAGCACTGATTGGGGATGTCCTGCCAGGTTGCAGGATCATAGGGAGCTTGATGTGGGAGGCAGCCCCAGAGTAAATAAGAAGTTAAAGCTGGTCCCACAACACAGCTGGAGCTATGTGTGCACTTCTACAAGAAAGGAAGGGGTGGAGAACAACTGCCTTTGACTTAAAGCCAGGAAACCCTGCAGGAACATGAAAATCTTCTCAGGGAACCCAGCATTCAGGTAAATCCCAAGCAAAGATGCTGTACTGTAGCTTATTGATACATGCATGTAGAGCTTAAAGCCTGATTAAGCTACTTGTTTCTGTTCTTCCCTGTATTGACCTTTTTTGGGAGCAGTTAAATATCTTAAAATCTCTCTATGCAGTTTATGTGGTTTGAATCTTATTCTTAGATATCTAATTCACTATGTGTAGTGAGCAAGAAGGTGGGAGAGAGCAAAAACCAGGAGTGTAAATGTAGGTGGACTCATGGACTGTCTTAAGGTACCTAAAATAATGCAATTACTTAAAGAATCTTGCCAAGTACATCTCATCTTTTATATCTACTGACTATCTATGGATGCCTCTCAAGCCTAGGGATGTCTAAAATGATGGTAGATCCTTGAATATAGACACACGGATCACACTGTGGAGGTTTCTATCTCTGTCCTGGATTTTGATTCAGTGGTCTAAAGTCTAATTTACTGTGGGGTTGGTGAGCAACTCACTCATGCCTTTCTTGGATAGAGCCTTTAGTGGTAACTATTACTAGATAATAAGGATATAAGGATCCCTCAAGTTCATCAGGCGTACTCCAGAGAAGCCCCTGTTGCTAGGAGTGATGACATTTCTCATTAAATAAAAATATTCAACTAGCAGCCAAGAAAAAACAAAACAAAACCACCAAAACAAAAAAACCCAAAAAGCAACTCATTTGAATGTCCTGCACTAGTGCCTCTAGAAGCTGTTTGCTTCATGATCTCAATTACATTTCTGACCAGCTCTCCCTACTAGAACTATTTCTGTCATGAGTTTCTTGGGGGAAAAAAGGTGGTTTGTGTTATTCCCCTCATGCAAATCCCTAACCCAAGAAGGCCTGCTGAGTTAGGAAGAGGAATTTCTAAAAACTGTCCTGAGAAACACAATGACTAACCAAGGAAAAATGCTCAACAGGATAGAGAAAGCAAAGAGAGCTCGGGCAAACATCAAACTCAATAAAAAATTGGGGGATGTGATTAACTTTTATGTGTTTTCTTACTTCCATATGTGTCAATGTGATTTATTCAAAATTAGTTTCCTCATAGTTTTTTTAAAGCTTTGTGAATAACAAGTGAATTAGTGATGTTTATGCAAGTGAATGTTTGTAAAGCTGCTTTATTGTGTAGATACTGCTGCATCTAAGCACTACTTTTCAATTTCATTTTAGTATAAATTAACTTATCTTCTTTCAAGTGCCTTTAAAGCTAATAATCCTAAAAGAATTAAGATTAGAAAGTAATGCTATCAGTGACAAAGCTCATTAATGGCTTTTTATCACTGCAAACTGGTGAACTATAGCCAAGATAATTGGAGTAAATGGAATATATCTCTTCTTTAGCCAGGTATCCCTTACTCTACTTTACATTAATTACTTCAAGGTTTTGTTCTGGTCAAATAAAATTTGAGCGGCTTGTCTGCTTCTTTTCTGAAAGGCTGAGCAAATGTCAGGTGTGATGTTTTGCGAAGGCAGAAAGGTTAAACCTGCAGAAGTCCAGATAACGACAGGCAGAATTCCCACAGAAAAGGGGACATAGCTTTCTGGAAGGAAATGATGCTCATTTTGGAAATTATGTTAATTTTTTACCAGTGGATAGCTCAGGCTTGCTAGGGGAGTGCAGATTTTCATTTTTAAATAAATTGTTTGTAAGAAGTGTATTACTATTTTTAAGTCATTTTAAAGTCCAGTGAAGGCTGGTCTGCCCCAGCCTTCTCTGAGAATGCACCTGCACAAAATAAATGCTCTTTTGATTATGGTCCTTAGCGGTCCTTTCCAGAGAGGTAGCCTTGTCTAGTAATTCCACATTCGGAAATTAAAGTGTAACATGTTTTAACATGCTTTAGTACCCTTATAAAGCCCTTAAGAGCCCCTCTCAGAGGCCTGTAAGCACTACCTAAATACCCTGAAATAATGAAAAAGGAGTATTCATTCAAGTAGGAGCTCTCTGGTCTGTCTCTACTGGGAAATACTGGTTTACAACCCAAAGGTAGAAGCAGATTTCTGGAGTGCACCCCCTGTTTTTCTGCCAGCTTTTGCTCTGTTGTAGCTCAGAGTGCAGCAAACTTGCATCCTGTAACAGCTGCTGTGTTGTCTTTCCTTATGTTATCTATCTTCATGAGGTACAAAGAGCTCATCCCTTTTCTCCTGTTCATTGAAATGTTTGTTGTTGAAACCTGGAAAACAGGATTGCATTCAAAAGAGAGCAAATCAAAGTGTTAGGGCAACCTGTTCTTCCCTCTTCTGCCTCTCCAGTCTGGATTAGTTAAGGTAAGGAAAACTATTCCCACATGATTTTGTGCCACACAGAACAAGCAGAAAGAGTGCTATGGGATTTAGGTTTTGAAGGCATGAGAATAAATGTACTACTCATTTCTCCCAAAAATTAGGAGAAAGGATGTTTTAACAGTCTGAGGGACTGGTACAATAGCTTTTTCTTTTCCTTCCTTTTGATCTAGTGCAAAATAAAAGAAAAAAATTAAGCTGTGTGAGACAGAAGGGGAAGTTCTGAAAAAAAGTCTTCTGAAACTGAGCACAAACTGTTCCTCTCTTCTTCTTCCACAGTTTATTTAGGGAAAAAATGTTTGCAGTGGCCATGGCATAGTACATTTACTCAAATTCAGACAGCTTTTACTTGATATTCTTCTGGCATTTCTGGTGGGAAGTAACTGAAAGGGTCTATTTCTTCCCTGTCCTACACCTCATTTATTGAGCAGATCCTGCATCTGGCAGACAAATCAATTGTAAACCGACAGACTTCAGGGAGGTTTGATGCCATGATCCATGCATTTTTCAGCAATTCAGATGGAATGAGTTCTTTTACCCATCCTAAAAGTTTGCTGTGTTAGTGCAGTACCTCAGCCAGTACTCAGGGCCTGTGCAACTAAATGGAGTGAAATAGGTGCTTGAAGAGTACTAATGTATTAACCATTTTTGTAACTTAATTCAGGGCATGATATATAAAGCTGACATCAAAAGCCTTTCATAGCTGTTCTTTAATTTCAGTTTCAGTAATGAATATAGATCCAATTAGAAGGGAGCTGATACATGATGAAAAGAATTAACAATACCCCTAATTTCCACATTGAAGTAATGACTGCTATTATAGACTTCTTGATTTTAATCAGATATTCTCAAAACTGACAGTAGATTTGGATTCATAATGCTTAGCTGATGCTACAAGTCACACTCTCTCACGTTCTCTCTCTTTGTATTTTAAAAAATAAATTTCATCTTGGAAGCATAGACCAAAAGCTTCTTCCTTGTGCTATGTGTCTTTTTTTTTTTTTTTTTTTTTCACATTAATGTTTACCTAAGAAACAGATTACAAACAGCATGCCATTGGTTGTGTTTGCAGTAGCAGACCCTGAGCACCAGGTATGTGAGACAAAAGTTGAGTCAGGGTTATTGTGAGTCTGGTATAGTTTTTGAAAACTGTGTGGCACTGTCTTCAGATCAGACCAGGGGCTCTTGCTTCAAAGCATTTTGATGGTATAGAAAGGAATGTTGGAGCAGCTGTCACAACTCAATGTCACGATGATTTATCCAGTTTTACATCACAATCTGCACAGACTGTGAGGAAAAATGCCCCTGTGAGTGGTCTCTCTCAGCAAGTGGTAATGCACCTCTTTCAGAAATACATGGTGAGCTAAACTGGATGAGAGCCTGCCGGTGAGAGAGGATTACTTTGTGTCTGCTACGTGAAGCTTTGTGTCAGAAAATGCTCTGTCTCCAGGACAGCTCTAATTTCTATGCCTTATGCCAGTTTAAGGGCGAAGAAAGAAATTTGTGTACATGCAATACATGGGGAATGAATCTATTTATGCAGGTTTTCATCTCATCCATCTACCCTCATGGTAAGATCTGGGTATGCTTCTGAGAGTGTCTCGTATTGACTGTGCTTTACCTGCGCCTTTCTGTAACCATTAGGGTTTGGTACTGCAGGGAAGCCACACCAGCAGTTGCCACATGTACCTTTTTTGATATTGGCAACATATTAGGTGATAATGTGAGGTCTCTTCAGTTTGTCTTGCTTTCCTGACATTTTTCTGTTGGTCTGTATGTCAGGCTTCAGTACCTGTGGGAGCAGATGGGATATATGGTATCTTTTGTAGAGACACTGGAGAATATTATATTTTCTGAAGCAATAAAGTCACACAGTTTAACTGGGAAAATAAAGCTATTTGGAGAAATTGAAAGTGCACTGGTTTGTTGTCACTGAAGAAAAATTCCCCAAACAGTCTCACCTTTTAATAAGCGCTTGACTGACGCACAAGCTCAAAATGGGAGCTATTGCTAGTGTCTGGCAACAACATCTATAATGCAATATAGATACATCTATCCAAATCTGCATTGAAGAACACCTTGCATGCAGTTGAGCTGCTAATTGAAGCATGTATTAGTCACAGAATTTTAATCAAGTAGCTTGAATTAGAAAATTTCATCAGCAAGGACACAATCCTTAAATTAAAAGAGAAATTTCATGCTGCTGAATGGATGTATTTTTTGTGTTTAGATTTGGCTCCATTTGCACGTAGCTTTGGGATATGCTGTGTTTATTGCAGTTATGAAGCATATGTGCGTTCTTTCTGGACTGTGCTTCCTTCCTCTCAGCAGGTTTTGTACCTTATAATTACTGTTGCCTAGCCCAATGTTAGTATTCTTGCTTCTTTCTGTTTCTATATTGTTGCTGGAGAAACTAAGATAAAGGAGCCTGTATTTATTATCTGAGATAGTGAAGAGATGGCCTGGCATGTATCTTGGTCCAGACCCAAGCCTGAAACTATTTTACATGTAGAACAGAGGGTAGAGGAGACATGTGGATGCCAGAAAACAAAGTTGGGAAGTGGGGGAAGCTGCATTCTGAAGGAGTGTTAGGAAAGGAAGTATTGAAAGTATCTTTCTGTTTAATAATGCTAATGCATGATGTTAAGTCTCTGGTACTTGGCAGCAATGACAGTTCTATATGTAATATGTTTGCTGTTCTGGACTAATGTAACTTGATCATGTCTGCTATTGCCTGTGATACGTATGGGAGAGAAAATATTAAAATAAGTATTTTTGAAGCAGGTTTTGTTTGGTTTTATTTTTGTTTTGTTTTCATACTAAGCAGTATGAATATGCTTGGGATCAAAATTTCTGGAGGAAGATAAATCTTTGATATGTGCTGATATGAGTCTGTAATGGAAACTCTTAATTCCTTAATATGCTTCCTTCCTTTCAGTCCCTTATTTCATGCTGCATTGTGCACAGCATCAATTCAATTGTGTTTCAGTAAGTTTCTGCTTAACCACTTCTCAGCTGTTATGAATTCAAAACTTTTTCTTTCTTTCCAGGAGCTGTTCTCCAGTTCCAAACTGCATTGTTGTTACTTAAAACATTTGCCTAGAAAATACTAAAATTAAATCTAGGTTGTTGGGGGTCTTTTTGTCCCCAAATTATTTGAAGAAAGAATGTTTGAGGATCAATATCTTTGAGGGGTTTGTTTAGCTTGCCAGCAAATTCTTTTAATTTGTATGTTGCTACTTATTTTAAAATGTAAAAATTGGTGCTGGTTTGAAGGTACTAAACAAATATTTGGAAAGAGTTAATAAATATTAATTAATGCTTAAATGCATGAAAAATTAATAAATTTTTCTGCTGTTAAAGATTTGCATCTCAGATCTTGTTTATAGTGCAATTTATAAATGTATGTTTACATTGTGCGTTGGTGATCTGACCCTCCTGACGTGGCTGCAACGTGTGGGCAGGTCATCCCTTGCAACTGAACCAACTATTTAAAAACTTGCCTTCTGTATAAGAAGAAACTCCTTAGCCACCAAGTTTTAGTAATTGCTCTTGTTCACTACTGGTGCTTCCATTCTTACCATAATATATTTAGTAACCCAAGAGTGCAGGAGAAAAAAGGAGTGGATAAAAGCATTGAGATCACAGAGGAAAAAGCAACATTAAAATCCTATCTTAGCCAGGAAGGCTGAGAAGACTGAGAAGCCTGGCCGTGGAACTACTAAATTGGTGTACACCTGGAATTTGAAAAGATTAATATCTATTTCCAATCCACTTCATACCTAAACCTCCAGCCATTCCTTTCTTAAGCACCTCTGATAGTGCTGGGCCCCGCCTGTGCATTCCATTTTATCGTCTCTGCAACTCTTGAAATGGCACATCCAAAGTGAGGGGCAGAGCTTGTGGCCATATCCATCGTCCTCCCTGTGGTTGCTGTCTCTGAGATACTGGCTGGGTCACAGACCACTACAAGCAGACTTGCCAAGACCCCAGTCTGAGCCCCCATCTGACCCCAGTAATATCTCCTGAAGCACCAGCAAGTGCACAGTGTAGATGGACAGAAAGATTACAGCCTGCTCTATCAGTTTGTGTAAGACAAACTATTTACTTGAAAAAATATGCAGAAGGAATTTTCTCTAAAATAAAAGCAAAGCAAAAAACCAAAACCCAGATTTGGAGTAGATATCAGCAATAGGAGACGTAAATGCAGATTTAAATAGTTGTACTGGAAACCAGCATTTAGAAGCTGCAAGGAGCCATTGTGTGTACACAAATGCTGTGATTAGGGTCAGTTTTAGGGGTTTACTTTTGGGATTTGTGTAAGAAGGCTCATTGTCCTGGTCTCCCTGGAAAGAAAGTGAACTGAGACAAAACAGGATGAGTCTGGACCTACCAGTTCTATTAGGTCAATCTATCCTGACCTCTTCAACTTGAAAATGTTGTGATCATTGGACTGTTAATATTTGTGCAATTTTTCTGGTTATAATGTCTTCTTTTCTCCTCAGCCATAGAGAAAAGCAAGACCTTTGTGAGAGGCATTTTCCACTTTATTTTTTTCTTCTTTTCTCTCCTCTGCTCAGCAAATAGAGTGGAGACTGTAGATGGTCTTTGTTTCAGATGTGTGCTTTTGAAATGATGATACATGGTCTAATTTTTCTATTATGCAGCTTCATGGAATCCTGAAGAAATTATTCATGGTAGGGAAGTGCAGGCCAATAAAGGCTTGCGGGATCAGGGGCTGTCTCTGTTCTTTAGTCTGAAGTGTTGTCATTACATTGTGTGTAACTGTTACATTGTCTGTCTCAAAAGTATTTTTATTTTGCTTTTAACGTATCAAACTTATACAAGACCTATTGCTGTACTTTTCTCTCCTAATGCATGGGAGTCCAGAACATTAAGTTGTGCTGTATAAAATGCTCTAACCAAGCAAATCTGCATTCTGATGGTGTTGCTCAATAAGCAAATTAAGCTTTGCTGTGCTGGGCCCGAGCAGGCAGTTCAATTCAAACTTAGCAGCTTTTGTGATTTTCTGGATCAAGGCCTCCCTATGAATGCTCTGGTGCAAGTTCCCCTCCTCTACCTGCTGAACTAACTACATTATATTATTCATTACCAACTCTCAGCAACTTTCTTGGTCTTTGGTGTGTATAGTTTATGTACACATCCCGTCTCTCTCAGGCAGTGTCACACAAAATGTCTCTCAGGTGGAAGGAGGATGTTTTTCCCAAGTCGAAACCTCTCTGCTCCCTTCTCAATGAAGAGAAAGGAGAGTTGGCTTAAAATATGAGAATTAAAATGTACTTTCTCTGACTTAGTGCTGTCTTTAAGGACAATGAAGAAAAATACGACTGGATGGTTTCTAAAGAGAAATGCTGAAACTGCCAGTGGGCAAATTATGTCAAAGCAGCAGTCTGGGAGGCGAAAAGACTGATTTTTTTTTTTTTTTTTTAGGGGGAATAGTAATATTAGGTATTATAGCAGCAATAAGATTTTTATTTTTTTTCTTTAAGTAATCTTAGTCTGAAATTTAGGCCCTAAGTCAGCTGTAGCTAGCTGCAGATTTACTGCTTCAACACAGATCATAATAATGAGAATGTAGATATACTGTTCTTTGTTTATTTACTTGTACTTTCAAGGGGTAAAATACTTCAGGCAGCAACTAGTTCAAAGGTCTTGGATTTGGATGACTTAGTGGTTGGTTGGTTTGGGGTTTTTAAGTAGATTATCTTTGGAATATGTTTCCCTTATTATTAGTGGTACTGTAACTAACAGATATATGGTACAATTATTGAAATGTCCTATAGATAAAACAGAATAATTTCACAGACCCTGGGAAGCAGTAATTGTTTATGCAGACAAATTGCCAGCTAAGAATTTCTTATGAGTATTTTCAATTTTTAATGTCATGTAAATTATTACTACACTAACATAAACAGGAAAGCAGGCTATGATTTCCAGAGCCTTTGGAGTAACGTTTGTTCACATTTCTTTCTTTCATTCTGCATTTTTATTGTACCACCCAATAACGCCTTCCCTCTCTTTCCCACCCTGTTCATCCATTAAGGCTCAGATAATGACCTCGCTGCATTTCTGTGAAATGCACTTATCGCTGGGATTCATTATTCTGTCATGACAGGGCTATTTTTAGCCCAGACTCCAGCTGGCAACTGAGAAGAAACATAGAAAGGGAAATTGCCTCAGGTGCTATTAGTGTTATCTTGTTGCCTGTAGTGTCTACAATTTAATGTGAAGTGTCCTGGAGTGCATGGCTCCAAAATAATTTTTTTTTTTTTTTGTTATTTCTTTAGCCTAAGAAGAAGTATTCCAGTCTGTGGGTAAAAAAAACAAAAAAGAGAAAAAGATAAAATGTAAAATTAAAATGAATACGTGGCTTTGAGGGGAACTACTTCAAAGCTGTAAAGTAAGGGCAGGTAGAAAAATACATAGCAGCCAGAGTGATGATGAAATTTGTTCCTTTTGCATCATTTGCTTTACACCTTAGCTGTGCTGGGCAGAAGCTGACCTCATATTGGCATGTCCAGAAGGCTGGGGATATTCATCTAGAAACTTGTGCTTTGGAGTGACAGATAAATAACATATTGTCACTTTTGCACAGCACAAAATGTTGAGAGTTTTAAAGACTCACCTGAACAAAAAGACTTCTGGAGGTTTTCCTCCTGATTTCACTGAGGTGCTGATAATTTTAATATACTGTCCTATCTGTGGAAAAGAATTTGGAGAAATTTTCCAACTCCCCTGTCTCTCTAGATTTAGTTTCAAATGGGCCCGTTGCATGTACTGTTTCCCCAACAAAAGATTTCAAGAGGTACTAACTCTTGGAGTAGAAAAAAGAGAGTGAAACTTGCTGTTCTATGCCTGGCAGCCTTGCCTTGGGGAATGGGAGCTTAAGGCAACAGTCCAGGTCACAGTGCACAGATTTATGCATGAAAATTTACCAGTTTCAATAGAGAAGGTAAATGAGTGTGAAACATTGAGCTACACTGGAGCAATCTCCCTTGGGTTTAAGCAAATATTTTGGAGTGTGGACTGTCTTTCATTGCTCCAGAATCTAACCTGGCTTACCACAGTCCAGGACTCCTCCTGTGGGAAAAGACTTCCATATTTAAGGTTTTTATTCTGATTCCATACATTGTTAAGAAGATTGAAAAAAATTATTTTTGAGACAAATTCAAAATCTCCATTAGAAGAAGTACCTTATTTTCCACACATTAATCTGTGGTGCATAGTGTCTCTGTAAAATACAAATGAAAAATCATTATTTTACTACAGTCCAAATACCGTTTATGAAAGCATGCATGTGCTGGAAACCTTTATAGTAAGACTGTGCATATAAAAAATAATTCCTCTTAGTCTCACTAGAGCTTGAGGTGTAACATCTCCTCCCTGATCTTCCTTAGATACTAGACTGAGCTGGTGAGAGCTCCTCTTGAAAACCCATAACATTACAGTAAGTCTTCATAGAAATTAGCTGTTCACCTCTAGATCTTTCTATTTAACATAAACAGCTACGGTGCCTCTATGATGCACGTGACTAACTCGATAGATGCAGCTACAACCTGTGATGGGAGTTACATGCCCCTGGGAACTTTGTGCTAGCATGAAATGATTTCAAGGCATGCTGTTTAATAAAGGAGAAAGATAAGCTCTTACAAAATGCAACTTTATGCTGCTGAGAGGCATGGCACCCAAGAAATTAAAAATTGTAGCTACGGGGGGAGAGGGGAGGAGAAGGGAACAGCAAGTTATTTCTGAAAACTGAGATAGCAATAGGGTCCATTTTTAATGGCCGTTGCCAACACTTCTACATTTAGCTGAGTTAAACAGAGCTCCATGCTTGGCCTCAGGCATCATTACTTCCAAATGATTCTAAAATGACTATAATATTCTCCATTATATCCTTAATTAAGCATCACAGGACAAAGAAGCTTTGCAAACAGAGAATGTGTCTGTGTGAATTGTTTTGAGGAGGGAATTGTTGTGCATGGCATCTCTTTATGGTTCTGGTAAAGCACGATGGAAAAAAACCCCTCTCTTTAATTTTGTAATATGTTTAATCAAATTATGTGTTGTGAACCTGTGACTGGATAATGGCTTTACAGTGACTGTTTAATGCTAAGGCGATAATGAAAATAGGTTTAAGGAGATAAACATAAAGCAACTACTATATGTGTAAATCTATTATCTTTGTTCCAGGAATACTAAATAATTGGATTTAAACAATAGACAGTAAAGTACTGTTGAAACAACAACACTTTTCTGGCTTTTAAAGCTCCTAGAAATCTCATTTAGCAGCAGTTGAAGTGGGGGACAAATGATTTTTAAACTTTAAAACATTTAAGAATCACAAGATATTAACTCAGCAAAGAAAACATGAATTAATGTGATGAATAGAAATATTCTGACTGGCTTGGAAAATAATCCTTTTCTTTCAGACACTTGGAAACTAGCATATTCATTTAACAGAAAATTCCAATTAAATTAAGCTAAAAATATGTTGGTTTCCAAGTAGCTGAAATGCCACCGTATTCTCTGTGCCCTTAAAAAGCTCTCTTCTAAATGACAGTGGCTGCACTTCTGCATCCTTGCTCCTTTGGGTGGTGTCCATGGCAGTAACACCTAGAGATGCCGGCTGAGTTAATTCCTTGGTGTCAGGCAAGAGGCTCATGCCCAAAATGTGAGGCAGCCTGTGCTGAAGAACTAATGGAATTATGGCACTGCAGAGGCAAAGGACTGAGAAGCATATAGGAATGTATGAGAAAGAATAAAGGCAAAGAGGAAATAACAGCACTTCCTGAACCTGGAATGGATGAAGCCTCTCTGAAAATGGAAAAACATCTCACTTTACAGCTGTCATCATGGGGCCCAAAAGACCCCTGATATGGGATATTTCTGGAGTGACTCAAGAGCTAGAAGAAATAGATGCAGCTAAAGAAATAGACGCAGCTAAAAAGCAGTGGAAATTCAGCAAACCCTACAGCAATTCCTCCATTTAGCGTTCAAATATTTCTTAGAGACTTAAATAGGATGGAGAAAAACACCAGCACAGTGCTTCAGGGATTAAATGCTAGTCATTAAAGAAAAAATTCAGTGGCTATTGTTAACTCAGAGCAGAGTTCTGTTATTGAAAAAATGTTAAAACCACCCCCTGCAGTTGCAGCTAATAAACAGTTACATTTAACTAGTAAATTTCTCCTAAATGAGTGGAATATTACTGATGAAAACCCAACATTTCCAAGTGGTTTTTCTCAGAGAGGGTTAGAGTTGCTTGACACTGTTTCTCTAGTTTAAAGCAGGTGAGTGGAGGTATCTGAAGACTGTGTGTATGTAAACACTTGGATGAGGGTCTGTGTGGCCCTGGGGACCAGCTGCTGAGAGGGCTGTGGTGCAGGGCACCTGAATGCCTCCCAGGCTGCAGAACAAACTCTGGGCTCTTCTAAGACCTTGTATGGAAGGAAAAACAAGCCAGTTTAATTCATGAAAACTGTGCAACAGTTTTAGCTATATGTATGTATGCTCAGCCTGATTGCAGATATTAAGTTGGCTGTAACTCACTGATGGTTTCATAGCTCATTTATGCATGGTTTTCCAATTAGAACCATTGTTTTTTTTTCTGAAACTCTTTGAAACTTTCACTACCTTTAATAAACACAGGGATGTCTTAAAAGCATGGTTTCCTACATATTGAGTGAAACTTGATGCTAAGAAAAGAGAAGAGGTCTTATTAGTGCTTAATAAAAGGGAAACAAACCTAAACCATTATGCCTGCCACACATAAATGAAGTCTGAATCTGGTCGTAACATCATATATTGAAGCATAATCCTTAGCTGAGGGATGTAGGAGAGATCTGGGGAACAACATAGGGTTTACAGGACATGGAGGAGGGAAAGGAAGAATGTATAACCATAGAGCAGGGGGCATGAAAGATGGGTTTCAACTGTTAGGGCGAGTTTGGAGCAGCACCTCAAATGTATGGCACAAACCTGCAAGAAGACGAGCATCCTTACTGTGGTGTGTACACCACACCTCTGAGGTGTGCAGAATAGCTTGTCCTGCATCACAGGATGGTATCTTTATGGCAAAGGAGGTCTGTCACACTGTGAAGATCTGCAGTTTATGTTATGTTGGTTGCCTCTGACTGGACTTTTGCGTCGTGTGTTGTTTTTTCTGTCTCAAAACAGATGAAAATAACTCCAACTGTTTGTGAGCTTGTCCCAAAATGAGCTTCCTGTGGTGCCTGCTTAAATGCATCCCAATTGAGTTTTCTCCAGTGTTTGCTTAAAATGATTAGCAAGCAGGTTTTAAGAATTAATGTATTTTCTGGCATCACTAAGAAAAATGAATGCAGCTTGAATAAACTGCCTCTTTTACTTCAATGACTGCTCTGTGCATACATATTTTTTCCAAATATTCAGCGTGCATAATGTAGTTATTGTGGTTGTTTAATTTCATCCCCTAGCAGTTTGTACAGTATGGTAATATTTCAGGAAACCAGTAACTCACATTACAAAGAATAAATATAATTTTTTTCTCCTCCATTTTTCATTTTTCTCCAGTTGATTGAAAATACTCTGTATGTGAATCTGCCTGGTTCTTCCTCATTGCAGCAAATGTCAAATGGGCAAATAATTGTCTGTTTTTCTTTCATGGCATTTCTAGCATTTCCTTTCTTTCCTCTGTTCTGAATGATATCTTGAGGTGTTATAACTGAACTTTTAATATTAACTCATTTATTTGAAAAGTCCACAAACACCTATATTGATTTTGGAATATATTCAGGCCATTATATTTGAGAGCAGGCTAGGATTGAGAGGTCAGAGTGGAGCAAAAGTCATGCTGCAGACAGATCTGCTAATTTCAAATAATTTGCAGTACACTTCAGTGTAGTTTAGAAGTTTTCTCCCCTTATGTGCTTTTATTTATTCATTTATTTTATCTCATCAGTTCATTTCAAATTTGCCTGAATTTAAATGCTGTTGCAGCATTTACTGAAGGAGTGGGACTTTTTCTTTGTTTAGGGGTTGTGGGTTTTTTGTTTTATTTAGTTAGGGTTATAATATTTGATTTTTTTTAATATCCCAAAAATAAAATTTAAAAAAGAAAAAAAGAAAATATATATCCTCATAATATGAAATTTTGAAAATTTTAGTGATAAGTAAGGTGACTTATTGTTGTATGTGACTGTGGGATGAGGAGAACTGTCATATCAGTGCCTAATGTACTGAATAATGGGCCTTCTGCATAAAGTGCATTTTCTTTGTTCCTATAGTGACAGATGCAAGGAATTAATTGCTCTTAGCAAGAAATGTTCATTGAAGATAAGGCCTGAAATGAACACTGACACACAACTGTGAAACGCCCTGAAACTGTTTCATGGTGACAAATTACTGCTGAGGTACATAGATCCTTCCACAAAAGTGACACCTATTGAATTTATTAGACAGATTATATAGAGAAGACTGAATCATTTTTTTTGTCCTGTTTGTAGAGCTGACATTTACCAGCTTCTTCTAATGAATTGGATATGGGCTACTGAAAACAAAAGTCAGATGGTTATGAAATCTCTTGCACTGACTGCTGTGGATCATGCAGCCACTGACAGTATTTGTTCAGTAGCATTTTTTCTGAGGAGATGGACAGACCCAGACTTTCAGGCTTAGGCAGTTCATCTTTTCCTGGGAAATGGTTGCAATCAAAGCTGTGAAGCCCCAGTGAGCACAGTGAGGCATGCAAACCATTTGTATATCACACAAGCTAAGGTTGGATGTGATGACCATCTTGCAGCAAAGGAGGAACCTGAAGGGTTGAAAGTCATGCAGAGGAGCTAGTGTCAAAAATCAAATTTCCCAAGTGAAGGAGCCAGTGCAGTCAGTGAAGTGTAAGCAAGCATCTCAAAATCAGCTTTTTTTAGGGGAATATATGCTGCAGTAAGTTTATTTTGTGGATGTTTATCTTTGGAGACTTTTGTTAAAATACTGTATTTGGTCACCAGTTCACTTGAGTGTGGGCTAATCTTAAATTATCTTTCTTTACATGTAGCCAGAGAAGATTTTACATGGCATTTCTTATCAGCGTTTTGCAGAATAAATTAACATCATGAACTCCAGTTTACACAGAGTGAAGCAGAGATGCAGGAAAGCGAGTGAGTTAGTAATTGCCCTCAGTCCCAACCAGTTGACAGAATCAGCAACAAAAGCAAATCTGCTGATCACAATCCCGTGTTGCTTTCTACAGTTCAGTTTATATAGCTAGAGGTCATTTTAGTCCCCTAATTTTGTTATTTTGGGGTTTGAGTCCAGTTTGCTATAGCATGGGGAACAAAGGCTTTATCTCCTGTATCAACAGGTCACCAGTCACTCTAGAATCCAGGAGTGTGGCAGTCCATGGGGCTCAGCACGCAAAGTTCACCGAGTTAATTTTATCCTGTAGTTAAAATGCAAGTGAGCAAGCTTGTAATTAAAGTTTCCTTTATAATTTGCAAAAGCAGAACTGTAAAGAATTTCCCTGTTGCACCTCCATCTAAATTATTATCAATGATCTCTTAAGAGCTAAACAGAGAAGTAATCCTTTCTCAAGGTATTCTGAAGGAGAGGAGAATAAAGTGTTCTTCAGCAGCTTAGGCTCAAAGCTTCTCAAAAATATGCTGTGTTACTGAACATTTGCTGTAGGTGAGCATCCCATGACATGGCTCCTTGTAGTTGTTTCAGAAGGGTTGGATCAACCTTTGCCCAGAATGTTGTACAAACCCAATGCACTGCTTTGGTCTCGCTCCCTGGTTTGCTGGATGCCAATACATGGCTGGCTTTGCCCTAACACCACAGGCGAAGATAGAGTGAAAAAAACATTACAAAGAAGTATAACCCAGCACTTTCTTTCCTTTTACCCACTACAGGGCTACCTCTGGAAATAAATAGTCTGCTGATTTTAGTTCAGCTTTCAAGCATGGAAAGTTTTACCTCACTTTCAGGCTTCCTAATGAGTTCTCCACAAATGTGTTAATGGAGCAAATATATCTGAGTAGGAAATTCCAGCTCTGTTTGGCCTGATGGATGTGAAGACAGTCCAAGACTATCATGTTTCTGTAGTGAAATGTTAAAAGAAATTCTCTGTCATGTTAGCCAAAAAGAAAAAAAAAAACACCAAAAAAACCCCAACAACCAAAACAACCTCTCATCCTTGTTTTACTCCCTTCAATCCTCCCTTCTCTAATGTCAGGGCTCAGCTAGACATTTGACTCTCTGCCAGTCCCTTCCTTCTTTTTGCCAACTCTAAAATATCACCTGCATCAGGGAGTGGCAGAAATCTCTCTTTATACAGCTTTAAAGCTTTCTGAACCCCAGACCTCTCTGTCTCAGAGGAGCTATGGGGATGCTCTAGCCAATGAATTCTGCACCATTGCACTTGAGCAAGATTGTGCACATACAGTGTGATGTGAAAAAGGAAATTTCAGCCTAGCAATGACAGCCCAAAAATGCTTTGGATCTTGGGAAAGATTGTTTTGATATTCTTCTTTATGTGTAATTTTAGTATTTTTTTTCTCCCCAGTGATTTAAATTAATTTGAATCAAATCATTAGTTCAGTACCATCAGACTGGTGCTGAACATAATGACTCATTCCTAAATTAATATTGTCTATCCTGAACAACTCTTGTCTAAATGACTGGAAGATTCATGCTCCTCACAAAGTCAGCTACATTCAAATGAGTTCTGCAACAGTTCATTAGATAATGGTGTAATTTATATGTCTGGGTCAGCAAGTGTTTTTCTGCTTCAACTTAAAATGGACAAAGTGCAAGTAGCTAAACAGGTCTCCTGTAATTTTTTATATTTCTCTGAGTGGGGAAAAAAGAGGGGTAAAAACAAAAGAAGCGCTTGCATCAGGACAAAATGCAGTGTAGAGTACTGCAGGTATTTCCAGTTCCAGCCTCATTTCTCCATTGTACAGAGAGGCATTATAAAATAAACCTGCTTGCCTTTCAGCAAATTCTGTCTTAAATGATGTGCTTGACACCAACACTTGAAAGGTTCAATGCCAAAGGGATCTGTTAGTATGAAGAATAAATGTACATAATTAGTCTGAGTTCAGTGGTAGGTGAAACCCCTGTACAGCGGAAGTCAGTCATTCCAGATGCTTGCTGTATGTTGGACCTCCTGCCTCCCTGCACCTCTGTGCCAAGTGCTGTGTTTCAATCACTGGAGGAGAGGCTGGCAGCAGCACAGCAAGAGCCTGCTACAAATGCTTTTCTGTGGCTGTAGAGCCCACATGCTAAATGGTCTGCAAGCTATGCACAAGGCAATTTATCTTCTGAAGGACTTAAATAGCATAGCCTTCATGAAACAAATGGAGAATTGTTATTAAATTTTTTATCAACTGAGCACCAAACCTTGTTTGTTGTTTTTGTTTGTTTTTTTTAAACTGATTATCAACTTTGGGTAGTGACTATTTTATGTATTACCCAGCCTGTCAGTAAATGAGCTTCTTTCTTTTACACCTATGTTGACAGGGTATGGCATTTCAGATTTAAGTAATCCTGGCCTCCTTAGGGGAAGAATCTGTCAGTTGTTCCCTGTAATGAATGATGGGTTTATGGTATGAGGCAGTGCCCGTAGTATTTGCAGCAAGGAGAGCACAGCTGTCCTAGATTGTATAGTGCTGGTTTCTGGTTATGGTAGCTGCAGTAATGAATGAATAAATGATATGAGTTGACAACTGCTCTGCTTTATAAAACATAACACTATTTTTGCTTAATTTCTGTGTTACTGTGAATAGCAAAAACTTCCTATCTTCCTCCCACAAATAAGAGAGAAGTGATAGAAAACAAAATAATTATTCCTTTCTCTTTTCCCTTTACTGGCACAAGGTGATTATCTAGCTATTGAGTCCTTTAGCATGAGTCTCTTTCAAAGCAATCTTGCAGTGAATTTCTGTGACTGACCTTGCTGGCGTCAGTTACTTTTGTAACCTGAATACGCGGGATGCAGCACATTTATTTCTTTGTGTTGTTGGGCTCAGAGGAAGGGAAGGAATAATGCTAAAAATGAGTGACCAAGCTGACAGAAATGACATTTGAGACTGCAGTTTGGAGGGGCTCAAAATAATTCAAGTATAATGGGTGTGAATCATACCCATATCAGTAGATTTGATATCTGGAAGCCAGTTTACTGAAATTCTTTATCAAGTTGTGTCTCTGTAGCTTCTGGGTTGTTGGTGATTGCTCAGTCCCCAGGGTGTCTGGGGATGGGCTTACAGGCTGCTTTTCATCTGCCTGCTCTGCTCTAACTGCTCACCATTAGTCATCCCATCTTGCTGCCATCCTTTTCAAGGAATTTCTTACCATACCAAGGTAAAATCCTGGGGCTATTAGTAACAGTCATTTTTATGAGAGATGGAATCTGTAAGGATCCCAAATACTTCAAAAATTTTCAAAGTAGTTTTTACACTTTTGGTTCTACTTTTTGCTAAGGTTCCTTCATTTCCTCCTTATGTCTGGTCTTGTCTTTGTTATGTTTTGTTTCTTTTTTTTTTTCCCCCAGAAAAAAATGTATTCTAGAACTCAAAATTATCAGGGAAGAATTTAAAACAACATTTTAAATTATGCAGTAAGAAGTTGCTTTGTGTGTTAGGTCTAGAAAGTGAAGAATGACTTTTTGGTTCTTTTTGTTTTTAACAGGAATTTTTAAACTATATGTGGTTGGACAAATTGTTGGGTATATCACCAAGTCAATGACTAAATTTTTAAACAGAACACTGAACAAATTCATTAGTGAAATATTTAACTTTGATTCTATAAAAGCTGTTGTTCAATCGTGTAATTTTCTCCTTTGGCAGATTTTCAAAGTTTTCAAAATATCGATTGTTCTGTAATTTTAGTCCCCACAGCTGTGGCATAGAGTTAATTTCTTTACTAGAGAAGCCAATCTACATAATCAAGATCTGAAACAATGGTATGTTTTCTGCTTTTCCTGCTGAGTGTTTGCCTAAAGTAATTCTTGTCCTATCATAAACTACTTTCTGGAATATAGAGCATAATATGTAACACAGAAGTTTCACAAAAAAATAACGCAGTGAATAATTTAATGTTCCTGCAAACTGATTGTATGCATAAATATATGTACTTGTAGTGCCACTGGAATAGTTTCTAGTCTTCCCACTTCCTGCAGCACTGTTCTTTACACGTACACTCCTCTTCTGCTTGAAAACCCATGCACCCTTCATTTCCCACAGATGGCCCAAAGAAGACTCCCATTTTCCCAGAGGTGTGGAAAGAATTATATTTATCCAGATGCCCACATAAAGTCTCTCTTAGAATATGTCAAAACAATGAGAGTTTCGAGAGCTGACAGGTGCATGCAGCAGTGAGCCTCTGAGAGGTCTCAAACACTTCAGCTGATGAAAGCAAAGTAGTAACCATGCAAGAAAAAGCAGGGATGACAAAAGAACTTGGATCATAAATATTCCTCCGCAGGCGAGTTGCTGTGCAACATCAGTGGGGGCTGGAAAGATACAAAGTGTTTAAAAATAAGAATTTCTGCAGTGTTGTTGACTGCTGGGCAGTCTCTTGCAACATAGGTCCTGGCTTCTCATGCTTAAACCGGTGGGTTTTGGTGACTTAATATTTTCATGGGGAACGCGTCATTCTGTTGCAGGGACCCAATCAGCTCCACCCAAGGAGATCACCACCAGTTCGGTGTAGCTTCTTCCTTGCAAGGTTAAAGAGAGAGGATACTGTGCAGGTACACCATTTGTCCGCCACTTTCCTTGTGATCAAAATGAAGATCTGTGCCTGTGAGAGGCTTGGAATTTAGGAATATTTTAAGTAATCTCCTATGCTTTAAAAAACTGACACCTAAGCTTTCTCTGGTCTATATGTCTGTCTTGTGTCACATACCCAATGACCAGGGATGAAGGGAATTACTCAGCCACGCCCTTCAAAATACACTTTGAACAACTCTCCTTTCTGTCTTTAAATACCAGAGAGCACTGCAAGCTGTGATAAGCCACGTGGCTGATCTGCATTTTAATTCCTGAACAAGCTACAGCAGTCAAATCACTGTCTTAAGTAGAGTTTGCTCCTCTAGACCACAGCTTTGAATTCACACCACACGTGGAAAGCTGAATCTCCAAAGCAGAAGAGGACCAAAGCGCTGGTACTTAAAAGGAAAAGTCACTGGTTCTTTCAGCGAGAAGAAAGAAAATTATTTGAAAAATAATAGTAATCTTTGTTAATGAAATATGGGTTGGAGGAGCTTGCATACTGGTTACTGGAGCAGAGGGTACATGGAAACTGAATGGGAGGCCACACTGGTCTTACAGAGCCCAGTGCTGTACTCTTCCACATGCCAGCAGCTTCCACTTAGGAGAGCAAAAGTTATTTGAGTTTAGGAAGTGCTGAGCTTAACATTAAAATATGCATTCATAAGCCTGGACCCTTTACAGAATAGGTCTATGTTTCCTACTGCACAGCTGGGAAATCTGAGTCTGTCTTTTCTCCCCTACATCTGGGGAAACTGAGTCACAAAGAATAAGTCCTATTTAAGGACTGATGGTGAGTCTGTGATAAAATCAAGAGCAGCATTCCGTTCCTTCCTTATCATGGTCTAGGGTCTATACCACCCTACAGGTGATGAGGAGCAGCTGAGTGGGCTGGGGTTGTTTATCCTGGAAGAAAAGGAAGTTGAAGTGGGACCTTATTGATCTCTACAGCTTCCTAGAAGGAGGTTGTAGTGAGGTGGGGGTTGATCTCCAAAGTAACAAGTGACAGGATGAGAGGAAATTACTTCAAGTTGTTTCAGGGAAGGCTTAGATTAGATATTAGGAAAGTTTTCCTCTCTGAAACAGTAGTCGGGCATTGGAACAAGGCTCTCAGGGAAGTAGTGGAACAGCAATCCCTGGAAGTGTTCAAAAGGCAACTCACCGTATGTGAGTGCAGCATCTGGTTTAGTGGTGAATACAGCGCTGCTGGGTTAATGGTTGGACTCAATGATCTTGGAGGTCTTTTCCAGCCTTCATGATTCTTTACATTGGATTATCGCTTCTTCCCAAAATGCATCTGGTTCAGAGTCATGCTGACACCCCAGCCCTTTTCTTTGTTGTTAATTGTTAAATTATTTTAACTAGGGAATAGCTACATTTTAATTTAGATATTTTTTTCACTGAGATTGAGACGTTTATTTAATTTAAGAAACCAAGCAAAACAGCCTTCTAACTATTGCTGCCTCTTTAAGTAGGCATTAAATCTAAGGATCTCTTTTCAGGTTTTAATTGTTTGTGTTTCCCTTAGTTTAACTTCACTACTGAATGTTCTATTTACTTTTATCAAAGTTTAGGTTTTTGCTTCATGAAGGTATGCAGCTCTGTTACTTGCCTTTCAAGTTATTTTAATTGTCCTAACTAATTAAACCCTTTTGCACACAGAAATACCATTTAATTGGTGAATTTCTGTGAAGATTTTGGGAAAGTTTCTATGATAACTAAGATGCAGATAAAACAGTGTTAGTTAGAGATTATAAAAGTCAGTCTGTCTCTTCTTTCCAAGCCTAATGTGGTTGGAGCATTACTCATTAATTTCAGATTTCTCATGAATTTAAATATTGAGTGTCATGATTTTATCTGTGTCTCCTGCTGCTCTCTGCTGTCTCACTTCTTAAGCAACAGGGATCAGATAGTGCCACTATTTTCAGGGACAAAATGTGTTTCACTCAGTGAGACATCTTAGCTATCTTGTGAACAAACAAGCAAACTAATGTAGCTAAAGTACTTGGGAATCACTTCACTTTACCTTCCAGGAGAAAATTCTCTGTCCTGCTTACTGTATTTTTTTCAAGGCTGTGACTCTAAATGGTCTTTCAAGGCCCTTTAATCACAGTTGTGTCATTCACAGAAAACTAAATTTGCTGAAGTCTCTTAAAGGCCAGGGAACCTTCTGGAGGCTTTTCTCCTCATGGACAGTTGATGTTAAAATACAATGCATGGAAAAGAAAGAAAATTCCATTTTATTGGAAGACCACTGCTGTCCCCACATTTTTGGCAAGAAATGCCATTTGATGAGTTCAAGTCAGGATTCCTGTCTGCTGTGCCAACCCTCTGACACAGGCGCTGAGTCACATGATATTGTCTTTACCTCATCCTCAGAAAACTATGCCTTCACCAAATGTCCGTGTATCTCCTGGTCTTTGGATGTGATTTCTCAGCTCGGGTGTGGATGTGGGAAGGTTAATGATATATATAGGCATATTACAAAGGGTGGAATTTTTTGAAGCCTCTGTGTGTGTGTGTGGGAGAATGTAAGACTTTGAGGATGGGGGTGGCCCCTGTTGATGTCACTGAGAAGTTTTACATTGGAAAAGGGCATGAGGAAGAGAGGTGATCAATGGTGGGACCACCATTGAGTCAACTACAAAAGCTGAGCTTAGTTGTGTTTCTTAAGCTGATATCCATGAGTTTTAGATGCCAAACAGCTTTGCTGCTGCACAGGGCTGATTTAAACGAAGAGTATGACAACACTTTAGAGGTATCCAGTTGAAGCTTGACACTAAGCATTGCTTCTTGGCTTTTTGGAAATGAGGGGCTCCAGACATGACCAGTGGTTTCGCTCATCTAAGAATGAGAGTGCACGTGAGTTGCTCATCTGCCCTGTCAGCTGTGCCAACAGGGTTCTGTCTTTGAGCATAACCTCAGAAACTATGGAGGATCTTGGGCTACAGAAATGGGTATAAAAACCTGTGAATGAGCATTATATTTGATTGTGGTGCCATGTTCAGACCCTTAAATGTGAGTCCCTGCCTGCAGTTTCACAGCTCAGGAGCTCGTTCTTGTGAAACAGTGTGCCCGTGGGCTCATCAAGTCACAGAACCTCCCTCTCCAGCTCCTCCTGGCCCTGCCCACATTGGCCATCCAGGGCACCAGGAGGAGGCAGCCTGAGAGGAGACACCAAGGAATCCTGCTTTCACTTCCTCCTCACTCCCTCTTCCAGACACAACACCGCTGGTCAGGGTCCACCAACTGGACCGCGGCAGAGCATGCCAGGGTGCTCTCCCCATCACCCAGATAGAATCTAGCATGAAAACCTTCTCTTTCCTCATTAGTTCTTTAGCTGCTATTTTTGCCAAGCGTTTTTTTGTCCCGTGTGGGCTTAGGGCTTGGTTAGGAGGGATTAAGACCCTTGAAGGGATGTGGTAAAGGATCTCTGCAGTTTGCCAGCATAAAGCTTTTCAACTCATTAAAATCACAGGTGTGCTTACTGCGAGAGAATGAATTCTCCTTCTTTCCTCCTTTCTCTACCAGTGACAAAGGAGGCACTACTCCTGCTTTTCACTGCCACTGTAGGGTTTTTTTCCTTATTCACAACATTCCCTCTACCTCATTCCACACATCCCAGGGAGCGTCAGACCACCACTACAGCCTGCAGCTTTGAGTCATGCTGCTTCCTTCATCCTCCGCTGCCTGCCTGGCTGTGAAGGCATCCTAACAACTCCCACAGCCTCTGAGTGCAGCAGGATGGGCAGAGCTACTGGCAGAGCTTGCTTTCAGCTCTCGGTGCTGAAGCGGTTGACAGATGTTCGGAGGATTTCTTGTCTCTGGACCAGCACTTCATCTGTTCCAAGTTATTCAAAACACAAACAGTGGGTTGGCAGGAGTGAAATATGTTCAGAACCAGGATGTCAAAACAGAAATATATTTTTAAAAGACAAGTGTCAAAAAAAAAAAAAAAAAAAAAAAAGGAAGGTGTTCATGCAGTTTATAGGAAGATGTACTGAAATAGTTGAGATTTTCTTCTTTTAACCCCTCGGGCTCCCATCTGACATGCTAGTCCACTATGTCTGTGGTGGTTTTCTTGCTTAAATATTAACAAGGGTATTTTGGGTCGTGTGTCCCTGGTTTGCTGATGGATGGATTTGCCACATTTACAAGGTGTTTGGACTACCAGCTAGGAACATAATTTGGGACTATCCTGTCAAGGGTACTGTTGTAAAATTGAAGTGAGATCCTGCAAATGTGTTGAGTGGTACTGTTGAACAGAGTGGTGGAAGAGACATTTAGTGAGAATGAAAATTATCCCAAAAAAATAGAGAGGAGCAGGGCAGAGATAGAGAGGAGAGCATGGCAGAAGTAAAAGATGGCTCGAATTTAGAAATGAGAGGCATCTCTGTTTATTTAGACTCATAGTCTATATAGAAAGAAGAGTTTCAGGGTCCTGTAGCAGATACAGCTTACCTGCAGCCTCCTCTGGTTGCATGTGCATAGTAAGGCATGGGTGGAAGCTGACAGCAAAATGAATCAGCACCAGAGCCCTCTGAAAAGGGCTGTGCTGGTTTAGTTGAGTTACTGGTAACAGGGTGTTAGTGACTCCAGTTGCAGATAAAAAATATTCCTCTGCAAAACCAGTTCTAATAAAATTTGAGAGAAAGGATAGGAAGCGTTTAAATAGGCAATGGAAATGAAGACAAAAGTAAAATTATTTCAATTATACTTTTTTCTTATTTAGTGTGCTGATTATCTCAGCAAAATAGAGGAACAAAAAATATAAAAACCAACAGTCCAAGAATGTTGAAAGTTTTCATGTCTTATCAAAATGCTTTTTGGTCAGCAAAAGATCTGCCACTATTACAATAAGGATGTCATAGGATAAGAGTACCATCCCAATATTGCTCTGCACTAATAAATCAGCAAAATGCTGCTTTGCTGGCTTTCCCCAGTTCCAGAAATAATTCTTTCTTCGGCTGTTGATGCTGTTCACATGGGTATCATCCACATAATTTTCTGTTCTTGTTGTAATCCTTGTCATCAGGACAGAGTCACGCTGTAGCGTTACCCAATCTAATGATAATCTTTGACCTGCAAATTAATCTGTTGCTATGCTTTATTTTTGATGAGAACATTTTTGATGACAGCGGATGCTTGGTGTCTTATTGCTGCTCAGTGTCGTGACAATGTGCTTGGTAGGAATACTTTAGGATTTTTAGAAGCTTTCTGTTCTCATGGCAAATTGTACTAATTCTCTGGCATTCTCCATTTTTGTTGAGATTTGATGTGAAACTGAAAGCTCCAAATGTACATGCATGGTGGGTTTATGAATTCTAGTTTTGAGCTCACATTCTTACCTTTATAACAGTCTGGACTGTGACTTAGTGCCCATTCCTTTTTCTTCCCAATAGAAAGATGGCTGTGTGACTAGTTAAAAGTGAGGGGACTGCTTTTCTTTTTATATTTGTGCAATTCTGCTTTCTTCAGCCCAGCTGAACCTGATTGATATTAATGCCAATGAAGAATTGAGCAAAATCTGTCTGCTTTCAGTAGATGTTTCTCATATTTCTTCTACATCCTCTTTTTTTATGTTTATGTAAGTAGATTTTGTGAGTTCTTATTCATGAAGACAGCACATAGCCAGGGAAGGTACTGCATTTTTGTCTGAAATGAAAATGATGATATTTACCCATGTTAGATTCATAATAAATGTCAGTTTGGATCTGCTTCTGTGCATTTGTGGGTGGACGATACTTAAGAATTCATATTTAGAGCATTGAAACACTTTGCAAACTATTATAGCCAAGGGCAATGTGACACCTACCTGCCTTGTGCAAGAATCATTGAGTGGGTGTGGAAAGGAAAGGACAGGAAAAGATAAAAAAGCCAGCCTGGGAGATCTGTATTTCACATAATTTAATCCAAACAATGATATGCCTTTATTCTCTCTAACCCCTGGGCTTAAGGTGTAATTGCTTTCTGTCACTGGAGGCATTTTGGCTTGGTGTGTTGTAAATCTCAGGGAGAGATGATCTGTGACTGGCTACGCTGCCTGTCTGCTGGGTGATGCTGGAAGCATCCTGCTGCCTCCAGCTGCTCTTGCTTGTGTTGGTGGACAGGTTTTGAGGCAGACCCAGCAGGCTGAAGCCTAGATCTGACTCCAAGTATGGAATATGAACCCATAATGCTGGGCACAGGCTTTTGACATGGGAAGTTAGAAGACAGGTTTACCATGCAAGGAAACTGAGGAGAGCCCAGATACAAAAGCCCTGCTCTGCCGTAGACTGGAAACTGGGGTGTTTATAACTTCTGTCTTGATGGCCAGTAGAAAACAGCTGAAATGTCACAGCCTACACTTAAAAAGAATTCTGATTTGGGGCTTTTTTGCTTCCCTTTTCATTCATCTTTGTTTTAAGACTTTATTTTAAATTGATTTTGTTATTAGTGGATCTGCTCAGCAGCAGTGTACCTGTTACATATATTGAGAACCTGACTCCTGACTTTAGCTGGTGCAAGTGACAGTGTTTTAAATTAAGCTGTCCTCCCTGCAACTATCTTTCTTTTTTTTATCTCCCCACCCAGACATAAATAACCGGGCAGCAGAAGGCAGGTAGTGTTATAAATTGTCAGGCTACACAATTGCCTCATGTTTTGCATTCTGTTCTCTTCCCCCATTATCATCCATTTTGAACTAAAAATTCATCCATTTGTGGTTCTGCCATGAGAAGATGTCAAATAAATTGATACTGTAGTACTTAAAAAGTATTAAAGAGTACAAATATATATCAATACATTGATAATGCTCAGCAACTACAACTGTAGTGCTTTATTACTGACATTTAAAGACCAAGGGAAGTAAGGTGTAATGTAGGGAAGAGTGATTCTCTTTCACAGAGTCTAATTTAAAAGTTGAGCTGGTTTTGCTCGCCAGTAGGCCCATGATCTATTAGTCCTCTGTTTCCCTTATACAGTAAGTGTTCCTCTAAAAAAGGATTTGCAATTTGCTTCTAACACATCAGTATGTTGTCCACCCCAGGTCTTCATGGTGGTTCTGCTAAGCAGTCACTGTCAGGGATCACAATGGGTATGGCCTCTTGCGTTCCTGAGTGCTCAGCCAGAAACCCAAGGCTCCGTGTTGGCCAGGCAGTCGAGGCAGCTGAGGGGCAGCATTCCAGGGGAGCCTGGCTACCTCTCTGGGTGTTTTCATCGTGGCATTTCAGGGTGCCTCACTCTATTCCACTCCCCTCTGGCTGGTGCTTTGCTGTATTTCTAGTGGCACTATAACAAGTGCTAGCTGGTTTGCATTGCGGTTACTTTCTTAAACACGGCTCAGCTGTTGGGCAGCGTACAAGGCTCATGTCTGAGTTGCAGAAATGTGCTTACATAATACCTAGAGCTTGTTGCCTCCACTGGGGCTGTGAAGGGATAGTGACTTCTCAGGGGCACTACTCCCACACTGCTCCAGCCTGTCGCATGCATGCAGAAAAGACTACTCCATTTCTTCATGTCAGCCAGAAGTTTTTGTCTTTATTTATTAAAACATGCAAGGGTGGGCTTCAGTTCAGCTCAGAGAATTCTCAAAAGAAAGAGGCAGAGCAATATATACTCCTGTCCAGACTATGATGGGCATATCTCATTCATGTCTCAATAAGTGTAAGAAGACAAAAAGTGGGTCAGGACATGCTGTTGGCCTTAAAGAGTCTCTTTCCCTGACTCATCAACTATACCAGTGCCCGAGTTTGTAGGGGAAGGACACTGGGGGGGGGGGGAGAAGGTGGGTGGAGATTGCTTTTTGGTTTTTTGTGTTTAGTTTTTTTTCTTTTTTTTTTTTTTACTTTTTTTAATCCCTAGCCCTTTCTAAAATATCTAGTCATGCACTAGGAAATAAAACCTTATCTGTGTTGCCAGTTTCCTCATCAATTTGTCTGAATGCTTCCCATTCTGTATAACCTTCAGACGTTATGGAGAACCCCACAGGCTGTAACCTGCTATCAGTTTTAGAGCTGAACTCCCCTCCCATTGCCATTGAAATTTAGAGGGGGGGTGGGGTTGCATAAAAAGCAATGACACAATATGGTCCATGATTTTGTTTTAACAAACCAGGCTGACTTGTCAGATGGGTTTCTACTGTTGAGAGCAGACAATGCAACACTCGCGTCTGATTTTTGGAACTCTGGGGATAGAGACCAAAAGTGCAACCTCCCTTCCCTTTTCACTCTTCTGAAAATCTTTAGAACTGTGGTTTTGACAGTCAGTATTAAAAAAAAAAAAAAAGCATTTAGATACTTGAACCAATATTTTGGGATATTCTTTTGTGCAGTGCCAATCTCAAAATATTATGCAGTCCTGTTGAGAAAGCTCAGAAGGTCTAGAAACTAATAACATGAGAGAGAGTATGGTCAGTAAACTACTCTTCATGTTTCTCCTTTTTGTTGTGGTTTCAGTGGTTAAATCTTCAGGTGGGATTTTCATAGAAATAGTCACTAAGAAAACCAGCTTCAGCAGGAGGATGACAATAAACTTTATTATATTTATGCTGTCAGCTCCCAGGAGAATACAGGACTATTTGAATAGATGGTCTGATTCCATGTAAGGAATCACTGGCCATGAGAAATGAATACCAGAGTGACAGCAGTGATGTATTCCAGGCTGGAGACTAATCAGGAGAATAATACGTTTGTCCAGTTAGGTGTTAGTCTTGCAAGTTAAGCTAATTAGTCACAGATATAGATACGGATAAGGCAATGATTTTTTATCCGCTATAACAAATAAGTCTAAAAAGAAACATATGACAGAATAAATACCATGAATCGGGGAAACTGTTTTTTTTTCAGAGAGATAAGAATGTCTTATTTCACCCAAAACTGGAGGCAGTCACGCTAATGAGTGGGAGATGATTGTGATACATCAGAAACAGGGTTTGGAGTTAGTACTAATCTTTGCTCTGGTTTTTGCTTGCAAATAAGAAGCTTTCTAACAGGGGAACTTGGTGGTAGAATGTGAGTTTGCCTTGGTAAGTGATGCTAAGGAAGGAATTGGCAACAGAACGGGATGAGCCTCACATAATTTGGGGGTGGAAGGGGGAGCTTGAGTGAGTGAAATATAATTATGCTTTCCTAGCTGGTAATGCTGCCTTGAAGATGCTCTCCTCCCTATATTGTGAAGACATTTTCAGTGCAGCTGGAAATGTGTTGCTAATCAACACACAAATGTGAACACTACAAATATAAAACCATTGGCATTTGTTAAGAGAAAATATAAAGGCTTTTCATCTGGAGGATATTTGTGCTTGCTAACAGCTTCTGACAGTGATAAACTTGTGGGCAGTGTCATTTCACAAATGAGAGGTTAAAATTCTGACAGATTTCTTGAAACATGAACCCTGGGTCTTTTTAAAGTTCCTGTCAGTGAAAAAATCTAGCCTGGTCTGACTTGCCATCCAAATATGGACTTGCTAATTACATTGCAGATCTTTTTTTTCTTCTGCTTAGAATTGAGGATCTAGTCAACCATCTTTAATAAGCTCCTGATGCCCTACTTCATTTGTGCCAGCCAGCAATTCAAGGGGAGTGTTGGAAATTAAAGTTGTCTTTCAGAGTGGCATCCCCAAGTCAGAGATGGATGCCATTTCACCTGCATGTTCTGCCAAATGATCCATGATGTGCAGGGGCACCACTTCTGCAGTGTAATCTTGTCTTTTGCTATCTTGCTAGACTTCAGTGTCAGTTGCCCCTCATGATTTACAGAAACTCATTCTGTGTTTCCAAAACTGGAGGCTATTGCAGGATATGACATCTGAAGAGCAATTGGAGATATATGTATTCCTTTTTTTAGTGTTGTTTTCCAGACCATGTTCTTTTAGGGTGAGACAAAAAAGTCTCAACATTCCCCCAAATCATCTTTGAAACTACTCAAACATGTTTTTCTGAGAGATGGAGAATTAACTAGGGTTGAACTATGCCTGGCTTAAGTATTTTCTATCTCAGTCAGAATAGCTTTTTTTGCATGTTCCCTTGTCAAGAATATGTGTAAGTAAAAGCAAAAAAAAAAAAAAAAGACAGAAAGACAGATAACTGTACTCAGACAATGATGAGACAATCTTGTTTCCTACCAGACATGTTTCAGCTATACCCCTTCTAGTTAATCTCTAATCATTAGTGTCCCATCCTTTGACAATCTGGCTTTGCTAGCAGTTTGCATAGGTCAAGTGTTGAGGCCAGCATCTTGCACTGAGCTTGTTCTCCCTGCTCCCTCTGCTCATCTCTGCTTTCTCCTCTCCTCAGATGGCGCAGTTAAGACACCTCTTCCTCCTTCTGGTAGGATTTCAGCACTCACTAAATCCTGCTCCAATCTGGGATAGCATCACAGTGCCTGCAGAGGAGTTAAACCAAGCGGTCTTTCCTAAAACCTCTGCCACAGCAGCCAGCCTGCCTGTTTGCAGGGTGAGCTGCTTTGTGAATGGGCTGGGGCAGAGCAGGCAGGTTGGATGTGGGCAGGGTGTGTGTGCGCATGTGTGTGCGCCCAGGAAAATCCGCTTAGGCACCTGCAAGGGGACTTGTGTGTCCTGATCTCTGCTCATTAGGAATTTTTAGTTTTGCTTCTTGCTTCAGTTAGGCTCTTGTCTAATCCAGGGGCATTTTTGGGTACCTGCTTAATGCCAAGCTGCCATCGGATTTTTTTTTTTTTTAACTAATTTTTAATCTTTTCTGTTTGGGGGAAAAGCAAGCTGTGTTTGAGCACTACTTCACATCTCTAAAAATAAAAGTTGGCTTTCTAAGTGCACAGCATACTCCTTCTCTCTCTGCCTCTCCATCTCCCCCCACTTCCCTCTTCAGGCTTCTTTCTGCAGGAGAGACTGGGAGGGGGTCATTCTTGGCAAGCACTGAAGATGGATTCTAAGTGGTGCACAAGCACACACATAGCAATTTGGCACACAGCAGGGACTGGGGGCGGGAGGCATTTTGGATTTGTCAGCTCATCGGCACAGCTAGGTTCTTGTCAAACAGCAGAAGTTGCACAAGTCCCTGGTGGCTGAGATGCAATTGGTAAAGCTGTGCTGGTCTGGAAAAGCAAAGATGAGGTCACAGGATCATTTTCTCCCTCATGCTGCAGCACAGTTGATAAATTAGCTCATAAGCCAGCATTACCTCCTCAACTCCCATTCCCTTTCCTGTCTTGCATGCCCCAAATTTTATGTCAGTTCTGATATCTATTCTTTGCCTCTGTATCTTCATTTCCCTGTCTTTATGTATCAGCAATTCTCTTAATTTGGATCCTATGAATGGCTAGGAAATTTTTAGAGACTTTACTGTGGTCAGCACAAGCTTGTGCCCAGGAAAGATTTTGTCAAGCCCAGGGAGTTCTAAAAGGTGATGCACATACCGAGGGAGTTACACAAGCTGCTGCAAAGCAGTACCCAGTACAGGGCTCAGTCAGGGGTTGTTTTTGCTAATATTGCTGCTGCCACTGATGTGCTATTGATGGCCTGTCAAGAAGTATATAAAAATTGAAAGTGTATTATGTTCCTGGTCTAGGAGCTGAATATAGTCTGCATAGCATGACACAGATTTCCTTTGATGAGATGCCTCACACTTTCCTAAACTCATTTTCCAAGTTAATTTTTTTTCACTGTATTTTTGCATGACTCAGAGATGCCTTTTCTATTTGTGCTTGCGAGCAAAAACCATTGGAGCTTTTTACGTCTGTGCTGTTTGGGAGACGTGATTTCATCTGCAGGTAAATACAGTGTAGCTTTGGGTATGATTGACTTCCTTCCATGACTCTGTCAGTTGCTTCAATTCGTGGTATCAGAATTTCTTTAAGGTATCTCAGTGACAGGTCCATGTAACTGTGTGGATTCAGTTCCTGCCTTGACCTCTACCACTGTAGATGTTGAGTCCTAATGAAGGGAGTAGGAGGATGCTGACAGATCCCTGCTTTTGTGTGTTCACAGTCCTACCCCTGCTGCAGCACTGCACTCTGATATGGTGAGGGGGACTGCTTTGCTATGAGTAGGTGCAACAAAGTCCTCAGAAGTTATTTTGGAAAAAAATTAAGCCAATCTGTCACATAAGGCTTGGCCTGGAATTAATATTGGAGTAACCTGATGATCAATCCACCCTTCCCCAGTGTGGTACAGACTGCATAATTATAGACTTCTGTAGGAATGGAGCTAGGATATTCTGGAAATCTCACTTCAGGAGCAATGCAGAGGAGCTGCTGCCCCTCCTTATCTCCCACAACACAGCCTTGCACATCACACAGACTGTTCTGCACACTGGATGTGTCTTGCTATTCTACAGATGAATTGATATACTTAAAAAACTGAAACAGAATGAAAATTTAACGATTATTAGTACCAGAGATAAAAGTAGATCCAGGTCCATGTGCATCAAAACATTCAAATTCTTGTTTGGGTAATGAAAGGGTGGTTGACAGAGTTCAAAAATAAGGCTCTAGTCTTGAGATCAAGGCATTCTGCCAAGTTAAAGTCCTGTTGCAGAAATATGTGAATATTCCCTTGTATATACAGACTAGCTAGAAACTTGGATATTGCTTTTATCTTGTAAGAATCTATTCTACCTAATAAACTAAAATAGCAACAGTTTTAAATTGCAGACATCTCCCTCAGAGATTTTTAGTTTTAGCTGGGTGGGTAGTTTCTTGTAGATGGGGAATGGGACAATTTATTTCTTTCATATACCCTGTCACAGCTCTAACCACCAGGTGTTTTGGAAAAAAAAAGGTATGATTTTGATTGGCCCAATCTTCAAGATAACCTACAGATTTAACTCTTCAGGTTTGCTGTGACAAAGTACAAATGAGTTAATTCAATTGCAGATATTTGGAAGAGTTGTATTGAAAACTAGAGGCATCTCCACAACAAGGCAGAAGCCAAGTGTTTCTTTTGAGCATCAAACTCTTGTGGATCTGATTGTATCTATTTTTGTCCTCTAATATCCTTGGGAATACATTTAAAAACACAGGGGTTAGAGAGGTTGGACTAAAAAATGCTTTTCCTTCCATTATTGTAATTTTGATTTTTCTGATAATGCATAGCAAGCTAGGTCAACCACATCATGGGAGACCATACACTCCCTAGAAGTTCTACAGCACCATATAAAACAAAATCAACATATACATGAGAAAACTCAATAGTAGGGTAAAATCTCTTGTGGGAATTGCATGCAGGCATATCCAACTCCAACACTAGCCTCCTGCCAGCACCTGAACAGCCTGTTTTGTGTTCTAAGGGCTTGCACAATATTGAGTGATGACACCAGCTGTGCTCAGGTTCTTGAATTACAGCTCCAAGGATGGTGGCCATCAGGGGACATGCTGGGCCTGCAGGAATGATTGGCTTGCTGCTAGACTGAAAAGCAGAGGGTTGGGAGCTGAGGCTAAGAAAGAAATAAGTAGTTTCCTTAGTCTCTCCGGTTTTTACTATAACTCTCTTGGAGAATATGGCTTTACATGCCAAGTTTTTGTTCTGATATGCTTACCTTCTAGTGGTATGTGCTGGCAGGTTGTCCCGTATGCAGTAGAGGCTTGAAGGAGGCAGTCACATCCCAGTGCTCTCGGAGGTGAGATAGTCTCCTACCTGCACTCAAGCTTTGCAGCTAGATTTGGCTTTCATTTAGCTTGAATTATTTGTCATGAGAATTCTGGCTGAGGACACACATTTCCTGAAATGGATATACAACACATGCCTCAGCCACAAAGATTCCTCACTAAACTGATGTCTGGTGCCTTCCTCTTTTAAGGAAAGCTGGAATTTTCTTCCATAGTAAGCTTAATGCCTTTGACAGAAACTGAACAAAGCAAAAACCAATTTAAGTAATTTGTTTATATAGGTGGCTGCTCATAGTCACTTAACAGCTTGTGTCAGATAAAGACAAAGCAGACTTCCCAGGTTCCAGTTTGGCATGCATCATAAGGACTGGAAGACATGGAATCCACATTCCTTAAGAGAAATGTTCCTTTCTCTAGCAGGCTGGATTATGTCACTTTCATCACCTGACATCTTTTCTTTGAAAGACTGTAATATACCAAGAAAAATTTCCAAATCTAGCAATAATGCTATTTGAAAGACGCAAATGTAAATTTTAATTTTTTTTTAAGATTTAGTTTAAAGATGGATTTTCTTCTTAAATTGAAATATGGTTAAACTGAACTACTTGAATGATTAGTCAGGGAATGAATAGATATTATTTGGCTATTGCAATTTGGCGAGCCCGTCTGGATTTGGTCAGCTAGCAGGGAACAATACAGCTAGTAGGGAACAATACAGCTAGTAGGGAAGGAGGAACCTGCCCAGTTCTTGGCCAGGTTTATATATTACTATCACAAGAGAGAGTTGGCTGTGGAAATTAATCAAGTTTCTTTTCTCCAGGGACCAAAGAGGATGCAGGAAAAATGTAGGGATTCAGCTGTGTCACATTTTCTCTAATTGAGCTGTCTAGGGAGCCTCCCACATTTTGCAGAAGTGGAAACATCCAGTTTCATTTTATCTTTCTCAGGCTGCAGCAGCTCTCTTCTTTGGAAGCCAAGGTCACGCTGCATTTACTTTTGGTGTTTGTCCCTTTAATTCTCCCACAGTCTTGCAAATACTTCTGGTGTATTTTTAAATTTTAGCTTATAATCACTTTTTTTTTTTTTTTTAAGGCACCATCTGGTCCCTGATATAGTTTAAAATAACAATCTAGCCAGGACACATCCAGCAGAAGGACTTTACACCTTTCACAACCCAGTATGAGAGCTTCCCCACCTATATTTCTCCACAGACACTGTCACCATCAGATTCCATTCCCTCCAGACAGGTCTTGCAGAAAGCAAGGTCTCGCAGCTCCTGCTTTCCATCCATTTAATCTTGAACATAGTCATTTTATGGAAGCAAAATGGATGCACTAGAGAAGCTTACAGCTAGGAATGTAGGAGGTCTGCTGTAAACAGTTCAGTCAGAGAAATTCTGGTTGGAGCTCACGTCGGCATTTAAGCTGCCCTCTGGTGCTTACCACTTCTGCAGTGCATGCCTTCATCGCATCGTGTCCCCTGGTGCCTGGAGACATCTGCAATATCCAGGGAGAAGAGGGAATCAAACATTGCAAAAATCATCTCAAAAAAAAAAAAAAAATAAAATAGTGGCCCCATTCTGTGGGTGTTTTATTTTAAGCAGGACATTAACATGCTATGCTATCATTGCAGGTTATGCTGGGCAGGAAGGTTTTTTTTTATTTTGATTTCTATGAGTCACAGCATAGTTTAGTTTATCTTCATGCTGCGTGCAACAGCAATGGTGCTTTCCCAGTAGCCACAAATCAAAGCACGGCACTAAGCAGAGTGATCGTGTGACTGTCACCCCCAGCACAGCTGAGCCTCAGCCTGGTGTTTCTCCTCTGGCTGCTGGAGGACCTGAGGTTATCAGTGCCAAGGTAGCAGAGACAATAAATACAAATGTACATTTTCCTGCTGAAAGGACCTAAACCACTGCTGGAGATGAAAGCAGGCTAATGTAATGAAAGGGAAAGGACTGTGAACAATTCTGGGACTTCAGCGTAGGTTATCTGTCTGGTGGGATATTCCCGGCTCTTTTTGGTTAGTTCTCCTATGAACTAAAGGCAAAGGGGGACAGTTACTTCCCGGAGAGTTGCTCTGAGCCTGAATCGTGCTGCAGCCCCCGGTGCTGGCAGCACGGGTGGTTAATATTAGCCTAAGCACAGCTGATGGTCCCGCTCGGTGCCCTCCGTGCAACAGGTGCGGGCCGGCCGCCGCGCTGGAATCCCGCCCGGGCCGGTGCCGGCGCTGGCACAAGCCTTCCCATTATATCAGCAAGGGCCATGTCCCGTCGCCACGATGCCCCGGCACCCCAGGCCGGCCCCAGCTGTCTGCGGGACGTGGAGCCGGGCGGCAAGAGCCCGGGGAGGCTGCTGGGGGACAGGCGCGCCGGGATTCCTCTGGAGCCGGGAGACGGGAGGCTCCTGGACGGCGCTTCCAGCTGCGGCTGTGGGGTAAGAAGGTTTCTGCAGAGCCCCAGGCCCGTGGTTTCGCGGCATCGCTCTTAGAGGAGGGAAGCACAAAGGAATAAGTACTAAAACTCAAGTATCAGCACTCTGGAATGAACAAAAACGGGTTGTGTTTGCTCGTCGTGTTGGCCGTAGTTTCTTTATAGCACAGTACTTTGGGTTTGCATTAATTTTAATTGGCGCTCTCTAATTTTAGAATGCTCCTGTGAAAAGTTACTTTCAATTCCACTGGTGATTAAATGGTGATGACGTGTTTTAATAATAAACATGGGACAGATACTGAAAAAGAAATCAAATGTGCTGGCTGCATTTCTGGGGAGGGGAAGAAGTGCTATTGCTGTCCTCTAAAATTATCTGATCTGTCAGCTCTGGCATGATATCTTAAGGTCTCCCATATCTTTTTTTTATATTTTTCCCTTTTTTTTTTTTTCTTTTGTTTTCTTAAGCCATAATAGCATCTTTTGGTAAGAACAACAAAATATCTAGGTGGTGTTTATGTAGCCTAAATGTTAGAAAGAGGAAGGGGGAGCTGAAAGGCTTGTCAGGTTTTACGGGATCACTTCTAGTGTCCTGTTCCCTTAATGTGACCCCTCTCTGTTGGCTGTATGAAGAAAGGCAGGGCTGTCAGGCAGGTCAGAAGGGATCTGTGTGCCGCAGTGTGACTTGTGTGTGCTGCTGCTCTGCCTACATGCATGCTCAGGGATGGAGCCAGGCAGGCTTGCTCAGGGACTCGAGCAGGCTCTGGCTGCAGTGTGGCAGTCTGCTGTGTGCTGGAAAACAGATACTGCTATTTGCTGCTGCTGCTTCTAAGTTAAGGAAAAAAGCAAAGAATAAAAAAGGGGAACATCTCTACATTCAGTGATTTCTGCTCTGAATTGGTCACAACCCAGGGCAGTAGGTCAGCCTGAAGTAATGGTCCTGGAGAGTTAGATTGATGCAAGGGACTGAAATCAGTGGGAATCTCCCCCTTAACTATGGTAGGTTTTGGGTCAGCATAGTCCTCAATATTTCTATTTCTATCCATGTGTAGCTGTGAAACAAATTTTTTGGGAGTTGTGGAATGAATAAGTGCTATCTGGGCCAAATAAGTACAACAGGGAACTGATGAGAAAGGTCCAACTTCTTAAGTGTCAGTGTCTCTATGCATAGTCTAGGTTTAAGTTCCTTCCAGAAGAGGTTTTTGATTGAAGCCATTAAAATTTAGGCATTGTTTTGCCCCGAAAGAGAGAAAATACCTTTTCTCAGTGCTGCCTGTGGGATTGTGCCTCAAAGAGGAGGCTCTCTGCTGCTCTGTGGGAACCATAATGTCTTAGGGGATTGTGAGATCCTTCCTGGGCCAGTGCCTCTGGCTGAGGACACTGCTACTGTACCACTACTGCTGTCCTGCAGCTCCTGGCCTCTGCAGCACTGCACTGGGGTTTGACGTGGTTGTTTGGCAATGAGGACACTATGTAAACTATGACAGTCCCGCACATCTCGCAGTGCCTTGACTCATGCTTCCAGAGAAACCTTTCTCCGGCTCCCTCTCTATTTCCCACTGCCCACCCACACTGGTTTCTATTCCTCCTGTTTTGATACATGAAGCAGAATTTGCTGCACCTCAAGCTGGTGCTTCAGCCATGCCTGAGCAGGAGCTCCCACAGGGATGGGCCGGTGCCGAGGGTTGGTGTTGTGCTGAAGGGACATGTGCCAAGGCACAGGGAAGATACATGACTATCTCCCTTTGAAAGGCTTTGATTTGTGACTTTGAAAGTGCCTCTATAAGCAGCTCAGCTCACAGAGAAGCCATTTGCAAATTTGATGCCAGTTTTTAAGTGCGAGATGAAAGTGGATTTTGCTGCCGCTAAAATCGGCAGCTCCGAGTCCCTCAGGAGAGCTGCAGCGGTCTGCGTCACCGGAGAGCCAGGTCTGTCGCCCTGCTAAAGATCTTTTATCCAGGTAGGAAAACATAAATGGACATGTGGATCTCCAGTAGTGTTGGGCACAGAACAGCACGTTAGTAAATATGTTATTTATTTTTTAACAGCTACGATAAAATGCTCAGAGTTACAAAAGTTTAAGAAGAATAAAAGGTTTAGCTCACTTTGTACACAAATTGGTGATCTTGGAGAGAAGTTAGAGGGCATATCCAAGTAAATTTTACAATTAATCTTTTATAACCAAGGAGGTCATGCAGTCATTACTGCATCTAGAAATTGTTTATATATTTTTTATTAAAATTATGCACCATTTTCAAAGGAAACTGACATTATGGGTTTATGGGCTCCTGCATTACATTATGTAGTACATCATTATCATAAATTACCCTCCTATCATTCTACTAATTTCTTGGGAATTTAGCTTGTAATTTCACTACAACGTATTACATGAAAACCCAGTTATATTTATAAGCATTGTGAGAATCCTCTCTTGTACTGTAGACACATTACCTTGTCAGATTTATTTTAAGTTTCTGTTAAGGAAATACAAGAATATACTCTAATGACATACAAGTCTAGGTAGCGAGAAAAACCATCCCTTTTACTTTTTTAACTACCACAAGCATCTGCCTTTTCCTATGCATATATGCATTCGAGGATATAATTATATATATGCATATATGCATTTGAGAATATAATTTCTATAATATAAAGAACCCATGCTAAATACTTCGAAAAGTGACCTTTTTAGGGTCCTTACAGTATTGTTGGTGAAACTGATGATAGCCTATCATGCAGGCAAGGTATCCCCTGGAATGTTGCTCTTCTGTAAATTTATAAAGGAGCACTCTCTTCTTCTAGCGCAGAAGATGTGATGATGACCTGTTCCCTCCTCACCAAGGTCTAGAGATAAAGAGCAAGGGAGAAAGGATGTTTGGCAGAGCAATTGGGAAGAGAAGAATGGGACATTTTCTACTAGATGCTCTCCAGAACAAAGGCAATACGCAGACAGGTTTGCCTACAGCTAGAATTGTGTATTATTGAGAAAATCTCACCTCCTAAAAATCAAGAGAGAAAGGAAATTTCTGGAAATACAGAAAGGATGCATGAACAATCTTACTGGAGGCTGCAGGAGTATATCAGTGGAACTACATGACCCATCTCTTGGGAAGGTCTGAGGAGGACACACCCCTGTGGAGCTGAGTCTGTTGCTGTCCTGTTCTTGCCTGACTTGTTATTGACAAACTCCACTAGAAAATGAGGGTAATGTTAACATGTTCTCACTCATCATGATTACATTTAGATGTCTTTGTCTTGAATCTAGATCTGTCTCAGATCTATATAATTATGGTTTTCCCCTGGTACTTTCCTGGCAAGTTCAGCCACTTCTCCCTTGTTGCTATGATGGGAACTGCATCCTTATTTACTCCTTCATCTCTTCCCTGCAGCAATTCAGAAAGGTTAGGTGAAAATTTGTGTATCTTTAGGCTAAAGACATCCATACGAGTGCATGCAGGAGAGAGCAGGCAGGCACCACAATTATTCACAGGGAAGGAAAGCTCTATCCATTTCTCCTTCAAAGAAGAAGGAGGCGAGTTGCTCATGAAGCATGCAGGCAGGTTGGCTTCTCCTGTATTAGGAGGAGGTTACAGGAAAGGCTCATAAAGAAGGTGCCCGCTCAGTCCCTATCAACACGCTGGCTGCTCCAGGCAGGTCAAGTGTTAATGGAAGAATGACGAAATGGAAAACAGCAGCAGCCCAGGCCCCTGGACCCTGAAATTGTGGATCCCTGTGCAGTGCAAAGGCTCAGAGCAGGAGCAGGGCAGGTGACTACCAGTGATGGATGATGTTGAGACCTCAGAGGGAAACGATATAATAAATGGTTGGTCTGACACAGTAGGAAATGTTTGCATAGTGAAGTGACGGGTAATAAATAAGATTATGTTGCTACAGGTCCTACAGGCAATGCTGGAGCAAAAATTCTGATTTTCTTTCTCTAAGGAAAAAAAGGTACAGAGGCAAGGACTCTTATTTGTAATAGCCAGGCAAGAATAAAGCAGTGTTTGCTGCATACAGTCAGTGTAATCTAAGGCTGATGCAGATCCAAGCCATGTATTGCTGTAGGTTCTCAGTTGTCATAGTTAAGGTTACAAAACAACTTCCCTCACAGCTTGTCTAATGTCACTGTCTGGAGCTGAGGCCCCACTACTGTATCCATGGTTAAAACATCGTCTTTTCTTGCACTTGTTATCGGGGCTGCCACTAAGACTGGAACAATCACACAGTTTGCCCTAGGCATTGACTCATTATATGTGATACATGATAATACACAGAGGGATACAGACTCAGCTTCTCCCCCGAAATTTCCAGGTGTTATGGTTTATTATTTACAATAGCTTTTTCTCTGGGAAGGTTGTTGTTTAGGCTTTGTTTGTTTGGTTGGCAGGTTTTTTGGTACCAGTCTTCCTCTCTTGTTCATTTTTATTTGAATAGCAAAAATAGACCTCTATTTCTGCTGCTGCAGTGGTCCATTAAGTAAGTTCTCCATGTTAGTTTTTTCTAGGTAGATAAATACTACCTGGATGCAGCATTGCCAATTAATAAATACTTTGATTATGAAATCTATTCATTGCTTAACTGTCTGAAAGGAATTATTCCAAAAAAGATCTCTTGGGGTTAAAAAAAAAAAAAAAAACAAAACAGGAATGGAGGGACTACACTGGGTGTATTTTTAATATTTTGACCTAGCTTCAACAGTCTTGCCCTCAACTCCCTGAAACCAGTGAAACAAAGTTCCCTCACTTTTATTTTTCCTTATAAACACCTAAGGAATGCATAAGAAATTTTACGTTGAACTTTTCTTTTCCTTTGTATGTGTCTGAGGGTTAGTGAGGAGCAAGGGAATGAGAGTACTGAAATTACCTGTCTACCTGCAATGTTTAAGGTCTTGTATGATACATTTCAGAATACTTTCTGTGGGGAATTTTTGGTGGCTTTCTCTCCCTTGAGAATCTTACTTTATGCAATGTCAGCTATCCTGCTATCCATGTTTAAAGGACAACCATGCTGCAGGAAAAAATAAACTCACTAAAAATTCAATTTTACACCACTGAGTTCTAGTTTCCAGAGATTACCCCACTGAAAGTATGAGTTTTTGTGGGCTACTGGTAATTAGTTAGTGAATAAGGATCAGAAAAGCATTTGAGGTCCCCTCCCAGATATGGTGCTGGTGTCTCCAGTGAGTCTTCTATGTCTGTTCAAGAGAGTGAGAGTTTAGAAAATCAGCACTGAAGTTAAATGACATAGTATGTGTGTTTTTTTCATACCTTTATAATTTTAGAAGCTTTGTCATTTCAATGCCTTCCTGTGCACCTGATTGCATATCTCCTGTTTTTCTCATCTGTGATAAGGATTTCTGGGACTTAGGACTTGGCAGGGAAGGAGAACTATTTTGGAATAGGAATGTGACCTATGATCTGACTTAGAATATCAGGCAAAGACCCAACAGTTGCTGTATAGACCTAGTGAGTACCAGCATTGGAAAGTGAGATCTGCAAAACAAATGAAGCATTTTTTCCCAAACCCATCCCTTAACTATGGTAACTCAAAGTGACTGGATAGATTCTTGCTCTTTCCTGTGCTTCTGCAGTACACTAAGCCCATGTTAACTGGATTTTAGGATTACTTGCTGTTCAGTACAGCATTGACACCACAGGATTATAAGGCAGAACTTCTAGCCACTGGAGTATACAATATTAAATCCTGCAATATAGTTTCCATAGTACTGCATTGCATTCTCTCCTCATTAATCCAATGTTCCTTAAACCCTGCATTTTTAATGAACAAATAATTGTTCTATTACAGATAACTGTAATAGGGTCAAACCTATTTGGTAAAAAGGACTACATGGCTTTACATAGGTGAAAAATAGTGGGGGAGGAAATATGTGTGCGGGGAGTTGAAAATTATATACAACACAGATTGGTTCCAACATCATATTTATCTTAATTATAAGAATATGCTTGAGAGATAAAGTTTCCCTATGAGACAGCTAACTAACAACAGTGGTTTTATCTGGCTGCTCTTTTTATTTGTAGGTTTTATATGCTTTACAGAATAGTTGTCTATATGGTTATCCCCACTTTACAGATGAGGAATCCAATTTCTTGAAAATGAGAAAGAGTTAGAGGGCAGCACCAGTTGCCAGCCATGCTGTGTCCTCTGACTTTCTGAAGAACATTTTTACAGCCACCCATTGCAGGCTCCAAGCAGCACATACATGTCTGGGGGTTGGATTTCAGACCCCCTGCTCTCTTTTTGCTGACACTGCAGTAATGAGCTGAAACAAGACATTATTCCCAGGGCTGTGTGGACATTGCTAATGCCAATGACTGAGTAAAACTTATTTCTTATGACAAGGTGATACTTGTGTATTACACCAGATCTTAGGCTGTTAAACAAGAAAATCTCTACTGATTTTCATTTCACATAGGAAATGAAGAGGATTTTAATTTCACATGTACTGAAGAGGAAAAAAAGAATATTTTCAAGCTGGGAATGTATGTTTATCACGTTTCTGAGAGAGACTCTGGAAAAAATAGAAAGTCTCGCATAATAATTAAGGTTGAGGAATTTTGCCCTGAAATTAGAATCTGTTTCCCTTTTCACACTTCCAGACACTGGGAATATAAAAGCAATGTCAAGTCAGTAAGTTTCGTAAGGACGGGGAGCTGAGTTGCTCTTTACTTTCCCAAATGCTTGCTAAGGCCTCAACAACGCCCTGAATTTAAAGCCCCAGTGGTTGTGTGAGAAGGCAGCATGTGGAGGGGCAAGAGCTGCTGCTTTGGTTGTGATGATGGTGTTGGCAGGAGACAATGCCAAGAGTTTCAGGCCCCATCTTGCTGAGATGAGCAAACAGGCATGGACACCATCACTGGCTCCATTGTGACCCCGGCAAATACAACCATAGTCGTTTGGTAAGCCAGGCTGCCAAAAGGTGAGAAGCGTAGCTGAAATGAGTTTTTAGAGAAGGAAATCTGGAGATGTCTACTTTTGCTTTGATGAACGGCATGAGCCAAAGTAGACATCTCCAGATTTGGATCTCGGAAAGGGTGATAAATAAGTCTTAAATGAGCAATTTTATTGATAAATACCTCAGTGTGTGATGTGTGAAAAGATGTGGTGCTTTTCACTGAGTGAAAACTGATCTGTGCCATAGCAGCTGGATGACTCACCGCACTTGTGACAAATGGTCAAATGCAGCACAGGGCTGATCCCATTGGTGTCCTGGGTATTCTCAAGATTGTTAACTGTGGTCAGAGGCATCTCTGCACTGCTCAGACTCAGAACCACCAGCTCCACAGCTCATATCAATTTTTCTGTTTGTTAGGGAGAGGAGGTGGCAGACTACATATTCATCTAGCTTGGGATCCTGCAGAACAGCAAGGACCAAACCCTCCTTTCCCTTCTACAGCTCTTTGCCTTCAGGCATTGAGAAGTCTAGGAGGGACTTCCTGAATGGTGTGGCATCCCAACCATCCTGTTTGTTAGACATATCCCTCATAAATTTGTCTGGTCCTGGCACAGGCTTATTTTATTCTTTATGGCCTCTGCAGCATCCTGTGGCAGTGAGTCACAGCTTAATTACACCTTGTGTGAATAGGTTCAATGCCTGGCTGGAACCAGCAATTAGTACTCGCAAAGAGACATTTTCTGTGTGAAATGTACTTTTCATCGGTGCTACCCCATGAGCGGAGCTGCCTGTTGAAGCTCACAGGAGATAACAGTTTCAGGGGGAGAAGGGGCCAGTGCCAGCAGTTTTGTCACTGATGAGCCAGAGGAGAAAGTCAGGTACTGCCAGCGTGGTGTCACACGCCTCGCGCTACCCAGCGCTGGAACAATTAAAAAACCCACATTACACACTGAACCCCAGCTGCTTATTTGGTTCACTGTGGCCATGGAAACATCTGACCTATTTACACCTTCAGCAGAGTGAGTGGTGGCTGGTGGAAGAGAGGTGGGAAAAGGGGAATGCTTTGAACTTTGGACTTTTAATTAAGATGGATGCATGTGCATGTGTGCTCAAAAGGGAGAGTCAGAGGAACATGGCATGAGCAGACCAGGGGTTCCTGCTTCACTGCGGCTGTGGCATCAAATCCTCCTTGAGGAAACATGATTTACCCAGAGCCTCTGCTCTGCATACACAAAATGACACCCACCATTTCCAAAGGTCTTATGGAAATTCCTTCTTCTGTCACTTTGTCAGCAAAGTACTTCATGCTGTCTCTGCAGCATGATTTCCTGAAAACGTCCCTGTGGATGGGAATCGGCTTGTTCTACCAAAGAAGGAAGGGAGATGAGTCTCATTCTGCACAGGGCTTGCCCATGCACCTCACAACACTCATCTGCTTCTTGCCTATTTCTCAGTACAGATGGGAAGAGGGAAAGAGCAACATGAAGTCATTTGGACACATCAGATGGAGTAGGAGATTTCACTTAATTGCAGCTGGGGCATTTACCTAGGCTGCAGATTCCCATGACAGGATAATGCCATGTAAGTTACCAGGCCAGGGGCATAGCACATATCAGACTGAGCCTTCAAATCCTATTCTTCTGAGGGCATGTATTAATATAAATGGGCATATTAGCTTTTAGATAGCAGTTACCTGAAATGGACCCTAGCTAAAAGGGGATCTGCTGGAGAGTGGAAAATATTAGACTCTAGCCATAAAGAAGACTTCTGCAGATACAACATAATCACAGTGAGTATTAAGAATAAAAGGAACTTCAAGACTCTAAAGATCTGTTGGGAAATCTTGAGGAAGAAAGGGTGTTCACTTTTGATATAAGTGAGAGAGTTTCTTTACTATCCCCAAAACATCTGATTGATAACCATAGCATCAGACCTCAGGAATGCAAATTTGTTAGCTCTTTAAGATGAAAGATCCCCCTCCGCATGCTTTTTTTTTTTTATTGCACATTTCAAAACCATTCATATTCTGGCAGGTAACAGTTTTTTATCCTGAAAATAAGGGTTGACCGAGGAACAAACTGTGCAAATTCTGTTCTCAAACACCAAAATTAGAGAGAAAATACCATCTGTTTCCTCTACAGCCTACTTCCCCCAGTTCCAGCAATACTTCTCGTGGAAAAACACTCATGAAGCCAACAACAGGACACACAGCAATGAACCATAATGCAATGGTTTCTTTGTGTGTAGGGTTCCTCACTAGAGCAGGCAGCTGGAAGGTCTGTTCCCAGCTGGATGGGGAAGATGTTCATAGGGCTCTGTGCTGCTGGGCTCCTGCCTGGGCTGGGTGGGATTCCTCTTCCACAGCAAAGGCTTCCAGGTGGCATTCCTAAGAGTTTTCTCCTCGACCTGCTACAGCAAAGTGATGGAGCTTTGACAGCAGCTGTGACTCATTTCAGGAAGAAATCCACTTGAGTGCTCATTATCACTTCAGCATCATTTACATTTTTCCCAGTCGGGGTGAATATTTTGTAGTCATAGGGCACAGGCTGTTTCCTTTGTCCTGGGAAGCCCACACAAACAGACTTTCTACCTGTAAGCTCCTGCCAGAAGCTTTGCAGCTGGATGCTTTTTTTTTTTTTTCTGATTTCTTTTTTTCCCCCCTCCTCCTTGTCCTTTGTAGATGAGTTACACAACACTGTTTTTTCCTCCTCCAGAATCGCTGAGCAAATTTCAAGGCTGCGGAGGAGGGGGAGGAGAGACTGATGCACTGAGCCACCTTTGCCCATCCACTTGTGACTGGGGTATAATAGGTGCAGTTGATTTGAGACTGCCAAGAGTTTGCTGCCAAATTGAATTTTTCATAAACTGATTACTGCAAAGTGCTCTTGGCAGAGGAAAGTTAACACCTTTCTAACAAGCTCAGCTCAGCATAGCTCATAAAGAGGGATACTGTAATAATAATCCTCTTCTGGATCCTTGGCCAGGATTTTTGATTTTCCGAGAAACTGTTTCCACCCTCATTCCCTCACCCGTGAATAAATCCACTTAGGCTTTTTGTTTTTCATAGCTGTTGGTGAAGGCATAGGAAGACTTCTCTGCTGGTGTAAAGCATCAAACCTCCATTGATTGCAGTGCTCTGAGTTACTTTAGTGCTGTGGGGGTGATAGTATGATTCAGACATGGTTGATAAAGTTAATGGTAATCTACCCTTAATAACTTAATCTTAGCATTTTTCTCTAAAGAGAGCTATGGAGCCAGGGAAAGGCGCTGGCTGAACTACTCAAACAATTTTTCTGACAATTTCTGCCTTGTGTTTTCTGCTTGCAAAACACTAATCCAGAAAGCTTTTGGTTTGTTAGGGATTTTATTCTTCATTTTGTGTCAGTGGGTTATAATATAGGGAGATAAATTTAATTCCTCAAGTGGCAATGTTGTCCTTGTTGCCAGATGACTGTCACCATACAATCAGAGAGAGGCCACTTCCAAGAAAAAAGACAGTCTCCTACCTGCAGGCAAGAGTACCTTTGCTCATTCAGAGACATGTGCTAAGTGGACAGAGTTCCCCAGAATTTATTTGACTTTAATGAACATTCACAAAAAAAAAAAAAACAGAAAACAGATTTTAGGAGCATCAAAGCTGCTATTTGCAATTAGCCAAAATCACACTTAGAGATCAAAAAACACACACCAAGAGTATTATTTTGGACAGACAACATCCCTTTAGCTTAGCTTTTGGAAGCTGTGCCCACTCAGTCACTGTGGAGGACCCGGTTTGTGGTGGTGCCTTGGTGTGAACTCCAGTCAGATATTCCAGTGGGTGGGCAGGGATCCCACAGTGTGAAACATCTGCTTCCCAAAACAGATGCTGGGTGTAAGCAATACCTTAAAATAATAATAAAAATAATAATTTCAAATCTCCCATGCCTCAGATGACCTTTCTAGCAGGTGCTCCTCAGTTAAAATAAAAAGTGCTTTAGCAATGGCAACAGGGAGAGAGCATGTCCTTGTTAACTATTCTCTTTGCTATGCTCTTCCTCCATATTTATATCATTAAAATATGTCAGGGCTTCACAATTGCCACTGACCTAGGTGCAACAGAAAGCTTTTACCACTCCAAAGGCGAAGCATTTATGGAAGTGCCAAGGAGCAGACAACAAAGGCCCAATGTGCTGCTAGGTCCGTCACCAGCGGGAGCTTCTGTGGAATAATCCGTACGGTGTACAGGACACACATGGACCATGTGGTTCTGATTTAAAACCATGCCATCTGTTTAGGAGATCCGAATGGTTTTGATCTGCTTTGAAACAAACAAGAAAAAAAGGAGTACAGGGGCTTTTATTCTCTTTGGTGGTGCAAACAGGAGAGATGTTTCTAAGTGTCCAAGATCCTCTTCTGCTTGGCAAGAGGGGTGGCTGTGCTGGCCCACGGAGCAGGCAGGGAAAATTGGGTCATGTTTACAAAAATTACAAACTCTCAATTTACAAAAATTGGGAGTTAATTTAGGTAATGTAGATATGTTGATATTTATAATTCCAATTTTTTCCACTATAGTTTTTTTCAAATATTGCATCGCTTGAATAATTTTGTGGCCCAAAAATCTACAAAAGCTGATGGGAGAGGTGGGAGAGGAAGAAACCTGTGTGAGTTCTTCACACAGGGATTCTAGTTTTCATTTTACTCCAGGAAAATTTATTTTTGCTACCCATTAACATCCATTTTGAAATGAAAAGTCATTTTGATTTGGAAAATGAAGCTTTGAAATTAAAAGTGAATTTCAGTTAGACATTTTAAATTATGTTGAATGTTCACTGAAAATTGCCTAAACCAATGCCAAATCCTCTCAAAAAATGCTTCATCGAGTGGCTTGAGCCAGTGTGTGCCAGCTCTTCTCATCACAGAGATATTATCTATAGCAGTAGGAGTTCTGGTGTTAAAACAGAAAGGGCATATCATGAAAAACTGCCATTTCAGCCAGATAATTCATAAATATTAAGGAAATTTTCTTGACATGAGAAATTATATTGAAATTCACTATGTTGTAGGAGAGATAAAATGGCTGTGAATGTGCTCTAGTTAAGTGTCAAAATAATTTGGTGATAAAAAATTATGTATTTGTTGTTTTAATAAGAAAAGCTATGTTTTATTGTGGTTTTAGCATTTCAGAAATTGAAAAGCATGCCAGTAAGGAAGAGTTTTAAGCAGACAAGAAAGTCAAAATATTTTTTTCTGATTCTTCTCTTTTAATCAACTAAGGAGTTGATAGAAAGACAAGCTGCTGTTGCAAAGTTCAGTTGCTTTGTTAAAAAAAAAAAAAAGAAAAATTATTAAATTATTTCATTTCTTAAAAAAACTACTCCTAAAGAAGAGTGTATGAAGCTGACTGACAAACACCAACCCTTTTCTTGCTTCTTGGCAAAACCACTTGTAACTGCAGCGCAGCTTTAGTGAGACGTGTGGGTCCATCCACCTCTTTGAGTTGGGAGTCTGTTTCTTTTGGTCAGTGTTGAACCAGGAAGATTATGGCATGTTTTTCTTCTTGGCATGGCTCCTTCCTAACTCTGGATTGATTATATATATATGGTAAATACATTTTGATTCAGCCTCCAGAAGGAGGGTGGTTTTTAAGACACTGGTGTCAGAATCTGCCCTGCCTGGTATGTACATGTCACTCACTTCTGGTGCTGAAGGAGAGACTGATTCCAAAGACTCAGATGCTCTTTCCCTTCATCCACAAACCTCTGTGCAGTGGGGGAATCTCCAGAGCAGAGGACACTGGGTTTGTGAAAGGGAGTGCAACTGTAGTGATTTCTCTGTAACCTGTCATCCACCCTCACTGCTGTCTCCCAGCAAGCCAGTTCCCTCATCATCCCCAGCAGGAATGGGGGCACAGTGCCTCTCTGGACTCACCCAGGCGTGGGTGTAGCAAGGACCAGAAAAACCTTTTGGCTTTTCCTACTCTGCCTCCTCTAGGCAGAAGAGAAGACAGTGATTTGTTTCCTCAGGTCCATTCTAGTCCTTTCACCTTTGTTAACCTAGATGCCAAATTTGGGAGTGTGGGGGGGGAAATAGTTTTACATTTATTTTAGAGAAAATGCTGAAGTGTTGTTTTGATTCTGCACTGGGAGCTAAAATGCTCTTGACTTTCTCAAGGCACAGAATTCTAAAAATTCACTTAATGCCCTATTTTACTGGCTTTTCAGTTCTGAATTTATTTTCTGTATTTTCCTCTGGTATGTCAATAGCACACAGTGCTGGTTTTCATCTTTCATTTGGTCTTGTTTGCAATAGCTGAAATACTTATTTTAATCGATGATTCTTTTTTTAAACGTTAAGAGCAGCTGCTACTTGGTGTTGACTAGCACATCTAAACGTTGCTTGTAGATCACAGGGTTTCTTTTTCAAATTCTAGTTGAAAGTGTTTTTCACTTGGCTTAATATTTTTTGTAGGTATCTAGATACCATACTTTTGAATTATTATTTTTTAAAAATAAAACAGACTCTTTTCTTAATTTGCATGGCATTGTTATGTTAGACCATATAATCCAGCATCAAACATTTATTTAGACACATATCTTGCCTAGTTTCATTCAACTTGGAGGCATCAGGCAGAACCCTTGAGCAATTTGTTTCCAGTTGAGAGATATTAATGTTTCTGTGTGATAAGGTGCTGTTGCTTTCTTCAGTTTCATCTTTCTGTGGCATTAACACTGTGAAGGCAACAAGTGTTGGTAAACAAGGTGCTCCAAGAGCCAAACAGCAAACCCATCCCAGTGAAAGCAGAGTGACATGAATTAGAGGCAAGAGCCATCTTTTGATCCACTAATAAATACTTCGTGTGCACATCTAGGTTGCTGTGCAGTGCTGTCATTTACTCACTGGCTGTATGACAAATGAGGTGCCCTTGTCATCTCTGACCTATGCCTAAGGAAAATGAGCTTTTAAAGCTATGATCTTGTGTATATGTACTGCCCGGTTTGCTGCCAGAGAATGTTGCATGTATGTATGGTGTCATCATCTGGTAAACAAATTGTATTTGCAGTTTGGTCAGCATCATTAGTTAATTAGACTCTGGTTGTTTAGGCACCTGGAACAAGCAGTGGGAATTTAAATTCTTCTGATAAAAGGATTTATTTATAATGAGTTTCACCCCATAATGATTTCCAGCCAGGGGAGACTGACCATTAGCTGATGACTCACAGCATTACTATAAAGATCAGAGTCACGCATTCAATTTTATATGGCTTACATACTCTCATCTAGAGCACAGATTCTAAAAACAAGTCTTTTGGCTCCAGTTTTTCAGTCATGTTAAATTTGATACAGTCCTCCTATGCCTGAAAGTAAACAGGCAGGATACAGCAGACTATTTATTTTATTTCATTTTTTTATTGCTCTTCCCCTCTACAGTTTCAAGAGGAAAAGAAGCTGAGTTTTTAATATTGTGAGAATGCTCAGCCCTTTTCAGCTGGGAGATGTCAGAAGCAGCTGCAGACCTAAATGAAAGGAGCTCATCTCTGAAAATTTGCCATGCTGTAATAAATGCAGGGTTCTGCTGGTGAGCTGCTGATGGCCCTTTAATGTCTTTAGCAGTACTCCAGGGCACTGCCGTTCCTCCCGATCCCTTCCCCCCCTCCCTGCCAAACCAAGGCTCAGGATTTCATCATGTGAAGGCAAAGATTTCACTGCAACACTCAAGAGCCACGCTGAGTCTGAAGAAAGGGTCGCGCCTGGTTTTATCATCCAGCCAGCAGCTTCCCTTCAGTCCAGATTGATGTTCTTTACTGGCATATTAGCTTTAAACATTTGGCTCCCTGAGTCACATTCATATAATGGGAGTTGTTGGTATGCAGCAACATGGGGGTTGTTATCTATTTATTTTATCTAAGTAACATATGTTATGCGAGGAAAAATGTGTTTTTCCAGCACCCTTGTGACATATTTTTATGATTAGTTGCAAAGCACAGTCAAATGAAATCCAAGAACTACCTTCCAGCCTCCAGGTCCCTGCTTCTCCTCCATTAATCTGTGATCATGGGCATCTGCCAGTCTGGAGACCGGAAAAATGTTAAGAACATGACGGATTCCCAAAAAAAACCACTTTTACAGCTGGGAAGTGAGCATAGCATATGTGGATCTTGATAAAAGGATCTCAGAGTTTGAAGAAGACTCTGAGAAACCATTTGGTTTGAGAGATATTGAGTCTCCTCACGCTGTATTTGATTATGGGATATGTGAGGCACACGATATTTTCGGCTGAGGGGTGTAATCCCAAGGAAAGGGGGCAGTGTGACTGATGGGCAAACCAACACTGCCTGGAGCAGCTCTGGGTAATGTGGAAGAGCTACTAGATACTTGTAATGGTCAAGAGAATCACTCTGAGGCAAATGGGCATATGCAGACAGATGATAAAACCACAGGACAGTTTGGATTATTTGGAGATTATCACAGTTGAAGGGCAAGAGCACTTTCACTGCTGGGTAGAAATAGGACTAAACTCAGCATAAACCCAAAACCTCTCTGACAGAGAAGGAAAGAGGCCAACTGTTGGGATCCTTCTCCGCCTAAGAGGGACATTTCTAGGCATTGATAAACACATGGTTTGAAAAAGAGCCGTATGGGGTTTATGAGACTGTAGCGAATGTGGTGCTTGGAGCCCTGCAGGAGGCACTGAAGCTGGCAGGACTGTGGCCATAAGCTGTCACCACAGTCACTAAAGCTCCATGCTTAAAGGCAGCAGTCCCCCCTGCAGCAGGAGGCTGGATGTCTGAAAAAGCCATGGTTTCCAGAACAGCAAAGGATATTGTAGCAAAAGCAACTGAAGATTTATAGCAGTTTCCATCATTTGTCCTGATTCAAGAGGGCATGAATGAGAACATGCATTTATTAAATGCATGTTTAGGGGGGGAAAGAGTCCCATGTGAAGGCATGCCAGCTACAGTAAGAAAGAAGCAGATGACCCAATGGTGATAAACCCCAGTTCCCTCAGGCAAGTAATGCTCTGGTAACCTCTCACTCTGCAATTCAGCCCATGCCTGTATGTCAGAGCAAGCAACAATCACTGGGGTCAGAAGTGATCTCTGGAGTCTGGAGGAAAGGACATCAGTGATGGGACCACCAACATCCCCATGACCAGAAAGTGTAAGGTGTCTCCACCTCATGGGAAAAGATCTGCTGGTAAAAAAACAGCTCATTTTGTTTTGTAAGCCTAGAATCCTAACCTGAGTTTACCCAGCACTCAGCTGGCAGGTGTAGCATTATAAAGAAAAGAATCAGCAATCATCATTAAAATGAAACAGCACTTCTTCCATAGCTGGGAATATTGCAGTAAAATACCACCAGAAAGCAAGTTGGTCTGAGTGACATAAGTATTAACATCAGGAAATAATTTTTTTTTCTTAAATTCCCCTCACCTTTTTATTTCAGATGATGCTTTTACATTAGTTTGAAGCTTTTTCAGACATAAATAGTCCATTATAGAAGACTTTAGCCACCCCTTTTCTTCTAAAGTTGCTCATTTATTCTTCTATTGTAGGAAACCAGTTTTTAGCTAGAATATGCCAAGAAAATGAAATGGTCCTTTTGCTCCTTTTTCCCAGCATGCTACCCAGCTGTCCCAAAATCTCTCTGCTCTGTAATACTGAATACTTCAAGGCAGGGGGAGATAAATAGAAAGAGACCAAAAGTACCTTTTTATGGGGCAGTTTGCCATTTGGCATGAGCCTGTCTGAGTCAGAGTTTAATTGTATTTGCTGATCATAGTTTTGGAATAGATATTTTAAACTAGATGTTATCTATTGGAAAAAAAAGGGTGAGGGTGGAAGAGAGGCAAATTCACACTTTAACTTGTCTGTATGCTTTTAATTTTTTTTCCCCTTTTAACACAGTTTAGGAAACTGAGAACATGCACATTATATTAAATGCAACTAGAGACTTTGGAGTTCCAGTTTACCAAATATGTGCAAAGTCCACATATATAATTAATCCCTGATGTTGGAGCCAGGATGAATTCATTCCAAGATCTATATAGAAGCCTTTAATTCCCTGGTTTGACAAAGACCAGCCATGTTCTCAGCCATGTTATATTAGATATTTGAAGCATTGAGGCTGTGGTTACTTTTTTGCCTAAAGTGCCGCCAGTGCCCTCATTGTTGTCAAATAGTGTCAGTGGTATTGCATGCAAAAGGAGCCAACACAGTTTGTTCACCCTAAAACACCACAGCCATTAGCTAATGGTGACAAGTTTGAGGGGCATTTTTTTCAGTTTGTTTTAGGGGATGGGGGTTGTACTGCTTTATCTGGTGAAGCCACAATTTGAAATTCCTCTGCTGACGGTATTGTGAGAATGAACTATTAGGCTGTAAACCTGTAAACTGGAAGATGAGCTATTGAAAAAAATAAGTATTTTGGTGGTGTCTTTCTCTATATCATTTCTTAAGGAAGTAAAGCTGCATTACTCAACCTGTATAGGAAGCATCCTGGGAACTGCAGTGGAGTTCAGGAAGGGCAGGTGTGTAGGATGATGCTCCCACCTCTGCACTGCCTGCAGAGCAGGCACAACTCCCTCAAATTTCGGCAGGTAAAGTTTGACTCCTGGCAGCCTAAAGTTTCTTACCAGCAAAGCTCCTCTCCTCCATCAGGGGTCCCATGCAGGTGTTTCACACTTGATCAGGAGAAGAATCCAGCTCTCTATGGCTAAACTGTTTCCAGGTGTAGGCAACAAACTTCATGTTCGTCTCCTCATGCTCTGCCTTCCCCAGAGCAGCCTGCGATAACTGACAAAAAGTAGTTTCAGTCAAAAAAACTCCTTTTCATAGCTAATTTTCCCTTAAAATTAATGATCAGTGTAAAAAAAAAAAAAAACAACAACAAAAAACCCCAAAACAAAACAAAAAACCAAAACACCAAACAAACAAACAAACAAAAAATAACATAGAAAATGACCTCCAAAAAACCAACCCTGAAAATGAACCACTGGGAATTTGGGGTGGAGTTTGTCATGGTTGTGGACTGGGATGTGGGTAGAACATCAAGATCTATGTTGTACGTATGTATGTGCATTTATCATGATAGCTTTTCCCTCTCAGAGTGATTCCCAGGTTTGTTTTATTTTCAAACTTAGCTTCCAAAGAAAGTATGAGAAATGGAATAGATCACATATAAAGTGCCCAGGTGGTGTGTCACTGGTTTAGGTCTTTCATCCTTAAATTGTGAAGAGTGTTGTAGGTTTCCTAAAACCTGAAGTATACATCTGTGTTCCTCCGGCAGTGCAATAATAAAACCAGCAAAGGCTGATGCTCCTGTGCTGCTCCATCACTCACAATAAATATTTGAAAGGCACTATGGCTCTGCAGTAAATGAGACTGTCAAAGAAGGCCACTTCCAATAGCTCATACTAAATTATGGCATGTGAAAAGTATACTGCAGATTAGTGGCTCTTCGTTCATTCAGCGCTTAATGGCCGGTCTTGAGTGGCAGGCAAGAGGGAAGCTGGTGCTATTCAGCTATGTATTATCTATGGAAATACAAGGGAGATGTCTTGAACCCAGTTCTGCTGCCTGCCCTGAACCTTTCAAATGTCATGGAACTCCAGCATCTCTGAAGAGGTTGGCAGCAAGTGCTTGGAGCCAACTCCTGTGGATGCTGCACGTTGTGCTACCCCCCACGCTCCCTCTTTGTGGAGCTTTTTCCCCTTCTCTGATGTCACTGAAGCCATTCAGGCTGAAAATGTGTTTGGCTCTTTGTGTATCTGCAGTACAACCAACATCAATGTCTCCTCACTCTCGGTGACTAGGAATAACCCATCCTTACCTGCCCTGCCTGCCTCTGCTCCCTCCTCACCCTGCCACCAGCTCTCCTTGCAACCTTGGTCAAATCAGCTCCCTCTCTCTGCTTGCAGCAAGCACCAAATGGCACTCCCAAACCTTGTTTCTATTTTTGTGTGGATTAAATGGATGAAAAGCTCCATGGAAAGGAATTATTAGTAATTGTAGAGTGAATTATTAGTATTTATTGTGCCTCTGGCAAACTCTGCCTTTTTAAAGGAAGTGCCAATAATTAGTTATGGTGTTTTAATTAAAGAGAGCAATCTATAATTAACAAAGGGATGTTGTACTTTATATCTGACTTTTATTATTTTTATTAATCAGCAGTACTTCACAGATGTTATATTTTGAATTGTTCTTACTGCTCTTCTGCATATTTTTTTCCCCACTTCAAGGTGCACTAATTGAGTGAAATGTTTTCATCAGGCTTTAAGACTCAGTGAAACTGACAGGGACACTGTTCATGTCATCCTGGTGCTTGTGACAGTTTTGTACAAGTCGCTCAAAACACTCTTCAGAGAATGTAAATTTAAGTTCTTGTGCTTTAGTTTCAATGCTTTGCTTCTTCTGTTGTGTAAGTTGCCTGCTGAACTTAAATCATATAGGTAATTTAAAAATTTAGTTTACTACCCAGCTTCTTCTCTTTTCATTAGTGGTCATTTCTATTACCTGAATGGTTAGGTGTCATTGTATAATATTTAGTTTAAAATAACTTGTATCATTGCCCATAGGAAAAAAAAATACTTTTCATATGTTCTTATTTCTAAAATTTAGCTATGTGGTGAACTCAGACATTCTTCATGTCAGCAAGATGTATATCCCAAATGGCTACTTTGACTGTGAAATATATTTTGTTCTAGTAAATGATTGTTCTTCATGTGGTTTTTATCTTACTCTGGATAGCTGAAATTGGTGTTAAAACCTAGAAAAGACCCAGGGATGGTACCTGAGAAACTTTCAAAGGGCTCTTACTTCTCTCTATTTTGCTTTGGAGACGTATGCATTCAGTCGTAAGTGTCTAGCTGAGAATGACCATGGACATTAATTTCTACAAGATGTGTATGACCATTCATCAGTTTGTGTGTTCTTTAGGGACATCAAGAGGCACAGTCTCCAGGATTGTATGCTCTTTAAAAAGGTTGCAAAAGCTGGTAGAAAAATTCCTGAACAGCTTCTCACTGCTGGCATTAGCAGTTAACACCTTTCTTGTGTATGACAGGCCATGTGAAAGAGGTGTGTGGTCACCTAAGCTCTCTGTGAAAAGCAGAGTAAAACGGTTCAGAGCTGTCAGTACTACAAGATTTATATTAATTCCTTGCTGTTATGTTCTGCACACGCCATGCAACCTCTAAGCTGATAGCCTCCTGATTTTAATTTTCAGGCTAAGTCCCTTGACACTTTTGCAGTCCTCACAGCTTTAGTGGAGAAACCGTTCCTGCAAGATTTAGCATGATCAAGGGATTGTAACTGCAGATTTAGTCTGAATGTTAATGGATGTGGAACTGATGTAGGAGGGGAGGGGGAGGAAGATATTTACTTTCCAAACAGAGATGCCTGTAGCCAGGTGAAATTGGTGTGATCCCATCAGTCTCCTGCTTAAAAGGCTCCTGCTGGGGCCGGCAGAAACAGTGATGTGACCCCTGCCTCGGAGCAAGGGACACACATATACGTGTGTATTCATCCAAGCTTTTCAGCTTGGATTTCAAGACTTTAGCTTTTTCCCTCCTATTTCTTCCTCCTCTTGTGTCTTGCCTCCCTCCTGCCACTCTAGGCCTAGATGTAATTGCTATTGTTTGTTTTGAAATCATTTGGGATTTCAAAACAAAGAAAGAAGCTTAGCATATTGCTATCTTACATCAGCCTTATTTTCCATATTTATCCATAAAGATATATTTTAGAAAGAGTAGCCAGGATTTAGGATGCCCAAACTGACTATAAGGTGAATCTTCTCAGATATCCTAGTCATCTTTCTTCCTAGCTCCCCTCCTAACTAGTGTCTCAAAATAGGAGAGACATTTCTTGAAGGAAGAGCTTACCTGCACTTAATTAGAGATTTAACCATAGCCTTAAACACTTTTCCAAACAGGAATCATCAAGTGAATCACAGACTTGTAAAAATCCCTGGCAGGGAAATGTTAGTTCTGAGGCTTCCAGATGGTTAACCATGCCCTTGTTTTCAACTCCACTGAAGAGTGCATGAAAAGACTCACAGCTAGAAATACTAGGGCTTACATTTATTTATTTATTTTATTTTGGTTATATTCCCATGAACACAAGTTCATAATCTTTTTGAAAGGAAAGTTGGAGAATGTTGGCATTTACTAAAAAGGAAATGTTTTCTTGTGCCAATGTGTGCATGAGCTAATGCAGTTTTCTAGGGTAGTGGAGAGAATGTCCTCAAAGTCTCTCTTCCTTATTGCTGCTGAAGGAAAGAATGGAAAGGAAGAGGAAAGAGAGCAAAAGATGGAAGGAAAAAAAAAAAAAAAAGAAAGAATTAAGAAGCTAGTAACAGTGAAAACTCACTGCCCAGGACATGTCTCTTTTTGCGTTTGAGTGATTTTTCTTTGTAGACAGCCATGCATGGCACTATTTTTAGAATGTCTTTAATAATTGAGCTCTAGTGATTGTGCTCAGCAGTTAGAACAGGCAGGGAAAATAGCATCTCAAAGAAAGTGTGCACCAGGGTAATAATTTAAATCAAACCACATTAGACTGTGCTCCCCGTTCTTCCCTTCCCCCAGAAAGGTGAAATGCTGCAGAACACTGAGCACAGGGGAAAAATGAAAATTGGTCAAGTTTACAACATGTAATAAAACCCATCAAGAAAGTTTATGTTTTAGAGGTGGAGCACAGGAAGAGGTGATCTCGTCAGCTGTTAATGAATTGCTGTGACTGGGTGGTTTACGAGGGGAGTGCCTCAAGTTCCCACCATCATTGGTGAATTAGGAGAGAACAGCATGCCTCTAACTTGCAAGGAGGGCATTGTCACAGAGGAAAAACATTTGTCAAACCACTCTGAAAGAGGCACAAAACAGCAGTCCAGTGACATGCAGGGAGGTCCAGTGGCATTGTCACTGTTACGTTTGGCTTCTGCCTGGCTGTACAGCCAGGTCTGCGGTAGTCCTGGCGTGGAGCTGGGTGCCCACTCTGTTCCTACCAACTGTCTCATACAGGCAGGTCTGCCCATGCTGACTGCAAAGTATTGTCCCTGACACCTCTTCTTACAAGCAGCAAACTTGGGGCTCCCACAGGAAAATGGCTGAGGTTGTGGACAGTAAATCCACAATCAATGAATCACTAACTTCTCTTGAAAATACAGAGACAGCAGCACCTGTGGCAATTTGTAGATTATTACCACTCCCTTTGATTTTTTGTAAACTCTATCCATCCTAATACTGCCATTTCAAATACTGTTTTATAATAGTTTTGGTTTTCATTCCATTGTGATAACATTTTTAATCCAGACCTAATGACATGGTTAAGTTCTCTTTAAGAATTTCAGACATTTACCTTGCAGTTCCATGTTGGTTGCCCTGTTGTAGATAACATGTTTCATTAATATACAGACTAAAAACATTTTGAAGCAGAATAAGAATATAAAGTGTTAGGATTGGCACTAAGTACTGACTGGCTTTAAAGATTCAAAAATAGGAAAAAAATTCTCATTGATTTATCATCTCACAGTGTAATATTACAACACAGTGATAACTAGAATCGATTTTTGAATAAACCCATAGGAACTGGTAACAAATTTATAATTTCAAAACTGGATATATGAGATTCAAGATTCTATTCTCTAGAATTTTTCTTTTAACGCAAAAACTCTTTCTCTTAAGAAGACTGAAACAAAGACATTGAGAATTTCTTACCAACGAAAGAGTCTGAGTGTTGACCTGTTCTTCTCTGCTTGTCTGCAAACTGTGTGCCAACTTAAAAGTACACAATAATCCACTGGGAATGGGTGTAAGGCTGTCATAGATTATGACTATAAAGAAGCTGTATCTGCCTCTTAGGAAGTTTGATTTTCCTATCAGCACATGGAAGATTCTCCTCAGCATTTTTTATTCAAACCTATTGCAACTAATGAAGTTTATTCTTTAGTATTTCAATTCATATTCTTCTCTCATATGACCTTCTTCTTCCACTTCTATGACAGTTTGTATAAAATAATAATATTGACAGTGTGATATGAGAGATATCCTGTGATAAGCTGGTGTCAAAGTTATTGGCTTCCCTTCAAGTTTTAACTTGTCTGTCAGAGTCAAAAGATGCTTTTCAAAAGCAATTATAATAGCCTAAGTCATAAAGATCCACTAAAAATATTAGAAGTATCATAGAAGATGTTGGCCTTCTCTCCTGTTCTGACCTAACTTCGAAATGATTCCCTTTGAAATTCAAGAAGTGTATTAAAATTAATTGACTTCTCTCTGTTGTCTTTATTAGTTGGGCTTTTATTTCCTTAAAAAAAGCTTTTTTTTTTTTTTTTTGCTTTGCTTGTAATAAGACTAATTTTAAAAGATATTTACTTGTTTTATTTGCAACTAAATTTTAACCTCCTGAGTTTTGACCAAATATGATTTTTTTTATCCTCACTCATGGACTGTAAGCTAACCTTACACTTAGCTTAACCCGGGAGCTGTCAAGCAAAACAAAAAGTATGGAAGTTTATTTCCCAGGATAAGTTATTCTTCAATAAATGTGTAGATAAATAGATCCAAATTCTTAGCACTGAAGTGTGTATTTCCTGCCTGCAGGCAAACTAATGTTAAAATTAAAATAAGAATATCGCATAATAAATAATAAAGAAATCCTGGCATGCTTGTAGAAGGTACTGTGTCAAAAACTGGTAGTTTGAAGACTCGGCTGAGACTGTGGTCACTGGAGCAACTAGTGCAGGCTCTGACAAGGCAGGAAGAGGCACAGAAGTAAGGCCAATGTGTATCCTGAAGGCAGATTATATATGTTCCAGTTGTCTATAAGTGGTGGCTTTGGGACTGAGATGTTACTGAGAGACCCTTTGTTAAGCCTGTGATCCATACTTTTCTGACCTGTCATCATGGGAAGCCTTGCCTGAGAAACTTTTGAGTCCTGTTGGTGTCAGGAGGAAGGGTGTGAGCAAGATGAGATGTGGAAAATGCTTAGGACAGTCTGCTGCAGCCTCAAGGGTCCACACAGAGAAAGCCCAGGAGGGCTGTGGGCTGTGCATGACAGATGTTCAAGGTGTCAAGCCCCAGGACTGAGCCCTGGGACTGGTGACTGCAGCCATGGTGGGACAGCAAGGGGGAAAAGGGCAGAAGTGCTTAGGGCCAGTACTCTGATCTCTCTCCCTGGGAGGACAGATAGGATTTAGTCAACAGTACACCCCCACACAGGAAAAAATGCATTAATTTCCCTCTAACAGCACCTGTACTAATCAAAAATAGAAAGATTGAGCCTAAATGTTCAGTACCACAGAAAATTCCTTAGCCCCTGAAGAGCAGAATGACTTTGCTCTATATTTCTTTGATCCTCTGTTTGCTTGCCCTGTTCCCAGAGTGCTTGCTCTGTTCTCTCCCAACACAGAAGGAAGATGTGTTTGGGGCTACCTGAGAGCTTGCACACACAGCTGCCCGCTTGGCCACTACCCAAAAGAACTGGCAACAGACAACTTTTACCTGTGATTACCTCAATAAAAGCAGTGTCTTGGGATCTGCCTACCTCCTCTTGTCTATAAAATTTGTAGGACCCAAAAAGTCCTCATGAGAGCTCTGTCCCAGTGGCCGGAGGAATTCCTCAGTTATGGAGGAGTAAAGAGAAGAAAGGGAATGTCACTAGGTAGCATGCAAGCAGTACCATCACTTTATCAAGCTGGTCTCACAAGTACACTGAAAGAGAAGTTTGGCCTTCAGTTTGAAAAGAAGCTATTTTAAATTTGTTAATGTCATATGTAACAGAATGTTTATAGCACTATCTAAATGCTAAACAGAGGGAAATATCATTGCCAGTCAGTGGGCTTATTTTTTTATATGAATAAAAGAAGAAGTAAACTTTCATTTGGAGACTTATCAACTGATAAGAAAAAGTTAATGATGGAATAACAGAGGAATAGATATATATGAATAAGCAATAAAAAATTAATTACATTGTTTTCTTTTCAGCCTCATATTTGATTTTTGCTTACTGAATGTTTGTTTCTATTTATTGTGGAACTTAATGTTGGAGTTATATCTAAATATGAAATAGAAAATAAAAAGCAAAAAAACCAAACAAACAAAAAAAAAAAAGGAAAAAACCCAGAAACATGAATTCCTTGGAACAAAAAATTCATTGTTTATGGTTTAGAGGTTGGCTGATATGCAAAGAATATGTGTGAGTAACATCTCTCTGCAGAAAGGTAGGAATATACATGAATCATTATACTTGCAGGCATTCAGCAGAATGGCAATTTTCAACTTCACAGACTTTCCTAAAGCTCAGCTGCATGAGCCAATTGGATCCATGAAATTGAAAATGAGCTCAGATTGGTTTGAAGGGATTAGAGCTACAAAGAGCATCCACGGAATGGTGAACTTGGCCTCTCTGAATTATCTCAATCCAACCTCAGAAATTCTAGTTGGAAACTTCATTTGATGGAATTTGCAGTGTGCTGGAGAGCATCAAGTGGACCTGTGGTCCCAGAGATGGCTTTGTGGCTTAAATGTTGTGAGCTCTCAGCTCAACCCTGACTCCTCTGAAGCTACTTAGTATTTGAGGGTATTTAGGTGGATTATATGTCAGCTGGAAAGCCCATGAGTCCTAACTGTTCATGTAAGCTTGTAACTGTACTTCTGTTCCTCTTAACCTTCTTTTTTTTCTGAATTATGAGTGACAGGAATTAGTGTTTAATTTAATAATTTTTCTTTCAGTGGTGGGAGAAAAAGAGGAATTTAAAATTTAATTACTTCCGACTTTTTTTTTTTTTTTTTAACCAAAGAAAGAGACAGAGCAAATAGTCAAATATCTGGAAAATCCTTCATGCTTCACCTTGTTAGCATCTCCAGTGTTCTCTGTATAAATACAAAGGCATCTTCCACCATAGATTCCTAAAATAACAGTTCCGCTTTTGTTGCATACAAGTGTCCCAGCATTATGGAGATTAAAGTGAGGCCATATCTTCAATAAGAACTGTGGTGGCTGAAACACTTGTATTGGTAACAGAAATAAAAGCTACCTACTGTTGGGAAGGCACCCATTTCCTTTTACTGCATGTGACATTCTCATCTTCTCATTATGTTTCAGCCATTAAGATATTATGAACTTCTTAATGTGCGTTTGTTTACAGAGACAACTGACAGAGGGATCATTTAATTTGGTCTTCAGTGTATTTTCTCAAAAGTGAAAGTCTACCACTCTTCCTACTGAGATCTTTTCTTTGTGCAGGTAGCAAAGGATACTGTTCTAGAGAGAAAAAGAGCTTTTACAGGTTTTTAGGATCACTTGATGCACTGGTAGGTTTTTAAATTGTGACTGCCAGCAGTTGTATCAAAGCAGAACTCTAGTCACAGACTCATTGCATCATCCGTCCACTGGATAAAAGACAAGTTCATTTAAGGAAATGCTGAAAGGGAGATAGATGAAGATATTAAAGACTCGTATATTCAAGGACACTAGACTGCAGTACAGTGCAAGAGTGTACTTTTATATAATTTCTACAAAATTATAAAATCTTGTCATCAGCAGTTTTATTTTTATAACAGATTTAACAATAAAATATTTTAAAAATCTTTTCCACAGGGAGCTAAATATCTATCTTGTGTTTCTCTCTCCTCTGAAAGCTTGAGAGAAGCTCCTGTTTTCCCCATAGCATATTCCTGCCACTGTTCTTAACCAGATTGTCCTTAGCTAACATGCTATCATTATCCTATCTTAAGATACCTATTACAAAATGGCCATTGCTTTCTGTGTCAATCTAGACAGACTGAAATAACTGTTATTGTGCCTTTTAGTAGTCTCATGGTGAAAAATAAACCCTTAGAAATGGAGAGTAATGGAAAGAAAATGACCATTGCATACTAGTCAGGTAGACGCAGCAGAAGGCATCTGAGTATTAACTGTGAAGGAAATACAAAGTCTGTCCATTGTTACGTTATCAAAATCACTTGGGACAAGGCAAGCGGCAATTGTGACATGCTAAGTTGACTGAAGTATCCATTTCAAATTATATATTAATTTAGAAACTAATTAACAAATTTACTTGCAAAGACATGGAAATACCAATTATGTTCTGAAAGTGTAAGTGCATCAACATTAGTGCACTGTTCTTCTTGCATGGCAATGTAATTAAATCTGGCTGGAGGACCAAGAGCCAGTTCAAACTGTTCAAACTGTATGTTCAGTCAGTTCAAGGGGACATACACATAATCTATGCATATAAATATATATTTGCTGAATATATACTAGTGGTCTATTCTGGTATTTCATGCATTCATTCCTCTACTACAAAATATTTGAATCGAGAGTGTTTTATTAGACTAATAAGTAATTTAAGGCTTTGCATTACATTTAGGCAAGTATGTATTTCTAATTTATTTTCATTAGATACTCAGATGTATAAATGCACTTACAGCAAACTTACAAAGCCCTCAGGAAGCAAAAATTGCCTTGTGTTGAAGAAATTTTATGGTACCATTAAGGCTGACCCTAGATAACTGGTTAGGAAAGTTTTATGCTATCACTGCACCATTGAGGGTAAAGTGCTAACCTAGCATTGTTATGGCTTCTGAAGTTAAATGGAGTTTCCTGATAGGTATGAGCAGCTATTTTACAATATTTATTCATTAATATGTACAGATCTTGTATGGTTTACTATCATTACTTCAAACAGGAACAAAAATAAGGGTTTTAAGAGCACTGTAAATATCCAGTGTTGGCATATTACAGTGCTAATATGCTGTGAGCCAAATTTTCAAAAATATTTGATGCTCAGGCTGACATCTCAAATGAACCTAGACTGCAGTTCTGTAGTTCAGTCAGACAGCAAAGCTGCAGGGCACAAAAATCTTGCTCCATTAACTATTCTGGGGAAAAAAACAGTTATTGGGACTGGACCCAGTATGCCACCCCATCACACTGGCCAGCAGCATCACCGTCCAGCCTGGGGAGGAGGGAGGAGTGTGCAATCATGGAACACAAGGACTACTGATGTTTCATTCTGTTAGGATTAAAAGCACCTGTTTGCAACCCTCAAGGCTGAAGAACAATGCTAAATTATCACATTAGTATTCAGGTGCAGTTGCTTTCTAATTCAGCGAATTCTGGAAGTTTGCAGAATAGGAGGCTTTGGATTTCACTGCCTTTTTGAAAAAAATGTATCTTTAGACAGTGCTTGAGATAGATCAAGAATATGGCAGGATGGTAGCAAGGCTAATAGAAAGACTTCTATATCTCTGCACAAGATTGTTGTTTATACACTAATTCATGGAATTTAAGGGGTGAATGTGTTTGTATTTACATTACCTTCATCTGACAGCAAACAGAAAAAGAGAGCAGAAATTAAACTTTTAATATCTGCAGTACTTTCTCTAGTACAGTCTTCAAAGCACTGTCTTAAAAGGGTCACAGCATTTCTTTAAAACCTACATTTCCTGCACCACGAGGAAGACAATCCCTAAAGCTGATGCATGGCCACTGGCATCTAGTCAGATACTGCTGTAGGTGGAGCAGGTAGCGCAGCCAGACAACACCCTTTAAAGAACAACAGCAACCATACATAAAGCCCACTCTTAGTTCAGTTATTTATAGTTCTGCCTAATCGTCTGCCATTCTCTCTAAAAAGACTTTCCAAAGTCTATTCAGTGCCATCCAGCTGTTTCTAAGAACAAACCTAGGCAATAGTATTGTCTGGCCTTCCCTTACCAAAAACAAGCAAGTAGAAGAACCATTCTGACAGACTCATTTCCCTGAAGACCTGAATCAGAGCTTTGAAAATAGCCATTATTTTAGAGATGTGTGTTTTTATTCTTCCCATGACCCTCCACTAAAATTACACATTTTGTAACTACTGCTCAGACATGTGCAGAAGAGATTTCCTTTAATTTTAGTAGGGTTTTTTTTTTTAATAATTTTTCTCATGTTTTCACAATATTTTTAAAATTCTCTAAAAAATTTAATTGTCTGAAGATGCAGCTGTACAGTGAGTTCAAGCAGCCAGTCCTGGCAGTGTTGTGGATCTGTTTAGGAAATACCAATGGACTATTGATTTTCTGCCCCTTGGAGTCTGGTTGGTTTTTTTGTTTTTGTGGCTGTTTATTTTTTTGTTTGTTTTGTTTTTTTTTGGGGGGGGGTTGTTTGTTTGTTTTGTTGGTTGGTTGGGGCTTTTTCTGTTGTTTTTTTTTGGGTGGTTTTATGTCATGCTGCACAGAGGTTTTGGCTCACAATGTTAATATCTGACACTATCTGACATGCACAGATCATATGCGCCTCATTTCTCATAAGGACCTTTTACAGTTACAGCTTTCTCAAGAGCATGATATGTGTGTTTTATCAGCTCTTTAGCATGTGGTGCTGCCTATAACATATTTAATTATCTGCAGAGATTTGCAGTTGGTCTTAATTTAGTTGAAATGGTTGATCAGTCAAGTCACTGACAAGCAAACAGCTGTGTTTACTTCCGCTGCTCCTTGTTTGACCAATTTACTTTGATCCCTCTATTAAATAAAAAGCAATTTATTCTGTTTTTTGCTCAGCAGAAAATGAGTCTGATGGCCTTTGCCCTAACTGCAGTTCTGCTTCTGCAGGCAATAATGAGAAAGGTGGGTTTCAGTCCCACCCTAGTAAAGGTGCGAGGGGAGCTGAGTGGGATTCTCTGAATCACTAGCAGTGAAAAAAAGGGAGACAGTGAGGGAACAGTCTGGATGATGAGAAATCAGGCTGCAGGCAAACCTGCAAAGGAGATATAGAGAAAAGAGGAAATGGCCATAAATAACTATATTAATGATATTGCTGTGTGTACCTTAAGGGTTGTCAGGATAAGCTTGCTACACTTGGGTTTTGATGAATATTAGGATGCTAAGGAAGAACAATGGATCTGTGATATGTCTCAGGTTTGGAGGCTGTGATTAGCTGTGCAGGGAGAATGAACATGGAACAAGGAGTCCAACTGGATGAGAAGAATGTCAAGATCACAGTTGAGGGCTTTCAACAAAGCATGACACATGCACTATTTCCAAAATGTGAAGAAGCTCTTCAAGGACCTTGGATACAAGCTTTGCTTTTTTGAAACTTCTGTGAAGTTCCTCCCATCCCAGCCAAGCATTTGTTTAATCCCTTTTAGCGTTGTTGCGCCTTAACGGTAGTAACCTACGAGACCTCCACTAGGAAGTGACAGAATTAGTTTTGCCCATGTCACTTTAATTAGCCTCTCCCTGCTCTGCACATAAATAATTTACTCTTTGCAAAACAGACTTTAACTGCATGATGAAATTTTTCCCTCTGGACTCATGCTTTGTTCATCGCAAAGAACAGTTCTGATACAGCAACAAATACAAACCGTGCAGTTAAGGAGGCTGTATATCTACAGATGTCCTGCCTCACCAGTTGGGAAATTAGGGATTGTACAGAGAACTGAAAAGAGAGGAAGAAAATTATCGTAGTGAAATGTTTTCCTGAAGGCTTTTTTCCCTTACTCCTGCCACGCTGTTTTGATGCAATATCAGAACCAGAGAAAAGCAGTGGAGTTTTTAAAAGTCCCACCTGAACAGTTCCAAAAAATGTTGCACTATATGTCCCCTTAACAGAGATTTAGTCACTGGCCATGTGAAAGTTAAAGTACTGTGACACTGGTTGCTTCTGTAATGGATTCAGAGAGCCTTTTCTACCTTGTACTGAACAGGAACCATAATACTCATGTGGTCACTTACTCCCTCTGTGCTGATGGTGCAGTAACTTCCATGTCAGCTACAGTAACTGGGAGGGAAGAGGCAGGAAGACTGTCAAATTCAACTGCAGCATCACCTGAAACCATTCTTTCAATTGGGAGTGAAAGCTTCATTTCAACAGAAATTTGAGGGTCTGATCTCTGTGAGCATTTGAAGGACTCAGCATCAAATGCGGTCTGCGAGAGATGTACTTTGGACATAAATGATGCCATTGAATACTAGGTACATTTCAACTCTCCAAGCAAGTAGAATGTCTCTTTAGCCTATGCTTTTTTTTTCAAATCTGAGCCTCAATTCCTGTAATTTAAAATTGAGTTAGTATTGCTTTTTTTACCCCATAGATATTTAAAAATAAAAAGTAGCATTTCAACAACTGCTTGAATGCTTTAGTGATTTGTGCTGAAATGTCTGTAAGTAAATTGTTCAGAGCAAGGTGTAAAGTGTGAAGCTTAACCATTAGCACAGATGAAAAATGAAACACTGAGCAGCTTCTTACAGCATGGGTACCATCCATCCCTGGTGCTGTATGTTTTGAGGAATCTGCAAAGCAGACCATGTGCTTAAAAATTCCCATGTTAATGCATCCTCATCAAGGGACTAAATTGCAGCTGCACAGGCCAAGAAAGCAGGAGCTTCGGAGTAGCCTTGAGAGTGAAGTGAGCACTAGGGTGGAGTTGAGCATGCTATATACAACACACTGAAGTTTATTGCATGGCTTTCATCATGTAGCATTTTCTGTAATTGCAGAAGAGTTTTCCATAAGAAAAAGTTTCCTTTCTTATAAGAATGACCGCAATTTGTTTTGTTTATTGGTGTTTTGTTAATTGTGACCCTTAATGGAGAGTTTTTAATGTGTTTCTTCTCAGCATCACTCATTTTTTTCTAAATGAAATTTACTGTTATACGTGGAAGAGAAATATTACAAATTTACCTTTCTTCTAAACATGAAGACTAGGATCTGTTCCATCTCTGCTGGAGGCAGTTTTGTAATAAAGTGTTTTAATTACAAGTAGTCTTGCTGTCCATGATAAAAGTGCATAATCATGCTGCATTGTGAGCAGTGACTGATACCTCTGCCTCTTTTTTTCCCTTACTTTGTCTTTCCCTGAACCACACTTTTGGCAAGAACACCATATATACTTTCATTTAGTTACTTGGATAAGTTGATCAGCTGGGCCTCATTAGAAATAGCTAAGTAATTTATCTATGGAGTGGGTTTGTTAATTTGATTTTGGAGTTCCGTTTGGAGGGCAACACATGGCATGTTGGCGATAGAAAAATTCATGATGTAAACTAAAAGGCTTAAAATGGAGCAGATGTGCAAAGTGGAGGTTCTCCCTTATCTCCTGTGTCAAGTCAGAATCAAGGAGACAGTCTTGGAGGGTCTGCTACTGGCTGGAGAGTAGCCAGAAAAATAGATTAATAAATTTATGAAGTGCTCGAGCTGAGGTAGAACTAATTTTCTTCACAGTGGCTGGTCTGGGGCTGTGTTTTGGATTTGTGCTGAACACAGTGTTGATAATACAGAGACGTTTTGTTATTGCTGAGCTGAGCTCACACAGAGCTGAGACCTTTTCTGCTTTTCCTACTGCCATGCTGGCCAGGGAGATTGGGAGGAGATGCAACCAGGACAGGTGACCCAAAGTGACCAAAGGGACATTCCAGACCATGTGACATCAAGCTCACTATATAAAGTGGAGGGAAGAAGGAGGAAGAGGGGGATGTTTGGAGTGATTTGTGGAGGTATTTGTCTTCCCAAGTCACCTCTGTGTGTGATGGGGCCCTGCTCTGCTGGAGCTGGCTGAACACCTGCCTACCCGTGGGAAGCATTGAATTAATCCCCTATTTTGCTTTGCTTGTGTGTGCACATTTTTTCTTTCACTATAAAAATTTCTTTATTTTAATCCATGAGTTTTCTGGTTTTTACTCCTCTGATCCTCTCCCTGACCCTGTGGTTGGGAAAGGGGAGTGAGTGAATGGCTGTGTGGGGCTGGGTTGCTGGCTGGGGTGAAATCATGACAGCTTGTCTCCCAGTATAAGCTCAAAATCTTGTTTAGCCCCTTTGAACTCTGAAGGGCCCTCTGCTTTTATTAAACAACAGAAAGCATATTGGTACTCAGAATGCTGAGCTCAGATAACCAGATGTGTCTAGATTACTCTAGCTATTAAGTAATTTAAGTTTTTGTTTTTCCCAGCAAACAGTTAATCCAAACACAATATAAATCCGCAAACAAAGTTATTTTGCATTTTTACATGAAGGTTCTGAATCCTCTCTAATTTCTTTTGTGGAAATGTGTCCGAGCATAATAAAAAGGCTAGTAGCATTCCAAGTTTGTTCATGATTTGGGGAGACAAGAAAAGCAGAGGTTGATGTGTCAGACTGTTCCTTTTAGAGAAAGAGCCTTGAGGGGTATTATCCTGCAAGTGAGATATAAGTTTGATTTAATTCCTAGCCAGGACCACTTGAGTATTTTCTGCCACTGGGTCTAGTGATAACAGGGAAAAACAAACCAGTCAACAAGAAACAGCAGGAATTATATGGGTATCACTGGTAAGCCAAAGCTGCCTCTAGGTGGTTTGCCCCCCGCAATAACTGTCTTTTCTGATGATACAGAAAGCTATCTTTGGTCATATAAAGAATGCTTGAGAAGCCAAGCCAAAGAAAGGCAGAGCCAGGGTTCTGCAAAGAATTTTTTCTGGCAATTGAAAACACTTAAGGGAAAAAAGGGTTTCACAAGGAGTATATATTAAAAAAGTACTTGTTAAAATTAAGTTGTTTTATTTTCAATTAGCACCTCTTCTGAGAAACCATTTTTTTGCATAAGATCTGGTAGTGTAGAAGGTTCAGCTGCCTTACACTCTCTCTGGTGGTCTGCTATTGCCCATAGCACAAATTTTCATTAATATGTTTGCATTTTAATTACGCTTAAAAGTTGATTGCAATCACATTGTGGTTATAGACTATCCTGAGTTGGAAAGGACCCACAAGGATCACCAAGTCCAACTCTCTTCTCCTTGAAGGACTACCTAAACCTAACCATATCACAAAGAGCAACATCCAGATGCTCCTTGAACTCTGCAATACTCATTTATCTTGGGACTAAGAGAGAACGCATGCAAAAGATTGAAACTGACCAGTTTATAAGATACACTTGTTTTTTTCTAGTGTATTTTTGTATCTTAATGATACTAATGTGAGTAAAGTAAAAACAGGAAAACAACCAAACAATTACTTTTCCATTCTAGTTAAATCTCTGAGTAATTTAGACAACAAGTCCTACTTTCAGTGGACCTGAATTGTTTACCATCATAACAGAATCCAGCATCTCTCATCAGGGGGTCACTCACAACCAAGCCTGGTTTGAAATCTGGTCTTTCAGCACCTCTATGAGAGACTCTTTGTGTGATTGGAAGCAGTGCTTTTTAACAGTGGGAATCTCATACTGCGAAGGATGTAATAGGATTTGGATTTTCTGTTAAATATCTTTAAAAACTGGCCTTTAGCAATGAGTCCTTATCAAAACCTCAGGATAGTCTAGGATCTCTCACTTCTCTGTCTTCACAGCCATAGAGGATGCTATCAATAGCAGACCACAAAATTTGGCTCCTTCCCACTCCTTTTGAGTTGCCCCCACCCTTCTCTGCCAGCCACAGATTAGGTCTCTGTATGGCATTACTTGGGAACTCCACTGGAAAATCCAGCCTGTGTGGAAGACAGCTTTGGCTTCCCAAAGTAGCAGTGTGAGACAGAGAGAGCAATTATGATCTGTTAGTTTTTGTAGGTCTTGCTTGTCAACTACTGATTGTATTTAAGCAGCCAAGGGCATTCTGCAACGCACTGAGCCAGTTTAGAGCAACAATTTATGTGAAATCACCTTTCACTCTTTCTTTTTTTCACAACTCAGATAATTTGTAACTTTCTTGGACACTCTCTGACACTTGGCAGTGCAATTACTGTCTAGCAAGTTTTTCCCTCTTTTGTGCTGGAACAGCATTCAGGGAGGCTGTTCTGTTCCAGAGCATCTTTAATGCTTTCTGTCCACTGGTATCAATACTCCTTTCCCAGGGGGCTTACTTTTCTTGGCAAGACTGGTAAGCTACATCAAGCAAGCTTTAGATCACCACTCGAGGCACATTTTTTGCTGTTCCTGTCTTTTTCATTGGGGTTTTGAAACCAGCCTACATAATTTGTTGGCATAATTTTTTTTTATATTTACTGATCAGTACTACATGCCATATTGTAGCACAATGACAGTGGCATTTCTCACTGTCATTGTGCTACAATATGGCATGTAATACTGGTCAGTAAATATAAAAAAAAAAATTACACTGGAAATTGAGAGGTCATGATGAAAAGTAAAAATATATGGATATACTTGGTTGGTAAGCTGGAAATTAAGTGCTGCAGTTGTACACTACTACTGCTATTCACAGTGTTCTCTCTGCTTCATTTTTCTTGTGTATAATGCTTTGAGAGCCACCTCCATCAATTAGGAGTTTAACTGGAACTGGAAAGGTCATGTAATGGAGTTGCAAGCTTAAGTTAGTCACAAATAAAACGACATTCTTACAAGTAAGAGCAAGTAAGAAAAAGAGAGTATCACAGCTTAAGATGCTTTTCAGTTGCTCAGGGAGGCAAAACAGTTTTGCAGTATTAATTAACATTTTAGGGCATGCTACATCTAAAGCAAGAGACTGTGTGTATGTGTGTGGGAGGTGGCATTTCACCACAAAAGACAGAAATAAATAAAAAGTGGTCATTTTTTGAGGAGTAATATTTTACTTATGTGGTACAATGGAAAGGTGATAAACATGTTTTTACTGTCAAATTATGAATTTGGGTGTTTTCGCAAAAGCCTAGCACTAAAGGCACCGAGGAAAACTGTGAGGTGTACGTGCATCTTGCTCTCTCCTTCTGTTGTTAATCGCTTCTCTGTCTCTCTGGCGATCAAGCTGTCCCTCCTCCACTTCAAATGCATGGAGGATGCCAAGAAAAGTTGCCTGACCCTTTTCCTCCAACTCAACAGACACACAGTGGGGCTCCTCCTTCAGCACAGGGACTTCAGGATTCTCAGCGAAGCCTCCTTCAGACAGATCTTTATAGCCTTGTTCATTGCTGGTGTCTTTCCCACGTTGCTCCACCGTATCCCAACTGCACAGCCAGGGATGACAACCTCAGCCCCTCTGATCTGTGATCCCTCTTTCCAGTGCCTCCCCCCAACAAGTGGCACCTACATAACAGCTGGGCTCACACAGCTGCTCTCTTCTTGCTATCGTCTTTCTTCATAGGTCTCTTCTAGATGCGACATCTATTTTCTGAAAAGGTTGTGGACAGATGAAGAGGCATATTTGTGATGGCAATTTACCATGGAATCTTTAAAATACCTGATTACCCTTCAATGTACAGTTACCATTTCACCACACTTATTTGTATGCATCTATTTCTGTGTGTTGTGTGTTTTTGAGCCCTAATCTTGCTTTTCATTAGGCCAGGATAGTGATTTCCTACATTAAAAAATAGTTTGTAGGTGTTCCTAATGGAGGGTGTTGATATTTTAGCATCTGGCTGGTGTAATAAGCCCACTTAGGCAAATAAAAGGAATTTTTGCACAAAATGAAAAAAAAGCTGTGACTAAGAAAACATCAGTAACAATAAGCAATTGAAAAAAATGGATAGTAAAGGCTTGCAAGGAAATTTGTCCAGCTGGGAAAAAAGAAAAGAAAGTAGCCAGCTTTCCAGGGAGATTTAAGTAAATAATAAAACTAAATGGTGGACATAATAAGTACTGAATAAATGCCTGAAGAGAAATCCTGATATCAGCAGCAATTAAAAATTTTAATATGTTATCTGTAAGGTAATGGAAATTATTAGGATAGGTGTCCAGTTTTATATTCTGTTTTAAATTAAGTCTTTATTTTATATAATTTTTAAGCCAGAAGTGGAAGTTGAAGAACACAGAGGCATTTTTTTGTAGAAGTCTATTCTTTGTGTATCTCTGTGGCCAACTGTGTATTGATGTCTACAGTTTTGTTGTTAAAGAAATCATCAATCAGTCATTATGATACAATGCTGGATGCACTTCAGCCTTACATACTGATTACCACAGGCTAAAATATTGATAGATTTATTTTCTAAGGTTATGTGTTATACAAGTTAACTGACAGTTCAATAACTCAGCAGCATCCTTGAATATAGCTTCTTTATATTGTTTTGCTCTCACAAAGCAAAATGGAAGAGGGGAAAAACCCAGCTGAGATGCACAGTTTCAGAGAGCTTTTCTGCATTTTTCAGGAAATAACCTAGAGAATTGTGTTATAAATTTAAAATATAGAGTATCTCATCAATTTATCAACTCCTGGCTCTGCCATGTTTTGTGGCAGATTTGGGTATGAAAAAACTTTCAAGCTTTTCACAATTGTTAAAAAAATAGTTGGAATTTAACTGAAGACATATGCATATGGCTATCTATTATAGCTGCATTGGACATACAAAAAATTCAAAGCTTTGAGTCAGATTGTATACTTTTAATTCAGAAATCTGAACCCATTTTAATTCTGGAAAGTACAGGAAATGTTTTTTGACTTAAGATTGTTTAAAGACAAAGAAACGAATTTAGAAGATATGAAAACCTGTTGTCATTATCTTTAACATTTCTGATGTGTTGGACGTCTTTCAAATCATGACAACTGAAGCTCTTGTAAAATTTCACAATTGACAAATTTTTTCAAATTTTTGATAAAAGAGGAGGCTTTCAAAAAGCAGGCCCAGAAATACTTCCCATCAGTGTGACTCATGCTCCTAAATCTCATTCTGTGTCTGATACATCAACATGTGCTACCCTACATAAGCCTGTGGATTACTTTCCATTGAAAAAGGAAATAAGATTTCCAGGCGGGAGATAAAAGACCAGATTTTGCGACATGTATGACAAGATCTTGGGCTGACAGTGTTAGCAGAGATTTACAGAGAGTTTAGGAGAACTGCTGCCTGCCTGTTAGCACCACTCAGTACAGCATGTTTCGTGTCTCAGAGACGGCACAGCCCTGTGTTGGAAGCACCAGCCATGAACAGGAGCTGCGGTTCTGTGCTCACTGTGCTCAGGGATCCACAGAGACAGGGCTTCTTTCTGCATGGAAAAGATAACATCACTCCTGTATTATGGGCTGTGCTGTGCTGTGCTGCCAGAGGTCTGCATGGAATTATATGATTAAGCAAGGAAAGAAGAGGGAGATTTAACTCATGTTTGTGCCTGTGTTTGCAGGTATGTATGCACACTTAAACATATTTATAAGCCTTTCAAAGTGCTCCTGTGCCAAAAAAGCATGAAAATCAGAAATTAAACCAAGAGGCATTCCTTTATCACAAGATGATAAGTTGTTTGAAATGCTCTCATTGAGCATCCTTTTAGGAGGTGCCAACCTTTAGACGTATCTATAAGAGCTCCGCTGAGTTCCCACTTGTATTACCAACTGCCTTAGCTAAAGAATATGTTACAGCAAATCATAAAATTGATCATATAAATGAGTAGAGATTCACGCCAAGTTTTTCTCCTACACTGTTTCTCATGTTCTTCCAGCCTTAATTCAAGTTTACCTAATACATACGATTGCACATTCAAGATTTCAGTGTCATTTAGCAACGATTAGTTTTCACAAAACAATTGAAAACCAGCAGAGCTTTCTCACTAACACTCTCCAGAGACAATCAACTGCTTCACTAGAGCTCAGTCTTCACCATGAGTTCCTTTTCCTTCCATCTTTTGCTTTACAGAATGAAACAAAAAATTGAAAAATATAGAAAACTGTAATGTGAAAAAGTTACAAAGTGAAGAACAGAGCATACAGCCAGATTATGTGAAAGGGTATTGACTTCAGGTTAGGAATGTCAACGATTTCTGGATATTCAAAACAAACTGTTTCAAGAAAAGGCCATTTTGGCTTTTTCACTTAAAATTGTGTTTTGTGTTTTTTCAAATCTTACCGCATTATGGACTTTCCTATGTTTGATATTAATGTATATACATGGTTATATAGACAAAGAAAGCATTTGTTCCAAATGTTTGAGTTGAAATTACATTGTATATGCCTCATAATAGTAGAAGGTCTGCAAAAGGAGTTGAACTGTTCTTGAAAAATAAAATTTCATCTTGATTATCTGCTAGTTTTTATCACAGAAGAGGGAGGGGAAATTAGAGGGCTTTGCTAGATTCAGGCTATGATCCTCCACAAGTGAGCTACGTGCCACTGGGAGACTGTGAAGGTCCCAGGGAGAGTAGTCAAGTCAAGTTTTTTTTCGGTGTGGTTTGTGCACACCTTCTCTCATGTCTATTTATTTCATTTTTGTTGAAATATTTAAGAACCTTGTTTTGAAGTAGAATGTTGAAATCTTGGCATTCTTTCAAAAAATGCCTGTTGCTTCCTAGACAGACCTCAGAGTATTTTTGCATTAAAATCAGTAAGATGGCAAAAGGGTCATGAGCCTGCAGATTTTTTATTATTATTATGCAGACAAGGTGCATTTGTGGCTAAAAATATTAATTAGGAATCTCATGAATTAGGAATCATTAGGTGCTTGTGAACAATAAAGACAAGTGTTGACATGTTGCTATGTGACTCACAAAAACTTTTTCACCTGGAGTGACCTGTATAGAACTGTAGGTCACTTTATTTTAGAGAGGATTCTATGACAGTGAATAAAAGCATAAGATAGCTCTCATATGAAGTGAAAAGTGATCACCTTAGAAATAAGAAGATTCAGAGTAAAAGCACAAATAGCACTGAGTGGTGGCAAAGAGTTGAGCCTTTATTGCAACGATGGTGGAATTTAAATGGGGATGTTTAACACTAGAAAATGAATACTCCTCACCATGGCATCAAAATTCTATGGGGTATTGTTAGCAAAATTCATACACTTGAATCTTGGTCATTGGTATGGATAAAGAAAAATATCTCAAGTTTAGTTCTAGGAAAGGGCTTATAAAGCATTATTTCAGTATTTATTTAGTGTACTTCAGGATCAGAAGTGGGCTTCTGGTAGATTCAGATCCACTCCACTGACTTCTACACATGGGTATGTGTGCATATTTCTCAAATGGCCCCACCTTCACAGGAAATTTAAGTGCAGTAAAATGAAAAAAAAGTCCATCACTTCTACCCTCACAGAGGAAACACCTTATTTTTGTAGTTTTTTATCTAGTGGGAGAAGAAACTTCTCAGGGAATGCACAGCTGGGCTGTGTCCTGGAGGGACAGTTAATTCACTCCAGGATAAAGCCATCCTTGCTTCCAGCTCAGCAGAAAAGGGCTTCCTGGTTTCAGTGATGGAAGTGGGGTATGAGTCCTTCTATTTATCAGTTTCTTTGGACAGATAAATAGAAAAAAAAGGAGATGAAAATTTATGGCAGGGCCCTTGCAAAAATGAACAGGTAGAGGAAAGCTTTCTTAGGGCAACTGATATCAAACAAATACTTGCAGAGACACATGATGAAAATAACCTGTATTTCTTCTTAACAAAAAATGTATAGTATTACATCCCATTAATGTTGTGACCCTCCTAGAACATTAGGAAGAAGAATGTGAGACACATATATTTCTTTTTTCTGCAGAATTACATGGAAAATGCTAGGATTTTCTGCAAGTTGCAGGAACAAAAAGTATTATTTTTTCATTTTTGTTACATTGATTGGATCGAGTGCTTATAGGGTATACATGAAATTACAACACATTGCTCTTTTTCTGTTCTCAAATTGTTTTTTTTTCCTCAGCAAATCTGGGATTGACAACAGTAACTTGTCATTCCCCTGAAAGTCCTTTTGAATTTCATGATTGATTTTTTTTTGTCTTTGATCAAATTATATGATTGATTAAATTATGTTTTAAAATATACTTTCATTTGGACTTCCTTAATCTTTCCAACAGCCATTCTTGTCTCACCAGCCAGCTGAGGCTACTTTTTATTGGAAATTAATTGTGTCAACACCTATCATGTAGTTAAAAACCAAAACAAAAGAGAATCTAATTCACCTGAGCAAATAATCCTGGAAGAATGCCTACTACTGACTACCAAATAATGTAATTGTACTTCAGAAAAAAAAAATAAATTAATTTTTTCATTCCTGGACTCCTATTTGCAGGACATCACTGGCACAGCATTGGGACTCAACATTTCTGACTCCATCAAAAACTGGGGTTTGTGTGCAAAACAGACGGTTCCTCTATTGCAAAAATAATATCACCCCCTATTCTAGCCGTTGGGTATTGATCTGAAAAAACAAACATTTTCTTTTCTCCCAGCCCACCTCCATGGACATAGTGTTTTATTGTTGGAACTGAGCAATTGTTGTGGCCTGCGATCCATTGCTTCTCTCTCTTTTATTTTCCCTTCTGGCTCTGAGCGAGGGCGGCAGAAGCATCTGCTGGAGTTAAGATACACTGCAGCCACCCAGCTGATCCGGGAGCCCTGGAGCACTCTGGCTGGGCAGGAGCATGGAGACGGGCTTTCCTGTCTACATGATCTATAACACTCTGCAGCTAATTCAGGAGGAGTGAACTATTTTTGGAGGTTACCAAATGACTCAGAATAAAGAAGCAACTGTATAATGCAAATGCAAAACTGAACATTCAGATTATCTGTCTGTTAAAAAAAACTGAAAGAAAGCAACCTAGTTTTAGTTCTGATGTGAGGAGTAGGTTTCTTTAACTGCACCCCAAGTTAATTTAAGCATGTTCCTGAAGAGACAACTTTTGCTATCATGAACCACAGAGGCTTTAAAAATGAAAAAGACCTTTTACCCCTTTCTGATGACAAATATGAATTCTAGTGCAAAAGATTTAAGCCAGTGTTTGATGTTGACTTCATTGCACCTAGAGTTTTAAATCCCATTATAAAATGACTATCTTATTAAATGAGGAGTTTAATAGTTTGCTTTTAATGTTGATGGTCAAAACAAGACCGGAAGTGTTTTCACAAAATAAGAAAAATTATAAAAATTATGATGACTGAGTATATACTAAGTGTCAGCTTTGTCAGGATCATGGGCTTGGGATATAAATTTTAATATAATATTTCTCAGACCTTATCAATCATCTCTACTTAAAATTCACAGATTCCCCTTATAATGCTTCAGGAACGTTGCAAATGTCACTACAAATTCAACATCTTGAAAGTTTTGTACTTGATTAAAAAAAATACTGCAATATTTACCCTTAAAAACTGAGACAACCACATAGCCTTAATATTTCAACAGTTTCCTACAGCAGTGTGTTGGGTACACTCATGAGGTTTTGACAGTACATAACAGGAAATAAGCAACTTTAAAATTTAGCCACTGATGTATAACCCTCATTATCCTAAAGATGAGTTGTAAAAATTAGGCTCAGGTGAAATCAGCGGCATGAATTCAGCAAAGCAATGATTTCATCCCTGCTTCCAAAATTCTACTTTGACCATACCCTGGGCTTCTAGGAATTATTAGTAGGGATGTGACTCTTATTGTACTGTAAGATAGGGTAACCTGATGTGAACATGCTGAAGTGGAACCATGGGATGGAGTCAGCAGTGGTTTTTCTCTGCATATTGAGGTCTGAGGGGAAAAAAAGCCCCATACACAGAATGAATAAGAAACATGGGCAGACTGATGGAGGACATACCACGTTTTGGCTGACATGAGGGCTGTCAGCAAATTAGCACTGGTTGAGTAGGTAGGTGGAGTTTTTCCTGCTGTGTTGGATCTTTCGGGTTAATATGGTAGAACTCTTTGCTGTTTCTGTGCTGGAGGCTGGGTGTTAGAGGAAGCAAAGCTTGCAGGGCTGTGGGGAAGGGACAGAGCTGTGACAGCCACTAGAGCCAATCTCAGCGTGTGCTTCTCATACTTGTGACACCTACGTGCAGAGAAAACTCTGCTTGTGAAGGGGAAACAAATTCAGTTCCACTGTGTTTTTTTCTACTTGGCTCTCCAACTCTAATGAATGAAAATTCATCTGGAGAAATACTAATTGGGTTTGACACCACAAACACACAAGCAATGGGAGCAGGTTTCTCATCTAAGCAATCTCATGTCTCAATGAGAACAGCTAGTTTAAGATCTTGTGATGTTATTCATTAGTTTTCTAACACCAATCTTTACAGTACACTTCCCAAACAGATGTTGTATCTCCTTCTCTAGCTACAGGCTCTATGCTTTTATACCCAATATAATGCTTCTTGCTAATTCATTGACAATCATCAGCAGAGAATTATCAGTCCTCCACACTTCAGCATTGTCACAGTATTGCTGAGGATGTTTGTTTCACATCAATGTCATTTCACCATCAGTGGCAAGGTGACCAGATGAGTTGATCAAGGAGGTGTCAGTAAATATTTATAGATGGATATCTAGAAAATTTGTCAATGCTGAAATTAGTTTTGTGCAAGAGAGATGGTTGAATAATACTGTGCTTTTAGGAATGGTCAAACAGTGGGAGTGTAATAGTTGATTGCTCAGAGGAAGTATCAACCTCCTGTGATTAGCTAGTTCTTTGCTCATGTCAGTGCAGGAATTTGAAAAAGGCAAATGGGTGAGATTGCCTGTAGTTCCATGGGCATGGCAAGAAGAGAAAAACAGAACTAACATATGTGTCTTTAAATAATACTGGCCTAGCATCATTAGGCTTTCAGCAAAGCATCCTCTGTATCTTGTCAGACATTAAAATCATTGACAATTCTCCTTGTATATCCTACATTCTTACTGATTTTGTAGTAATTCTGATTAGTGTAAAAATTTCCCCTTATTGAAAGTAAGTGTGTTGTTTTAGAGTCAATTTAAAATAAAACTAATTTGCTATTAGAATAATTGTATTTAACTGAAAGCACAAATATTAGCTTCATTTTCAGGACATGGGATTTGCAGAGAGAAAATGCACTGTTCCACTCCTTAGCTCATCACAAAATTATAATGTGGAGGAAAATCTATTTTGTATGCAAAAATAAAAATCAACAAACACAGTGCATCCAACTATTTGTCTAGGAAGTTTCACACATTTCTTCTTTTATAATGAATCATAACCTGAATGTAAATATCAATTGCAATCTTCCAAAAAGTAGAAAGTTTCAGCTACTATTTTTGGTTACTCACTGTGCAAATAAACACTTTGAATATCATAGGAAAAGCTGTTCATAAATGGAGCATTTCTCAGTTTAGAAATACTTCCGTCCTATACTGCTTTATTTAGGCTATACCTATAAATAGAAATCAGTTGCTGAGAAATGAGTTTCCTATGCTAAATCATTCTGTTTTATTTTGCTACACAGCTAATCCTGGCAAGGCTAAAAAATAGTTAATAGGCAGTCTGTAAGATCTTATAAGATGACATTTGGAAATCCTGAAGTCATATTAGTCATTAGCCATGGCAATATTCTGCCATAAGGCAATGAGTCAGACGATTGATTAGAGAACCTCATCATGATATACCCTCCGGCATGAATATGGAGAGAGGGAAAGGAAAATGAGCAAGGAGAGTGCATGGGACACAGAACAATAAGAACACGGAGGAATAGTAGGGCAAAGAAAGTCTGAAACAGTTTATTTATTAGAGGTAAAGGGCAATGGAGAAGACAGAAACAGCATAAATCATGGATCTTGGGGACCCACAAGGTGTGCTACCCTCATACTTTGTGAGTGAAGTCCTGTATCACTGCAAAATCTAATTTTTCTTACACTCCTGGCATGACATCTTGCCCTAAACATGAGGCAGCTGTTAGCTACCTCCCCTACAGGTGTTCACTAAAATCTTGGAGAAGACTGATGTTGAAACACTCTCTGTTTTTAATTCTGTGCGTTTTCTCAAATGGATATGTAGATACATATGGTTTTACCAGCTATCAACATGTGTGCTAAGGAGCATCAGCAAAATTAACAGTGCACAGAAGCTGACAAAAGGCCTACAGGGAGCACTGGACAAATGCTCACTATTAAAAAAATTGCTAGGCACTGCAATTAAAAGGAAAGATCTCTGCTATTTAGAGTTTGTGATGCTTTTACTGGCAGCCCTACTATGACTCCTCTGCTGCTGTTTTGGAAATTAGCGCACCACTTTTGGCTGTGCTACTCCAGTATGCAAGGCTGAGTACCTGCCCCATCCTTGCAGTCAAGCTTAAAAGCTGCCAGCTCCTAGCAGGAGGCAGGCACTACACAAAAAATACAGTGTACTGTACCAACTATTATACAAACAATAAGAATGAGAGATGCACCTAAGTGCAGCTAAGATTTTACTGTAGCACTTTTTTTTTAATTTTTTTTTTATTCATGTCCCTAATGTGTGCTATTCTCCATAGCAGGGCATGATTTGCAGTATTTCCAAATGACTGTATCTGTCTTGGTTTTGTCCTGTATCAAATTCTTCTTAGGTCCTCAAGTGATGTGCAAACCTATCAAAAATTGGTGAGCTTTGTAATTTTACTGCTGCAGATTTAGTACAATTTGTTCAATATACTCATACAATGAACGGTCAGAGGTGCTTGTGCCTTCAATGAAGGGGAGCTGATAGTAACATGTTCTCCATAAAGGCACTGTCTTTTATGATGTTCACTGGCTTTCCTGGCTTGCTGGGCTAATTCCTTTCTGAGGCATTTCAGGAAAGATCTTCCTAGTTTTATTTCTGTTTATAGAAAAGTTAATACATTTATATTACAGGGAAATGCTGATTTGTTGGGGGGTTTTTTGGCTTATTTTCTAAACATTCTGATTTGTATGAAAATACTCTCCCTGCAATAAACACTTACTATAACTACTTTATAAATCAAAATGAATAATTTATTGTTTGTGCTTTTAAAAACTGTCTTAATCAATACGAAACATTTCAAAAGAATACATACAGATGATATTATTGGCAAACAAGATTGCTGCCAAGATCAATGTAAAACTCCCATCGCCTTCAATGAGACTGTTTTCAGACTGGGATGTAGGAGGTTACATTTTTGCAGACTGCCATGACAGAAGTTCATCGTGACAGATAGTACTTTCCCCAGAATTACAATAGCCAGAAGAAAGATCAGAAGAAGCAGCTGTGAAGAACAAACAAAGGCACCAGGAAACGGGTTGAATTTCTCAAAATTATCAATTCAATAAAAGGTAGAATCAGGATCAGAGCCCTGATATTTGAAGTCAAGACCTGGTTTCTGCCTAATGATGTTGATTCACATGCAGCTTTCCCAGGTGATGTACAGCTCATCTTTCGTGGGCTCATAGAGAGAGAGAGATCTTTTACAGCATGCAACAACAAAATCAATTGTAAGAACAAGCTTCAGCAGATTACTCCCCACCACCACTAATTAGCTTTCACAGTGGCATCTTGCCCTTCTCTCTGCCCTATCCCCTCTCTTCTGAAGCACTTTGCTCTCTGTCACTTGCTTCTGTAAGCTGTGAAGCTCTCCTGACTTAGACAGAAAAGGCAAATGGGGAGAAGGCTTCATGCCTCACATGCTCATATAAGCAGAGGATCACAGGGCCAGGTAACACAGTTACAGATTTGAAAAAAAATATTTCTGTTTGCCATGCCTGTCTCACTTTCAAATTATTTAATAAATCTTTTCTTCTTCATAAGAAATCTTGAGGGCCTATGTCTAATTCATCTTTGGGGGAATATGGTGATATAAACACATTTAATTATCTTAAACAGCTAGAATTTCATGACACAAATATTACAAGAAAAATACTGTTGAAAGCTACACAGCATAAGGATAATGCCATATGCCATTAAAATATATTTATCTTAATTGTTATATTAATGGGTAGATCCTGTGGGCTGTAAATTTATCACAAGTCTGGTCTGCATTAAGAATGGATCATAAGATTGTAACTGCAAATCCTCCTGCCACTTAATAGGTAAAATTAGGTGTCCCATTAGTCACAGTTGTGACTAATTTCACCTGTTCTGACATGATTATGAACATTATGCAGTTGTTTTAATGTCTTTGTGTAAAGATTAGCCTAGCTGTTTTATTCTGTTTGTGTCTTACTCCATGATGTCTCATTCCTTTTGTCTGACTGCTATTACTAATAGTCAGTACATGAAGGAGTCCAAGGACTACACTCTTTTCTTTAGAGTCCAATCATTTCTGTATAACATTGGAAAACGGTGAAGGTGTCTAACATAGAAACTATTTTACATGGAAACACTCATCAAGATTAACAGCTACTGAAGTTCATTAATCACGAAAATTTAAGGAAAATTATCTGCAATATAAACCAACAAATAAAACACAAGGTCACAGTCCAATTTTTCAAGAGTATATAGGACATCTCTTATGCCAATCAAAGACTTTTTGAGTGCATTCTGAAATTTTTTTGTGGGCCTGTAAAGGGGACTGAGGATCATAATCTGGGTCTTTGTGACAGCCTCACATTCTCTGCCCAAAATATCAGGAGGCTTTGAAAATAACAGACATATCCTATAGATATCTTAGTCCAGAGCTCTTGACCCCAGAGTCAGCAAAAGAAGATGAACTGCAATAGCCACAGAAAGCAGATGAATCTTGAGCAAAACAGATTTCAGGAGGACTTTAGCTATTTACACAGAGCAGCTGTACAATATCTGAGAAAAAACGGTGAATCCCTGAATCACAGGTTGATTAAAGCTGGAATAGCTGTCTTTTTTCTGATTGCTAAACAAAGTAACTTTATTAGAATCAGAAAACTAATTTTATTCTGAGACCTACTCTCCTTCTGCATCTGTGTCTTTTTCTTCCACATCCGATACTTGTTAAATATCTGCCAGGAGCCTGCCTGCCCTCTAAAGCTCAGCTTCTGGCTATGGATTTAAAGAAATATTAGGAGTGGCTTATACTTTTTGCTTCATAATGTACTCCTAATAATTTTTTGTAACATACACAGCATGCAAAACAATAATTAAAGAGAACGGAAGAACTGATTTTCAATTAATCTGAGTTTGTTTTTTGTTTTTAAACTACAGAACATTCTCTGATGTTAGAGAGCTTCATAACAAATTGCTGATGAGTAGCAGTCTTGAAATGAGAGCTTAAATGAAGATAGTAGGATGATTATGTAGCTTACTCTGTGGACCTTGGATCAGGCCCCGAGAAAATTTCAAGTTATTTGCTGTGCAGGACCATACAGACCAAAGTATAGTTACCAACCCTCAGAGTTTTCACAAGGCTGAAGTTACATTGTATGGTTGTATTGTACTGAACTTCCATGGAATTATTTAATGCAATATGCTTCCTGAGTTTTCCATGACACTGGAAACTAGACATTTAAAGTATATGGTATTAAAAAGAAAACAAACCAAATTTGAAAAAGAAGAGGCTTTTCTCACCACAAAGCAAATATTCTTATCTGCAGCAGATTGGCAGTAGGAGCTAATATAAAGGCATCACACAGGTAAAGGGCTCTGACCAGTTAATCTTCATCATTCTAGGTGTCTCATGCTTGCTTTAAATGAATATGTCATTCATAGCTGGATATCCATCAATTCATTCATGATAGGATGGGCTTTTGTCTCGTGAGGAACTATATTCCTTGTATGTACTTGCACCCATACTGACTCCTGCTTCTCTAACTTGGGAGAGGCACAAAAGGGAACTTCCTTGGAATGGCAGGAAATAAATTTTTTATATGTACAGTTTCCCCCCAAACTTAAGGTCATGTTTACTAGCCAGCAAATGGAGTAAGAGTTGCCACACCTTTTAACTAACCCATTCTTTTTCCCGTGGCTGTCAGTAAATTTACCTTTGGCTGCCAGAATCCAATTTTTGTTGGCAGCACAGGCATTGAGACATGTACAACTTGTGCAGACTGCAGCCAGTATCAGTACTTAGTGAGCTCTGAATTTCATTGTTAGACTGTTCAGTGCCCCCACAATGTCTTTCAAAGTCTTCTAGGCTCTGGTTTATTGTATTACCTTTGGCAGTCTGAAGTGCAGTAATTTATATTTGTCACAACTGCCCTTCAACTGGCGTGGTGCTGGTAAAACCTTGGGCTTTTTTGTCTTGTCTTTTTTTTATCAGTCAGGGAGTCCAGTATTGTCAATAATTAAAACCCCATAAGTAGTTGATCTTGGTGATACAGCATACTAAATGACTTACAGCATACACTAAATGACTACAGCATACACTAAATGACTTACGTAAAAAACATATATTTTTACTCCTACCCTCTCATTTGCTTGAACTATATTAAAAAATTCTCGTCATGAAAAATTAAAGATTATAAGAATAGTCATTATTATCCTGTTTACTACAGGCAGCTGATATTTAGCTTTCTCCTGAGGAACGGTTTGATGTATATTTGTTTTCAATTAAATTTGCATATGCCATTTTAAAGAGAAAGATACTTTATTTATCTCTCTATTTGCTTTCACTAAGGAGGGAATAAAAGTTCCACACTTCCCCTCCCCCCCTTCCTGAATCACTGCAGGAGAGCTCTGCATTGTGCATCATAAAGAGATTGGGAAGCTGGGTAATTAATCATGGGCTTTTATGTAATAAAAAGTTTAAAATTCATTAGCTTTATATCGGAGCGAGTCTTATGAGGGAGAACACGTTGTGAATGAGAGGGAGAACCTTATAATTAAGGAAGTGTGTAAATAATAATGAAAGTCATTAGTGCCATTCAGTTTCTAAGAATGTCATAATGTAATTGGAGCATTAAAGTGAAATTTGAGATGACAAACATTAACGATACAAAAGAGAGAAAATGTGGTTATCTTTAGTTTGACAGATAATGTCAGCTTTCTTGCAAGGCCCAGATGGTACACAGGAAAATGTTATGAACAGTTTTGTTTTAATATTTTTGTGATGTGATATTTGGGGATTCAATGTCACAAACACACAAGGAGGTTTACATTTGTGAACCAATAGTGCCTTTGAGTACTGAGTCCAATGCTGAAGCAATATATAGGGAAAGTCTTGTCACTGATACAAGACTGCTCTTGCAATAAAGCTGAGTCGCAGTGTAGCACATTCTTATGTGGCATGAGGTTTTCTGTCTGTCTCTCTCTCTGGATATGCACTTTGATTCTTTCTCTCCTTTATATTAAAAAAAAGAAAAAAAAAGAAAAAGAAAAAGAGAGGGGGAGGGAGAAAAGGAAGAAAATGATTTAACAATTATGCAGGAAATTATATGATGCTAAAATTGTACCATGTACTGCTCTTTCAATGAAGGGACTTTCTACAGTTATTGCACATTGCAAAGGCTATAATTTCAGGGCGTGAAAAAATGTAGATTCCAAACAAAGGAAAATTTAAATATGTCTAGTAGATAAGGCAAGGCGAAACAAAAAGAAGGCAGCTGGAGAAAATTTGAGGGAATGGTATTATTTTAAGGGAAGTGACTTAGAAATAACTATGCTTAAGACTCCAAGACTTGGAAGGCCCAAGACCTCAAAATGCTGAAACATTAAATATCTGTCTTTGTGTTCTGTCCATGAAGTACAGTGCTGGGGGATTTCTTATTGCCCCCATCACTTTGTGTCAAAAAGATCTAATTTTTATGTAAGCAGCCATTCATTCTTTACTGTCTCTTTTCTGCAGCCCAACAGCCACCACAAAAGTTGATTCCAAGGGTTGTGAAAATTGCTAAATTAATGCTTATTAATCTCATATTTGGCTGACGGTTTTAAGAAAAGGATCACTGGTCCAAATGAGTGAAAGTGGAGAGGTGAGGGTGATTCCTTCAGTAGGATTTTAACCCATGCTCCTTGAAAAACCCTTAAGACTTCCAACTGTATGACAAAGGCCACTTTTTTCAACCACTGACAGAACTTGAAAGGTGTTTTAGATGACATAGCAAGAATTATTCTCTGCATACTGTGGGGCTGCTGCTGCTTTTGGGATCTTTGAGTAGGATGGTTCAAAGTAGAGTCAAAATGACTGTACCAAATTGTGGTTACATATCTGCCTTTTCTGGTCATTTCTACTGAGGATGAACAAAACCAGCATGATGATACACAAGCTGTGAAAAGAGGTTGCCTCCAGTAGTTTATAAAGGCTGTTTTTCAAAAGTGTGATTTAGCACTGGTTAGGCTTTTTTGTTCACTTTGATCAATTTTGTTTAGGTTTTTATCCTGGTTGCTCCTGTTCTTTGCACATCTGCACACTGTGCATGTAAAGCACAACATGCCTTAAAGGGGGCAAGTACTTAAATTCATTGTGAGGGGAATCGATCTGCCAGAAAATTCTGTTACCCTCCTGACTCTAATGTGGAGGGCACCCTCACCTCCTCTTGGAAAAGGCTCATGGCCAATGTTTGCTGCTTCTCTCACTGGCTGAGTTAATAAAGTGAGTGTGAGCCTCAGAGCATAAAGTGCAGTGAGGTAGGGTGAGCAGTAGGAAACCAACACATCCAGGTTACACAGACACTGTGGCCAGGATTCTTTCTAGAGATTCTGGTGGGAGAAGATAAATGTTCTTAAAAATTTTAAAGGAAAACTGAAAAATGGTATCCAGTTGAAGAGTACTTGCGAAAACTACCTGCAAGGTAGGTCCAGGCCTCGTGTAAATTGGGACCCTTCTGTTAAACACTTACATTTAAAACAGGCATTTCAGAGAAGATTAGACCTTCTAGAAGGAAGGTTAAGAGGACACCATGTTCAGGGAAATTTCAAATGGAGAAGTTGGTGTTAGTGAGTACTCAGAGTTACATGGGCTGATTGGCACAGCAAATCTTTCTTTTTTCACCTCCAAATCATTTGCCAACTTCATGCTCTAGGTTTTCATATGGCAGCTGGGGTGATGGTCTTCTCTAAAATATACATGGTTTTGAGAGTTAAAGCAAACCTACAGCTCCACAAGCATGTTTTACTGCTATTATTAATATTGCTCTGATAGGATTTCTGTAAAGGTAAGTGGGGATTCCTGTCAAAATTGGGTTTTTTCCTTCTTTCTCCCTCTCTGTCATTATTGGATCCACTTGCTTTCCCATGAAGTTCCCTGGTCCTTTTGCTTCCCTTCTTCCAGGGCACCTTAAGGGCAGATGTAGTCTGTAATGTTTTAGCACTGAGAAAGACACTATGCACCTGTGTTGAAAGCCTCTGTTACCCACATCTTATTGTGGTAGCTGAGAATTGTCTCTAAAGCTTGTCTGCTGGCCAGGTGTGCTGGGAGGTAACCAATGCTTTTACACTTTGCTTTAGACAAAGGGCAGCCATAAAGACTTTTATTGGTAAGATCTCGATGGGAAGCTGCTTTGTGCCAGTAGAAGTTGTTTGTGACTCTTATGGCTCCTACACCAAGGGTTGCAACTACTCTTTCTCTCACAGATGCTGTGTTTGTCATATGTCTCCTCAGAGCCACTCATATTTGTAAGCCAAGCAGTTCCTGGGCTCTTAGGTGACCCTGAGCCATTGGATTATTAAAGCTCATAAATCCTATTGAAAGTGTTTGGAATTTTCTCAGCCTGATTTCTTCCCTACAGTGAGGGAACTCTAATATGTGGAGGCAGTGCACATTCTCCACAATGAATCACAGATCTCAAGAACACCAGCTCACTGCATTCCCTGCCTGGGACTCTCCCTCCTCCTCTTTTTCTCACCATTTTCTCTCTGGCCCATTCTAACACCACAGTTCACAACACTCTAGCTGACTTTCTTCTTACTACTCTTTCTCTTACTCACCACTGCATGTTTTGTAGCTTTGTCCTATCATGCATGCCACACATATTATAAAAAGTACTACTATGCTAAGTTCCTATATCAGAGGTGTGTTTCTGTCCAGTGCGACTGAGAGCTGCTGATGAGCCCTTTCTGTGGTCACTTTAGAACATCCTTTTTTGAGCTGCCAGCCACTCATCAGCCCTTGAAACAGGCCACTGGCCCTCCTACACTCTGATCCGAAGGTTCACTAGTCCTCCTGCCTGTAAACATAAATTGAAGAAAAGGCTACAGCAGGAGAGACAATGTGCACAAATGCTGTCAAAGACAGAGTTCAAATTCCTGCTCATCTTCCTCTGAAAGTCACAGCTGAGCAGTGCTGCAGAAGCTACAGTTTCCAGTCTTAGGGGGGATCAGGCAACGTTTTTTGTGTGTGGGGTGAGGAACTCCACACTGTAATCTCCTTTTCAAGATACACAGATACAGCACATCAAACACGACGGGATTTCCAAAAGAAACTAAGAGGGGATTTGAAATGTCAAATACAAAGAAATGATTCTTTGCTTTCAGTGGGGGGAAAAAAAGCTGTCTCAGCCCCTCTAGCAACAGATTATATTTTTAAAGGGCTGTTCATTGATCTTTCTCCAAAGAAAGAATCTGAGATTTAGGTACCTGATCTTAATCCTAATGAAATCCATTGCAAAATTCTTACTGAGTTCATTGGAAAGAGCATAAAGCTTCATTTTTTTGGTCAAGTCTGAGATACCAGTATATGCTTTACACAAATTGCTTGGGTAATTTTCCCTTACTTGAGACGTTGTAGCTGAAAAAATATTTTAGCTCTTCCTGAGAAGTATTTAAAACTGGAGCAATTTGGCTATATTTACATATTGTAAAGTGCCATTTTAAACAGACATGCTATATTTTTAAGTCCATCTGCAAATTATGCATGATTAATTTGTTTGCAACATGTAAGGACATGAAAGTGGAAAGGAGTTTAAAAAGAAATGAAACCCCCTAAAACTGATCTCTTTCACATAAGATTATGATAAAATACATCAACAGTTAGCTTATCATACTGTTGTGCCTCAAACTGAATCATTCCATAACTCCAAAACACAACATACTTTATATGTTAGAGGGTTTTTTTCCACTAAGAAATGACCAGAAGCAGCAGAAATGTGCAACCAGTTGTGCAAGATTTTATTAAGGTATTTAGTAACACCACGTGCCTTCTCTCCCAGGAATCTGTGATTGCAGAACTGCAAGAAGCTCTGTTTATTTTTCTGACAACTCATACTTCCAGTCTGATACTGGGTTTTGAGAACCCAGTAAGGTTTTTTTTTTTTTATTTCTAAGTGAAATTGAAATATCACAGCTAGAAAGTATGCTTGCAGTAAACAAGTAACATATGTTGTCATGCTTTGGAAATACCTTGAGCTGAGGCATTTGTGTGTGCACATTCATGTGTGCTTCACATCTCTATGTTGCTTCTATTGCATAAGGTTACTTGGCAATACCAGAATCCTGGAAAGAACGTGCTGATGGTTAATCAGTTAGATGTTTTGCTCAAGAAAGTACTTGGTGAAATAGGTCTTGTGCCTTTTTTTTCCCCCATTACCCTCAAAGACAGAAGAAGGTGCCAGAAATCTAAAGAGTTGATCTAGCTCTGTTTCTGCTTAAAAACGCAGCTTCTGCTGTGTTTATGGAAGTGCTGACTTTCATGAAGATTAAATGGACAATTATCCCTGTCCATGTTTACAGATCAGGACAGGCAGCAGCAAGTAATTTCCATGGTTTGTCACCTCTTCAATATTATGATTGTGCAATGATTGTGATTTTTCTTTCTACGAAGTCCTGAAGAAAGGGTTGTAGGCTGCATATTCTGTCAGATTATTATCTGACTGAGAAGGTCTGAGGTGACTTCTTAACAAAGGAAGGCAATTTCACTTATTTTCACATGCTGTACTTGATTCTACTCAACATTCTGAGTTGAAAAACTACATTACATGATACTGGAGTGATATTGGGTTTTTCTCCTGATTATTTCCACTGATGTTGCTCTAGCTGGCATCTTTTAGCATTTGGTAACTTGCTCCAGGCACATCCAGCCTCATAGAAAAGGGTGGAATGAACTGCCAGACTACAGCTTGGATTAATTTTTTCTTCTTACAGATCTGATGTGTAAGTTTTGGCTCTTCCCACTCTGAAGACAGTCCAGTATCTCAACGGTGGGAGACAAGCAGTGGACACGCGGCTGTTTTACATGTGCATGGTGTCTAGTGACTGGAGCAAGGTTCCCAAACACTCACTACTCTCGTGCCCTTCCCTTCTGGAGGTGAGTTGCAAGGCGTTCAGTGAAGGCATGAGTGAGTACTGCTTTTGTGTCCTGGTGCAGAGTGCACCCTGCTTGGGAGTAATGGAATGATGAGCAGCCAGGTGAGGCCCTCTCCATTTCACTGTATGTTCAGAATAGTTTTGATAACCACCTTGGAAAATTAACTTTGGTCCATTGTTGAGACGGCTGCAACATCAAATGGCTAAAAGCAAAGAACTGGTCCTTGCCCTGTCACCAGGGGTAGCACACGAGGGCCATTTATAGCCTCTCTGCTGGCCTTTTTGCTTTCAGCTGGAACCTGTAGCACAGTGTTAAAGGGAATATGCTAAAGAATGAAATTAAAAGTAGATGGAGCCACATGCAACCATCCTAGGAGGAAAACCACATCAGGAGGTGCATTAGCAGAACAGGTTTTGGTGTGCCTGGCTGAATGCCTTTGATCACTTGAAGTGTACACCAAGAGCCGGCTAATGCACACCCTGTTGTGGCTCATCACTCACCGTATTCTTCCAGTCTGATTCCATTCAGCAGTCCCCAGTAAAAGCAGGTGTTTGCTTCTAAGGGGAAAGAGGGGCTCCAGGGGTGCAAGGATAATACCTACTAAAGCAAACATCTTCCTGCAATGCTCCCCTGGCCTCCTGTACATTTGTCCATATTTATTGGTATGCAAGTTCTGCTACATTCATTAACCATGGCAAACTGTGTTCTCTAACTAGGGCTTTCTGAAAGCACATCATGAAAGGAGTGCATTTTTAACTGTGCATTTTAAATAAGAATTGTCTGTCTGTGGGAGTTGGGTTATTTGTATCACCGTAGACAGAAATGATCTCTATATTTCATAGGACCTTGCTGCTTTGTACTTATTGACTGTTTATTTTTCATCCATAGGATTACTAATTGCAGCTAGTACCAGACGCTTCTGTCTCCTTTCAGGTTATTGTAGTAGAGGGCATTGTACCAGATGCATGGTTATTCACAGACATGCATTTCCAGCAGCTGGATTGCTGGATCTGCTCTAAATGATCTATGGCAATTACATTTGGCATTGTACAGCTATAATTTTACTGCATATTAATAGCCACCTAGCAAAGAGGTAAATGCCCTTTTCTCGGCTGGGTGCAGGATGAATGCCTGGATGTATTCAATTGGGTAAAACGAGGCCCGGGTTTTAAAAGCATAGCAGCGGTTTCATGTATCAGAAACGCGTGTGCTGGTGAATCGCCTGTTTCCCTCTGCCTTGATGGTGTGCAGCAAGGCTCCGAGGGAAACATCATCAAGCCAGAGCCTAGATAGAGACATGCTGGGCAGGGGAGGGGGAAGGGGATCATGTGCCCCATTTTTAGTGGCTCATCTGCTACCACCCAAGATCTGCTGCAGTCTTTTTTTTTTTTTTTTTTTTTTTTTATTTTTTTTTTACCCCTTTCAGCAGCTTGGCTGATCAGCCTGAAGGCTGTCAGGTTGCACCAGCAAAAATAATAATTAAAACCACCCTCCCCAGACCTTTCACTTGAAGATGTCCTCTGGAGTCAAGGCCCATTTCCTTCCCTCTTTATTTTTCTTGGGGTCGCGTGTCGGGGGCGACAGGGAGTGGGTGGGAGCAAATAACAAGGAATCGGAGGGGATTAACGAGCTTCCTCCTTATTAGCCCCGCTCGGGTGCTTTGTCTCTCTGCTCCTGGCTGAGGATGGGCTGACGGGGGAGGGCTTGAGGGAAGGGGGGGAAACGATGTGACTGGAGGGGTCGGCGTGCGGGAAGCCACAGCCGCGCGGGCGGGCGGGCGGACGGACAGACAGACGGAGCCGCCCCACACACAGACAGCGGCCCGGGCGGGCATCTCGGGCCGTGCGCGGGGCTGGGTGGGTGCGGTGAGGGCGGGCAGCGCAATGGCGCCGGGGCCGGCGGGGGCTGTGCGGCAGCCGGGGCAGCGGCAGCCGGGGCAGCGGCGCTGAGCGCAGCGAGCGCGGAGCCGGCGAGCGGCGGAGCCGGAGCGCGGCGCTGCCTGCGGTCCGGGGCGCACCACGCTGCGTGGGCGGGGAGAGAGAGAAAGGCAGAGGGAGAGACTCGCAGACAGACAGTACAGCCCGGGAGCGCGGCAGATAAAGGACGGAGGAGAGGGAGAGAGGAGCGAGCCAGAAGGGGATCCAGGCGGGCGCCGGGAGCGGACGGGCGGAGCGGCGGAGCGGGCCGGGACAGGAGAGGAGGCGGCCGGCGGGTCGGGCGGTGCCGCCGCGGCCACCGCGCCCGGCCAGCAGCGCGGCGGCGGATCTCCTCCCGCGGCGGAGGCGGAGGAAGAGACCATGTCTTTCAGGAAGACAGTCACTGTACTGTAACAGCAGCGTATCCGCAGCAAAATAAACAAACCGGCCAACCAAAAATACCAAACAAACAAAAATAGCCCGAGCCGCCAAGACGCTGGGGGCAGATCCCGTTTGCAGGCAAGGTAAAAAAAAAAAAAAAAAAGAAAAAGAAAAAAAAAAAGGAACGAAAAAACCCAATAACAAAACCCAAGGAAGCCAAAGCAGAATCTGTCGACATTTGTGTGGCGTGATGTTCTTTGTTGTCACGATTTTTTTCTTGTCTATTTTTTTTTCTTCCAGCATGTGTTTTCTGTCATTTCGTTGGAGTCATTCCCCCCATCCCCCCTCCACACCCCCCCCCCCCCCCCGCCACCCCTCCCCGTGATCTTTTAATTTTTGAGGTCAGGGCGGCTGGAGCATGTGGAGTGGAGAGAGAGGGAAACAGGAGCTGTGTATGGAACCAGGGCTTGCCTTTATTGCGTGCGATGGGCAATTATTAATAGCGGCTGCAGGATTCCGGCTCTAAGATGTGGTATTTACTAGAGGGGGAGGGAAAAGGAAAGGAAAAAAGGGTGTCGCTCGTAGTGCGGCGGGGCAGGATGCTCTCGGTGCTGGAGCCGGCGCCTCGCACGGGACTGCGGAGCGGCAGCGTGGCGGTGCTGACGGCCAGGTAGGGCGGGAAGGGCTCGGCGCGGAGGGCGGCGGCTTCCCAAAGTTTCGGCCGCCCGGCGCTGATCGCCAGAGGCGCTGCCGGCGGGAGCGCAGGCGGGTCGGGGTCGGGCGCGGAGGTGAGGTGGCCGGGAGCCGGGCTGGGGCAGGGGGGACGAGCGCCAGGGAGAGGGGGGTCTGCGGGGGGAGATCGCCCTCCTCCTAGCCGTCGTTTTAGCTAAAATGGATCAAACTCTTAAGGAAATCTCAACTTTTACTCGCTGATTTGTGAACAGCATCGCGGGATCCGCTTTCAAAGCCGTGTTTGCTGGAGGGCAAGCCTGGGCTGCTTGGACTGGCATTGTTCTTAAGGGCGGCGATGTGAGGGCAACAGATTTACTTGATGCTTCCTCGGCATCTCTTTCTGCATGCAGTGGAGGAGGATCACGGTCCAGGTGTTACGGCCGTATTGTTAGGTGTCCCGTTTTCACAAAAAGCAGTTCATGTTACTCCGCTTGGTGTATTCTGCCTACTTGTCTGTGCGTCTCGAACGATATCGCTTGTAAATCTAACCCCGACGTGCTCATCTAGCGCAGCCATTGCGCTGCCTTGTTTAATTGCTGTTATTTATTTTGCCTTCATTCACCGCGTCAGCCAGCGGGGGGGACACGCTCAGATTCCGGGTGCATTTTTACGTGCTAGGTGTGTCTCTGCGCTTCCAGGTGTGTGCGGTTTTGCTTAAAACTCATCCCGCCGCCGTGTGACATCGCTGTAAATGTGCCGGGAGGGGGAAACAAAAGCATTAGAGTGCCGCACAAGTGTCTGTGCATCACCTGTTTGACTTCTCTGCCATTGCAATGCTGAGCCAGATGCATGCCCGGTGCGCGTTCTTCTAGATGGCATATGCACATTTTAGGCAAGTACAAAGCAATTGAAGCTGAGGGTGATGGGGAGGGGGTAAAAAAAACCAACCGAACCAAAACCGTACTGTAAACTGATCTGCAACTTTTTCAATCGCATAATTTAACTGCACGCTGATTTTGTTTTAGCAGTCTTCGTCACGGATCGAGGCAAGTTTGTGTGCACAATTGGGCTTGCAAATTGCTAATCTCGCACTGACTTTGCCTCTCAGCTCCCAGCTGGGCATGATTACCTTGAGAGCTGTGGTATCAGCACTGTCAGAGCATGCTCCGGTGGGGAGATCGGGTGTGTTCTATTTTTAATACTATTTAATGAAGATGCTTCTCACTCTGCAATATACGAAGCATAATGGAAGAGCAGAGCGATGATTGGTTATGGATACTGGAAAAGGAAAAATGCAAAGGTAAAAACGGAAATCCCTCAAATATTTCTATTACATTAATGAAAGGAAAATGCAGCTGTGCAGAAAGGGGATTGATTAGCTCATTTTCAGCTGAAGAGTTTTGTGGTGTCTAGGATGCTTTTTTTTTTTAAAGTTCTTTTAAAAAGTTGCATTGAGCAAACTGAATAGATTATTTTGTGCTATTGGTAAATCTTATTTTATATGGGCATGCTTAAGTTGAAGAATATGCCATTTTATTTATTTTTTTTAATAGTGAAGTATCTTACAGTGGAGTAGTACTAAGGAACATCTTAAATATTTAATTTTTTTTTTGTGATAACCAGTTTGAATGATTAGCTCTATTTACATGCTTATTGGTAGCCTCCTAAAGCGGGAATTTTGAGTTTTTATTCCTTGCAGTTGAAAGTTAATTCAGTTGATATTAAAAATCACTGTTGCATGCAATGCTCACAGAATGCAAGCGGCTGTAAAACTCTTGTGAAGTGTAAAGGAAAATACCTATAGATAATTACAGTGTATACCACTTAGCGAGAACCGTGGAGATACTTTTGAAAACTGCCCTGTTATGTTCAGTGAACTTCTAGTCAGAAATGTGTTTATTAGCTGTTTGAAAGAATCCACGCACTTAGAATCATGTAGAGAAACTCGCCTCGATTAAAGATGTCTTCTGTAAAACAAATGTATTTTCTCTCTGTTGTCTGCAGTTTTACAGGATGGTGGTCTAAGAAATAGCTGGGTACCCCTCCTGCAAAATCCTTTTCCAAGCAATTATTTCTTTCTGCTATGTGCTAGTCATTTTGACTGCCCCTGGGCTAAGTGTGCAAGTGAGGGCTGCTCAGACGAGTGTTGCACCGCATCGTACCCATGAAGGAAGAATTACATAATGGTGATAGAGGAAATGCAAAGAGATTTTTGACACAGGTGTAATTATAATTCTCAGAGAGGGAGAAACAGTGCAAAAGTAACTTTGAAACTTCATTCTGTTGGAGGAAAACTGTGGGCCAAATTGTGTTTTCCTGATGGTGCTGCTTTTCCTGTGGGCTTTGCTGGGGTTATTTGCATGATTACAGTAACTAGACTTGGCCTGAGAAATCACTGTTATTAAACAGAATTTCAGGAAGTACACAAAAGAAACCTAAGAAGTTTTAAAATCTGCTATGTTCTTGACTTCCTCACAGGTTGTGATTTTGAATAACTAACTTTAAACATGGAATGAATGGGGGGAGGAAAAGTGTACTAATTCTAGGATGGCTTACTTACAGTCTGTCTTGTGTCCTGTAGGCATTGGTCTCGCTGCAGTCAGTGGGAGCTTTAAAATTGGCTCCATGGTTTAATCAGTGCTAAAGACAGACACTGGGACAAATTTTCAGAAGCTGTAAATTGATGTAGTTTCTTTGGTCTTAAGAACAGTGTAGACTTGCACCAGCTGATGATAGCACCTCTCTGCTTATAACATACAAGATCTGTAATTTGTATTGAACGGTATTACCAATTTTGTTGGCATTAATTTCAGAGTAGGAAAATTATTTTGGCAGACTGGCAAATCCTTGTGTATAGGGACTACTCACGAATGAGCGGCTTGATCCTGTGAGTGCTCCCAGCCTAATTTCCTTGAGAAGTTTCAAAGCTACATGTGTGTAAGCTACATGATTATTTAATGGAAGTGCTATTCATGTTAAGTAATCTTTTTTCAAAAATATCTTTACAGATTGGCCAGTTGAGAAGTAATGTAACTACCATGGAATAAACTTGCAAAATCCATTTGTCCCCTGCTTATTCATTTATTAGATTTGAAGTTCTGTATTAATGTTCTTAGCTGGTAGTAAGTCAAGCAAATGGGTCCCTTTTTCTTCTAGAAGATTGAAACATTCATCAAACAAGTAATACATGGCAAAGACTCTGTATGTTCCAATGGAGAGCACTTGGTTCTGAAGATTTAAAATACTGTGTATGAATGTCTGTGTGGTAACATGCATTTCTAGGATACATTCTATTTTGATGACAAACTGCAATCCAGGTAAGTTAGATTTTCCCTTATTCAAGTTGGGTAAATTGAATTGCAGATAAATTATGCAAACCATGTGAGGTCATGCATCTAGTTTTTGACAGTCATCAAGTGAGACCTATTCTGGTCTCCAGGCTTGTAACTGGGTCACCCTTGGATTGTAAGTTTCCCTGATTAATTGCTGGTGTTTGTTTTGTTTTCTAATTTTTCCACTTGATACATGAAATGCTGATTTTCAAAAACATGTAGATGTAAATAAGTTTACATGTTTGTTTGTAACTATCAAAGTATTTTATTTTTACATAGTAATTTAATTGTAAGCCCTTCTAACAAGTAACTTCAGAACAAGTGTAAATAATGACTCATCTCTGGTTTGTTTGTTTGGTTTTTTTTTAAATAAATTTAACCTGCCTATAGATTCATGTAGACATACTGCTTGCTGTTCATGGACAGAATGTGTTTTTCTTAAGAAGGAGGCTTAAACCCAAATCAGAGGAACAGCCACTATGGCTTGCATGAGTATGCTGGTGTTCTCACACACTCAGACACACAGCTTATTAGAGAAATGGAAAAGACAATACACCATAAAACTACAATACTTTCAGTTTTAATTAAAGCTATTTTTTTTTAGTAAATGACATCTATGATGGATTCTAGCCAATTCCTCATTTGTCGCTGAAGGTCCAGACTGCTTAGTTGGAGGACTTCACAGCTGCTTAGATGTTTGAAATTACTCTGGTTTTAGGCTTCATGTTTTCTCATATGTTGCTTTTACAGTAGGCAAGCTGTATGATTGGGTAAATTGAATTTCCTTAGCTTATCTTAGTTTATGAGAGCACATAAATAATCTGCATTAACGCCTAATGTGTGACATAGACAGTCCAAAGTTAGGAACTGGATTGATTCCAGGGGAGGAGCACTGGAGCTCTCTGTCACCTTTCAGGAAAATACCCCCAAGCAAACACTTCCATAATGTCCTGCCACAGCTGCCCTCTTCCACCTGGTAGTAATCTTGCTGGTATTTACTACTTCTTCCTTTGTCACTGTTGTAGTTTCCTGGCATTCAGGTAATCCACCACCAGTACACTTCTTTTTGGTTCCTTGGAAAAAGTTGTTGTGGAAACAGTCTCCATGCATTCAAATGTACAATTTTTTAGTCACGTGGTGGGATCTTTAAACTGTGTTTGATCATTCTAGAATCCTAAATAGATAATGAGCTGTTACATGAAAATGATACATCACTTTTTTTTTTGTCCTTTTTTCCCCCTGGCTATTACACGTAAATTCCCTGTTACTGAGACGAAAAAGCAGACTAAATGCAGAGAGAAATACATAAACAAGAAGTAAACAAAACTGCTTTTTACAAGAGTGGGTTCATGATGACTGTTTACATGAACTAATTGCAGCTGTGTTAAACGTGGTCAAAAGAAGCACTAAGTAGGTTGTTGGGTTAGTGCTGAAGGAAGATGCGAAGCGCGAGAGAGCAATCGTGTCGTATATCATGACTAAGCTGAAATGCAGAAGGCATAGTTAGGCAGTGACAGCTGGGAATTTGAAATTTGTGATTTGGATAGCCAGTGACTTTGTGAAGCAAGGGGTTTAGAGTACTTTCTAGTTACTGGCAGTGTGTGGAGGCAGTAATCATGTAAGGCTGTTTTTAGGGCAGACATTCACATAGCATATGCTGAAGTATCTGAGGTGAGAAGTGCATTTTTATAAGTGAAAGAAAATTTTCACAGGGAAATTGGGACACTTAGGGATCAAGTCAGATGTCTGATCTTGATCTTTTAAGGCCAAGAGTCACAGATTACAAAGGGTAGTACCATGAGAAAGCCAAGTCCTATGAAAGTGTTCTTGTAATTTAATGCTTTCTGCCATATTCATAATTTAGTCTTGGACAATACTATAATTTATTTATGAGCTGTTTCTACAGCACTTGTGTTAAAATTCGAGAAGTTTGGTAACGACTTCCAACTGATAAAACTGCCTTTTTCCAAAATTGGATGCCTTCAAGTCAAAAGAAAACTTAAATGGTTGGCAGGATGGTATGACAAAAAAGTAGTAATTAAGAAAAACCCCAGCAAATATTCCCACGCTCCCTCCCCCACAATTAAATGCTCTGGTTTTTGATTTCTCAAAGTTTCTGTCTTCTGTTTGCAATCTATGCTAAAACATAAAAAGCAAATATATACAAATCACCTCCTTTCAAGCTTCTGTTTATCCCAATTTTTACAGCCACGCAGCAATAATTTTTACTGGATTCATAAAATCATCAGAGCCAGTTTTATGTTCTAGGATTTGAACTCTGTCATCAAAAGCTTGCCTGAACAGCTAATAATTTCGTGAGTAATGAATCCTGTTGCAGTATTTGTATTTTTATTGCCTCATGAGTTGAAGTCTTCCTGTGCTTTCAATACAGAAAACATTTTGTAAGTTTTCATTATTAAATATCAGTCAGAATGTGCTGCTTTTCTTCACAGGGAGTGCATGCATCTTGGGTTTGGTGACCTGCAGAGCTTCTCATGGTGTAATGCTTTTTTTATTGTGAAGAGAGTTATCTCAATTTGTTCCTGTGTAAAGAGGGATGGCAAGGCTTCTCAGTAGATTGAAGCCAATGAATATAAACTGCAGTGATTAAAAGCATTTTATAAATACATTTAATTTATTATTAACTAGTATGAATTGTTCAACTATGTATTTGATTCAATGAGAAGTTTTGCTGGGGAGCAAACTTCAGTGGTGTTGATGCTCTCGTGTGAAATAGGTACAGCATGATGTTCTTCTGAAGAATATGCCTACTTTGTGCTTTTTGGGTGTTTGTGCCATTGAACTTTATTTGAAGTGCCTGAAAGTAAAGCATAAATTGTGGTGGTACAAACTATACCTTGAGGTTTTTCCATTTTTAAGTCACTATTCTGTTTCCAAATACATTGCTGTTGGCATAACATTTAGAACAGTTTAAATGAAGCTGCTAAATACATTGTAAAGTATTTGTCATGGAGTCAGAAATGTTTATGGTGTCATAAAACCTTTGAGGGAAACACATCAAATAAATTGGTCCACTCTAAAGGCTCACTACAGATTTTAATGTAAGCCCGGGAAATGTCTGATAGCTCTATAATTTGTGTACTTTATAAACCATGAAATCTGAAGTGAGAAGGTCTGACTTTCATGCTTTCAGGTTTTGTTCCTTTAGGAAAAATTCAGGGCTTTCTTCTACAAAGTATTTAAAAAAAAGGGAAATTCTGACCACTGTTCTATAAGGAAAGCCTAATGAATGACTTAGGGCATCTTCAAGTGCTGTGTTTCATAATGAATGCTACTGTGAGCATCTGGAAATGTTAATGAAACTATGTTTGATCCAGGTATAGTTTTTGGGGAAGCTTTAATTCATCAAAAATGAGCTTAAGTTGGAAAACATAATGTATTTACCAGCTTTGTGTGCCTCAATATGCTTTTCCACTACGGTGTAGCAGTCTGTTCTGCAGCAGAGCAGCAAAATGGACTGAGAGCTATGGCAAGCAGCATAAGAATCCTGTTAGATATGGAAGACAATGAATTATTACTGAGGGATAATGCCACTTTTGTTTAATCTGTGTACTGTTGAAAATGACTGCATTTGAAAGAAGTCCTTGAATGACCTGCTTCTTAAAGTAACCCTCTCAAAATCGGTGGCTGAGATAAGGGAGTGGTGGGGTGAGGGCGTGGTGGAGGATTAGTGCTAGTAGTATTGCTTTGATGTGAAGTCAGGTCAAGGGGCATCAGAAGTAGGAGGACAGCAAAGGGAAATAGAACTTTGAGGACATATTCCCTGAAGATTAAGTAACTGGAATTTTGGATAATGCAGAGAAAATATATAGATGTGTAGCTTCTTTTCAGTATCATTTGTTTTCTGATTAAAAAAAAAAAAAAACTCCTTATGCATGTGCTGTGATGCCTGTCTGTGTGTAGAGGATCAGGACAAAATGACTACTCCTCTGCAATCACACCTAATCTCACTAAATCTGAGGTTACAGGGGCTGTAAATGATCTACATCTTATGATTTTTGCTGTTTCAGAATTGCTCCTCTCTGCTACCTATCTGGCAGGAGAGAAAGGAAGACAACAAAATTGTTCCCAACGTCTGAGGGCAGCTCCCTGACAGTGTGGGCTAAAATGGGACTTCTTAGTTTGCCTTGATGTCAGTGAAAGAAACTGGTGGGTGAGTCTTGGGGAGACATGCAGGATCCTGGGTTCTGTGGTATGTAGCCAGTTCTTCTCTGAAAATAAATTGGTTTCTATCCTTGGTACCTCTTGGCATGGTAGTACCTCATAAGTTAGTCAGATAGTTGCTGAAATAGTGTAATGTGCCCTGTGACTACATAAATCCCCACCTTTCCATAAAGGACTTTCTGTTGATGGGGAAGGATTGGTAGGAAAGAGCAAATTGAGATACAAATCTCAATGCAGCACTTCAGCTGCCTGTGGTTGTGCTGTCGGTAGCCCTGTAGGGATGTTCTGTGGTTCCACAGGCACCCTGTCCACTCGCTCTTTGTCGCTTTGGTTTCCGCAATGCGGGAGGAAGATGCGGCAGGCACCTACCTCTCTCAAAGCCCACGGATTTCTTTGATGTGTTTGTTACTCCTCAGGGTTTGTTTTTTTTTTTTTTTTTTATAGGAAGTAGACCTGAGAACATCATTCGTACTCACGGAGGCTAATTACAATTTTTCCTCTACAAATCTTTTCTTGGAGAGCTGTGTGTTCAAAGAACTGCTGCTAACTATTTTCTGAGCTACGGTTATGCTCAATGTCCAGGCAGCAAGTGCCGAAACGTAGATTTTTTTGGCATCTCTTCCTGTTTGTGTTTGTTTGATAGCATACATTTGTGTCTTTATTAATGTTGTCAGGCACGTCAAAGCCATCTGTAATAAAACTGCATCAGGAGAAGAGCATGTCAGAAAATGTGACAGTAAAATATCGATGCATCTTAACAAAACTTTTTTATTGATTAAACAGCGCAATTTCAATATGTGGAAAAATGAAATCAGTTCTAATTATTTCAGGACTCTGAGAGCAACTCCAGTGAGCTCTGAGTCTTTGGCTTGCCTATAAAATGACAGCAGACTGAGCAATTTAGTGGTATATTCTGAGAAAATTCTATGGCATGGGAATGCGTTTGCTAGGTTTGCATTGACTGAGATCATAACAAAAGAGGAGCATAAGTAACCCTCATATTTCTGGTGCATAGTTGAATATTCTCCTGGAATCTGTCATTTATTACCCATACTTAGTAGTTGGAATGAGGCTGGCATATGATGTAACATACCAGTGGTCCTTTGAACATCAGCTGCATGTATGAACAATTTCAATGTCTAATCACTGCCAGACAGATGATTTTAATAAAAGGAATTCAGGGGCTCCCTTCCTGACCTAAGATGGTTAATTTTGGGACCAGTAACTTGACGTGCTATTGCATTATAAAATCCAAAAAATGGAGATAATTTCAAGTAGGTTTGCCACCTCAGCAGAGAAAATAAAAAATATGGATTATAAAGATAATAATATAATAAATAAATATAATATTATAATAAATATAATAATATAATATATAAATATAATAAAAATAGCTAATGTTATATTCTTTTGTCAAAGCTGAGTGTGTGAAGTAAAGCATACTGAAGTTAGGAGACTTACTAAGTCCCTAGGTGTAACATAAACAAGGAATTTTCCTAAAAATTGGTCCATGGCCCGGATTTGAAGCTTGCTGGAAGTGCAGGAAGAGAAATATTGGAGGAATTCACCACCCAATATAACCTCTTTTCTTGTTCTGCTTCTTGACACTGAATTTCAAGCAGTCATTGGCATGGATGTCTCTGCCTCTTTTTTTGGCTGTTTTGACACTTTGATCAGTTGTCTCTATTCTGCTCCATATACTCTCTGGCCATTCTTCATACTGAGCCTTTGCTTTTTTCCTAAGTTGTGCCCCTTATGCAATCTTTACTTTGTTAAACTGACCCTTCTGGCTTTTCTTAGGTTTTCATCATTTGTTCACATTTTCCAGCTTTTTTTTTTTTTTTTTGCTTGCCTTCTTCTATGTCAGGTATTTGCCCCTGTTCGAACCTTTGATTTAATAGTCATATAGTACTGCAATTTTTAAAATGGCCTTTCTTGGCAGATTTTTGGACATTTAGTTTATAATAAACATGTTATATAAAACATACTATTATTATTTGGGATTTACCAGTTCCCAAATCTCTTGGATTTTGTTATGGTATCTCTTGAGGAGAGAGTGCCACCAGGTCTGATTGCATTTGTGAAACAAAATTTTTATGGTGAAAGCCAGAAGACCCTGTGCTTTTGAACTTCATGTATGGAGCTCCTGTTGGTACATCTTGGTCCCTTTGGGGCCTCCATCCAGATTCAGAAAGCTCCATAGAACTGTGTGTTTCATGCTCCTGGAAAATGTTGTGTCCTGTACTCTCTATCTATTTATTTAGATTATTTTGGTTTTCTGAAGTTAGCACTATTTTCAATAATTTTTCCTCTATTGCCTAGAAAATAAAGTGTAATGGGAATGACTCAGAGTAAATACTTTTAACAATGTTTTTTGCTGTCAAAGACTTATGTGTTGGCTCTCTGACCTTTCAGATGGACTTCTGTCTATGTTGTGAGAACCATAGCACCTAAAACAGTATGTTGGATGCAGTTTGCTGTGTTACTGGGTTGTACAATGAAAGAAGGAGAAAATTACCAGAGTTTTTATATACGGGGAATTATTTTGTATTTGATGTCTGTACATTTGTTGAATAAGCTTGGAAACTTCACCAAAAGCTGAAGGCTGTATTTTCTTCTAGTACCTCTGATTATCGTGATGTCATGGCCACAGATCCTGGTCAAAACTGGAGGAAACTCATTCATTTTAGAGATTGTTACCAACTGAGGCAACTAGCTGTCCACATTTGAGGACCTATACTAAATACATGATCCATATGTATTTTTGTGAAATGCATATATAGTAACTCTTCCTAAAGACAGAAGTAAAGGAACTGTTGGCTGAAATTTCTCGCTGTTGTGTTTGAAGGAACATGGTTTGCTGCCATCATCTGAAAGCTGAAATTTATTTTCTCCTGTATTTTTTCTTTTTTTTTTTCTTGCTGCTGAGATATAGCAGGAGAATTGCCTGTATTCAGCTGCCAATTACAGATTTAATTCAGTTATTTGTTTTCCAGTAATCTGATTGCCATTAGTGCCTAGTTCACTAATTGTTCACTATACTCTGTCAGTTTATTATGCAAGTAACATTCTGAAATGAAACCTAATAAAGAAATGATGGCAGCAGTCTGAACAGATGATGTATAGTAGTTATGAACTGATTTTTTGTTTCTTTTTGTGAGTTAATTTCCAGACTGGTGGACAGTCAACTCAGTTATCTCTCAAGTAGCATGAATTGAAGAAATCTCTTACCTTGCAAACATACAACTCTGTTGTGTGGAGTCATTCAGTTTTTTAGAGGGATATCTTGTTAATAAGCTGTTTATTCCACAAATAATGGTGCTTTTCTCAATGTCCTTGGTGGTAATTTAATTCTTGAATTCAATTGTTTGCCAAGGAGATGATTTGTGATTTTTAAAAGCATGAGTGCAAATGACTATAGTACCACAGACTTGGAATGCAGTGAGAGGGACTTCGTTTTTTCACATAGCCTAGGTTTAATTTGACTGACTCTTGTTTTTGTTGACTTGATTGTATAATCTTAATCCTTGTATAAATGCATGAAAATATTTGCCCATATAACCCTATTGCTGCAACTCAAATATGCAGCAGGATCCTCTTTCTGTAGCAGGAAGCTGGAATGGCAGAAGATTCTTCCAAAATGTGCATTTACATATTTTGTGGCCTCAAAAGTTCAAGATCAGCATTTGTATTACTGAGCAAACTAAGCTGGAATTTTTCCCAAATGACTGCATTATCAGTCTGCCGCTCAACTGCCCTTCCAGTGCGGTGGGTAGGAAACAACAGGATTGCATTTGGAAGACAGAGAGGCATAACACTTGTTTTTCATCTTTCTGCTAAATTCAGACATTGAAATGGGTGGACTCCTGATATATGGTATGGGAAGTTGCTAGAAAAGTAATGTTAATTGTGTTTAAAGTTTATGTTCTTTAGCCCAGTGGAATGACTGTAGATGCAGCATGCAGTCTTGACCACCCCCACTCTTAAGCTCACTAGTGTCAGTGAAGAAAAACTTTATTGTTGAAATCTTAGTTTTTTCTGGAATTTCTGTAAAAGCAAGAAATGGGAAAAACCAACCAGTAAATTCTCAAGCTTAAGATGAGGAGGATGACACTGGGCTGCTGCTGATGCCTGGCTGTGAAGTCTGTGCATGTGGAAATGGGCTGGGCGTGGTCACGGGCCACTGGAGACCTGTTCTTCTCAGCCCTGCATGGGCTATAGGTGATGGGTGTGGTGGTCATAAAATGCCTGTTTATTTCAAGAAGGAGACCCTTTTATAAAGTGGCTCACTACTCTGCCAAGAGAGGATGTGTTCACTGAGTTCCAAGTGGAAAAACAGGGCTGCTGCCTTTTGAAGTATTTTGTGGTAGTGTCAGTGAAATACTATGACATGTTTGGTGGGATTTTGTTGGGTTTTATTTCAGGAACAGACAGATTTTCAGTACTTCCAAATGCCTTTCTGAGGTTATTTGGACAATTTAAGGTTATTCTTTTTCAGTGAAGGCATTTAATAATCTTTATGTTTTTAAAAGAGGCCTTTCTATAATAGTAGGAATAGCTACAAATTCAAGTGCTACAGATAATATAAGTTGACAAGTTCTATGGCATACTAATGTTGTCACAAAAACCAGCAGCTTTCCCCAAAAATACATTTTCCAATAGTAAAAGCAGATAAATGGGGGGGTTGTGAGTGAGAAGCATGAAGCTTTTTCAAGAGGAGAGTGGTCTGCCATGAGACAGTAAGTTGGAGAAAGATGTGAGAACAATGAAAATTCCCATTGTTCAAGAGTGGGTTTGGTGGTTTTGGGGGATTATTTTGTTTGTTTGGGGTTTTTTGGTTTTTTGTTTGTTTTGTTTTTGTTTTTGCTTTGTTTTCTTCCGAACTTAGTCCAGCAATCCAGCATTGAATTTCCCTTCCTCACGTTCAGCTCTAGAAAGCATGAATGTCCCTCTGGAAGGAGAATAGGCAGCTGGCCATTTCTCATTACTTGGAAACTTTATAAGAAAGATGAATTTGGGAAGTGAATAGAGGAAGAAAACAATACAAAAGGAACTGCTTTAAACAAAAGATACACTTCTGTCACTTTTTGCCGTGCTCAATAAAAACTAAGCTGTCCAGCCTTTAACTGTGGTCACTCAAATTATGTCTGTACAGTATGCTGGCAACTGTATATGTGGTAGGCAGTGAAGATAAAACCCAAGCTATAAATGAATAGTCCCAGCAAGGCTTTGGAAAGCACTTGGAGTGAATTCTAAGTTGGGTAATGAGAGCAGGCTTGGAGGGAAATTGAACTGCTTGCCCTTCCTGATTGCCGTATTCAGCTTGCACTGATACCCCATAATGTCCTCACTGATACCCCATAACAATGTGGGGCTGTGGCTGAGGTCCTCGAGCCTCAAGGTACCCCAGAGAATTGCTCCTCCTTGTGAGGAGCCATGAAGAGATGGTTTCAGGCATGTAGCCACTGCTAAGCAGGCTAGTAAAAGAATTGTGAAAAATAGCAATCCACTTTCAATACTGCATTTGTTGTAAATAATTAAAATGCCATCAGTTTACTATTTAAATGCTGATGTGGTTACCTGGTTTTCCCCATCTTAATGGCCAGTTTTATGATGCAGGCTTGCATGCTGCTTATTTCTTAGTTCATTTCTCTTAAGGAGGTAGTGAGTCTGAGCCATCATTCTAAATGGCTTGTAAGTGCTGTCTCAGTCTAGTTAGATTTATAACAAAATGGATCCTATAGAGTTTTGCATAAATAAAAGCATTTGTCTTTCATTGCTCTTTCACTTTCCTACCTACTATCTTGTAGTAGTAGTTCCTGAAACAATTTCATCTAGAGGCTGCAGTTAATTCTAATATGCTTCAGGAGGTCAATATGAAAGAAGCATAGAAAGTTTTTTCTGGTTGTTATGACTCTTGTTAAAAATGCTGATGCTCAAGGTTTCTTATCACGTGCTCTGCATCTTTATGTATATAGGCAAAATAATTTTTTAAAATATTCTTCAGTTTTGTTGGTGACTCATTTTCATGCACAAGCATTTACTGCCTGCTACAGAATTGTCTGTTACAAGGGAGCAGTGGAGAATGCAAAGTGCTGGAGAATGAAGGCCATGTATCTGGGAAAGGGGGTGCTTGTTGCCCATCCATCTCATATTTTGACCAACTTCATTACTTATTTAGCCTCTGTATTCCTCAGTGTCCTCACCTGGAAGGAAATACTCACTTTTTGTACTTACTTTCCCTTGGTTCTTCCCCCCCCCCCCCCCCCCCCCCCGTTAATTAGAGATTATGGCATTTTAGAGCCTTTTATTGTAAAGAGGCACAGTAGGAATATTCACTTTGCCTCTGTTGGGCTTATATTGGCATATACAATGAAGTCATGATACCTTCACAAATTAGCTTAGCCACAGTTACTAGTGTGCAGCCCTGGAATCTTTAGCAAATTTGAAGACCCTCACTTTCCTTTGGCTGCAGCTACTCTCTGCTGTCACTGTTGGCTATTACAGACTTTACTTACTGTCTCTTTTCCAGACAAATAATGTGATAGCATGTTTCTCTTTCAGTAGGTGATAATGTTGAAGAATTTAAACAGGAATAAATAAAGATAATTTGAAAAATAACGTTTCACCCATGTGAAAATTTAAGAGACAGAGCTTGAAAGAATTAAGAGGTTTCTTTCAGCTGGTTGATTTAATATTTCAAATCTAGAAACATGTGTTTATATTTAGCATATAGTTAGGGTTAGTTCTAGCCAGGATAGATTTAAAATAAAAAAACCCAGAACAAACAATACCCACCATTGTTTGAACCTGCTGATAAGTACAAGTAATTAGAACACATCCAAAACCACCGGATTTAAGTATTGCAAACATTTGTCACCTATGTAGGCAGCTTTTTATTTTGCGGGTGAAAGTTCAATAGGCAAAAGATTTTGAGGGGGAGGTTTTTGAAAGTAGAAGTAGACATGACCTGTTTTGTTCTAGGCATGTGAATCTCCCTCTAGTGCCTTTTTTTAATTTTGTGTAGAACGTATATTAGGTCATCCCCTTTTATTAAGCAATAATAATTTATTATCCTCTGTGATAAGTTCCCTTCAATCTTTATAAACAATTAGCTCTTCTGATACAGCTGTGATTCTAAAATAATCAGTATTGAAATTGGAATCTTTGTATATCTGTTTTATTTTTGGATTGTAAATATTTTTTGCAACAGCTTTTTCAGAACATCATGAAAATGTATATTGTAATGATTGTGTAGGCATGTATAAGAATTTAATTGCTTTCTGCATCTGTGTGTGGACTTTGTAACTTTTATTTTGAGACTATTACTTTGTGTTAGAAGCTATTATTTTTCACTTGACTGGGTTTTTCAGGAGGCTGGAATACAGAAGTGACTTAAAACCAGGTGTTGTCTGGTTTGCTGGGCCCTGTGTATGTGAAAGGTCCTGGCTTTTGCTTTTAAACCTTCCACTGGCTTCCACTATGGCATCACAGTTTCACTCTTGGGTGTTGCCTGGACCTCACTGAAGTTTGTGACTGAAACAACCAGTTTTACATGTACACATAGCTTTTGCTTTAAATCAGTTGCTTTTAGATAGAAATTTAATTTTGCTTTCTCCTTACTAAAGTTTTTCTGTAACTGCTATAACTGGTTTTTCTAGAACTGCTCCATGCTGTAAAAGTCTCAGGCTTTTTCACAATCTTTCTGAGCACTGCTCTAGGTTTGTTTTGAGGAGTACCTGTACCAGACCTCCTCCCCTTTGTGCCAGAATTTGCATCCCATTTGCCTGCCTATCCAAGGAGGTACCAGCCATGGATGAATGGCTGAGACAAGTGTGTTAATTTTTTTTTTTTTTCAATTTTGTGCTCAGCATAAAAGAAGGGTTTAATTTAAAACATCAGTTGCCCTTTTTCTTTTCCAGTTCCCCTGGAGCACTGTGCTTCTCTGATCTTCAAATTTTCTTTTACTAGTGGAAACTTTTTGGTTTCTTCAGCTAGCTCCAGCCAGTCTTTTTCTTTCTTGTTTTCAGTAATGCCCTGATTATCTGTTCCTGAGTCCCTTTGAATTTTCTGATACTTTTGATATCATGAGATTACCCATTTCTCATACCTTTATGAACCAGGGAGCATCCCTATACCTGTTATGTCTTCCCTCTCTGCACAAGAGCAGCTTTCTGGTTATACAGGGTTTTTTGTTCACATCTTTAGTAGTTCCTTATGCTGTGGAAAATGTGTAATGCATTTTGAATTTTGAAAAAAACAAATTGACTAGAAGCATGAATTTCAAAGATTTTTTAAAATAAAATAAGCCTATGGCAGCAGTAAAACGTTAATGCACTTACCATTACTTTGCTCTTTGAGAGGGAAGAATTCCTGAGAAAATCTTTTACATCAGCCAGAAGAGCTGAAAGACAATTTTTTCCTACTATGGTAAAGTATAGATTGAGCTACAGGCTCAATTGTGTTGGATTTCTGATTGTCTGACAAGAACATACATTCATTGTCTGAGCAATTGAAAGTAAACCTGCATTCAGTAAATTTATACATAGAATGTGTCAGAAGCATAAACACTCTTCCATGTGTGTCACTAGCAGTCAGCACAAGTGTTTCTTTGAGACTTCACACTGCAAAAAAAAAAATCAGTCTGATCTGTTAAAGCAGCTGTGAATGTTTAAGTGTTGAATTACATGTGTTCGTCAGTGCTTAGAGGATGTCAGAACCCATTTGCCCCAGTAGGTTGATACTCAGCTGACCTTAGCTTCCACAAAACCATGTGAAAATAGATACAACTGCAGTCTAAGAAAAAAAATAAAAGTTGTTTTGCCTTGTTTTACTCATACTCAGGTTTCTTTTATGGATACACAAGTATGTTTACACAAGTAAGCTTAGCTGTACTTTCCTGCAATTAAATTTTTGCATTCTTTGTGGTCACAAGTGGTAAAATAGAGTGAAGAGAGAAGGAAACCTTAAAATGATTAGGTTAAATTTAACCAAGTAAACTAATAGTATTTTTGTTTCTTAAAAAATATGTGTATGCACTAGTTGCACACATGTAATATTGGTGTTTACCGAAATAAACAACCCCCCCAAAAAATCAGTGTTGAAATACCATTTTTCATTTAAAAAGAAGGCCCCAGTCAGGTTCTGTTGTAAACATTCAGTGATTTCACGAAGCTGGTACAGTTAAAAGTGTCTGCATTTTGGGAGAGAGAGAGATCTGTAAGTTTTATGGTACATCTTTGTGATCAGGCTTCCCCAAGAGACAGTGTATAGATGAAAAACTAATAAACTGCCTTCAGTTCCTATAGAATTTTCTAAAGGACCAAGAAAACAAAAATGTGGTGGTTGTAAGTTTTTTTTACTATTCCCAGTTCACATCTGGAACCTATAATCTATAATATAGGAGCAACCCCAGAAACAATGAAAGAAAGCTCCAACCTGAGATACTCTCCTGGGAGGTAATTTTGAGTTTGGAACATGCTCAGAGAAGTGCTTGGCAGAAGAACTAAAGACCATTGAAAGAAGTTTTATGTTGTGTCTCTTGAAACAAAAATAAATTTAATGTACTTAAATTATCCCTTCAGACCTCAAGGTCTGTATTACTATGTAATTTTTTTTTCCTCCCTATTGTGAATTGCCAGAGATTCCAACAAAGTATATGAAAATTTGTTCTTGTACTTGTTCACATGCTTGGACTGATACAACTATTTCCCATATGAAGTCAATAAGCCTTTTTCATAAGAGGTTATAAAAGCTGAAGAAGTAGATGTAAAGGAAAATTATGCAGACATTTATACTTTGAAAGAATTCAAAAAAGTTAAAATGCTTTGTCTTGTTTTGGTTAGTTTTATCAGGTCACTCATGCAAAATCTTCAGTGTTTGTATTGAAATGAGAAGAGCTTTGATTTCAGTGGAAGAAGGCAGAGCATTTTCAGAATAGAAGGAGGTAAGCTGATCATGAGGCCCCTGAAACAATGTGTGTAATACATGGGTGGAATTACAACCCGCAGCCACACAGCACTGTGGAGTGGGAGGGGTGCATCAGTAGCTTTGCCAATCGCAGCTTCTGCTGAAATACTGTTGATTCTGCTGTGGCAAGGAGTCTGTGCAGTCTGATATTTGAATCAATTGTTGCAAGATACTAAATGTTTGCGTACCAAGGAAATTACTTCCTCTGAAATTGTAGCGGGTTTCTCCTATTGCATTTGAACCCTTGGCAATCCCTAAAAAAAGTGACTATCCAGAAGTTGAAACACTTGGGATATATCTTTTACAGCTCAGAGGATAATAGTGAGGCATGTTGATAATGAATGGGAGGGAAAGAATATCCTCAAGAGGAGGTCTTCTAGCAGCTTGTTTTTTACCAATGGCTTGCAAGTAATTTTGCATCGTTCATAGAGCACTGCTTGGACAGCCAAGTGCATTGTCATTTTGCAGGGATTAGCCTATTAGTTGTTACAGTGCTAGTGGTGGTACTTGCCAAAAACAGGGAAAATGACTGTCTTAATTATCCCTGCTCTTTGACTTCATGCTTCAAAATTTTTTTATGCTGAAAAGCCTCTTGAGGAGGAGAACAAGTTTTACAAATTGTTTTAAAATACTTATTCTAGCCTCCCTTAAGAAATATCCATTAGAGTTATATTTTGCAGTTGTGCTTAGAGTTTACACCAAGATGCAGCTCTTCCCTTCTTAGTCTCACACACTGAAAAATGGATCCTTTACATTGAGCAGGCATAGGTGGGAGGCAAATTGAGAAATAGAGGCAGAGATCCACATTCATACAGCCAAACAGAGAATGTGACACATGCCTTGGTATCGTCAGGGTTTTATTTTTTCAAGAAGGTAAGTGATATTCTTCCTAACAGTGAGTGAGAAAGCATTCCCACATACAGTTATTAGGATATCAATACCTTTGTCATGATATTGATAAACCTAAACATAGTTCATTGATTTTTCAGAAAGTTACAGGATTAAGAGTACCTTTCAAATGCCTGTTTCACTTTGTGTTTTCTTTCCTGGTTTGTGCTGTTAATACTTCCCAGTATTCTTGTCAATACTCTTAGTTGTCCATATCATGAGTATATTTAGGCAGCTGTACAAATAGCAAACTAATATGTCCTGTTTATGCATGTGTAAAGGACTGGAATGTCAACATACTTAATTTCTTAGGCTGTTCTAAGTATGAAAATATCTGTGTGCCAGAGCCTTCAAAAAAGTAATATTCTTGTCATGCTCTGATTGTGGCTAGAACATGAGAGATGGAAAATTTTTGGGTAGACGAGATAGCCAAGAGTCAGGCCAGTCCTGATAACGCATGGAAATTTTCACTGTGACCTTCTGCTCTCAACAACTTGAAGGAGTGTAGAGCAGATTTTGCACACAGCAGACAGAATATTTACAAGTGTTGGGCTTCTCTTTCACTGTTGGTTTAAAAGCCATTGTTGAAAAGATCCATCATTGACTTTCTTCTGCTACAACTATTTTTCCTTTGATTTTTTTAGAATTGGTGACAAGCCTCTCTTGCAATGAATGAAGCTTGATTCTGTGAATATTTTTGGTTAGGTAGAAATACTTTGGGACATGTTGCTTTTCTAGAAGTAGAAGTTTTATTAGTCAAAGGAAATATGTTTCAGGGAGATGGTGGTTTTGGTGAAGTAGGATGACTGGAGCCGGTTTCATTCAGCTGGCATTAAAGTCCTGCCCCATTGTTCCATTCTGAGTCGTCAAGCCACCAGTCGGAATGCTGGAGGCTGCTTGTTTATCTCAGTATTTTTCAATTCTGTCAGTGCCTTGGTATTTTGATTTAGTGAGGTCTTAATGTTTCCCAGAATGAAGATTTCCAAGAAACAAGACCCTTTGTTGAACCTAGCAGTTGAAATTTGGGCAGTTCTATCAGATAATACCATTTAGAAGACCATTAATCTTTCAAATTCTAACCTTTGGTTGAAAAAAGACAGCAAAACAACATTAGGCATAAGGTAATATGTGAGCAATTACAGTTGGCAGCCTTTGCACCTGTTTTTGGCTACAGTCACATACAAATGTAAACAGTCTCAGATTTTTTTATTCTTCCATATCTCATCAGACTAGAAGCTGGCTAAAATTTGTCTGACTTTAAGGTGGTAATGGTTCAGATAAGGATTGAAAATATGAAAAAGCAGTAAACTCCCTCTCTATTCCTTGTTCTTCAAGTACACTTCTAAAAATCAGAGTTTTATTTATCCTCTTGTGGCTTTGAAATTTGAATTTTCAGGAGCAATAGTGTATTTGGATACTTTTGCAGGAAAAAACAGGCAAAGAAAGACTTGTCCAGTGGCAAGAATTATTTGCTTTTTAGTAATTGCTCTGTCTCTAAATGGGTGGGAAATTCAGGGTTAGGAGATAAAATTAAATATGTAAATACAAAGTTCTTTAAACATGAAGTGTGCGGGCAGAGGTGGGTTTTGGGGATTTGCTTGCTTTTTCTATGAGAATGATCTCCAAAGCTGTAAGTTACAGTGATTAGTATTCAGGGCTGTAGTAGTATTTAAAGGGTTGGTCTAGTCCTGCTGGTTTAATTGTTGTCTAGTTTCTCAGGCTTTGCCTATTTTGAGAAGATGAAATGGGAATGGGGAAGTAATAAAGATGCAAACTGAAAAAATAACACACAGCAGCAAATGTTGTAAGAATTATAAGATAATTGGTTTTGTATGTTTTAGGAAGGTGGGTTAGGCCAGAGAGCTCTTATCTCTCTCCTGGGGATAAAGAAGGAGGGAGCATTGCTTCCCTTTGTATTGAATTTCACAGAATCACAGAATAAGCTGAGTCAGAAGGGACCCACAGTGATCATTGAGCCCAACTCCTGGCTGTGCACAAGACTTGTCCATCTTCAGACCCCATTGTCACTTGTTGGTTTGTTGGTTTTTTTTTTTTGTGATCATATTGTTGTGGACTGAAGAATTTTCTTCTAGCTAGAGATCTGGTGACTGTTAATGGGAAGTATAATGTCCTTCAGATGGCCAGGAGACATGGGCTGCATTCATAACAGGGGATGCAAAAAGGGGGATCTAATGGTGTTGGTGTCACTGCCTGTGAAAGCAGGGTAATGCATTCCAGGGATAACAGATTTGCCTGCAGGGTGTGTTGAAAGTGGATTAGTGTAAGCACTGGTTTTCCTAATACTCCGTGCTCTCAGCTCTTTTTAAGTACCAAATTCCACGGACTTAAATAATTAGAACACCAAAGAAATTACAATGTTCTTCCTCCTTTTTCTTGTGCTATTTCCTTGTATCTTTTCCTCCCTTTCTTTTCCTTCCTCATTTTTGAAACAAACAGGGAAATTAAGTAGCAAAACTCCCTTAGTGCAACATTGCAGTTGACAATGAAATTGTCAGGATGGCTGCTCATGGTTCCCACAACCATAATAACTAGGCTAAATTGCATAAAACATAGAATATGGAATATTTCTTATGACACATTATGTATGCTGTGGGAGCCATCACTTTGAAAATCTTGACTTCTGTGTTTTTAAAATATCTTTTGAAATTTAGCATTAATGTTTCTTTTTTTTTCCTTTTGCATGAACTTTTTTTTTCTGTGTCCACTGGTGATAAAAATCAGCTCATGAATGCCACCCTGATATCCCTGTGAAAAATGCATAGCAATCAGTCCTTCTTCTTTATTTAATGAAACTGTTACAAGGAGAAATAAATTACATTATGCAGTGACATGAGAAGGCTAAACAGTGAGCTCCATTACAGCCACATTGCATCTCAGTACATTCTTTTAAATGATCCTGGGTAAATGTTTTAGAAAAACAGGTTGAAATATTACTTCCTTGGCTTACAGACAACTAAAGGAATACTTAAATTGCATTTGTATTCTGCTGACTAGTGTCATGCCATTTTGCAATCTAGCAAGCCCTTGGTTTTTGTACTGCTGTACAATTAACATTTCCTGTGCCAAGGCTGCACCATGTAGGAATCAGGAATGTTACTAAAGCCCTGACCTGAGCACAAGTGAACTCTCAGTGGTTGCTGAAGCTAACCTCTGCAAGCTGCTATGGCAGCACAGCAAGTCTTGCTCTGTTCACTAGTGCTGAGACTCCTGAGCTGTGGTCATCTCCTTTTAGTCTGCTTTCCATGTCATCCTTCCTTTCATCTGTTTGATTTGATTCTGATGTTTGAATGTTTTAACTTTCAGACAGCGAAAGCTTCATATGTAACTTGCAGGACCAGGAAGACTGATCTGATACTGGCCTTGTGAGAGTCTGATTATTTCTGTTTAGTACAAGAAGACAGATTAATTTTCAGTGTCAACATTACTGTCATTCTTCAGGTGTTCCACCATCCTCCTCCTCTTATGACTCCCATTTAAATCAAGAGGAGTTTGTATAGAGCAGCAGGATCATTTATAACTGACAGCTGAGTTTTGCATTTACAATGATTTTGTTTAACTTGCTATAATTGGAGTTCAAGTACAGGAATTCTGTTTGGTTTTATCTATTATGATGAAAAAAATGGAATTTTTGTAAGGGTCTGTGATATTTTGGTGTCCAGCTGTCCTCGGAGGCTTATGAATGTTTAGGTGTCCTTATATTTATTGTTATTCTTTATTCTATATTCTGATGAACCGAATCATGATAGGTGTTTTACGTTTTTAGTCAAGATTGGGCTTTCTCCCTAAACATCCTTACCACATTCGTGTCTCATTTTGGTGGATTTGCTTCCTGTATTATGGTAGCCTCAGCCAGCTCCTGTCAAAACGTGGAGGATTCTGGATAAGCACAGTTTAAAAAGTAGATCCCTCATCAAACAGGATGCAATCTATTTAATTTGTTAATTCTAGTTAAAATGGCAAATTAAACTTCAGAAGCACGGTGCTATCCGAAATGCTTTAAAAGCAGTTACAGCTTTATGCGGCTTCACAGGTGTTATCTTTGCAGCTGCTGACAGTCTTTAACTGGTGTTGGAAGGTGTGCTGTGTGAGTTGCTCTGACAGCCACAGCTTCAAGACTCCTTGTTTATAGGTGAATGTGGGGCTTACTGTTGTTAAACCCAACTATTTTTACGGTCCTGTACTAGCATGGAGGTACTAACTTGCACATTTGTTTTCCATGAGCTGGCTGTCTAACTCTGAAGCTCTTTTAGGAGAACCAAGATTCAGAAGAGGGGTAGAAAGAAGAGAGAAATATTGCTGTTCATTGGGGGCTTATCCATTTCATTTTTCTCTGATGCAAGAAGTATCCCTTAGATGTAGCAATGAGATCACAGGCTTGAGGTTGGTTCAGGTCTCCATGCATGCAGGAGCTTCTGAGGATCAGGGCTTTTGTGGCCCACTTCTCAACTTGAATCCAGCATAGTTTTTTGGGTGCTGTTGGGCCTTTAACATACTGGACTGCATGGTGCAGTTGTAGGAGTTGCTGATGGACCTGTGCTTGTTCCTTTCTAAATAATGGGTATTTTCTGAAGATTTTACTTTGCTGTTTAGAAGACAGCCTGTAGTGTGCCCACAACTTCTCAGACTGGAGATAGCTTTGGATCCAATTAAAAGTAAATTCCAGAACTGAACTTACTGCTAGATACTTTATTTTTAAGGTATGCAACAGTTTTATTAATTTTCTTTTCTGTTGGATTTCTAGGGGAAGAAAATGAAACTTGTCAGATTATTATGTGTATATGGTACATGTGTATAAAAGCCAATGCTCCTCTGTGAGAGCAGCGCAAAATCACCTGTGCAGCATAGAAAGCTAGGCATAAGCAAAAGGAAAAAACTTCAGCCCAGTTAATTCTGATCAGCATACAGAAAATCAGCTGACAGTTGAAGTATGAGGTTTTGAGGAGAAGAGAGAGAAGATTGCTCAAAGATACAGCTATTTTAATTTAGTTATTTTGGAAAATAGCTAAACTACCTAGCAGCTGAAGTTAATATCTAATATATTTTGTTGTAAAATTAGTTTTTCAAACCCTCTCAAGTTTTTTTAATAAATGTTTTGATAATTTAGACTGGGATTTTTTCATTTCTGTAATGGAGTGAAAATTTTCACTCAGTCGTATGGATTTTTTTTTTGAAGTCATGCATTATTGAAAGTTCAGTGGTTCTCTAGCAGAGTTGCTAGTGTGTGGTTATTTACACTTACTTCTGATGGTATCTGCTAAAATTTGGAATATTCGTGAGCTTACTTATAGTCACCACCTATATATAACAACCCCCTGGGTGTTTTAACCCCTTTTTGAAACACAGCATGTTTACTAGGGATTTGGGGCAGAGGGGGAAGGAGAGAGTGTGTCTTTTTTTTTTTTTTTAATTGAAAGTAATGAGTATAAACTGGATGTCATAATTGTGTGATTTTGAGATATTGTAGCACTTACCAAACTTACTTGTAGCAAACTGGCTGTTTTTGGAATATTGTATTTGCCTTATTTTTCTGTAGGAAACTTCAGTGCTCTTTCCCTCCTCTCAGTATCTCAAATTGTACAGAAGAGAAGGGATTTTAATCAGTATTTGATCAGGAGATTTGTTTTGCTGTAGAGTGTGTCATAAATTAAGCAAAGTGTACAGTAGATTACTTATATTGTCTTTTGCATAAAGTTCTCAGGCACATAAGTTTTAACATCAGAAGACAAAGTCATAAACCCTTGCCATTGCACTTCGGCATGTTACAATAAAGGATGCAGAGGATAAGGTCTTCTATTTTTTTCCTTTAGGAAGGTTGATTTGCAAGAAGGATCACAGATCTGAGGAGAACTTGGATTACAGTGACAGAAGTGGTTATTGACTTGCCCTTTCTCATAGTTGTGTCATGTTTCATCAGCCTTTGAAAATCTTGAAGGTATCAAAATAAATCCTGAGGCTCAAATGGCATAGCGTTACATGTGAAGAACTAATTAACCAAAGAGACTTTGTGCTCTACAAAACAGGATGGTTTCAGTTCTTGGAAGGGCAAGGTCAGCCTCAACTCTAAATATGGGTACATAGGTGAAAAAACATTAATTCACAGGTGGATTTTATAAAATGTTATTCACAGGTGAATTTTATAAAATGTTTAAAGGGAGAAAAAAGGGAGTAACCGGATTATGCTGAATTCCACCAAAATATCCATAAGCAGCCAATATGAAATTTTAGCTGAATAATTTAAGGCAACTGAAGTTTCAAAATATTCATTAAATTCTGAAATCTTAGTGATACCTTCTCGAATTATTATGAACTTTTTTTTTCCGAAAAACTTTAAAATGAAAGTCCCATTTAACAGTCTCATTTAAGGGTCAGACTGGAACTCAAGCCTGGAAATATATCTTTTCTTTAAAGAATTTTTAGCATAGAGCTGTCTCTCATCTATATCGTAATAAATTCCTACCACCTACATTTTTCTTCCTCAAATTTCATGCAATATATTCTCCCCTGTGATTTTGGTGTTGTGCTTGGTAATGATATTTTTGTTTTTCCCCATTACTGAGCACAGCAGTGAAAAAAATGTGATGATATGGCCATTCTGCAGTGGAAATCAAATGTATTGCAGGCTGTAGAGCTTTGGTCCCACACCTCTCTCCTGTAATTTAAATCTCAGTATTTTTAGATCATTGATGTAGTTAGTGGTTTCTAGTGCCAAGTAAGACAGATTGTTTCACTGCAGGTAAACACAATTTTTGATATTATAGGAGTTTTTTTTTTTAAATCATATTTGAACTTCTGGAGGCTTCAATCTGTATAACAAGATTTAAAATACTGGAAAAGCTCGCTGTTTTTCTGATTGTTTTTTGAATGTCCTTTTGGATTAAATATATATATTTTTCCTAGTTTAAATTTAATAGAACATATTCCTTGGAGACATTGGCTTAAATATTTGATTTCTTCTGGGTATTCATTGCTCTTTTATTAGTTCATGTGTCATGAAGCTTTCTGGCAGGGTGTATGCGCAGTGGCCAATTATGCTTCTTACAGAACTACTTCTCTCTCTCATAAATATATCATAATTTCTTTCCTGAAAAACACAGTCAGACATTGAAACACCTTTTCCACTTTTTCTTTTGTTCACAATATCACAGGGAGCCTAGAATTACCCACTGGAAAAGGCAAACATAATGTTGAAACCACAGGGTTTCTGGCAAGATCTTTTCAGAAGCCAGAGCTGCAGATCTGTGAACTGGCATTGCCTGTTCTGTGAACAAGAGCTGCTGGCTTTTTTCTCTTGACTATTGTAACTGTTTCTGAAGAGGATTTCTTCCTCTTGCTGGCCATAGGGGTGACATTGAAAATACCTGACTGGTATTTCATAGTTGAATGTCTTCCTTTGTTTCTGCAGCAGGTGATTGCAGTGTGTAACACATTGTCTTGAAGCTGCTAAGGAGGAAACGTGGTGTATAATAAGACATATTTTAGGATGGGTTTTAATCTCTTTTTCACGTGACAAGGGAAGTGACAAAAGTTATAAAGCTCGATTTGTCTTTTACTTCTACAAGTGAGCATAAGTTGAAGTTATTTGGCACTCCGGTGCTTGGAGCATTATGCAAAAATGTCTAATGCTTTTGTTGGCTTTTGTAACATGCAGTTAATCATTAGGCCTTTTGACTTCTAATTTATACTTATAATTGGCATTTTTCTTAATGTCCTTTTGAAACCATGGCAACAGAGTATTGAATACAATCCATAGCATACTTAAGGATTCTTTTTGTAGTGTATTGTATTTATTATTTAACTGCATTGCCTGAGACCAGAAAAAATTGCAACCAACAAAATGGGATTTGTGTGTTTTCATAAAGTACAAATAGCTTACCTTCAACTGTAAATATATAAAGATTAAATACATTAAAATATATTTTCCTGTTGCTATTTATATCTATTATATCTGTTTATAGTTTCTCTGTAGTATTAGGGCAGAAAGATAATGCCTCTGACTTAATTTTCTTATTCTTCAGAATCAGAGCAACCAATAATGAGAAATATTCAGATAATGAGAAAAAAGGCATGTGGATCTGACGTTAAAAAAGAGCCATAATTTAGAGAGTCAGAATTAAAAACAGGCTATCTCCAGACTTGATTGAAAACTGTGAAAATCTTGTCCATACATCTTGCAAGATTTTAGACAGAAGAGCAGTTTATAGCAGAATGAGTGTACTTGGTAAGACTTTGTCCATGTTGTAAACTGTTCTCAGTCGTTGTTGTTCTCCTAAGTCTACAAAATACACAAAAGAAGTCATCAACAGAGCATTTGTATTCCAGTATATTTTCTGATAAACACAATCAAAGAAATTTTAGGACTGTTACATTGTTGATAAAGAAAAACTAATAAAATTATATATTAAAAAGCATAAAACCATCTGGTACGGGGAACCCTCAAAGGATCTATCTAGCCTTTGTGGGTTTTTATAGAGGAGACTTGGCTGGGATATGTGCTTAGAAAACTTACTCAGCATTGAAACAAGCTTGATATGAGTTGTCTTTGAATTTGGAAAGTATAATTGCACTTCCTGCGCAGCAGAGTACGTGAGGGGTTGTCTCATAGTGTATGGTGGTGCTTTTTTGATTTTGTTTTTTGATCTTTATTGCTTTTGGTTTTGTTGGGGTGTTTTTGCTGGAATGAAGAATTTTACTTCAGCTGCAGGCTGGTTTTGTTTCAGAAAATTGCCTTAGGAAAGCAGGATTAGCTGCTATGTTTAATTCTGGTAATCAAAAGAGGCTTTTGGAGGAAAAATAAAGTAATTTTTTTTCTGTCAATTCTTATATGTAAGCTTTTTGCTGTTTTGCAGTCAGTGTTTGTGTGCCAAGGCAATTCTAGTTGTTAAGCTCAGGTCTGTTTCATCGGTGTAATGCTGCTTTGCTCTTAGCAATTATTTTCTTTCAGGATTTGCCAATTAAGCTAGTGCTAGTGAAAATGCACCTAATTTGTCAAGAAATGTCAGGATGAAATATAGGGGCTATTATATAAATTGGGAAAGAAAGAGATCAGGACAAGCATATGTGAAACTCGGTGATACTTGGTCAGTTCCTGATGTATTTTCATCAGTTTATGCCTCCATCCCCTCGTGATGTTGGAAGAAATGTAAAGCAATTGCTCTTAAGTTATGGGCCACCTATTTACTGTTATATATTAAAATACCGTGCTAGTAGTGTACAAAATTGTTTTGTTTCTTTTGTTTAGGGATGTTGTGAGCTTTTTTCACTCCCCTTGGACTCAACTGGTTTGTGTTTGGTTATTAGTGAATGATGAAGGATGGCTTAGCTGGCTGCTCGTTTATTACCTGCAGTCTACTTAGACTGAACTCTTCAAAGGCATCTATGCTCAAAATGCAGATGCACAGTGCTTAGCTTTTCTAGTAAAATCCTTTCTAGTAAAATCCTAATTTCTTTACTCAGCTCCTCCTTAAGCTTTAGGAGGAGCTGAGTAAAGAAATAAGTTAAGTTGATCTTGTAGTTCTATGTGTAAAGCAAAATGGTCATAATCTGTAGCTACCTGATTGAAATGGCAAAGAGAAGGCATTGAAATAAGACTAGGGATGGCTTGACTTGTAGGAACAAGAAATGTTTCAAGAGCTTCTGCATTAAACTCAACTATGTGCATCTATTCTATAAAAGTCAGAATTAGTGTAAACTGTATATTCTACCAGATTTCATTATGCATAGAAGTGCATCACGACATCACACCAGCAGCTTTAATTATCTCACTGAGCTTGTGCTGGATATCTGTAGCCTCATCAATTCAGTTCACAGTAGCTCCCACACTCTGTCTCTCTACAGTAGCTCTGATTTGCCCTCAGCACTGCTGAGACCCCTCTGTGGGGAGCCCAGGTTCATTTAGGCTGTGCTGTTGATCAGGGTTTCATATTGAAATGATGGTATTCCTTCTGTGATGTCCTTGTGTTATTCATTGTCCTTAAACTGGTTTTAGATTTTGTGGAAACAGAGCTCCTCTGGTGCATTCACCACTGTGTGTTAATGGGTGGAGGAACACGTGTCCAGAGTGTAGTCTTGGTGACAAGTGAGGAAATGATGAAGCAGACTGTTGATTGACAAAAAATCCCCAAAAAAACGTAGTAATGGAAACAATGCAGACCTGTTTAGCTGGCAGCTAAAAGGAATGGGCTTCTTTAAACCTAACAACAAATGATGAGGTGATATGCAGTTAATTCCCACAGGAAGACAAAACTACTGTGAAATCAAGAAAGCTAATTAAACTGGAGGGCAATTACTGGCACAGTAAGAAAAATGCATAAAGTATTTGATGTGTACAATGGGGTAATGGAGATGATGTCCTGGCAAAGCTGTGAGATTCTTGAACATCCTTACAGCAAGATTACTAAAGCATCCTCCCTGGACATCCTCTCGTCATAAAATAAAGCTATTGGTCTCTAAAGAGGACTTTGTGATATAATTATCTTCAGTAGCTGAGAAATAGACCTGATTATCTGGAAAGATGAATTTTGGTCCCTCTTTCCATTTGAATTGTGTATTTGCTCACACTGGCTATCGTTTCCATTACGGGATTTAAGGAAAATTACTTTTGTGTGTTTCAAGGAGACATGCATGCATTGAGGATGGCTTGGAGCCTCACCGTCTCTCTCTTTGGACTCACAAGTCTTGTGCTGTTTTCCACCACCTAACAGTGAGACCAGTTAATTTAATGACTTTGATTTTAGGGTAATTTGTCAGGTTTTGTAGGGGAATGAGAGAAAATTTCGCGTATGTGTTTGAAACGCATGAGGTGGTGTTGAAGGCTGTTCTAAAGCAAACAACTCATTCCAGGAGTGCTGATTTGTACATCTGATTAGCTTGTTAAAAGTTTGGGTGTTGCTCAGTTCCTACAAAAGTTGTGTGATTGACATTTATTAGCCAGATCACTCAGCCTTACATCTTTTCATGCTGATCCTGGAAGACTTCAAATGATCATTGTGACAGATAAAAGAGCTTTTTTTTTTTTTTTTTCAAGCCTTATCTTAAGTATTAAAACAAAGCAGACTCTCCCTATAGGCCATCTATATTTATTTTTCTGGTAAAGCTTCTAGCTTTGCAGAAATATAACAAGCTGGAGGGAACATCATTATTACTTGTCTGAAGATGATGACATTGACATGAGATTGTCTGACAGAGGATTAAAGTGGAAAAATATTGGTGGCAATCTGTTTATAACAAGAGGATCTCTTTGAAAAAAATGAATCAGGTGTAAACCCCAAAAAGTTGATTTGCTTCTGGGATTTTTCTTTCGTTGTTAGGCTGTTCTCAAGAATCCTTGCTGTCATTTGTAAATACAGGGTTTCACATGCAGATTGGGATGAGAGCCAGTGCCATTCCAAGATAGATGTTTCAGCTGGGAGGTTCCTCCATATCATCCAGTTGCCTCTTTTCAGAGACAACTGTTTTTGTATAGGATTTGAAATCTAGTTCAGTGTGTTTCAGTCTGCCCTGTTTTCATCAAAATTTGGCTGCCACTGCCACTGATGGTTGATTTCTGGCCTGTTTAAGCTGGGTCAGGGGCCTCTGCACTGTTGCTTCTATGCAGATGCTTGCGTTTTTTTTAACTCATGGGAAAAAATATCATCTGCTGACAGTCTCTGGTAAAGTGCCATCAGTAAATGAGTCTAAATAACCTTTTATTTGCAAAGGTCTGTGGCATGTAGGAGCAGAAAATGTAGGCAATCACACAATTTAGTTTTTTAGAGATGATGAAGAAGGGACAATGTGAGGAGGAGGAGGAGGTGGGAAATGAAATACGACATCAAGCGTTTCAATTACAAATATTTTTGCACTGTTTTTTTAAGGTTTAGTCTTCAGTCTTTTAACAATCAGTGAACTTGTAGGATTCTATGCATTTCACTGCTTTAAGCTTGGTGGGGTTTTTTTCATACTAAAGCATTTTGGTATGAGAGCTGGTATGGATTATTATCCTGCTATGCTAATACCCTGGCTTCTGAGTGCATTTGTGTATTTCTTTGGGAAATGTGGGAAAACAGTGAAAAGGAGCACACAGTCTAATGATGTAAAGACTAGGAGTAGGACTAGTCCTAAAGACTGGGAGATGGACACCTGAGTAGTAGTGTGTTCGATCTAGAACTGCAGGATTTATTTTACTTGCCTTTTTTGTGTTTGGTGGTGATAGTTTGGTTTGTTTTTTTTAGTTTGTTTTGTTTCGTTGTTGGGGATTTTTTGTTGCTGTTGTTTTTTTTTTTTTTTTGTTTCGTTGTTGGGGATTTTTTTGTTGCTGTTGTTTTTTTTTTTTTTTTTAACAATACATTTTATATCATGAATGTTTTCTTTGAAGACACCAAAGAGTTGAAGCTTTTGTTTTCATTATGAAACCTGAGATTTTATTTGATTTTCTTAATGGTAGAAACAAGAATATTAAGGTAAATGTCAAATAGCAGGAAGTTTATGGTTTAAGACATGAGAATCTGGCAAAATTTAGGGTTGTGCCTACATAATCTTAAGATAATGCTGGAGTCCATTTCCAGTGGATTGCAGGAGTCTGGTGAGTGATTTAGCAATAATGAGTCAAACTTTTCTTTATACATATGGGTGAGGTTTATATCACACAGTGGAAAGCCCAACTGGCAACTCTGCTTCCAGCTCATGGAGTCATACCTGCAAACCATTCATGAGAGTGGAGAATCACGAAGGTATAAGAAGGATCCTGGTGTACAGATACGGTCAGTGTCAGCAAGTTTTCAGTAGCAGGATCTATTCAGGCTTTGGAATGACTTTAACCTCTGTGCCTGGCAGATTTGTTTGAAGAAAAGCCCTTGGATTTCACTCTGTCAGAGTTATGTCCTGCCTGCTGCTGCCTTCCCATGGTTTAGAGTATGCTCTTTGGCCTTAAAGCCTGCTCATCTCATCCCTGAGAGAGGACATGTGTTACACTGGGAGCATAATGATCTTGAAATGTCTGCTTCACCATGCATACCTATGAGGCCATCAAAACACCTCATACATAATACAAAAGGGACTTGCTCACCTGGAGTGGCCTCTGAGGGTTTTGTCAGATGTCTCTCTTGAATTTCAGTTGATGGTGAGCTCTCAAGTCTCTTTGCATAGGGCTTTCTAACACCTTTGCTTGCTTTTCTGTTCTGTTGGGTTTTTTTGGGTTTTTTTTTACAGTTCTTCTTCTGGGTATAGTTTTTAAACTCTTGCATTAAATTAATTGTATTCCTTCCCACAGACTTTTCTTGGAATTTGCGTGGTATGTGTTGTATGAATGTATGTGACCATCCACGCCTTCTTCCATCCCTTTCTCTTCAAGCTCTGACTGTAGTTGATCAAGCTCAGTAGTACCTTCAGGTTCTAAAATGAAAATCCTTTTGAAAAGAATTTAAGAAAAAAACCCCTCAGCATTCCCGTCCCACAGTGTATGCTGAGCAGCTGGTGCTTATAAATTCTATACAAACAGATCATATTTACATTAAAGTGGACCTACAAGTGACTTGGTGGGTCCCTGTATTTTCTGTCGTATTGCTGTGTGCAATTCTCAAGTTGCTTTAAGGAATTAGGGGCTGAAATTTTTCTGCAAGCTCCTGTAGACTGCTAAGATCCCATCACCCGATGAGATTTTGCTCCCTTGCATATCAAGAAGGTGGTTTTTGCCTAGCAACAAGCTTTGTGGTTTCTACCTGAGGATCAAAAACAGAAGTGCATTTGTTCAGCCTTTTGCGTCACTTCGGTACTGGAGGTTTTGACAGTCAAATCATCCCTGACATTTCTGTTGATGCGCAAGAAAGAGAATAATCCAGTGTGTTTTTCCATAGCAGTGCTGTCATTGCAGCACTGACAATAGTAAAAAGTACATTCATCACTGAATAACGAGATATCCTGGAAACATACGAGAAACAGAGACACATTTCCAACAAAAATGTCTCCCTTTTAACGGCTATTTTCTGAATGATTCCTTTTTGCTATTTATACTCTCCTTGAAATATTTTATGGAAACCTGAGTCCCTCTGAAAACCCACCCAAACAACCAGAAGTGTATTTTACGTATTGTAGTATGTAAATGATTAGTCATCACTTCTAAATTGCTTAATAAAGGAGGAGGAAATCTATATTAAGGGAAGGTGAAGAACTGGAATTGATTGCTATATGTCTCACTTCTTCTTGCCTTCTTTTTGTTTCCCAGAAGATAATTATGAAGGATTTCTTTAAAACTCATCCTGACAGGCATTGTTGTTCTGGGTTTGAGGATGGTAGCTGTACATTGTAAGATTATTTTCCACTTGCTTGTGTTTTCTTGGGGAAATTTATGGACAGCTTTTTTTGTTTTAATTTAGGATTCTGTGATCTTCTTGTACATTGCCAGTGAAAAATTATGTTGTCTTCAGAAATCTTTAGTGTAGCAGTATGGGGAACGCATTTTATAATGAAATTTGCCTTGGGTAAAGCATGATAAGATGGTTTTGAGCATTTGTGCACAAGACCAAGTCTTGGCAGATCTCTTCACTTGCTGCATATGATACCCTTTGGTTGATTGGTTTGTTGTCTGGCTTTTGTTTTGCTCTGTTTGTTTGTCTTATGAATAGTTAATTCCCAACAAGTGGTCACACTGGAGAGTTATGAAATAAATTTTGTGTGTGTTCTGATTTTGGTACAGATATGTGTCTCTGTTGGTTTTGGAGGGTTTTGATTACAGCAGTCTATTTTCTGGATGGCTGTTTTCCAGGTGAAACCTTCTTGCACTGTACTTCCTTGGGATTTTTGGTTTGTGATTGATTTTGGTTGATTCCCTCTCCTAACCCCTCCCCCATCTCTCTTTTGGAAGTGTGGGGGAAACAGTCATTGGGGGATGGGTGTGAGGAAAGGATTTTGAGTCAGTGGTTTATTCACTCTTTGCTTGCTGAGTATTGGCTCCATGGGATACTTTTGCATGTGTTTTAGTACTTGGGCATAGTGTTCCATGGTGTTCTTCCACTCCCATTGTGAGCCTACGTTTCTAATGGGCTAGAATTTCCAAAAATATCCTGCAAGAAATGCCAAAAACCTAGTGGGAATACTTATTTTCTATTACTCTCTACAAATTATGAAATGGTTTGAGGAAAAGAAATAGTTGTGTTTATAAATTTGCAGGATGGCAGTGATAGTTTACAGAACTGCCTGCTGGTCTCCTCTGTGTGCCAGAGCTCCCAGAGGGAGCAAGACTGGAATATTGTGAAAGGCTAAACTCCACTTCTGCTGCAGCAAATTCAGCTCTTTTCACATGGCAAGTTGCAGTGTGCTGACACGTGCTGTGTGGCAATTGCAGCCGTGCACAATGTAAAATGTGCTGCAGAAAACTAGGAGTCTAATAAAATCAAAAAACCAGAAAATCATCTCCCGTTATTCTTGATTGGCTTCCTCCCTCCTCCCCAGCAGAATGATAAGTGCTTTCTATTTGCTGGTTTTATGTGTCTGCACTGACTGCTTCAACCATGACTCATGCAAGTCTTGAGAAGAGCTGCCTGTTGTATCAAGACAGTTCAGCACATGGCCATGGCCTGCAAATCAGTCCAACTCATCCTAAAATGCTCGTTTTTCTGTTAAATCAACTAATCAGCTGGCAAACACAATCCTGATGAACGGTAAAAGTTGCATTGCTGAGGCAACTCTTCCTTTAGGTTTATTTCTCAAACCATAACCTGGAAATCTAATTTTTCCTCCTCACAAAATGCTTCAGAAGAATTTTTTTTTGGCGGATGTTGTTCAGAGAATAGAACTTCTTCCTTCTCCTCCTCTTCCTCCTCCCATTATGGATAATTTCAAATTTTATTCAGTTTATTAAATGAACATCTCAATTTACTACCCTGGTAAAGCTGGTCACTTTTTAAAAGCGCCCACCTAGCTATTTTTTCAATGGTGTTTGACTGCTGAAGTTTTAATTGAAGCAGAAGCCATAGTTAAAAAGCAGACAAATCTTTTCTCCTCATTCCCTCATTGATTTCTGTTGAAGCAAACAGATGAGCTTATATATAAATATGTATATATGCTTTTTTTTTAATGAAAAGTGCTGGAATTCGCTAAAAAAGGTTAGAATTGAAATGAGTAATCTTCAGTGCATAATGCAATTGTTAATTTTAGCTTCTTGCGTAGGAGCTGTTATGACTTGAACAGCCGGCTCTAGCCTTCATTAGAGAAGAAGCAGGCAGTTTTGAGACAGGTGGAGCTGGATCAAGCTGTGAAAGTGACTTGCTGGAAACTGGTCATTAGTGTTAGAAATCTGGTCCTGTCCATTGCACCCCTCCCTTGTGCCGTGGTCACTGCCAGTGTTATTTATTTCTCATCTTTTCCAGGTTGACTATGGTGCGTCAAGCTCTCCGAAGGACCAGCATGGAGATTGGCACTCTGAACTGCTAATGGGGACATGGGACTCACGTTGCCTTTGATCATTTGTGTGGACTTAACCAGCAGCAGAGACCAACAGAAGACTCTAGAAAGGCAGTTGGAATTATAGCAGTTTTTCAGGTAAACGGCTTCTTTGGTGCAGCTGATGCCAGTGTAATTGTTTTTGTGAGCACTGTGTAAAGCATGTGGATGAGCTGCAGGTTAATCTGCCCACGAGGAGCTTGTGCATGCATGTGCATTTCTTGATGAAAATCCTTATCAAATTAAGGGTTATTTAACAGACCAGTTGAAGGTCTTGCCACTCATGTTTTGAATTTTCAGCAAAGCAGTTCAAGTTTCAGTTGTAACTGCAGAATAGCCAAAATCATTGGCCTTCTTGGGCAGAGCGGTGGGAGAAAGGAGAATCACAGATTAGCTTACAGTAAGGCAAGTCAAGCTTCAGGTTAGTTTCATATTCCATTCAGTTTGCTTGTGAACCTTATAGCTTGATTTCTTCTGAAGTTCACAGTCCTTCTCAAAGTGGAAGATTATATAGGAAATTGCATTTTCTTACAATATAAAAACAAAAGCAAAAAGTGGGAGAAGTGCTTATAACTCAGTATGCTTTAGATTTTTTCACTTAAAACATGGCTTTAAAAAATAAAAGTAAGTTATACTGGTTCTGTTGAATGTTTAATTTCAAACTTTAAAAAGAAAGATGACAAAGTCTGATTTTGCTTCATAGCTGCCGTTTCACTATTGAGAAGTGGCAATATGTTGCAAAAGACCCTTCCTGAAATAAGTTCACATTTCAAATACAGTTGTTTTTCTTGAAGATGCTTCTTAAGAGATGTGGATGGGGAAAGAAAAGTTAAATTATTCATGAGTCTTCTTTGACAATTGATCAGTGGAGGAGTCTTCAGGAGGGAGCTGGGGGCAGAGAAAGAGAGAAAATAATAGTCTTTAACTCTGAAAAGCCTTTAAAGCTTCTGTACAACAACCCCATTGTAAGCTGAGAGTAAATGCAGTTCAGTTGAGATTTCTTCATTAGAAGTACCTGCCAAGGACTTTCTGTACAATTTTCCTAGTACTGAAGAGTGACATAGGTTTTGGGAAGAGGCTTAAGGTTTTAATAATGGAGCTCTTGGTTTGATCCCTGAAAATGTTGACCATGAGAGCTTTATTGCCAAATTTAGAGTTCATACTTATCTGGAATTATTACCTCTTAAAAAAAAAAAAAAGGAGAAATATATATTCATAGTGGTAGTGAGCACCATGGCTCTTGCTATGCATAAAACCCATGGCTGAATACGAAAAACAGTGTTGTTGCTCATGCTTGGTTTTAATTTCTGTTTGCTTGGCTATTATTTTTATTAAAAGAAAATATAAAAAAAAAATAAAAGGAGGGGAGCATCGAGATGCCAGAGACCTAGAATGGGTCCTTTTTGCTTGGTACCATTGATCTTTGTGGTAGAGAATCCTTCCTTGTCCCAGCCTGAACCTTGGCAGTCCTGAGGCTGGGCTGGGGAGTCACAGAACATTACCTTAAATTTGCTCTCCACAAAGACTCTTCAGATCTGCTTGCTTAACCTGACACAATTCTGTTAACCAGTGTTGTTGATTCAGTACATCTCTTCAGCTGGGACATAGATACTCAGATACATAGATACATAGACATTTTCCACTCCTGAGCTGCGCATTTTAGTTTGTTTATCAAAGGAACTGAAATTAGGAATTAAAAGAAAAAAAAATTTCACTCCAAATTTTTTTGTGTGTGTGTTTGTGTCGTGGTATCTTGACCTTTCAGGTCACCAAATCTTGTTATTTTAATTTCTGTCTGGAAGAATGTCTGAGCAAGGTAAATTGAACCAGGAGACAGCAGAAGAAGCTGCAAAAGAGCAGGAGTCTGCCATCTCTGAAGCCAACCCGGACAACTGTGTTCTTAATAAATCTGAAAGCTCAGAAGTAGAGGAGGAGAAGCTCAGTGATTCTAAGACAGAGCTGCAGGTAAGACAGGAACAGTGAATGGGCATGTTAAATATCAATGTGTTACCATTGCTTTTCCATTTTTGTGAATTCTTTCATTGCCCACACTTCCCCTATTTTTCTTATGGTTTTGAGACGGTTTCTATTTTTTCCTTTTTAAAATATTTATTTATTTATTTTGGGTTCTTTTATTTTGCTATAAAATAAATACTCTTATTTGTTATACCTTTCAAGCTCTTTAGGCTGCTGTCCATGTTATTACTTTTTCTGAGAAGTTAATATCTAGACATCTGTTTTAAAGCTTGGTGAGACATTTGACTGTTTTCCCTCTTTGGGGATTTAGAAAACTACCTTGATCTCATGAATTTACAGGTAATACTAATGAATAATTACTTAATGTGTGGTTTGGTTTGTAGGTGTTACTGCCAACAAAAAGTTGTAATGCAAAGCCTAAGAAGGTAATTTGATAAGAAGACTTTGTCGGATGAGGGGTTTTTAATCCTTTTTGCTCAATCGAATAAAAAAATAAAGGGGGAGACCACAATTTAAGAGGAATTTGGAGAGGGGGAGCAATTACTTAAGTATACCTTTTCTTACATTTTTATTATATGGAAAATTACAGAACACTGTGTAGTGTTTTCTCTTGTTTATACCTGTTTGTAAAATGAATGAAAATGAGCAGAGGTCATTCTTGGTTTTCCATGCTTTCCAAACTGGGTTTGGGGAAGTTGCTTTTGCAGTCAGCAACTGATTTAAAACATCAGATAGAGGTGATTTAGTCTGTTTATTAGTAATGTTTTCATCATGTCCTCTGAAGTGATAACTGCTTCTCTTTTTTTGCTATACCCAGAAACGAGGGGCAAATCAGAAGAAGAGATCCAAGGTAAGGGTCCATCTCTGTTTGGAGTTGCATGCCACAGTAGGATAAAGAATTTCAGTTAAATGTCTTTCTGCAATCAAAATTGCTTTCTTTCATCACTTGTCTGGTTGAGTTTTTGTTAGCGTTGCAGGTTTTTTCTTGCCCCCTACCCTGTATCCTTTTACACAAAGGCAAAGAACTGCCTCCAGATATAACGCGTCAGACTTCCCTTTATCCATCATAATTTTATGCTGCTGGGCTTGCTGTGTCCTTGTGTTAGACAGCATGTGTGCTTCTATGCACCACTGGAAGAGGAAAACGCTCACTCCTTTTGCTTTAGTAATTAATGTTTCTGTTGGAATTTTATTTTAATGGGATAATCTTGACATAAAGAAACAGAGATTGACTAGCTCCCTAAGGGGAGAATGGGTGGGGAGCAGGTGTGAAAAGGAGATTCTAGAAACAAATAAAACCCTAAGAAATTTATTTTAATTTTTCAAGTGCAGATCTGTAATATACACATATTTTATTGTCCATGTTTCTTGGATGTATGCTACTAAAAAAGGGGAGGGACTCCCAGAACAAACAAAAAAAAAAAAACCCAAACCAAATGACAAAAGGAACCCATGAGTTTATGTTAAATTACTTTCAGTATTCGACTGTGTGTTCTTTGCTGTTACAGTTTTTGGTGGAAGTGAGTGAACTGTAGCTGAAATGATAAAAGCAAAAAGAAACTCATCACCTTCCCTATGTTGCAAATGTCCTGCTGCTTAAAATCCTTTTTTATCCATGGTATATCCAGGCAAATGCATTTTTTAGACTGGGTGGGTAATAGTTATCTGGGATATTTGGGAAGAGCTGATGTGGGGAGCTTAAGTGACTTGGGGTCAGTAGTAGTGTTTTCTGTTTTGTTCTCTCTCTCTCTCTCTCTCTCATTCAGTCAGGAGCTAAGGGAAAACTCGTGCGGAGTCTTGCTGTGTGTGAAGAGTCATCCCCTCGCCCGGGGGCAGAAAATCTTCATGACAACCAGGTACACTTGCAATCATTGCTGTTAGTTGCATGGTTGACCTCCATCTCCAGTTGCATGATTGTGTTACTTAATCGGGCATTTAACAATGTCTTTCTTGGGGGAAAAATTACATCCAACAATGAACGTGTTTTTATGGTTCTTACTGGTTTAGCGTGAACTTTAATTTGAAATACTAGTTTTATACTATATCACAGGGTGTTGTTTGCTTTTTTTTCCAGACCCCCTGAAAATTTCAGCAAATGGAAAAGAATTCAAAAGAATTCAGATTTTAAAATTTAAATAAATAGTAACAGTCAAAAAGAATATTAATATGTTCTTTTCTCTAAGGGTATCTTTTTTGAGGCTGCACCAAATACAGTTATGAAAATGCTCTGATTTGTGGTTTCTCTAAGACTTCAGTTCATATCAGTGTCCCCCTTCACATAAAATTCAAAGATCCTTCGCTCTCTAAAATACCTTGGTAGAGCCAAGGATGCCTCCTACTGAGTGGCATTCATTTTCTAAACTCTTTGTGTAAATTAAACTATATCAAAAAGCGTGTATTCGAGTTTATCTGTACTGGTGGTGTTGTATTCCCAGCAGCTGGTAGAGTTCTGTCCTCTGCACTCCTCACCTCAGACAATAACACTGGTGGCAGTCTTTGCAGACTAACTCAAAAGTACTCCAAAAAGCAAAACTTAAGCCTCAATTACTCCTCTTTGCTTGCCTAGTGAGAGCAAGGCTTAAAAAAACCCAGCTAACTAAAACCCAAAATATCATGAACACTGCCTATAATTTATGAGATACTTATGTGCAACTGAAATCAGCCATTGAGAGAGCTTGAGTAAGTGGCTACTTGTGAGCTTAGCACAAAAATAAAAAATGACATATAAGTGTACTTTTTCACTGTTTCCTCTATTGACTTGAAATGAAACAAATCTGTCTCTCCTCTTAGCTCGTAAGTAAGGAGAGGTTTTTCTATTTTTTTAATTTTATTGAAAGACCAAAAACCAAGTTGTTTAGCAGCAGGACATTTGCATGTTCTTCTGCTCTACAATGATGCTTATGCAGTAGATGGGCAGGTTATTTTATCAGTTGTTCTGTTGTAGGTAGATGCTTTTCGCTTGACTTGCATTACTCAAAATGCGTGGCTTTTGTTCCAATTTTGTTTGTATTTTCTATTGTTTAATGGAGAACGAGAAGGAGAACAGTATAAAGAGATTGTATTAAGCATTGCTGGCAGTTTACAATGTACTGCACAGGACCTGTACTAAACTGCAGAGTGACTGGCAGGTATTGAGGCAAAATCCCTATCCTTACACCAGGCAGAGGAGGGGTTCCTGTTTCACACAGCCTTTGGTCTTACCTGACTCACCAGCTTCAGCAAAGATTTCTTTGACCATCTTAAAATATTTATGAGAGATGAAATGTCTCCCTTGACCCCATCGTGTTTTCTAAGGAAGCAGTTGGCTTGGTGTCATTAATTTGATAGGAATTGCCTTTTTGCTCTTGCTGACCTTTTACTAATGAATGTGGCTCAACTTTGTCATGGAAAGCTGGACCTGCAGTCTCCTCTCTGGGCTGGCTGAAGGATACAGGAAGTTTTGTGCCAACCAAATTGTTTTGCTTTCACTTTACTGGAGAAGTAGCTTATTTTTGGTTTGGAATTTTTTTAAAATTAATTTTTATTTTATCTTAATAGTTTATAAACCACAGGGAATTAGTTATCAGAGAATGTACGGTACCTTGCCAGAACTACTGAGTATGGATTGTACTGCAGACTTGATGTTTGTACTTATATTTGAATACTTGCCTTCATTTTCCTGTATAAGGAAAAAACTTGTTTACCTGTATTACTTGATCTTGAGTGCTTATCCAATGGTTCACTATGTCCTTACTTAAAAGAAATGTTGCCTTTAATGTTATACTATAGACCAAGAAGTGTATTATTATTGCAATTTGAAAATCTATTTTGTTGTTCACTATACTTGTATCAATGTATTTATTAACATTGTATTTTATTATTGAGAAAAATCAATAAAAATCTAAGAAAATACACAGTAGCTTGTTTTCACGACTCTACAGCACTTTTGTGTGTTTTTTCTAGTGCAAATACATCAGTATTATGTTACATGTAAAACAGTATTTACTGTATGTTCATATATGTGCTTTTCTGTAAAGTCTGTCATTTTCACCAGTGCACTTTGAAGAACCACGGTGAAGTTTAGGATTAATATCCTGGGAACAACATGGCCAGTTACATTTTTCTCCTATTGAAAAGCTAGCACCACAGTCACTCTGCTCTGGGAAGGGCAGGGAATCAAGTTATCCTTTGGGGTCATTTGGAAATAGTTGATCCAAAGTCTGTTTGAATGAGAAATCAAACTACCATTTGAAGTGAAAGAAAGCAGGCACAGCATTAGTTCTCTGAGCCAACTGAGCGATTCAGAAAACATTTCTCAATATATCCTTATCTCAAATGATCAGGAATTCCCACTCTTTGCCTCTGTAGGTTCAGATTTTGTGTAAGACTGTCAGCCATAACTAAAAGAAGTAGGGATGAGGGGTGGTAGGTCAGGTTTAATTTTGGGTCCGGGTCTTTGTTGCTCTTTTATAATGCTTTTCATCTCAAGTCTTTTGTGCCACATTCAAATTTCACAAAAATTCAATAATGATTAAGCTGAGAAGTTACCAATTACTGTCTTACTGTGGCATGTTTATGCTGATGCCTTGTTTTGTTAGGATCTTGTCTTACGTGTCTTGTGATGGCTGATTCGTAGTTCTTTAAAGAATTCAGAAACCTAAAATTTGTAATAATTACTGGAAACGTCTTTTGAATTCATAATGGTTCCTTAAAAGCACACCCCTTACTTTAAAGTTTTCTATTGGTCTTTTGGTATGCTAGTATTCTTAGAAAAATAGTGAAGAAAGAGAATTCACTAGCATTCAAGAGACTCTGAAAATCTCAAGTATTGGTGAATTAGGTTTTCATTGATATGATTATCATGTCAAAAAATTATCAAACATGCATGATTCTCATCTATTAAAGAAAACTGCTTTGCCAGGGAGTTTTATGACAGCTTTCTTCAAATTTGCTTTTTTGCACTACTTAAGCATATAGTTTTCTGGGGTGTTTTTTCTTCTTTAAAAGAATAAAACAAAGAAGTATGCTTCCTTCAATTTTGTCCAACAAGAAAAGGATTTCTTGAAATACATAAATTATGCCATGGTAACTTAAAAAGAAAACAATTTGGGTTTTGTTAAAACAAAACCAGTATAAAGTAATGTTGTGAGCAGGGAAAGCAAGTTCTTTAAAGAAATTAGAAAATGCAAACCAGCTTGAATTCTCAAACTGCTTAAAAACTAACTTTTTAAAGCTGAAGCATGTTTCAAAGGGACTCTCATAGTCTCCAAAATACTGAATGTGTGATGCCTTAGAGAAATTCACTTACTAAAATGTCCTTGAAAAATCATGGGGCACATTTTCCCCCTTTTGCAAAAGACACATCTGCATATGTCTTTAAATATGAATTACCTGATAAGTTAGCAAGCCATTATATACAATGGAGTATGGAATTTGGTGGCATTGGCACTCTTTTACTATTAGAGCCAAAAAACTCCATATACCTGATACTGCACTTATGTGTGCAAGACAATTCGTATCAACTTGCAGGCTTTCTGTGAAAGGAAAAAAGTTTTCTTTTTCAGATATCTAGCCATTGATCATCACAGAACATATGTAGTATTAAATGATATAATTAAGAAAGGCCATATGAAATGTATTTCATCATTCTGAGAAGTCGTAAGGGAGAACTATTGACGTGTAGAATAATACAGTCCCCCTTTGTGGGGGGTGGTATATAGAGGTAGCCTAAATTTTATAATATTCAAAATATTAGAGAAGGAATACCTACTTACCACTAGAATTTGGCCTCTAAGATATTGTCATTCACCTGGCTAAAAATGCCATGTTTCAAATAGGAAAGAAATGTATCTGGCTTCAACTTTTCTAGCTACACATAGTTTAATGCTGATATCTGCAGGTTGGAAGCCATGGCAAGCGTACTGAATCTTGCCCATAATTTATCTATCTTTTTTCCCCAACAGGAATCAATCCAACTGCAGCTTTCAAGTTTTCCTAGCTTGCAAGAAGAAGATAAATCTAGTAAAGATGACTCCGAGAAAGAAAAAGAGAAGGATAAAAATAAAGATAAAAACAGTGAAAAAAGCAAGATCAGAATGTTATCAAAAGGTGAACTTAAAAATATTTGAATTATTCTAATTACCATTGCAGAAAAGATTGTACATTTTTGCAAGGATGTATTTCTTTATTTGTGTATATGTGCACAGTAAAAGTGTTTCCACACACTGAGAAAATTCAGAACCTAAAGTGTATATGTGTAAGAATGTTTTTCATACAAACATCAGGTTAGATTTTATTTATTTGCTAATGTAAAATCGATCTTTTGAATGCTTAACCATGTTGGTATAAACACATAAGTATATAAATATATCTGTGATTGCATAATAAGTGTATATAGTGCAAAAGACATTAATACTCTTTTATCTAGATTAAAGATAATATATTGGCATGTAACTTGTGCAGTGTAGGCAGTAGAGGGTAATCCTCTTCATTATTGTTTCCCTTTCATGGAGAATTTATTTTAAATGGTGTAAGGAAATTAATCCATAACATTTAACCTGCATTGCCATCTTCTATTGTCACCTACCTAGACTTCTTCAGGAAAGACGTTTTAGCTAAATTTGGCGTTGCTTTTTAAAATCCTTTTATTAGTCCATAGTATAAAGTTGCATTGTAATCTCCCAAAAATAATCATTGCCTTCCTGGGTGTGGATCTGCAGCTGGTGTGAATTGTCATTTGGCTTCAATGGAGTTCTCACAGTTCACGCCAACTTGAGGATGTGTGTACATTTGAGTCAGGAGATAATGCTGAAAAATTAATTCTGGCTACTGTCACGCATCCCTATTACCTGCCTACTCCCAGGTGTCATTGGATTTCAGGCTTTTAATGCAAATAGAGTTCCCACTGGCATGATTCCTCATTTGCTGAGTGTACAGCATTTATTAAGTGACGCAAGGAGACATTGATGAATAAAAACTTTCTTTCCTCATTTTAAAATGGTTTTTTAGTTGTTTAAAGGAAGAACTTGGCAGGGTCTTTAATGTCATCGAAGGTTTTCTGTGTTATTAAATGACCAGCAATTTCTGTCAATATTTAGTTTTGATGCTGTGTTCTCATTGGAGCTGTACAGAGGAACAATGAATATCCACCTGATGCTTTACAGTGCATATCTTTCTTGGCTGAACTCCAAGTGACTCTTTTCTTTCAGAGCATTTTCTTTCAGATTGTTGCTGGAAAATGGATTTTGATTTATAGCAGAGTTAATCGGAACTGTTGAAATGGAATAAGTGAGTGGAGGCTGTTTGTTTTTATTTTTCAGATTGCAGTCAAGAGTATACAGATTCAACAGGCATAGATTTGCATGAGTTTCTCATTAACACATTAAAGAATAACCCCAGGTAGGTATTTCATGCATTAGAGCTGACATTCCTGAAATTGTAGTTGGCAGTCTTTGACTTCTTGTAGCTGTACACTGTGTTTTATTTGTTCTGGAGATGGTTATGAGGGAAAATGTAACAGAGGTAGGCTGTTAACTGAGAAAAATGGTAAAAAAAAGTCATCAACTTCTACTCCCCCATCCAGTCACCTATTGCTTAATTTCACTTTCAGTAACATCTGTTCTTTGTCCTTACCTTCTTTTATACAGCTCTACGTGGTGATTGCAATAATGCATTATAACTATTGCAGTTGGAGATTTGTATATGAATGTAAAGTAGCTTTCTTCTAGCAATGCTGTGCACAATTAAAATCCTGTGCTCGGTGCCAAATTCTGCTCTCAGTATTCCCATAGTTTTAATTTGGATCTACAAGCCCATCTCATTGTTAAATTTGCCTCTAAACATCCAAGGAAAGATCTGTAACATTGTTATACATTGTGATTTTCAATGTTCATTTCAGCTGGATGTGTAAAATGGGTGCCATGTAATTCTGCAATTATTCCCAGGAGAGCTGGGAATAACTGGGTACCTAACAGCTTGCATAACCCCTTCTACACATGATGGAAGGTCCTTCAATTGCTTTATCTGTGTAAAATGAGAAAGTTCAAAAGAACTAAGGAATGATGGAACTCTGTCCAGCATAGAAATGTGTGGAAACATACTGGGGAAACTTTTGAATGTTTTTGACAAGGGAGGGGAGAGAAAAGGAACATCTGAGACCTTCCAGTGAAAACCAGAGCATTTTGCCTGAGAAATACTGTGGCATTGCCTCCTGGGAACCATAGCTAAAAGGTGGTGTTCTTCATTGTGCTCTCTAACTAGATTAGATATGTCCAGCTTTTTTGCAGCAAATCAATGCCTTGTGGAATTCCGGTATGTCTCAGGAAAAATGCTTAAAGTTTCTGTTGTTAGCAGCTCTTCTTGTGAAAGATTTAGCTTAGGTAGAAATCTCATTTTCCATCAAAAAAGGTTGAAAAAAAACAAAGCTATCCATAGCAGTGAGAGTCTTTCTGTGCAATGCATTGATTGCAGCCTGTTGTAGCTGAAATCGCTCTCAACCAATAGTTGAGCTCATAGAAGAATGAAATCTGTATGTCAGTGAAGGTGGAGAAAAGCAGGCTTTAGTCCTTTGCAGATGATCCAGGATAAAAAAAAAAAAAGCATGTTTGATTTTTAATCAAAATGACTGACAATGCTTGCAAAATAGCCTTGTGAACACTCTTATATGAATATTTTCCTCCAAAATGTCTGCTCATACTTGATGATGCAAATCCTCGCTTTTTTTTTTTTGACAGGGACAGAATGATCCTCTTGAAAATGGAGCAGGAAATTATTGATTTTATTAGTGACAACAAGTAAGTTGAGTTCCACACTCGGTTTATTAAATCATGTGCGTGTGCTGCAGCGTGGGTTGTGCGAGGGGCATGCTCATAAGGACCACAGTGCTCCTGAGGCCTGTTACTGGCACACTGCAAGAGCAGGCTTCTGTTTCCTGCCACGTGGTGGAACTGCTTAAAATAAAGTAGATGTGAATGAAAACCTTTTGCTTTTCATTGTGTTGTAATTGTACTGGCTCTGCTCATTTAGATCCAAAAATGTAATTAAAGCATTGAGTGTAGAGGATAATCAAATATGTTATCTCATGGCTTTTCCTTTGTGCTGTGTTATTCTAATGCATTGGAAAATAAAACTGAGCTTAGGTGGAGGGATTCTTGCTACTATGTGGTCTTTATAATAAAATATTCCTGCAGCTTTAAAATGAGAGTCAGAATAGCAGCAGAGGAAAAAATAATGCTGACAGGAAATAACAATTTTGTCAGTAATAGAGGGAAAAAGGGATGTTTACCAAACTAGATCTTTCCAGAATTGCCCTGCATCTGACCTTTGGGAGAAAGGCAGAAAGCTGTTGCCAGTGTCTCAGCAAATCTGTAGGATTGGTTGTGCAGGGAGCGTGAGTGTGTGGGGGGGATTGGGGGGTGAGTTCTTCCCCGCACACAGAACACTGACTAGGTACCGTGAAGCGTGAGCTTTGTTTGTCCAAGGGTTGCACATGGAAATGTACTTATTAGAAATTCTAAAGTTAATTCCTTTTTTTTTTCTTTCAGCCTTTCTGTAGCAAACATTTTTATGTAAATGCATAATGGAGAAGTTTTCAATGAGATTTCTGTCCACTGAATAGTCAAATGTATTGCTGTTTTCATTTATTTATGGCTTAGAGGGAAATACAATTATCAATGCTATTCGTTTCCTTTGTTTTTAGTAATCACTATAAAAAGTTCCCTCAGATGTCGTCATATCAGAGGATGCTAGTGCACAGAGTGGCAGCTTATTTTGGAATGGATCACAATGTGGATCAGACTGGAAAATCTGTAATTATCAACAAGACCAGCAATACAAGAATGTAAGTAACAGTGCTGTTGTGTTTTTTCTTGTTCCCTTTCTCAAGACAGGAGCTGGTTTGTACCATGACTACGTGGTGTAATTTACATATATATATATATTAATTTTTGTTTGGTTTTGTGGCAGCAGTGAGCGCTGTTTATTGTTTTCTAGGTTGGGAAGGGAGGACAGGGCTCTCACGGTGAAGTTATTTAAGGCTATAAAGATACATGAGGAGAAATCAACCTAACTGGTTTCTTGCAAGAAAGCACGGTATCTTGGAATGTCACTTTTCCTGATTCCTTAGTGCCACCACTTTGCTGCAGAAGTGAGCTCTTTGCTTTGCAAGTCACCTGATACCATACAGCTACATCCCAAACAGCCCAAATGTATTTGGAAGATTGCCTCTTTCCTTTTTATGGCTCTGCTGGCTTCAAGAGTCATTTGCTCCCCAGCCTGATTATTTAGGATTTGGTTTCCCTCCACCACCTCGTGGAGGGAAATGGTGATTCATTCCCTTTTCTTCTCCTCCCATCTTGTTTCCACTTTATTTTCCCTTCAAATCTCACTGTTTGACTACAGTGTTTCTGTGGAATGCAAGTTCCTTCTGATGGTTCAAATGCATTGCAAAATTCCTGGCAGATTAAACCTGCTCTGGCATAAGCTCTGTACTTCTCCATGAACTGGTTAAAGCTCTATAAGGTAAAACTGTATCAAACCAACTAAAACTCGATATGAGCTGGGGTGATGTATCCATGCCTAATCACCATCACTTTTCCTGCCAAGTGCCACATGTGTTAAACATAGCCTTCCTGTCCCTCTCTACCTATGAACTACATAATGAAGAGGAAGTAATTACAGCTGGGTAATGAAGTTTTGGTATCTGGTATTGGAGCAGGAAAGCCCCATTTGAAAACTGTGTACTTCCTGTATTCAATTAGTAGGAGAAATCTAAACATGTGTTTTATTTATATATTCAGTAGCTAGGTGATTTATTTATATCCAGTTGCAGAGAGCATTTTCTAATGTTGTTAGCTTCTCCTGTAGAAGGGTGGAAGGACTTGGAAATGGTGCTGTGCAGGGCTGGGTGTTGGACTCAGTGATTCTCCTGAGTCCCTTCTAATTCAGCATATTCTCTGATTCTATCACTATCTAATTCTTCAAGATCAATACGCATTGGTATTTGCTATTTCACTCAGCCCTAAAAGTCTACTACTATGTGAACGTAGTAAATTTAAGATAATGGCAATTTATTTTAGATCCTTTTCCTGGGCTGTCCCTGAGATACTTGGATATCTGTGAAACAGCACTTGGGCATTAATGTTTTTAAAGATTTGAGTAAAACATGCACTAACAGTTTGATTTTCAGAAGTCAAGAGAATTACAGTAGCTGGATAAAACACTCAGGCTGCAAAGGCATAGCCTCAGGGTCTGATAATGCCTGCCCCCATACAAGGGCTGTCTTTGGTTTTGAATAAGAAAAAGCTTGGTATGCAGCAATCTGGTGTTCAGTTTTGAGCTAAAAACAAGTCCCCTCTTAAACAGAACACAATCAATCATATTTGAATGCTTTTTAGGCATTCCTCTCTCTTTTACAGTCCTCCCTTTTCCCTTCACATCTGTGTCACTGGTGTGGTGCACCAGCTGCTGCAGATCTTTCCTTGCAGCACTGCCTTCTCCTGGTTGACTTGATAATGGAATAACACTAACTCATTAATATCTGTAAATGCCTTGCTCTGTTGTGTGGCTTTCATCTCACAGATGGGTAGCACTGGAAGCACTGTTGGAAATGCTTCTGGGAGGACACTGAAGCTTTCTTCAACTGTCAGAGCTTTATCTGAGTGCTCTGGTGAAGCTGTGGCTTCATGCATGGTAGGAGTGGGCAAGCAAGGCCATTTGCTAGGTATGAACTGCCCTTCTTGCAAGCTCAGCAGGCAGGATCTTGTAGGGATATAACAGGTCAAATGGCCTTTTCAGCTGTGCTCTTGCAGACTGGAGGTGAGGCCATTGAAGATTGGGGCTGACACCGTTCCTGTCTAGATATTCCAGAAATGAACACAGGGTTTTGCCCCTCTGTTGACTGTAAGTACAGCTGTTTTGTAAGCACCACAAAAGCCACAAGCTGCTGCTTTCTTCCCTCTTCAGTAATTTGGTGGTAGGTAACTGGATTATATGAAGCTTGTATTGCCTTGTGGTTCTTCCAGTGTGTTATTTACATTATTTTGATATTACCATAAAATAAAGCTTTTGTGAAGTGGCTGTTTCTTTTCATAACTAGATGAGATGGCATGTTTTTTTTAAAACATCCTTGGCTCTGACAGAAAATAGTTTGTTATTATCTGCAATGAATAAGGGCTGATGAGATTTTATTATCCTCAGCAAATATTGTGTAAGTTCCACATCTGAAAGCATCTAATGTGATTTCATATGTTCTGCATTTCACTGCTCTCAGAGGAGACAGTTTTGTGCAGTTTCAAATCAACACCAAATACTGGGAATGTGTTGACTCTATTAATTACTACTTGGACAGTATCCAGAATACCGGAGAATCTGAAGAGCGTCTGAAACGCTGTTCAACGTGGTTATGTTGTGCTGTAAGCTTAAGCCTTGACGGCTTCATGTGAATTTATGGAGAGGCCCCACAGACAGATGTTCTGAAGATTTGCATTTGGGCAATAAATCATCTCTTTATGGCATATTGTTTCCAAACTACTTTAGCTACTACTGTGGAGAGAGAAGAATATTCTTGTGTACTCAAGAATTCATAAATTCTGCACTGGCTGTGACTTCTGTGTATGTGTGCTTGTTTGAGAGGAGCATATAACCCTGCAGTGTCGCCCTGTGGGCTTGAATGAGCACCTTGTGTTTATTACTTTGGCTGAGTGATGGTTCATGCCACATCTTTGCTCCTGCTTGCAGGCAATGAGTTCTTCCCTGACTGCAAGTGATGAGCTCTTTCCCGGCCCTAGGCAGTGAGGTGCATTATTCCTGCTCAGCAGAGACCTCCCATGCACGCTGCCTGCAGGTGCTTGGAGGTGCAAGTGTCAAAAGAGTTAATGGTTTTGAGATGAAAGGGCTGGTCTGGTATCAGTGTTCCTTATGGGTGCCTCGGAAAGGACAAGTGTATGTCAGTCAGGGCATGAGCCTATGAATGAAGCAGATCAGGACATTTCCTGGCTTTCATCAATTGGCTGTCTTAGGGCAATTTGGATCCACTTTTATGTACCCATGCCTGTAAAGTACCTACTTTACAAGGTTTGGAATATGAGAAAGAGTTTATTGAAAAAATTGTAGCTGGAGGGAAGGCTGCGACTTCTCGAGTTCATCCATGCTGCTTTACATAGAGGGGGAAAAAAGGTGGTAAAAATTCTTTAGGATCTGAATCTCTGGGAGTGCAATCCTGCAGCTTTCATGAACTCTCAGTGAAGTCTCTCTTAAAAATGCAGTCAGACAATAATGGCAATTTTTCAGGCTGAAGAATATAATGAAGAGCTTACTCTAAGAATCTAAGATGCCTATTTTTTTCTTTAATTTTATTGGAATGTGAATGAGGCCTGATGTTTTCAATGCTTTTTTTAAGAAATGAAATTTTAAAAGACAGTGAGAACCTCAACCACCTAAGTGTTTATTGACCTTAATAAAGTTAAGTCTCTGTATTCTAGCTTTCATTAGAGAATAGTGGATTTTCAAAACCAATTTTCCTTTCACATGAAGTGCTTACAAAGTCCTGCCTAACTAAATCATCCAATTCTTGAAATCTTATTCTCAGCAGTATATATGAGAAAAATTGATCAGAAAGTGAAGGAGGATTTTGTTGTTATATTGTTTCTATAGTCAAATAACTCAAATACTACTTAAAATGGGAAGCCTACCTTGCTCGGTATGAAACTGCTCTTGCGTCACCATTCTAATGTATATTTGTCTGTCATCTGTGTCTGCCTGTCATCTATCTAAAGATACACAGAAATGCATGGGGAACTTAAGAAAGTGAAATTTGATATAAAGAGAAGTTTGGAATTGAGGCAATATATTAGACAGGGCATCCCTTTTTGGAGGCAAAAAATGTGTACGTGCCACCTTCTGTTCTGCATATTCCTCATAATTCCTATCAAACAACTGGAAGTACTTCAAAGATTTTTGCAGACCCATTCATATTGTGAACTGTATCAGTTCAATCAGATTCATTGATCTGGTTATCTGTAGCTAGGTGGAGAAATGTAGGGGAAATATGTTTGGTGTGCTTGGTAAATTGAAAGGGTTTTCATTTGGTTGAGATCATCAGCCATGTGACAAGAATGTCTGTACCACAGCCCACACATGCATTCATGTACTTGTTTTATTTAAATATGAGTGGCAGGGCTCATCAGAATCGAGAAGGTAGGATGCTTATGATACATAATGCTGTGTTTAGACATTTTCATATATTCTGAGGGTGTAACATAGCTATTATGAACTTCATACCGATTCTCACATCCTCAGTTCTGGCTTTTGTTTTTCAAGAGTATTGTGAGTTATGATCTTTGTGATGCATGGGTTTTTTTCCTACCCTATGCTGGCTCCATTGGGCTGTGTTTTGTTGCCTTTCAGATGCTTCAAAACCTTGAAGCAATATTAAGCTGTTATGTGCATTACAGGGGATCCTTCTAATCTAAAAATGAGCTACATCAGGAGAAGGAGACATAATGTTCAAGTTGTACTTTGAATAACCTTCAAGGCTTTTGTAGTTTGGCATACAATCTATGTTATTTTGCCTCCACTGTGTAAGAGTGGTTTGAATCAAAAGCAAAGACCAGTTCTTGTTTGGTTTCTATTGTGCATTCACTGGGTGATCTTGCTGTAGATAACATCTATATTAGTAGAGTTGCACTGTAGCAATTTCACCATCTTCAGAGTCTGAACTTTTGTACAGGATCCTACAGGCATGTCAGTAAAATGGCATTCACTGAACATGGCAATTTCAATGCAGAATTGATTCTAGAATTTCTTTTACCCAAGGCTGAAGTGCCAAGAAGACTTCCTTGAGATACCAAGTGTTACAGCCTTTGGAGCATGCAGAAAAGTATGCTTTTCCCCTTGACTGAGTAAGGTATTCAATGTAAATGACTTTAATTTCTTTCTAAACTATTGTTTGGATGGGACATTTTAGCAATATGGGAGTAGTGATAAATGTATATCTGAAAGCAAATACCTTTTTGTGAAATCTCAGTCAAAGAAATTTGATGTTTGCCAGAGCATTTGAAGAACAGTTTTGTTACCCTTCCTATTGTATACCAGAATAGTTATCTTGCAAATGGTTTGCTTAAATTCCATCTGCATTTAAGCACCTTATGCTATTCTTAATTATCATATATGCACTGAGAGGAATGATCTCGTGAGAGCAGAATTGCTTTTATGAGACACATGATGCATGAAAACGTACATGAACACCCTTATTTCTGGTTTCATTATTTTCATTGGAGTATGGCATTGCATTTTTTCTTCAAGGGGCTATGGAGTCAGAGGACCTTGTTTTCCTGTTGTACTTACCTCTTTTCCATCTTTGCTGCAGAACAGTTACTCCTTGGCTACTAGGAAATAAACAGAAACTGGAGGTAGCCAGATGTCCCCTCTGGTTTACAATTGCAGTTGTTCAGTATTACGACATTCTCTGCTACAAACGTGTAGAGAAATAATGGGTTCATAGTAGATGTATGCAACTAAAGCAAAGAAATTGTGTAGCTGCGAAATAACACTAATTGGCTGACACATTTTGGTTTAAGATGAACTAATATGCAATGTAACTAATAATTTAGTAAGAACATCCATAAAAGAATAATGTATAATAAAAACTTGGAGGTTATGTAGCTACATTGTAACATATGTAGCATTTATGTAACAGATTACATTGGTTTTCATAGATTTGAGGGCTTTTCATACGAAAATAATCCGTTTACTTAAGTCAGGGATTCAATTATTAACATGATTAGAAAAAAAATGTTTATTTTTTTAATGATTAAGACAGCCTTTTAATTTCAGCAAGCATTCTGTCATTTTAGTAATATTTCTCTTTTGCGTGAAAGATACAGATGAAAAAACATAGATACATAGTACACTTGAAGTTGAGTTGAATTTAACCCTTAAATACTGCCTTCATTCTTTCTTCAGGGTAAACTGTATACTGGACCCATAAGAAATTACTTATTCTGTAAATGAGATGTTAGGGTTAATGAACCTGTTCTAATAGCTCCCATATTAAATTTTCATCTAATGTAATTTATTAAAACTAAATTGTTCATAATGAAGGTGGACATGTGCTTTTTACAGCTTTTCTAAACTGTGATGAAGTACTAGTTAAGTGTTAATCAGAAGATATACCATAGATATCTTCTATTTTTTTCTTTTTAATGTTTTTAATCCACACTACTTAATAGTATAAGTTTTATTAAACCTAGAAGGTTACTGTCACCTGCTCTGTGTGGGAAGATGGAAGATTGCCCAGGAAGAGAGTGCTAAGGAATAGCAAGTAGGTAATTTGGTTGAAGGAAGCTCTTTTTTTGCATGAGTAATTAATCCTTATGCTCATTCAAGCTGTAATAAGAAAGTGCTCATTAATCAAGATGCTATTTGGTCACTTATACTTTCATATCACTGGGGAGAGATCTGGAAATCTGAGATGACCCCTGCGCTTTCCTCAGAGGTAACAGTGCATCCATAGTAAATGAAGTAATGGTTTTATGTCTGAGCATTTTAGAAATAAGGTGTTGAAATTTGAGCAAGTAAATTTTAAAGGTGGTTTAGATTGGTTATATAATTGTCTTTTGCAATATTCTGTCGCCCGCCACATTTTTAACACAGGAAATAAGACTCAAAAAAATGTAAAAAGTATTATGAGTTTAGACAAGTCTTTGTCCATTGTTTCAGCTTGATGTTTCCAGGGTAGCCTTGTGAGGCTGTCTCTGACAGTTTATTAGAAACAGGCCTTCTTCTTCAGGCCAGTGATTGTTCAGAGTATGCCTTGTGATCCATGAGTCTTCCTGCTAGAGTTTGCAAAAATGTTCGTAGCATGAAGCAGAAGCCAGAACAAGAATTTGTTATGGTATTAATGTGTATTCGTGAGGCATTTCAAGAGGACTGATAGTTTCTTTGTTAGCCTGCTGTTTTTTGGTGAACCATCTTCAAATCTTCAGCAGTCTTCAAATCTTGATTTTGCTTTCTTTTTCTCTCTCTCTTGCATGTTAATTTTTGAACTTCTGAAATAGAAAAGTGAGATTTTAAATAGATCACAGCGTTATGCAACACTGTAATTTTCAGCCACTTACAGAATATGCCACATCCTTAAAATCAGATATTAATGAATTCCATAATAAACTGTGCTACCACTTTTGAGCCTCTATTAGCTGGAAATAAATTGGCACTATGCAAGATGTTCAGTCTCAATAGACACCCTGAATATCAAGAATTAAATCCAACAGGGGAGAAAGCAGCAGAAGCAGGTCCCTCAGTAAAGAAATAAGCTTAGTTTGATCACAGGAGGACAGCAGAGCATTTTGGAGCTCCTAAAATGGTCTCTGCCTGAGAGAGGACGTTGTGCTTCTGCCCTATCAGATGAGCTGGTATTTGCATGTGCCCTTGGCCTGCAGGCTTCTCCCCTGTGTTCAAAGCCTGTGTTCTGGCCCAAGGATACTGGGAAAAATGTTGAAGTTTGTACTCAAGCAGATGCTCAGGGAGCCAAGTACTGTTTTTGCATTTGTATCTTAAAACAGGATGATTTTCTGGAAATAAGTTTTAGGAAAGCTTGTGAGGGTCATAAATTGTGCAGTGATACCTCAACATTAGATTGGGGTTTTTGAATACTGTATCTTTGAAATCCCTCAGGATCTGGTCCCCTGCTTGGTCCACACTGAGCATAATTTGGCATGAAAAAGATTTCTGTAGCATCTTGATGGATGGGCAAAGGTGACATAATAAAACCTCATAGTCACTGAAGGAAAAATGCTTCCATGAAGCATTCCTGCCTCTTTTTTTCAGTCCTTCCAGACTTATTAGCAACCCCAATTAGAGGGGAAGAATGCCTGTGAAAATAACTTGTGATTTTCTACATCCGTGTTTAATAATTGCTGAACATGTTTAGAGGCCAGCTGCTGTTCTGAAAAAAAATTATAAAGAATATATGGTCTTACTCTGGGGAAAGTAGGGCATTTGGATTTTGTAGATTCCCCCCCCCCCCCCCCCCCCCCCCCATTCTACAGAGAAGGCAGCACCTTGAAGAACCATCTTGTACAGGATTGATTTTTCTTTTATAGCTTTTAATGTGGTTTTACCATCATAACAGAAGTTCTTAGTGACTCATATGATAAAAGCAGCAATCTGTTAATGAGGCATTTACCTTCAAATGCTTGCAATGCCATCTTGAGTGGTTTTAAGTATTAAGTTGTGATAATATAACTGCACTGTACTTTAACAATTATCTATATTTAAATTCCCATTCTAGCTTTTTGAAACCATGTTTTAGCATCCATCAGACCCTAAATACATGAAACGTATTTGAAGGCTGCAATTTCAGGCCTTCATTCTTGAAAAATATTGTTCTGATAGAATTTAATCCACTAATTTAAACTGATGGGCTGGAATTCTGCCTTTTTCACTAAGTTGGGTGATGAACCTTTTGACAGTGATGATATTTGCTTCCATGGTCTGTGAATTCTCTAACCCTCAGAGTACGTTCCTGCGCCTCCATGATCAAAACAGGCATTTGTACTGCAGATAGAACAGAGTTGTGCCCCTCAGGGTGCAAAGCAAAGAGACAGTAATGCTTGCATAGTTTTACTAGAGTAGTAATGCAGAACCCTAGGAGAGCCTTCAGCCTAAAACCAAAAAAACACACAGCAGGCAGATATAGTAGATACTCACAAACTAGCACAGCAGGGAAGGTCACCATACTGTGTCACAGCATGCCTTCAAAATAGAGGCCAACATGATGTTGGACTGAGCAATCCATTTAATTAAAGACAAGTGTAAATAACAAGAAAACACTGTTGAACCATCAGAGCACCTGCATAAGAGTGCCCCAAATCTTCACAACTTCTTTGAATCCTGTCTGCAGCAGTGGCTCTCTCCAGCTCTTGCTACTCTGTGGCTTTCCTCATAGCACCCTTCTGTAAGATCCTTTTTGTTAGTTATTCATTTTGTTTGCCAGATGGTGATCCTGAGAGTACCCCAGGTGGTGTTTTTCCCATTCCTAGCCCCATTACCCTACCTATTTTTTGTTTCTTGTTGCCATTCATTCAGGAGAGGAATATTAACCTGCTGCCCCATGTAATATGCATTAAATGAACATTGCATTGCAAATGCAAAGTTCAGCTTTTCTGGGCTCCTGCCCATCTCAGTGATCTCCCCTTTTGGACTTGCATTCCTGTGTGGAGTTCTTTCAGACAGCTGCCTGGTTATTACCTGTGAGGCTTTTGCAGATGACATACACTAAGTGCTTGCTAAATTTTTTTAACTGCATCAGGCACTGTAATGGCAAACCCATCTTTTCCACACATGGTGAGGCTGCTGCTTCTTTTGAAAGGCATCTTGCAGCAGCCTGTGTGCTGTGGGGCTGTCAGAAACATATGCCTCATAATAAAGATTTATGTGCTGTATGGAAGTCAGCCCTGACAATACCAGACTGTTTGTGAGCTGTGCTGATGCGGTGACTAAGCCTTCAGAATTGTAACATTCAAAGCTCTTGCTTGTCTCTTTCCATTTGTCCTTTTGGTGTGGAGTCTGTGCTTCCTGACTCTTAGACAGTTATTTCAGAGCTAATTAACTTATTTTAAATGAGTGCAGGCTTTTTTCCCCCTAGTATTTCATTTCTTATCTCCCGTGCAAATAGAGGTCTATGAAACTGCATTAGTTTGCTTGGCAGACTCAAGGAAATGCCCTGCTACTTCCTTCGTCTGTGTATCATTATAGCTATTACCATTCTGCAATATGTTTTTAAAATCTGTAATTTGATTTAATAGTGAATACCTGGTTAAGGTAGTTAGGGCTTGGGGTTTTTTCATTACCACTTACAAGGGCTGACTCAGAATCAAAAGCATTAAATGAGCATGTAATGGGGAATTCTCCTTAAAGAGTCCGTGTGAAAAATATGCTTGCGGGATGAACTCTGTTTTCTGTCATCCAGAGATAAATTGAGAGGAACTCTTCTACTGAAGTGAATGGAAGTAACTCACATTAAAATCACCATAATGATAGCAGAGAAAAAAAATCATCTAATGCCATCAAAATATTTTTTTTTTCCTTCCTGACACATAAATACTTTGCTGCTTACTCCAGCTTTACCATTTCCAAAATACAAATTTAATTGTAAGGAATGAGCGCAGAAAAGTGCCTTTGGGGCTTGCTTAGGTAAGGACTGCCCATAGCTTTTAAGGAGCTATAACATCAGAAAGGAAAATGGCCAACTTATAAAAGAAAGAACAGACACAAAAACCATCTAAAAGGTACTGATGGAGGTTTGCTCTGCTATGGACTTTTTTGCTGTATAACTGATTAAATGTTTCACAAAATGACAGCATGGTTAAGGATGGAAGGATTCTGGAAGGCCTCTTGTTCAATTCCTGGTCAAGCAGCACTGCCTGGACCCAATTGCCCAAGACCATGTCCAGGACCATCCCTAGGATGGAGACTCCACCCCCTGTCTGAGCAGCCTGTGACAGTGTTTGGTCACCCTCACAATGAAACAATTCCAAGCACAGAAATAAGAAACTTACCTTGAAGTGACCATTAAAGTATTCTGCCAACACAGAAGTGAAGCTGAAAGATTTGGCATGATCATTGGCTGCCTGGGAAGGAGCGCAGCTACAAGAAAGGGGGACACAGTATTGCCATGAGATTTTAGCTGGCTACTCCCCCCAGGTCTGGACCTGACATTGCACACAAGGATGTAGAAGTGCTCCTGAGGCATGGAAAAACACTGGATAGTAGGGTTAATGATGCCTGTTACATATTGTGTGTGGCCTTGGGTTAAACTGATCACTTGACAAAAAGTGATCTCTTTTTACTGTGGGGGGAAAAAATAAGAGATTAGGAAACAGTCTAAGGTGATCGGAGCAGACTTTGCAGAAGTTTACAGATGTTCAGAGAGTTTTGGGAAGCTTTTAATAGTGAAATATTTGGGTGCTGCAGGACACGTACTGAAGCTGGCTACCTGGAGATATGCTGGTGGTACCTACCTGGATATCATGGTGCTACCTTTCTGGGCAGGATGGAGAGGCTGCTCAAAGGGCTTGTGCTTTCTGGCAGGTCTGGGAGTGACAAGGGGACTGTGCAGCTCCCTGAGGATCCACTAAGTTACTCTCAGGTCCAATCTCTGTCAAACATTTGTAGTGCCTGATCAAAGGTTTTACAGGGAAGGAAGAAATAGTTCTGCATTTTGTTCAGAACCACATTGCCAGAAAGGTGACTAAGCTACCTGACAACTGTTAGGAGATATGAAATTAATTCATATGCAGCTGCATGTGCAGTCTTGTGAATTTGCATTTTCAAGGCACAGATGTTTTGCTTCCACCCATATCACCAAGTAATAAAAATTTGAATGATTTTATTAGATTTTATTAGGTTATATTAGAGAAAACCAAAACAAAGGAAAAAACACACCAGACTTTACATCTTTTTAGCCTGTGTGCTTTCCCTCTCCCTTTATGTTTCTGAGCCTTTAAGATATAACTGGGTCATACTTTTTGGTTTTCTTAGTAGAGTCCACAAATTACAAAAATCCCATTGATTCAAAAGGTACTTCCTCCTTAAACTTCTTTTTCTAGAGTAGTAGGCTGTGAGATTCTCAAGTGATACATGAATTCCGTGGGGGGTAAATTAAATACTGAATGGGCTGAATGAAATCCTGTCTTACAGGTAGATAACGTTGCTTGTAGAAAAATATTTGCATATCTTTTGTCTTGTACATGGCTCTTACCAAGTAGATGGATGTACTATTATCCATGGTCAACCCACTGGTATAGTACAGATATTGTCGGTTGTTTTGTGTGTGATTTCTATTTTTTTTTTTTTTAAGATCCCTAAACAGTGATGAGTAGTTGAGTTAGTGATGATGCCTTCTGAAGTTCTCAATGTCTCTTCAAAAAGGCTGTGCAAATCCCATTTATAAAATTACACAATGTTGGGGTTTTTTAGGATTTGATGACAATATTTAGGTATCCAGTGTGGTAATAGTGAAGAAGTTCCTGATTTTTTATGGGTTTGTAGTAATAATAATTGTAAACCTTGCTTTGATGACCGCAAGAACTTGGTTCATGCCATACTAAAAATAATCTTGATAAATTCACTCCCTTAAATGCATGAACACAATCTAATAAATTGTACTGACTACTAGTGGCAATATCAGCAAAAAAGGCTTAGAAGAGTAAATATGATTGTTATTAATTTAGGACTCACATTAATTCACTTCATCTGCTGTATTATTGTAATTATATACCGTATGACCCTACACTGCATTATTTTCCATATTTTTAAGCAGTTGATTCACCTGCAAATTCATAAACTAATGTAACAGATTTCCCCAGAATAGCCACAATGTCTCTGGTTCCTTACAGCAAATGCATTATGCTGTTACAGGCAATTTATAGCTGGGCATGTGGAGTTTACACTGGCTTCCATCCGCGGAACAGACCAAAACCATTTCAAAGTCAACCTGTTCTCTACCCAAGAGATTCCGAACATTTGGTTTCACTTACTGGTTTTAAACAGTGTTTGCCATCTGTGTCCTACTAATAATTTATTTGTACAATAGATGTTGAAAAAGAAAATGCAGTAGACAGTATTAAAGAGAAAAACACAAGCACGTGTGTGAATATCTTCTTTAAAATAGTCTACATTTCTTTCTGGTGGTAACTTTTGCTGTTTGAGGGAGGCCTGCAGGTTGGTGTTCCTGAAGACACTTGCTGGTTTGATATCCTAGATCTCATGTGACAGTCTTCCCCCAGACTTTGCATCCTTATGAACCGAGCTATTGTGTTTGCTGGGAATGCCCAACAAAGGCAGGAATGATGAATCTGACTCCATGTTCTCAGAAGGCTGATTTGTTACTTTATAATATTATATTGTATATTTTAAGAATACTGTACTAAACTAAAGAATACAGAAAGGATACTTCCTAAATGCTAAAAAGATAATAATGAAAGCTCATGACTCTGTCCAGAGTCTCAACACAGCCTCGATTGCCAAAGAGCCAAAACAACTCACATGAAACAAACGAAACAATCACCTGTGGGTAAACAATCTCCAAACACATTCCACGTGAGCAAAACACAGGAGAAGCAAATGAGATAAGAATTGTTTTCCTTTTCTCTGAGGCTTCTCAGCTTCCCAGGAGAAAAATCCCGGGCGAAGGGATTTTTGCAGAGAATGTGAATGCCACACTGAGCTGGTCACGCTCTTTGCAACGTTGCTGGTAGCAGTGGCCCAGAGCTCCAGAGATGGCTCAGAGGGGTGGACCTCCTCGTGGTGCTGAAGGTACCCTGGCGCTCCAGAGTGCTCTGCACGTTTGCCGAGTCTCTCTGCCCATGCAAATTTCTTTTTGTGACTGGAGTTTTATCACCTACTGGGCTTGTAGATTAATTTTATTAACAGGCACCTACTGAATCATTAATTTTGACTGGTGGTTTGAACTTAAATTTTTCTCTTATGAAAACCACAATCATTTTATTAGTAGTAAATGAGGTGAAAATGGGATTTAAAATTTAAAATAATGCTATGAAATATGAAAAGAATGTTATTGCTTAAATAAGTTAGTAATTGGAGGAGACATTTTTTTCAAAAAATTTTCAAGCTTTTTTTCTCTGATTTTTTTCTAATGACTTTTTCCCTGAATTTTAAAATCTAATTAATTTCTTTTTCTTTGCAAATGACCTATTAGATATTCAGTTGATAGTTTACAGCTCTAAATTTTACACTGATGGTACAACTGCAGAAATTTGGTTTGTGCTTTAGGATGTAAACCAGAAAAATAACAATTCTCAGATAGTCCTGTGAAAGCACAATATTTGTGTGAAGGAATCTTCAATTCTGGCTGCATGGGCATAGCGCTCATTAATGGGAGCAAAGGGAGAACAGCCCACCTAGCAATCCACTAATGGGGCTTTGTAGCCTTTCTGTTTATGAGGAAACATAATGAATGACTCATTAGATTATGAAACTACTATGCAGAGAGCCCTGGTCCTCTGGGCTGTTCCTAAAGAAAGCTAGTAAGGCATCCAGAGAATCTAGTGACTTGGGCCCTATAGCTATGGATGGTGGCCAGAGGTTTCTTGAATTGTGAAAATCTGTGGAAATTGGGATATAGTGTGTTTTGTTGCTTTGTCACAAAAATGCAAATTGTGGGCAGAAGTGGAAGTGCTCAAAATTCATAAAGAAAGAGAGGCAGGATAACTGGTGGGCCTTACTATTGAATTTCTTTCAGTTTATTACAAATGTTTCCTGAATATCTGACAATGAATTGTTATGGACTGCAATTATGGCATGAATGTGTGCTGTATTTTGATTTGAAATCCATAACACTGTAACAACAAAATGGTTGCTGGTTTATGCTTCTGGTTTAATTTTCTGTTTTGAAATAAGATGAAGATGAGAGGTTTTTTTAAAGGTTGTAGAGGACTCTTATTTGCAAAAGCACTTATTTCTTTTAATTCTGCCTTTTGATTTCTTCACCCTTGCTTGTGTTGATGTCAGCAGAAGCTTCATGTCTTGTTTGTGTAGGTATCTAGACATGAGCATCTCCTACCACTGCTGCAGTTGGCAGCTCTTTCAGCACTGAGCACAAGGCTTGTGTTCCCTGACAAATCTCACGGTGCATTGCTGCTTTTAAAACACAGTTTGTGCAGTAATAGCCACTCAGGTGATGGCAACATATGAATTTCAGCTCAGTTCTTGAGACCATTGGTCACCCTCTTGATGGGGTTAGGCTTAAGACTCTGCAGGTTTAAACACTGCAGGCTTAAAACAGGCTTAAACACCACTCTGAGAATGGTGCAGGCTGGAGAAGCTACGAGGCATTGTCTGTGACCAGCTTGGCCACAAAAGTTGCTTCTTAAAGCTCTCTTTTTGCACAAGCACAAGGTGGGGTGATATAAGATACTGCTGTTTGCACAAGGTGAGAACATGGAATGACATCATAACTTCTTATAAACCTGAAAAATTTGAGCCAAAACCCTGGGGTTTGACTATAAATAAATAACTAAATAAGTAAATTAGTTTAAATCCGTGAACTAATTGATGCTCTATGATTGTTCTGGAGTATTTTTCCTACTTAGTGGTGATGAGATAAAATTTTGTTTAAGCAAAACATCATCAGTCCCTCCCTTTACTGGTTTTGCTTACCTGGAATGAGGAAACTCTAGAGTGTCTGGTTTTGGTTTTGTGTTTTTTAAGATTCCGACCAGTTTTTTCCTTGCTTTTCAAGATGGATAGGCCTCACTAAGCAGCAGTGTTGCCAGAGATCCCAGCTACTGAAGGAAGCAAATTAACATACAGTATGGTAATTTGTTTTCCCTGTCCTTCAGTCACAGTGAGGAGAGTCTAAATATTTCAGTGACTGAGACTTTGGATTCCCATTCCTTGCTACACAACAACAACAAAAGCTATTTATAGCAATAACAGTTAGCAGCGATACAGCAGCCTCAGACAGCTATAGGCAGCATCTCACAAATGTTAACTGCTTTTGCACTGAATGCCTCTGTGAAAACAAAGAGCACTGAGAAATAAAGATCAAAGCAAAACCAAAAGAAAGATTTTTTTATTGCTATGTTTTACTTTGCTGGCAGACCAGAGCAAAGGTTTTCTGAACATTTAAAAGATGAAAAAGGTGAAGAATCCCAGAAGCGATTTATCTTGAAGCGAGATAACTCTAGTATTGATAAAGAAGACAATCAGGTTGGTTCTCGGTTCGAGAGTTGCTGAAATTTGTTCTGTTTTTGAAGGTGGGCTGACTGATGTTATTGTTGTTCTTTTGTTGTTGCCCTCCTCCTCCCCTGCCCTCCTGCCCCTCCCCGCCTCCTTTGGCACACGAACCACCGCGGGTGGCTCCGAGCCCCAGTGTGGCCGCTTCAGCCGTGGCAGTGTGTGGGTCTGCATGGGTGGTTTGCTTGGCGCAGGACTTGCTGCATGCCCACAGTGGGAGGGGGAATGCCAGTGGCTCCGGGCTGCGTGGAAGGCTGTGTCAGTCGCATTCCTCAATGTCTTGCCTAACTATGGCAGTTGTTACGCTCCCTGTAGCTTCCTTCTTCCGTTGTACCATTCAGAGTTGGGTTTCAGTGGGGACCAGTGATGAACTGATGTAGCCCAAAAAGGAGAGAGGGGAAAAAAAAGTGTAAAAAAAAATGCCCCAAAGATGTGATGGTGAGGCCAGGTTGATTTTTTTTTTAACCATCCTAAATTACATTTTGACCAAAAATAAATTAGGTCTGTCTTTTACTTCCCTTCTTCCTCCTGTGCCTTCACCGCCTTTTACTGTCTTTGTAATTTACTTGCTTGTGCATGTACTGTGGCAGATGTTCTCCCCTGTGTTGCCTGTGCCATAACACTACCGTAACTTAGGTGAGCTTGATGAGTAAGGGAGCACCAGGGAAATGTGTGTGTTTGTGCTGCCTTTAAAAGCAGGTGTTGTGCTGTTTCAATCCGGTGCAATCTGTGTATGTTGAATAGATTAACAAAAAAAAAAAAAAAAATTACCTGAAATGGTTCTGATGTGATTTGCTTTTATGAGAAAATTCTCACAGGTAAGAGGACAGCATATGCTTTCTTTGCTAGGGCTATGTTTGTGGAGGAACCAACCAGTGATTCTCTTGTTGCCACTTCCCTTCATCTTTTCAGTAAAGGATAATTTTTTTCCTTCCATTTTTTCATCCCTTTTTTGCTTGACTTTCCGTTGTACATGTCAGCCTTGCCAGTTGTGCTGCATACAGGCTGGCTTTGAAAACAATCCCCAAGCAATTTCAGGGTGTGGTGACTGTGGGGATCAATCAAAGGAAAACAGTATGACCTATCCCACCCAGTGCTGGGATGCAGGTGGAGAAGGACCAGTCCTTGAAACCCATTTTTCAAGGAAGCATTTCCTGATGGAGCTCATCTCCTCTCCTCCTTCCCATGGCACAGCCATTTCACACACAGTGGTTTACCAAGAGGCATAAATGGCCCTTCCTTTTCCAGCCAAACTTCAGTAGAGGTCTCCATACAGTGTGAAAATGGTTAAAACTGTTGTGCCAAATATCTGGGACTTCTTGCACACACAGACTTCGTGGGTTTCTTCTAGGGTTTAGTTTAGCTCCAGCAGCCTAGTTGCCCTCTTTCTTCCTTGATTTCTCAGGTAGCCCACCACTGCCTGCCCTCCTGCTCCTCACAGCTGGTAGGAGAACCAAGAAATGTTAGTAGTTGAGAACAATAGCGCTTAGACCTGGGGTGAGAACACCCAATTTTAGGATGGTGGGTCCACAAAAGCTGTGCAGAAAGCCTTGTTTTGGCCGCCTGCTCAATGAACCCATGTGCAATATCTAACTGGAAATCCTTGAGAGCCCAGTCTCACAGGGTTCTTTGTGCAGGAACAACAGCTATCATTTTTGTGCTTCATTTGTTTAAGTGAACATTTATTATTCTCAGCTGACAGTTACTTAATGGCAGTTTTTAACAGCTCAACTTATATAACCCTCCTGGTTTTCTTTCTGCTCAGCAAAACAGAATTCTTCCATTTAGAGATGACAGACGAAGTAAATCAATTGAAGAGAGAGAAGAGGAGTATCAGAGAGTGAGGGAGAGAATATTTGCACAAGATGTGAGTAGTTATTTTAATTGCCTCTTTAGTGCCATACCTTCGCCGGTAGTCAGACAGTTTTGCCCCCCTCCTACAACAGCACTGCAGCTGGGCTTGCCCTGTGGAGCTGGAGGTGACAGGGAAAGCAGATTGGCTCAGAGGGCCTTAGAGGAGCTTTAGAGGTGTGGAGGTTGGCTTCTGGAGAGTGAGGTGGTGAGAGTTGCAGGGAGAAGGGTAGAGGAGAGATCAGGCCCAGCATGTTGTCTGGGGCATGCCTATCCTATTTCTTTGAATGTTCATGTTCACATGGCCTAGGTTTATTTCCTTTTTCCTTCTGCTAATCAAAGAACAGTGATTTAAGTGGACACTCTCAATAATTTCAAATAGCTGTGTTGTTTTATATTTCTTTCAGGGTGGATCAGATCTTTATAAGTGTCCTTCTGCAGAGACTCCCTATGGGTTTTGGTTTTTTGGGCCAATGCTGTAACATTAAGACACTGAGAACAAAAAAAGGGCAGAGGTTAAACATGGAGTTGCATAATTTTTCTGAAATGACTGATTAAATAACTGTGCTTCTACCATCAGAAAGTCATGCTGTCGATGATTATATTCTGAAAGGAATAAAATGAAGCAGACATTAAAATTCTTGGCTGTACCAAAAAATCAGAACTTGCCCAACAAGGTATATTGCTAAGGAAAATACTTAAATCTGAAACATCTGTGAACAATACCTGATGTTCCAAAAAAAAAAAAAAAAAGAGAAAATCACAATTTGCTATAATACTGTAATGATGAGGTAATAAAATAAAAAAAAAGAAAAAAGTCAGCATTTTAATGTTTTATTTCATATCTCAGTGGGAGTTCTGCCATTTAGAAGGAATATGGGAATAAATAAAATTAAAACTATTTTTGAAAATCATGTTGGGCAGTGTCCTTTTAAATTAAAACTGTTCATATGTTGCAGGGGTAATAGTACTATTAGGAATTGCATATGTCCAAGTTGGGGTTTTTTTGGCAGAATACACTGTATAGTTTTAAGGTGTGTGTTGTCTCACTTGCTTCTTAGTAAATAGCTAGCTACATCTAAATGTTTTTAGCTTCACTTTTTCTTGGCTGAGATGATTCCAGTAAAAGCAGAGGCCCTTCAGTTTCTGTTTTGCTTTCAGCATGTTGGCCTGATATATACTGTCCCAGGCTATACATGGTGGAATTGCCAAGTTGTTCAAGAGCTGCAAAAGCCACTTTGCAACAAGTTTCTTATATGAAAAATAAGAGGTTTTGACACATTACAAAAGAGCTTGTGCAAAACCAAAAAAATCTTTGGGTTTTGATGCAGAATTCAGATAAGGCAAAATGCTAAAAATTACCAAATGGGAAGTTATTTCCAAAATAGTCCAGTTTCTATCACAAGCTGCAGCTAGAAACGTCAGGCTGGGAAACAGAGGTGGCTGGAAAAGTGTGCTGAGAATGGCTCCATAGTGAATTGCTGCTGTTACCTTTAGATATTTGAGTTCTAAAAACAGGCAAGTGGAGAGCCTCTGAATTGCCCACAGCAGGAGGCTGTTGTGGTTCATTGGGTTGGCATTTTCAAGTAGCAGGACGTAAGTAAAGGTGTGCTTTTTGGCAGACATTTTAAATGGAACTGGGAGGGAGCATTTTTAAAGATCAGCAATGTTAGATATCTCTCCCTCTCTCTCTCATATCCACTCCTTTGCTCTCTCTCTCTCTGCTATTGCAGGTGTTAGTGAGCATCATAGTGCAGTGAATTTCAGCAAGCTGTATGTTTAATGTCAAAGGCAATCTATGTTTTATCTGAGTTTTTTGGGTGGAGCACCCTTTGCCAGATACAAGGTGTTTTTAGGATGATGCCAGTGGTTGTGGTGGTGGACAATGTATTTTTTCAATTTTAGGAAAGAGAAATGGCTTCCTGTTATAGATAGTCACTTACTGCATGTAAGACTGTGAAGTTTTAAGGCCCTCTGCAGTCATTAATTAATCCAATTCTCCCCAGGTTTGTGTGAGGTAGGTACCTAAGCCTTGTTACTCTGCAAATTACAGATACAGAGAGTCAGATGGATTAATCATGTGGTATTTTTATTACCTCTGTACTGTTTACACTGTTGTAGTCAAGCCTTTATGAATGCCTTGCTTGTGAATCTTAGCAAATAGATCACAGATACATCACTTCTAGTTAGAGTATGCATGAAGAGAGCTTGCATGGGAGGTCTTCAAAATGCAGCCACGAAGGTCAAGAGTGCTATAACTTGTTGCATCCAGCAGCATCCCCCTTCTAAAGATGCTTGAGACACCTAAACCCTTTGGATAACAGCCCAAGAGTCAAAACTTTAAACAAAATTTATAAGGAAAAGGCAGTCTGGTTGCAGAGGCAAAAAATTCCATGCATGTTTCGAGTGCTGTGAAAAATGTCTTAACCAGAACCCCACTTTACAATATAAAGCTTGCCTGTTCTTCCTTTGATCTTGCAGAACTCTAGGTGCACCAGACCTCTTCATTTCCAAGTGGGAAGGTTTTAACAAAAGAAGTATGTTCATGAGTAATGCCATCACTATGATAGTCCTTATGATGATTACTCTAGTATTAGTCAGTTTAAATTATACTTTCTGGCAAGCTTTCCATCTGCTGTGTTGGCTATCACAAATTTCGACAAGGAGAGCTGGAAGCTTTAATGACTTCTGTCTCAGCAAGATTGAAAAGCATGTTAGTTTGATATTTTAATAAAAGGATTGGTGAAGAAATAAATAGCTAATAAACATGATCATTCCAGCTCACTGAAATAAGAACTGCAAAGTGCACCTCAAATATTTCAGGCTGCTAAAAAAGTTTAAAAAGTGCAGGCTGAGCTCTGTTATGCTCAAAACTATTTTCAATGGGCTTTTTAATTACAAAACTTATTTTATTGAAAACTTAGTTTTAAAACAATTTGTGACTTTTACAGCCACATACACTGGAGCAGAGGACCTGCCCTGTCTGGGTCTTGCAGAGAAGTTCCTTGTCTGAACTACTTTAGTTGCATTTGGGAAATTGAAGAGTTATTGTCCAAGAAGGACAAAGAACAACATACAGGAATAAAAAAAAAGTTATTTCCTTGTATGTAGAGAATCCCAAATGCTTGCATAAATAATACACGATGTTTGGCTTTGAAGCATGCAGAAAATTGACTGTAAAGACTAGCAATCAAATTACATCAGGGAAATTTCATTCTTCAAGGTTAGTGCAATGTATAACCTCATGAGCCAGAGTCACGCTAGGACCATTCAGTGTCCATAAATGCATTCTCTGGGAATCATTCTGTATTCACTGAAAAATGTAGATGTTTTCTTACTTACACAAATGCTAGAATTTCCCATGGTACACGTGGAACTTATTAAAGGAAATACACCATGCTCTTTATTTTCTATTGTCAACTGTAGTGGTTATTTTTCACCAAGGACTGTATTCTAAAGAAGCAGATCCTTTAGGTACAGATGGTCACAATTCCTCCAGTTAAGAAAACTCAGAGAATATTTATCAGTCTCTGATGAAAGAGAGGAACAAAAGAAATACCTGTAGACCTGGCTTCAGCCTGTTCTATCTCTCTATTGTGAAAAGATTAGGAAGAAGAGGGCTTAAAATTAATAAAAACAAATCAAAGGCACACCTCGTTCTGGCCACCATAAACCTGTAGGTACTAAAACTCCTGTACTTGTGTACAGAGCCTTTCTTTGTGGCTGAGGGTGAAATAACAAGCATTAGTTGGAAGCCTGAGCTCTATCACATCTTATTAACTGACATGAAAATTATTACCTGATAGTATCCATTGCAGGATATTGCTGCATGTTAATAGTTATCTGTGTTTGCTAATGTAATTAAAAACAAGAGCAGCAGTTCCCAGTATATCTAGTGCACTGGCAGAACTGATGCACATTTTCCAGTTGAGCCTTTAAAAGGTTGTTGGAAATTGGAAAAGTGAAATACTCATTTCATAAATGACAATTAGTCATACAGAGCATTGTAATGGAAATCTTGCACACAGAGATCTCCAAGAACACTAACTTGCAGGTAATCTTACATAATTTTTTTATCTGATAGGTTTGTTGCCAGTCTGTTTAAAGGGTAAACAAGAGCCAAGTGTTCTAAGGATTTTTTTGACAACATCTGTGCTGGGTATTTAAGCTTTCCTGGTGCTTTAAGTGCTATACATCAGGAAGGTGAGTCCTGACCCTGTAGTAGCTAAATTTCTGTCCAGAGTTGCTTAGCCACTTGATTTTTAACAGTAAGAATAAAATAATAAAAAAGTGCCTGTCTTTTCTGCCTCTCAGCCTCACACCTGTACTGAAGAATAACTTCCAGGGATTGGAAATGTGTTGGCATAGTGTGGCACTGTGTGGCACAGTGCCAACATCATCAACCTAGAAGACAAATTGAATTATTATGGACTCTGTTAAAAGTCTGTAATACACTTGATAGTGGTTCCCATCAAGACACTGAGAAGGAAGCAGTCCTTTCTGCTTGCTTGATAAAATATAAATCCTTGATATTTCTTCTGCTTTATGCCCCAGTTTCTTTAAAAACTTTATTAAAATAAAATAAATACAGACAAGTGCATTACAGGCCCCTTTTGTAACTTTGTGGGTACACAGTCCAGTACTCTGGTCAGAGCAAAGGTTTTTCTGTAGAAGAGCTATAATCCTGTGCTTTGGAATGTGACTGCACAGAAGTCAATGCACAGGTGTCCATCATGAAGCTCGAGATGATGACCCCACAGCTGAAGTTGTAGAAGCCTGTGGGGTGATCTCAGTATGCTTTTCTGGGGCTTTTTGCTTCAGCATAGTTAGACTATGCTGAATTCTTCACATTTTTTAATGAAACCTGGTACATGAGTAAGATACATAAAATGAGAGAAGACACAATGTTGTAGTTGTAGGAAGGAACCCACTGGTTTTAGGTGAAGCAGTTTGTATCTTGTCTTAGCCTGAGGTGAAAGCCTAGGTCTGCTGTAGCTGGTGGGAATTTGGTTCCTGGCAATGGAGAACTTGTTTCTGATTTCCTGAGGCTTCGTGCTAAGGAGAAACATATTCCCCCTGATGCAGCCCGGTGCCTTGCAGATTTAGCAGGAGTGCAGGGTGGGAGCTCACCTGGGAAGCCCCCAGAACTGTCAAATGTTCCCTAGTGTGGATTCTGAGTGGGTGAATTACACTCTAATGAGAAATTGTAGTGCCAATTCAGAGATAAATTTCTTCCTTTTTTAGATTGATGGGGCAGTGCTAGCTGTGGTGTCAAGGGAAAACTTCATCCAGGCATCAGCTGGAGCATTAAGAATGAGCAGGGTGTTGCTTCTGGTGTTGGCCAAGGCTCTTTTGAGTGAGTCATTAGCTCACCCTTTACAAAACAGAAACATGCAAAATCTCTACCTATTCCATACTGTTAAAATTTGACACAGTCAGTGATGGCATTTTATGATTCTTTGGGCTAAATCCTATTGTTACAGAACTAATGGCCATGATCTCTGGTGTCCTCCTTCCTTTACCTGCCTTTTGTTTAAATTCAGTGCAAGTGCTGACTATTCTTTCTTCTGCACCTCATCAAGATATAATCCAGTGACAACTACGAGTCTTTTTGTGTAGCAAACATTAAATAGGAGGGAAATGAAAAAATCAAAGAGGGAGAATTATTCATGGGAAATTGAGCACAGCTTCATTTCTCTGCATAAAAAATTAAGTAATTCTGAAAGAGATATACACTTGCCCATAGGTTTTATTTCTTCTGGGCCCTTCACCTTTTTTGGGATCTTAGTCCTCCAGCAGAGAGCCTTCTTGCTATGATTTGTTGTTAATATTATCATTTAGAAGGTTATTATCATTTTATATCTCAGTGTTCTCTCTCCAACTGTAAAATGGGAAGTCACACACTATTTCTAAGTACTGCACTATCTTCTCTCCCTTTGAGGAACTTTGTAAATTCTGCATGCTTTCCTTCTGTTTGTCCTTCCTACCTACAACTCTGTGCCATCCTGCAGTTTTATTTTGAGGTGGTAGGCCTGACCAGTGGAACCTTATATTATGCAGGAGAAACATTTTTCCCCTTCTAATTGCCATTGCATAGTGCCTTCTTCAGATCTCTTAACTGAGAAGTTTCAGTTTGTTCCCAAACTGAGACACCTTGGCAATGTGTTGTAATGCATGAAATTTATTTTACTGGCCTGACCTTATTCTTGACCTTTTTCCCCCTCTTGTCTTCTGCAAATGCAAATGATGCATGAATTGAAATCCCCTCAAGCCTGAGCAGGGGAGGTAATTCTAAAATCAAGGAAGAAATTGGAACAGCAGAGCATATCTAGAACGTCTGATACAATGCCTTTTTTATTTTTCAGTCAGTTTGCTCCCAGGAAAACCTTTTTGTGGAAAACAGGTAAAAAAGAGCTTTATTTTGTGTGTGTGTGCTAAACTTAGCTGTTTCTCTTTTTTTTTTTTTTTTTTTTGTCTATCTGTAGTTCTATAGTTATTTATCCTAATGTGAAGACTGTTGAGCAAATTTGCAGTCTGTATTATCTGCAGTGGTTTTGTGCTTTAAGAGAGGGTAACAGAGCTTGCCTTGCAGTATGGTATCTGAGCAGATAAAGTATTACTGCTGCTTTCCTGAGGCTTTCGCATTTCAGTTTAAAAAGCAGATTGTGGGAGAGAGGGTGGGGGTGGCACCTCAGCTTTCATTTCAAGTGACCATTCTGTCTCTGGAGTGCCTTTAGTATTTAACTTATTGATCTTTAGAAAGCACTCCAGCAATGGCTGGATGACAATGTTTATGAAACACCAGGCTTGGTCTCTGTTGTTTAACCTGCTCTCCTGTGGGACTGAGCAGCAGCATTGGCATCACTTGTTGCTTGTGAGGGCTCACAAGTTCCACACAAGTTCCTGCTTTATTGCTGCAGTGTAGTAATGATTTGGTGATATTTGAGCTCGTTGTTACTTTGCATTACTGCATGATAGTTTGTGTGAATGTTATATTTGTTATCCACTCAAACCAAAAGGGAAGAGTAAACTGTGTTTGAAATGTTGACTATGAAGTGTTGGCTCCATAACAGCTGTAAAGTAGCTTAACTGTGTTGAAAACCTTAAAAATTGTATACCTTTATGGCAGATAAGGATTTTAACCAAAAGTGGGGAATTTAATTGGTGAGTGTTTGAGCAGTGCTGACCCAAGTCTGTCCTGCACAGGTTTAAAAACTGTTTATCACTCCCCTTTGAATACGGGGAGGCTCTCTCTCACAGTATTTTGTTCTCTGTCCATCCTTACATCTGTCAGATGCATTTATGGGTGAAGCTGTTCCCATAGAAAATGACTCCACAGTAATGGTACAAACCAGCTTTTCCAATGGACACTTCTGTAAGTGGAATGAGGGAAGGCCCTCAGGAGATCATGGCCGCTGTCATCTAACCACCTCATATTCTGAGGGCCAAGGGTATTTCCTCAGCTGCTGCTTCTGTGTTGTGACTATGGAGATATGTTTTATCAAAATAAATCAAAACTCTGACAGAGGAACCCGTAAAGCCAAAAGCAGATGCTCCCATAAACCTGTTTTTCCCTCTCAGGGGAGATTGGGGCAACAAAGATGACACAGTTGTTGACACTTTCAAGTCAGCATGGAAAGCACTCCGAGGCTGCACTGCCAAGGGTAGGGTGGGTACCTTTATGGGATAAACCATGAACTCCATAGCCCGGCCTCCCCTGGTTTATGCATTCAATCCCACACCTGTGTGCAGGAGAATGAGGTCAGTTCTGGTATTTACACGTGGTTTGCTGTCCTTGAACCCGGGAGCTGACTGACCAGCCCAGTGTGAGGATGCATACCCAAGTGGCAACCACTAAAAGGCCAGGTTGGGAATTGTCCAGCCTGCACTGCTGCTGTCCTGAGGGAGACTTCAGCTGCATTCTGCAGAACACTGCTTTTTCTTGCTGCATGCCCTACAGCCTTTGATCAGGTGAAGCGTTTAAACTTGTACTTAGCTCCGTGCACATGAGCAATCCTGTTGATTGGCTGTGCTGAAAGTTAGGTGTGTGTTTAAGTGCTTTGCCTTTCTTTTTTGTCAGAGGATCTGAGCTTTTCTCTGAGCTGCAAAGACTTCCAAGCGCCTTAGCAAGTACTTAAAATTACATATGCAGTATTTTGCTGACTTGCATTTTTTATGTTCTTACTAGGTGATATTTTTATGAATTTTCCTTTGGATGGAATGGTTCCTTAGCTTCTGAGAATTACCTTTCTCAGTAACAGGAAATGCTAAATTGGCCCTCAGCCTTGCTGGATGATGTTTCTTATATTCAGTTGACTGTGTACAACTATGGGAGAGGGAGGAGGGGGCATTTTTAGTCTTGGTTCTTTAAACTGAATCTAGCACAAGTTGAAAAATGTATCTAGAAACCAAATAAAACTTTACAGATCAGATAAATTTGAATTACCATGTGTTTTAGCATAATCTTTCTTTTCATTTTTCAGTAGGCTGTTGGAAGACAGTAGCATATGCAATGATATGCATAAGAAAAGACAGCTGTTTAGGTTTGTATGAATTTTATTTAATATTTATTTCCCAGTGTATCCCACTTGTGATTCTATCTGTGTCCTTGCCAAGGCACACTTTGACATGTGTGGGTATGTCAGTTTCCTGGTTGGAAAGGAGCATGGAGAACAGAGTTCTACCCCACTCTTTCCTTGTTCTCTGAATGAAGAGGTAACAACAGGACCCTTTTCTTTGGATCACTGTCTCAGGAACCACATGAGATTTTCAGCTGCCTGGCTGCTCAGACTGTGACTGTTTGGGAGAGACTGGAGAGGCTCCATTTTTTCCTGGAGCATATATGACAGGCACGTTTCATAGACTGGTGCCCAGACTGACCTTTTTTCCTTTTGTTGTTTTGTTAAAAGCTGAAGTAAAAGTGCATTGAGGCAAAAATGATTGAAACTCCCTTATCTGAAGTATCTGTTTTGAAACTTTTTTCTGTTAACTTTGTCTTCTCAACTCCAATTCCTTCCACACATTCAGATGCATTCCATATCCCAAAGAGCATCCCAGGCCAACAAGAAATCATTAAAATTCAGTCCCTATTTTCATGGAGAGCAGTTCTACCAATTGACACACTGAATCAGTGGAAGTCTGAATCTGGTTATGACAGTGTTCTTCTGAGAGTTTTAGGAAGGTTGTCTTCCCCCACCATGAGCTCTCACATGTTCAATTCACATCAACCAGGCTCCTTTAAGAGTCAGTCAGCTGCCACAAGTCTTAAGCAGAGAAGGCAGAAGGAATGGATGTTTTCAGAAGTGTGCCCTTCATCTATTAAGGCACATGGACAGCAAGGCAGATACTCACTAGATGTCTGTGTGCATTGGGGTTTGCATATGTCACTTCAAACCTATATCATTTATATTGCATAATTTTTCACTGTGAGGAGAAACGGATGTGTGAGGAGAAAATGTGATGTGTAGCTGCAAATCTGCATGTCATCACAGCAGCCACAGAGGAGATGGAGAGATTGCACCAGATAAGGAGCAGTGCTGGAGCATCTGCTTCTGTGCCCCATGACCACAGACAGCAGGCAAAAAAAAACTTCCTCCTTGATTTGGGCATGCAGGACTTAGGAGGTGTCTACACACACACTCTTAATAGCTAATGTCTGAGTTTGGGGAGCTAAAAGTGATTTTTTTTGTAACCCAAAGCCACAGATAATGGGGATACAATAGCATTCTGTTTCTCTCCCTCTTTTTCTCTGGCATATAGATAGAAGAGAGTTGTTAATTTCTAAGCACAAGAGTACAAAAGAGTCTGTAAATAATATACTTTGGGTTTTTTTCTTTCTGATTAAATCTTAAAGGATGATTTATTTTTAAAATCTTTTTCCTTTTTTTGTGTTGTTGCTTCTGTGCTGTTTCTCTTCATGCTTTCCCCTTGTGTGGGTCTAGCAAAGGTCAACAGGTTTATACTACTGATCACATCTGAGAGGCTCTGTTACAGGCGAGGAATGCAACAGCTTGATCCCATCTTTGACATGCTGCCTCCTTCATGTCCCAATGGACACAGCTTAGCAGGTTCTCCAAATAAAAAGCAGGAACCAAGTCCACAAGGAAAAAGGGGACTAAAAAAATTTAAATAGATACAGTCCCATCCTTTTGATCTGTAGAAAGAGTTTTGAGCCTGCAAGCTATTATACTGTAATATACGACAGAGGAGTGGAAAATGTCTTTTAAAATCCTTCCAAATACAGTGTTATGAGCCCCTCTTGGGATAACAGTCATGGTGCACTAGGCTGTGGTAGGCATTTTGGTTCTGTCATTTTAGCAGTACAGTGCAAGTAGTTTACCATAAATAAGCCAAATTCTGATCACAGGATTTACTGTGTTATTACTCACAGTACACTGGGCGCTCTGCAACTGTTCAAGGACAGGCAGCCTCTCCCCAGGAAATTTCATGACTGTTCTGTGCAGAGTGGAAACAAAGTAAACTGACTTGTGGGTCTCTAAGTGAGGCATTAGCAGTGAAGAGATTGGGATCACACTGAGAGAACATGTTTAGGCTGGGCTTTGGATGAGCTCACAAAGCTGATAATGGCTGGGAGCAAGCTCCTATAAGACAAAGGTAGAGTGCAGGTGAAGTTGGTGAGAAAAACATCACAGGGGATGGACAGCAAAGGGAGAAGCGGTGAGGGACTTACTGAGGAAAAAGAGCTCTCAGTGGGCAACAGAAATGCTGCATCAGTGCTGCCTAGGACTGCTGTGTCGGCCCCTGGTAAAGTGCTCTGAGGAGACATGCAAAAGGGGAGGGTGGTAAGTGCCATGCATGTAAAAAGGTTATAGCAGTGTTTACATGCTGAAGGCAGATAAGTATGGTGGTCAAATCCCATTTCAGACCTGCTTTTCTAAAGGCAGAGTATCTCCTTTTTCTTTATTTGGGTTGCTGCAGGGTACCTGAAGATAGACTTTGCCTTGACATGGTTTTATTTGTGTATAAATCTTTGTTTCATGATATCTGTAGGGGCAACAGAGACAGCATTGGGAAGACATCTGGCAGTCGACAGAGCAGTACAGAGAACGAATTGAAGTGGACAGACCACCAGAGGCCATGGAGCAGCACAGACTCGGACAGCTCAAATCGAAATTTGAAGCCAGCCATAACAAAGACAGCCAGTTTTGGTGGGATAACCGTCCTGACAAGAGGAGATAGCTCATCAAGCAACAGAAGTACCGGCAAACTGTCTAAAACAGGTAGCTAGTACTGTATTGGGTTCACAGTGCTTCTTGCTGTGTGGTGACAAATGGCTGTGCTGGTGCTTGTCTGAGTATGGTCTGTCACACGATGGTTTGGGTTGGAAGGGACCTTCAGAGACCAGGTAGTATGACCCTCGTGGTTGGTTCCATAGATGGAAAAATACATAAACAGTTGTGTTTCCTCTAAAAGGAGATGTGTATGTCCTTGTGTGGATGCTAGTATGTGGGTACCTGCTCCTGAGTTTTTAGGAATCAAGGAAAAATGCAGTGCATGAGGTTTGCAAATCATAGGAGAGGTAGACTTTCCCTGAGGTATAGTATGTGCACACCATACTGCATACTGCACTTGTATGAAGCCTGAAAAGGTGGTACTCCTTTCAGAGAAAGCACAGATTTTACCTTTTTATTAATATTAATATTTATGAGTTGTGAATAATTAAAAGTCAGATATCTGAGGAGAAATAGAAGAACATTTTGTTGTCATTGCTGAAGTGCCCTCCATCTGTATTTTAGAGTACAGCCTCTGCCTTGGTGGTGGCAACTGGGGCCATGGTGGACTCACAGAGGTCCCACAATCTCTCCATTTTCTTGTTTAGTTCCCATTAAACAAAAACATCCTTTAAGGGGACTATGAATCTGGTGGGAATTCTGGATTTATTTGCATTAACTTTACGAGTACATTAACATATGAGTGAGTCACAGGGTCTGGATCTAAGTAATTTCAAGCTATGCCATTAAGCTATTCTATTATACTTTAGGTTGAAAGTGCATAATAAATAATGAGGCCATCAGATGATTCCATCGGGTTGGTTCATTTGATACCTATAGTACAGGACAAATGGTAATCAATACGTAGCACTTAGTGCTCTTTCAGCTTGAGAGTGTTTTATGGATGGTACTTAATTTACACCCAGTTTATCAAACCTGACTTGGTCAGATTTCACTCCTATCCCCCAAATTTTACAGTAGCTTTTGTGTGGTTCAGGATGCTGGGGAATGGAGTTTTTAGAATAAATAAATAAAGCCATTGACATAGTAATTACATTTTAGATCTCTGGAGGTTGAACATACTTTAAAGTTTTAGACAATCCTAAAGTCACTTGAGTTGAAAAGACCTTTAAGGTCATCAAGTCCAACCATTAGCATAACATGGTCAAGTGCACCCCTAAATCATGCTCCCAAGGGTCAGACCTACATGTGTTTTAAATACCTCCAGGGATGGTGACTCAGCCACTTCCCTGGACAGTCTGTTAGAGTGCTTGACAATTTTTTCACTGAAGAAATTTTTTCCTAGTATCCAGCCTAAACATCCCCTCTAGAAACTTGAGGCCATTGCCTCTCATCCTGTCACTTGTTCCCTGGAAGAAGAGAATGATCCCCTCCTTGCTACAACCTCTTTTAAGGTAGCTGTAGAGCCTGAAATGAACTCTGAGCCAGTTCTCTCAGCCACCTCTCATCAGACTTGTGCTCCAGACTCATCAGCAGTTCCACTGCCCTTCTCTGGACGTGCTCCAAGCACCTCAGTGTCCTTCTTGTTGTGAGGGATCCAGAACTGGACACTGGATTTGAGGGACATTCTCACCAGTGACAAGTGCAGGGGGGCAGTCACTGCCCTGGTCCTGCTGGCCACACCATTGCTGATGCAGGCCAGGATGTCATTGGCCTTTTTGATGACTGTGCTGGCTCATATCCAGCTGGGTGATGACCAACACCTTCAGGTCCTTTTCCACTGGCCATTCTTTCCCAAGCCTGTAGCACTGCATAGGGTTGTTGTGACCCAAGGGCAGGGCACTTTGTCTCATTGAGTGACAAAATTAGACTCAACCCATTGCTCCAGCTTGCTCAGACCCTTCTGTAAAGCCTTCTTACCTCCAGCAGATCAACACTCCCTTCCAGCTTGGTATCATCTGCAAATTTCCTGAGAGGATGCATTTGATTCCTTTGTCTAGATTATGGATAAAGACATTAAACAGCGCCAGCCCTAGGGAACACCACTTGTGCTCAGCTTCCAGTTCTGTGTAACTCCATTCACCACCACTTTGGACCTGGACTGGCCATCAGCCAGGGGGAACTGGACACCCATCCTGGCAATGAACAGCTAGATTTTCCAGGAGAGTGCTGTGAAAAACAGTGTTGAAAAATGACTTTTCTGAAGTCCAGGTAGACAACAACCATAGCCTTTCCCTCATCCAATAAGTGGGTCACCTTGTCATAGGAGATTGGGTTGGTTAAGTAGGACCTGCCTTTCATGCTGGCTGGGCCCTGTTGCCTGACTGTCCTGTACATGCCACATAATGGCACTGAAGAGGATCTGCTCTGTAAGTTTTCTTACACCAAAGTCAGACTGATGGGCCTTTAGTTCCCCACATGCTCCTTGTGGCTCTTCTTGTGGGTGGGTGTCACATTTGCTAGCCTCCACTCAGCTGGGAGATCCCACTGGGACTGCTGATAGGTGATGAAAAGTGGCTTAGTGAGCACTTCCACCGTTTCCCTCAGAACCCTTGGTGGATCTCATCTGACCTCATAGACTTGTGTGGGTCAAAGTGGTGTAACACATCACTACCTTTGTCCTTGGATTTTGGGGGCCTTGTTCTGCTCCCTGTCTCTGTCTTCTGGCTCTGGGGACTCGGTTCCCAGAGAACAGGTCTGGATATTACAGACTGAAGCAAAGAAGGCATTAAGTACCTTAGCCTTTTTCTTAGTCTTTGTGACTGTGTTTCCCCTCCAACCGAATGAGGATGGAGATCATATTTAGCCTTCCTCTTGTTTAGAATATATTTAGAAAAACATTTCTTGTTGTCTTTTATAGCAGTAGCCAGATTAATTTCTAGCTGAGCTTTGGCCTTTCTAATTTTCTCCCCTCTTAACCATTTTTTACCCTGAGCCAGGGTGGCTGTGTTCCATTCTGGCTTGTCTTTTAGCACATGGTTACAACCTGCTCCTATGCCTTTAAGATGTCCTTCTTGCAGAATGTCCAGTCTTCCTGGACTCAAATTTCTATTAGGACTGCCTCCCAAGGCCAAAATCTCCCTCTGAAAGTCCAAGGTAGCCAATCTGCAGACCCCTCTCCCTAATTCTCTGAGAATTGAAAACTTGTCTGTTTTGTGATCACTGTGCCCAGTAAAACCTGCAACCATCACATCACCCACAAGTCCTTCTTTGTTCACAAAAACAGGCCCAGTGGGGCACCTTCCCTAGCTGGGTCCTTCACCAGCTGTGCCTGGGACTTATCTTCCACACACTCCAGGAAACTCTTAGATTGTTTCCTCACTGCAGTGTCATATTTCCAGCAGTTATCTGCTAAGTCAAAGTCATGTGCAAGAACAAGGGCCAGTGATTGTGAGACTTCTCCTGTCTGCTTATGGAGTATTGCATCTGCTTCTTCATCTTGCTTGGGTGGTCTATAACAAACTCCCACCCTGACACCTGCTTTGTTGGCATTTTCTCTGATTTCTAGCCAAAACCACACAACCCTGTTGTCACCACTGTCAAGCTCTAGACAATCAAAACAATCTCTAACATACAAGACATATCCCACCATCTGTCCTTGCTTGTGTATGCCTTCAGAGGCATTTCCAGCCATCCACTGCAGCACTCCCCTTGGGGGAGTCATCCCACCCTGTGATGGTAGCTGTGTCACAGGTATCCTGCAGTGCAGGTACTTCCAGCTCCTCCTCTTTTGTTACCCGTACTGTGTGCATTCCTGTAGATGCCCTTAAATTGAGTTTCTGCTCCTGCCCCCTTTGTGTGGGAAGAAGCTGTAATTCCTACTGATCATTCTCAGGCACTTCTTTCATTTCTAACACATCGGCAACATTTGTGTCTTCACTGCCCCATGTATATCCATCCCCTGCCTTCACTGAGACGTCAGACCAAAGAACCTCACTAGCACACCATCCCTTAAACGCTGGCATGCTGCATAACATCCTTTTTGCTTTTCAAATCTAGTTTAAAGCCCTGATAACTCCTCTGCAAAGATACTTTCCCCCCTTTTGACAGACAGGTGTAACCTGTCTGTCTAGGCTTGCTGTTCTATAAACCAACCCCAAAAATTGTCAATGACACCAGGCTCAGTGTCTGTTCTTAATCTGCTGGCTCTTCCTTCCTCAGTCCCTGCAACTGGAAGGGCAGAGGAGAGCACTACTTTTTCTCCTGATCCCTTAACCAATCATCCCAAGCCTTGAAGTCTCTTGATTGCCCATGGACTTTTTTTTGGGACTTCATTGCTGCCTAACTGAAAAATCAGAAAGGGATAATGAACCTCATGAGAGCTGTATCAGAGTAAAAAGTTTTCTTTTCACATCTTTAACTCCAGCACCGAGGAGGCAGCAGACAACCCCAAGAAGAGAGTCTAATCAGCATATTGGGTCTTCTGTTCCCTTCAGAAGCGAGTCTCCCATGACCATGACCCATCTTATTTTCTATATGGAAGCAGTTTTGATGCAGGGAGCAGTCTGAATTAACCTCTAATCAAGTCAACTGCCATCCTTGCTGTTGTTTGGTTCCACTTGCAGAGCCTCACATCTGTTATCCCAGCGCCCCTGAGACAGTGAGATAATCACACAGGGGACCTGCCTGCTGTGCTGGGCAGGAGCTTGCTGCCATTGCCCCCTGTCCCTTCATCCCTGTGTTCAGCCAGGTGGAGAGATGACAGAATCTTCTCTATCATGTGTTCTGTCTGTGCCCCAGCGAAGGCAAGGTGCAATTTCAGTGTGTATGTAGTTCTGAAACTACACTCCAGTGTGTTTTTTATTTGAATATAGACTAAATAGCCCATACAGTGGGGCTTGAATTATGGAATAGAGCATGGTTTCACTTCCAGATTACTTTGCCTCCCATGAATATTTGAATAGCATCAAAACTGAACTTGATGTGCAAGAATTAAGGAGGAGGCACTGGCTCCTGCTATACTTTTTTTTTTTTATCATTCTACCTTAAGTAAAGTGCAGATAAATGTATTTCTCCACAACATTGTGTTGCAGAAGTGCAGAGCACTTAAAATGGTGTCAGGGAAATCCAGTTTGGAGGAGACATCTAATTGCAAGGGCAATATTTTTAAGAAGGCATTTTAGTGTTAAAATCAAGCATAGTAAAAAGGATGCACTCAGGAAATGTATTAAAGAAGAGACTTGTGAAACATGCCAATACTTGTAAATGCATCTGCACCCTGTAGACGCCAAACCCCAAATTGCTTTCAAAGGAAAGCTCTTATAATACATTTTTAAAACATCAGTGATATTAAAATTCCATGTTCTTTTTTAAATGCTTTGACTTTTTTAAGGAATGCATTTAAACTGGAAAGCTAGCCGAGGTACAAAAAGAATAAAAGAGAAGCAAGATAAAAGGAAGAAGTGGGGAAGAGGAGCAAGACTGGATATCAAAACAAAACTTCAAAGCCAGGACACAAAGTCAAACAGTCAGCCTGAAAAAAGTCATAAGAACTACTATCCTAATCACTATTTTTGTCCTTCTCTCTAAAATGATATTGAATGGCATTTAAGCAGAAAAGAATAACAATTCAAAAAACAATGGGGAAATATGTCTTGATAAAGTATTTTCCCTTCGCCAAAAAACGCTAAGTGCATTCATACAGTAGTCAATGTGCTGTTTGCGTTTTCTAAGACGTGTTAGGTACCAAGTGATACTTGATAGTGAATGTTTTGCATACTATCTTCATTGCTTTCTACTTTTGCCATAGGCAGCCCTGGTGTTCTGTAGTTCAGTAGACATTCAAAGGTTGATCGTGTTTTTATTTTGGGTGATTTAGTTTTGTTTTGTTTTATTTCCGTTGTGTTCACGATAGTAGTTGAAATGGAATTGCAGAGGTGTTGCTACCCAGATTAGACATGCTGCCCTGGTAGCATGCCAGAGTCTGCTAGGCACCAATTCTGTCCCAGTTCTCCTACAGGAAGATTTTTCTCTGAAGACCTTTATGGTTCACAGTAATAAATTTAAAATATTTTTGTCTTACATAAAATTTGTGTTGAATCAGTGTGAAATCATTAGTTGGTCAAAATGTTCTTCATTGGCTAAATGATGGAAAATATTTATGGAATCTTTAAATGTGAAAATTATTCTCTCTATATATGGCAGTCATCCAGAAGTATTGTTAAACATTCTTCCTGAGCATAGGAGTAGTAAATTTTTCAGGATTTTTACAGAAGGCTCACAGCTGCCTTCAACAGGGTATAGACAGTGATGCAATATTAACATTGTAGCCTTTCTGGAATGCTTTTCGTATTGTCACCAAAATTAAATGTTCTGCCCCTAACCTGTGATAAATCAGTAATTAACGGTACATAGCAAACGAGCAGGAACTGAAGCTCAGAAAGAAGGAAGCTTCCCCTTAGGCTCACAGAGAGATCACAGAACATGCTGTTCTCTGCAGTAGAGTCCAGTAGTGTCAATTAGTCTTAGATTTTATTGTTTTCAGCTGCACAGGAATTGGATCTTAGCAAAGGAATTATGTTACTTCATTTTTGCAAACTTCACAAAAGGGGCTGTTTGAAACCCATTACATGGTTATATTATTGGTTCTGATGGTTATTTTCATGCACCTGTTGATTGTTTAGAAAACCCTGTTCTACTGAAAAGCACAGATTGTGCAATGCAAATAAATTTCTTTCTCTGTTATTCTGTAGTTCAGTAGGTACAAAGAGATGTTCTAAGCCATAATTCAGTATCAGATGGGGAATTAATAATTGAACAAATTTCAATTGGATTGCCTTCCTGCTACTTAGGACATCATGCAAAATGTTGGTTTGTTTAGCTTTCTAGTAATACAGTAAACTTTCCAGGGTTGTCTAAGAGTGGTAAGTGAAATGGTTGTCACTGTAGGGGCACAATGATGTACATGGTCAGTCTGTAATATCCAAAAAGAAAAAATATAGCATATCAACTACCACGTTATTGTCACTGACACATTGCAACAGGTTTTAACACCATGAGAAGAGATATGTTCTTGTGAACATCTACATATCTGGTTAGATAATTGTTGGGAGGCTTAAAAATTGTAGCTATTGCACCTTTAGCTTCTCCTAATGCATTTTCCATTCAGTGGAATGCACATCTGTCAGAGTGTATTTCTTTCCCCTTTTAGCTGCAAAAAGCTGGTTGCATTCGGGTATTAGCTGTGTTGATACAGATCTGTAGGGATCATTAGCTTCCTTGGCAGGGCTCCAAGTAACTGGAGACCCAGTCTAATCTCTCCTGTTAGGTGCTCATTGCTACTCCTGTTGGGAAAGGCATTTCAATACATTGCTGCAGGCATTTTAATACATTAACCTTCCTTTGCTGTTTTGTTTGTTTGGTTTGTTGTTTAGGTTTTGGGGTTTCTTAAATAGTGTCCTGTATATTATTTTTTTTTCTCTGAGTTTTGGAACTGGATTTTTCCTTCTTTATAATTTACTTGAATTAGGCATTAGCCTGATGAATCTTGTAAGTCCAGCAAAAACTGTCAGAATATTGATGTATGGGCAGTAGGTCATGAGCCAACTGCTTCCAGTCACAATCTTCCCACTGACTGTGCTGAAGCATCAGTTTTATTTTCAGAAGTGCAGCTTAGAGAGAAATACGTTCACATGAGCACGTGCCATTTCATTAAAAGATCACAAAATATATTGATGCATAGAGAAAGGCAAGTGACTTACAGAAGCAGCAAATAAATATTTCTAATCCAAGAATCTATATCCAAGACAAAAATACTTCCAGTATTCCATTCCAGTTCTGTTGTTCCTGAAAATTATGGTGGTCTAGAGTAAGCAGTGATAGTGGATAGATTTGAGAGTGTAGTTGATAAGAAAGGAGACATTTGCCTTGGACTTGAAAGGTGAGATGAGCAGAGATGTTCAAAGTTATCAGATACTGAATGATGATCCAAGGAAAATAGAGCAGGACATGTTGCATCACTCACTTTTGCTTAGAATATTGGAAAATTAATGGTACTTCCATGCTCTCCCTCTGCAAACCCTCTCAGCTATTAAACACTTTTGGTGGTTTTCCTGTCTCTTTTTCTTTACAGCTCTTTGAACTTCTGTATCTGTCAGAATATTTAAAAATATATTAATGGAAAGTGATGAGAATGTGAAGGTTATTATTATCTCAACTGTGAAGCAGCAAGAAAATGATAGAATAATCTAGAAGAACTATCCATCATAACATGCTGAAAAAAAGAGGTTAGATTGTGTAATGGGGGCAAAAATCTCATTTAGTCCAAGTTCCTTTCAGAAGTCTTTTGCAAGACATCTTTTAATATGAATCTGAATAAAGTCAGATAGTTTATTTTTTCCCCTTTTTTACAGTACTGAATTCATTACAAAGTGATTTCCCATTCCAAATTCAGGCAGCGTGAAAACAGCTAATCAGAGCTACAAAGACAAGATTAATTGGTGTTAATTTCCAAATATTAGTGTTGGAATTTACTTGGCTTAATACATCTAGACTTAAAATGATAGGAAATAAGTTACAATAATGGAACTAAATAAAGTAGATCATTCTTATGCAGTATAAAAGGGGGGAAAATTGATACAGCAGTAATTTCTGGATTTTTTTTTCTTTTTTAAATTCAGAAAATTCTTGATGAGGTTTTGTGACTTATTTGTGTTATTTCAAAATCACTAACTTGATCTACTGACATGGGAAAGCAGATCTTGCATCTTTTAAGGCAGACATTTCAAAGCTATCAGCTTGACCAACATGTGGGGATAGCCTCAAAGTATTTTCCACTGCTTCCATGCCATGTGATGTGTACACCTGAATTCATTGCAGTCCTCTGGCTTTTATAATTCAGAAGCTGGTGTAGATCAATACATAATTCTGCCATAAGAAGAGCAGAAAGGGAGGAAAGAAAAAACCAAAACAATTGAATGTCAGAGCTGCAATCTTCTTTTGTGCCGATAGCATTTCATTAGAATAGCACAAAAAGTGGAGAGAGTCTGAAGTCAGGCTTGGTACTACTCACACACATGCTTAGAAATAATGGGAGGTTTAAGAATTCTCATCACCACTACCATCTCCAGGCAGCTTCCTGACCCGTTGAATTCAAAAGGTGAAGGAAAAGAGGAGAAAGTAAAGGGAGAACTCAGCGAATGAAGTGCGTGTAGAAAGGCCAGGGAAATACAGCAAAGGACCTTGTAACTGATGTGGAAGGAAAACTGAACTCCAGCAATTGCATTTGCAGATGCAAGGAAGATGCCAAATACTCCTTGCAGTTTGATGAGGATGGCCTCCAGGAATAACTGCAATTTGTAGAAACACAGGAATCTGAAATGAAATAAAACTATTTCTTCAGGAATAATATTTCTAAATTTCTAACCTCAGCCTATGAGGAAAGGAAAAATATAGCAACCAATACAACTTTGAAGTTTTATTGGAAGACTTATTTAATGAAATGAAAAAAATCTTTGGAAATCTCTATTACTTTCTTGATTAGGTACCAGAGAAGCAGATGTAGGCAAATAATGCACAGCTTGTAGAGAGGACTGTGTCTGTAGTGATTGCTGTATGAACCCAAAGTTTGAAGAAGATGGATAAAAAAAATGTGTGTTACACAGCAACCTGCAGTAATCTGTGGAAAAATCCTTTGTTAAGTAACAGGATGGTGGTGTGATTTCTTCAGAAGAAACCTCTTCTGTTCTCATTTCTCTAAATATGAGAAAATAAATGAATTTCAAATGCATTTGATTGAAAATGGATTTGAGGTTCTAAGCAGCCCACTACAGGGTCCACCTGCAATATCCCATATCTGAAAGGATATAATTTGCCTCAAGGAGGTTTGCTAAATGGAAGTCTGAATTCTTTCCTTGCTTTTAGTCTATACCTACAGATGAACACTGTGGAGGTTAGATGCATAGACAGTGGACTCAAGTAAAATGAAAGAAGTTGTAATTAAAACATACTTTGCTCTGTGGGGTAAGCATCCATGCCATCCAGCTTTAGGGAAGCTGGTCACCTGAGCCTTATGTTCTCTGAAATTCTTGTCTTTTTTCCATGAAGCACATTAAAATCTAATCAAGTAGTATCTCAGAAGTTTGAATATTATTTTTGGGGGTTAAAATAATGTGTCTTCCCATTCTTCCAGACATAAATGTGCTTTAGCACAGTTGATTTATCTTGATTGATCAATTTAAATAAAGTGGCAAAAGTCTTAGGTAGTATCTTAGGTAGATTTAAGTTAATATGGATATTACACAGCTACCTTGTGACTGGACTGATAACTCAGTTGCAGTTGCTTTGCAGAGAATGTTAGGGGATTTTTTTTGTGTTCCATTTTTGTTGGTTTTCTTTTACATTTATAAACACTGTGTTTAGTTTTTATGCCTTATGAACTGATACCTTGGTATTATAAATGCATGCTGAGGATTTTGTGTTCCTCTTTGGTAAATCTGTTTATTGGCTGGGGGAAGCTGATGTTGCATGAGGAAAGTGGGCTTTTGGATTGTGAAAATTACCACTGGGTACTGGGTTCAGTAGGGAGTAAAAATCCTCCTCCTACTCGCTGAGCATGGAGTGGTGCATGCCTTTGCAGTCTGTGAAGCTGTCCTTGCATGTGCCCTGTCTGATGGGGACTGGTGTTCCTTGTAACCCCCCGCCCTTCCTGCTGTGCTTATGTCTCCCTGTTAGGCTCAGAGTCTTCCAGCAGTGCTGGCTCCTCAGGATCACTGTCACGAATACATCAGCCTCTCCAAAGTGCATCTCTCGTCCCCGGGGTGACGGCCAATTCTTCAGGCAGCATGTCCTACCCTGAGAACGGGATGAGTGGCCAGGTGGCCCCCAGCAACACCAGCTATATCATTCTTCCACTTGAAGCTGCAGGGATACCTCCTGGCAGTATCCTTCTCAACCCACACACAGGTCAGTACAGCTCCCTGCTGCCTGCTTCTGCCCTTTGGGGTTTCTGATGTCAGCTGGTGAATCGGCACATTTCTTGTTTCTAGACATATTTTTCTGGAGGCACTTTATGAACAAATATACATTGAAATTATGTTTGGCAAATTGTTGTTTTCAAATGTGCAGGCAAAGCTAGATTTGATTTCTGAGGCTGCTGCGGCATAGCTGGTGGGAAGTGATACAAAACACTCGTGCTCTATCCCAGATAGGATATTCATCATTCAGCAGTCCTGGTGCTCCCTGGCCCTCAGTGAATCCTCTAAGATCCCCTTAGCATCAATAAGAGCAGATGCTCTTCTATATCAAGCATGCTGAGATATGGTGCAACCAAAATATAAAGTCACATTCTTAGAGATTGTGCTTAACAGCAGAACTTCAAAAGGCTTAAAGGCTGCATTTGAATCTGCACTTCAGAATTAATTTTTTGTGAGCTATATGATTAGCAATTGTATTTAAATTGTGAAGTTTGTGATAAGAAAAAGATGTAACTCTAAATTCCTGATAGTTTTCATCACTGCAGCTCACAAACAAGGCACTTGCAAGCACCCAAGTGCTGTGGGCACTTCAGAAACTCTTCAGTTTGAACTTGAGTGCTTGATGAAAGCTTAAGGCAATTTGTTACCTCCTTGGCCTGGATGAAGTCTGGATCATGTTATGCTGTTACTCCCCACCATATTGTACTATCAGGGTTTAGAAGGTTCATGGAGCTTGAGGGTGTGGTGCTTCTTTGGTAATTTAGACTATTCCAGTGGCCACAGCTAGCTGTGCTGTCAGCCTTAGCTGAGTTACCCTGGGTTTAAGACAAGAAAGCCTGTAGTGAAATGTAGCTTCCATTATACTGAGAGCTGAGGGTTAAACTCCAAAATATTTTATTGAAGTCCTTAAAAGAACATTCAGGAGCTTTTTCTTTGGGGATTTTTGTTTGTAACTTGTATTTTATGTGTATTACACCCCTATGTTCCACTATTTTGGTGGAAATGCCTAAAGCTTACATGTGTGTCCACTACTAAGAATCATTTTTTTGGTCATAGTTCAGTCAAGAAAGTTACAGCATTTAAGAAAAATACAGCCTTGGTGAACTCTTCAGGCAATCTTACCACAGATATTTATAGGTGGTAATATCTGGAGCTGATCAATATGTATCAGCGTATTTAAAATCAAGGAGGAGTTCTTGTTTGTTTAGATTCGAATGTTCTAAGTTAGGTAAGTTCTGTCCAGAGAGGTGACTTAGTAACTTGCACAACTTTTACTCTTCCAGAGCCTTTACTCTTTAAGTGTACTTTTTTCCAAACCATTGCATTATTGACATGAGAGCCTAAGACTGTCAGCAAGAAAAAGATCCATCATTATATTCATCTACCAATTTCTGTTCTGGCAGATGACAATTCTGTCTGCAACACTGAAATTTCTTGGTCAATACAGAAGATAACATTTTGTGTTCCACCATATGGTCCATTTCCATACAAAACTCATCAGGCCTAGGCAGGAGTCAACTGTAATTCAGGTGACAGGACTGAGAAACAAATGAAAGGAAATTATGTTGCACGGAGCCCACAAACAGCTGAGAGATACTGCTTGTTCCTGGCCAAGATTGTTCTTTGGCTTGTTCCTGGCAAGGACAGAGACTGGAGCTCACCACACTTGAAAGAGTCATGTAGGAGGAACATCTCCTACATCTGTCTTGTCAGTTTAGCAAATTGCAGCAGCTAGTTCAGATTTTTGCCTGGTACACAGGGAGTCTTTTTTTTTTTTTTTTTCTGCTATAGGTATTATGCCTTTCAATACTGTCTCTAGACCAGAACACCTTATCTTCCCTCCCTGTGTGCCTCTGTCTGCAGATGCATAATTCGGAAACCCATGCGTGTTTGTATGGTTAACATTCAGGGAGCGAGTATTCTTGTGTATATATTATTTTGTGTTTCTTTCAAACTTTGTGTTTCATTTCTGAAGTTCCCATGTAAATATATACATAATAAAGTAATGAAGAGAGCAGATTTCTTTAAAAACCTGAAATTCTTCTGTCACACTCCTAGCTTCGTGCTGCTACCTCGTGCTGGAAGTCAGACTGTACTTTGGCATCTGCTGTGGTTTTCACATGCAGCAAAATACATGCTGCAAAATTGTCACTCTTCGGGCTCAGAATCTTTGCATTTTATTACAAAAGGAGCTCCATGGGGAGGAAATTTAGATTGCTGGATGCTGTGATCGACTATCAAAGTGATGGGTGCTGTCAGAAACAGAGATGAAGAGAAGACAGTTGAAAGAAAAGGAAAAAGGATCTTTGTTTCCTGTAACGAATAGATTTTCTTTCGCAATGTCATACCATTCTTTAGCTCTTTTTTCTCCTCTTGCAGAGTGGCTACTTCAGTCTTTTTCTCTCTTTTGATCATAACACCATGTCCTTTAAAGATCTTTCCTTCCTTTCACACTACATAGTCACTGACTGTGCAAGCCTCTAATGGCATCCAGAGATGCAGTCAATTTCTTCCTGCTCTGAGTATAACTCTGCTCCTTACCAGATGTTGGAAATACACACTTTCTTTTCTATATCTGCAGTTTCCTTTATTTTCTCTCCTCTGCTTTACCCTTCTCCTTCCCCAGGTAGTCAAGCTTCTTACTTGCTTTGGCAAAGAACCATTTATGTGGCTGTGCTCTCCATTTCACTTACTTCATCAGCCTGCTTTACCCTTTAAAGGATTCTTCTTGATACGTTCTTCCTTAACCCCTCTGACAATTTAAGAGCATTTACTTTTCATTGGTACTCCTTGAAATGACATTGCAATCTTTGCCTTTCTACCAGGGCCACAGTTCATAACTTACAGATGTCTTCCCTGTTACGTTCTGATCTCTCCTTTTCATTTCTGATTTCAAGATTTCTTCATGAGAAGTCTTCTCTTTTTTATATTTAAACGTGTTGCTAGGACTTTAGACTTTCAGTTCTGCCATCTTTCATTAAGCTAATGCTCTTTATTAGCTTCCCTTGAGCATCTGACACAGGCTTTGGGACTGTGTTATCCTGCTCACTCAGTCTTCTGAAGTACTTCTGGGGCTTGAGATTCCCAAAGCTTGAGAGTCCATGCCATAGTCACCCAGTGGGTTCACAGCAAGAATCAGGAAATCAGTAGACAGAACTGCCCCATGCTTCTTTTCCACTCACTCATGACCTTTCTCAGCATGAATGTGGTGTTGCGTTCATCCAGAAACTTGATGCTTTTGAGAGACAGAAGGCAAGGTTCTTTGGCTGGTGCTCTTAATGCATTTCTGACCATGATTCATTGGAAGGAGAAACTAGAAGGCTGAGGAGTAGATAGGCAGATAGAGATGCTTTGTAGGGTACAAATCAGAAGTTCATTACTGTTACTCTAAGTTACTGAACTCCTCCAGATCTCTCTTTTTATCTCAGATATTCATACCCTAGTTACCTACGTCAAAGGTTATAACATTATTGCCAAAATTTTTTATCCCCTCTTGGAAGTATTCTCAATTCCTTTGATTTATAGATTTATGATGGAAGTGAAAAGAGAACTGAGGTCATGGAAAACATTTTTCCTACTGAGAAATACCATTTCTTTTTTGTTTTCAAGACAATGACTTGGGTAAAATTTTTCTTTTAAAGAAACATTGTTTTTGCAAGATTATTCCCCACAGGTTAATTATCCGGAGCAAAATTAATTCAATAGCTTAGTAGAACTCTGAAAAGAATTTGTCTTGTATATAAGAGATTCTTAAATACACCTTAAGTGTTGCTTCCTTGAAAACTGGAGTGCTAGCTCCTCTGAGCATAAGGCACAGCTCTGTGTTATTAGAATGTGTAAGTAAATCAGTAACAAGAGTGGGTTTGGGTTTTTTTCCCCTTTCCTACAAACCGTTTTGTTTTAGAAGTAGTTGTGTACATTTGACTGCTGTTGTGTTAGAGAAAAATGTAAGGGAACATTCTCTACCTTCAGTGTTTGCTCCAAAGTTCAATTTTAATGTTAATTAATTCATCACTGAATGATTTCAAGTAACCATAGCATCTGAATCATCTTATAGCCATGGTAACTTTCCACCCATTCCTTGGAAAATCATGCTGCTGAAACAAATATCTGCTGTCTTGCCTGGAAAAAAAAATAAAAGCTGTCTGATACTGTAATTACTGTAATGAGATATTGGGAGTGATGAACCCTTTACTCTTGTAGCAGGTCAGCTAAAGAGCAATCAGTTAAAGCAAGATTGTTTGCTTTCACACAGAAAACAGTATTTTCTTGAAAGTGTCCAGCAAGAGCCGGGCGTGTTGTTTCAGGTCAACCGTTTGTAAATCCTGATGGGACGCCGGCAATATACAATCCTCCCAGTGGCCAGACAATGAGGAGCCAGGTGGTGGGACAGTCTCAGCAGCAGCCTTCACCCCAGCAGCCTCAGCAGGTTCAACAGCCACAGCAGCAAATGGCAAGTCACCTTGTCACACAGGTAGGTGTGGTGTCACTGGAAAAAAGAATGAGCTCTTGGGGATGTGAAGAATGACCTAGAGGAAAGAAGGGAGGAATGCAGACAAATGTCACAATGTTCTTTTCAACATGGATAAAGCAGATGGAGAGGGAAGATTACATCTTCAATTTTATCTAAAGGATGATTTCATTTTCAAAAGTACTGTTAAGTGTGTTGGTGTATGTCTGCATAAAATTAGTTTGAAAAATTCACCCATTAGTGGAAGCTGAGCCATTCATTCTCAAACCAGTGCAGTCTGTAATTCTCTCCAAAGAGCCAGGGACATTTCTCTTTTGACGGCAGTGGGTTTGAGTCAAATAAGGTACAAGAGCTCTACAAACCCTTTCATGTCTAGTTGTATTGGGCCCAATACAAACCCTTTCATGTCCAGTTGTATTGGGCACTCTCCAAGCACTTTTGCCCCCGTTTGGTGGTTTTCTGCCTGCACCAGTATTCTGGCCATGGTCCTGCTCTGAGCTAGAAGCTCTGGAGCTGCAGCAGGAAGAGCAATTTTGTTTGAGCACAGTGCAATGTTGGCTCTCTGGTCCCTGTGCTGGCTGTGGCACATGGCCAGACGTGGCTGAGCATGGGCAGCAGGGTTTGGGTCTGGTTCAAACTTAATTTTGTGGATTGCATGCTTGTTCTCCCAGGGCAGAGTAGGCAGAGGGAACTACTCAAGCAAGAATCCTATATCCTGCTTAGTCACAGAGCAGCCAAGATCTACTGTGGTTCTTGTGTAGCTTTATAATTTGGCACAGCTTCACCCCAGGTTACACAGAAATACAGTGTTTGAATTCAGTGAAGTTGCTTTGATTTTACTGGGTTTGAACATATATGGTTATGGCTCTTATTTCTTGATCTGGTCTTCACAGTTTTAGAAGACAGAGATAGTACCAAACCTGTAAGAAGTTATATGAGAGGTTAAAATGAAAGGAATACTAAAGCTTTTCCAAGGTAATAGTGCTGCGGAAAATTGTTTTTTTCGCTTAGATAAACATCTGCTCCACGCTGATGGCCTGTCTATTGGTAATTCACAGTCTGTTCTTTGTCATTTTTTAAACTCTTGTGTTCTCCCAAAGCAACTTTACAGTCATTATTCCTTGCCTATGACACACTCGGAGTTAAATCAGTCACTAACAGTGAAATTCAAATATTCACTTACGCTATGCTGCTTTCCTTTTTTATCTCTGTAAATTAAACGTGGAATCATAATTTGGCTTTACCTCATATTACGAGTAAGAGGGGATAGCTGTGGCTATATTTAATCTAACAGCCATCAAATCCACGAAAAGAGGCAAAAATGTTAGTAACAAATAATTGTTTGGTATAAGGCTAAAATGAAGACTAAAATCTCAGTACTTGACCTCTTGTACTCAGGCTGGTGATGAGTCACCTGTATTTTCAGAGCTGTGTTTGAGGTCTTTCTTCTCAATAACAAAGGTGGTGATGATGGTGCTTGTTATCTTTCTCTGGTGGAATTTATTGTCTTTCCCTTTGCTTGTTTTGCAGCCTGTTCAGACAATGCAGCCATCTTCTCAGTCAGTCCAATATCCAGCAGTTTCTTATCCTCCCCAGCATCTCCTGCCAGTCTCTCCAACACAGCAGTTTTCTGTGGTACTGAAGATTTCCTATTTCTTTTTTTTTTTTCCTTGAAGTTGGAGGTGTGAGTATGTGTGTCCAAGAGCCTCTGGGGAGCACTCCAACAGGTGTCCCACATAAGAACCCTCTCTAAATACCTGTTCACTTTTATGCTTTGGTACTTACAGGCATTTTGTATGAGCATTCCCACTGATTTTGGTTCTCTAACCTGAAGGGTGTAGTTACAGCAGGGCTCTCTACCAGCTTAGCAGACCCTCCAGAAAAATATTTTGTTTTGCCTGCTGGTAGGAGCTTATGTCTCCTCACTTAATGCCAAGTGACCTTAAGTTGCTAACTTGAATAGTTGAGATTTGGGTTATTTCTCTTTTGTGTCCACAGACACAGGAGAAGAGACCTCAAGAAAACATTATTTTTATTTTATATTCTTTTACCCATATACTAAATCCACTGCCTGGATTTATTCCTTGGTGATATCAGAGGACTTGGGAAGGAGAGTAGCACTGAACCGGCTGCAGAAGGTGTGGTGTGCTGTACATCATGACAATGCACCAATGGACATGTATAATGAAAATAAATAGGGTGTTCTTCTAGAGTCTGATTCTGGCTTGGTGCTTACTGGGCTAAGGTTGTACTGCTCTGAAATGAAGCTGACATTTTAAAGAGGCACCACAAGATTTTTTTTCTTTTGTTTTTCACTCTTGGTCTAGTAATCTTGTTTAAGATTGATTTATTTTTTCCCCAATGTCACATAGTTATAGTAAGATATGTAAACAAAGCTGAATGGGTCCTTGCAGATAAAATAATGTTATTAATGACTAGTGATACCATTTAAAGGAAAAGAAATATTCCATGCTGAACAAAATTTGCATATCTTAATGCTAATTCTCTTGAAAAGTCTGTTGCAGGAATATCAGGTTGCCCTAGTGACAGTCACAAGAAAGCTAATATTTTTATTGGTTAATTTAATAGTGAAACTTCATCTGAATTACTATCTTCAATACACATTATATTATACAAACACTACGTAGATTATATGTGTTTGAAGATGTTTTTCTCTTTTGTAAAAATCTAGAGGCATTCCTGGCTCAATGAGGTTTCTTGCAGAATCTGTTTGCAGTCATTTGTCATTCTGATAATGAATATCCTAGCTTTTTAAAGGAACAACTTCACAGAGACAACTCATGTGTCTGAATATGAATGTAGGATGACAGAAAAGTTAACAGCATTACTTCCATAGACCCACCTGATGATCTGTCAGTAGTGTTTTAAACATTGATCCATAACATCTGCTCTCAGTTGTGAGCATGAGTCTCTGTATGTGAGGGTGAGTCCCAGAAGTGCTTTCCTCAAGCAAACTTTTTGTTTTGTTTTGTTTTGTTTTTAACACATTTTGACGTTTCTGGATATTAAATGCTTGTGCAGGATGGTTTTGGAGAATAAATACCACAGGGCTGCTAACAATATTAAGAGGTTTCTTTTAAAAAAAGAGCATTTTTTATGGTGCTTATTTCCTATCTGTAATTGGCATATTAGCACATAATGGAGTTTAAGTTGAATATTTAGAGATCTTATGATATGGGCACAAAAGAAGATGCCTAGAACCACACCCACATTTATAAATCTTTGACCTTCACTGAATGAACCTGAGAGCATTGAATAGTATTAATCTTTTTGCAAGAATGAACAGACACAGTTCAGAATGCATGTATTATTACTAGCATGTAATGAAGCTTAGGTCCATTGACTTTCTATGGTACGTTTATCCTACCACAGATTTTTTTTTTCTTTTCCCCTTCAATCAAATAGTAGAACTTGTTTCTCTTCAACATAGAATAAAAAACCTTGAAATAGCAACATTAGGCTTAGCTTTTTTCTTTAACTTTCTCTATGTTACAACCTTGGATTTTCAAAGCAGTCCAAAAAGGGAAAGACCTGCAGCTGAATACTACTGAATTCCTCTTGGGATCAATTTGAAACACAGGTGAAATTACCAGCATGTGTTTGGCTGACAAATTCTGTATTTGAGGATAGAGGTATCCATAATGTTATTTCCATGCCCTTTACATTTAAAATGTCTTCTTTTGAACACTGTAAAGTTCACTTGTCATTTTGGAATTAAAGGTGAAGGTGGCAGGGGGAAAGAGCCAAAATAATTGGCTTTTTTGCCAAATGATGCCATTCACCTTGCAGTCTGGAAGTCTTCGTCAAAGCATTTATGGTGATTTTCATTTTAATTGCCTCCATTTTGCTGAGATCCTTGCAAAGTTTGGCATGGATCAGAGCTCAGCGATTCCTTTCCCCCCTCACTCTCTGAGCCTATTTTGTTTTGCTAACTCATGTGCCTGCTGCAGGCATCACATCTCTATCCCCTTCTCCTGCCTTCTGCCCCGCAGCGCGATGACATGACAGCGCAGTTTAGCCAGATGAGCTTGAGTCGTCAGTCATCAGGAGACAACCCCGAGTCGCCCTCTGGCCCCGTGTACCCCTCGCCCATGCTGCAGCAGCCTGCCCAGCAGACAGGTTACATCATGGCCTCCCCGAGCCAGCAGCTTCCCCCTGGAGGTTTCACAGGATCAGGAGCGCCGGTGTCCCAGCAGGTGCTGCAGCCGCCACCGCCACCCCAGGGCTTCGTGCAGCAGCCACCGCCACCTGCTCAGGTAGGCAAAACCCCACTGCCCCTTGGGCACCGCGCCCTTCACAGCATCAGGGAAGGAACAGAAATTCCAGATTATTTCTTAGTTTTCCCCTCCTGAAAGTATAGCAGATCTTTAGGTAGCAGGGTACTCTGTTGTTTCCTGGGTTTCATCATTTCCTTCCCTCTCTTCAAAACGTTTTCTGAGCATATGTTCATACTCCATGACACATCTGCACATGAATATGAAGGAGGAGGGTGAGTAAATGCCCACACTCCTCCTTCCCCGTGCATGTACCGAAAGAGCAAAATGCACATCAGCCCAGGTAGTCGTTAATCATATTTAATTGACTTGAACATGTGAGGTGTCACAGATCAGTAATTTTAACTGTCTTCCTGAAGACTGATTATGTTTTACTGCTCACTACCAAACATCTCTGCTTGTCTCCTGGGTACCTTTACAGAATATTGAAAGTGATTACTGTCAAGAAGTAAAATGCACAGATGACTTTCTGGCCAATTTTCAAGGCATACACATTAAAAGGACAAATTTCTTTATCCAATTATAAATAACTTCATTTAAATTCTACTTTAAATGGTATTAATAGCATTTCTCTTGTTTTGATTTTATCCTTTGGAAGAAAAATGTAAAAATAAAGTAAAAAACTTCACCATTTCTTTTAATGGTGAAGTTCATTATAAACCTTATTGGAAGTGGTTGTTTGGTTGGTTGGTTTTTGCTTAATGCTTCTCACTGAAAATTTCCACTTGTGTTTATTAATGGAATTTGGTATTGACATAGGAATGAAGAATTTTTACTGTTACAGTGTTTTAAGTGGGCTAAGGATCTAGTTAATTAGATTACTAATTAATAGTAAAAGAAATCTGAGGACTGCTGGATGCTGACATCCCGTAGAGGACTGTGCAATCCATAATTTCTGTGCTTAAAAATTGTGCAGCTATTTTTTCTGAAAGAAGGCTTGGCAAACACAAGTTTGAAGGAGATGAAGTTCAATATAATGTGATTTCTTTTACAAAAAATGGAAAACACTTCTAGAAAAACACTGCTAGGAAAATATTTCACAGTTTGCCAAACGTAGCAGGTTTGGTGGTTTTTTAAGATTTGGGAGAAAAAAATGACCTAAAGAGCAAAATTCCCTGATGAATCCATCTAGATTCTGTGTCCTAAGTAGAGGCTGTCCAGGCTTTAGTCCTCATGTACAACCCCCAGCTGCCCTCAGTGTTTTCCAGCATCATTTAATCCAGCCTCATGACACTTCCAGTGAACCAGGTGAATGCGATCACCTCCATGTTACAGGCTGCCACCACAGCAGGCACTGATGTTTCCCAGCTCTGCCAGCCAGGGTTTGCTGTGGGAGTTGAGTGGGCTGCAGGATGGTGCTGCCTGCCGTGACAGGGACCCCCCCAGCACCTCCTCACCCCCCTCAGGTGAGCCAGATGTTCAACTCGCCCTGGGGTCTCTGCTAAACCTACCTTGGCTGGCCTTGCATAGGCTGCTTTGGGTGGGTTTGCCCCCTGCTCCTGCCCCTGGCTGAGCCTTGCTGTGGGAGTACTGTATTTCACCCCATTGTATTCCACCCCTGCATGCACAGCAGGGCACAGGGTTTTCACTCAGCACAGTGCAGTGTTACTTGGTGAAGCTCTTTTCCAAATTAATCCTTGTACTGGTGCTACTTAGAGGCAGATTAACTTTTCCACAAGCCAAGTGATGAGGAGGTGCCTTTTCATGTACAGGCTGCTGTAGGACCAGTACAGTACTGGCGTGTCTAATGGTCACCGTGTCTCTGTCCATTCCCCGGCTGCTTTCCTCCTATAGTTTAACACAGTGGAAAGTTAATTGACAGCAGAAAAATATCTTTTGACTTTGCAATAGCTTCAGTTATTTCACTGTGGAATGGTTTGTCCTTGGGGGAAGTGTAGAAAGGTGAGAAATTCAGTGCTGTCAGGTTCCTCTAGTTCTGCAGATAACATTCATCTCCAGCTTGTTGCTGTTCTAAAAAATCCTTGTCAGATACCTGTGGAGGAGGGCATGGCAGGGTTTAGTGTCTGCTTCCCATGTCCCTATCCCTTGAAAGGTTAGCAGCCTTGTTCTGCCAGAAGGGAGAGAGGGCAACCCTCTCTGCATCTGCATGCACGGATGGGAGCTTCTAATTCACATTTCAAGTGTTTATACATTCACTTCAGTCCTAGAAAATGGTTTGGATACCACATTAAGTACATGTATGCCAAATAGGGGATCCCTCTTATAAAAAAAAGAGTGAATCCCTGGCAAATAATAGTTCTTCTGCCCTGAGAGCTTAGATTTCTGTACATGGACAGGTAGATCTCAAATCCTTGTCCTGCCCATGGCACAGCTTCTCTGTGGCAGTGGCTATTGTCAGTCTGAGTCAGCTTTGTTACTCTTTGGGGCTTAGATGCAATAGTAAGGCTGCTCTCAGACACCATAGCAGGTGGTCTGAGGCAGGCTCTGAGAAAAAAAGAAAGCAATAAAGATGGTAATGGAAGCAAAACATTATGTGATGCATTAATCAATGCAATGCAATCAATGTAAAAGCACTTTTATATCTTAAATGTTGCTATTGAATTTATACCAGTATAAAAGTGGCATGACTTTAATGGCTAATTAGTTCCTGTAAATGCACTGCTGATAAGGTTGGCTGTGATACCCTGAATGCTGTTGGAAAATAGCAGTGAAAACTTGGGTGGAGATCCTGTGAGTATGATAATTTCCTTTGGGAGCTGAAAGGAGGAGAAAGAAATGCTTCAAGCCTACATATCCAATAGTACTGCATTTAAATTACTAGCTTTTCTATTAAAGTTCAGTTAAATGTGGCTTTACAGCTGCTCCCCAAGATTCTTTCTCCCAGTCTGTATTAAAGCAGAAGCAGATTGAGTTTGAAATGACATGCCTAAGAAGTGGTGAAAGAAACCTTTGGGTTTCTTTTTTGCTTCTTTCATCAGAGGTATCCCCCAGCTTGACAACAAAGTCATAATTTAATAAACTGAAAATAAGGATTTCTGTTTGCTCAGCCAATTAGGGGGAAAAGAAAAACCTGACAAAAAAACCAATCCAAATCCCAAACGTTACCCACGGTTTTCTGAAAGGGATTTTTAGCACCAAATGCTGGTTTGCTTTCTGTCATGGATATTGAGCATATATATGTATTTGCTTTCTTTATTTTCAGTTTTCTTCTCTCCCTGATAGTTTTTCTGTAGCACTTATGGACCAAACACTTTAACAGGGGTCTGCATTCTGCTTTGTAGTATTTTATCAATGGTGCCTGTCTTTGCCTCTGCAAATGAAGAAGTGGAAAAAAATATTGATATTATGTCAATGGGAAGGGATATACTCCCTAAAAAGTTATTTTCACCTCTGACTCATTCTGGAAGGTATACTGGCAAGATGATATCCAAAAGTGAGATGGCATGAATTCTTGGAGAGGCCTGGAGATGTAATTAACATGTTGAAGCATTTTTCACTTGAATTAGTTTTGTGTCATCATTAATTCCGTGTCATCTTTAATCATCTGACTCTTTGCAGAGGCCCTCTCCTTGAGAGTCTGTAATGACCCTAACACAAAATCTTTATTCATATCATATCTCCTCTAGGAAACTTGTTATGAAGAAGGTTGGGGAGTCACTGCAAATGAGCAGGGCTTTCCTTGATGATCTTTGAAATTATAATGGAGGACATCTTACAAAGCATTACTTTTTGTTAGCTGCTAATGTAATTATTATGGAGGGGGCAGGGAGGAAGAGAAAAAAAAATTTGAAGAATGACTGATCCCTGTCAGTTAGACATTGGGAAGAAATGGCACCTTGATTGTGCATCACAGGGGTTTTTCTTGTCTTCTTCACTCCCATTTATGTGACTGTATCAGTGGCATTAGCAATGGTGTCAGCAGCTGGACAGAAGTGCTAGTCCAGACCTGTCTGGATATCAACACTGTTAAGAGAAGGTAGAGTACCAGTCCAATGGCTGAAGGAAGCTGTAAGCCAGTAGGGAGGCAGTTTATGAAAGTAGTCATCCTGAAGTGTGTGTGAACTCCTGACCCCGCCATGAGAAAATAAACAAAAATAAACAGAGTACCAGTGAATTTCATGGTGCTGCTGGAGGGCAGCCAGGGAGACACCCAGCCAGCCCCATAATGGCTCCAGGCTGTATGGGGACAGAACAAAGCAGAAAACCAATGCTGCACTGAGTCTCTGCCCATCATCCAGGGACAAAGCACATTAGAAAGAGGAGAAAGTAATGTCTCACTCTGCCATTTCATGAGTGTCTCTGAAGTGACATGCCCAGTTCTGTTACAATTTAACTTAAAGTGTTGTATAGGAGAGAAAAATTAGAATGCAGTAGGTCAGCCTACAAACAAGGTAATTATTAAAAATCATACTAAAAATTATTTTTCACAGTGTCAAGGATTAAGACCAAAAATTGTGCTTTTAGACTAAAAGAGGTAGCATTTATTTAGGTTATAGTCTTAGAAGAACATTTTTTTGGTAAATTTATTTTAGTTTTAGGGTAACCATACAGCTTCATTGGCATGCTTGTTAGTGCCATGGAAACCTTCTGGTTCTGTAAATAAAATGTTTTACAAGCAAAAGGTTGAAGGTTGGATTGTGCATTTCACATGGGAATGCAACTCAAGTATAATTTGGCATGTTGGCTGGCTGCTACAGAAATGTAATGCTTTTTGTTGAAGTAACACTGATGTGATGAGAAGGTAAAAAATTCAAGAGGATCAGAGCAGATGATGTAAGTGATACTTGTTATCTCTGATCCCTCTAATTCCACTGTTCACCAAAGTCGAATCAGAAAGGAAAAATAACATTTCAACTACTGACACAGAGATGTACTCAAGATAAATGAGAATGGATCCTTCCAAGCCCCTCAAGCATAAAAGACCTATTTTAGATCATGTCTATATTTTACACCAAGCCCTTCTTTTAATGTGTGAGCTTTTAAAAAAACAAACCTGCCCCCTCACCAAACAAAAAATGAGCTAACAAAAGCAAAAACAACAACAAAGTACACATAGACACAAAACCAAAAGAACAAATCCCATCAAAAGCCAAACTTCTTGTTTTCATTCTTTCATTAATCTTTATAAGTGAAATAATTTTTTTTTACCCTTCAACTACTAACATTTTTCCATGCTGATAGATTGCACTCTCATAAACTTTTAAGTGGGTTGCATAACAAATGTACTCCAATGAATTGAGAAAATGAGAGCAAGGGAGAGAACCCTTTGACTAATGCTGAGGTTTTATGTGTGTGGTAAAAATAAAGGAGTGCATGCTTCAGTGCATATATTTTTTTGCTCAGCTGGTTCTACTATAAACCTGACTTCAAAACTTAGATCGTTCAGGTTATGTTTTAAGGTTTATACCTACAGAATAATTTCCAAAGAGATAATTCCTATTGTTGCCAAATGCTTATGTTGTTTTAAATATCTAGGGGTTTGTCTGCACTGGAAAATGAGGAAGTTGAGGGTAGATAAAATAAATCCTTTAAGTGAGATTAAGCTGCTGGCAGGATAAGTGAGAGTATTTCCACAGGGGTTTAATATTCTTTAGTTTGTAGAATATGTTAATAGAAAATAAAAAATATTTGAGAGAATGTCTGTTCTGTTCCCCTGCTCCAAGGCTGGATCAAATATTTGCATTGATTTGACTTAGAGGGGGTTCCTCATTTCTTTCAAGCCTCCTGTAGCAGAGTGTTGCTGAGAGCAATCAGCTGTCCACGAGATGAGTTTATCACCCTAAACTTTCCTGATCCACAGTTTATACTGCTTAAAGAATGATTTTGTGCCTTAAATGTGTGTGCCCACCTTCCTATTCCTTGTGGCTTTTCTTTGCAGAGAAACATATTCGTAATGGTGGTGTCCATTCTACAAAGGCATTTTGTTTTTGTTACATTAGTCACTAACAAAACAAACGGCAGGAGGGCAGGCACTAGCCATTAGGTGTCACTTGGTATTGTCTGGAGGGAGGGTAGTTTACAACATTTTCCAGTCAAAACCTTGTTTTTCTCATACTTGTTTGACTCAGGCTGATATAAGCAGAGAGAAGGGGAAAAGAATCAATTGTTTGAAAAGAAAATTAATAGACCTTGAAGAATGGATGGGTTTTCAGCCTCTTGATTGACAGATGCTGTTGACTGTCAGCTGGTCTGGGGGTTAACTTCACCAACACCACCCAGTCCAGCTTTGTTAATCCTTGTTCTTCTCCCACCACAGTCACCCATTCAGTAGGCTTCTACTTGCCCAAGTAGCAATCCATAGTCTATTCTTGTCTGGTCTTTTGTGCCTATGCCATTTTTTTTCCTCATCCGAGATTGGAAATTTTCCAAGGAGAATTTCTGATCTCTCTTATGATGTTCTAACAGTAGTTACCTTTACTCTGCTAACTTTATGGATGATCAAATTGGATGATCTGTATCAGGAATATTTCTTCCATGCAAATAAAAGTGGCAAAAATAGTTCTTGTTTTTGCATGAAAAAAATAAAAGCATTTGGTCTGACTCTGTGCATATGTCTACGTAGGATAAATGCTATGCACAAAGTGAGAAAATAATTCTATGATTTATTAAGAAATGCTGACTGCTGTGTCAGAAGTTGAGAGAGAAGAAATGCTCTCCTAAGCCTGTGTCCCTTTGCAGTCTGTTCATACCATACATTGCCAAGCTCCATCAGATGCCTACAGTATCCCTGACAGCTGAAAATGAAAAATTTTGAGTGCTTTGAACTTGTGAAGGGTCAGTTGAAAGCTGTTTAACTTCAATGTCTCAGTAACAGTGGTATGGCATATATAGGAAAAATCTTTTGCTCCAGTCACTCTCAAACTTTCACATTCACCTGTGTGATAAGGAGATGTAGTACACGTTTCTCTGTAATGACAATAATAATAGAAGGAAAAAGAAGCCCATCTAGCAGAACTTGCTGACTTAATGCCTATCCTCAGCTCCTGCAAGAAAACAGCTAGGATTATTTTTTGAACTGTAATTGTTTTCACAACAAGAGCACAAAAGGCTTTAGAGGGAAATGTTCATGTAAGGAGGGATGTACATGTTAAACAGAAGCATCCATCTGATAATTTCCTTACAAGTGTTAGGGGTGCTCACACTGCATTTTGCTCTCCACCTTATTTCTACATATTTGTGCTCCAGGCCATTCCTTGCTTTGACTGGACCATTTTCTCCAGAGTTCCTTTAATGGTTCAGCATGCTGTCTGTATGTATTATGTTGATATGGAAGGTGTTGTTTGCATCTATTTTTCTGCAGCTTTTGGTATGTTACTATGATAAAATGTTACTGTGATATTTTTTCTTTGGTATATATGTGTAGCTTTTTATGAATCCTATATTTTTTTCTCTTTCAATTAATCTTCTTTTTTTTGTCCTATTTCTTAAAGTATCTGAAAATAAACGTGGGCACTGATAGTCCTTTTCCTAGCACAGCAGCAATTCTTGAAGAGACAGGAAGGAAACCTCTTCTCTTGATTTCAATTACCACTAATATGCTTGATTTAACTTCTGCTCCCCCTCCCTGTTTTGTTCTATTTTATGAATCTTTGATCTCTAGAGTTTACTGTTCTCTTTCTTTGCAGATGCCAGTGTATTATTACCCATCTGGTCAGTACCCTACCTCAACAACTCAGCAGTACAGACCCATTGCCTCAGTTCAGTACAACGCACAGCGGAGTCAACAGATCCCCCAGACTGCCCAGCAAGCAGGTATGTACATCTGGTACTCATTTCTTCAGCTGCTCACAGTGCCTTTGCAGGTGAAGCCTGTAGGTTGTGCTCTAACTGAACAGCAGAGAAGAAAGCTTGTTGCTGTTCTGTTTGAAAATACAGTGAAAATTAGAAATTGAGAAACCTTTTGCTTGGACATCCCAAGCAATGGAAGAGCAGGGGTTGCATCCTCCATCCCTGCTGTCCTGCATGCAGTGCTGCTGTGTCCTCAGCTCCAAGTGGGTGGGCACAGAGAGAGCTGAGAAGGGGGAGCTGGTGTGAGCAGTCGCGCTGCACCTTCAAGCCAGCCATTGTGGTTGTCCTCCATCATGGGAACTCCTCGAGTGTTTGTACCGCCCTACATGGTGGGCAGGCCTGCTGTGATGCAGGAGGGGCCGGTTGTTCTCCACACCTTGCGCTGTGCCGGTGCCGAGGAGCAGCAGGGCCGTGCGCGGTTGGCGCCGTGGGGAGCGGCTGCCCGCAGCAGTGCGGCTGGAAGGGGGGCCGTTACACTGTAAGAGAGTGAGTAGCAGGTCTCACAGTGAACCGGTCTCTTTTCCTGCCGTGTCACGCCACCCCCGACCACTCCAGAGTAAGAGGGACCGGAGGGGGAGCTGGGCTGGTGCATGTTGGGAGACAGCAGGAATTGTCAAGGACTCGTCACATTTCAAGGGAATAAACAATTCTGGTGTTGGAGATTTTTTAAATTTATTTATTTCCTGTCTGTTTCTTTAGTGCACGCCTTCCCTTATAGGGTGTCTCAAACAGTAACTCCAGGCGGAGGGGGTGAGTTTTGTTTTTCCAGATGTGCCAGGTAGAACAAAGCATTCATCATTTGATCTCAGTTTAGCAGAAACCCTTTAGAATGGCAAAGCAGATTCCCTGCAATAGCCTTGATATGGAAGTCATTTAAGATGCAAGTCAAGAGACAAGACATGAGATGTGAACAAGACTTATGGGGTCGTCCAGCTTGTCAACCTATCTCCGTAATGTGACTGCTGGCAATTTTGTTCCACTCTCTCAGGCGCTCAGGGAGACAAAGACACGGCAAACACAGCTATAACTAAGCAATTCATTACTTTTTTTTTATGCTGTTCTGTGTTCTAATAAAATTGGTGACATTTTGGTCAGTGTCAGTGGTGACTGACTGTGTCTGCTTTCATACCTTCATATTATACATTCCTGAGAGAGAAGAGGGTGAAGTATTGCACAAAGGTCATCTGTCTCTTCTAGCTTCTCCTGCCTGACAGTCTGGTACCATATTTATTATCTCTATATAGTGGATCCTTGAAACAAAGTGCAAATCAACTTAGATGACATTATCTAGATCTACTGTGTTGTTATAAAACCATATTTATCAGTTTAATGCTACATCTATAGCCCAGTGGAGAGTATGGTAAGTGATATGCACAAGAGATGGTCTGACGTACGAGTGATGTTCTGGAGAAGATCCAGCTGTGTGAAAATCCTAGTTTTAAAGATATATTGTAGCACAGGAGCTGTTGAGTGCAGACAATGCAGAGATGCAAATGCTAATTATCTTTCAGTGTTTACTGCATCGTTTTCCTTACATGTTTGGAAAACACAAGTCAAGGAGTTTGTAAAATCTCTAGCACATCGGTTTTCCCCTGCAATTTGCTCTTTCAGCTGCCTGCTCAGTTGGAAGTATTATTTTTATCTCTTGTTTAAAAATGAAAACATTGTGTCTACAGTTTAGACTCCCTGCTGTGGTGATGATTTTAAGTGTTTAGCTATTCTCAGATCTTGAGACATGTCTGAGAACAATTTTGCACGCTAGTTCATCCCTTTGGCCTCTGATACATCCTTTTCCCTAGTCACGGTCCCAGCATGTGGTAAGTGTGACAGGAAGCAGATTGTAGTTCCCTACAGATCTTGTTTTTGAGGTGGTGTAAGAATCGTTCAGATTTACTGCATCTCTTGGTATTTGGGAAACAAATAGCTGTGTATGATAAGAAAATAGAAAGCCGCAAGCGTTTCAGACTTCCATTTTCCTTCCCACACAGACTTAGCTTCAGATCAGCACATGAGGAGCCAGGGATAGCAAGGGGCCAGAACAAGAAGCTATGATGGAAAATAGCGTTTGTGAAACAGAGTGTAGTGCAGGAATAGTGAGGATGGGAAGGGTGAACAGATGGGAAGGAGTCAGATGAAAAGATGATTTCTGAAATGGTTTCCCCAAAGACCTCACATCACTTGCTGCTGCTTCGGAGAGAGGATGGCTGCGGTGCAGGCAGGCCCAGGGGAGCCCAGCTGGCTGCCTGGACCTGCCGGATGGCTCCTATGCAGGGCGAGCAAGGAGGCAACCTCAGCCTGGCAGCTCAGGAAATACTTTATTAAAATTAAAAGTCTGCCTGCCTGGAGGAGCTTTTGGAAGCTTTCAAAGCAACAACAAGGAGTTCAGATCTTACTTCCGCTACTTTGGGATGCAGAGGTCAAAGTTTCATCTAATGTTAGCAATTTGTTTTCATTTTTGTTAGAAAAGGTCTTTTCAGGATGAAGCGATATTGATGACTTTTACAGCAAACAGCTAAAGTAGAATGTCTGCACGGCATCTGTGGTGGCTGAGGGAGCCTGTACTCTCTCATGGCTCTGGAAGGAGAGCAATATTGAGTTAAAATGGCTCCAGGGCAGAAAAAAGGATGAGCTCACCTAAAATTAGATTAGAGCTCTGGCAGCAATAAATCATTTGGAGAGAGGGCTGAAAACATTTTGCGTGTTTATTTACCCTCTTTATTTTTATTTGCCTAAGTGCTGGCTTATGTGAGAACCTAAGTGACCCATTTCTGGCAGAAGCCTAGTACAGTGTCCTCCATGAAGATTTTTTTACAAATGTCTGCCATTTGAATTATATTCATTTCTGTTCGAGCCAAAATGTGGTATCAGTGTAAACAGAAATACTTCTGTTTCATGCATGCCATTGTTGCTCTTCTTCATTATGCTTTTTCTGCCCCATTTTCCAGTTCAGAGCTGCTCAGGTCAAAGTTTTTCAGAGTGTTGCCATTGGGTGGGGCCAGGGTTGAGCTGGTGTCTGTCACACCATGGCATACGTACAATGTCGTAGGTGGATTCTTAAGGTGTGTTCAGGCACGTATTCTCAAAAACAGTAAGCTCATTTTTCAGACCATTTGGGTATGTTGCTGTTTCCATTTCTGCACTCTGTAACAGGTGATACTGTGGAGTGCCCAGTTTTGTAAGCACATGGAAGAAAATATTATTCTGTATTTGCATCTAGCAGTACTCTGTAAATTGCATGTCTGGCATCATCAGTATTTCATTCTTCAGTAATTATCTCTATTTTGATAGACTGATCCTAGTTGCTGTCTGAGTAGAAAAATAGAGATGTATTGATGATAAATCAGTAATTATTTCTATTTTGTCATGACAGAAGAAGTCAGCAATGTTTTATTTTATATCTGTGTCTCTATTTTCTCCTATTTTAGCAAATGCTGAGCACTTTGAGGATTTTTCATCTCTGAAGTGCTTCATAAGTATGAGCTGGATAAATACATGAGTATTATCTTCGGATATGCAACTCTTATTGCTGTTCACAAATGAACAAGCTGCAACAAATTACATTATTTTTTTCCTTCTCTGGTTCATTGTTGTATGTTTGCCTCATGTTCCAGATAATTTCAGAGTGCATCAGAAATTTTATGGATAAAATAATATTTATCTTCTTGCTTGGGCCTAGTTCTAAGAGGCTGTTAGCTTGATTCATCATGCAGTTGTAAGGTAAATGTGTGGAGTGTGTTTTGCATCAGCAATGAAATAATCTTTTGAGGAGATTAAAGCTAAGATCTTTAGTAGATCTTTAAGTAGCTATAGTACTTTGATAATAAGTTTTCCTGCCAAAACTTTATACTATAATATTTCCAGACAAAATAAGATGCTATTTGACATAATTTGTTGTTCTTTAATTCTGGCAATTAATGTAATAATGTTCGGATTTCTCATACATTCAAGAATCAACAAATAATGCCATTATAGCCTGTTTCAGGGCCCAGATATCAGGAGAAGACTCAGAAAGAATAGGAAATCTCTCTATTTTTTTTTTCCTAAGAGCAACATATTTGCTTGTGTACAGTAGGCAAAGAAAGTCCTTATGTGAGGACAGTATATATCTGAATATATATTGTCTGGATGTACAATCCTTTCTTAACCAGTGTTCATGGATTTTCTTTAAACAGCAAGTGTTTGTCTTGAAGAAAAGGTTCCTGATGGAGAGCATTATTATAAGCCTTTACAGCTTTCAGTAAAGTAGAAGAGGTAATTGTCTCTTAAATGCATCTCTGAAACAAATTTTAAGTGAAGACAAAATGTACCTTAACAGAGTCCATAAATTTTTTAAGGTAGGCATCAGAGTCAAATAGACAATGAAATACTGAATTTTTGCTTAATTTAATCAGTTCAGTGTCAGCATAATTGAAGAATGTTAACTTCAAGCCGTTTTTATCCTCTTTGTCTTCTGAAAGCATTTGTCACTATAAGCTGATACTTAGTGGGAGAAAAATGGGGGAAGGGAAATGTGCAGCACTAAAAACAAAATTGGTTTGTTATCATGGTCATTAGAGAACCTTATAAAGAAAGATTGCTGCTTTCTACCTTCATTAGCAACCTGACAGGAGCTCATGGTCCATGATGGATTTGTTTGCATAATTCTGTCTATAATTTCACTGCTTATATAAACATAAACAACTTCAATTTTTAAGTATCTAATTATCTGATGAAACTGTTTCTCTAACAGTAATTGCTCACTGTGTTATTGAAACGGATTTGTATGGAAGGTGTCCATCTGTGTTCAAGGCTATTCTTTTCAGCAGATACTGCCGCTCCTAAAAAGCATTACAAGGGGGGTAAATCTCATTTTCACAGAGGCTTGACAGGAATAGGAGGGACAGAAGAGCCCTAGATACATAAATGTAGTGCTATGCTCATTAATGTTGATGAAAGGCTTTGAAATTTATAAGAATTTAGTGAAAAAGTATGACCAGATCAAGAAGGAGTTCGGAGCAATTTCTGTCGGACTAAGTTCAAAATTGTGGTCTTGAAAGGATCCACACCAATGTTATTAGTTTCTGTTCAAGTATTTTATGTTTAAATTATCCAGAAGCTTAGAGCTTTACCTACAAGCATGCTTCCATTTAGAGAGGATGTCTCATCCTGAGAGGATGTCAGGTAGCCCATGCTACCTGAAGTTTTGTGCTCTGGATTTCATTCTTCTTACTGTCTGAGGAGGATGCTGTGAACAAATAGTTCATTCAAGACTTTTTGAGAAGGTTCCTGAATGAGTCAGGTTTCAGGCTTAAATTTTTTTCAATTTCTAGTCTTAAAAACACTAATCCTTTTGTCTTTCTGACTTTATGCAATAGTGCTGCACCAGTACTGAACCAGCATTCAACTTTATAGAATATCTGCAATTTAAATTAATGGCAGAATTAATACTATCACAGTTCCTACAGCATACCTGACTCTGAAAATTAAAAGATGAAATTACTTTTGTCAGAAAGCTTTGTTCTTCCTCAAATTACTTGTTTAATTATTCAGCATCCACACAGGAGAGAGCAAGTATTGAGGGAAGAGAGCACTGGTACGTTCAGCAGCTAGAATAGTCTTAAGACAGGCACTTATTTCTGGTTTTCTTTCAAGGTGTCACAAGTTGTATTTAACTTCTCTAATACTAATTAGAATTAAAGCCATTTCTGACAGCATTTCTAGTTTCAAAGTAAAATACAAATTTTTTAATTTTAATTTTGTTCTAGAGAATGTGTTAGTCTCATGTTAGTTAATACACAGGAACAACAGAGAGAGAAGAAGATTTCTAAGAGCATTGTACAGTAGATAGAACTTCAAAATAGCCTTTGTAAAAATTACAGAGGCTATAAGATAATGAGATAATGGAGATAACGCACTAAGGTATTCAGCCATGGCTACAAAGAATCTTTGTATATCTGGCTTTTCTTTGCCAAAAAGAGTCATACATCACCTCTGCTGCTAATTCTGTGTTGGATCAATGTGCAGTGCTCCCACTTCTTGCGGTGGAATTTTCCAGCACTGAATAATTGAGAGGTTTATATTGTAGTCCTTGAGAGCAAAGACAGATTTCTTTTCTTTTTTTTTCCCCTTTTCTGATACCATCCTGCCATTGACAGAACTAGTAGAGCCCCACCATTGACAGAAATGCTAGAAAGCCTTTCTGGAGGGGCAGAGGCCATCTCCAGCTCTGCTTCAGGCATGCTGCTCGCAGGAGGTCTGTAGACTTTGGGGCTCACTTCTCTGTTGCTATTCTGCAGATGAAAGCATGCAGCAGGATGCAGAAGTGGAGGGCTTTTTGGGTCTCAGCTAATAATGGAAAAAACTCTGCACATACAGCAGAGATCTGCACTGCGGGAAGGAAGAGCGGGGAGAGCTTTTGCCTCACAGTTGCTATTGATTGAGGATTTAAGAATCAAAGCACACTTTGCAGTTGCAAAACTCCATAGAACAGGACACATATTTAGATTGGGAGGCAGTAGAAGAATCGTGTGTGGGTATGTGGGAGGAAAAGCCCACAGTGTGTTCAGCGTTAGGGCAGAGGAGCTCAAGAATAATGTCACAGTAACTGAAGCAGTACTCTGCTAACCAATCCTGATATATTTTAAAGTCCTAGTGTCTTTATCTGAGTTTTGTTTGTCACAGGCTCTTATTGTTTACCTAAACTACCCACAAGAGCAGCATCCCTCTGCAACTCTGCAAGGATATTTTTATTTTCACTCACCAATGATAGTTATATAGAATGTATGAATTTACATAGCAAATGAGCAATTTTTGAAAGTTCTCCTTTGTTAGTTTGCAAATGAAATAATGCTCATAGTATGGGTGTGTAAAAGAGGCAGCCCTTGAGTCTTCCCAAAGAAAGCAGCTTGTTTCCTTAGCAAGTGGCAAGGGTATGTGATACCCCTCCAAAAAGTTCTTCACATCTTCCCCAGGTTCTGCTCTCTGTTGTAGCTCACTCATTATGCACCAGAGCAGAAAGCATTCCTGCAGCATGAGCTAATTGTAATGCATGATGGCTGGTAGCTGTCATTGGTATTGAACAGAAAATAAAAAAAAAAAAATTGGATTTGCTGTCTGAGTGTCTGGCTCTAACAACAGCTTGATTATTTCTGTTATTACTAGTAATACATAGCCCCTGCTGAGGTTTCACTTCCAGTGGGTATCTCTGGCATTTGTCATTATCAATGATAAGGATAAACACAGGTTTTCTTGCTCAGACCCTGATGAGGGTTCTTTCATGTCTGATGGGATGTAGATTGAGGAAGGAAAGAGGTGTTTCTTTATTTGGCCTTGGTTGCCAATCCTAGGACTTTGCTGTAAATGCGAGTCATTTTATGTTAATTCGCTCCAGAATGGAAAAATAAAGCTGCTACTTCTGCTTCTGCTTATGTGTTGGTGGCAAGACATGACTATGACCCGATCAGGAATGTTATTTTCAGATGGAGAGACAAACAAGCAACACTATTCAATATGTTGAACTGCAGTTTCTTGTTCCACATCCACAGTGCCTTTTTTAGAAGTTTGAATCCCTAGTGCAATGAGTAAAGGGAAGTTAGATAAGCTTTTACATTTTCCCTGAGAAGAGCTGAGATTAATAGTGCTTCAACACAGATTTTCATTCTGAATTTTTACATATTTAATTTAACTTTTCTTTTCAATGCACTTCCCAGAATCCTAGTGTGTTGGTTACAAATGTGGTCTTTTGATTACAAATGGTCTTTTGATTACTGTCATGTAAATGCTTAAGGACAAGGAAAGAAAAAGAAGCCATCCTGTACAAAAATGGTTTTTGTGCCATAGTCATACCAAGGAGCTACAGCAAATCTTAAAACACCTCTTAACTAAGAACTAGGTATGAAGAAATATGAATATGAAGAAAATTTCTTTTTCACTCCTGGGACCAGGCAGAGAGCTTGCAGTAAAGGCTAAAAGAATGTTAAGGCATCTGCCATGATGGCCATCCAGTTCAAGGCTGGTTTCCACCTCTAAAAATGTTCCATAGCTTAGGTAAATCAGAAAAAGAAAGAAAAAGCTTTTACTCTGGCAGCTGTTTATTCATTCACACCTGTAAAAATTTGGGCATCCAAAGCTGAAAACAGGAAGCATATTTTTGGTATTGTAGATGTAAGGTCCAAGTGTGTTTTCCTAAATGTTAGTGTTTGGAGTGATTTGGTGGATTTGCTACTGTTTGAATTTCTCATGGTCTTCATTCTCGGTGTTCCTTAGATTTGCCTACACAATGAAAACCCACAGCCATCCTGAGACATGGGTAGTGGACTTTGCCTGAAAATAACAGCAGTCTTTTCCTTGTAGCAAATAATCTCTTTCTGAAGGACCTTGGCCCTGTGGCATTGCTTAAGGAAAAAAAAAAAAAGAAGGAAAAGAAAGAACCTAGCCATTTCTGAGCAAGCAAATATATATATATATATATGTGTATGTATATATATACATATATATATATGTATGTAAGTATGTATGTATTCTTGCTCTTTCTGTCAGTCTGTATTATCAAACATTTTGTTATGTGCTTCAGCGCTGTCCTCAGGGCTTCCAAGTAGCATGCTGGTAAAACAGAATGTCTTCAATAGCATCTGCTCAACATTGCTGCATTTCCAGCTTTCTCCTGGTTGAGAGCTACCTTTCATCAGGTACTGAGTCTGCAAGAGTGCAGACCTTTTTACAGGTCCTACAAATGAACCTCCACAAATTGAATTTTTAAGGTTCCCAAGTACTACTTTATAGAATAAGAAAAAGAGAGGAAATGTATTAAATTATAAGAAGCAGTGTGCCACTTCAAAATGATTGCTGAATTAATAGTTTGTATCAAATGGCAATTTTAATTCACTCAATTGGAGAAATAGAAAGCAATTAATCTTCTGTAGCACATTGTGAAAAATAAGGGCTTCTACAGGATCTCAGTGAAGCTGTTCCTTCACTTAACCTTGAGCTGGGCAATAAATAATTATAAATGCAGATACATCGTGAGGCAAAAGTAATTTGGTGAAATAGAATTATCATCTAATGCAGGAATAAGAAACTTGAATTAGGTTTCCTGATGTTCTTTGTTCCAGAAGAGTATGAATTTGATTGTGATTTGCGCATAAGAGAGTGGAGCTGGGTTTTAGAGAGCGGATTTTATACACAAACTATCACAAGATGATTTATATTGCAATGTTGACATAGGCAAATGCTCTTGTGCTCTCTCAGCTATAACTCACATAGAGCCTCTGATGAGAGGACTTGTTTTACAGAGGGAGAAGGTGATGTCTAAGGTGCATGGGTGAATTAACATCTGTCAAATAATTTCCTGCTCTTCACTAAGGGCTTCCTACTGTCAGTACTGCCTTCCACAAAATTTTCAGTGTGTCCATCATATAAGGTGTCACTATAGGACATGAAATAACACAACGTGGACACGCTGCTCTTTTCAAGATAAAAGAGAGGTTTTTTTTTTTATTCCAATATTTATAGACTTCCAAAAGTGACAGTGGTTTGGAGGGTGACAGTGCCACCTCTCCAATGACACTGGACAAACCAACAGTCTATCAAATTTCTCCTTCTCCATAAAAGAATGAAAAACAATAAGTTATTTACATGAAGCGTGTGAGAAAGTTCATTACAAGAATGTAAACATCAGAAGGTTTAGAAAATCTTAAAAAATCAGGGTGACAATAAAGTTTCTGTTCCTGTGGAGAAAGCTGAGGAGTGCTGCTGAGGAGACTGAGGATACAACAGAGAACTGCTTCATCCTGAGCTTCTCTCCTGCCCACAGTGCCATTCCTCACAGCTCCCATGCATGCCTTGCAGATCCCAAAGCAGTGTTGTTAACCTCGCTTCACCTTGGGGCTTTTCAGCCAACTCAGTGGAAGCTGGCCAGTGAAAGGATCAATGAAGCATGTGTGAATGGGTCAGCAGTTCATATCATGGAGCAGTGCACAGGATACCCTGGTAAGGAGAGGCAAAGGATGTGAGAAAAAAAATAAATGCAGGAGTGAAAAGAGCTGTATTTTTTTAGTGCAGAACCATGCCTCAGCATACTGCTCCACTAGAGCAATAGCAGGAGCTATTCAAGCCCCAGGCTAATTCCATAAAAATGGGAAGCCGTGAGTTTGTTATGTCGGTTTCTGTTCAGGAAGAAAGCATTCCTAAATATAATAAAGCAAATATTATTCTGTTTTTCTTTGAATTGTTCATCTCTGTTTCCCAGAAATCTGTCTTTGCAGTATAAGGAACAAGAAATTTGTTCCTAGAAAATACAGCTAGCAATGGCAGTGGGTTTGTAGGACATTGTTGAGTCTGCACACTAATTTCATGGAGATAATGTATGCCTGGAGTGAGCCATGTTTGTACTTCCCTGGTGGACATTTCACAGTGATTAAGACTCATCTACTTTCACCCATTTCTTCTAGGTGTTGATAGTGTGCTGTGGAGCATTTTCAAACTAAACTGAAGATTTCTTTCTTTTATAAAATTTAAATAAATGTGATGTACAATTGCTCATACACTCATAGTTTCTTCTCTGGAAATTTGAGACCAACCAAATGGCTACAAAGGGTGATGTGGTGTGTCAAAAGTTATGGAACTAAAGAAGGTATGGAATAGAAGATACGGAACTAAAATTTGTACCTTCCCCCCCCACACACACTTTTCCCCACCTTTGATGTATTTATTTGTTCCATTATAAGGAAAAATGTAGAAGTGCAAAGCTAATAATTTTTTATTAAAGGCTATGTGTGATCTTAAATGGGTTTTCTGACCAATTTGAAACCTAGAGGAAGGGGACATTTAGTTCAGTATCTGTCTGCTCAGTCTACTTGGTCCTGATTGCTACATTGCATAAGTTTAGAAAAAAAGCATTAGACTGCTTTTTTTCCTATAATGTGGCCCATTGTGTATTTAGAAAGGTATGATTTATTGGAGAAACAGGTGCAGGCACATGGAAAACCAATTTGTCTTAGAGAGTTATTTCTAGATGACTAGTAAAATGTTGATTCCAAGTAGGCGATAATTAATCAGCAAGAAGTCTTTTCCTGAGTTTCTTCCTGTAGGTAAACAGACTCGGGGTATCCATCAAATTGAAACTGAGAGAATGGGGGGGGGGGGGACAGCCTGAGTCTCCAGTTAGCAAAGCAGTTGTATTTCTTTGAAGCAATCCCAGCAGGGTGCTTTGCTGAGCGATTGCAAATTTGGCTTCGAAAACAAATCCTGAATTTCTTATTTTTATAGGTTTTTAAAGTTTTAATATACTTCTGGTGGCTGCTGCATACCAAGAAGGTGAACAATGGCACAGAAGATGGGCTGATAAACCAAAATCTTTCTCTGATTTCCCCTGAAGTGGCCTCACACCTTTTCTTTCATCTTCTTTTCATTATGTTGTGGTGTGCAAGTATATCAGTAGTTACTTAGGGAGCTCTAATCATGCTGAGTTCACTAAGCACGAAAGTAAATGTCAAAAACTTCTGTTGATTGTCTGTTTTAAAGCAGCTTTGTCTCAGTGCTTTCAAAAGCATTAGATCTGGAGATGTTTGATCTGGAGATGAGACAAGTGGTGGCCTAGTTTTTGTGCTATACTGTAGTAATCTGAAAATCTCAGTAAATTTTGTTAACTGTAAATGTCGTTTCATTTAATTTATGTCTGTTTTGAGCTGTGAGAAATCTGTAATGCTGAGAAGTAGGACTTGCACTGCACACTGTGCTGGCCATGGAGCAGGGATGGATATTGGTGGATCTGCAGTGCAGGTGGTTGATTTCTGATTTTGCTTTAGTAGATGCAACAATATGTCATTCATCTTCTTGTTCACCAGTTTGGGAATTAGAGTCACTTTATAATACCTAAAAGCCAAAGAACTCCCAGCTATCCTTCATTTAAGGTAAGGTCCATAGAGCTTAATGATTAGAGAATCTTGAGGGAAGGTGGAAGCTTTCCGAATGTGGAAAAGGGGGGGGAAAGTTTAAGTGTCCATGGCAGGAATCAGCCCTTGGTTGAAAACCACCTGCTTAATTTGCAAGACTTGACTTCCTTTAAAAATCTGATGAACTAGCTTGTTGGCATGAATCCCAGAATCCCAGAAGTCCAACAGTTAGGTGAGGTCATGTGTGTAGTTTCATAATTTGGTTGTGCTGTAAATGAGGAAAAGCCATAATCGAAATTGTTATTCAATTCCTTAGGTAAAGGTCATGTGTCACATCTCTCCAGTGGTTTTGAAACTAGGTATAACTTTAGATTAATTTTCAAAAAATACCTTTGATTTAGTCTTGGTCTGATACCAAGACTAAACTCCCTTAGTCTTGATGTACAATGAAGATAGTAAAAGCACTGTTTCAGGATTCAGTATATTAGCTGAATGTTTACCTTTGCTCAGAAATTGGCTATCCAAGCACTTTCTGTTGCTTTCTAGTGTCTAAAAAAGGACTGAATTAAGATGCTGAATCTTTTTAAAACTGAGTTTATCTGAACACCTGTAATTTCTACAACTCACTGTATCTGTCCCAGTAGAAACACAGCCTGTGGACTGCTGGTGTCCTTGGGAAGATTTGTGTTGGGCCCAAGAGCTGTCCTTTGTTGCATGAATGTTGGGGTCTTCCTAGGCAGAACTGTTTGTTTCCTAAGGAAACGGTGAATTCTTCTTGGATCCCAACTGGCCAGCAGCTGATTTTTTAACACTTTTAATATCAATGCTTTGTAATGACCCCAAGACAAGTTTGTGCAGAGGTTTTTTTCCTTTTGTTTTAGTCTGCCTTGTGTCCATCTGTTTCTTTCCAAAGATGAATCTCTTTATATAATTCACAAAAGCCCTACATGTATGCCTTCTGAGTAAGAGGAGAATGTGCTTAGGTATGTCTGTTCTCCCATGTGGCTAAACAAGGAGGAAAGAAAACTTGTGGCTTCCAGCACCAGTTCTCCCCAGGGCAGGAGGTTAACATTTGACAAGATGTCTGCCCTTTTGAAGAGTCCTGGCAAAAGCAGATGCAGATTTCATCGAGGCTTGATCTTTTGAAATTCACTTTGCCTACTCAGCCAACTTCTCACAGGATTTTTCCCACAGCTCACAAAGGATCCATCTGGAGAAAACTGCTAAGCAATGTTTACCAATCCATCTGTGCTCTTGAATGTCTAGACCTGTGTAAGGGCTGAGGTGAAGTCTTTATAAGCTGTGATGCTGAATACTGTTCTGAAGTCCTCCTGTGGTTTGCAACATAGGAAATGTAAAGATTAGAGATTCTGCTGAGGCATTTTTCACATTCATTCCAGTTCTTCACCAATTCTGTTGTAGTATATATGACTGTTAGGTAATTAAATACTGCATCTCATTCATATGTACCTATGTCACTGGAATTAAGGTTGTAGGGACTACATTTGCCTTGGTTTTTTTTTCTGATTTCTAAATATTTAACCTTGCCCCCTGATGCTCTCCAAGGCCATTCAGACACAAATGCATCGACATGTATTCCCATTTTTGAAAGCTGGAAATATGACCTCTAAAGAGAATGCAGCTATAGCCAAGCAATGATAAATTTCTTCCAGTTTTCAGTGCTTGATTTTAATCTCAGGGATCTGTTTGTCTCTGTATAGTTGTCAGTGTGTGTGGTTTGCTGCGGATTTATTTATCAAGCTTTTTCTTACAGTTCATGCATCCCTAACTTTAGAAATAATGCAGTTCTCTGCTGAAGTGTCCTTCAGTAATGAAGCTACTGTGATCACACAGCCCTGTGGAAGAGCAGGGCTGACATGAAGGGAATCTTGGGGAGTATAAGATTTCTCCTTGCTTTGGACCTTAACCTTCTGCTGGTGTGAGCTGACATTTGGACAGGTGCATCTGCACAGACCATCCTGCACCATCAGAATTCTGATTTGCTTGCAGGGTTGGGAAAGAATCGTGCTGCATACTAAAATATGTGTAGGCTTTTCATCCTGGCTACTTCAACCTTTGGTCTTGAAAAACAGATTATTATCTATTGAGTAAGAATTGTATTTGTATTTTGGCAGTATGTTAAAATAGAGCCTTAGCAAAGAGACACCAGTTGCCCTTGCCTGAGAAGTAATATTGATTTCAAGAAGATGAAAAAGCTTTTGTCTTCTTGTTATACAAAAGACTGTAATATTGACATAACAGAAACTGAAAATTTGAACATAATATAGTGGGGAATTTTCCTTTCATTTGAAGGACAGCACTGCAAAAAAATTCTTTATAGTTACTAGGCTGTAGAAGCATGTGGCAAAATACTCTCAGCTTTTATACTATATTTACCTTCCATGACAGCTTTCCAGAACCACTGTCTTCAGCCTGGGAATCCTGCTACTATTTTCCTTTGAGACCTAAGGAACCTGATATGTATGGAGCATTTCTAGTTTTTGTATTAATTTTTTTGTGTTGCTGAGTCCACAAGTTAAAGCCATGACTAGGATATTATGGAATACCTAGTAAAGGTGAAGGGGGTGGTGGGGACAGTATACCTCAGCAAGTTTCAGAGACCACATTTTCTCCTTTCCTTTTGATGGTGCTTTCTGTGGAATCTTCCCTTGCAAAGAGAATAATGAAATCATAAGTCCATCACACAATTAAAAGATGCTGGGTTTTGTTCTGTAATGAGATCTCAGAGGCCCAGGACATCATTCCTGCTCTCCCTTGGGAAGAAAAATGAGCTGCAGCTGCAGCAGCTTGGCTGGCTGCTGTGGCCAGAGATGCTGGGAAGCTGTCAGAGGAGTTGGAGATGGAGCAATAGGTTTCCAGTAATTTTGGCTCTTTAGACAAAATAACATCTGTGCCCATAAAGAGAAGTTATCCTTCCAGGGAAGTGTCCTGAAAGACATTTCAAAGCCTGCAGTGTAGAAATGGGGTTTTGGGAAGGTGGATTTGGAATGTATTTAAGAGTGAAATCTTCAGGGAACAGGGGATAAAGTGAATGTTTTCTGGGTTAGAGTATGTGGGAGTAGTATAAATAAACATTTTCTGGTCACTTTTACTGTGACTGCTGGAATGCTGTGAGGGTTATTTCATTGCCTCAGGACATCAAGTCACAAGCAGGTGATGGGACAGGGAGGGGTATTGCTAAATAAAGACAACAGGCTATAGTAATGACTGCTGCCTCCTACCCAATTTGCAGTAGAGGGGGCTTATCCCTCCCTTGTTCAGAGGTAAAGTTTAGCAGAATATTTCTGGTTTTTTGGTCAAGTAGAACTTGAGGAATGCTGTGAACATTCCTTTATTTAAAGTGAAAAACACGAATCTGAAATGTATTGACAAGAAAAAGAAATGGAGGGAGTGCATTCTTTGTTACAGTTTTCATATCCAAGTTGTTGTTGAAGGAACAAAAATGCTCTCATTCCTTTCCCTTGCTTGAAGTAATCTATTTATGCCTTGTATTTCTATGAAGTGCTGTAGAAAAAAATTGTAATTACACTATATGAAGCTAATTCTTCTACGCCAAATTAAGTTTAAAATAATGTTGAATCCATATTTCCATTAGCAAGCAATGAAAAAGCTATTAAGTCTAAGGCTTAACACACAATCAGCTCAATTCCTGCAAATGCTTCTACAGAAGCATGGTGCTGCAGAGCTGGAAATAAATTGAAGTGATAGCCTGAAATGTGCTGTAGTATCTGTACTACCTAAAATTTCAATTCAAGAAAAAATATTTTTTTCTTCTAACTATTAGATTAGGACTACAGGGGGGAGAAGGTTCAAAGAGGTACCGAGCTCTTTTTTCCTATATGTTTTAGGAAAATTAGGAAAATCAGTTTTATCACTTTTGCATTTTCTCCAAGCCCCCATCTGTATAGAAAGCATTTAGCTCACTTATTTTTAAAGTATCAATCCATGTATAAGTGTTTTATATTCTTTCAGTTATAGTGTCACTGGGCCATTTTTCATCCAGATCCTGTAAATACAGAAAAACTCCACAAATGGCCAACTTCTACTAAAAAGTTAGTCACAGACTCATTCTGTGAGCATGCCATATGCCTGAGGTCCTCAGGTTATACAGTAATGGGTGTCATAGAATTGGATAGATACTCATTATCACTTCCCAAGGGAGTGTTTTGGATTAAATAAGTTAAAAATTCCCACCAGACAGGAAGTCTTTGAAAAACGTGTTTTATTTTTTGCAGATGAGCTCATTACAGTATAACTGCTGATAAACTTCTTTTGATCCATGGCAAAATGTAAATTTACCATTAATTCAGGACACAATGATGTGCTTACCAGTGTGTCAGAATGGGAGGACTGCAATAATTGGAGGCAGATTTATTAAACTTTCCCCTAGTAATATGAGAAGAGCCTGGGACATGGCTCTCTATAGCTCTGCCCAGGGATGTGTGCTCTTCAAAGGACACCCCTGAAGTCCAGGTTGACTCTGAAGCCAGTCTTCATCTATGCTGGTACATCAGAGGGCAGAATTTAGCCCAAAGTGTCTTAAAATAATTTTTCAATGCTTTACATTAGTAAAACCCTGCTGTGGGTTAAGACTTTGTCATCATGCTTTTTCTGTGCTCCTTTTCCAGTGCTGCTCTGAGCCATGGGAAGAGTATGGCTTTCTCTGTTAGATTGAACTGCTGTGATCAGTGAACAAATGTGCCCAGAAACTTGATTCCCTCACAGAAGGGGTGCTGCATGTGGGGACTGCAATGTCCCCATCCCATTCTGGGTGTTAACAGAGCTAAACCATAGCAGCTCTTGGGTCCCTTTACCTACCATGCTGAAGGCATGCAGTAGGCATGCTTTAGGTCCATAGCCTGCAGCTTGCTTCAGTGCCTACAGCCTGGAAGCAGGAGGCAGTTATTTTCCAGCTTCCACCCAAGAGGTAGCATCTAAATTGTGGCCCTCTGAGCCAGACTTTGTTCCAGAGCCAATTTGTAAATGCTTTCTATGTCAGTTTTAGCTAGGAAGTCCCAGCCACTCTCACCATTGTTACATTATCTTCCAAAGAGCCAATGAAAATACAGCTTTGATGTGTTTCTTTTGGTGCTCAGATGCCATAGCATGTGAGGCATTATCCTGAAAACCACATTATCACAGTAACTCAGGGCCTTTGGGCATCTGATGTTGCCAATTGCCTTCACTTCTTGCTGGTATGTAATTTATCACCAGCATGGCCTACCCTGCTAATATGCACCCTTTGTGGGCAGAGGCAAAGCTAATATACTTTCAAAGTGTATTTGAATTGCTTCCATAAATCACAGCTGTCACTGTGAGCAGTTTTATCACTTGCTGGAACAATATGTTATGCTCATGCTTTATAGCCTTGGTACTATTCTGAACTTCTATTTGTCTAAATTGTAATGCATCATAACTTACTTTATCAAACAAATTTGAGCATCTCCAGTTTTTTTTTTTATATTATTATTCTATTTTTATATGGAAACACTGTAAAGAACAGCATTTTTAGGGAACATGCTTTATAGTTGTAATTATTACTTTTTATTAGTAATTAGCTCTAAGAACTCTAGCAGTTTGCTTTCTATTTGTTAATTTTCATTCTTCTAAGAGGTTCATGCAGCTGGGGCAGCTTTGTTTTTGTAGCTCATTTCCTCTCCTACTCTGCTGTGTAGCAGGAAGAGCAGCTACATGGCAGTCATGAGCCACGGAGCTGGAGATGGGGAGGAGGAGCCTCATTGCCTCATATATTTTATTTGCTATCTATGCAGAATATCCACCAAATTAATCAACTGTGTGGATTTAAAATAAAAAGCCTTGTGAAATCCAGAAAGCACTTGCAGTCAAGAACTCAAGGAGAGAGAACTCAAGGATAGTGTAGCAGGGAGGTCATGAGTAGTTATTTATGCCTAAGGCGTAATTAGCGCCTTCATCTGGGAGTGCTTCCCCTGAGCCATAGCAAGCAGCTGGGAGCATGAGCAGCATGAGTGCTCAGACTCAGAGCTGTGCCTGGCTTAGGCAGGTCTGGGGAGTGGGACAGTTGTGCCTCAGCAGCCAGAGCCACCTACCTGAGCAGGGACCAGCTGTGCCTGCCCGCCCTGTCCCTGCCCCAGGCGTGCGGAGCGGGGCTGCTCCCATCTGCCAGCCCGGCTCCCCACCAGGCAGCTCTTGCTGACATCACTGAAACTCTGCACAGGTGCAAGCTCATCCATCATATTTGTCTTCTTCTGCCATAGATTGAGATCTGTTTATGAGGGGGACCTGTGACTTGTTTAGGACTTCACTGCAATAAAAGACTCTACTCAGCTCTTCTTTTTCAGAGATGCTCTGACATTAAATGCACTGTTTCCAGAACAGTAAAGTATCACCTTTTTTACAGCCATGCCTAAAAAAACAGTGAATATTTATGAACCAATTTGCCATGGCTTCTCCTGAGATGGGAGAAAAAAGTGTTTTTTTTTTTTTTTTTAAATTGATGCAATAGCTCATTCCAGAATATGAGAACGAGGTCTATAAAGTAGTCAGTTTTATAATTAGAAAATTATTTATTTGCAGCAGATATATTTGTTAAAATGTGAAGATTGCAGTCCTCTTTTTTTAATGTGAAAAAGATATGCTAATTGTTTAAAATTGAGCAGTGTCTCTGATGGAATCTTTTTAGGTGTAGGTCAAGTTCTTTCTCATGAGCAGTAGTCTAAAGGTATGACCTACGTTTGTCCTTTTACAGAAGTTAGTGTTTATTCTCAGGGTTTGCACTCAGAATGAGCAGTAGCTGCTAAAGAATGTTCTGCAGATGTATTTGCAGATCCTGTGATTTTCTCCTTTCAAAAATTTTAGCTACACAAACATTTTCAGCAGATTGGCTAGGCACATCAGCTACCACTTCAGAAATGCATGTTGTAAATTTTACATGAAGAGACATTTTTGGCAGCTGCTTTGTGGTTTGACTTTGAGCAACCCCAGAAAGGGTATGTGAAATCAGTTACCCCATCCAGACCACGTAAGCAAGAAACAAGTATTTTAGCCTAAGGATGATTTGGAGGATGCTACTGTATTAAATTCAATGATTGCACATGGAGGAATTAATATGTAATACATATATTCTTCTGCCCACGTGCATAGATTGTTTCATAGGATGAGAGGAACTAAGGGTGTAGGATAGTCCCAGTTTTTGTGAAAAACAAAAAGCACTAAGAAACCTGTTTCTCCCACAGAAAACATCTCTCCCACCTCAGCTGAGCCTGGGGAGCTGGCAGATGCTTTTAGCAAGCACTGTAAAGCCTCTGTAAACCCTTCCAGTTTAATTTGAAAACATCCATTTGTATTGCTCTGCTGACAAATTTCTGATTCACAGAGACCTGTAGTTAAGATTTTGCTTTGGCAGCTGACTCTTAGTATGCCCTCTTCCTCACCTTCCTGCCAGTATTGACAGACTTAGAGCTCTGGGAATGTGGCCCTACCCCTTGCAGGCACTGCCAGAAAAAAAAAAAAAAAAAAAACACACCAAAAAAAACCAAAACAAAACAACAACAACAACAACAAAAAAAAAAAAAAACAAAAACAAAAAAAAAACCAAAAAAACAAAACAAAATTAAAAAAAAAAAACCAAACACAACACACAAAAAAACCCAGACTTTTTTTGGGGTCAAAGAAGCATTCTTCATCTAACTGAAAATTTTGCAAAGCTCTGTGTGTAACTCCTAGTTAATTCAGCACTTAAAGGTCGCTCTTTATTATAGATTATATTGAATATCAGATGTTTTTCCATTGACTTTATAAATTGAACATATAGTACTTTTCAGCACTGCTGGATTTCAAAATGTTTTACGAAGATGCCACCCCTCAAAACCTTATTTTAAAGATGAGAAAACTAATAAGCAGAAAGAAGAAATAATGCACTCAGAGTGTACTAGGTCCCAGGCAAGAAAAAAGCTATCAAAATTTATGATGTATGCAAGGCAAAAAAGTTCTGCTGCTGCTGGCTCTCAAATCTACCTTGACAACACATCCAGGCTGATCTTCAGTATTTATGCTGAGTTGAGGACTCCATATGTTTATGGTCTTTATTGTGCATTTTCCATCGCTCTGATTGCTTAGCTGGCATCCATCAGGAATTCAGACTTTGCAAATACTTTTGGCCATGAAGATTGTAAACACAGCCTTGCTGAGGTTGCAAAATATTAAGTGTGCTGTGTGGCAGCAAATGCACCATGGCAGGTCTTCCCCAGTGATTTCTGAGGGCAGACTTCACCCTGGAGAGACCCGCAGCAGACAAAGCACAAATACTCAGAAGACTTTCCTACATTTAAATTTCTGCTATGCTTTGGGGGGTTTTGCTAATGAAAGTATATTTTGCATTATTTACAGTTGCAGATACCTCAAGAGGAGATAAGGGGATCAGGGTTTTGCAGAAGAAGTCTACATAAAATACTCTTGCTTGGCAGATCAGCCTTCTCAGGCTGTTGCACTGGTGGAGTTAACCAACATCCTCTTCTGCAGCAATAACACTGAACCAGCTGCAGTGGGAATTTTCCAGCTAACGTGCTGTGCAGTGGAAGCTGGGGATAGAGGGGAGGTTTTGGTTCATGGAGCTCAATTGAACCATGTTCTGGCTGGCCATTATGACATCTGTTGACCAAGGGCCTGGTTCCAAGCTTTCTCAAGCCTGCAGAAAGACTGCCCCTAGCATGAGTGAAGCAGGCACTGAGGCAGTGATGCCTGCCCCTTTCCCAAGCACTGCTGTCAGCCTGTGCTCCAACTTGGTAGAGACTTGGGAATCAATGCAGAAAATAAGTGATGTCTCCTAAAGTCAGCTTCATCCTCACTCTCCTTTTCTCTTTTTTCAGCTCTCTTTGAGCCAAGATTTCTTGGCACAGATGTTCAGGAAACCTTGCTGCTGAGTGTCATTTCTATTAAATTCTTTTGTGAATTATGCAAGGAATTTGTGACTCCAGGTGTTAATCCTCTTGTTTTCAAAAGTGACGCTAAACCCTTGTTATAAAAGCCAAAGGTGAAAGTTTACATCAACAATGCATTCCCTGTTTTCTTTTTTCCTTTTTTTTTTTTTTTTTTTTTTGGATGTTTGTATTATTCTGCAAGAGTTTAAAATCCATTTGCCTGTGATGTGGAGATAGACAGGCTTTGTGAATTTAGCTGCCCGATTAACCAAAAGAGTTTGTAAAACTGTATGAACAAGCTATTTTGCACGTTCCTTGGACAATTGAAACAAAAACTGAAGTTCCTCTGAAATGAGACTCATACCCCACGCATCCCCTACACCCAAGGCAAACTAAAATATAAAACAAAATTACCTATAGATACTAAATCAGGCAACAACAACAAAAAAAAAAAAAGAGTTGTGGAAATTGGTGATGTTCTATTTGGAATGTCAAAGGGGAATTTTTTTGCCTTTTCCAGAGTTTTTTTCTTTTACCCATTTATTCCCTTCTTTGTAAGATGCACAGTTTGGCCGCAGGGGAAGCTAACTGGGCACTGGGATGACCACACCTGTAGATTCTACCCTTCACATCCTTCAGAGAAAAAGCTTTAGCTGGAAGATACAGCCCAGCTGTAGTGCAGTAATCAAATGTATTGCTTTTGTACCTATGTCAGAATTGCAATGAGTGTTTATATTTCTGCAGTGATGTGGAATGGAGGGGATGCCCAGAGCATGTGATACAAAGTGCTTATAGGTACTCTGCAGGTCTTGTACCTTGTACTTCAAGGGCTAAAGGGAAGGGAGGGTCCCAATGATAGCAAAGGCTTAACCCACTTCCATTAAGGCATTTTTAATCAAGAAAGACAGGAAATGTAAACTAGTGTCTGCGGTACATTAGAAGAGTTGGCAATTGCAAAGCAAACGTGAGTGGGAGCTCCCTGTGTCTGTGCCACAGGAATGAAATAAGGTAGTCTCATCCCTGATTGCCATTTGGTTTATTATTTGCCAGTATCTCTTGGTACATAGCCACTGCTTAGTCTGATGGCTCTTTCATACAGGCACATACAAGTGCAAGGGCCATGCATTAATGCAGGCTCAGTCCCACCTTGCCCCAGTTTTTCTCTTGTGGATTAAGCAGTGGTTGTGCAGAAGGATTTGAGAAATTAATTTGTTTCATATATTATAGAACTGAGTTTTATTGGAACAGGACCTCTCTTTCCTTAATTTGATTGCTACCTGCCTGGTCAAGTTTCTCAGCAAACTTTTAAAGCAATGATAAGAATATAGTGTGAATAAATGTGCTTGTATCTTTCCCACTGGAGATCCTCTCCTTCAAAAGGTTGAGTTCCCTGGTCCAGAAGTGTATTCAAGCCTGAAAATCATTGCTCTGAAATCAAGAAATTAACTTATATGCTTATAAGTTAAGCAAATTCTCAAGGGCTCTGCTGTATAGGGGCCAGAGTAATCAGTGTGTTGCAGGCAAGTGCTTCTAATATGGTACAGAGCTGGTTAAGGTTGATTGCTAACCCCAGTAGTCTTTGGATTGCATTCTGCATGGGTGCACTTGGAAAAGATGAGATTTTTGCAGTTGGACCCATATGGACAGACATATGCTCCATCAAAGTCCTGTTGGCTTCAGTAACATCCCTGTGCCTGTTTGCATCGAGCTGGGGGCTGTAGTCTGCAGCTTGCTGTGTCCTTATGTTATAGGTAAACAAACAAAAGTCACAGCTTTCTGTGATTTGGTACCTCTTGGTGCATGCAGAAGCCATGGGGAGGAAGAGTGCCATCAGGCAGTGGCTGTGTCTTTGTTGCTGGCAGTATTTACAGTTGATGTTGTGTTTATGAGAACTCTTCCTGAGGCTGAGACACAAAACAAACCCCAGCTTGTGAAGGTGAAAAAGCAGGGTTTGTTAGTGATATGCTGCTAGCAGTTGTTTACCCCAGTCTGTCCACAGTAAAATGGAACACGGTGCAGTGAATGGTATCATCAGAACACTGCAGTCTTCTTTAATAGAGAGGATGTGGGCAGGGCAGGAACCTGTACCTGGAGTTGTGTGGAAAAAGCCAGCCTGGCAGAGGCAGCCAGAGCCCAGGGACCTTCCATCTCCACAACCCTGGTGGTGAGCAGCAGCCTGCCCGAGCAGTCCCTGCTCAGAATAGGTGTCTAAGCACTCCACACATATTTTGGTGTAGTGCCAGAAGAGTATTTTTGTGGTTCTTCTCCTTTTCTCTGGGCAAAATATTTCTCTTGGGTGCTTATTTTTCTACCTGCAGTTGTCTTTTCTCTTCAGGAATGCATCATCTTCACTGTAGTGACTGCAGCTATTCCTTGAAATGTGCACAGTATCTGGCACGGAGGTTCACTCTGAGCTTGTGCTTGTAGATATTTCATCAGTATCAAGAGCTGATGCCAACAAGCTGATATCAAGAGCAAAGTTACAGATAGGTCAATACACAGGGCTTAACAATTTTTTTACTCCGACTTGCCATTATTTATTAAGGGTCAATCCAGAAAATCAAACCAGAAGAAATGAATCTGCTTAAATTCAGTGAATGTGAATCAGTGATTTGCAGCTGGCATGGAAAATCTGATCCTGCTAGTCTTGTATTTGTGCTTTTTTTGAATCATACAGAATTTTGTTTTGATGATTAGCTGTCCAATTGCACAGTTCCTTAGGGATTTACTAACAAAGTCAATAGATATTTCTCATAATAGTTACTCTATGGCCATGAACTGTTTTATGTAGCAAAATGCAGACATAGACACAGGTACATATGGGTAGTATTGCAGCTGCTCTTCATCTAATGAGTATATCATATGCCAAAGGATTCTGTAAACACTAACGGGTTCTCACATTGGTGTTTTAGTTGTACATTAGCTATTCAAAAACCTCCTAAAGAGGAATTGCAGCAGACTTCATCAATGTAACTGTCTGTGTCTATAGTAAGGGCTAGTACCAGATTGGCATCTGTTTTGGTCTTTAAGCCATAAATCTCCCTTAAGAGCATCCTGTGTTTTCTCCAAAATTATCTATTTGCCTGCCCTTGGGTCTCAGTTGACTCTCAGGGTTGTTGGGATTGATGGGCAGGGGCTGAGAGCAGGATTATTCCTGGATTATCTGTAGCACTATTTGGGACCTCCCTGTTGTGAGAACTGCGCACCAGCTTGCAATACATGCCTCCAGTGGCTTAGCTCTGTTGGGATGAGCTTCACCCTTCTCAGAATAATGTAGTCTCCTCCCAGGTCCTGTAGTACCCTCCCTGCAGGCACCTCAGGTGGCTTTGGGCATCTGCAACACTCCAGTGTAAAACCCTTACTCATGGTATTGGCCAAGGGGAAGTGCTGTCCAGAGATTGTTTCTCCAAAGCTGTTGAGCCTGTGATCCTGCCATTTGCTAGCTGGATGACCTTTTTTTTTTTTTTTTTTTTTTTTTTCCCCTTCTTTCCTGGTCTCCAGTAAAATGCAGAAGCTTCAGGTTACAAAAGCAGCTGCACATGCTTTGGGTTAATGCATTTAAGTCAGGCTCCAGGGCCTGGGCAAGTGCCAAGATCCTGGATCAGCTGCTTTACCGGAATTAGGCTGCTGTAATGGAGCCCTGCATTATTGTGTTGCAATTATTTTGGATTGCAGCTGGCTGTTCCCTGTATTTTTTTCACTGAAGTGAGATAAAAGGATTTGTCTTAAAAATAGAATTTTCAGAATCTTTCAGAAGCTTTGAGTAATATACCATGTCTGTAAGACGTGCCCCTCTGTTTATCTTTGGATTTATCTTGAAGGAGAAGAGCAAGAAATATTTGTCATAGTTTTTGAAGAGCAGGAAGAGTACTAAAAGGTCTCAAAACATAAAATAAATGTGTATTGAAAAGGAAATAAAATAAGTGATAAAGTGTCATAATTAACATGGGTTTAGGTTTTCAGAAAGAACAGGTTTATTTTCAGCATCAAGCCACTTACTAGTAGCAAGTTCTTCTTACAGCTGTCCCTATAATTTGAAAATCCTTTGTATAGAGAAGTAAAGGAATGGATACAGATTTTAAACTGACAAAAAACATTTCTCCAGCCTCGAGTCTCCTGTATTTTTATCCATTCAAGCTCTTTTTGATGCCTGTTTATATACATTTCTGGTCAAATAACAGCTCTCTCAGGTTCTCCAATTGATAGCAAAAAGTAAACTGAATGCAGTAATTTATCTTTGAACTGTTCAACTGTGCCCTTCTTCATGTTCTCGTTAATAATGCCAGGTCTCCCAGGAGCACTCTCACACAATTTTATCACATAAGCTTTTTCTTTGACCTTACCTGCTGTTCCCCTGGAATATAAGGGGGACAAAAAAAACCAAAATGCCAGCCTGCCTTAATTAAAATTTTAGTCTCAGAAGATGTTACGGTATGTGATTTCATTAGGTATATAATGAAAGTATTTAATCATACCTCTTACTTGTCTGGGCCTTTATACTCAGTAGTGAAGTCACAGAGTTTTAAACCAACTCTGTTCAGGTGTGAAAAGGTAACTGAGGGGTGGATATGCATCTCTAAGTAATTCATAAATTCAATTTACACACGATCTTAGCGTGTTTGCCCTAAAGGTAGTTCCTTGGATTATGGAGTAGAAGGCACTAAATAAAAGTTCAGTACTCTTTGCAACCAATTTTTTCACCCATGGGACAGTGAACATGCATATAGATGTTTTTAAAAAGATAATGCTATTCCTTATTTTGAGGTTGGAACTTAGCATCATAGGAAAAAGGTAAAAGAATGGGTAAAAGTAATGGATATTTATCTGACATATAAGAAGTGCTAAATCTTACATTGTGATATGTGGTGTTATTTCCATCATTTCTCATTGCCATAGTCTAAATCACCCTAACAGAAGGCTTTCTGCTTCCTAGGTGAACTCATTTGTTTTATGCAGTGACTATTCTCAAGAAAATGTCTACGCAAAAAGCAGTCTATCTTGGCTTTTGTAAAAATGTAGCTTTTTTAGTTTATATAGGAAAAGCAGGGTTTAAAAGTATGTTTTTGAGGCTCTGAACCTGCACATCTTTTGGAGCAGGAGGGTTTGGTTTGCTAGAGAAGTTATTTCCCTAACTTTGTTTTTTTTTTTCCATTTTGTTAGCAGTGGAGAAATGCCCCCAGTTGGCAGCATTGTCTTGAGTAGCACGTAAACTATCAATGCATCAGATGTTCTGTGCTTTGGGCTTCTTCCAGTCCCTGGGGTTGCAAAACAGGCAAAAGCAAGATTTCATAGAGCTTTTTGAGGAAAAATAAAGAAAGAAGACAAGGATGGGCAGTTCACCTGGGTAGTTCCTAGAAGAACTTGCCACATGGGCGATTGCAGAGCTGTTAGCCACAAAAAAAAAACAAACAACCAAACAAACAAAACCCTAGTGTAGCAGAGTATTTTCATCAGCAGTTTTTACTAAATCCAACAAATAGGTTGCTCTGGAATAATTCAAAATTGCAGGAAATTTCCCAGTTTTATTTCTTCTTCTGAAGCTGGATGAAGATATTTTTGCCCTATTGCCTTCATGGGATTTGTAGCTTTGTCAACCAGAGAGAGAAAGAGGTGGGGAGAAGACAGTCCAACTGCTTTTATCCAGGGTCTTTGTTCTTTCTCTTGTGATAATAAATCTTACTGGATCATATCTTTGATGCATATGCATCTTTGTTGAGTTTCTTAATGCAGCTGAATACGGCTCTTTGTGTGTGAGTTTGACAACAAATGTGGTTCTTGTTCTGTTACCAGGTTTGGGAAGCATGAATGTGTTTTTTTGCAAAGCTATGGCCAATTTAGGGACTCAGAGCTGCTCTTCTGCCAGCAATTACGCTTCAAGACTCAAAGTTCAACATCCTGCAGTTTTATAACCTCAGCTCTGCAGAGAATTATTCGAGTCGCTGTCATTGTAATCACTTTAGAAATACATTTGCTGCGTTATGTGTTTCCAGTGAGTGTAGCTGGAGTGCCATTAGCTAAAAATTGTTTTGATCTCACAAACTTGAAAGAATCAATGCCATTAGTTTAAAATTTTGAAAACAAATCTAACATAATAACCTGTAGTTTCCCCTGCAAGCTGTACTGTTGGAGTGGGATGTGCTTTTACCTGAAATGAAAGCCAAACTTGTGCTAAAAGGCTTCTCTTGTTTTTGGAAGGTCTGAACTTGCCAAGTGCCATGGGCAAAATGAGTCTGTCTGCTACTGTTTTTTGACATATGCTGTTTTATGTGCTACCTCATACCTCTGTACCTTTTCTGTTGCTTCTTAAGCCTTCCTTACTTCAGGCATAGGTATTGTTTGTTTGTTTCCTCCTTTGTATGTGTGTGAAAACTAAGTAAAATAATTGCATGGTCTTGTGTTTTGAAGGGAAAGGGATGGAATTTTAGCATTCAGCTATTATGTACTTGTCCTTCTAGCTCACATGGCGTCCAGTTCACACCCAGAAATTATCTGTGATGTCTTCAAGTAGAATATAAAACTGAAATGTCTCACTAGGTCAAGACATTTTTTTGTGTATTCCAGAGAGAAAGCACAGTAGGAATGGATAGACTGACTGCAGCCAATTTGCTTTGCAGTGTGCTTTGGATTTTAGATCCAGGCTTAAACTACAAAATTGTTTACAAAGTGGTTTGAATTTCAGCTGCACAAGATGCAGTTTAAATCTTCAAACTCACACAGAAAATAACACCAGGAGGGAAACCATAATTAATATGTCTTCTGTGTGAGTCTTCCAAACTGCAGACACTTTAGGGTGAAGCTAAAATCAAAATTACCTTAAATTTATAGATTAATTTTACGTTCCATGACAGTTTGTCCATCATTTGCACTGAAACTTGCCAGATAATGGTCAACTGCATAACGAAAAGAAAACCACCAGACCTTTTCCTCAGGTGATTGGACACCCAGTTCTAACACATCACACCTGGACATGAGAAGCCAGCAAGAACAGTGCCTTGGAGCAGCATTGCTCTAGAGGAAGCAGTGCATAGGGATGGTGTTACAATGTCCACATAGGGGGTGAAACACCTGGATTCAGTCCAGTACTTGGGTATCTCACACAAAGTCAGGAGGGACTGATGGACCTCTGAAACAAGAAGGGCTTTGTTCTGGCTGCCAAAAACACTTGTCTGGAATTCCTGCTCTCACTTGTGCTCATTATGTGGCTCCCACAACTTGGCCAATTGTCCTATGCAAGATTCCCCAATTAGGCTGGCTTCCCTCCTGTTTTACAGGTATCCTTTAGGGTTTATTTGAGAATCCAAAGGTTCTCTGGGATGCTTAGGGGCATGGTTTAGTGGTGGATATGGCAGTGTTAGAACAATGGGTGCACTTGATGATTTTAGAGGTCTTTTCCACCCTAAGCAATTCTGTGATTAAATTCTGTGATTCCATTCTGTGGTTCTAAGACAGTGTTTGATCTTGCTGAATAGCTTGTTTCAGTTTTTTTCCTCCTTCCAGTTTTGCTAATACTTTGGGATGGACCAGTTTAGAGCTTTTGGAAAAAAAAAAGTTGTCAAAAACTTTACCAAATGTACTGATGTGTCTATGAGGGAATTGTAGATCTACAATGACATTTTTTCTTCTCTGGTTATAACTTAATCATGGGCATTGTAAATTTGTATTATTAGAAAGTAAAAGCTACATCCATCCACTTTAATACTTTGCCCATAGCTTATTTCAAAAAGCAAAGGAGAATGTAGCCCAGTAAAATTGTGGGAATAGATACCAACCGTATTCTTCAGTCTACAAAGTCTACTGAGCACTACTCCAGCCCAGGCAAAGTAAACTAAAATAGACCAGAAATATCCCTTAGAATATCCACTATACACAGATAAACTCTGCCCATGGAATGAAATGGGTGGCATTGCCAGCCTGTGATTAAAGGGAGGAGAGGCTGGGGAGAGGATCTTTCCTCCTATGCAAAAAATCAGTCCTTTTGCTTGGGAGGCAGAAAAAATGTTAAGAGCTAACTGGCTAACATTTTCTTAAGTATTTCAAATCTGGAAAGTGTAATTTAATGGTCTGACTAATACTGGACAATGAGCACATTCTGATCATTTTTATTACCAGAACTACTTATTAAACTGATGAATATCTTCTAGCAAGATGTCCATCCTCATTTTAGAGGTTTTAAGTGATACAAAAGTTCTTCCACTCTCAGCAAGTTGCCTTCTTGTTAATTATAGGGTCTGATGAAACTTTGAATTTTTTTTTTTTTTCTCGTCCATAAAGTTCTAGGTTTATCTTCCAGACATGTAATTTTATTGTACCACTTTCTGGTCTGTTCAAGAACTATTGTTACGGTTTAACCCCAGCCAACAACTCAGCTCCATGTAGCTGCTTATTCGCTCTCCCCAGCTGTACAGAGAAGAGAATCAGAAAATTAAAAATGAGCAAACTCATGGCTTGAGATAAAAACAGTTTAATAAGGCAACCAAAAGTTGTGTGTGCAAGCAAAGCAAAACAAAGAAACCATTCACGACTTCCCATGGGCAGACAGGTGTTCAGCCACCCCCAGGAAAGCAGGGTTCCTTCACACCTAAGAGTTATTCCGGAAGAAAAATGTCCACTCTGAGCATTCCCCTTACCTCCCTCCTTACCTCAGCTTTATATGCTGAGCATGTTGTCATATGGCATGGGACATTCCTATGTTCGCCTGTGTCTCCTCCCAAATTCTTTGTTCACTCCCAGCCTCCTTGCTGATGGGATGGTGTGAGAAGCAGAATGTCTGAGTAAGCACTGCTCAGCAGTAACTAAAATATCCCTGAATTATCAGTACTCTTTTCAGCACAAAGCCAAAACTTCATCCCATACTCGCTACTAGAAAGGAAATTAATTCTACCCTGGCCAAAACCAGCACAACTATCTTTTTGCAGATACTTATTTTTCTTTTTAATAAGTTGAGCAGAATGAGCTCATTAAGCCTTTCAGAAAGAGATGTGCTTCCTGACCAGAAGGATCATGTTTTCAGCTTGGTTCTCAGCTCTTATCAGTTTTGGGGAGCCTTCTGCAAATGTAAGCACCTTCTGTATGCAAAATTTGCTGTTAAAATATTTTCAAGGGTTTTGCAGGGTCCACACCAAGAGCTGGTGCTTGTTCTCCCTAGCTTTTTCATGTGAGCTCCAATTCAGTCTCTTCCCAGTGCTCCTGGCAGTTGTTGCGGGTGCTGAACTGGTCTGTACTGGGGGAGGAAGGGGAACGGAAAGGGAGGATGGCATAGGGCACCAGAAAGGCACTGCACTGGTTGCAGAGCAGGCAGGAGCATGACCAGATTCTGTACAGCATTCCACCCAGCCCAGTTACCTCTGCTTGAGGTTTCTCTTTTAACTTTCTTTTGTACTTAGCTTGCCCAGCTTGCCTAAACCATTGCAGTATATTGGTGAGGTATCTGAATTTCAGGTGGTATTACACTGAGTAAAGCAGAAAGGGAGCAGGTGTAAATCATGTTACATTAAAAGCACTATGAGTGTATGTGTTTGCATTGGATGAGCATGGATGCAAGGAGGCTGTTCAAATGGAAAGAATACAGTAAGATTTGCAGTTCAGGGACTCATACTCTTTACCCACAGCGCTGATACACATGTTCCCAACGTTGGTAATACATGCTTCAGATCTGAAATGAGCAATGAAAGAGTCCCTCCCAACATGAATGTGCCATTTATGAAGGATGTATGCTGAGGCCAGGAGAGCAACAAACATGCTTCAATTGCAGCTCTGGGTGACAATACCAGAAAAGGTGTAAAACTGCTGCATTTTGTCTTTCGAGCTGCATAGCCTCATTAGGCAGTTGAAACGTTTGTGGGTCTTTCTCCCCTGGGATGTTTAAGATGACTTTTAGCATGGTGAGGCAGGCTGTAAAGGTTCAGAGAATTACCTTGATGATATGATGGCCTCTTGCATTTCAGCTGGAATCCAAGGCTGATCTTTCCTCTGAGGCATTCGTTGAAATTCTGTGCACGATTTGTTCCCCTGGTTGTTTAACACTGTCTCTCATGTTTGCCCTGATTTAAAAAAATCCTCCTTTGTAGCAGAGATAACATAGAGCAGGATGATATAATTGCAGTAAAGAGGCCCTGGAGCTTGCAGTAATGGGATGGTTCATCTGATGTGTACTGCCATTAGAAAATAACCCACGTATGTATGTTCTCAGGGGACTGTAAAGAGGCTTTTAAGGATTACTCTTCGTGTCGTATGAAAGCTAATGAGAAAAAGAGCGAGTGCAAAGAAAACTATTGCTGCATAAGCATGTTGCCACTTCCTCTTCTCACTTTTCTTACACCTGTGTAGCTCGAAAGTATCCTCCTCTGCCCAGTAATGCCTGGTTTCTCATGCACTGCAGTCAGTTTTCAAGACTTTTGAGAATACAGTATTATTTCCATGTTGCTGAAAAGTAAATAGCGCGTGAAAAGCATGGCGTAGTTTAAGACTGTGCTGTGTGTGTACAAAATAAGTAATTTTGTTGCAATGGCGTTCTCTGGTAGTCTGTCCCTAGTGTATAGTTTCACAAACAGTGCTAAAAGGTTGATGTTAGTCTCAATTCTCCGATCTCCATTATTTTTCCTGGCCAGAGTGCAGAAACATACGAAGATATCGACGTCCAGTAAACACTGGAGGACCTGTATCAAATATTACATGGAGAATTTGGGCTGCAGTGATAGAAAATTCAGAACAGCTGGTTTCTGATATTAACAACTTCTTCTCCTAATGGATTGCCACTTAGACTGCCAATTGTTCTACTTTCATTTGTGCTGAAACAGAAGCCGTATAGCAGAACAGATATTGGCTTTTTTGTTTTGTCGCAGCATTTTTTTCTTGCATATAAAGCTTGTTGTAGATAAAAAAATTCATCCACTTTTTAATATTCTTTACCTCCTCTGTAATGTTGGAATATACTTTTGTACTTTTGTACCTTGTCATGTTTTTAGGTTCAAAAGAATGGACAAACCTGCATCTTACCTCATGTATTTAACAAATAAAGGGCTTTCAGGTAAAATAAAGTGGCTTTACTGAGGTGCAGAACCTTGAAGAAGATGCTGGGTTTTGACTAAATGCTATACTGGGTTCTACAGCACGGTCTGACATCCACAGCTTCATTTAATTTCAAATGGTACTGATCATAAAAAAAAAAAAAGTCCATGAATATTAAGACAGGAAGAGATGACAGCCAGTATCTTTGCAAAGATACACACAGGCCAGTAAACTTCTTAAACATCCCCATTTCTACTCACAAGTCAGGGCATTAAATAATCAAGAGTACCTCCTTCTGGACAAAAAAGGGACTTACAGTCTCATAAATTCTAAGAGGATTCAGGATACAACCTATTTGTTCCCACCTAATCAAAATGGAAGTATGTTAGAGTGCATGTGAAGTATTTGTACTGGGGCTTTTCTGTGTGGTCAGAGCATTGCAAAAGGCTTAGACAAGGAGTAGAAAAAAGGTCTTATTCTCACTTTCAGGGATGTACCCTGCAGGTTGGGCAAGGGGTGAGGTGTGCACATGTCCTATGGTCAGGAGAAATCACTAAAGTCTTTGAAGAGTGTTGGAATAAGATTATTGAAATATTAATGCATAGCCCAGTGGACCTCAGCTCTTCAGCCTGTCTCCTTTTCGTATTTCCGCCCCTTAAACCTGGAGTGGTTATGCCATGTACTAAGCATTGCTTCCCAGTACAGAGGAGATTTTTCAGGGCTAGGTGTTTATGTGTGTGTGTGTGTTTCATTTGAACTAGATGGTCTTTGAGATCCCTTCCAACCAAACCCATTCAATGACTGTATGTTTTTGTAATCCCCAGGAGATCATGTCTGTACATTTGTCATACAGGTAGCTACTTCAACTTTTCCACAATTTTTTGTTTCAGTTTGATAGCCATGTCTGCATTGGGTCAAAAATCTGTCGTACTTGGAGAATATGGAACACAAAGTTGAGGTGAAGAGAGAGCTGTGCATTTAAACACACAGCAGGGCATTAGCAGTAGTCTCACAAAAGTAATGTTAATGCCATCATATTTACTAGAGATAACAGAAGGGCTGCTTTCTACTTAGCCCCAGTGGTGTCTGGCTGGCTCTGCAGAGCACCAGTCTGCCACCCTGTACTGGTGCATTACAATCCAGCTCTCTGAGCCCAAATCCAGTGTTGGATTACATTCCACAAAAGTGTCACTTGATCCCTGGCTCACCATCCATCTATGGTTCTTTACACTTCTGGGATTTAACTTTAACAGCTGGAGGTGAGAGGAGATGAATTTCGTGTTGCTGTTTCTGCTGTCAGTTGACACCCCTCTACTTAACTTCTAGTCCTGCAAATACCAGAAAAGTAATGCTAATTTTTTTATTTCTATGCTTTATCCCCTCCCCCCCATAATTGGTGTGGTGGAGCAGAAGAGAACTTGCAATTTTATTATTGCTGTATAAGCCTTCTGTAAACTCAGTTACAGCAGTTCTGATGTTGGTAATTTTTATGACTAAAAATATGCTGACACAGTGTTTGGGCATAGGAAAAGAGCAAATCTAAATGTATAATAATCTGGTGAGTTTGGGAGATGTTTAATGCTGTATCCCAGCCAAGTTAATCACTCATGGATTTTTTTTTTTAATTTTGCTCAGTTGACTGAAGACATTAATCTCTGGAATAGCATCTTTAATGCCAAATACTTGACCAGAAATCTCAACATTTCCCTGGCATTAGAACAGATTTAGAAGGAAGCTATCAACTGACAATAGACCAGCAGAAACAGACATTTGTTACTTTATTTCTCTTACATAATGAAGAAATATCCAGATGATGGTTTTCACTTGTGAAGTATTGAATTAGGTACTGTATTCATGAATATAAATTGTGTAGATGTGACATTTTTTTATAGAAAGATGACACAGAGTTGTTCCTTCTGGTAGTTCTTTGTCTGAAATATGCTTATTGTAAAAACATCACTACAGAGTTAATACTGCACTGCATAACTGCATGTTAAAAATATGAGTGCTAAAGAACACAGAATGTGTTAAGGAGAAATTATTCATAGATTTATAATACCTATGTCTGGCCACATTTTTCAAGGGCAGTATCTTTCTGCATATTCCTTTCCTTTCCTGCTTTTTCTGTGAAGTTCTTAATTGCTAAATATCACCATCACCCAACCAGTCCAGTTCCATCTGTCTAGGCTCATTCCCAGGCAAATTTGCATTGCTGCTGAGCAATTTTTTATTTGTGCTTGCCTTCCCATCCGCACTGCCGCCTCATCAGCGGCTTGGCTCTCTAGATCATCCCATCTTTGCCTATTTCTCTGTTAGTACTAGAGGAGCCATCCCAGCAGAAAATCTGCAATATTGTGGTCGCTTTGAACACAGAGTTAGTTACAGGTTAAAACAGAAGCATCAGCTTCTCATCCTTGTGCAGTGTTCCCAACAAGCGATGGGGAGGATACTCCCTAATTTATTATTTTCCTTACTTTGACACACATGAAAATAGTACGGTGGATTATTACCCTTAATGTTCTCTAATTGCATAAAAAAACCTTGCAAGTGAGAGCCAGTGTATATAGAGGTGTTCTTCTTGATTAAATAAAGGCTTCTCTGTTTATATTGAGCTAGGGAGCTGCATTACAAGGAAGGTAAGAGGGTAAGGTAAGAAATGCCACCTGAAAGAAATTGTCAGGTTAGACCATGAAGGCCAAATGCTGGTGTCCTTGAAGTTGTTGGGAGTTTTGCCTCTGAGGAAATAGCCAAAAGACAATAGCACCCTGTGTTTCTTTAGAGCTTTACAACCCTGCTCACTCAAGTCAGCTTGCTAGGGCTGCCAGCTCGTACCCTTGTTTATTGCACTTCAGTTTTCATTTCTAGTAACATTTCTGCAGGAACGAGTGACTTTTTAACTAACGTGCATATAAATGGTGAGATCATTTGCTGTACCTTAGAACCGTTGCAGTTTTGCCCCTACAAGCAGCAGGGTATTTGAAGATGTCTTTCCTCTTCCAGGTTACCAGCCTGTCCTGCCGAACCAGCAGCAGGGGTTCCAGGGTCTCATGGGAATGCAGCAGCCGCCCCAAAGCCAGAACCTGATGAATAATCAACAGGGGAATCAGGTGCAAGGCATGATGGTGCAGTATCCAGCCATGTCGTCTTATCAGGTATTTAGGAGCTGTAAGGAAAGAAGTTTTTTCTTGGAGAATGCTTAATTGAATTAAGTTTTTGCATCAGAGTGCCCTTATAACTTCATTTGGGTAGTGTGTGGCAGGAAGCCTTCTGATGAATATGCTTCTAAGTCAGTTTCTTTGCTTCCTATTTACATGGTTTTAGTACTCCTGACTTTTGTTCTGATTTTGGAATGCTTCAAATGAACTATTTATTACAGCCTGCAGTGAGGGTAATGTCACAAAGAACGAAGGAATTAGACTTCTTCCTGTGAAGAAAATTAATTTTAAAAAATATAAGAACATTGTTCATTTCTTCTCTTTTTTGCCAGTGCAGTACTGTTTCCTGTAATGAAGTTGAGGGCTTTGCCTGATCCAGTTAAAAATTACTCATCTGTGGAGACTCCTGCCAAGGATCTCACCATGTCTTCTATAACAAGCTGTAGCCAGATGGATTATTGTTTATTGGGTTCTGGGGAGAGGGAAGGCAGTGGCTTGATTTTTACCAAGTCCGTAAGTTACCCAGACTTATTTCCCAACCTTTGTACCTAGTTTCCGTGAGTTATGCCAAGCGCTTGTGAGAGGTGGCCTGTGCTTACACTTCCTACTGGTCCCTCTGAAAAGTTAAGAAACTAAATGACATCTAATTCATTTTAATAGATTGCACTGATTAAACAGCCATTCCCCTTTTCCCTCAGTTTCTTTGAAAACACTTCAGCGACACAGATGGAAACGGGGGAATTGCTTATGGGTAAAATTTTCCCCTTACATCTTCAGATTTACTATATGGAAAATGTGGTTTAAAGGTTAATGATCAAGTTAAAGGTTTAGACCTTTTAGATGGCCTAGATATACCAGGGTCGAGTCTTCTGTTTGCACTGATCCCAGTATCACAGTAATGCATATTCTACCAGGTCATTCCAGAGATACTTTCTAGGCCTAAAAGCAGAGGGAATTCTCTTTAAAACCTTCTGTAACAAAAAAATCCTCAGAGATGAGAAGAGTTCCAAGAAGCAGAAAATAGCACATTTTGTCAGAACATACAGTATACTCAAATTCAGCTAGAAGGAATATAGGGATACTGAGAGCCTACTTTAACTTGCTTAGTAATTGCTATCTTTTTTTCCCTGCGTCTTTCCGTATTCCTACCTAGGTGCCAATGACCCAGGGTTCTCAAGGATTGCCGCAACAATCATATCAACAACCAATCATGCTACCTAATCAATCAGGTCAAGGAACACTTACAGCCACTGGAATGCCTGTCTACTGTAATGTCATACCTCCTGCCCCACAGAACAACCTCCGGTTGATTGCCCCACACTGCCCCTCCAATAACGTTCCAGTTATTTCTGCCAGCTGCAGGACAAACTGTGCAAGCATCAACAATGCAGGGTGGCAGGTCAAGTACTGACACTGTGGCTTAGATTTATGAGGATAGAGGTGCATTATTTGACAAATAAATCATGGCCTTCAAATGAAGAGGAACACAACAGAATAATCAGTTGAGGACACGAGTACTGACAATGCTCAAGTGATTTGCTGCTGGAAAAACCTGTAAAAAAAAAAAAAGAAAAGTAAAATAAATTTTGAAAAAAAAATGTTTGCTGGTTAATGGTGCATATTTTTGTCATGTCTGCTAGGTATGCCTTTATAGCTTAGCTAGTGACATGAATTCATTGAGGTAAGATTTTTTCCTACCACTGAACACCACTGTGTAGATTGTAATATCCCCAATTCGGATTAGTTTTGTACTTTGTGTTGAGTTTGTGAAGCTAAAAGTATTTAAAAATATAATAAAATCACATTGTACCAAAGCTGTAATGGAAATGAAAAAAAATGAAAACAAAAAGAGAATTACTGAATGGAAGGAATAATTTATATACACTATAGAGTTTTTTTATGGATATATACTGTATTGTAGTGCTTAATCACAATAAAGCTATTTGACCTCATGAAGGAAGGTCATGTTTCTACCACCTGCTTGGTCTCCTCTGTTTCTGAGTGAATTTCCTTTAGTTTCTGCGTTGTCTTTTTTCAGGTGAGGCTAATGGGGGAATGGCGCTTAATGGGCTTAGAGGAGTTTGATGAGAAGGCAACACATCTGTGTCTCAGCATGAGGTACCATAACAGCTAAGACCACTTTGGAATTGTAGCATAGCCACTCAGGAAGTACATGAGAAGACATAGTTGTCCCATGATATTCCATCCATTGGATGGAAGATCACTTAATACTGATGTAGCAACCACAGTACCCAGCAATCCTGCTACATAGAGATGCTCTGCCCACATATTGGTGCTCCAGCTGTAATGCCATTTTGACAAAAGAAGACAACCCAAGAATCAAACCTGTCATTTTCTAGTAAGGGAGGAGGAACAATATATATGGGAGGTTGGCTTTTAAAACACAGTGGTTTGCCAGAAAGTTTTAGAACTTTATTCAGTTCCTGTGGTGGGGTTTTATTATTATGTCCATCTTCACTCAAATACCCAGCTTGTTCTGATAAATTGTTCTTGATTCATAAATGCTGCATACAGTTCCTCATTTTGCTTCAGTGATGACAACATTTGAGACAAAAGTCTAATTTTTCACTTAAACTTCATTTTTTATCACCTTTACAATAGTTGAAGTTGAGCACTCCAGAATTATGCATACACATAGTGAAAAAAACAAGCATCCTTCTGTGTGTAAAATCTGCTTGACATAATATGATTCTAGGTATCTGAGATTACAGCAGCCTACATAGCCCTTGACTGATGTTAACCTGTATGTGAAACAGCTTTAATTTTATCTTTAGCATATGTGGCCTTTCCTGTGGTTTCCACTTCAGTTGTGGAAACAGGAGCTGGAGGGGCTTCAAATCTGTATTTGAAGGAAACATTTTCCTTTTCTATACAATGAAAAGATATCTTTTAGAGTTCAGTTCTTTTTTTACATATGTGTCTGAAAGTGTGGAATTCAGTCCTGTGGGATCATAAGAAAGCCAAACACTAAATTTTATGTAGTGTAATCACGATTCATTTGCTGAGAGACAGTCAAGAGCATGAGCAGTTAAGTAAACACAATTCACTCTTCAATTAGAGGTGAAATGCCTTGGGAGAGACTGCTGATTGATTTTTTTCTTTCTTTCTTTTTTTCAAATCAAGATACTTCATTTGAATTTTGCCTGTGACCCTGAGCTCTCATTTCAGATTCCCTGCATTGTATGCTTTATTTCCTTTTAAGAGTTTCATATACAACAGAGGTTTCTGTCCTAGCATGGATATAATTGCATAATTGATGCTGTGTTTGCTGCTGTGGCATCACTGCAGCTGAACGAATGGGTGTCCTCTGTCAAGGCTCCACGGTCCAGCAGAAGGGACCTTGTCCTGCAGGTGACTTTGTGCAGGACAGGCTGTGTGTGCCCAGGCTGAAGGAGAGAGGAGGGAGGCAATCTCTATGCACCCAGTGTCTGGGATGAAGAGACCCTTTGGTCATTGCTATATTTAAGTCCCATTTCTTCTCTGAAGCACTACTGTTACCATATCAATCTTCCCCCTTGTCAGGGAACAATGAATGGATTGCCTGGTAAAACAAAAATCTGCCCTCAGCGTCATAGATCGATGGCAGGCTGGGCTGTAGATGCTCTCAGAAGGGGAAGGGACTCAAAAAGGAGAGCCTAGGAATCTTGCTTCTATAGATAGGATTTCCTCATGTCCTTAGGCTGCTCTAGGTCATGTCCCCTTGGCAAACAGCATATCCCATGCCTGACCATGGCCATGCTTTCCCATGTTACCTGCCTGCTAGTACAATGACCACCTGGTAGAAAACACCTACTGAGCTGTGGGAGCAGGGATCCCACTGACTGACTTCTCTCAGCCTGGTGGCAGCAACAGCTACCTGCATGTTAATGGGCCTTCCTGCTGGTAGGAGACTTGAACTTTTTCTGTGAAATTTAATTTACAGTTTTGGTAGACGGTCACAGCCACCCACCCCAAAATAGCCTACATCCTCTGATTGTCTCACTCTCCAAAGAGTTCAAATCTCCTTAGGCATATCTTGTATTTGCAGAGTTCCCATTCAAAGGAAGGAATGATGCATCTGACTCCATGTTCTCAGAAGGCTAATTTATTATTTTATGATAATATATTATATTAAAGAATAGTATACAAAACTATACTAAAGAATACAGAAAGGATACTTACAGAAGGCTAAAAAAATAATAGTGAAAATTTGTGACTCTTTCCAGAGTCCCAACACAGCTTGGCCATGATTGATCATTAAGTCAAAACAATTCACATGACACCAATGAAACAACCACCTGTTGGTAAACAATGTCCAAACACATTTCAAAGCAGCAAAACACAGGAGAAGTGAGTCAGATAATTATTGTTTTCCTTTTTCTCTGAGGCTTCTCAGCTTCCCAGGAGCAAAATCATGGCAAAGGGATTTTTCCAGAAAATATGACTGTGACAGGCATATGAGGAAACTGAATCTGTTCTCCCTCAGCTGTGGAGAATGCCCGAATTATAACAGTATTATGTACATGGGGGAGCCATCTCATGTGGTGGTGCATTGTATTTACTTTATGCTGAAAGAATTTGTATTTGAAGACAGTTAGGTAATTTTTCTATATCAAGTGAAGCAAAAAAATCTCTAATTTTTAATTATACTATCTTTTCAAGTTTTATCCTATTTTTTGTTCATTAGTAAAAATATTCTGAGCTGGATTGCTTAGCACCTTTCTGCTATTAAAAAAGAGATGTTTCAGCATTATCAGAAGGGGAGGGAATGAGGAGGAAAAAAGAAGTGATGTGAATACTTATAGCAAAAATGCATAGGTGGAGCTCAGTGCTTTTTCCTCAGTCCTTTGAAATATTTGTAGGTAATCTCTGTAAAAGGAGTATTGTGGGATTCACATGGCCAGACAAAGCAACTCAGGAACTGGTCATCATGACTGTAGAGTCCATCTTACAGTAGTGAAATTGTTTACAGGACATGTGCCTCTCCTGTGGGGATGCTCGGTCTCTGTGGGCTTGTTTTTCTCTAGTCTTCCCTTGGAATTTGGCAGACTCAGGCAGCTGCTCCGTGGCAACCCTGTTGTTGTGCTAGGGACTGTTTGTTGCATTTTTCCTTTGCCTACTGCATACTCACCTTGTTAATTGTATATTGCTTTCTCCTCCTTTTTTATATTCTATAGCTGATGGAAAGTTCTGCCTAGGCCCCATACATATTTAATTTGCCACTCTTTTTCCTCTAATTTGTATTGCACTGAGAAACCAAAGAGGCATATCCTGAATTAAGCTGACTCTGTTAGATGACACTGATCAGCCTTTTGGATGGCTCTTATTCATTTGGGCTGTAATTTGCAGGGGCTGTACATCCTGACAGAAACCAGATGCCATTTGCTATTGTTTTGCCCTTTGTGCTGCCAAAGAAGTCAATGATTTCCTTCTAAAACTGTATTCCCTTATGTTTCTGTTTAACTCTGGGTGGAAAGCTTCCTGTACTGAAGGAAGGCCGCACAAATTATCCCAGCAGCAAGGAATGGGAATGTGCAGGAGGGATGTAGAGCAGCCAAAGAATCTTGCTGTCTGCCCTCTTAGCTGCTCTGTAGCATGAGGATGTGCCCCGACATGGCTACTTAATGCTTCAATACAGTTATTTCACTTGGTGTCCCTGAAATGTGCACAGGTCAGTGTCCTTTCAGCCCCTCTGTTCAGCAGTCTGTTGAGTTGTGGCCTATGTTTCCCCTTTGGGCCAACAGCAGAGAAAACATTTTTCTCCCTTAATGCTCAGTGCAGAGGCTCTGATGGAAGATGATGCCCAGTCCAGGCTTGGGTTTTTGGCATGTTGTCCCTCAGAGCTCCTCTTGACTGGTGAGGGAGAAGGAGAGGAGTCCTTAGTCTTCAAAAGTGTCCCTCCCACTCATGCTTAGCACAGAGAAATGCTCACAGCTGCACCCCTGCTTAGCTCATGTTGCCTAAACCCACATTTCTGGTGTAGGGCATCACCATCCTTTTGGGTAGTAGCCAGTTTTGGGAAAACAATGAGGGGAGGTCAGACTGGTGCTTCAACAGCAATCGTAAAGGCTTCAAGGAGGTTGTAGCGAGGTGGGGGTTGAACTCTTTTTCAAGGTAACAATCTATAGGACAAGAGGAAATGGCCTCAAATTGCACCAAAGTTTAGAGTGGATATTAGGAAAATTTCATCACTGAAAGGGTGGTCAGACATTAAAACGGGCTGCCCATGGAACTGGGGGAAATATCATCCCTGAAAGTATTCAAAAGGTATATGGACATGGCACTTGGGAATAGAGTTTAGTGGGGAATATGCTGCTGCTAGATTAATGGTTGGACTCAATGATCTTAAAGGTCCTTTCCAACCTTGATGATCCTATGGTTCATATCTCTGTAGCAGGATATAGAAATGCTTTGAGTGTTTTGGAGGAGAAAAAGCCTCAATGAATGCAAGTTGTCTGCACGTAACACAGTATGGGTGATGCAGCAGTTTGGGGTGTGTCTGCTCCCAAATCAAAGCAAAAGACCATTTCCAGCTGGATTTCTGCTCCTGGTTTGCTTCAGGAATTCTTGTCTTCCCAGCTGGTTCCTTTCACTCTTAAGAAAAGTGCTTATAATGACCCCTTGGGGCAGTGGATTGATGGTTAAATATTTAATGCCATGGAGTGCTCCTGAGGACAGTTGGCCCTGCATTTAGAGAGGGATGTGAACTATTGATGTACTCCTGTATGTTTTGCAGACCCTGGTTTACACACTCCTGAAAATTCACCCTTCCAGTGCACATCAGAAGGGGGAATCAACCCCCAGGCTTCTGGCTCTTTTTACAATATCTCGCCAGCTGTGGAAGGGGATGACTCCTCATTATCTCTCCTGATAAAAGGATTAGGGGACATAAGAGAAATTTCGCCTATTAAACCAGCAGTCTCCAAACAAGGAAACATGAGAAGAGCTCCTTTTCCCCCCACAGAGTATTTAGGCAACCTGTGGCATTCCTTGCAGCAGGATGCTAGGTGCCATTTCAGAGATGGGTGGACATGGTCAGAAAAGAATGTTGTACAGAATGAAAGCTGCTAAATACAGCTAGCTGGTGTTTAGTCCAGGGAGGCAGAAAACAGCTTGGAGAAATGTCACCATATCATTGACCCATCCATAAGTCCTTTCTCCAGACACTGTCAGAGATGAGTATTGGACTGGGAATGAAGCTTTGACCTGATGGAATGTGCGGTTCCATAAAGCAGTATTTGTTATATAATAATACTAATGATACTAATGATACTAATGATTTTAATGATACTAATGATACTACTAACAATAATACTAATAATAATGATACAGTTGATATCACCCTTCAGAATCCATCCTGTAACAAAACAAAGGAACAGAAGGAGGGAGTGAGGCTAATCTTGGGGTAATTTTTTTCAGTTTGTTTAGTGTCATATGGCCCTGACTGCATGAGTGACTATGACTGGTCTTACACAGTTGTTTGTTCTGCTGTTCAGAGCAGGATGTCTTACTACACTAACAATGGAATAAAGCTTACAGGGGTAAGCTCACCTCATGTTTTTTCCTCATCTTTCATTTCTTTTTTGTAGCATATACTTGTTCATTATTGTTGTAAAGGTTAATTACTCACAAGCAATGCTTTTGTGCTGAGTGATTTGATTCACTTGGTAATAATTGATTTTTTTTAGGTGGCTTTTAGTATATAATTTCTTATTTCATGTCAAAAGTCTTGGCTTTCCTGAGCATCAGGTGTAATTGCTACTAAGAATGGGTTTGACAGTGTTTTTTCATTGACTTAAAGGGGCTTAATTGATGTAGGAATTACAGGAAAAAACTGGAAGAGAGGAACTGTGATTAGCTTTCAAGCTGAAGAATAGCAGGTGTTCAGGGTAGACTTATGGACATCTTGTTGAAAAGCAATATTAAATTCTTCCCTGGTTTTTATTTGCAGAGATCAGCTGCAAAACTAGACTTAATGAAGCACTTCCAGTTTGAAGCACTATGTTCCAGTTTGTACTTGTGTTGTTAAGAAATAGTTTTAGAAAATAGGTCAAAAAAATTCCTTTTGTGCTATGGGTACAGTTTTACAAAAGGCATTTGTGAAATGGAAATGTAAAACTATGTATGGTACGATATACCCATTGAACTCTACTAAATATATCCCTAAAGAAATGTTTGAAAAAGATCCCCTCAAAGAATACTGTGTATCTTCAGATAAAAAGCAGGTTTCACAGATCCCAAGGCTACATGGGTTTTTTAACCCTAAGGAAAAATCATATGGGTGTGAATCAAAACACTCGCCATAGCTAGGCTTTGCATGCAAATTTGTGCCAGATCATCTCTGCCACTAGGAAAAACTGCTTTTATATGCACGGAAAACAGATGTACATGAAATCCTTTGGGGTTTTTTTGGGTTTTTTTCCCTCTTAGGCAGTGTCTTAGTATGATTGGAAGAACAAGTGAATTGGTAGTAGACAAGACTGGAAATTTTCTACTTAGTTCCCATTAACTTTGATCTCACCAGGTTGCTATGCCTGGTGGAGCCTGTAGGGAAAAAGGGATTCTGTGCATGTATGTGCATGTTAGTAAAAAGTTTTGTGATTAAGAAAAATGAATTGTTTGGATTTTTCTAAAGCCTTTCAATTGAAACAAGATTTTTAAAAATTTCTCATGAACTGTGCTCCTGTCTTCCAAGCTAAGTGTTATTGATTCTTTGAGGACATGATTAAACATGGGATGCAATGTCAGGAGGTGAGTGGTTACAGTATAGTCCTTTGATATGTGACATTTCGTGCAGATGCTGGCAGGAAAAAAATGATTTTATCTAGGAATCGAGGAGGAAACAAATTGACACTGAGATCAAGCCTTAATTGGAAAATCTGGACAAATTTTGCCTTTGAGATAAAACCTTCTAAAATACATTGGAGAATATCTCCACAGGGGGAAAAAAGAAAAGCTTTCAACATGTCAATGCCTATTGTAAAAACCGGGAGGTCAGACCTTAAAGCAAAGTGCTGGATATTTTTAAGCTTCCTATAAATAATGGTTTAGAGCAATTTGCACATACATTCTCAGCTAATCTCATTTACAGTAAGTAAAATGGAGGCCAGCAAGCATCCAGAATCTCCCTGGCCCAAATATTCAGTGAGGGTCAAGTCTTGGCTACGCTTAAGCTTAACACAAGGCTTCTTTCACAGGGAGCAGGCAGAGTTGCATTTGCATGAAGCTCACATGTGGCACTTGAGCTCATGTGTGTGCTAATGGCCACCCTTTCATTTTGTTTCATCTCTGCAGATGAAACACTGAGACAGACAGCATGCTGTAATTCAGAACTGCTCCAGGCATCCGCACTCCTGCTTCCTACTGGGTGCCTGAGCCTGTTGGGCAACACGCTCCCATGACTATGGGCTAAGCACAGCTTGATGCTTCTTTTATTGGCATGGAATCAGAAAACCACATGGCATGGGGCTTGCTGTCATCTTCCATGAAGCTGAAATTATCAGGGAGTGTTTCAGAAACTACAAAGGGGTCCAAATTATATGGAAAACACTTGGGTAAATCTGGATGCATCGATAAATCTGGATCTTTTGTGCTGTCCTAGAGATAGAGAGGAGAATAAAAAAATACTGGTTTAAGTATTTCTTGAACATGTTATATCTTCCCAGTCCACTGGGACTTGAAGATTATATGTAGTTGGCATGTGGTGGAAGGAGTTACTGCTGATGTGTGAATAAAGATGTTGCAGACATCAGAGCTGTCACACAGCAGTGGAATGAGCTCTGGACATGAAGCATTCATACAGCACAGGAAAATATTCTATCTGAGTGTTGTTCTATTATTTATTCATGTGCTTCTGTGCTCCCCTGGACTGAGGCTCTGTTTTTTAGAAAGCTGTCTTGCACTACAGCAGATGTTCTATGGTTCAGGGCTAGGAGCATTGCCCCTCTTTCCTAAGGAAAAACCTGGTGTTTGGCTCAATTTTTTGTTTGGTTGGTTTTGTGGGGTTTTTGTTTGATTGTTTGTTTTGTGTTTTGTTTTGGTTTTTTTAGTGGAAAGGTGAATTTTCTGCACAGATAAAAATATCTCTTTAGCAAAAAAAAGTCTGTTAGTCAGAGGAGCATTGTCCAAGCACAGATATGTAAAGGGAAGCTGCATTTTTTAAAAACCACTTATCCAATAGAGGACCCTGCTGGTATAGCATTCTCTTATCTATAAAGCATGGGGTTTTTATAAAAGAGGGGGTGTTGTTTAACTACAAAGGTACCACTGGTTTTTAAACATATTTTTGTACAAATAAATAGGTCTTTTTTGTTGTTCTTTTTTTGAGAACTGATAATTTCTTCTGCATTAAAAAGCATCAGAAAAAGCTGACAGCAAGCTGCAGTGACAGGGCCATTTTATTTAGCTCTGTGTGATGAGCTCTTTGGATGTTGTGAGCCAGGTACCAGTGTCTGAAACAGAATTTTTACTGCATTTTTTTTCTCTTTTTTCTTTCTTTTTTTTTTTTTTTTTTCCTGCCCAATTTTATTCTGGGTAAATAAGCTCATACTGCTGGGGGCAGGGTGTAGTCTCTGGAACATCTTACGAAGGAAACAAATGGCTTGCAGATTTGGTGAGAGAGGTGTGATGGCAGCTGTTTTTTGGGAGAACATGAAGAGGTTCAGAGCTGATAAAATGCTGCTGTGTGCTTCAGGAATATGAGCTGAGGCTCTGGAGATTAGCATGACAAAATCTCTGAAGCTGCTGGCCAAAATGAGGAGCCTGCACTCGTGATGGTTTGTGAGGATGCATCAGCACCAGCGTGAGAGATGTGTGTGACCTGATGCCAATGTGGCTTGCAAATGAAGTCATTCCATGGCTGCCTGTTCCCTGTGCATATTATGGACCATGTGATAGTGGTCTTTGAACAGCAGAAGCATGAAAAAGCCAGCTGTGACCATACACAAGGTGCCAGAGAAGGCATTTCTAACATCAGCAATATGTACAATATCAGTAAAAAAAGGATGCATAATGCTCTGGCACCCTTGAAATCCAGTGGGGAGATGAAACAGATGTTAATAACCACACTACAGGACTGGTTCTGTGGGAGAGGACTGATCTTTTGAGCTCACAGAGAAATGCAGGCAGAAAAGGCACCATTTGAGATTCTCAAACTGTGCTAGCAGCAAAGAATATTCCTTTTGCTGATGCTGCTTTCATTTAAAAGAAGAGGTATTATCCTCAGTTTTTCGTGATAAAGACATATCCTTTTACAGAATCTGTGAGGATGCAATATTCTGGGGTGGCATGAACTGTGTTCCCAGTTCCCAGTCCTCTCTCTAGGGGAGCCAAGGTAATTAGTGCAGCTTGACATCTAGCTTCTAGACAGCAAGATGTGGGAAAAATGATACCCGGGCACAGAAACCATTCCAGGTACATCAACAGCAACTACTGGATTGCCAGTGCCCTGTGATGGCTGTCGTTAGAACACGCACTGCCACCACCAGCTGGAGCACAGCCTTTCTGAAATGAATCGGTAAAATGTGTGTCATGGGTAGCAGCTGGAGAAAAGGCCTGAAGGTATGGGATGCTCTCTCACAGAAATAGCTATTTCTTCAGAAATAGTAACATCTTGAGCTGAGGGAAGACCGAAGGGGAGTTCTAGGGTGTGATCTTTGCTGCTGACAGATAATGGAGCAAGGGCTCTCCATTCAGCACTGTGTGTCTGTGAGACCCATAAAACCAAGGGTCACAACTGCTCTGTCTCTCAGCCTATTACCCACTGTATTTCCTAATAACAGTCATTTATCTGTGTCTGGCTTCTCAGCTGGTTCATTTGAGACTGAAATGGTGGCTGTCAGCTTGTAAGAGAAACTGGGTGCTGCAGGAGTTAACACCCTCACAGCAGAGATCCACATTGTTGGTGGCTTTCAGATAACGAAAAATATCATCTGCTGGCCCAACTGCCTCAACAGATGCACATTCCTGTCAGTCAGCTTTGATTCACATCCACATTTAGATTGCAAATTGTGCCTAATGCCCATGGCCCCAGACATGCAGCTATGTGACCTTCTGGCCACTTGTGTGGACCAAGTCATGCTGGTGTCTGTGAAGCTCAGAGTCACGATAAAACAGGCATCCCGCCCAGCAATCGGCTGCCACACTTAATCCTGCATTTGTTCCTTGCTGACTTACAGCAGCCAAAGTGGCATTAAGAGAGCCCTGTGTCAGTGGCACTGGAATCTGGAGCTGGGCTTCAGAAGGCAGCAGTGCTGTCTCCTCCCAGCCAGCACTCAAAACTGCTGGGCAAAGCCCAGTGCTGAAATGAGCCGATATGACCAGTATAAATATTGCACATGCTCAGCTTTTAGGAGAGGAAGAGCACTCCAGGGAATGGACAGCCAACTAAGCCAGCAGTTTTTTTCCAATCTCAGTCAGGGCAGCATTCTCCCCAAAAATGTGTGCTCTCCTGGAAACTGGAGCAGTGTCCTGAAATCTCCTGCACAGGCACACTGCTGGAGTCCAATCATGCCTCTCTTTGCTCTTAAATATAATCTCAGTCCGCCTTTCAGAGAACACTAACTTTATTTCCCCTCAGAAATGTTAGACTGTGAGTTAGGGGGGTAGGAGTGGTGCTCGTACATGATTGAGTTTGATGCACTGGATGCTACCCTATGAGGTAGCAGAATTTTTTCATCCTTGTCATTTCCATAATGATTCTATAGAAAAAGGTAGGACACATATAGAAGTTGGTTTATACCAACATGGCTAATTAAAATTGTGTTGACTTCTGATTTTATTGTCTCTGCTACCACATGAGAGAATGGCAAACACCAAAAGCAACATGGACAAGTGTAATAATCAGCTAATTTAGTGGTGTAGTTGAATGCTTTTTAGTTATTCACTAATTTTTATTTGCTCCTTCTTAATACTTTCACTGTTCTGTATTTTTCTTAAAATGGCATTCAGCATTGCACATAGATTGGAAGAGAAGGAAGGATTTATTTTTTAAGCATTGACACTGTCTCTGACCTTCTTTTTGAATTTTGTATATTTTAGATTCATTATCTCCTAAACATACTTTATTTATTTTTTTTCTTTGAAACAGTCTTCTTCTAGCTACAAAATGCTTTTGGAAACAGAATGCGGTGTTAAGTGTACAGAAACAGCCAATAAATTGAAAAAGATATTTTTCCATAAAATAGGTTTTCTTACCTCCTGTTGGCACTCTGGCTAGCTTTTGGCTAAAATACACAAGATGCGACTTTAACTGGCACATCTCTTTGAGAGAACACTCTGGTGCAATGTGTGTAGTGGAGCTGCCCATGACTGTGGAAACCCAGAGCACTGGGAATATTTCTCTCTCTGTTCTGGGGTGCCCTGGCCCCCAGGGGAGCACTGATTTTGACCTTCATTCATGGAGAAAGTTTCCTAGACTTCAAGATAGACTAGAATCCACAAAAGTGTGATATAGATTATAGAGAGTAGTGTAGGTGTATCACTTGGTGAGAATTTAGGTTTGGGGATTTTTAGTATGTTGTGGATGGAAGCAAGCTGGAGGGCGCAGGGTGTCATCCTGGGTTTCTTCTTCATGCTTCTTCACGGGTTTGGGTGGCATTTTGTAATTGGGACCTGCGGGCTCTGTGGGACCAGTTATTGGGTTAAAAGGGAAAATAATCTAGGTGTCAGTTCTTAATTGGTTAGTTTATTCTTAAAAGACCTTGTAACAAGAGCTTGTTAGCCATTTTGCGCCTTCTAATGAAAAGCTGCTGGACTCACAGTAGTGAGACTGTTTTACTGATAAGAAATAATAAACATCTGAGTCCAAACACAAACTCCTGTCTCAAGTGCCTTCAATCCAGACCCAGAGAAACCAATACATGACAAAACCCAGGTGGGCAGGAAAACTGCCATCTCAGGGACTAGATTTGCAAAGTCCTTACAATTGTCTGTTTTACCCAAGGTAAAACACTAGCACCTAAACCACTACCTTTACCCAAGGTAGCTCAAGTGTAAGCCAGAGACATGACCTTGCACTGTTACCAGTTTGCAGTTCTGTCACCATCCGTATGCACAGATTCAACCTCTAGTGCCTGCTAGTATCTAGAAATAGCAGTAGTGGCAATGATGTACAGGAAAATGAGGATAGTTTCAGATGTTGATAATGTGGAGCTTCTTGACTGAAATATGCTTTTTCCTGTTCCTTTGCATTAAAAGTCTTAACATGTCTACCCTCTTTCAAGGGAAGTGCTGATCCTTTAGGAAACCCTCTCCAATAGTACCAAACTCTTGATAATAATTTTCCCCAGATGTTTCATTGTCTGCTCCCCGTGTGAGGAGATTAGCCTCATCATTTCTTAGCAGATGGAGCCACTTGGGTGAAGGGGTTTGACCAAGATCATGCAGGAAGCTAGCAGACAGCAAAAGAAAAAACAACCAGAAGACAAAAAGAGTGCAAGAGTTCGAGAGAAACACAAAGTTCCTCCATGTAGCTGACATTAAAACTAGGAGACATCAGCATGGTAATACTCAAGGCTGTAATGAATTCCTTATCCCCACTGTTGCAAAGGAAGGTTCAGGATGAGTCCCAGAGGTAGGATTCATGCCTTGCTCATTCAGAGCAGCTTAACTTCAAAGGCAAGGAGTAAAACCTCTGTGGTTCCTCCACTCCTGCCTCCTCGTACTGTTCTTTCTTCCTCAATTCATTTTTTCTCATAAGAGGTGGATAACAAGTGGTTGATATATTGGCAACAGGAGAAATCCAATGTGGGCAGATTATAGAATTATAGAATCTGACTTTTCAGGTGTCAGAGGCTTTTATATATATATATTCTTTTGGTTATCACTGAAATAAAGTTGTCCAAAGTTGGTAGTGTAGAGGGCCTGAGAGAGCTGGCAAATCTCAAAGAAGAAATGGACAGATTTGATTTTTTTTAACTACCACAGCTCTAGTGAAACACATCAAATACAGCTTTAAAACTTCCCTGCTTGAACTTTTCCTCTTCCCCTTCCCTCTCCCTGGGGTTTCTGTTTTAGAGCTCTTGAACTGATTTGTTGAGACAGATCAAAGTATAAAGTATTTCTCAGCTGGTCTTATTTCTCTCACTGGATTGTAGTGGCAGGAGACAGGCAGCTCATTACAACAGGGAGAGTGCTCCTATGAAACCAACTTCATTACAGCTGGTAAGAAAAATAATATTTTGCTGAAGCTATAGTTCAGTCTCACCATCACAGAAATAAATTATTTTAGAATGAATAAATAATGTCACACTGCATCTCATTAGAGTATAAGGCTGAGTAGAAACATGATGTTAAATACATCTGAATTGTACTGCTTCTGTATGGCATTGTGAAGACTTTGAAGTATGGCTTGGGTTTGTCCAATTTTAGCATGTTTGCCCTATGCTTGTTCAGAATCCTCCTCTTCAACAGAGCTTCAGTGAACAGGGAGGATGGGAGGGTGTTATGCACCTCAACAGCCTGACAGCTTTCTCCAGCTGCTGACTGTATTTAGAAAGGCACCAGAAATTATGGGGTAAGGGTATGTTTTCAGGCTGGATTCTGGACACAGATGTGGCTCCATAATTTTTCCAAGAGTGCATCACGTATAAATCAGGGAGTGCAGGGCTGTTGCCAGTTTGAGAGCAGCTCAGAACAGGCAGGTTAGGAGGCTGCTTCTTTCTACAGACCATGTATGTGAGTTGTCCTTTCATAAGCTTCTGTCAGTCAAGGGACAGGACAAGCTCTCTGTCTTTTTCCCTCTGCTCTTGTTGTTGTTACTTCTCCCAGCACTCCCTCTTTCTTGCTCCCAGCACTATTCCTCAGCAGTCACAAAACCAGGAAAAAGCCTCATTCTTTTGAACCTGGTCAATGCCATAGTTTGCTCATAGCTTTGCAGATTTTTTTGGGTAAGGCAAGGGAGGATGATGGTTCTGATCAGCAGCAGAGCTGGTTTGTGAAATTACTCCTCAAAAGGAATAGAAAGAAGTGGAAAAAGGAGAAGAAAGAGAAGAGAAATGAACCACCTAAGGCCTTGATTCAGGGGCAGGGATAGGAGCAGATTTCAGGTCTCCTGACTCCCATGAAATCAAAGGAATTCTGAATGTATGAAGTTCTGAAATACATGGTAAGTTGAGACATGACATGCAGAAAGCAGAATGGGAGCGTCTTTCATTGGAAAGGGACTCTCCTCCTGTGAGTTTGTGCTTATGTTTCTGCTTAAATGCAGCACGGTAAATGTTGCAGGCTCTTTTGCCTTCCCTTCCCTTCACATAAGACAAGAGAGAAAGAAATGTCCCTGTAGGGGAGTATAACTATATTGCATGTCAGCTGGTGATAATTTTTAGAGCAGCAGGACTGGTATTTTGGACAGGTATGGCTGGAGCACATCCTGGGCAGTGAGGTAAGAGGTACTAACGCTAGCAGAGGAGCTAATCCAGCCTAGGTGAGCATGTGGCTCCATTAAAAACCAGTGTAGATGTTCCAGTACACAAATGTTAAACATTGCTCAGGCTCTGCAGCAAGTTCACTTGCAGAGTAAAGCAAGATGTGGGATGGAAGTGAGGTCAGATCCAGAGTTTGCTTGCTAAAGGAAAAGGCTGAGTGTAGGCAAGGGACAGTGTAGTGCTAAGACATATTTCCAAAGCAGGACTTGCTGCCCCTTCTATGGCTGCTGGGGAATAGGAGAAGAGCTGGTGGATCCAAGTCCATGACTCAATAACTTTTTCTCTGTATGCCCCAATGTTCATGTCAGCAGCAGCTGCTGCCTGGGTTCCAAGTTTTGCAGTGTAGAAAAAGCAGATAGTCACTTAATAGGATTGAAAATGAAACATGGTTTCCTGTTTACCTGTGCCACATGTGGAGATTTTCATAGGCATACCATAAATAGGGCAATTTTTGCAAGACATAGCAAAATAACTCTGTGTTTTGTGAGCCCAGATGTAGTGCACTCCACTCTGGAAAGAAAGGACCAACAAGGATGTAGACTCCTGAGGAAGGGATAAAAAATCTCAGGTTTCTTCCCCACCCCTGTTGGCATCAGACCTACCGTGAAATTAAATTTCCTCAACAAGGCAAAGTTTGAAGAACATAAAGCACACGAAGTCTCCTGGGGAGGCTGTATTTAAGAATCCTGTTCTCAGTTTGCTGCAGTTTAACAGCATGAGAGTGGGCTCATTGGGATTTCCTCTATGCTAAAGCCAGTCTTTGATAGCTCATTCATCTTACCTTTCCATGGTGCTCCCGCCTGGACACACACATTCAGTGTCTCTGTGGGGCCTGTGACCAAAGTCAATGTCCTGGTGGGACATTTTAAGCAGGTGGAATAGCTAAGCATCATGATGCATCAGTGTTTTCTTGTGTAAAAACCAACCAAAGCATGAAAACAGAGGAAATGCAGCTCAAAAGGTACCTTCCATGTCAAGGAACTGTGTCCAAAGAACTATGTCAGCCTGTTGCTTTCATTTATGGATGATTGTAAAACTATATAGAAATATTGTCCCCCTGTCCCTGTGTGCATGGTTTGGAGCCATGCCCATCAAGGCCCTTGAGACCCCCTGGCAAGATTTTCTGAGGTGACTGTAGCATGGAGAGATTTGGGCTGGTATCATACACCCATGGTGGGGCCCCTGCAGCAACAGGGATTGATCCAGATTTGTTTTTCTGATTCATGGGTGGCATTTCAGTGACTTAGAGGAGACCATTTATTTGTAACTGAGCTGACAAGTTTGAAATTTGAGGCTTGAAAAAGGGTCAGGAACCTGTAGCAATTTCATGTGGTTTTGTTTGTCCAAACCCACTTTTTTTGATCTTTCCAGAAGTCACAACCCCTTTCCCAAGCTGAAAGCTGACCTCTATACAGCACTCTGTAGCTTTCTGAATGGTTTCTGCTCCACAAACTTTTACAAGGTTCTAAGGAAGGGAACAAATATTTAGTTGGCAGAAAATGTGTCAATGTACCTACACGCTATCAGTCCAGTCTTACAGGAATGCTCCAAAATAAGAAAGAGATGGGCAAACATCTTATTCTATTGTCATGCTTTTGGTCATTAACTAGAACTTTGATCAGATGTACCTCACAGATAAACCCTAACAAACAAAGAAAAAGCCTGTATTCCACAACCATCCATAAGGGTTTTGCTATTAATTCAGGGGAGCTGGGGTATGATACTCTCTGACTAAATCTTGGTTTTGTTAAAAAACAGCTGTGAATTACAGTCATAGGTGGTAGTGCTGGGTCAGCTGAGTACAATTGATCTTCCTGATGGCTTGCATTTCTTCCTTGGGAAGAGAAAAATGGTGGGCAAAGACTGCTGGGAGTCAATACTGGTGAGTACCAATTCTAGTTGTTACTGCTTTATATAGTTCTGGTATCTGAGAAATGGTGATTTTTTTGGATTGGTTTCCATATTGGTAAACAGGGGTATGTATTTCCTACTGTAATGAACAGGGAATACATGTAAATCAATTCATAAATATTGTAAAAGGCTTTGAAGGGCATAACATGTGCTGGAAAGACCGAAGTGTGAGCAGTAGCAGTACAAAGTTCCTGCATATTGCAGAGCTCCTCTATGCATCTCCCCTAAGTTGTGCCCCTGCACAGTCCCCAGTCTTTTATGACACATCAATACAGAGGTTCTGACCCTACCTCTGTGTAGCCTGAATCTCAGATCAGCTCCTTTCCTGAGGCCTTGAGCTGTGACAAACTGAAGTCCTTGCTTCATACACACCCCACGTGCTTGCTCTCATTTGTATTGCCTCAGTCCAGCTGCTTGGCAGAAGAGCCCACTGCAGAAGGTTGATGAAATCTGCACAGAGGGTAAATATGCTGCAGCTTTGAGGGACTTGGCAACACAAAAATTATTAAGACTTCTTTCACATTGTTTCTTCAACAAGATCACTTAAATGTAATGTTGGCTTAGGGAAGTATTGTTTCCATTAAGAGCAGCATGGGAAAGCAGAAATACTTTCATTTAAGTGTAGGAAAGTTCTGCTCTTTGTAGTTTCACCCTGTTGCTTGAGATGGCTTAGTGAGTGCTACAGTGGCTGTTTGCCAATTGTACAACCTGCCCTGTCTGATAGAGTGTTTAAAATATTATCTGGATCAAATAAACCTTGTGGGTTTGTTCTCTATGCTGTGTTTTTATCATTTCTATTTCATGTGTTGTCCATGACATAAGAGTTCACTTCCATCCGAAAGTAGGGAGTTTTCCATCAACCACTGCCCCATAACTGTGCTGCTCTTTGGCATACCACGTGCCATCCTGTCACCTATGCCCTGCTAGCTCATGCCTTTGCTGTTGGAGAATCTCAGCTTTTTCCAATGGGCACAAGCTTCTGTAGTGAAGTACTGCAAAGCTAATGTCAGAGATGGCATCTCACCCAGGAGCAGCAGAAATAATATTGCTTGAGATAGCTGGCTTCCTGTATGCATTAGAGTTCATGAAGGGTTACAGGATTGAAACTGCAAATCTATATTCACTTATTTTTTGTGCATGTGGTGTTGTGGCATGGATGGCATGTTCGGCTGTCACGCATCTATGGATTGATTATGCAAGCCCTGCATGTTTCACAGTGTCTTACAGGCAAGTACCAGTAAAAGGTATCAAAACCCACAAATAGGAGGTATTTTGGCAATGTTTTTGTTAATATTGTCTTCTCTTTGCAAATAGTAATTTCTTTACACAGCAGGAAATTCTACAGTTCTATGATGTAGTGAGACATTGACAGGAAACAGCTTCCTTTCTAAGAATAATTTTTGGAGGTTACTTGCTTCGTTTATTTCTGGTATGGTCCAGAAAGATTTTTTTTTTTTTTTTTTTTTTTTTTTTTTAAGATCAGATTAATTGAAACTCTGGCATTCTTTGCCAGATGCTCCCCTTGATGGTCCCAATTTATAGGCAAAATTCTGGAAGAAAAATTTGGTAATATTTAGCCAAAGGCATTGTCTCTGGCTTGAAAAGCCCTCTGAGCCTTAGATCCTAAGGGGCTTGAAGAGCATCATGGGGAAGGAACAGGATATGTTTTCCCTGTCTTAGACTCTTCCTAAAATGTTTCTTTTTGGGCTCAGTCAGAGAATGAACTAAGCGCTGGACTGAGTTTGCTCTGATTCACTACAGCCTATTTTCTCCTTTGGTCTCTGCAGATTATTGTTTAACTGTCAGTATGATCTTTGTTCTAGGTGTGATAATATGATAGGATTCTTGATATGCTCCTATTTTTGATAATGTATAATTTTGAGACATTATTATTTTTATTTTCTGTATCTGTAGGACACCTAGTAAAAAGATATGAAACCCTCTTTCTAACCTGGTCCTTTCAAAAGTGTTTATTTTCAAGTTCATGAATCTGAAAATTATCTCCCCAATAATACAGAGTATTTAGTTTAGATAAAATAACCATAGGGATGGTTATCTTTATACATCCAGACCAATTAAGGCAGCCACTGATAAAACAGGACTTACTTCAGACCTCACTGTATCTTTGCCCTGGGTAGCAAACAAAAGTAGTTTAGTTTAACTTCATATTGCCTTTTTTTTAAACTTCTCTCCTAGCCTAGCCCTTATGTTCTACCCAAATCAATAAGAGAGAGAATCACTAAACAAGATCTTGTTAGAACAGTGACCTTGCACTTCAGTGCTATCCAAATGGGTCTAATAAGTCAAGCAATTGTTTCTCTGAGGTTTTGAACCTGTGATCACAACAGGCAGAAGGAGTACATACTAGGAGCAATCTGAAGTCATCTTTATACAAGTTTGTCCTGGATGAAACTAATATGTAGGATCTTCGCCATTTTTGGGCTTTTTTAAAGCACTCAGCCTGTCATAAATCACTTCCTAAAGTAATATTGAACTTCAGCTTTGCAAAGGCCTCAAGCAAAAGATGTGTAGATGTGGCACTTAGGGATGTGGTTTGGTGGTGGACTTGGCAGTGTTAGGTTAATGGTTGAACCTGATGACCTTTAAAGGACTTTTGTGACTGAAACAATTTTATGAAGTATATCCAGCCAGAAATTTCCCAACAGACTGCTCTCTCATTCAAAAATACCAATTAATCAGAGGTTGAACTAAGCCCCAGTTTGAGTAGGATCAATAAAACCTCCAAAACAAACACCACAACCATCCTTCCAAAGCCTCAACAGAGCCCTATGAAAACGGGAGTAAGGAACACACAGAATTTTGTCTTCAGATACATGTGGCCTTCAAAGTGTGGTTTATGATTGAGGAAGTGGAAATCACAATGTTGTACTTAGCTATTTTGAACTGAACTGTTTGGTCTGGACCTTTTATGATGAGGTGGTTGGGGTTTTTTGGTCATTAGTAATTTTATTACTTTTTGATTTTCCTACTGGTGTAGATCTCTTTTGGGGTGGATTTTTTTCATATTTAAATCAGAGGGGATTTGTGAAGGAGAGAAAAAAATGTAGATTTTGGAGTTCTTTGAGTAAAAGAGACCTTTATTTCTGACTAGGTGAGAGGAATAGCTATCAAGGATATCAAAGAGAAGATGTCACCAAAATTAAGGGCTTCCTGCTGCTCTTCTATGGCAATAAGTTTCTCTTGTGCAGGCTAAGCAGTGAAGGTGAAGCAAGGACAGATATAGTTGACCTGGATGGGAACAAAGAGTGAAAAATGTGGAGTTTGTAGTTGAGCAGGACATGATTGTATCCCAACCTTCCTTCTTAGCCAGGAAATCTGTGTCTGGGTGATGCAGTTCAAGGACAAACTCTTCTGGTTTTGGTGATTTTCAGAAAAGTAGATTCCCTTTTGCAGTTTTTTATTCACAAGGCTACCCCAGGGCTCTCCTGGTTGTACCTCTGCAGGTCTGGTGAGAACTGGAGCTCCGTGTCACACATCTGACCTATAAGAAGTGTTGTATTCTCTGAATCATCCATGTTATGACCTTAGGTATTCTATACAGCAGTCATAAAGCAGAAAATTATAGTCTATTTCTTATCCAACTGTCTGCCTTATAGAAAATGAGTGTGTCTGTAATTGGGCATGAAGTATTTTAAATTGGGCCATCAACCAGACTGCATCTGTTGTTCTCTTTACTATTATTCATTACACATCACAGACACTGACGTTGTGTTTTCATTAATTTTTCTATTAACTTTTCCCCATCAATGTGATTAAAGATTCATTATTCTGAAGCACAGTAAAACAACCTGCCACCACCTCCCAAACCTGAGATCAAATCAAAACCATCCTGCATATGACGTTAGACAAAACCTGATTCAGCCTTATAAAAATGAGTTCATATCTCTGAGAACAGATATGTTAGCAAAGGATTAGCTGTGCAAATGGTCAAGTCAAACAAGGTGTAATCAGGGCTAACTTTACAGCACCTCCTCATTTCACTTCTCCCATCTGTGATTTCACAATTCTTTAGATGTGAGTTTAACTTAGTACCAATTATCTCGTACCAATTATCTATGTATTTAATTTGGTCATGTAATTGGCAGACATTTCCAACTTAGCTAGTTTTTTTATATGCTATGTATTTAATGGAGCTGAAGGATTTTTTTATTCCCTCCTGTTATGATCTTTTAAGAAATATGTGAGCTCTCCTGCCTCCTCTCCTGACTGCTATAAACAATATTGCCTTTAAGTGTGAAAAGTACCCTTTCTAGAAACTTAAAGAATACTCTATAAAGAATGGGAAAATTATGGAAACAGATGTTAGATTGTCCTTAGATGTGGTGCATTCATGTGGACTAGCAAACGTTAAGTTTAGAAACCCACTGATAAGTCTAGTTTCACCGCTGTTATTGTGTTAATAAAAAAATGCAGGCATCAGTGTTTCCACAATTTAAGCCCTTCTGCCCCATCCCAAGAAACTGCTAGTGAATACCTTAATGACGTCCACGTTTTGGAAAAGCACATAAGACCTGTTGATTAAATGGCTTGTTTCAACCTATGTGGAACATGGCGGGTGTGTGTGTACGGCTTGTCCTTCGTTTTGAGACCCATGAGAGTACAATGCTGCTTACTGGTCTCTTCTCCTGGGAAGCAGGTAAGATATAAAGCCATAAATTTAAAGCATTGATCTGAAATGGAAATGTGGTGGGAAGAAGAAAGCTTTTGTTTGGGCTGTGGCTGTATAAGAAAGCCAAAAGGAAGAAGTTGTCCCAAGGTTCCACTGAATTAGGGAATCAGTCCATCTAGGTGTTGCGTAGAACCTGTGCCCCAGCATAGAGCTTTACTCCACCCAAATACTTTGCATATGTGTAGAGGGTATTGACATGGTTCGAGGAAAAGAAATCTAGCCAGATCTTAATGCAGATATGCTTCTCTTAGAGCTCCCTGTCTTTGCCGAGTCAGCTTCTGAAGCCAGGATTTGCAAAGGGTCTTCAAATCAAAGGAGTTCCTTAAAGGACTCTGATGATAACCTGCCATCAATAATGGCCTGGCTAATAACATTGTCCCATACCAATTTTCAGACATCTCAGAGCACAAACTGGTTGGCAAATGCTCAGTGAAAGAGCCACGGCATGCTCTTGATGTTTATGAAATGTGTGAATGGTGACTCCAGCCTCTGCATGTGCTGCCCTTCCTGGGAACAGGGACCTCCCTCAGGTCCTGTGGTTGGTACCAGCTCTTTTGTAACACCGTGTTAATGGAGCAACATCTTAGTTCTAAAGAACAAATTTATTTTGCTGTAAGGCAAAATTGACAAAACTTAGGTCTGCAGGCAGAGACCAATGAGAAAAAGGCAGGTTTGATAGCAAAATGGTTCTGCAAGTTATCTTTAGTTTCACCCATCTGTCTGGTTGGGATCCATGTTACTTGCAAAACTTCAGATATTGTTTTAGATAACGTTTTCCATGACCATGTCTGGGGAGAAGCCTCTGCTGTTTTCTCCTTGGAGAGGCCTTCAGCTTTCAGAGTTTGTAATTCATGAAAGCAATATTTAATTAAGGCATCAGGAGGAGGGAAGTGAGGAAACTTCTTGCTTCTTGCACTTTTTTGTCCCTAGGTGTACTTCTTGTCCCTGCTTAATTTTGAATGAAGAAAAAAGTGCTGTTGTCCTCCAGACATGGCTGTATAGGGCCATCTTCTGGTCAGGCAATAAATAAAACTCTTTACTGAGTGTTAACGCAGCCCCATGACTGTCTAGGGAGTAGCTTGGCAGTAAACACTGTTTTACACAGATAAATAAATGAGGCCAGTGCATGCTCCATGTTCCCATCTTAAGATGTGATACCATAGTAGCCCACAGGTTTAAGGTGACAAATTCTGCATGGGAAAATTCTTTAGGGGTATCTTAGGTCGTATTCATATTATGCTTCAAGTGAGCTCCAGGGTTCTGTTGTTTTACATGAATTTTTCATTCCGGTTTTTTGAGACAAGCATGAAATGCATGTACTGGAAGTACTCAACTGAAATTTATTCAGCCTTCTTGAGACAGTCAAGCACAGTAGATCTGGAGGAAAGACAGACCTGAAGGAATGGCCTAAAATTGTGTCAGGAGACATTTAGGCTGGATATTTTAAAAAGTTTTTTCACCCAGAGGGTGGTCAGGCACTGGAACAGGCTCCCCAGGGATGTGGTCACAGCTCTAAGCCTGACAAGTTCAAAAAGTGTTTGGACAATGCTCTCAGGTGCATGGTGTGATTCTTGGGGCTGTCCTGTGTAGGGTGAGGGATTGGACTTGCCTGATCCTTGTGGGTCCCTTCCAGCTCAGCATTTTCTGTGATAGTTTTATCCTAATTTACTATACTGCTAATGATGAAAGAGGATAATTGTCTGGAAACTTCTCAACTGAGTACTAGAGAAAAGGCTATAATTGAGTACTAGAGCAAGGGCTATGTGTATGAGCTCTGGTCAAGTGGAAATTGCAGAAAAATTGATTTATATAGATATCTTTAAGGTTTTGGTTGATCTGATGTCTGTGATTACCTTTGGAACACAAATAGTACACTTTAAAGTGATGTCCTATTTAACTGGAAAGAATTACAATTTAAGACAGAATTGAAGAGATGAGATGCAAGCAAAATTGTTTACAGCTCTAAGAAAACATCTAGCACTTGGATGATGAAAAGTTAAATCACAAATTATAGGAGTAAATACTGCAGTCAAGAGAGGTATTATTTCCCCTGGAGACAAGCCAATAGGTGTTGCCTGTATTGCTCTTCAGACATGATGTCTTTTAATTCTCTTTTTTTCTTTGTGAGGAAAATGCACTGCCTGAAAATGCCATGTCCAGCTGTGACCCTTTTAACACAACTAATTGCCAGAAATTGGGTGCTCTCTAAACCCTGACTGAGCCATTTGTGTCTCATGCTCATTGTAACTCTCTAAATGCTCTGTGTACAAGTTGGCTGCATTGGAGTTGGATGCAGAGTGATGCAGGGAAGGAGCCCATCTCCAGGAGCAAGGAGACAGGGAGGGCAGAGCAGTCAGCTGCACGAGGTGTGTTGATGAGGGCTGGGGTACATGGAGGAGCCTGGAAGTTCACGCTGACTAGAAATGGTGTTTTCTTCCAGTTGGAGGGGTTTGAATCCAGTATCCAACTGTTGTTGTGTATGGCTTTGCTTGGATTTATTGCTCTTTGATATGGACCTACACATGTGAGAGAAAAAAGATGTGGGTGCCTGACTTATCGAAGTGTTTTAGCAGACAGTAAAAGGCAACCTGGAAAATGTTGCATCGTTCATATCCATAAACTCACCTCCACTCCTCCACGCTTATCCACCTCCCTTCTTAGTGCTTTAGCAATCCAGTACCTTAACAATTCTGTAACTTATCATATCAAGTGCCTCACAAATTATCTATCTTACAGCTTATGAAGAGGAACACAGAAGGACTCATGAATTCACAAGGATTATTTTTGTATTTTCATCAATTGAAAGCAAATTGATGAAATAGTTTATCCAACTCATTAAATGAACTGACCCCTGAAGGTTAATGTAGAGTTTCAGAAAGTGCCCAAGAGATTAAGCCAGAGCAGTATCAGAATGACTATGGCATGTGCAACAATTTATTGCCTCTGTGTAGAGAGGGCTGTGGGGTGGGATTCAGTAGAATGACTTCTTTGTTTTTACCTCACTTCCTGAGTAGCAGAACAGCTTGTTCTCCAAAATATACCTCTGGTGGAAGTAAGCAGCTTCTCCCAAGTACTGCCCAAAAAGCTGTAGGTCTGAAACCAGGTAAGTTATACTTATCACAGGGAAATGCATCACTTGTTGGAAAAAAAAACCCACACCACATGTAAAATAATAATGGAATCATAGAATAGTTTGGGTTGGAAGGGACTTAAAAGATAACCTAGTTCCAATGTCCCTGCCATGAGCAGAGACACCTTCTGTGTCTAGAAGCCTAACCTAGACCAGGTTACTCAAAGCCTTCTCCAGCCTAGCCTTGAACATTTCTTGGGATGGGGCATCCAAAATTCTCTGGACAGCCTGTTCCAGCGACTTACCAGTGCCTTACAGTAAAGAATTTCTTCCTAATATCTAACCTAATCCTACTATCAGTTTGAACCCATTCCTGTTTGTCCTGGCACTGCATGCCAGGACAGAAAGTCTCTCTCTCCCTTTCTTGTAGGCTCACTTCAGGATTTTGGAAAGCTGAAATTAGGTCATCTCAAAATCATAGTGATAATAGCTGTTAACTACATGTGGTTAACAGGCCAACGGCAGCATACAATGGGTGTTTTTCCTCCCATTGTATCAGTTGTACAGTGGTGCAATTTTTACTATATCAGTAAACCAAATTGTTTACGTGAATAAAAGAAGTGACAGGATATTTATTTCATGACATGCTCAACAAAACAACTTGCTATACGGTAGACATAATATGAAGTTGTCTGACTTATCTGACATGAGAAAAAAAAATCATCTCCCCATTCACCTAGATGGTCGAGGTGTCCATTACCCACTTACTCTTCTAGCCGTGGTATCGCTAAAAATAATTCTGCATCTTCCATATATCAGAAAGAAAATAGTAAAGAAAGTGTTAATTGTTCAGATGCAGCACATGCTTAAAATGTTGCTGTCTCAATTCAGTTTGCAGAAAGCAGGGGATGGTGTGGGAGCAGGAAGGATGGGATGTCTCCAGCTGTTTGAAGAATTTCTGCCATTAGGCATATACCTGAGGTCTGAATATAAACTTTTTAAAGTGCACTTCATGTTGATCTCTATTTCACTTAGGCTGATGTTCAATGCTGACAACAAGCTGTTCTCTAGTAGCTCTTGTTATTTTCTCAGACAGCACCCTTAGGACTGTATAAATGGCAGCCACAGGAAAAAAATATTGAGAACATCATTATTCTCTAAGTGAGTTTCTATTGTTGTTACAGAACTTGGAGAGTCAGGAGCACTGAGACTCATAAAAGTGTCTTTGATTATTAGTTCTTATGATTTCATCTTTTTTTTTCCCCCTATGTTGGAAATGAGCAGGGATCTTGAATGAAACATGCATTTAAGATGATGGTGTTTCCCGGAATTTATGGAACATACGTTACATTATGATGAATTGTTATAATATGTTTATCTTGAGTGTTCATAAGATGGAAATACTTACTTCACACTTACATAAAGAAAATTAGAGGTAGTTTAGAATTAAATCTAATGCCTGGAAAAATAAAGAAATCTTATAGGACACAAAGTAAAGAAAAATGTTGAAAGTCTCCCATTTTTTTTTCTTAAAACCACTGAAAAATCATGGTGCTTTTTTTCCCCTTTTTCCCTCACAGGTTTAGAAATATATTGGCATTCCTTTGTGTGAACCTACTTATCTTTCCAAGTGTCAAAGCTATAGTTTAAGCTAGCTTGTGATGATGCACACACTGGCCAATATTACTGATGGCTTCAGCATAACTGGTTTGAAAATTAAATTTTCTGCTTGCAAAGGATTTAGGTAAGGCTTATAACGCTGAGCAAGCTACCAAATCTGTTCCTGAAGATAAAAAGTTTGAGGTTTTTTGGTTTAATTTTGTTTTTGTTTGGTTTTGTGGAAGTTTTTTTTTTGTGTGTGTGTGTGGTTTTTGGGTTTCTGGCGGTTTTATTTTGGCGTGGGGGGGAGGTTTAAATTTACCTGCCTGGAGATGGGGCGAGTTCTAAGGAAAGGAGCCACCTTTAATGAAAATAGACTTTCAATGCTCTTGGGCACATCACACTGTTCATAACACCTCAAGATGCCAGATGACATCTGGGCTCTAACTAAACACTTGGTGTGTACAGCCTGAGTTATAACTGCAACTCTCTGTACATGCACTCGTGGTCACCAGGAAACGTGAGGTAATTTACTATTGCCCAAATTGCAAAGGAAGAATGTATAGTTAAGCTGTATTACCTCGCTTCTCCTGAGGGCTGATAGCACATGTAGCTTATCAGATCTTGGTATGAAAAAGGTTTTTCATCTGCTAAGAATTATCTAGGCCCTTTTTAATGCAAAACAGGAAAAAGCTGTCTTGAGATTTTCCTTGTCCTCCTCATAAGTCTTAGAGTACCTTATTTATCTGATCAGGCTTTTCCATGTAAATTTATGTCATACTTAAGGATGTAGTTAAATAATTATACAAATTCTTCCTGAGGAAAATTTAGATGTTTTTCAGGTTTCACAGAGGCTCTCAGGCTCTTTATCCACAAGGAGTTTTGGGCAGGCAAATATTTTGCTCCATGTTATTTCCATACGAAATGCAGGTGTATGTGTGCTGCTGTCCCTCTCACTGGAAGTTGCACTCAAAACCAGCTAGATCCAGAGCATGCTATTGCAGCCCAGTCATAGGAGCTGCCAGCTCGTTTCTGTCATGTGGACAAGTGATTGGACTGCCAGTGTGAAGCCTCTGTTACTGGGTTATAACCAACCTGATACTTCACTAGTCTCAATCTCTTGCACATTAAATTTCTTCAGAAAAAGTGTTGGCTTATCTGCATAACTATTTCCAGCCTCATTTTGCCAGGCTTTGTCATTAAAATATTGTCATTGGCATTAAATAAAAATATAGTCATTAAATTATTCAGGCTTTGTCATTAAAATACTGTCTGTTACCGGGAAAAAGTTCTAAGGACAAATCTCTTCAGGGCTGGCTTATGCCATGAAAAGCAGTTCAGAGACTGTTGCCCTTGTACCAAGAGGGATGGATTTGCTGCCAGAAGTGGCAAAAGTATACCCCTAACAGACAGTTATTTTTCTAGGGTACAGAAATAGTCTGCTGTGCTTCTGAGAGGTATATGGGTGTCTGCAAAGCAGCAGTCAGTCTTTTGAGAGGGTCTGGAGAGCTTTTGTGACAGGTCACGGACGTATCTGTAAAGGTAGTTCCAACACCCTATCAGAGGAACAAATTGCTAGACAAATATTGAACCTGAATTAATATGATCACTGAAATTTGGGGTTGTACCAGAAGTTATTTCCCCATAATTTTGGTGTAAAGTTGTGAAACTTAGTAACTATCTGTCACCATAGATTGCAGAACTGGCTGTTTTCCTTTAGGATGACTCCACCAAGGGTACTGATCAAGCAAGACTTCTCGATCTGTGTGGTTTCTTGTGGCCTATGTGTCTTAGGCTCCTGTAGACCTTGCAATATTTCCTCATGGCCAACAGTCGGTCATTGCAGGAGGGATTAAGAGCCAAGGCAGAGGAACCTTAGCTCCATGCTGTAAATGTGATGGGGTTGCAGTGAGTCCCCAGCTGCAGCAAGGTACCCAGCAGAAGGAGAGCTAGTGACACACAGTACTGGGGAATATGTTAATCATGATGACATAGGAAAAGTAGCCAGCTGTCAACAAATATCATTGCAAAGCAGGGTGACTGCTGTTTCTGTAGATGTGCAGAAAGTGTCCTGCCGTGCTGTGACTTGCTATTAGGCATTCTGTGAATAAATGGATATCTGAGAGAGACTACTTGTTTTTTTTTATTATTTCCCTTGGTCAAAACCATAATTTTATTGCCTACTGCAAGGGAAATAGGTGAATAAGATATTGTAAATGCTGCGCAGGAGTCTTTTATTGTTGAGGTTTCAGCTGAAGGTCAAGACAATACCTAGAGGAGTCCATTAGATGAACTTGTTAGTCAGATGATGTTTCTTGAGGAGAAGAAAGCTGAAAAAGGCCAGTTGACAGTTGTATGTGTTTGGGAGGAGAAACTACTCAACTGGAATTTGTCAGGAAAGAGAAACTAGAACTACAGCATTAAAGAAATGAGCAAGCTAGACTTTGGCATCTCCTACAGGTTTGTTCTTAGAGGAAGTCTCAAGGGTGCTGAGACAATAGCAATTAAGCAAAAGCAAAGCTTGCAAAGCAAACTTTCTTGACCAACAAGTACAAACCTGAATATATCTGCAGCAAATGTTGCTGCAGAACAACATATGTTCCTGACTATAGGAAATATTGCTGTAGAACCCCAGACAATTGTCCCACTTGGCTTAGGGTAACAAGGTGGCTGCTGTGGGAAAATTGCTTTGAGTGGCTGCCCTCTCGACTTAGTGTCCTTGAAGCTGTAGTATCAGAACTAGATCGTGCCATCAGTGAGGGCAGGATGAGATGGGCAAGGTGGTTCCAGGTGGGCTTCAGGCTCATAGTAGAGAAGTGCTGTGGTGCTGTTTTCAGCTAGAAAACTCCAGGAGGATGTGATGTGTTAGACCAGAAAAAATACAGCTGAGTCAACTCCCTTCCTTGCAGGGGATTTAGTGTGACAGGCAATGCTTGGTGAGCCTGGTCCATATCTGTAGCCTGCCACAAAAAGCCCCTGGGTGGTGAAAGAAGGCTCTGTGTAGCCTTGTGCTGCCATCTTTGAGTTTCCATCTTCTACTTGACCTTGTGTACTTTAATGCTGTGCTGCAGTCTTGGGGGATGAAAATCAGGCTGTACTCGGGGGCCAAGTATATTTTTTGGAGTAGCTGTGCATTAAAAGCCTTCATACAAACAATACACTTTCTTTGCTAAACTGAAAGCTGCAACTTTCCATTTGAAGAGAAACTGAATAATAATTGGGGTCTGTGAAAGTCTTTTCCTTATCTTAAATTTTTTGACCTTGTTTTTCCTTCAAGCTACAGAGATGTGTGTGGTCAAGGTAGGTTACTCATATGTGGGCCCTTCTTTTTCTCATTAGAATTATAAGATCAGAGGCCTGTTCATAGCTCTTCTTTGTCCTCTTATCAACCTTTCTTTTGCATAGACTATTATTGCAATATTAGGATATTGTAATAATAGTCTATGCAAAAGAAGTGTTGATAAGAGGACTTAAAAAATTATCAGTTTGCTACAAGTTTGGGAAATCTTGAGTTCTTTTTCTCAAGACTGACCTCAAGTCCAAGCTCATCTTGTAGCTCTGTACTGTGAAGAAAGCCTGGAGTCGTCTGATTACTTCATTCTGCTCTGCAATGACAGATGGTTAATGCTGATTAAAGGGGCAACATCCTTCACACACATCTGATTCTCAAAGACTGGGTCTCATCCATCTTCACCCTGATACACCATTGCAGCAGCTGCAGCTCAGAAAGCCAGAAAGCCACTAAGACAGGGGAAAAAGGGCTGCCTCTTTGCCTCTTTCCTGGCTGTAATAGTCTACAAAGTGGTGTATGTCACTTGCAATTTTATACCAGATAAAAATCTTTGGTGTTTTGTGTCTTGCAGTTATTCCCAGGGTGGGAATATGCCTTCCCACGTATCTGTCTTGATTGGTAGTGGAAGAGGCTGGCTTCCTTTGTTGTTGGTGAGCAAATGAGAGTAAGAATGCAATCCTTACTAAACAAAGCTCAACACCTTACTTTCCAGGCCTTTCAATGCGCTTCTTTCTTCCCTATATTACGGTTCCTACACTTGCCCACATTAATTGTTTTGTTGGGGATTTGTTGTTTGGTTTTTCTAACCTGGTGACTGATTTATTGACATTACAATCAAATAATCTCCAGGAGAATCACTCTAGTGTACTTCAGCAGAAATAGAATTTAATATGTCAGTTTTTATTAAGCAAGAGTGATTATGTAGTTAAACACTAGAGTGAAGAATTCCATGTAAAGCTGAGCCCAGTGTGCTTTCCTAGAAACTGTACTCATGCCCTAATGAATGGATTTAAAAGTTTAAAGTGGGTGTAATAATGGAAACAGTCTCTTGCTGCCAAGAAGGAATGAGTCTGTGGTAGAGGGTACTGTAAGTGAGTCTCCTTGGCTGCCTATAAAGTAAAACTCATGCAGTACATGAGCTTGTACCAGCTCTGTGCACAGGCTGGAATTGAAATCTCTACCAAGAGCAGCACCTAAAGAGCACATAAAACTTCTGGGAGCAAGCAGTGACAGCATTCTAGGAAATAGAATAAAAGGGTTTGGTGTGATAACTTCCAACAGAACTGACAAAGTCACATAGTTCAGCCTCCAGTACTGAATCAACCTTTCAAGACTCTTGGCCTCCATTCATGGTAGTGGGAATTTAGACATTTAGAAGAGTGATTATGCATTGGGAAACTACAAGAAGTTGAACTTGGGATTACCCCATCACAACAAAAGTTTTAAAGAATATTTCCACTGGAAGCATGCTTCATAAAAAAAAAAAAAAAGGCATTTTTAATGTCTGAACACAACTATGGAATCAAAATAATTACGAGTGTTTCTTCTCTGGCAGGCTCCATGCTTGCTTGATTCTGCATCTCCAAAGAAGAATACTGAGGTTCAGATGCGTCTTCATGCATGGTTTTCATGCATAGAAGGTGCTTTGCTATGCATCCTTATGCCTGGGATAAACACCATAACAAGACAGACCTACAGTCTTATAAGGGTCAGGAATTTGGATGGTGAGGCCCAGAAGACCCAATCAGTCTGACACTTTAAGCCACTGGATCATACTCTGTGTCAAAGATAGCTTCTAATTTCCAGAGCAATAGTGTTCTATTTTATTAATATATAAAAACACTGAAGAAAAGCATAGGGCACCCACATTTTGTACCATCACTTTTGAGTTCATAGGTTGTCCAAATGTAGCAAGTGCTTAATCACTTTTTCCCTGTTAAAGCAAAATGTTCTCTTTGAAGCTAGCCAGGCAGAGTCAGGGTTCAGCACTTTTTACTAAAAATAAGTGTCGTGATCATTGTGATCAAATCCCAGTTTCTGATATTTCCTTGGCTAAGGCTCCCCTTTCTTGGATGGATGGTAGTATAGCTTTGTTTCTGTGTACAGTAATCAATGCTGAACTGGGGTTCATTGCAGCATCACTTCTGGGAATCCCATGGCTGCAACAACGACAACTCTAGCTATTGAACCAGTCTCTTAGGTAATCAGACTCTCCCTTATATCATGTGCAAGATTTCTTTTTAATTAGAAAAAAAATGCTGTTTCTTACAAGCAAAAGGCTTCTGTCATTAGCAGTGTGTGTCTGTCTGGGCATTTGGTCCCAGATTAATTTAGAAGCTGAAGCAGGAGCAGTCTCCTGAGTGAATTGAGGTTTTTCTCCTGTCATCATGAAAGATCAGTACTGCTCTAAAACACTTTCAGGAAGGTCCCACTTTGAAATGGCCTTTAATACCAGTGATTTCTAATGGGATGCTGAAATATGACAGCAGGAATGTGTGCAATGAGTTCCAAAAGTCTAATGACAGTCTAACATTTATCTTTTGTGTTGCTAATCTCTCTGCTGCCAGCAGAATAAATTTTGGCATGTTGAAATAAAAGCCCATTCACCCTTTGAGGTCCCAATGCTGTATAATTGGAATGTAGTTTCTGCTTGCTCTTTTCTTTCTCTGGATACCTTATTATGTTTTTTATTTTTTGCTTTTTATGCTGTTTTTCTGCCCTTTTTGTTCCCCCGCTATCTCTGTCACACAGCAGATCAGTATGGATCCACCTCAACTCTCCACTTCCCAGTTTCCAGCTTGTTTTGATACTTCCCATTTACACCTAAACCTGTTTCTGTATGGATCCACCTTCCTATGGTGAAATCCACCATCCACCAGCTCTTCTTATGTGCTTACCACCAGCAGACACTGCCTAAGCAGAATTTTACCCAGGACTCACTGAAGCTCCAAATATTGCATCCCTGTACCTGAGAAATGTGACCTCTTGCTCTCTGCTCATCTGACCACATTTTTGCTTTCCTGCCTCTAGAGGAATTCAGATGGAAAAAGATTAAATGGCAGCTACAGTGGGATTTATAGCCTTTTCTTTATAAAACTGGCTTACAAACCTATGCTATGCCATGATTAAAATGACAGTATTACTTGGCTGAGGGACTAACAACAATGTGTTTTGCATGCAGATCATATTCTTCAGGATGCTCTCCATTTAGGTTTTTCCTGCAATATTGTCTTCAGATGTTTGGTTTCATATGTGTGACTTGGCAGAGATTAATGACACTGCAGCTCTGAATAATTTCATTACCTACTAGTGTGTATCGACGCTAATGAATTATATTATTCCTGCACCATTATGTGTTATCATCCTTCAGTACAATTGAGACACAATGTATCAGTATTTGAAAGATGTCCTGCCACTTCTTATGGCTCAAACTGTATTTTATTTCTGTGGGTTTAGATCTTAAACTTTGCTTGATTTATATGGCTCATCTGATGGTACATTGTGAAGTCCCTGAATGACTGTCTAGAAACTATTTCTTTCAGAAAAAAATGCAGATTATGAAACATTTAAGACCACGTCCAGACTTCCCAATGTATTTCTATCAAACCAGTGGTGTGGAAATGCATTCATTCTCAGAAATGATTTTTGGAATTTTTCAGTATATTCCACAGATATATTTGGAGTCATATACTAGAGTTAGTGAGCAAGGTTATATGTTTTAGGCACCACAAAGTAAACTGAATTAACCAATTTAAAGATCCTTGGGGCTTATCTAGGTATTTAAAAACCTGAGATTAACCAAGTTCTTTTACCTCGAGTATGACCTTGTTTTCCCTTGTAGATGCTCTTGTCCTTTTGCCCGCTGTTTATTGTGGAATATGCTAACAGCTTTTTGCTTTTTCAGTCAGCTGGAACTTAAGCATCAGTTAGCTGGCACTTTTTGTCATGTATGACTTCTTTTATATTGTGAACCACATTCTCTTCATGGTCTGCATTTATTTCAAAAGCTTTTATTCTTTATTTACATTGTAAGAAAAAATAGAATTGATCAATTAGCATATAAAATCACATATCTGCAGTCATACTGATCTGTAAAAAAAAGAATGTTATTTTTACTGGGGAAGTGGGAAGAATAGTAAACAAATTGCACTGCTGGTGTAATAACTGTCTTGATTTGTTTTATTTTTGTTTAGTGTCCTTCAGAACTGTGTCATTTGAGCAGTACTGCTAGTAAGAAATCAATTTGCTCAGACAATTACCAAATTGGGCAGTCATGTAAGATATGTTGTGTTGGTAGTCATAAAAAGAATGAAACACTGTCTCTAAAGGCAATAAAAAACTGCCATGAAAAGCCTAGCTAATTATGCTCTCCTGCAATTTCAGTTGATAAAACCACCTCAACAGGTATTGGACTTCAGAATGAGTGAATTAATTTGGGCAAGGGAGATTGTATCAACAGCATTTACCAGGTTACGAGGTCATATAGGGATAGTATTAATTTTAGGTGAGGTCTGCTGTCACATGGAGTATCAGCCAGTGTAGGTTTTCCTAGGTGAAATGTAAATGTTCTTGTTCAACATGATGAAATTTTATTAAAAAGGGTGAAACAGGTAAATCACTAGCTCAAACTGTCAAGTGTCCATAAATGCATCCCTACTTGTGATTCTAGACTCTATGCTAGTAATAAGTTTGATTTTTAGGATAGGTGATCTTTTAATTCTAGGTGATTTTACTATGTTGAAGTGAAGGGTTTCTTTCTACAACCAAAATAAATGTTGTAGGAAGGTTCTAGGGCAGGGATCTGGGAGATAAGCTGTGGACTGTTTCTTAGCTGCCTGCACCGTCCTAGATGGATCTGCAAGAGCTTTTCCTCAGAAGCTGGCATTTGCAGCCTCAACTTTCCCTGAAAATTTTCAGCTCATCAAGATGCACATACTAATTCTCAACACTTTCAGATGGACCTGGATTTACAGGAGTAGAGCACCTGCATGCTGTTTCTACCCCTTATCTCTGAGGAAGGATCAGGCAGCCACTCTTAAACTCCCATTGTCCTTTAGGACACTGTAATTTATTTTTATTCAAGCCAATGTACTCTTGAGCACAGAGCTGGAAACAAAGTTATGAACTAAATAAAAACCTCCAGCATTAACCTCTCTTCAATCTGTAATTAGCATGATATAGCCAGATTTCTGAGTTTTTCCCACACCTTCCCTTTATGGTTTTTTGACACTTACGAAGAACTAGGCACTGCCTCAAGAAGTTTTAGCATCTTTCTAATCTGTAAGCTTGTGAACTCTACAGCATAATGAAACCTCCATGAGCCAGACACCTAATGCAAACTTTACCTGACAAAGGTGGTTTTGGGTCTGTTTTTTTAAATGTCTGGATGATGAACATGCTTCTGGTTTGAAGACATTAGTATTCAAAGTTATTTAACAAATTGTCTCTAGGAGCATATTCCAACCTGTTAGGTGTTTCTGCTACTGCATTTAAAATGATATTTTCATGGTGAACAAGAGGCCATGTACTGATTGAATTTCCTGGCTGCAGCACTCCAGCCAACACAATGTATTATGGTTGTTTCAATATAATTTCCCATTTGCCTGGACAGTTATGATAATTTATCCATGGACATGCCTAAAGATGAAATCCACCAGAGAGTAGTGGATAGCAAATACATGAAGGAGGAAGTTCTAGCCAGTGTTTTTCCACCAGTAAGTATTCACAAACATTAGACTTTGCAGAATTTCCTAGAACCATTGATATATTTGATATATAGGGATATAGGTATTTCACAAAATAGCTGGATATTAAAACTTTAGGCCACAAGACAGAACTTCACAGATGATCATAACAAATAAAGATGATTTAGTGATAAAAGCAGGATTAATTGCTAAGATGTGGAGCAGAACAAAGAACTGATAGCCTAAAAGACTTAATCAGAAGAGAAAGAGAGATTCAGAGGAGAGTGGGACCAGTGAGAAGAATGACTTTTAACACTTTCATTTCATAAATAGTGGTACATGTAAGATATGTCCTAGTGCAATAGCACACACATATATGACATAATTTACTTCAACCGCTTCCAGGATATCTTTTTATTTTAATTTTGCTGCTTCATTTCAGCTCTAGTTAGCCTTATTCTAGGTCCATGGACTTTTTAGCCATTCATTTCCTTCACATCTACTCACTATTGTCTCCTCAAGTTTCTTTTTAATCAGCTTTCTTTTTTTTTCAGCTATCTTTCTGTCTTTGTCTTTACAAACATCCATACACCCATCTATCTCATCCCATCTATTCTCTCTCCTCTCCTTCAATTTTTCCGCTATTTTCCATGTGACTACTTTTGGTGATATCTTCCAGAGTTTCCCTCTTTCCCTGCTGCTTTTTTTCACCTTGCCATTGCAATTTTTTGCCCTGCAGTTGTCTATCCCTCCTGTAGAAAATTAAAAAGATCAGAGTGATGCAGAAAAGCTATAGTATTTCTTTCATTCCACTCCAGGAACAGTCTAATTTCCCCACCTGATTCCCAGCATGGATCCATAAACAGTGGCATCAGCAGAGCTGAGGGGTTGGAATTGTGATGCGAAGGCTTGGACTTTGTGATTGTCAATGTGATCTTACAGCTGGAAGGTTTTCTTCCCACCACCCCTGCCTTCCAGAGACAGCCTCCCTGATACATGGAAGACATCACTGCAGGTTTTTCTGTTGCTTTTAGCAGCAATAGAGTACAGACCCTCTTAAACAGAGGCTGGAAATGTCTAACCTTCTAGCTACCTTGGTGGTCAGTGCACTATTATCCCAAGCAAGGCTTTTAAAAACAGGGTTGGATAATGTGTCTCTATCTAGACATTCCATTACAATGATATTTTTTTAACCACATTTCTATTTTACATCCACATGTCTTTCCAACAGGAAGCTATTTCTAAAAGACTTCCTAGAAGTTCTCTTAATAGCATTTGCCTTGTGTATATAATTAATCCCCTCTTCTTGCTTTCTCATTCCTTGCATTTGTGGATATAGAATCAAGTCTATTTCTTTGTCCTGCTAAAACTCAAGCTCAACAGATAATGCTCGGAAATGAGCAGAAGTAGCACCCTGTCAACAGAACTTTTCCTTGACAGACAGGTACATACCCAAGTGCATTCAAAGGAATCACACTGAAACATCAGACACTAGAAACAGAGTATTTCCTACTTGAAATTCAAATTTTACCTTCATTGCTATTGTATTTACAAGAGTAAAATAAAAAGATCAAGCACATAATGCTGAACTACTGAAAAGGGATGGGAAAGAGAATGAACATCTGATATCTCTGGAAGAAGGAAATTCAATGTAGTTCATGTACATTTGGATATATGCCCTGGGAAACCAAAGCAGAGTCTGTGTAAGAGAAGGAAAAAACAAGAATAAAACTAAGTACAGTTATTAAAGTGCTACAGTATTCCATTGATTTATGTAATCCTGACACTAAGTAATTCACTGCAGATTTCCTTAATCTTACATTTAGGATTAAATTATGCAATAACCATTTCCAGTAAAAATGAGAAGTTCACTAAATCTGATCTATAGTAGTTTTCTTGATGCTTTAAGAGATTAAAAAAAAAACAACCCTCATGAGCTCACAGCTGTGAATATAGCACCCATTTCAGCAAGATGGTCTTTCAGTAGTAAGTCTTTTTTAGAGACTGCTATAATGTTTTGTAATCATCATAGATTAGAGAAGTACAGAAAAGCCAAGGAAATAATATGTTTATACCTCCTCCCTCTTCCAACTCCTCCATTTCATAGCAGACTGCATGGGAATGTGCTATAAGTTTTAAAGAATTGGGCTGCTGTGTGAAGCCAGTTGAAAAGCATTAGAGGTGCAGCTAGAAGGATAACTAGGTACGATCAAATAGTTGAAGCATGTCTTGTCAAGTGATCACAAATGGAAGATTGCATGATTAAATAATACAGGCTAAACTTGGCCTTCTTGGCTTCTCTGTATACCTTCAAGGCCATGCATAATCAGCTTGCAGCCTACTACCTTCCTGCTTCTCCATAGACTGAACAAACCAAAATAATGTGCATTTTTGGAGAATGGCTCTTTGTTTCATAGAGAATGATGCTACAAAGGGTCTCAAGATATCTTTTCTTTTAATATCTCTGGTGAGACTAGAAAAAGATAATGCATTGTATCTTAAAGAGGAGACTTCAATCTTGGGTAAGGAATTTTTTTTCCAGCTGGACCTGTTTCTGTGTATACAGGGTTTTCTTATTCTTCCTCCTTTTTTTTTTTTTTCCTTGTAGGAATCCTCTTCTTTCAACATCTTCCTGTGGGTATAATTTCATTTCAGTGTACACATACACATTTATAGTAATATCAAGTTCCAGTGTGCTTTCTAGGTTTCAGCTGATTTTGAGATGATGTTGGTTTTCCAAGAACAACAAGTTTGAGTACCTCAGGTGCTGGGAGCTTTAGGAAACTGGGGGTTTTGGGTGCTTTTTCTTCTTTTAGCAGTAGTAGTATCAGTCATTTCATGTGGCTTTGATAGAAACTAAGGACAAATGTAAAGATGCTGCCAAAGCACTGTAATCACAGATTTAATGGCCACCTGTGAAAACCTACATGATTAAAAAATTGCCACCTGAAAAAAAGTTTCTCTAGCCTTGATGACAAACCTTTCTCTTGGCCTCCATCTTCAAGCACCCATTCCAGTGTCTGGAAACTTGTGTTGTGCATCTCTGGCATCCCCAGATGTGACAAGCCCGGTGACAAGTCCTTAGCAAGCTGTGGCCTGTGGCACCTCCTCCAGCTTCGCAGGGCTATATCTCTCACTTCCCCCTCCTCCTCACTCCCAGGCTCCTCACTACCAACATCCAGTACAGCTCCAAAAGTGTCCTGTACTGATCTCCTCCTGTAACAATTTCTCTGTGCTGGTACATTCTGTGTCAGCTCTAACCTGTCTAACACAATGAGACACCGAGCAAGGCAAGAGATGTGTTCC